>CM061225.1:92104505-93468065 GCA_030844895.1 Ambrosia x helenae
TGTAACAACCGGCAAAATTAAGGTAATTCCGTACTAATTAATTAAACGCGATTAACGTAATTAACCGTAATTATGTGCTGAATATTTAATTGAGGCCTTAGAAAGATAGGAATTCCCAAATAATGCATAGGAATGCATGAGTTTAATAGCAAAGCATGATAGGATCGTGCGCAGACAAAACTATCCGGTATGGACACTGGCGATTACCCGGTAAAACTGAAATAAGCGAAACGAACACCGGACACCCGGAATATAAAATAAATAATATTTTCACAAAATATTATGAGTTTTGGAAACCCAAAGCCATACGTAAAAGCTTATTGCACAAATCTCCCGGTAACGAATAAAGTGCGCGTACCGCACCCGATACGCGCGTAACACGTAAATTCACCCGACAAAAACCGAAATAAATTATCAGTAATTTAACTGGACATAATTTTATAAATATTAACGGTATTTTAATATTGAGGATAAACGCGACGAAAATTTAAGAAATACCCGGCGGTACCCGGAAGGAACTAACTTAAACATAATATGGAAGTTAATTAGCAAAGTGGACCCCACCAAGCACCCATAGGGGGGCCGGCCATGGCCCACTTGGGTGAGAGGTTGTGTGGGATAACTTCTTAATCCTTCCATATTATTACTAATGATGAGGTTGCATGCAAAGGGATTGGGCAATGGGATTAACCAAATCATTTCTTCCCTCTCTCTCTAAAACTCACGGCCCAAACATCCCATATCCCACTTGATTTTCAAAATCTTTTCATAAATCTTCCATAATCTTCTAACCAATCCTTGCAAGATTGGTAATCTTTGGAGATTGAGTAGGAGATTATAAGGATAACATCAAGATTACACTTAAGAAAAAAAAAAACAAAAACTTCTTCTTGTTCTTCCTCTTGGCCGTGGCATTGCACCCCCACACCCAACACTTTCTTGCAATTTTTACTACTCCAAATTACCTCTAGATCATCATCCTTCAAAACCCCTTCTTGTGTGTTAAGAGCTTGGAGCTTAACCCATTGGAAGAACACACTAAAACCCCATCCAAATCAAGGTTCTTGTCTTCCCTAGCCTTGAGCTAGTAGTAAGTTTTAATCTTGTTTTGTTTGTTAATGTTCATATTAAGTGTTTATGAGCAAGTTGTACATTGATGGGTAAAGTATGGTTTTGAAAAATAAAGAGGATGAATCTTACAAGAATAAAAATAAAGGAATAATAACATGAAGAAATCTTGGATTAACATTAATAAAAGTGATATTGTGAGAAAATGTAATAATAATAACATACACTTGGGTTAGAAGATGAGTGGAACATGTTTTGGGAAAAAGACTTGAATATGATGAAAATGGTTTTAATCATCATAAGATGACTAGTTAATGTCATAAAAATAATAAAATGGATTAGAAAGCCATAGATGGAAAAACTAGTTCTTCAAAGTCCACTCACTTTGATGAGTGAAAAGTTTGATGTTTTGGATAAAGATATGAAATAAACATGTTATTTGGCATCTAGAATGGATTAGAAGAACTTTAAAAAAATAAAAACAACTAAACATGGTAAAAATGATTCTTCAAAGTCCACTAAAGTGGAAGAAAAATAATAACCATGAAAGATTTAGTGAAAAATGCT
The DNA here is from genome assembly GCA_030844895.1 of Ambrosia x helenae. NCBI lineage: Eukaryota > Viridiplantae > Streptophyta > Magnoliopsida > Asterales > Asteraceae > Ambrosia > Ambrosia x helenae. Next base: position 92,106,141 of record CM061225.1, read on the forward strand.
ACAAGTGTAAATTAAAGGATTTAATATGACAACTTGGAAACCAATGGACTAAAATGAATATTTTTAGAAGTTATTGGACCAAAAACACAATAATAGAAATATTAGTGTCAAAAAGTGTAAGTAACGATTTACAAGGTTGAATTGGTAAATAATAATAGCCTACTTGGGCATTTTAAGTAAAAAGTATATTTTTATAAAATGGACGTTTTATAAAAATAAATAGAGTAACGCGAGTATTTTATAAAGTAAGATTTTATAAAATAAATACTTGGAAAGACTTGTACAAAAATAAGATACTTTTATATAAATGGGAATATAAAAGTATCGGAAACGTTTTTGGTAACAAGTTGGACGAGTCGGACTAAACGTACATAATATATTTTTCCGAGAGATAAACGTTCGGAAACGGAAGTTGGAACAATACTTCCATGAGAACGCACAACGGAAATAAATATGAAAAACGCTAACAAACTTAGTTGCACGAACCAACGTAAACGGACTTATTACGTCGAGATAAAAATATACATATATATTTTACGGAAATAAAATATATATAACAAGGGTGAAACGTGCGTAACACTTTCCTAAGTGTAGTAACAATATTCGTGGGAAAAGAGAAACATAACGTAACAAACTAAAAACGCTAAACGACACATGAACTTAACAAGTAGTATCCACGCGATGATATATGTACATATACTCGTTTCCGACGGAATTCTAGTACATCTATTTAAATGGGAAAATAGATGTGCGAGAAGGAAAACCGAGACGAGTAGATGAGATATATCTACGAACGCGTGAATACCGACAAGATTCTAGTACATTTATTTAAATGGGAAAATAAATGTACGGTGTGGTAAGTCTAGTCGGGCGTTAAGATTATGTTACCAAACGACAAAGACTTAGCATATTTATTTAAATGGGAAAATAAATATGTGGCAAAGTAAGTCGGGTCGGTTAATAAGAAAACACTTTATATATGAGCGAAAAGATCCTAAGTATAATTATTTGAATGGGAAAATAATTATACGTTGGGTGGAGTCGTGTCAAGTATAATGTTGTACAAGTCATAAAGAATAATTATAAGAATAATATATGACTTGTAAGGAAAGGGTAATCCATCGCCATTGAACCTAGGATACGAAACTATTAAACGGGAATTGGGATAAAGACGTGGTCGGGAAGTTGGGTGTACAACTTGCCAAGGCACATACACCATAGGTGTAAGTGACTTATACGCCTAGAACCTTTGTAGGTACGGGATCACAAACTTTACTATTTTCTTTGAGCCGAGCACAGTTACAGGTGAGTCTCACGGCCCCATTTCTAAACTATTTAACGTTTTTACGGGGAAAGATATGTTGGGATTGTATGACGGGTTGGATACTTGAGTAAAGATCGCCACTCGGGGTTGAGACCTCCCCACTATAATCATTTATTCAGGAATGAGAAACCAAAGGGATATTTGGATAGTACTATTGGTGCCTGACAAGGCCCACCCCTAATCGATAGCGTCGATTATGCATCGGCGTATGCCTGGGGTGCACTTATTCTGAAATAAAGTCGTAGGAATACCGAGTAACGACTTTGGGCGGGGGCATTATTAATTGTCTTGGTTTGGTTATAGGCTCAAGTAAATTGTAGGACTTTGCAACTCCTATAAATGTCATAACAAGGATATTCCCACTTTATAAAGACTTATTAAATTAAAACCTGTGAACTCACCAATATTTATATATTGACGATTTTCAAACATATCTTTCAGGTAATTGATTGATGGAAGTTAGCATGGCGAGCAGGGTCGGGGATGTCTCCAAATCGGGCGTTGGGAATGTCGTGATGGGGTCTTATCTCTTTATTCCATGGATTTAGGGATAAAGGGAGAAGCCTCTTTATCATTTTCAAAAACAATTTATGATTATGTATTGACAATTTGACATGATTATTAGCATTGAATAAATGCCCGTTTTCTAATTAATATTGTGCTTTGCATTAATCTTGGCTTAATACTTTTGAACCGTCGCGCCACGTGTTTCCGCCTTAGACGTGGTGTGACAGAAAGTGGTATCAGAGCCAAGGTTATAGCGAATTAGCATTTTAAACAATCTAAACTATAACCGGATTTGGTTCAAAATCTTTCAAAGTAAATGCGAAACGCAATAAAATAAATTTTTCCAACGACCATTTGGGTATATGGAGATTCCGACCAAGCTAGCCATGGTAAGTATACGTATTATTTTTGTTAGAAGGTTAGGAAGAGAACCGTAGATATGTGCCTTAACTACCTAACGAATAATACTTAAATATTAGTACGGTTTCTTTTGCCAGGATGTCGAACGCAGGGAGCGTAGCACCGAGCTACGACAGTAGCCTCCAGATCATCCCAGCACCGCCAGCGGAGCCGTCGAGGTAGTGATACTCGATCCCGAGGATGATGAGATGGACGTTGATGTCGCCATGGAGGGCGCCGACGGAGATAGCTCCGACGAGACGGACCCGAGCGAGGACCCAGCGTGGGCCCCCGCTGGAGACGACATGGCCGCCGTGGCCGACCTACCGATGGCCGAGGCCGACTTGCCTCTAGTGCCATTCCAGGCAGCACCACTGCCAGCACTACCTATCCGCGCCGTCAGGGACTTCCCTGTAGGTTGCGCAGGTCCTTCGAGACCTATCCCTACACAGGTCGGAGACTGTCGAGTCTCCGTATTACCGACACACACCAGTCGACCGTGAGCCTTTACCTACCCCACCTATCCCCGTTCCCTCTGGCATGAGGCTTGTGCCTGTCTGCCGGGGACACAACGGGTGGATCTCCGATGACTCTGACGATGAGTCAACTGCATCGGTGGAGCACATTGCTGTGCCTATCCCACCAGCAGGCCAGGAGGAGCACGATGCTCCGATGACAGGGCATGCTACCACTACCCCAGCCGCCTTACCTACCATGCCCGAGCCCATACCACAGGATGGGCCAGCTTCTACTGGGCACATCCTTGAGGGCAGCTCAGCCCGCAGCTCTGAGTTGCACCGAGCAGGACTGGCAGCTCATGCCACTGCTAGCCCTCCTACCCCTACCACTGTGATGTCTACTATAGAGTGGGTCACTGCCACTCAGCCTCTCATGGTTCCACTCGCCGAGCTTATAGTCCCCTCACCCTTATCCATGACACTACCCATCACCACTTTTCCCACACTACCACCCCTACCCGAGATGCTCCATACCCCACCACCTGCACCATTCACTATGGATGCAGGAGCCCCATTTGTGACACCCCCATTTGCACCATATACTCTAGGTGCAGGAGACCCATACCAGGTACCACCCTACTGTTTCACTGGATTACCGGGCTTTGCCCCACCCTTCACACCACTACCCATACCCGATATCGTCGGCCCGTCTCAGCCGACGTACACCGACATCCCCGGGCCGTCGCAGCCCCACGGGATGGCCCCACTGACAGGACCCGCATGGTCCAAGGTGATCTCGCTGGAGAGAGATTTCCAGACCCTCACCGACACGGTGCAGCGCACCGTGAGTCGGGTGGAGCAGCAGGCCCAGCTCATGTGGGCCAGGATCATTGATGCCAGGGATGCACTGGCACATTACGCTGAGGAGCTATTGAGCATGGATGCTCATTGTGGTCTTACGGGCGACGCACACTTTGCGCATCGCCAATTCTTATACGATCGCATTATGGCGATCAGTATGACTATCAGCATGTGCGCACCTCAGTACCAGTACCAGCACCCGCCGCCGCCACCCGCCACAGTAGCATCAGGGACGTTTTGGAGATCACTCGCGGACATAGCAGTAGTAGTAGTAGTATGATAGCACAGCATGGGTTATAGCACCCATCTGCATTTTTTTGCCTAGCCGAGCGGGATTGTGCCGGCATATGACATTATATTTCTAGTGTATTTCATAGAGCAATGTAAGAGGAAGGTATCCTCGGTTTTTGTTATTATGAACAAATCATTGTACTTGGTATTGAAATTAATGGAAGTTTTGTTATGGTAAAATATGTGTGGTGATTATCTACGATTATTATTACTTATTCTGTTTATGTTGTGATTGCGTGTTGTTGTTATGGTGATTATTGTGTTCATATGTTGTGTGGTTGTTTATACTATATATGTAATGATATTGTATGAATGATTGTTGGAAATTAACCTTTGATATTGGTTATTGAAGAAACATGGCACCAGCCACAAGAAGCAACAGTGGGAACGAAAGACTACCCACGACACCTGAAGAGCTTGAAACCCTAGTTTCGGGACGTATCGCTCAGGCTCTCGCAGAACACAATGCCACGCGCACCGAAAGGTCGCGAGACCGAACCGGGAGCGACAGACGCGAAACCGCCCCTACTGGTAAGAAGACGTCGGGTATAGACAACAGGAGTCTTCGTGAAACTCCTACCCTATATTTAACATTGCTTTATTATTGCAGAAACGGCCTCACGAGAACGTGGCTGCACGTTTAAAGCTTTCCTGGACTGCAAACCACTGAATTTCAGCGGCACTGAAGGTTCTGTCGGACTAGTCAAATGGTTCGAGAAAACCGAAGCTGTGATTCGTATTAGCAGCTGTACCCCACGACAGGCTGTCATGTATGCCACCAACCTGTTTCTGGACCAAGTTCTGACCTGGTGGAACAACCAAGTGCAGACACTGGGAGATGATGCTGCTTACTCCTTATCATGGTTGGAGTTGAAAGAACTAATGATCGCCGAGTACTGTCCGGCAAGTGAAGTGCAGAAGCTAGAGACTGAGTTCTGGAACCTCACCATGGTTGGACCGGACGTAGCTGGTTACACGTCCAGATTCCATGACCTCTCCCGGTTAGTGCCTCGCCTGGTCACCCCGGAAAGCAAAAAGGTGGAAAGGTACCTCTTCGGACTGGCACCACAGATACGCGGCATGGTTACTTCTTCCAAGCCTGCAACCATGCGTGAAGCTATCGACCTCGCTTTAAGCCTCACTGAAGACGCCATCCGAATGGGCACTCTAATCCGGAAAGTGTCAGGGTTGAAGCTTACTGAGTCCAGCAGTGTTGAGGGTAAGAATCTGGGTACAAGTTCAGCCGTTGGGTCAAGTGAACAGGGAAATAGGTCAAGGTTTGGGAAGCGTAAACGCGATGAAAGGAAGAAGGATGGATCATCAGGTTCAGGGAAGAAGGGAAAAGGGTATGTAGCCACTGGACGTGGAAATAATGGGAAGCAAGGTTACCAAGGCAAGAACGAAGTAATCTGCGGTAAGTGCCGTCGTTCGGGGCACAAGACTGAAGACTGCAGATCAGGAGCGCCAAAGAACAGTGGAGCGAGGCCCTGTTTCTCATGTGGATCGCTCGATCATTGGAAGAGGGACTGCCCCAAACTTAACAACCAAGCCCGTGGGCGAGCGTTCGTGATTGGTGCCGGTGACGCACGACAAGACCCTAATGTGGTCACTGGTACGTTCCCTCTAAATGGTCATTATGCTTCAGTATTGTTTGATACTGGCGCTGATTTTAGCTTCGTATCTGTCGAATTTAAAAGATTACTTGGTTTAAAGACTAGTAAGCTAGACACACCATATTCCATTGAACTAGCTAACGGTAAGACTATAGAAACCCGAGAGGTAGCGAAGAGTTGTAAGTTGGATCTCTGTGGTCACGAGTTTGACATTGATCTATTACCAGTCGTACTGGGTAGCTTTGACATAGTCGTTGGCATGGATTGGCTATCCGCACACCGCGCCATCGTCGTGTGCAATGACAAAGTAATTCAAGTTCCCCTCGCGAGCGGTGAAACCTTATCGATCCAAGGGGAAAGGCGTGGAACGCCATTGAGAATTATTACCAGCATGAAAGCCAGGAAGTGCTTAAGGAAAGGTCTCGTCGCATTCTTGGCGCACGTGGTAGACAAGAAGGCTGACGAGCGAAAGCTAGAAGACATTCCGATAGCCAGAGACTTTCCAGATGTGTTCCCAGAAGATTTGCCGGGATTACCACCACCCCGACAAGTCGAGTTTCGTATCGACCTTGTTCCAGGAGCAGCACCTGTAGCGCGATCGCCATATCGCCTAGCTCCTTCAGAAATGCAGGAATTGTCTGAACAACTGCAAGAGTTGTTGGACAAAGGTTTCATAAGACCAAGCTTCTCACCTTGGGGAGCTCCCGTCTTATTCGTGAAGAAGAAGGATGGCACTTTTCGAATGTGCATTGACTATCGGGAACTGAACAAGCTGACTATTAAAAATCGCTATCCTCTTCCCAGGATCGACGATTTGTTTGATCAACTTCAAGGATCCAGTTTCTACTCCAAGATCGACCTAAGGTCCGGTTATCATCAGTTACGTATTCAAGAAGAAGACGTGCCAAAAACAGCATTCAGGACTTGTTATGGGCACTATGAGTTTCTGGTGATGCCTTTCGGTTTAACTAACGCACCAGCTGTTTTCATGGACTTGATGAACCGAGTGTGCAAACCATACTTGGACAAATTCGTTATTGTCTTCATTGATGACATCTTGATCTACTCACGCACGAAGGAGGAACACGAGGAACATCTCCGATTAATCCTCGAGGTACTTCGCAAAGAGAAACTCTATGCTAAGTTTTCAAAATGTGATTTTTGGATTCGAGAGGTTCACTTTTTAGGCCACGTGGTGAATGAAAGGGGTATACATGTCGATCCCGCCAAGATCGAAGCAATCAAGAATTGGGACGCCCCTAGAACGCCTACTGAAGTACGACAATTTCTTGGCCTTGCGGGTTACTACAGAAGGTTCATCGAGAACTTTTCTAAAATAGCACAGTCCTTAACCATGCTAACCCAAAAGGATAAGAAGTTTGAATGGACGGAAAAGCAGGAAGCAGCCTTTCAGTTGCTGAAGGATAAGTTATGTGGTGCACCAATACTAGCACTCCCCGATGGTACAGAAGACTTCGTAGTTTACTGTGACGCCTCTCATCAGGGATTGGGTTGTGTGTTGATGCAGCGAGAGAAGGTCATAGCCTATGCTTCCAGACAGCTAAAACTTCACGAGAAGAATTACACCACACATGATCTGGAACTAGGAGCCGTGGTATTCGCACTCAAGATATGGAGACACTATCTGTACGGAACCAAGTGTACGATCTTCACTGACCATAAAAGTTTGCAGCACATCTTTGACCAGAAGGAATTGAACATGCGACAACGGCGATGGGTCGAATTATTGAACGATTACGATTGTGAGATAAAGTACCATCCCGGGAAGGCAAACGTCGTAGCCGATGCCTTGAGTCGCAAGGAACGGGTTAAGCCACTGCGTGTCCGAGCTTTGGGTCTAACCATCCACACGAACCTGACTGACCGGATTCGTGAAGCCCAAGTTAACGCTCTTAAACCCGAGAATGTCAAAGGTGAAAGATTGCGGAAGATGGTTGAGTCACTGGAGTCAAAAGCGGATCAAGCTCTGTATTTCATGAACAGAATTTGGGTACCAGTATACGGTGGATTGCGTGAACTGGTATTAGCCGAAGCCCACAGTTCGCGGTATTCAGTTCACCCCGGAGCAGACAAGATGTTCCACGATTTGAAGGAATTTTACTGGTGGCCAAATTTCAAGAGAGATATAGCGGCATATGTTGCGCGATGTTTGACTTGCGCAAAGGTCAAGGCCGAGCACCAGAGACCATCCGGATTGCTCCAGCAACCGGAAATACCAGAATGGAAATGGGAAAGGATCACTATGGATTTCATTACCAAATTGCCCAAGACAACAAACGGCCATGACATGATCTGGGTAATCGTTGATCGATTGACAAAATCTGCACACTTCCTCCCCATTCGCGAAACGGATAAGTTGGAGAAACTAACCCGTTTGTACATTAAGGAAGTTGTGTCAAAGCACGGTGTACCTATTTCTATCATCTCCGATCGAGATAGTCGTTTCACCTCAAGATTTTGGGAAAGTCTGAATAAAGCCCTCGGTACTCGCCTTGACATGAGTACCGCATATCATCCACAAACCGATGGTCAGAGTGAACGAACCATCCAGACCCTGGAGGATATGCTACGGGCATGCGCAATCGATTTCAGCGGAAATTGGGATACTCACTTGCCACTGGTAGAGTTTTCGTATAACAACAGCTACCACACGAGCATTCAAGCTGCACCTTTTGAAGCTCTGTATGGACGCAAGTGCAGATCGCCTCTATGTTGGGCCGAAGTTGGCGAAAAGCAACTTACCGGGCCCGAAATTGTTCAAGAAACGACGGATAAGGTCTTTCTGATTAGAGAACGTCTCAAAGCGGCACGAGATCGACAGAAAAGCTACGCAGACATGAGGAGGAAGCCTTTGGAATTTCAAGTCGGAGACAGGGTCCTACTAAAGGTGTCACCGTGGAAAGGTGTCGCGCGTTTCGGGAAGCGCGGAAAGCTAAACCCACGATATGTTGGACCATTCGAAATCCTGTCCAGAGTAGGCCCCGTAGCATATAAGCTCAAGTTACCACAAGAACTTAACGGTGTACACGACACGTTCCACGTGTCGAACTTGAAAAAGTGCTTATCCGACGAAACCCTCATCATCCCCGCAGACGAAATCCACATCGATGACAAGTTACACTTCGTCGAAGAGCCAGTCGAAGTAACCGATTGGAAGGTCCAAAAGCTAAGACGCAGTAAGATCAGATTGGTCAAAGTGCGTTGGAATGCCAAGCGTGGACCGGAGTTCACGTGGGAAAGGCTGGACCAGATGAAGCAGAAGTATCCCGCCCTATTTAAGAAGACCCCTTTACCGGAGAGCTCAAAGTGAATTCCGGGACGGAATTCTCTTAACGGGGGGAGAATGTAACAACCGGCAAAATTAAGGTAATTCCGTACTAATTAATTAAACGCGATTAACGTAATTAACCGTAATTATGTGCTGATTATTTAATTGAGGCCTTAGAAAGATAGGAATTCCCAAATAACGCATAGGAATGCATGAGTTTAATAGCAAAGCATGATAGGATCGTGCGCAGACAAAACTATCCGGTATGGACACTGGCGATTACCCGGTAAAACTGAAATAAGCGAAACGAACACCGGACACCCGGAATATAAAATAAATAATATTTTCACAAAATATTATGAGTTTTGGAAACCCAAAGCCATACGTAAAAGCTTATTGCACAAATCTCCCGGTAACGAATATAGTGCGCGTACCGCACCCGATACGCGCGTAACACGTAAATTCACCCGACAGAAACCGAAATAAATTATCAGTAATTTAACTGGACATAATTTTATAAATATTAACGGCATTTTAATATTGGGGATAAACGCGACGAAAATTTAAGAAATACCCGGGCGGTACCCGGAAGGAAACTAACTTAAACATAATATGGAAGTTAATTAGCAAAGTGGACCCCACCAAGCACCCCATAGGGGGGGCCGGCCATGGCCCACTTGGGTGAGAGGTTGTGTGGGATAACTTCCTAATCCTTCCATATTATTACTAATGATGAGGTTGCATGCAAGGGATTGGGCAATGGGATTAACCAAATCATTTCTTCCCTCTCTCTCTTAAAACTCACGGCCCAAACATCCCCATATCCCACTTGATTTTCAAAATCTTTTCATAAATCTTCCATAATATTTCTAACCAATCCTTGCAAGATGTGGTAATCTTTAGAGATTGAGTAGAGATTATAAGGATAACATCAAGATTACACTTAAGCAAAAAAAAACACAAAAACTTCTTCTTGTTCTTCCTCTTGGCCGTGGCATTGCACCCCCACACCAACACTTTTCTTGCAATTTTTACTACTCCAAATTACCTCTAGATCATCATCCTTCAAAACCCCTTCTTGTGTGTTAAGAGCTTGGAGCTTAACCCATTGGAAGAACACACTAAAACCCCATCCAAATCAAGGTTCTTGTCTTCCCTAGCCTTGAGCTAGTAGTAAGTTTTAATCTTGTTTTGTTTGTTAATGTTCATAGTAAGTGTTTATGAGCAAGTTGTACATTGATGGGTAAAGTATGGTTTTGAAAAATAAAGAGGATGAATCTTACAAGAATAAATGTAAAGGAATAACAATATGAAGAAATCTTGGATTAACATTAATAAAAGTGATATTGTGAGAAAATGTAATAATAATAACATACACTTGGGTTAGAAGATGAGTGGAACATGTTTTGGGAAAAAGACTTGAATGTGATAAAATATGGTTTTAATCATCATAAGATGACTAGTTAATGTCATAAAAATAATAAAATGGACTAGAAAGCCATAGATGGAAAAACTAGTTCTTCAAAGTCCACTCACTTTGATGAGTGAAAAGTTGATGTTTTGGGTAAAGATATGAAATAAACATGTTCTTGGCATCTAGAATGGATTAGAAGAACTTTAAAAAGAAGTAAAAACAACTAAACGTGGTAAAAATGATTCTTCAAAGTCCACTAATGTGGAAGGAAAAATAATAACCATGAATGATTTAGTGAAAAATGCTACAAGTGTAAATTAAAGGATTTGAAATGACAAACTTGGAAACCAATGGACTAAAATGAATATTTTAGAAGTTATTGGACCAAAAACACAATAATAGAAATATTAGTGTCAAAAAGTGTAAGTAACGATTTACAAGGTTGAATCGGTAAATAATAATAGCCTACTTGGGCATTTTAAGTAAAAAGTATATTTTTATAAAATGGACGTTTTATAAAAATAAAAGAGTAACGCGAGCATTTTATAAAGTAAGATTTTATAAAATAAATACTTGGAAAGACTTGTACAAAAATAAGATACTTTTATATAAATGGGAATATAAAAGTATCGGAAACGTTTTTTGGTAACAAGTTGGACGAGTCGGACTAAACGTACATAATATATTTTTCCGAGAGATAAACGTTCGGAAACGGAAGTTGGAACAATACTTCCATGAGAACGCACAACGGAAATAAATATGAAAAACGCTAACAAACTTAGTCGCGCGAACCAACGTACACGGACTTATTACGTCGAGATAAAAATATACATATATATTTTACGGAAATAAAATATATATAACAAGGGTGAAACGTGCGTAACACTTTCCTAAGTGTAGTAACAATATTCGTGGGAAAAGAGAAACATAACGTAACAAACTAAAAACGCTAAGACGACACATGAACTTAACAAGTAGTATCCACGCGATGATATAGGTACATACACTCGTTTCCGACGGAATTCTAGTACATCTATTTAAATGGGAAAATAGATGTGCGAGAAGGAAAACCGAGACGAGTAGATGAGATATATCTACGAACGCGTGAATACCGACAAGATTCTAGTACATTTATTTAAATGGGAAAATAAATGTACGGTATGATAAGTCTAGTCGGGCGTTAAGATTATGTTACCAAACGACAAAGACTTGGCATATTTATTTAAATGGGAAAATAAATATGTGGCAAAGTAAGTCGGGACGGTTAATAAGAAAACACTTTATATTGAGCGAAAAGATCCTAAGTATAATTATTTGAATGGGAAAATAATTATACGTTGGGTGGAGTCGTGTCAAGTATAATGTTGTACAAGTCATAAAGAATAATTATAAGAATAATATATGACTTGTAAGGAAGGGTAATCCATCGCCATTGAACCTAGGATACGAAACTATTAAACGGGAATTGGGATAAAGACGTGGTCGGGAAGTTGGGTGTACAACTTGCCAAGGCACATACACCATAGGTGTAAGTGACTTATACGCCTAGAACCTTTGTAGGTACGGGATCACAGACTTTACTATTTTCTTTGAGCCGAGCACAGTTACAGGTGAGTCTCACGGCCCCATTTCTAAACTATTTAACGTTTTTACGGGGGAAAGATATGTTGGGATTGTATGACGGGTTGGATACTTGAGTAAAGATCGCCACTCGGGGTTGAGACCTCCCCACTATAATCATTTATTCAGGAATGAGAAACCAAAGGGATATTTGGATAGTACTATTGGTGCCTGACAAGGCCCACCCCTAATCGATAGCGTCGATTATGCATCGGCGTATGCCTGGGGTGCACTTATTCTGAAATAAAGTCGTAGGAATACCGAGTAACGACTTTGGGCGGGGGCATCATTAATTGTCTTGGTTTGGTTATAGGCTCAAGTAAATTGTAGGACTTTGCAACTCCTATAAATGTCATAACAAGGATATTCCCACTTTATAAAGACTTATTAAATTAAAACCTGTGAACTCACCAATATTTATATATTGACGATTTTCAAACATATCTTTCAGGTAATTGATTGATGGAAGTTAGCATGGCAAGCAGGGTCGGGGATGTCTCCAAATCGGGCGTTGGGAATGTCGTGATGGGGTCTTATCTCTTTATTCCATGGATTTAGGGATAAAGGGAGAAGCCTCTTTATCATTTTCAAAAACAATTTATGATTATGTATTGACAATTTGACATGATTATTAGCATTGAATAAATGCCCGTTTTCTAATTAATATTGTGCTTTGCATTAATCTTGGCTTAATACTTTTGAACCGTCGCGCCACGTGTTTCCGCCTTAGACGTGGTGTGACAAATTCTGCCAATAGCCAAAACATTCAAACCTGATTGCCTTCTTCCTTGTTTCCCACGCGCTTTTCCGGTCGGATATCCGGCGACTCTCCGGTGACTATTCAAAACTCATTTTAATGATCTTTTTCGAATAATAATCGGTCCATAACGTTTCTCCATCAATTCATGGTTAAATAGCATCGTTATAACGCGTGTAAACGGATTAAACCGTGTGTTAATTCGTGATTATGGGGTGTGTAACCGTCAACTTAAATAAGCTCAAACAATCGGTTATTTTCCAGACAACATTATAAATTGATAGTCCTAATTCATTTCTGCACATTTTCATGTCGTAACCAACTGATAAAAACGTCACAGATGCGAGCTTCATAACCTTCAAATTTTCGGTTGTCTTCTTCGGCTCGTGATGCTCTTTTGTGATCGATTCAAAGCATGTAGGTATAATATTCTTGTGCCATTTTGTTATTTAGATACTCCTTTACAAAAGCCCTATGGTTTTCAGGCCTATAATAAACGTATTGTAGGTTAGGATGTTCTAGGGTTAGGGTTTGTTCTTGGGGAAGAAGATGAAGTTTCATACAAAGTTAAATAAATTTTAATCTGAAACATTTCAACATAATAGCTTGTAGTGGAAGTGGTTGTGTGTGTGGGGTTCTACACTACAGACTCGGGTTCGAACCCTTGCACCACCATTTTCCTTTCTTTTATTTTTTTCAGCATTTATTTCTTTATTTCCATTTATTTGATTATTTATTATAGATATATATTACATGTAAACTTAGAATATTCATATTAAATTCATTTTTACTTCAAAAATTATAAAAATTTAGGAGTAACTTCTTGACACCTCATAGAAAATTACCACATTTTTATTTTCTGGAAAATGTTTTATTTTTATATTTTTATTGAATTAATTTGTTTTAATCATATTTAATTCATAAAAAAATCATTTTTAATGATTTTAATCTCAAACTTTTTGGGTAATTACTTCTCATCATCAAGAACTGATATAAAAATTATTGGTTCAGAAAACATTTAATTTTATTGACCTTCCTATTTTTTTTCATTTAAACATAATTTAATCTCGTTAAATCAATTTTAAATATAAATAAGTTTATATAAATTATGAGAAAATTATTCTAATTTGTTTACATCAGAAATCATTCATTTTCTATAAAACTAGTATTTTTGGATCATATATGGTATTATTAGTCTTATTTACGTTTAATTAAACATAATAAAACATTTATTTATTTATACAATTTAAACATCTATTTTATAAATATTTTTCTTATAAAATAGAAATACTCATATGGTTTAATGTCTTTATTATCTTTTGTTGGATCATTGTGTAACTCAAAATTACTTATTTATATATTTATGATTATTGTATTATTTTAATTTAGTTAAAGTAACTAACTAAATTATTTTGTCTTAATTATTCAAACATATTTTTATCTGAATATTCAATAGGTAATAATTATATTATTTAAACCACATTTACAACCTTTCATATATTATTTGTGATATACAACTTTTACATTAATGTAATTTATCATAAAACTCTAATTCCCCAAATCGACTTAGCGAACCCTAATGCCTTAAACCCTAGTTACCTTAGACTTTATAGACACTTCCTTATTAGCACTCTTATACATTATAGGTTGAATTCTTCGGAATTCCCATTACATAGCTCACAACCGCTTAAGTGGATTTTGATCGCTTTCGCAAACTGTGAGTATATCTTTCCCCTTTTTACTGTCTTACTATTTTGGGGCGACTCATGTACTTACTATCAAGTTTCTATTACTAAATGCAATTCTCATGTGTGTTTGCTTATGTCATTTTTTGTATCTATGACCTGTCAAATCATTAACCGTTATGGCCTGGCATTTCAATGAATAGTACTATGGTTTATACCCCTGTGACTCTGTTGAGAGTCCTCGTCATTGCTATGTATTACATTACTACTAGCGCATACTATATATATCTGCTTTCTTCTCTTAGGGTTGATTTGACCCGGATACCACTTATTACATAATTGCAAACAGTATACGACGCATGAATTGCTAAACACTTTTCTACTATACTTATTTAAACAGGGTATGCTCACCAATACAATTTTTGTATTGACCAAAATATTTTGTACATGTTTCAGGTTGTTTTGAGACGCTTCTTTTAGGCTTTTGGATTTTATATTTCAGTCTTGTCTACATTGTATTTTAGCTAGATTTGTCACTTTAGAATTATTATATCCTGTAATTTCATTTCAATGTAATAACTTATTTAATCAATGTATTCAAATTTACACTTTAGTCCATGAGCTATTGAACAATCGTCACTACGTGACACCTCGATGTTTCCGCCATCAGTTGGGGTGTTACAGTTTGGGCATGTGAGAAGGAGGCAGACGTCAGCGACAGTTAGAGTAGTGGAAGCGCTGACTGTTGAGGGTAGGAGGAGTAGAGGTAGACCCAAGTTGACCTGGGAAAAGCGTATTGAACAGGATTTGATAGAGTTGCACCTAGGAGTTCGTGGAGACGTAGAATTAAGGCTAAGGATTCTTAGGGGCTGTCCTTTTTTTTCGTTGGACTTGTTTTGTGTTGGTAATCATCCTTGCATATATGTTGTGTATCATGTTATATATGTTCCCATGTCCGTCATGTTATTTTTTCACCACTTACTTGATTATTGGTACTTGGTAGTTTTTATTTTATATATATCCAGTTTATCCTGTTTGGAGCCGGGGGTCTCATTGGAAGCAGCCTCTCTATCCCTAGGGATGGGGGGTAAGGTTTGCCTATATCTCACCCTCCCCAAACCCTACCAATAGTATTTTTATTTGTGGGATTTACTGAGTATGGTTGTTGTTGTTGTAAAAATGGAAAGAAAATTGGGACGGAGGGAGTATTTTCTGTCATCTTTTATATGGTTATTTTTATTTAGACTATCCGTTATATGTCGCTAGCAAGCCTAGTACTCATACCCAACCACAACAGCCTCACACAAACGGCTGTGGCGCGAGCATAGGCGATGGTGGTCGCGTGCGGTAACGGGAGAATGTGAACTTTGATCGCGCCGGTGCCTACCCCAAGCCACAATATGGTCAAGTGTCGAGTTACTTGAGAGTGAAGTCGGTGGTTTACGCCTGCTCGCTCACAATTGACAACAGATAGTCTTAGAGTAGGTTAAACTAGAACATTTTAAAATATTTTTGATACTTCTAGATATATTTTGCATATGTAATCATTTAGGTTAATTTTTATTAAAAAAAAGGTTAAGAGTGTGAAATGATAACATGAAAGCAAAAAATTCAATTCAAAATCTAATAAAAATATCATTTTATTATACTTTGTTGGCCTTTTACCTCACAATGTCGCTTTTTTTTTTCAACCATTTGCCAAAATAATCCATACCAAACTAAAATAGTAAATCTGGTAAGTATGTAACAACTCTTTTTATTAAAACATATTTTAAGAAATATTTGTTTTCTAAGTTATTATTATATTATTCACTTGAAATACGTTGTTGTAAACGCTACTATGGAACTTGTCAATAAAATATCTTCACGTTTTAAAAGTTTTACTGTCTCGAAAATTATTTATAACATTATAGAGAGTAGGGGTGTGTATGGGTCGATTTGGCTCGGTTTTTACCATTAACCATAACCATAACCGCTATTTCGGTTATGGGATTTCCTTAACCATAACCATAACCAAACTTCGGTTATGGTTAATCGGTTATGAATTCGGTTATGGTTATTTCGGTTATTAACCACAGACTTCAACTAAAACTAACTTTCGACTACAGTTTAAAAATTAAAATCACTTAGGTCTACAAAATAAAAAAGGGAACCTACGATGGTGGACTTAGCTTAAGCTTTTTTTTTTATAAGACTAACAAGATTACATTTTTTTTTGTTAAACTACCAATAGGGGATCCTTGTTAATAAGATATATCAAGACAATAAACTTACCTAAGCCTAAGTTTAATTCTTTATTAAAATAAAGGTCACCTACATCAAGATCGTTTGTTACAAGCATACTTTTATCTTAGTAGAAAGCCTCTACATAGTTAGTGTAAAACATAAACCTATTACATTGACTTAAAACTAGAAGTTCGGTTCGGTTTTGGTTATATCGGTTAACCAAAGTTTCATAACCATGATCATAACCGCTCGATCGGTTAAAGAAATTTCATAACCATAACCATTGGTTATGTCGGTTATCGGTTAAAATTGGTTCGGTTATATCAGTTATGATTCGGTTATTGGTTATGACAGTTAATTTTGCTCACCCCTAATAGAGAGTTTGTCAAATACTCAGACAAGACCGAATGAGAATGAGAATTGTTGAGAAAAATATACCCACGCTCCTGGTTTTATCCAATTCTAAAGGGGTATTGGATTTTAATAATCCCAAGTTTCAACCATTGGCCGATAATAATCCCTACTTCAAAAATTGCCAATAATATTCCCAACTTTCAAACATTTGGCATGTGGTAAACCTTTTTTAACTGAGGACTAACTGGGTTAGTTGGTGCTGAGGTGGCATTTGACTAAGCTCGATGACGTGTACAACTTAAGCTGACATGACATTTTATATTATTATTTCATATTTTTCAAAGCACCAAAAAATTCCTAACATCATCAACTCAAATCCTTAACCAGATCATCAAATGAAAATAATAATAATTATTTTTTTAAACATCTTTATTAACAACATTTTTCATCTACCATCAACCCTCCTTCATCATAATCATCTCTAATCAAATTCACTATATAATCCATCTTCATCTATATCATCTTCAACATAACAATATCATCTTCATCTATAATCTCAACTACCAATTAACAAACCCTAACAAAGAATCCCCAAACCTTTGTAAACAACCCACAACCTCCTTTTGCTAGGATCTGAGATTATTGACTTTTGCTTCTAGAAGTGTTCATCTTCTTCCTTATACTGATTACAATAAGTGTTCGTCTTCTTCCTTTTACCGATTATTGGTGCTCTGTTCGTCTTCTTCCTCGAGCTCAATGAAGCAGCAACAATGGCGATGACACAAATTTGTTCGTTTTCTTCCTCAAGCTCAATGAAACAGATCTGTTCGTTTTCAGTTATTATTACTATTATTATTATTATTGTTATTATTATTATTATTATTATTGTATCGTTCCATACTTCCATCTGATTACCTCCATGTGGAAGAATCAAATGTGGAAGAATCAAATGGTTCTAAGAATACAAAAAGGCCGATTTGCATCCGAATAACACCAAAGTTGTTGTTATTATTATTATTGTTGTTGTTGTTGTTGTTGTTGTTGTTGTGGTGGAGGAGAAGGGAG
The DNA here is from genome assembly GCA_030844895.1 of Ambrosia x helenae. Classification (NCBI taxonomy): domain Eukaryota; kingdom Viridiplantae; phylum Streptophyta; class Magnoliopsida; order Asterales; family Asteraceae; genus Ambrosia; species Ambrosia x helenae. The sequence continues at coordinate 92,124,004 of CM061225.1, forward strand.
ATGGCGAGGAGAGGGAGGGTGGCGGTGGAGAAGGTGGTGGCGGTGGTGTTGAGGAGGTGGATGAAGATGGTGGTGGGAGTGGTGTTGAGAAGGTGGATGAAGATAGTTGTTATGTTGAAGATGATGATGATGGAGGGATGAAGATGGAAATTTGTTTTCTAGATTGGAAGATAATTAAATATAGAGATTTTGTTTTGTTGTTAAAAAAAAAAACCAGGTCATCATGCCACATCAGCATCTGTTCCACATCATCGTGCCCAGTCAGCAGCCACGTCAGCACAAACTAACCCAGTTAGTCCTCAGTTAAAAAAGGTTTACCACATGCCAAATGTTTGAAAGTTGGGATTATTATTGGCAATTTTTGAAGTAGGGATTATTATCGGCCAATGGTTGAAACTTGGGATTATTAAAATCCAATACCCCAATTCTAAATATGTCACACCCTCAAATTCCACTTGCGGGGTTTTACCGCGAGGCGCATGACAAACCAGGATTCAAGTCAACGGTCACAATAAACAACACTATATGCATAACACAAAACCCAAAAGATATAATTATAAAAGCATAAACTGTAGCAGAAGCTTTAAATGTTTACAACCCAAAAGACATAGTTCAAATGTTTAATGAAGACCATGCTCTAAACCCTAGACGCCCGTGCCGACTCGTGCGCCTAGATCCAGTTGTTGCTACCTTAGCGACCTGAGAAAAACATGCCAAAAGACGTCAACATATAATGCTGGTGAGTTCACAGGTTTGTTCAAAAATGTTATCCAAATGTTACCATGTCCATACTATATCAATGCTACCAAGTACGCTAGCTAGGCGTATGTTTTATTACTACTACAATTGGAAACCATTACTGGACACGTTTAGCAATGTTTAGCATGTTTAGCAGCCCGTAATGTTCAGCACGATAATGTTCCTGTTCGAGACAATATGCACCCGCCCGGCCCTCCAAGCCGACGAGTGGGGCAGGTCACGCCCAATAGATCTATCCACATTTCCCCGTTGTGCAAACCCGCACATTCATGGTTTCCCCCGGGACTTTCCAAAAGATCGTATAGCAATATAAAGTTAAAACCATAGTATGACATATGTTACCAAAACTGTTTAGCGCATGTTTTCTCCCCCAAAAGTTAAAGCAGTAAAAGTGGGGCCGTGAACTCACCTTAGATTGCGTTCCTCAAATGTAAGTAAAAGATGTTTAGCCCTTGATGATCCCTCTACCGGAGATCTATCAAAATGTTCACATAAGTGTTCCGACTAATAACCATAAGGTTATCTAGTCCCCGATTGTCCAGATCATAACCAAGTATGTTTTTTAAAACGTGTTTACGTGTTTAACCGACACACTAGACCGACCCGACATCCCGTTGGTGACCCATTACCCTAACTAATCAAGTACACATAGATTACACGCAAGGTTCAAGCATAAAACACTTAGTTTGTATCAAAAATCTCATTTTTGTTAACGTAGGGTCGAATGTGACTGTAAGTGGTCGAAGGTGTCCTTATTTGGTCGAATGTGTCTTTGAAATTCCACCTTCGCCCCTTTTCCTCCCACCTTCGCCCACTTGTAGCACCCTCGCCCCTTCAGCTTCCAGGTTCGACCCCTGGAATCCACCTTCGACCGTTCGACTGGTAGAAGGTATTCCAGGTTCGCCCCTGATGTCAGATTTTTCCAAAAACGCGTCGAAAAACATCCGAAAATATCACGAAACATCATGAGTTACAGCAGTCAAGCATCATTAATATATTCCTACGAAACCCTACCAATTTTACCCCAAAATCTATCCGTTTGACAAGTTTCCTAAAATAGTAAATTATGGAGATGTCACATCATCATGCATGAAAATATTACCCAATTAGGAAACTTTCTGAAATCGATCAATAATCAGTTTATCATACTCGAACCATCATGAACAAGAAACCCCTATCATAACCTTATCATAATCATCCAACAACAAACCCTAAATCTAACTAAAAACCCCTTTAATCGCCAAAACACCATCAACAATCAAAGGTAACATGTTTCAATCATAACCCATCATTAATAACAGCCCTAGGTTGTTGTCATATCATCTATACAACAAGTAATCATCAAACAATGCATAATATCATACTAACACATGTTTATTTGCATAAAAACTCATTGTTTATGAATAGGTTTTGGTTAGGAAAGGTTTTTATTCATAAAATAGGTTGATATCAGATCTGGACCCTTGGGGTTTAGATTAAAACAAGTCAAAATTGTTTAAAAAGGATTTGTAATGAAGAACACACCTTAGATCTTCACTTGTAATGATTTAGAGAGTTAGGTTATGAAAAACAAGCTCAAAAACTCCTTCCCCAATGATAATAGCTGATAGAGAGTGTTTGGAGGCGTTTAGGGTTTGTGAAATGGTGAAAAATGGCTAAGGATGGTATTTATACCCAGTCCAGGTTCGCCCAGTTTATGTGGTCGAATGTGGAACTTTTCCACATTCGCCCCTTTTTAATGGTCGAATGTGGAATCTTTCCACATTCGCCCACTTTGCTTCCACATTCGCCCATTTCTCAAGTCCCATTTCCACATTCGCCCATTATTTCCACATTCAGGTCATCAGCACTTTTTAACACATGTTAACAGCACTTTTAACACATGTTAACCTTTTTCCAGTTTGTCGTGTTTAACGCATTCTAACACATCTTAACACATAAGCATGCATCCATAGTCTATACTTAGCATGTTTAGGCACGTATAATCATTTGTACATCATTTAAGCAAGTATAAGCATACAATTCACCACACGACCCATAATCTACACATATACTTAATTAGTTCATGTAATGTCACCAACGACGGAACCCGGTACTAATGTATTCCCAAAACGACTCCCAATGATCCTCCAGATCATTGACCCTGGACAATCCTAATTTGACCCGACTCAACTGACCCAGTTAAGTTTGTTTATAAACGTTTCTCGCTAAGGTAGACTTAGATGTTACTATTATGTTTAAGCCGAACATGCCGGGTGTCACAAAATAATATAGAACACCTATACTTTATTACATTATTAAATTTTTTTAGTATATTTCATAAAATGTCAAAGTTTTAATTAAAACCAAACACTTGGTGAAAGAGTTTATTTTTATAGATAACAAAACAAGTTACATTTAGATGATGGGTAAGCGGGCATCAAGTTGCGCCGCTATCCCTTTTGAATCGCAAAGCCTATCCTGCTAAACACAAACCCTTGGTTCTTAGTGTGACACCCGGCAAATTCTGGTTAACAACATTGTCTAGATGAAAGTCTACCTTAGCGAGTCACGCGTATATTATACGTAACGAGGGTTAGCTAGATAGCTAGAAAGGACATACGTGCATTGTCTCGGGTTTGAGACAACTTACAAAACGTTTTCTAGTCCGGTTTGGACATCTAGGGACTAATTAACCTGCGGGTTATGAGATGCTTTGACTCCTTGTGTGGGTCGGGTTCTGACTCCTTGTGTGAGTTAACATGTGATTTCATGATTAGTGAACCTCGGACGTTGGTGAATAACAAACTTAGGTGTCTCGGTGATATCTGACAACTTATGTGAAAACCATACGTGATTATGTGAACCTAACCCGAACACGTTAATAAAAATTATTAAAAGTGGAGCGTGAGGTTGATTAGGGTCTTAACGCATGGGGTTACACTTGTTACGGTCCGCGATAACGAAAACGTCGAAGGATAACGCGTCGGGAAGCGAAACGAGGCAAAAGCGCGCCACCCGGACCTGTGAGCGGCCGCTCACAGGCTCCGAGCGGCCGCTCGAAGGGCACTGACGGGTTTAAACCGCCTCAAACTCGTATTTAAACATCTTTAACTCCCATGCAGCCCTCATACTCAACCCTAATCGCCCCCTTACTGCCCCACACGAATATTTCACTCAAACAACCTCTGCTAAGGCTCAAGATCATCAATTGGGAGGCTCCAAGGCGCGTGATTGATCGATTGAGAGAGCTAAGGGTATATCTTACGATTTCTTATGCTTTTATCTTGTGTTTTCATTAATAAAAATCATATAATAAGTTTGTCCAGGTCTGAATGAGTTTATAAAACATTAAAGCATGAATCTTTTTGAAGATTAAATGGATTAAACATACTCATAAACGCTTAGTAACATCGTAGGATACTTGTTGCGCAAGTAATTGGTGTTTTGATTCTTAAAGCTTTGATCTTGACATGTTTAATCATAGAATCTGATAAAATAGATATTAGGAAAGTTGTATGATGATTATTAGGTATTATTGATTGATAATATGCAACTAGGGTTTGATATAATTGATGATATTGTACGATCAGAATCTGGACAGATTCTGAAAGTCGACTTGTAGGGTCTGTTTCGTGGCTTGAAAACAATTGATTTGATCGATTCTTTGCATGATTGTAACGTACATGGTCTTAGCTTTTCATAATGGGCAAAACCATCGAATTTGGACGTCGTTTGAGTTGTTTTTGGAATTTTAATTGATTAGGGGTCATATCAGATTTTCGGATTTGTAAATTGGGTTAACTTTAAATGGCCATAACTTGAGATTTACAAGGAATTAGATTATGAAATTTTTACAGTAGGTCAATACTGGAAAAATAGAGCTTTTCCAAGTGGATTCATCTCGTTTGGATGAATACACAATTTTTAAGAATTTTCCTACTAAACTGACCTGTTGAGGAGATTTTCTGGACCTAGCTGTGTTGTACGAATTTTCATAATTTTTGTGTTTGGAATTGAGACAAAACAAAAATAGGTATTGTCGAGTGAATCCCAAAGTAAATTCAGTAAAAATTTGGGAGGTTAACTCACTGGTTTGCTATTTTAAATAAATTAGTTTTGATGGCGCACAATCTGTCCTGGAAACACAGATTGTGTATTATGTGCTTCTGTGATTAATTGAGGTCTTAGGTGGTATGGAATTGACATGTAACTGAAGTACACTTGTCTGAGACACATACGGAATGTAGAAACTAATTGTAACCAACGTATTCACCAACGGGTCCGTAGGGTTTACTATTGCATGTAGAATCACTAGGCGTCGCATACACACTTTTTGAACATTTAAAACGCCTTGGACAAACGAGTTATATGGGTAATGATATTACGCCTATACTCACTAAGCGACACTGTTATTAGGGTGTCGGTAGCATATATTGCTTGCTGTTCGGATTCTTTGCTTGCACGTTAAGGTGAGTTTACGGCCCCTCTTTTAAACTGGTTTTATACTTTCGGGGGAGAAAACATGTGTTAAAACTATATTTGGTAACTACTGTCATACTATGGGTTTCTCTTGTGTACTACACGATCTTTGGAAGTCCCGGGGGGAACCATGAATGTGCGGGTTTGCACAACGGGGAAATGTGAATAGCGCTATTGGGAGTGACCAACCCCGCTCGTCGGCTTGGAGGGCCGGGCGAGTGCATATTGTCTCAAACAGAAACAACAGGAACAACAGGAACTTACATCGGGCATACTTTTGGTATTCGCGTTAGTAATGGTTTTCCAATCGTGGTAGTAACAAAACGTACGCCTAGCTAGCGTATACTGGTTTTCGATTGTTATAGTATGGACAGGTGGACTTGGTACTTGGATACAAAACCTGTAAACTCACCAGCATTTTTGTGCTGACGTAAACTTTTACATGTTTTCTCAGGTCGCTAAGGTAGCACAATGGAACTAGGGCGCACGCGTATGCACGACGTCTAGATAGAGTCGCATGGTTTTTCATATGTTGAACAAATGGTTTACTTTTGAGATACTGTTTTGAATAAGCTTCCGCTGTAAACGGGATTTTAAACTATGTTTTGAAATTGCATTTATATTCATTTAGACTTGTTTATTGTGATCGTTGGTTTGGATCCTGGTTTGTCATGCGCCTCGCGGTAAAACTCCGCAAGTGGATTTTGAGGGTGTGACAGATTGGTATCAGAGCCAATGGTTATAGTGAACTAGGACTGCATGTAGGGTCTAGTCTATAGCCGAGTCGCACACACTAGACGATCACATGGTACTAAACGTTATAGTGGTTTACGTATGGTCTTGTCGGGGTGTCTCTAAATCGTTGGTCTTTCTATGTTACATCATCCGTTCTATCTTAGGTTGGGTTACTTGTTTTCTAGGCAGTGTAGTCTATTGGAGTAACTCGTGTGCTCTTGAGATTTGTCCAAGGCTCGGACGTCTCCCTTTCGCACTCCAATAGAAACACTTGCCATAAACTACCGTAGCATTACGGTGTGTAGCTGAGAGTCTATGTTCGGTGATTTGAACTTTGGACTAGGAGAACACTTGGAGGACCATGTAGAGCGGTTTATCATTTTGGGTGCACACAAAATCATAAACCGAAATGCATGGAAGCCCTAGTGAGCTCTGGGTTTGAATGGATAGTCCTGGATTGGATCTAGCTTTGATCTTGCGAACGCTAATGGTTACCATTAGCTGTGAAACTAAATTTTCTTGTCCTTTTTGTCGGAATCATGTCTGGAGTGCGAGGAGGACGTGGAGGTGGCCGCGCTGGTGGGCGTGGTGGTGGCGGTCGTGGTGGTGGCGGTCGTGAAGGTGTGGAACCTCAAGATGACTGGGTCTAAGATTGAGAAGTATACGGTAAGGCGTAATGAGTTGGCAGTACTGTGTCCTGATCTGCATGTGCCAGAGTTCAGGAGGATTGAACACTATGCCTCGGGGTTAGTACCGGAAATCGCAGGGTTAGTGGCTGCGGGAAATCATCCTACATACGCAGAGGTGGTTCGATCGGCTCATAGGATGACCAACTTAAAGGTGAATGAGGGTATTTTGCCTGCGAAGGGTTCGACTGTTAAGGCCCCAGAGAACAACAAGCGCAAGTGGGAAAATGACGGGAAAGGACCTGGGCCAACACAGCAGGGTAAGAGGTTTGATAATGAGGGTTCATCTTCTTCGGGTAACAAGCAGGGTGGTTATGCGGGAAAACTGCCCAAATGCAACAAGTGTGGACGTCATCATCAAGGGAACTGCGAAAGTAACCGTTGTCATCGCTACCAGCGAACAGGGCATTATGCTAAAGATTGTCGGGTTACACTTCCATCGACCCAGGCTCCGACTACTAACTCAGCTCCGACTACTCAAGGGACTACGGGAAGACAAGGATGTTACAATTGTGGTGAGACCGGGCATTACAAGAAGGATTGCCCAAAATTGAAGCAGGGTGGAAACAACGGTAATGGGAACAACGGGGGCGGCGGCAGAAATGCACGTGCCTTCGTCATTGGAGCCGCTGAGGCTAGACAGGATCCTGACACAGTTACCAGTACATTCCTTCTCAATAATTGTTCTGTTAGCGTTTTATTTGATTCTGGTGCCGACAAGAGTTTTGTATCCATGGATGTTAGTCGACTGCTAGATATAGTACCCGTACCATTAGAGACTAAGTATATTATTGAGTTGGCTGACGGTAAAAAGATTGAAGCTACTAGTGTCCTTCGGGAGTGCCAATTAGAGTTGTCGGGTTTAACGTTCCCCATCGATCTTATGCCGGTACCTTTGGGTAGTTTTGACGTTGTGGTAGGCATGGATTGGTTGTCTTTGTATCGCGCGGAGATTGTTTGTTATGATAAGGTTATTCGGATTCCTCTCCCTGATGGAGAATTCCTTTCTGTGTACGGTATCAAGGGTGGTGTTTCGCTAAACATCATCTCTAGCATGAAAGCCCTTAAGTGTCTTCGAAAGGGTTATCCAGCCGTTTTGGCGCTTTTATCTGTTTCCTCTGGTGATGAGAAGAAGATCGACGATATTCCGGTTGTACGCGAGTTTCCTGATGTGTTTCCCGATGATTTACCTGGTCTTCCTCCTCATCGTCAAGTCGAGTTCGGTATTGATCTTGTACCAGGGGCTGCTCCTATTGCTCGGGCCCCCTACCGTCTTGCACCTCCCGAGATGTAGGAGGGTTTCATCAGGCCAAGTTCTTCCCCTTGGGGAGCCCCGATTTTATTTGTTAAGAAGAAGGATGGAAGTTTCCGATTGTGTGTGGACTACAGAGAACTGAACAAATTGACCGTCAAGAACCGTTATCCTCTTCCACGTATTGATGATCTATTCGACCAGCTTCAGGGTTCTAGTTATTATTCCAAGATTGATTTAAGGTCCGGTTATCACCAGCTGCGCGTCAGGGAGGCTGACGTTGCAAAGACTGCTTTTCGAACACGTTATGGCCATTTCGAATTCTTGGTCATGCCTTTCGGTCTCACGAACGCACCGGCGGTTTTCATGGACTTGATGAACCGCGTCTGTAAACCATATTTGGACAAATTCGTCATTGTTTTTATTGATGACATTCTGATCTACTCCAAGAACGAGACCGAACACGGGGAACATATGCGGTTAGTTTTGGAACTCTTGCGACGGGAACAACTTTACGCTAAGTTCTCAAAGTGTGACTTTTGGTTACGTGAAGTTCAATTCCTAGGACATGTGGTTAATGAACTAGGGATTCATGTCGATCCAGCTAAGATCGAAGCGATCAAGGACTGGGGAGCACCAAAGACGCCAACTGAGGTGCGGCAATTCCTAGGCCTTGCGGGCTATTATCGTCGTTTCATTCAGGGGTTCTCGAAGATTGCTCAACCCCTCACCACTCTCACTCAGACGGATAGGAAATTCGACTGGGGTGAACCACAAGAGTCAGCGTTTGAAGAACTGAAGTCTAAACTGTGTTCTGCTCCTATTTTGTCTTTACCTGAGGGTCCTGATGATTTCGTTGTTTACTGTGATGCTTCTATTCATGGTCTCGGTTGCGTGTTGATGCAACGCGAGAAAGTGATCGCGTATGCTTCTCGTCAACTCAAGGTGCACGAGAAGAACTACACCACCCATGACTTGGAGTTGGGTGCCGTGGTATTCGCGTTGAAAATTTGGAGACATTACTTGTACGGTACCAAGTGCACCATCTACACCGATCACAAGAGTCTCCAACACATTTTCGACCAACAACACTTGAACATACGGCAGCGTCGCTGGATCGAACTTTTGAACGACTATGATTGTGCTATTAAGTACCATCCTGGCAAGGCGAATGTTGTAGCAGACGCCTTGAGCAGGAAGGAATCAACTAAACCTCGTCGTGTTCGGGCGTTGCAGCTCACCATCCATTCGTCGTTACCTGATCAACTCCGTTCTGCCCAGTTGGAAGCTTTGAAGGAGGAAAACCTTAAAGCTGAAACCATGCACGGTGCCGACAAGCACCTAGAGCGAAGGCCTGATGGCCTGCACTATTTTGCAGAACGTATATGGGTTCCTTTGTTCGGGGGACTACGGGAGCTTGTCCTTGATGAGGCTCATAAGTCCCGGTGTTCTATTCATCCTGGTTCGGATAAGATATACCAAGATCTGAAGGTGCTTTACTGGTGGCCAAACATGAGGTCGGACATAGCCTCATACGTGAGCAAATGCTTGACCTGTGCTAAGGTCAAGGTGGAATACCAGAAACCGTCGGGTCTCCTGCAACAACCTGAAATTCCGGAATGGAAATGGGAACGGATTACCATGGATTTTGTCACACAACTTCCTAAATCACCAAGCGGGAACGACAAGATATGGGTGATTGTCGATCGGTTGACGAAATCAGCTCATTTTCTTGCTATTAAGGAGACCGACACCATGGATCGTTTGGCTCGTCTTTATTTGAAGGAGGTCGTTTCTAAGCACGGGGTACCAGTTTCTATTATCTCGGATCGTGACTCCCATTTTACTTCTCACTTCTGGAAGTCTTTGCACAAGGCTTTGGGTACCCAACTAGACATGAGTACGGCTTACCATCCACAGACTGGCGGTCAGAGTGAGCGCACGATTCAAACTTTAGAAGACATGCTGCGGGCGTGTGTGATCGATTTTGGCAAGGGTTGGGAAGCTCATCTACCGTTAGTAGAATTCTCGTACAACAACAGTTATCACACGAGCATCAAGGCGGCTCCGTTCGAGGCACTGTACGGACGGAAATGCCGTTCTCCTCTTTGCTGGGCTGAAGTGGACGAGAGTCAACTCACTGGACCTGAACTAGTGTACGAAACTTCGGAAAAGATCGTACAGATTCGTAATCGGTTGGCGGCGGCACGGGACCGGCAAAAGAGTTATGCTGATCAGCGTCGCAAACCACTGGAATTCCAAGTCAATGACAAGGTACTTCTAAAAGTCTCACCGTGGAAGGGCGTCATACGCTTTGGTAAGCGTGGCAAACTCAATCCGCGATGTGTCGGCCCATTTACGATCTTGGAACGGATTGGGCCGGTGGCATATCGACTTGATCTACCGACGGAGCTCGGTAACGTACATAACGTCTTTCACGTGTCAAACTTAAGGAAGTGTTTGGCTGACGAATCTCTTATTGTTCCACTGGAAGAGATCAAGGTTGATGATCGTCTTCGGATTGTGGAGGAACCTGTTGAGATTCTTGATTACAAGATTCGTAGCCTACGTCATAGCAAGATTCGCATTGTGAAGGTTCGATGGAACTCGAACCGGGGACCTGAGTACACGTGGGAAAGGGAGGATCAGATGAAGTCTAAGTATCCTCATCTCTTTCTTAAGGAAGCGTTCGAATCTAGATATGTCTCCACTGCAGTTGAATGAATCTCGGGGCGAGATTCCTTTTTAACGTGGGGATGATGTGACAACTCGGGTGAATCTCTCTCTTGGTTTCTATCTTTTGGTACTTGTGCAATTTTCGGGACGAAAATTCTTTTAACGTGGGGATGATGTGACACCCGGCAAATTCTGGTTAACAACATTGTCTAGATGAAAGTCTACCTTAGCGAGTCACGCGTATATTATACGTAACGAGGGTTAGCTAGATAGCTAGAAAGGACATACGTGCATTGTCTCGGGTTTGAGACAACTTACAAAACGTTTTCTAGTCCGGTTTGGACATCTAGGGACTAATTAACCTGCGGGTTATGAGATGCTTTGACTCCTTGTGTGGGTCGGGTTCTGACTCCTTGTGTGAGTTAACATGTGATTTCATGATTAGTGAACCTCGGACGTTGGTGAATAACAAACTTAGGTGTCTCGGTGATATCTGACAACTTATGTGAAAACCATACGTGATTATGTGAACCTAACCCGAACACGTTAATAAAAATTATTAAAAGTGGAGCGTGAGGTTGATTAGGGTCTTAACGCATGGGGTTACACTTGTTACGGTCCGCGATAACGAAAACGTCGAAGGATAACGCGTCGGGAAGCGAAACGAGGCAAAAGCGCGCCACCCGGACCTGTGAGCGGCCGCTCACAGGCTCCGAGCGGCCGCTCGAAGGGCACTGACGGGTTTAAACCGCCTCAAACTCGTATTTAAACATCTTTAACTCCCATGCAGCCCTCATACTCAACCCTAATCGCCCCCTTACTGCCCCACACGAATATTTCACTCAAACAACCTCTGCTAAGGCTCAAGATCATCAATTGGGAGGCTCCAAGGCGCGTGATTGATCGATTGAGAGAGCTAAGGGTATATCTTACGATTTCTTATGCTTTTATCTTGTGTTTTCATTAATAAAAATCATATAATAAGTTTGTCCAGGTCTGAATGAGTTTATAAAACATTAAAGCATGAATCTTTTTGAAGATTAAATGGATTAAACATACTCATAAACGCTTAGTAACATCGTAGGATACTTGTTGCGCAAGTAATTGGTGTTTTGATTCTTAAAGCTTTGATCTTGACATGTTTAATCATAGAATCTGATAAAATAGATATTAGGAAAGTTGTATGATGATTATTAGGTATTATTGATTGATAATATGCAACTAGGGTTTGATATAATTGATGATATTGTACGATCAGAATCTGGACAGATTCTGAAAGTCGACTTGTAGGGTCTGTTTCGTGGCTTGAAAACAATTGATTTGATCGATTCTTTGCATGATTGTAACGTACATGGTCTTAGCTTTTCATAATGGGCAAAACCATCGAATTTGGACGTCGTTTGAGTTGTTTTTGGAATTTTAATTGATTAGGGGTCATATCAGATTTTCGGATTTGTAAATTGGGTTAACTTTAAATGGCCATAACTTGAGATTTACAAGGAATTAGATTATGAAATTTTTACAGTAGGTCAATACTGGAAAAATAGAGCTTTTCCAAGTGGATTCATCTCGTTTGGATGAATACACAATTTTTAAGAATTTTCCTACTAAACTGACCTGTTGAGGAGATTTTCTGGACCTAGCTGTGTTGTACGAATTTTCATAATTTTTGTGTTTGGAATTGAGACAAAACAAAAATAGGTATTGTCGAGTGAATCCCAAAGTAAATTCAGTAAAAATTTGGGAGGTTAACTCACTGGTTTGCTATTTTAAATAAATTAGTTTTGATGGCGCACAATCTGTCCTGGAAACACAGATTGTGTATTATGTGCTTCTGTGATTAATTGAGGTCTTAGGTGGTATGGAATTGACATGTAACTGAAGTACACTTGTCTGAGACACATACGGAATGTAGAAACTAATTGTAACCAACGTATTCACCAACGGGTCCGTAGGGTTTACTATTGCATGTAGAATCACTAGGCGTCGCATACACACTTTTTGAACATTTAAAACGCCTTGGACAAACGAGTTATATGGGTAATGATATTACGCCTATACTCACTAAGCGACACTGTTATTAGGGTGTCGGTAGCATATATTGCTTGCTGTTCGGATTCTTTGCTTGCACGTTAAGGTGAGTTTACGGCCCCTCTTTTAAACTGGTTTTATACTTTCGGGGGAGAAAACATGTGTTAAAACTATATTTGGTAACTACTGTCATACTATGGGTTTCTCTTGTGTACTACACGATCTTTGGAAGTCCCGGGGGGAACCATGAATGTGCGGGTTTGCACAACGGGGAAATGTGAATAGCGCTATTGGGAGTGACCAACCCCGCTCGTCGGCTTGGAGGGCCGGGCGAGTGCATATTGTCTCAAACAGGAACAACAGGAACAACAGGAACTTACATCGGGCATACTTTTGGTATTCGCGTTAGTAATGGTTTTCCAATCGTGGTAGTAACAAAACGTACGCCTAGCTAGCGTATACTGGTTTTCGATTGTTATAGTATGGACAGGTGGACTTGGTACTTGGATACAAAACCTGTAAACTCACCAGCATTTTTGTGCTGACGTAAACTTTTACATGTTTTCTCAGGTCGCTAAGGTAGCACAATGGAACTAGGGCGCACGCGTATGCACGGCGTCTAGATAGAGTCGCATGGTTTTTCATATGTTGAACAAATGGTTTACTTTTGAGATACTGTTTTGAATAAGCTTCCGCTGTAAACGGGATTTTAAACTATGTTTTGAAATTGCATTTATATTCATTTAGACTTGTTTATTGTGATCGTTGGTTTGGATCCTGGTTTGTCATGCGCCTCGCGGTAAAACTCCGCAAGTGGATTTTGAGGGTGTGACAGATTGGTATCAGAGCCAATGGTTATAGTGAACTAGGACTGCATGTAGGGTCTAGTCTATAGCCGAGTCGCACACACTAGACGATCACATGGTACTAAACGTTATAGTGGTTTACGTATGGTCTTGTCGGGGTGTCTCTAAATCGTTGGTCTTTCTATGTTACATCATCCGTTCTATCTTAGGTTGGGTTACTTGTTTTCTAGGCAGTGTAGTCTATTGGAGTAACTCGTGTGCTCTTGAGATTTGTCCAAGGCTCGGACGTCTCCCTTTCGCACTCCAATAGAAACACTTGCCATAAACTACCGTAGCATTACGGTGTGTAGCTGAGAGTCTATGTTCGGTGATTTGAACTTTGGACTAGGAGAACACTTGGAGGACCATGTAGAGCGGTTTATCATTTTGGGTGCACACAAAATCATAAACCGAAATGCATGGAAGCCCTAGTGAGCTCTGGGTTTGAATGGATAGTCCTGGATTGGATCTAGCTTTGATCTTGCGAACGCTAATGGTTACCATTAGCTGTGAAACTAAATTTTCTTGTCCTTTTTGTCGGAATCATGTCTGGAGTGCGAGGAGGACGTGGAGGTGGCCGCGCTGGTGGGCGTGGTGGTGGCGGTCGTGGTGGTGGCGGTCGTGAAGGTGTGGAACCTCAAGATGACTGGGTCTAAGATTGAGAAGTATACGGTAAGGCGTAATGAGTTGGCAGTACTGTGTCCTGATCTGCATGTGCCAGAGTTCAGGAGGATTGAACACTATGCCTCGGGGTTAGTACCGGAAATCGCAGGGTTAGTGGCTGCGGGAAATCATCCTACATACGCAGAGGTGGTTCGATCGGCTCATAGGATGACCAACTTAAAGGTGAATGAGGGTATTTTGCCTGCGAAGGGTTCGACTGTTAAGGCCCCAGAGAACAACAAGCGCAAGTGGGAAAATGACGGGAAAGGACCTGGGCCAACACAGCAGGGTAAGAGGTTTGATAATGAGGGTTCATCTTCTTCGGGTAACAAGCAGGGTGGTTATGCGGGAAAACTGCCCAAATGCAACAAGTGTGGACGTCATCATCAAGGGAACTGCGAAAGTAACCGTTGTCATCGCTACCAGCGAACAGGGCATTATGCTAAAGATTGTCGGGTTACACTTCCATCGACCCAGGCTCCGACTACTAACTCAGCTCCGACTACTCAAGGGACTACGGGAAGACAAGGATGTTACAATTGTGGTGAGACCGGGCATTACAAGAAGGATTGCCCAAAATTGAAGCAGGGTGGAAACAACGGTAATGGGAACAACGGGGGCGGCGGCAGAAATGCACGTGCCTTCGTCATTGGAGCCGCTGAGGCTAGACAGGATCCTGACACAGTTACCAGTACATTCCTTCTCAATAATTGTTCTGTTAGCGTTTTATTTGATTCTGGTGCCGACAAGAGTTTTGTATCCATGGATGTTAGTCGACTGCTAGATATAGTACCCGTACCATTAGAGACTAAGTATATTATTGAGTTGGCTGACGGTAAAAAGATTGAAGCTACTAGTGTCCTTCGGGAGTGCCAATTAGAGTTGTCGGGTTTAACGTTCCCCATCGATCTTATGCCGGTACCTTTGGGTAGTTTTGACGTTGTGGTAGGCATGGATTGGTTGTCTTTGTATCGCGCGGAGATTGTTTGTTATGATAAGGTTATTCGGATTCCTCTCCCTGATGGAGAATTCCTTTCTGTGTACGGTATCAAGGGTGGTGTTTCGCTAAACATCATCTCTAGCATGAAAGCCCTTAAGTGTCTTCGAAAGGGTTATCCAGCCGTTTTGGCGCTTTTATCTGTTTCCTCTGGTGATGAGAAGAAGATCGACGATATTCCGGTTGTACGCGAGTTTCCTGATGTGTTTCCCGATGATTTACCTGGTCTTCCTCCTCATCGTCAAGTCGAGTTCGGTATTGATCTTGTACCAGGGGCTGCTCCTATTGCTCGGGCCCCCTACCGTCTTGCACCTCCCGAGATGTAGGAGGGTTTCATCAGGCCAAGTTCTTCCCCTTGGGGAGCCCCGATTTTATTTGTTAAGAAGAAGGATGGAAGTTTCCGATTGTGTGTGGACTACAGAGAACTGAACAAATTGACCGTCAAGAACCGTTATCCTCTTCCACGTATTGATGATCTATTCGACCAGCTTCAGGGTTCTAGTTATTATTCCAAGATTGATTTAAGGTCCGGTTATCACCAGCTGCGCGTCAGGGAGGCTGACGTTGCAAAGACTGCTTTTCGAACACGTTATGGCCATTTCGAATTCTTGGTCATGCCTTTCGGTCTCACGAACGCACCGGCGGTTTTCATGGACTTGATGAACCGCGTCTGTAAACCATATTTGGACAAATTCGTCATTGTTTTTATTGATGACATTCTGATCTACTCCAAGAACGAGACCGAACACGGGGAACATATGCGGTTAGTTTTGGAACTCTTGCGACGGGAACAACTTTACGCTAAGTTCTCAAAGTGTGACTTTTGGTTACGTGAAGTTCAATTCCTAGGACATGTGGTTAATGAACTAGGGATTCATGTCGATCCAGCTAAGATCGAAGCGATCAAGGACTGGGGAGCACCAAAGACGCCAACTGAGGTGCGGCAATTCCTAGGCCTTGCGGGCTATTATCGTCGTTTCATTCAGGGGTTCTCGAAGATTGCTCAACCCCTCACCACTCTCACTCAGACGGATAGGAAATTCGACTGGGGTGAACCACAAGAGTCAGCGTTTGAAGAACTGAAGTCTAAACTGTGTTCTGCTCCTATTTTGTCTTTACCTGAGGGTCCTGATG
Source organism: Ambrosia x helenae (assembly GCA_030844895.1). Classification (NCBI taxonomy): domain Eukaryota; kingdom Viridiplantae; phylum Streptophyta; class Magnoliopsida; order Asterales; family Asteraceae; genus Ambrosia; species Ambrosia x helenae. The sequence continues at coordinate 92,140,243 of CM061225.1, forward strand.
ATTTCGTTGTTTACTGTGATGCTTCTATTCATGGTCTCGGTTGCGTGTTGATGCAACGCGAGAAAGTGATCGCGTATGCTTCTCGTCAACTCAAGGTGCACGAGAAGAACTACACCACCCATGACTTGGAGTTGGGTGCCGTGGTATTCGCGTTGAAAATTTGGAGACATTACTTGTACGGTACCAAGTGCACCATCTACACCGATCACAAGAGTCTCCAACACATTTTCGACCAACAACACTTGAACATACGGCAGCGTCGCTGGATCGAACTTTTGAACGACTATGATTGTGCTATTAAGTACCATCCTGGCAAGGCGAATGTTGTAGCAGACGCCTTGAGCAGGAAGGAATCAACTAAACCTCGTCGTGTTCGGGCGTTGCAGCTCACCATCCATTCGTCGTTACCTGATCAACTCCGTTCTGCCCAGTTGGAAGCTTTGAAGGAGGAAAACCTTAAAGCTGAAACCATGCACGGTGCCGACAAGCACCTAGAGCGAAGGCCTGATGGCCTGCACTATTTTGCAGAACGTATATGGGTTCCTTTGTTCGGGGGACTACGGGAGCTTGTCCTTGATGAGGCTCATAAGTCCCGGTGTTCTATTCATCCTGGTTCGGATAAGATATACCAAGATCTGAAGGTGCTTTACTGGTGGCCAAACATGAGGTCGGACATAGCCTCATACGTGAGCAAATGCTTGACCTGTGCTAAGGTCAAGGTGGAATACCAGAAACCGTCGGGTCTCCTGCAACAACCTGAAATTCCGGAATGGAAATGGGAACGGATTACCATGGATTTTGTCACACAACTTCCTAAATCACCAAGCGGGAACGACAAGATATGGGTGATTGTCGATCGGTTGACGAAATCAGCTCATTTTCTTGCTATTAAGGAGACCGACACCATGGATCGTTTGGCTCGTCTTTATTTGAAGGAGGTCGTTTCTAAGCACGGGGTACCAGTTTCTATTATCTCGGATCGTGACTCCCATTTTACTTCTCACTTCTGGAAGTCTTTGCACAAGGCTTTGGGTACCCAACTAGACATGAGTACGGCTTACCATCCACAGACTGGCGGTCAGAGTGAGCGCACGATTCAAACTTTAGAAGACATGCTGCGGGCGTGTGTGATCGATTTTGGCAAGGGTTGGGAAGCTCATCTACCGTTAGTAGAATTCTCGTACAACAACAGTTATCACACGAGCATCAAGGCGGCTCCGTTCGAGGCACTGTACGGACGGAAATGCCGTTCTCCTCTTTGCTGGGCTGAAGTGGACGAGAGTCAACTCACTGGACCTGAACTAGTGTACGAAACTTCGGAAAAGATCGTACAGATTCGTAATCGGTTGGCGGCGGCACGGGACCGGCAAAAGAGTTATGCTGATCAGCGTCGCAAACCACTGGAATTCCAAGTCAATGACAAGGTACTTCTAAAAGTCTCACCGTGGAAGGGCGTCATACGCTTTGGTAAGCGTGGCAAACTCAATCCGCGATGTGTCGGCCCATTTACGATCTTGGAACGGATTGGGCCGGTGGCATATCGACTTGATCTACCGACGGAGCTCGGTAACGTACATAACGTCTTTCACGTGTCAAACTTAAGGAAGTGTTTGGCTGACGAATCTCTTATTGTTCCACTGGAAGAGATCAAGGTTGATGATCGTCTTCGGATTGTGGAGGAACCTGTTGAGATTCTTGATTACAAGATTCGTAGCCTACGTCATAGCAAGATTCGCATTGTGAAGGTTCGATGGAACTCGAACCGGGGACCTGAGTACACGTGGGAAAGGGAGGATCAGATGAAGTCTAAGTATCCTCATCTCTTTCTTAAGGAAGCGTTCGAATCTAGATATGTCTCCACTGCAGTTGAATGAATCTCGGGGCGAGATTCCTTTTTAACGTGGGGATGATGTGACAACTCGGGGTGAATCTCTCTCTTGGTTTCTATCTTTTGGTACTTGTGCAATTTTCGGGACGAAAATTCTTTTAACGTGGGGATGATGTGACACCCGGCAAATTCTGGTTAACAACATTGTCTAGATGAAAGTCTACCTTAGCGAGTCACGCGTATATTATACGTAACGAGGGTTAGCTAGATAGCTAGAAAGGACATACGTGCATTGTCTCGGGTTTGAGACAACTTACAAAACGTTTTCTAGTCCGGTTTGGACATCTAGGGACTAATTAACCTGCGGGTTATGAGATGCTTTGACTCCTTGTGTGGGTCGGGTTCTGACTCCTTGTGTGAGTTAACATGTGATTTCATGATTAGTGAACCTCGGACGTTGGTGAATAACAAACTTAGGTGTCTCGGTGATATCTGACAACTTATGTGAAAACCATACGTGATTATGTGAACCTAACCCGAACACGTTAATAAAAATTATTAAAAGTGGAGCGTGAGGTTGATTAGGGTCTTAACGCATGGGGTTACACTTGTTACGGTCCGCGATAACGAAAACGTCGAAGGATAACGCGTCGGGAAGCGAAACGAGGCAAAAGCGCGCCACCCGGACCTGTGAGCGGCCGCTCACAGGCTCCGAGCGGCCGCTCGAAGGGCACTGACGGGTTTAAACCGCCTCAAACTCGTATTTAAACATCTTTAACTCCCATGCAGCCCTCATACTCAACCCTAATCGCCCCCTTACTGCCCCACACGAATATTTCACTCAAACAACCTCTGCTAAGGCTCAAGATCATCAATTGGGAGGCTCCAAGGCGCGTGATTGATCGATTGAGAGAGCTAAGGGTATATCTTACGATTTCTTATGCTTTTATCTTGTGTTTTCATTAATAAAAATCATATAATAAGTTTGTCCAGGTCTGAATGAGTTTATAAAACATTAAAGCATGAATCTTTTTGAAGATTAAATGGATTAAACATACTCATAAACGCTTAGTAACATCGTAGGATACTTGTTGCGCAAGTAATTGGTGTTTTGATTCTTAAAGCTTTGATCTTGACATGTTTAATCATAGAATCTGATAAAATAGATATTAGGAAAGTTGTATGATGATTATTAGGTATTATTGATTGATAATATGCAACTAGGGTTTGATATAATTGATGATATTGTACGATCAGAATCTGGACAGATTCTGAAAGTCGACTTGTAGGGTCTGTTTCGTGGCTTGAAAACAATTGATTTGATCGATTCTTTGCATGATTGTAACGTACATGGTCTTAGCTTTTCATAATGGGCAAAACCATCGAATTTGGACGTCGTTTGAGTTGTTTTTGGAATTTTAATTGATTAGGGGTCATATCAGATTTTCGGATTTGTAAATTGGGTTAACTTTAAATGGCCATAACTTGAGATTTACAAGGAATTAGATTATGAAATTTTTACAGTAGGTCAATACTGGAAAAATAGAGCTTTTCCAAGTGGATTCATCTCGTTTGGATGAATACACAATTTTTAAGAATTTTCCTACTAAACTGACCTGTTGAGGAGATTTTCTGGACCTAGCTGTGTTGTACGAATTTTCATAATTTTTGTGTTTGGAATTGAGACAAAACAAAAATAGGTATTGTCGAGTGAATCCCAAAGTAAATTCAGTAAAAATTTGGGAGGTTAACTCACTGGTTTGCTATTTTAAATAAATTAGTTTTGATGGCGCACAATCTGTCCTGGAAACACAGATTGTGTATTATGTGCTTCTGTGATTAATTGAGGTCTTAGGTGGTATGGAATTGACATGTAACTGAAGTACACTTGTCTGAGACACATACGGAATGTAGAAACTAATTGTAACCAACGTATTCACCAACGGGTCCGTAGGGTTTACTATTGCATGTAGAATCACTAGGCGTCGCATACACACTTTTTGAACATTTAAAACGCCTTGGACAAACGAGTTATATGGGTAATGATATTACGCCTATACTCACTAAGCGACACTGTTATTAGGGTGTCGGTAGCATATATTGCTTGCTGTTCGGATTCTTTGCTTGCACGTTAAGGTGAGTTTACGGCCCCTCTTTTAAACTGGTTTTATACTTTCGGGGGAGAAAACATGTGTTAAAACTATATTTGGTAACTACTGTCATACTATGGGTTTCTCTTGTGTACTACACGATCTTTGGAAGTCCCGGGGGGAACCATGAATGTGCGGGTTTGCACAACGGGGAAATGTGAATAGCGCTATTGGGAGTGACCAACCCCGCTCGTCGGCTTGGAGGGCCGGGCGAGTGCATATTGTCTCAAACAGGAACAACAGGAACAACAGGAACTTACATCGGGCATACTTTTGGTATTCGCGTTAGTAATGGTTTTCCAATCGTGGTAGTAACAAAACGTACGCCTAGCTAGCGTATACTGGTTTTCGATTGTTATAGTATGGACAGGTGGACTTGGTACTTGGATACAAAACCTGTAAACTCACCAGCATTTTTGTGCTGACGTAAACTTTTACATGTTTTCTCAGGTCGCTAAGGTAGCACAATGGAACTAGGGCGCACGCGTATGCACGGCGTCTAGATAGAGTCGCATGGTTTTTCATATGTTGAACAAATGGTTTACTTTTGAGATACTGTTTTGAATAAGCTTCCGCTGTAAACGGGATTTTAAACTATGTTTTGAAATTGCATTTATATTCATTTAGACTTGTTTATTGTGATCGTTGGTTTGGATCCTGGTTTGTCATGCGCCTCGCGGTAAAACTCCGCAAGTGGATTTTGAGGGTGTGACACTTAGCGCTCTACGAGTCACTGTGGACCACATTCTGCACTCGTTTCAGGAAACATTTAGCTCCTCCCAAGGAAAAAATGTCTAAAAACACAAAGTAGGGTATAGGTCGAAAGCAATGTATGGTTTAAAAAACTCAATATTATTGATACAGGCTAAAGCTTTTGATGCATTTCCAGAGGTCTATCTGAAATTACAAAATGAAAGGAAAATACGAAACAAGGCAAAGGAAACTCGAAGTGACTGAGGCACGTGTAAAACACGCTTCCCTAAAAATAGATTTCGAGCCACCCAGGTGAACTCGTCTATTTCCAGGGTACAACAGCCTAAGCAGATTGAACTGCCGGAGTTACCCAAGCACCTGAATTAGTACCTGAAACAAGAGCCTGCAAGTCTGAATAGGTAGGGAAATTTTTTGAAAGAAAGTGGTGGTTCGAGAACATGAATTCTGAGAATGTCTGTGCCTTCATACAGAGCACACAACTCTGTATTTATTAGCAAAACGAGACCATGCCAAGAATTTGTCTTGAATGCAAATTTCAATGGTACTTAAGTCAGTATTGATTCCAAGACTTACTCATAATTTAAGTCTCTAATGAATTACGAGACTTAATGACACTTGACAGGTTAGGAAGTCTAAAGGACTTGACCACAACAGTTCAAGCTCAGTTAAAAATATAAAGGCAACTCTCAAGTGGCTCGCGGAGATGCGAAGTACAAAGTGCGTCATCAAAACGCCACATTACGCTCATCGCCCTCGTCCCGATACCGTGCACGGGTGTGGGCGCGTCGGGACAAGCACAAATTCTACCACTGGGTGTGTCCTGTTGTATAGGAATACATTAATTTACAGAATTCTACATATAAACCAACACATGATTTATATCTCCATCAATGTGGGACAAGCACAAATTCCCACAACACTAAAGTTTCACCACACACACTTAAAGCTTAGATCTCTCATTCATCTAGCTTTATAATTTAGTATCATTATATTACACATTAATTTAATATTTAATTATTAAAATTTCCACCATCTATTAACTAGATTTTTTTTTTTCTTCTTAAACTGCTTAAATTACACTAAATCTATCATTAATGGGCCTCGAACATCTTGACCTCAAGAGGAACAACACCTTAACTCCAATGGCTTTGCCAATTGAACTCAACGCCCCACCCTAAACAACCGGAGGTAGTTTACTTAGAAATGTATACCAACGCATTTCCACGATAAGGACAACGTAGGACAAGACCAATCTATCTTCGATCATGTTCATTTGGTGGTCCAATGTAGGTTTACAATATGCTCGTCAAATTTCTGCCTAATTAAACACGACACTATTTTCTTTAGATATAATGCATAATTGTGCACCATATAAACCCAAACCACTACGAAACTTCCAAGTTAGTACACGACTATGTACCGGCGAGTACATGTAAGTTTTTAATGCATAGTTAACTTATATAAAACTTCAAATACATAATTTGATTCATATAGTTATATTGTGTATTAGAATAAATGTATAATAAGTCAACCTTTGTATTTATGGATAATTGTAATCACACCAAATATAGGAGAGTTAGTTACTCTATATATGTACATTGTATTATTGTGAAATCAATGAGAATTACAATTCCATTATGATATCATCCTCCTTCTCCTAAGATCCTGCGAACCCTAGGCTGCCGCACCTCCTTCACCGCCGCGGCAACTTCATCTTCACCCCACTTTGCTTCCTTCTTTCCTACCCATCTGCACTACCCATCCCTTTCTTCGCCATGGATCAAAAGCTCCATCCGGCTCTCACAGTTTCAAGCATCAAATCCCACATCCCCCTTGTTCTAGAAAAGGACTCTTCTCACTACACCACATGGTCCACCCTATTCATGGTTCATTGTCAGGCGTTTGAGGTTCATGAGCATCTCTCCCCTCGTCCTATCAGGTCTGCCGAGCCCTCTGATGCTGCTCAACACGCGGCTGCAGAAACACTGTGGCGTCGTCTTGATGCCATCGTGTTGCAATGGATTTATGCAACTATTTCTCAGCCCCTTATCCATGTTATTTTGAAGCCCAGTCAGACCGCCTACGAGGTTTGGCAGGCCATTCACGAGGAATTCAACGACAATCAAACCACACGTGCCATCTTTCTTGGCCAAGAATTCGCCACCCTTTCTCTAGACAACTTCGCCTTTTTGGCAGAATATTGTCAATGTGCAAAGGATTTGGCACCTCAACTTGGAAGCGTCGGGTCTCCGGTGGATAATCGTCTTTTAGTCACCAAGATTCTCACCGGCCTTCCTGAGCAGTATGATAGTATTTCCACCGTCCTCCAGAATCGTGTGACAACCTGCACCCTTCATTTTTCATAAATATGCATAATTGGTTCCTCAACTATTTCAAAATTTTCATTTTTAACCCTCGTATTTTAATAGGAGCAAAATTCACAATTTAATAAAACTTGTAATTTTTATAAGTAAAAGTATGCACGTTTTGTACTCACATCTACACCCGAGCACGTATGTTTCAGACCTTGATACTCAAAGCCCTTAATTTTCGGTCTTAAAACAACTTAGAAATAGAAAGAAACAAGTCTATAACTTAAAATTGATTAAATTAGAAAAAAATATTTTTTTAGCCCTCGCGGTCTGCTAAGAAAGTCCTAGTCAAAGTCTCAGTCAAAATCCTAGTCAAAGTCCTAGTCAAAGTCTCAGTCAAAATCCTAGTCAAAGTCTGAGTCAAAATCCTAGTCAAAGTCCTAGTCAAATAGTCAATTCATCTTAAAACCTTACTTTATTGTGTTGATCAATTTTAAAAATTAATTGAATCCAAAACTAGTATAAAAACTCACCTATGACCCATTACACTTTGCACCTCTAAATCAATTGTTTCAATTCGATTAAACTCTCCCTCATACATTTCTTCTAGAGTATATTACTCCTACATTTGAAGCTTTGATTATAAGCTCTTGTAATTGGCGAATTGGAAGCTTGATATTTTTTTTCCTATTCGGTTTCTTTTCTTCTAAATTGGACTAGTTTCGTTGTTGAATCTTTGGATTGCTCGCATTTTCACGCTCGCTTAGTCATTTAGTCATTTGGCGAAAGTGAGTATTTCCTATCCCCTTTTTGCTTTTATTCATTTTTGGGGTGTTACATGTACAGTTATACAAATTACAAATACAAGTTCACATTTTTTACAATACAATTCTAGTACTATGTGCATTTGCTTACAAACGTGCTTTATGCTTAGACATTACATGTAGAATACATTTGTACTTAGTGAAATCATTAACATTGTACAAGCCGACCTTAACATTGGATAGCGTTATTGGATTGACAACCCGCCTAGGTTGATTCTCCCCTTTTTCATCGGAGAATCCGTGGTCATTGTTAAGTTATTATCCCTTTATTGGATAAGTACACCGCCGTTCATTTAGTACATTTATACAGTCATAGGATTGATTTCGCTCATTTGTATAATACATAGTTTACATAATTGCACAGTAGCCTTGCACTTGAATTGTAACATTTTTCCAACTTACTATATATATTAAAACTAGGAATGCTCACCAACATTTCATATGTTGACCAAAACCTATTTTGTACATGTTTCAGGTGCAGTTTGATCTTAGTTCTATAGCATTGGATTTTAGTGCTTGCTTTTAATAAGTTATTTCAATTTTCATGTTTCGTTCAGACTTTTGTACTTTTCCCATTTCATCTATGTAAGACAATTTAAAATTATTCAATAAGATATTTACATTTTAGTACCATGTGCTTTTGAACAATCGTCACTACGTGACACCTCGATGATTCCGCCATCGGTTGGGGTGTTACAAATCGTGACCCGCTTCCCGACTTCAATGAGGTCCGATCCCGCCTAAATATGGAAGAGCAAAAGAAGAAGCGTCAGTCATCACGGGCTGCGCAACAGTCCGCAACAGCCCTTGCAGCCACAAGTCTGACCAACAACTCGCAGCAGTTTTATTCCCCTGATCGTGGTCGCGGTCGGCAAAGGGGCCGTGGTCGAGGACGTGGAAGACACTCCACTGCCCGCGGGCGTGGTTCACAGCCAACCGCCCCGCCCAGAACCAATGAGGTCTGATCCCGCCTAAATATGGAAGAGCAAAAGAAGAAGCGTCAGTCATCACGGGCTGCGCAACAGTCCGCAACAGCCCTTGCAGCCACAAGTCTGACCAACAACTCGCAACAGTTTTATTCCCCTGATCGTGGTCGCGGTCGGCAAAGGGGCCGTGGTCGAGGACGTGGAAGACACTCCACTGCCCGCGGGCGTGGTTCACAGCCAACCGCCCAGAACCATCCATACATCGTATTCCCGGCCAACTGGACTGCCACTCAGTAGCCCGACCTTCTTCATAGCGCCGCACAGCAGCCCACCAACAACAATACCTCCATCACGCCACCATGCCCTTACCCTTCAAAACAGCCCAATGCTCAGGGCATTCTTGGACCATGCCCGGATCAAGCTTATCACACTGGCTACACACCAACAGACATCGAACAGGCACTTTACACCATGTCTTTGAACCCACCGGATCATGGAGTTATGGATACCGGGGCATCCTCTCATTTCGCCAACGAGCAAGGTATATACTCCCCGTCTAATTTTAATAAGTGCACTAATATGAATATTATTGTTGGTAATGGCATGAGTATCCCGGTCGTGGCGACAGGCAACCAAACATTACCTCCGCCCTATCCACCCTTAAAATTAAATAATGTCTTATTTGCACCTAAAATTATCAAAAACCCGATCTCTGTCCGTCGTCTGACCTCTGATAACTTAGTGTCCATTGAATTTGATCCATTTGGTTTTCTTGTGAAGGACCTCAAAACACGAGCACCTATCCTCTGATGCAATAGCTCCGAAGATCTCTACCCGATCGCACAGCCACTCCCTCTACAGCACCACAACCATTCTGCTTTTGCTGCCATTACTCAGGATCGCTGGCATCAACGCTTGGGTCACCCCGGCAACACTTTACTACGTTCTTTAAAATTTTCTTCTTTTATTAATTATGGGAAATTTAATAAGACTCATTGTGAACCTTGCATTTTTGGAAAAAGTGTGCGCTTGCCTTTTTATGATTCTCAAAATTTTACACATTTGACATTTGACATTGTCCACAGTGACCTTTGGACGTCACCCATTTTAAGCACCGATGGTCACCGTTATTACAACCTCTTTTTGGATGATTTCACCGACTTCCTATGGACTTTCCCCTTAGCTAACACATCTCAAGTGTTTCATGTGTTTACTCAATTTCATAACCTTATTCGCACCCAATTTGAAAGAAATATTAAACAATTTCAGTGCGATAATGGTAAGGAATATGCAAACCAACAATTTTTCAATTTTTGCCACCAAAATGGCATGCAATTTCGCTTCTCCTGCCCATATACATCATCCCAAAATGGGAAGGTAGAACGCAAAATTTGTATCGTTAACAACATGATTCGCACCTTGTTAGCACAAGCCTCTTTACCCCCCAACCTTTGGCACCATGCCCTAGAAACCGCAACTTACCTACTAAATATCTTACCCACCAAAACCCATAATTTTCGTTCCCCCACCTCACTACTTTACAAATGCATCCCTGAATACGAACATCTTCGTGTTTTCAGTTGCCTTTGTTATCCTGTCTCACCACCCACCACCATAAACAAACTCAATTATCGCTCCAAACCTTGCGTGTTTCTTGGCTACCCACCCAACCACCGGGGCTACAAATGTCTTGACTTGTCCACCCATCAAATAATTATTTCCCGTCATGTTAATTTTGAAGAGTCCATCTTCCCATATACAATTCAATCTTTAACCAAACCCCCTTCCTATGAGTTCCTAAATCCAACAATACACCCATACGTGTGGGACCATATCTCCTCCTCCACACCCACTGCCACTGGCCCAAACCCACCTAATCACCCCTCCCCAACTAGTCCGACACACACACTGTTGATAGATGCTATGAGTTAGTTGGATATCCTCCTAGTTTTAAGAAAAAACCAGCAGGACAGACTCCTAGATCTAATCTGGCTAATACTGTTGGGTCTAGTAATAAAACATCTGTACCCTCCACTTCTGGTTCTGCTTTACCCTTTTCTCCTGAACAGATCTCCAAGACAATGAATCTGATCAGTGAGAAAGGAAATGGTGATCCACAGAGCTCAAACTCAGGAGGTAAAGGTGTTATTATAAATGGTTTTTCTTGTGTCTCAAAAATTTCTAACTTGAAAAACATTTTCAAAAATTTTTCAAGTTGTTCTAAAGTTGTTAGAAAGGCCATCTGTTTTGGATGGATCACAGATTCAGGAGCCAATCAACACATGACCAAAAGTGATGAATACATGTTTAATTGCTTAGATGTCTCAGGGTATAATGTTCAGGTTAAACATCCTAATGGCACATGTGCTAAAGTAACAAAAATAGGAGATGTTAAGTTAGCAGATGGTGTCATTCTGTATGATGTGTTCTTGGTTCCTGACTACTGTGTTAACCTTTTGTCTGTTCATAAGTTAGCCAAAGATAATAAGCTAAGTGTCTTATTTGATGAACATCACTGTTTCATCCAGGATTCCAAATCAAAGAGAGTCCTGGTGACTGGTGATCAAAGTGATGGTCTCTATTTTGTTGGTGAAAATGTGAGTGTTAATTTGTGTTTTAATAGTGTTAGTGACACAAATTTGTGGCACAATAGGTTGGGTCATCCATCTGATCAAGTTCTGGCCATACTTAAACAAGATTTAAAATTAGGAAAAATTGATTCTGCTCCCTGTGAAGTCTGTCATAAGGCTAAACAGGCTAGGTTGCCTTTCCCTATTAGTGAACATAAGACCAAACAATTAGGTGAACTAGTTCACTTGGATGTTTGGGGTCCTTATAAAGTCACTAGTAGAGAAGGTTATAGGTTTTTTCTTACCATTGTAGATGATTTTTCTAGAACTGTATGGTGCTATATGTTAAAAAGTAAAGGTGAAGTATTTGAAAACTTACTTATCTTTTATGAATTGATGAGAACTCAATTTGAAAAAAGAGTTAAAGTTTTCAGAAGTGACAATGGTAGTGAGTTTGTAAATAAACAAATGGATTTATTTTGTAAAAACAATGGTATTATACATCAAACTTCTCGCACCTATACACCACAACAAAATGGTGTAGCTGAAAGAAAACATAGGCACTTGTTGAATATGGCCAGAGCATTATTGTTTCAGAGTGGGTTACCTCTTAATTTTTGGCCTGAGTGTGTGTTAACTGCCACTTATTTGATAAACAGGGTCCCTTCTTCAGTACTGTTAGGAAAAAGTCCATATGAGGTAATGTTTGGGTTCCCCCCTTTTCTTGACCACTTGAAGTCTTTTGGATGTTTGTGTTTTAACACTGTCTTAGATAACAATGATAAACTTTCAATTAAAGCTGAAAAGTGTGTCTTAATAGGATATTCTAACTTCAAAAAAGGGTATAAACTTTGGTGTCTTGATACCAAAGAAGTCTTATTTTATAGGGATGTGAGATTTTATGAGGAAATCTTTCCATTCAAACTAACTGATTTCAAAAACAAAGTTTTTTCTCCTGATTTAGATAATGTCACACATCTTAACTTTTTTGATTCAAATGAAACAAACACACAAACTGATTCTCAAGTGGTTGAGCCAAGACCTCCCAATGATGAAAGGGGACCTAATATGTCTGATGATGATCCTGCTAGTCTGCAATCTGGTCTTTCTCCCAGGGCTGCTGGGGGGGTAGACCCTGTCAGCCACCAACAGGGACAGCAGCCTGGCAGCCCAGGTTGTAGGAGTCCTGATATGGCAGACAGTGATGCAGGAACATCACATGGAGAGACTAACCCATCTGAGGGAGTCATTAGAAAGTCTGATAGAGTGTCAAACTTGCCTAAGAGGTTTAGTGATTACATTGTCGAAGGCAAGGTTAAGTATGGTCTTGAAAATGTTGTTAATTATTCTAAGTTGTTTAAAGAAAATATGTGTCTTGTATCTGTCTTAAATAAGACTGTTGAACCCTCTACCTATGCTGAGGCTGCCAAAGATCCTAAGTGGATTGAGGCTATGAATTCCGAAATGGAAGCCTTGCATAGAAATCAAACTTGGGTCTTAACTGATTTGCCTATAGGTAGAAAGGCCATAGGTTGTAAATGGATATATAAAGTAAAGTATAAATCTGATGGGGAGATAGAAAGGTTTAAGGCTAGGCTTGTAGCTAAGGGGTATAATCAAAGGGAAGGTTTAGACTTTGGAGAGACTTTCTCTCCAGTTGTGAAAATGGTCACTGTAAGGTGTGTTTTGAGCATTGCAGTTCAAAAAAACTGGCCATTATTCCAACTAGATATTAACAATGCATTTTTGTATGGTTCAATATCTGAAGATGTTTATATGACCTTACCTGAGGGTTATTACTCTAAAAATGAAACCAAAGTCTGCAAGCTAGTTAAATCTTTGTATGGTCTTAAACAGGCCCCTAGAAAGTGGAATGAAAAACTCACAAATGTCTTATTACAAATGGGTTTTGTCCAAAGTGTTTGTGATCACTCTCTATTTGTTAAATCAAATAAAGATGTGTTTATAGTCTTACTTGTCTATGTTGATGATATTGTCTTAACTGGTAACTCTGAGTCTGAAATCAGTAATGTCAAAGCTATACTAAGATCAAATTTTCAAATCAAGGATCTTGGTAAGCTTAAGTATTTTCTTGGGATTGAAGTGTTGTATTCCAACAATGCAATCTGTCTGTCTCAAAGGAAATACTGCTTGGAATTACTGAATGAATTTGGTTACCTGGGTTGTAAACCAGTAGGTACACCAATAGAACAGAGTTATATAGTAACAGGAAAACATAAAAAGAATGAAGTCTTACTTGAAAATGTTACTGGTTTTCAAAAGTTGATAGGGAAACTTATATACCTATCATTAACCAGACCTGACATTAGCTATTGTGTGCAATTTCTTAGTCAATTTATGCACAAACCTACACAGTTTCATTTACAAGTAGCCCTAAGACTACTAAGGTATTTGAAGCTGTCTCCTGGAAAAGGAGTTGTGCTTAAACAGTCTGATCAGTTTAATCTTAGTGCCTATGTAGATGCCGATTGGGCAAAATGCATAGTCACTAGGAAATCCATAACTGGATATTGTGTATTCTTGGGTGATTCACTCATTTCATGGAAAAGCAAGAAGCAGAGTACGGTCTCTCGATCTTCAGCTGAGGCTGAGTATCGAGCCTTATGTACTGCTACTTGTGAAATCATTTGGCTTAAAAACTTGCTAAGTGAGTTGCAAGTCAAAGTTAATTTACCTGTACAGTTGTTCAGTGATAGTAAAGCTGCAATAGATATTGCAGCCAATCCTGTGTTTCATGATCGTACTAAACACTTTGAAATTGACATTCATTTTATTAGAGAAAAAATTGCAAAAGGTGTTGTTAGTACAATCAAGGTTGATTCAGTCAACCAAGTAGCTGATATTCTTACTAAGGGTTTAGATGTAAAACAACATAATGTTTTATGTGATAGACTTGGGATGCTTGATATGTTCAATACTTGAACTAAGGGGGCATGTAAAAAATATAAAGAATCATAGTTCAAGTATTGGGCTTCTGAGTTTATTGGTCCATTGGGCTCTTAGTGATGCATTGATATATTATTATTGAGCTTTGGGCTTATTTGTATGTTTAGCATGTGCAGGCCCAACTTGGAGGTTAAGCCCAGTGGTCCAGGTGGTTGTGTGGTCCCTGTTGGTTGTTGAGATATTTGTTCGAGGGGTGTTTATATTCGTTGGATTAAATGATTCGTGATCGTTGGATCAGATCAACTGGATCCTTCCAGAGCCTCATATAAATAAGGCTCTCTCTCTCTCTCTTCATCAGCACTGTACGAGTCATTTTTTGTATTACTCTCATATTGTTCTAGGGTTTGATCTCTGGTGATTCAACCCTGTGTATTGTCGTCTTTGTAAGTCTTGTACTTTCTTATTATCAGTCATCATCTGCTGATCTTGTACATTAGCAGCTGAGGACTAGACTTTGTATCTTTTATTGTTGATCTCAGTGATTGCTGAGATCATATTGGTTTGGTTGGGTACTTTTTAGGGTTGGGTAAATAAGAGTTTTGGTCACCGTTTTCTGTCGCTATATCTTGTGTTCTTGTGTATATTCTTTGTCTATGTCTTGTGTATTGATTTTGTTGTGAGTTGTGGTTGGAATCATACTTTTCTACAATTACATGGTCTCAAACTTAGTAATACCCAAAGTCAAATACCCGATCCTAGAGTTCAAAACATGATTGCTTGAAATGATCGATCACTCTAATGTTATATCAAAACTTCAAAAGTTTTGGATCAATGTGAAATCTATTGCCAACTTGTAAATTCTTCATCCATAGAATTTGAGTGTAACCACGTTGATTGATCCACTGCGACACAAAGTCGCTGGTGCTGAGTTGGCTCCTACGCCATGCATGGTCTCCATACACGTTAAAGTTTCTAACACGACACAAACACTGCAACATGCGGTTGTTGAGCAAGTTAAGCGAACCACCATGCCTTACTACAACAAAAGGAGCAAAAGGCCGCTCAACTAATAAGTTTTCTAAACGTATAGATTCCCTTTATAACTTCTATATATGACGTTGAGAATCACAAAAACCATATAATGCACATTCATCTTTTGCTATAAGTGTAAAACATAAAACACGCATACCCACAATCCCACTATCATTTTTCCTCATACTTTTATCAATACACTACGTCAAAACATTTTATACGGTTCTCACATTTCTAGTATGAAAAGAATTCCCACCTATAAAACATACAATAAAACTTATCATAAGTTTGAAAAAAGCGATTAATTTTCCCACAAGACATATACATAAAAAAAAACCTAGCATAAAGCAAAAGCCAAAACCCACCAAAGAAGTAAAGATGATGACTACCACACATACATATATCTCAATATTATTAATATTATTATTATTAATATTATTACTATTATTATCCTACTCTCTCTCACACAGACACACACATATATAAATATATAAGATATATATATAAAAGATATATGTTTTGTCTCCCTCCGTTTTCGATTCCCGTGTCCACCAAGCATCCATTGATCTGAGGTTTCTTAACCCACAGGCAATAAACTCAACTCCAACACTTACTTCATTCACAATCCTTTTTTATTTTTATTTTTTTTTCCTTCAATGCCTTCTTTTTAATCTTATTCCATACCCCTTCATTTCTATTCCTCTTACAGATCGCTAAATAATAATATTATTATTAACTACCATGGGCCAAGAAATCATCGCCGTACCTCCGCCGTCAACCGCCGCAGCTCCACCACCTCCGCCGCCGACGTCTCTAGCACCTGGGTTCAGGTTTCATCCTACCGATGAAGAGCTTGTTATGTATTATTTGCGACGGAAAGCTTGTGGGAAACCCTTTAGGTTTCAAGCTGTTACGGAAATCGATGTTTATAAATCGGAACCCTGGGAACTTGCCGGTATTATTATTATTAATTATTATAAATAATAAATCTTGGGTTTTTTTTTTATTTTTTTATTTTTTTTTGGTTAGGGTTTTGTTTATATCTGTGTTTTGATTGGTGTTTTGTTTGCTTTTTTTTTTAGGTTGATTTTTTTTTTTTTTTTTTTGTAAAATTTAGTAATTTGCTATGCTAAAGTTTAATCATTTGATTCATTTCTACAGTTGCTTTAAGAAAAAGGTATCAACTTATTGTTACTTGATGTGAAATTAATGAAAAAAAATGCAAACTTGCAAAGAAAGATATGGTTGAATTCATGTAAAGATTTTGTTTTGATGCTTTACTGCATGTATTTTTTTTATTTTTTTTTTATTTTTTAAGTTGATTTTGTTTGTATTATTTGGATTGGAGCTTGTTTTAGTGAGATTTTGTTATTGGGTTGCTTAAAGTTTAATCATTTCTGCAGTTGCTTAAAGAATAAGTTACCAATTTATATCTAATTGATATGAGTTACTGAAAAAAATACAAACTTGCAAAGAAAGTTAGGACTTTGTTGATGAATAGACTTGTAAACTACACTTTTTGGAACATAAATTTTCCCCAAATGTTTTTTTTTTTTTTTTTTTTTTTTGATGTTTTGGTGCTAAATTTGGATGTTTGTTTTGTTGATTTTGTTTGGTTTTAGTTGATTATAGTGAAATTTGTTAATTTTTTTTTTTGCTGATTTTGTTGTTAGATTGCTTAAAGATTAATCATTTCTGTAGTTGCTTTAAGAAAGAGTTATCAGTTTATAGTCAATTGCTATGAATTTGTTGAAAAAATCTAAACTTGCAAAGAAAGCTATCATTGTTATAATTTTGTTGATTTTGTTTGTTTTCAGTTAATTACAGTGAAATTTGTTATTATTTTTTGTTTTTTGCTGATTTGTTGTTAGGTTGCTTAAAGATGATTTCTACAGTTGCGTTGAGAAAAAGTTATTAATTTATAGTCAATTGCTATGAATTTGTTGAAATAATCTAAACTTGCATAGAAAGCTATGATTGTTATAATTTTGTTTGTTTTCAGTTCATTACAGTGAAATTTGTTATTATTAATTTTTTTTTTTGCTGATTTTGTTGTTAGGTTGCTTAAAGATGATTCATTTCTACAGTTGCTTTGAGAAAAAGTTATTAATTTATAGTCAATTGATATGAATTTAGTGAAAAAATTTGATCTTGCAAAGGAAGTTAGGATTAAATTCATGAATTTCACAAATTTACTAAATTTGTTTTTTTAGTTAATTACAGTAAAATTGTTAATTTTTTTGCTGATTTTGTTGTTGGGTTGCTTAAAGTTTAATCATTTCGACCGCTGCTTTAAAAACAAGTTATCAGTTTAGAGTCAATTGATATGAATTTGGTGACAAAATGCCAACTTGGAGCTAAAGTTTGGATTGGATTTAAAAATTTCCCCAAATTTTTTAGTTGTGTTCTTATGATTTGTGTTTTTAGTTTTGTGTGTGTGTGTGTGTGTTTTTTTTTACATTTCAAAAAAAAGATATTGGATATGTAGACTCTGATGATGAAAAGCTGAAATCTTCTTTTGTGATTTTTATTGGTGTTGTAGACTTTTCATCATTGAAGACAAGAGATCAAGAATGGTACTTTTTTAGCCCGGTAGATAGGAAATATGGAAACGGGTCACGGTTGAACCGAGCCACTGGTCAGGGTTATTGGAAGGCAACTGGAAAGGACCGATGCGTGCGCCATAAGTCAGAGACGATTGGGATGAAGAAGACACTTGTGTTCCATAGCGGGCGAGCGCCTGATGGTAAACGGACGAACTGGGTCATGCATGAGTATCGGCTTTTGGACCATGAATTGCTTCGTGTTGGAGGAGTGACACAGGTTTGTGTCATTTTTTACTGTTTGCAAAACATGCTTGTTTTGGGTAGTTGAACTGATTGGTTTGATTGTGGGTTGGTGGGGAAAAAGGATTCGTTTGTGCTATGCAGGATTTTTCAAAAGAGCGGGTTGGGGCCGCCAAATGGGGACCGTTATGCGCCTTTTCTAGAGGAAGAGTGGAATGATGATGCAGCACTTATGGTACCTGGTGGTGAAGCAGAGGATGATTTGGCCAATGGTGATGAGACTCGACCCGAGGGAAATGATTGTGTGCAGGTATTTATCATTTTGTAGGGTCTGATATCAAGAACCAGGCTTTTATCGTATATGTGTGGACCAAGCCTACTAAAATGGGCGGGTTGGGTAACGGAGCAAAATGGGTTCGGGTCAAAGTGTGGTATTGTGGGTCTGTTTTTGGTTGGAACCACAGACCAAGTTGAATTATGATCTCATTTTTACAGGAAACCATTCCGTTTGTTTGCAAGCGTGAACGATCCGAAGATCGTGCTTTAAATAGTGAGCCCGAGCTAGAAACCTTTTCTTTGTTTCACAACAAAAGATTAAAGCCAAGTGATCCTAACTCGAGCAATGCAAATGGTTCAAATGGTTCAGAAGACTCGACCACCACGAGTCAAGATCCAAGAAGAGCGCTTTTGGAGTTCCCGTTACTGGAATCAATCGAAGCGAAAGAATGTCACCCACCAACCACACTACCATCTTTTGACGCTGCAACCCTTGAGAAATCCGTGCCACCAGGGTATTTAAAGTTCATAAGTAACTTGGAGAACGAAATTCTTAACATTTCAATGGAAAAAGAGACCTTGAAGATCGAAGTGATGCGGGCCCAGGCCATGATCGATATTCTTCAGTCACGGATCGAGGATTTGACCAAGGAGAATGGTGGGTTCAGGACCAGTGGTTAGGTAGGTGCACGGTCGTTATGTAATGTGTAGCGTTTACCCAGTTGTGTAGTTGGTTATGGCGTCTAGTCAAAATAAAGCTGTGTCGAGACTGGTTCTGTAGTGTTCGGCTTTTCTTCTTAATGTTTTGGACCTTAAGATGGTTTCGAGTAGGGAATGTTGTCGCTTGGATTGTGCTATCTAGTATCATTTGTCGATGCCTGTAACGTGTTAATCGGCAATAGTTTCCAACTCTTCTACTAACGAATAGTGTCTCGTCTCGAGTGGAGACTGCCCATGTTGTCCATTCATTATAGAATTTTTTGTACCCAAAGATGTTTCAACTGTGGGATCCTTTTTTTCATTCACAAACAATGCTAGGGATGAGCTCGGGACGGTATCGGTACCAACCGATACTGATCCCGAAAATCCCAAAAACCCAATACCGATACCGATACCGATACCGAAAACATACGGTACGGTATGGTATCGGTTCGGTGTCGGTACGGTACTGATATGGTATCGGTATTTTACCTTAAAATACCGATACCATACCGATCCCGTACCGATACCGAAACCGAAAACCTCTAAATGTGGATACCGATACCGAATACCCTCGTTCGTACGGGATCGGTATCGGTTCGGTATTCGGTGCAAAATTCTCATCCCTAAACAATGCCATTCATTCTAGAATTACTCCCAATGCGCTCACAATGTGTTGGTGATATATGAGGTCGCACATTTCTCATGTGTCCAACGTCTGTCATGACAAATCTAATCACCCTCACTCTCTTGTAGATTCGGTTGTGATCAGTGATGTTTGCCCCAATATCTCAATTGGGTTCATGATGAGGTTTGTCACCAATATTTTTCACTTTATCTACGAGGTTACAATTTTTGGTTTGTCCTACTAAAGAATATCTATGACGTTACCTATCATATTCATAGGATCACTACAATCACTCCCTAGCGGCTAGCACACAACTCTGGAGTCATTTCATCCATAGATAGTTTAGGCAAATAGATGAGGTCAACCATACCTTTTGAGCATGACATGTCTCTTATATCATGGCTGATGTAAAATGTGTGTAGAGTGACACATGAGTTCTTGATTGCACATGGATATCTATTGAAGTTAGATAAAGGTATACGATGTTTCATGAGAGTGTATTCCTCGCCGCACCACACATGTTGAGAGTCTGGGGCGCTCCCTAATGAGTGCAAGGCATGACGAGACCAATAAGCCTCATACGAGATGAAACATTGATTCTTTTTGGGTAAAGGCATAGCACAATACCCATCTAGACAAATTCATGACAAGTGGAGTTAGAGCTGAATTGGACCTTTAGATTATTTGGTACACTCATGTTAGTTCTCTCACATTCTAAAAAAAAGTTCGGTGTGTTAATGGTGGTGAGAGACATTCATGTTAGTTCTCTCTCTCCAATTTGTCACTAGACAGGGTAATGGATCAATCTATTAGGAACAATGATTATTGGACACCAAGATCAAACGTGTGATTTTAACTGTCCTTTTGACTATAAATTACAAAGCAAAACTAAACAATTTAAAGGGTGTGTCTTGTACTAAGCACACAAGAATATGCATTAAATAGTGTATTGTGGTGAGATGGTGTCGGAAAGGATACGAGGCACAAAATGGGGAAGCTACATGTGGTGAGAGAGAGTAGGAATGAGCATATAACATATTGCACCGAATACCGAATCGATACTGATCCCGAACCGATCCTGTACTGAACCGAGGGTGTTCGGTATCGATATCGGTACTCACATTTAGAGGTTTTCGGTTTCGGTATTTTCGATTGGTGCCGATACCGTCCCAAGCTCATCACTAAAAGAGAGTCACTGATGAGGTTGGTTCTCGTGTTTTACAAATGTGGAATATTTTTTGCAAAAATAGGTGGTTTGGTTAGGGGTAGAGTGTTTCTAGATGGGGGATGAGTTAAAAAGTGTAAATAGGTAAGTAGCTAAATGAATTGGCGACCTTGAACAAGAATTTTGAAAGTATGGAAATGGGTTGGCGACCTTCAAAGCATTTTTTTGAAGATATGGAAATGGGTTGGCGACCTTGATTTCTAAATGATTTCTAAATGAATGTCGCCAAATGAGTTAGATACATATAAATGAATGTCGCCAAATGAGTTAGATACATATAAATGAATGTCGCCAACCCATTCCTATACATTGTTTTGGATTATTATTCATGGGTCTTATACATTGTGCAAGAATAGGGGTCTTATACATTGTGCAAGAATAGGGTTTGCAGGTGGAATAGTTGAAAGATTGAAAGCTTTCAATATTGCAGGCGAATAGTTTTTTTGCAGGAGTAGCTAGATGGATTTAAGAGCATTCTTATATAACATGCATGATAGAAGAACAAAAGCTTTCATCCACAATCATCTGCACCGTCACGAAAGTTTTAGTTTCAAACTCTCAAAATTTTCCAAAGTTGGAAATATTTAGTAGTGATCTTTATGTGAAAATGAGTTACGACTTACACCCGGGTCCTCTTGAACACGATGTGTTGTTTCTACATAACGACCACCATGCGTTGTGTGTTTTCACTAATCCGGAAAAATACAAGAAACCCTTAATGGTGAAACGTGGTGATAGAAGGTTATGGAAATTTCTTAATTTAAAGGAATGTCGTCAATTGGGTTCCATATCTTCAAAAATCTGAATTCAAGGTCGCCAACCAAACCACATATCTTCAAAAATGCTTTGAAGGTCGCCAACCCATTTCCATATCTTCAAAAAAGAATTCAAGGTCGCCAACCCATTTCCATATCTTCAAAATTTTGAATTCAAGGTCGCCAACCCATTTCCATACTTTCAAAATTCTTGTTCAAGGTCGTCAATTCATTTAGCTACTTACCTATTTGCACTTTTTAACCCATCATCCAGCTAAAAACACTCTACCCCTAATCAAACCACCCATTCTTGCAAAAAAAATTCCAAATGTGTGTTACTAAAAGAAACGAGACACATTATATATTTATAAAGTTAATTACACGGATGGTCCCTGTGGTATACACATATTGCACTAATGCCCTCAATTAACACGAATGGTCCCTGAGGTTCTAATTTTGCACTCGGGTGGTCCCTATCCCTAACGGATGTTAGATTTCTCAGTTAAATGGGTGTTAAATGTCTCTTTTACCCCTTCTAAAAGACAAAACAATTAAAGAAAATATAAATTTAATTAAGTATTCAAGTGGGTCCCACCCCACCCCACCTTTACTCTTCTTTTCTTCTACCCTTGTCTGGATCACAAATTCCCCAAATCACCACCACCACCACTTCCTTAAACCATCATCACCTCCACCCGAAAACCACAACCATCATCACTCTCTCTCTAAAACCCTAAATCTCTCTCTCTAAACATACCTTCCACCCCGATCTCTCTCTGTCTTCTGTCTATTACAGTCGACCAAAGCCACACGGTTGTAGCCATGGCCACAGATCATCCCTATGGTGGTGACTTTTGGTGCAGAGGTCCGAGGAGGTGGATTGTGGGGGTCGTGGGTGACGACCAGTGGTGGGTGTGAGGTTCAAGACGAAGGCTGGCGGTTGACTCACGAGCAGAGGATCAATGGTGGTGGTAGTGGTGGTTGTTTTCGGCTGAGATGATGTTGACAGCGGTGGTGCGGTGGTTTTAAAGCCTGAAGGGGGTTGTTTGGGTGGCTGGACTCAATAGATCTGTCAGGGAAGGGGTTTTCGGTGGAGGTTTCTTGGTGGTGTCGTTGGAGGGTGGTTTAATGGAGTTCGATGGTGGCTGGATCAGGGATGGTTTGGTTGTGGTTTAGGTGGACGGTGGCTGCGGTGGTTAAAGGGTGGACCAGCCGGGTTTGGGCAGAGGGGATGGTTCCTTTTGAACGATAATGGTTGTGGTGGGGTATGGTGGCCGGGGAACAGTAGTGGTTGTGGTGAAGAATGGTGATTATGATGGAGGTATAATTTGACCAGAAATAAAAGTGAAGAAGAAAGGAAGTTGGGGACTCTTTCAAATGGGCCCTCAAAGTTAAACAATTTTAATATTTAGGCCTGCTTGTTTTTAAATGAAAGGGTAGTTTGGTCATTTTACATCGACTTAACGGACTTAGTAAACGTCCGTTAGGGCTAAGGACCACCGAGGTTACAAAATACATACCACCAGGAGCATCTATGTAATTTCAAACTTCTAAGGACCAAAGATGAAATTTTTGCATACCACAGGGACCATCCGTTTAATTTACTCTATATTTATATGTACGCTTTGGTGTTAAAAAAATTAACTAAAATGCAAAAAGTCATCTTGGTTAGTGTTAACTCTTTTTATTTATGTAAACTATTTGGAAATTCAATAAATAACTAACACTGTGTTCCCAAGTTTCATTAATGGATGGAAGAGAAAGGATCTCCCTCTTCTTCCTTTCTCTCCAATTCCTTCCAAATTGGAATGATTGAAAATCACACTAAAATCCTCCTTATTATCCCTCTCATTCTCTCCCTTTCCCTCCTACAAAAAACTCTGAAACACATTTTTTCCCCACTTCCTTCTCAATCCTTTCTCTTCCATCCTTTAATGAAACTCTGGAATAGAGTGTAAAAGATAAAACATGATGTTGAGCGCTTTTGAGATAATGGGATAATACAAACCGATACTTAAACTTAAAATCTGAAAAGTCTCTTACTAAAGTAAAGAAGAACTCTCTACTAAGAGAGAGAGAACAATGAAACTTACATAACTACCCAACTTATGGGAAGAGATAACGTACAAAACTTCTTAACGTGAGAAGCGTAGGAAGCATTTTCAGCCATTAGATTAAGACGGTGACAAGATGGTAATTAACAACCCTAATCATATTTGGGTTAATCTAACCGAGGGTAAATTATGAAAAAGCATTTATTTTTTTGTTAAAATCGTAACCACAAAATCAATTGAAACAAATTTTTTCAACGATTGAAATCGATTAACCATTCTGAAAGATTACACAATCAAAATAACAAAAAATATTCGATTACAATGAACGAAAACATAATATCATTATTCGAAATTAAAGATCAGAAAAACCCTACTATTACATATAAGAACTCACTAACTAGACACACACACACACATATATATTTACAGATGTAGCCAGTTTGATAAAGAATATATTTTTTTTTGTATTTTGATTGGTGTTGCTAGAAACATTGATTACAAAGTTGCTAAGCCGGTTAAATGTACCCTATGATTCTTAGGCACATGTAAAACTCTAGCTGATAAGTGATAATTAATCATCCTACCATGCATGCCTCTTAAATCAATCATCAGCATGACATTTTTTATACCAATTTGGTTTTTTTTTACAGGTTCACATCAACGTCTTGAGAAAGTGACAAAGTTGTAAAGTGCACACATATAATTAGAAGTAGGTTTTATGAGTTATGGAGTGTTGATCTTTTAAAAAAAATTTCTGAAAAAAACAACGTATTCCTTTTAGGGTACACATATTTTGTTGCTTCATATTAAATTTGTCTATCCCGGGAAGCATCCGGGGATAATCTAGTTAATGGTACGTAATATACTAATATATAGAGCTATGTACTAACAATTTAGTACTTGTTTGAAATTTTCTAACCCAAACTTTCACAGACCCAAATAACGCACAATTTTTAGCTAGGCCCAATTTCATTGTTAAGGGTCCATAACCACCCGCTATAACTTTCATAACCGATTAACCATAACTGCCATAACCTATTGATTATGGTTATAGATATTCATTAACTGACATCTCGTTTATAGTTATGGTTTTAGGTCAAAACCAATTCATGCACATCCCTACAAGAAACTATAGAGCTAAGAGCAATAAAACATAGTTATAAAACTATTTTTTTTTCAAATTTCACTCCAACCACATATTTGAGTATCATGTTTAAACAATCATCATTATAACCAAGTAGTTCAAAGGAAAGACAATTTAAAAATACTCAACCCCAGATCATTTACACGAGGTTTCTAATCCAGTGAGAAATAATACGATCCTGGTGATCTGGGGCGGATCTATAATGTAATCAGGGGTAACGTCCGTTACCCCTCAAATTTTTTGGCGTAGTATATTTTTAGTGTATTTTTTATTTTTCTTTACTTGTTTTGTATTACGTTACCCGTGAAAATGATGTAACGTTACCCCTGAAATCTTGGTCTAAATCCGTCACTGCTGGTGATCACACTATTACATGCAACATATGTCCGTTATACCATGCATCCATGAACCTCATATTCGAGCTCGGTAACGGACATGTGTTACGCGTAACAGTATGATCATAATCCGGATCGTATCATAAAACCTTTTTTTTTTTTTTTTTTTTTTTTTTTTTTAACAAATTTATGTTTGGATTCTCTTTGTATAATCCACACTTTTCATTAAAACAAAATACGAAAGTTACATCATAATAGCAGGTAGACGGGCAACAAGCTGCGCCGCCACCCCTTTTTGAATTGCAAACCCTAGTCTACTAAAGACAAAACCTTGCCCCCCTGGGGATGAAACATTGCTGTGGACGACCCGTTGGACCCTGGTCAAGAAACGAATAGCTTCTGGCGCCAGGGAGCCAAAGGTGTCGAAGGCCAGAGGGATAAAGACATGTTGGTTATCTGCACAAGCTTTAGCGTGTTTATCTACTTTCTTTGATTCCGCTTTTCTTGATGCTTGCCCAGCTACGAACCCTGTTTCCCTTAACCCAACCAGCGGAGATACCCCGGTGAGGTCCACACAGGCATGTTTCCCCCTCTCCCAACCAAAGACAAGCAGATCTGCGGGTCGCAGGGTGGATCTCCCTTCCGTGGGGTCTGTGAGGAAGTTTACAGGGGCCTCCTTTTTGGTAGAGATCCCAGCTCTTCTCAAGATATCCCACAAAACGTCCCTCACCCAGTCGTGCCGATATTTGAAACCAGGGAGCTCCTTGCAATGAATTGCATGCTCCCCGTATTTATCCATGCAGGTTTTACGGCAGATGGGGCATGTTTCATCTTCCGGGTACATAGGGATCATCAATCGGTACTTGAGTATAGCCCTGTACTCTACTGCAGACATGCATTGACCCAAACCCTCAATCGGGATAACGGTCAAAAAATCCTGAGCATGAGGGCCCTTTAGGCATTCAATCACCGCCTTCTGGCGAGTGGACAACTCAAAAACTTCTCCCAGGCTCTGAGCAGTTTTGCTAAAAAGAGCATTCGCCAAAGTTTTTTGTGGCTTTGGGGGGGCGGTGTCCTTGTTAGAAAAACCGCCAATATATCACCTTGACCCTTACGAGTCAATAAATAGATAAACGTGTGATCTCACCAAACACTAATTTCCCGCAACAAACCTCATCATATAATAATATCATTCTCGTGATCACACTTTGCGTAAACCAATCCGTTTCCCCAATGGGACTCACTCAATGGCGAAACCCTCACTGAAACCCTAATTCCCCAATTCCTTTACTTTTATTCTTCAATTAATCTTTCAATCAATCAAAATATTATTATTATTAACAACTCGTTTATGGCATTAGCGATCCTTGATCCATCACCAGTAGCTTCTTCTCTCGCTCCTGGTTTTAGGTTTCATCCCACCGATGAAGAACTCGTTCGATACTATCTCCGCCGTAAGGTTTGCGGTAAATCGTTCCGATTCGACGCTATATCTGATGTCGACGTCTACAAAGTGGAGCCCTGGGATCTTCCTGGTTATTTTTCTTCTTTTTGTTGTGAATTATTTAAACAATAGTTGTTTAGAAGTTGTATTGTGATGTGTGAGGATAAAGTTTCATGCTTTATGATATTGACCTAATGATCTGTTAGTTAGTTGGTTAGTATAGTATAGATTATAGTATAGAGTTATTGATCATGTTGTGTAGGTGTATTTGAATGATTATGCTTGGGTTTTATTCGGTTCAAGCGTGTACACATGAACGAATGAACAAGAAAAAGTAAAGAACACTAGGGATTTTATTTTTACGTGGTTCGGTCAAGGTGTGCAACCACGGGGGCATAGTCGTCAATGACGGCAAGCTACCTATATGGGCCGATAGTGACGAGATAGCGCACGCCATTTCATGTTTAGCGTAAAGTAGTAGAAATTTAAGAAATATTTTACATGTGTATTTTATAAAATATGCTGTTTTTATGTGTATTTTTTTCTTTCTAAATACGCTTCTTTTTTACATCTTGGAACATAAAGACACTAATGGGCATCGCTATTTATATTTACCAATGGAAAAAATATAAAAAATTACAAAAAAGTTGCTATTTCTTGCTATTTGGTTGCCAAATTGGCGCTCTCAAGAGCCGCTATTGACAACTTTGCACGGGACAACTAGGGTTCTCTTTTATTGAGTGATAATAAATTACAAGTGCAGTAGATACATTTATAGGCTAACTAATTAGGGTTTAACCCTTGGTAATCTTGCTAAAGAAGAAACAACAACTCGGATTGGGCTTTTAGGGACGGCTGGTCCATTTACTGCTCTACTATTTCATGTGAAGGCTACATCCCATCAGGTTTCACATCTTTGCTTGTTTTATATGGTCAATTTTCAGTGATAGATTTATAGGGTAAATCAGTCAGCTTAGCAGTTGTACTGTATTGGTGGTTGTAGTGTAAAGACTAAAGATTGTGTTTTTCGAAATTGATATTATGGCTATTGATTATTGCCCGTATAAATCATGTTATACAAGTGTTTTTGAATAATTGAATAAATTACGCTTATTTTATTTGGTTAATTTTGGGTTATAGGGTTGTCTAAGTTAAAGAGCAGAGACTTGGAATGGTACTTTTTTAGCGTCCTTGACAAGAAGTACGGGAATGGGTCCCGAACGAATCGGGCTACTGTGAAGGGGTATTGGAAGACTACCGGTAAGGACCGGGTGGTTCACCATAGGTCTCAACAGGTTGGGATGAAGAAGACATTGGTGTACCATAGCGGGCGGGCCCCAAAAGGTGAGAGGACAAACTGGGTTATGCACGAGTATAGGCTCATTGATCAGGAGCTCCAAAATGCTGGAATTGTGCAGGTGAGGGGTCTTTGATTGTGACCAATCACCAACCTTGTCATTCTTTTTTGTATATTTTCATAATTTATATAGCTTGTTGCTTTGTTGTATTATGATTTGTATGTGTTTTAATTTTTATTAGGCGAATGACTAAAGAGTAACCAAGGTTCAGCATTTTTCCACTTTGGTCTCTCAAGTCACTAGCTTTGACCACTCACTAGGTATAAAATAGCTTATGTAGCATTGTGTCAACATTTTTATATGGTTGACATGCCATGTCAACTATTTTACACAGCTGGCATGACACATCAGCGTATGTCACTAGAGTAAGCAGGTTTAGGTCATACTTTAAAGAACTTTTAGGACATTAAAACAATACTGATAGCTCAATGGTTTTGTGAGATCTGAAGGAAGTCAGGAACAGTTGTGTAATTTGATTAAAATTTGGTCTTTTTGCATATGATTCTGGTGATTGTGTCTTTTGATCTCTTTATGCTGCATTCTGGTTGGCAGGATGCTTTCGTACTGTGTAGGATATTTCAAAAAAGTGGTTCTGGACCTAAGAATGGTGAAAAATATGGGGCACCGTTTGTTGAAGAGGAATGGGAAGATGACGAGGCAATATTTGTGCCCAAACAGGATGATTATACTGAGGAATTACCTGTTGATAAGGATTCCTATCTGAATGCCAATGATATTGAGCAGGTTTGCACGCTTTATACTATATTCATAATATTATATTCATAATATTATGGGCATATGGCTAATGTTTAATTATGTTAGCTTGTATTACATTATCACGTTATGGAGGACATTATAAATTGTTTTCTTTCAAAAACTTCGAGATCATACCAATTATCCGTTACTCGCAATAAAATGAAACAGGAAATTACCATCAGCTTCCTGACATCAATGCTTAGCATTTTATATTTTATTATTTTTGAAATTGGTGGGAGATATTTAATCTTCTTAAGATTTTATTTACCTTTAGGATGCTATCAATCATTCTAAACCACTTTAAAAAGTTAGATGTTAGTTAATTTTAAACTGCTTAAGCTTGGTTCTACATTCAAAGTCGTGTAATTTTTTAATGTTTAACCTCTTGAAACCGTTAAGCTAGCCAACTGTAATTTGATCAGTATTAATTATGAACGTGTAGTCATTAAATAGATTGCCTTTTGGTTATGTTGTTTTCTAGAATGGTTGCAAGAAATATTTGAAGATCAACAAAATTAAGATCTTTTTAAGTTGAATTATTTATGAACATAAGTATATTATTATCCTGCTTTTTTTGTTCATTCGGATTTTAATTTTTTATCCAGATTCTGAAGACAGACATACCAAGTGAAGATGGTCCTCTCTCAATAATCCATGGCGGTGATATATCTGCAGAAACGACTGATGTCCCACCAAAGTCTGTGGTGGTTGGGGGTGAATATGAACCTCAGGTTGACAAAAGTGATGGGTCCAAGTCATTTGATCTGTCCATGCAAACTGATTTGCATGCCGGGTCTGTGAACCATGGATTTATTGGAGAATCAAGCAATACCATGGATTTTGGCATGGATTTTCTGCTTGATGAACCATATTTTGATGCTACTGATGGTGATCTTCCATTTGATGATAGCCTGTTTTTTCAAGCCGACGACCTTAAAGATGCAGTGGACATGGATTCAGGCCTTGATATACTTAATGAGTATACCTCATTGTTTAATCCAGATGTTGACAATTACCCGTATTTTGATGCAATTGATAACAAGAACACTCTTTCTGAACCAATGCCAACTTTTAAGGTGGTAACGTTTAGAATAAGATTTTTTCTTTTGGCTTTGAGAGGTGACAATTTTAACTCATTTACTTATGAATGAGTCTATTGCTTATATATGCCAATTTGGGCTATGTTATCTCAAACGGGTCAAATTAAAAAAAAAAGATGAAAGGGCAAGAGGCTGGATAGGCTGAAAGTTATACGAAGTATATTTTAATGCACATGGCCTTTTACACAATTCTTAATTTAGAATTTAAGATTGTTACTGTAGTTGCGTCAGGATCATAGTTTATGACGTTACGCTTTAGTTATTCGTCTTAGTATTTAAAAAATGGATAGAAAGTGTTATACTAAGACGACTGACACATTTTGACTGTACTAACATGGCAACGTCTCAATCTGAACACATTTGACTCACCCATCCCGCCACCTCTATTTATGATCAATACTTCGCTTATGATATCCTCCTTTTTTGTTGTCAGAATTTGAATGAAGGAACCCATCAAGTGTGTGATGCAAGCCAGTCGTTTGAAGGACAAAATGACAAGATTGTTCCCTCTTCAAAGCATCCAGATCAAGAAACAGGTAAGGGGCATTTGTTTTTTTTATAAAGTTCGCAATACTGAGCAATCCACTTCCGAATTTATTGGTCAAATTGGGTTATTGTTAATTTGTTTTTTATAAAGTTCGCAATACTGAGCAATCCACTTCCGAATTTATTGGTCAAACATCGCTCAAAGTGTATAATCTACTGCATAAAACGTTTTAGATCATTTTATTATTAAAAAATGGGCTTGTTTTTTAACTAATATGATCTCTATGATCATCTTTGACACTGACAACAAAAGAAATGAAAATTTGGACAAAAAAGTGGTGCCAATCTGACCTTTACTAGAAGTCTCTAGTTCCTATTTGACCCGACCTGTTGCCAAACCCACTTGCCTCTTTTTTCCACCGCTAGTTTGTTCTTTTCCAGTTGCTGTATGTTCCTGAGTATCTTAAACTTAACGTTTATTTTGTTGGTATACAGATCTTTCATACTCGTTCCTCAAAAAGGCTAGTTACATGCTGGGCAACATTTCCGCTCCCCCTGCATTGGCGTCAGAGTTCCCTACAAAATACATGGCCTCTGCTTCTCAAGCTTCAAGCTCAGTCAATGTCACTTTCAGCAATGTCTTCTTCAATGGGGGTGTGGTTGACTTACCACTGGGCAAGCACACTCAACTCAACATTGTTCTCTCTTTTGGGTCAGGTCAAAGTGACGTCAACTCAGATCAAGCCGCAAAGGTGGTTGACACAGGCATGCCTCGAGGGTGGTTTTACTGTGCATGTCTCTGGGTCCTGGTGCTTTCGTTGAGCTTCAAGATTGGGAGTCTGGTATGTTCCAGGTCATTCATGAGCTGAGACCATTCTATCTAATAATAAATCGAACTAAAATTTCCGTTCACCTAGTATGCTACATTTGCTCTGTGTTTAGTAAGTTTAAAGAGATTAACTTTGGTGGAAGTGCTTTGTGACTAATATTATTCGAGACTTGAGACTTTAACAATCATCCTATATTATTTGTTTGTATCGCACGTAATGTTTTGTTTTAGTTTTGTATTACACGTAATGTTTTAGTTCCGGAATACACATGTATCCGTGTGGGGTGGGGTAGACTTTTGATGTTGAGTAGGGACCGGACCAGATGACCAGCCTAGTGCAGCCTACCCTGGGTCAGGACAGGGTTCCGGCAAGGAGAGACCAGCCAAATAAGTATTGATATGCCTGGGACCAGCCACTGGTTAGGACTGCTTCTAAAATGCGTGGTTGCATAGATATCTCATGTCAATGATTTTGCGAATACGAACCCTATAAAAACGGACCAGTAATCATGTCATGCATGGGACCGGCTATTGATTAATGATTAGGACCACTTCTAAATAAAATGTATGGTTGCATAGATATTAATGAAATAGGTAATCATGTATGGCAAATACGAAGCGTATGAAAACAGAATGGTAATCACGTCGCATACATGTGTTTCTCAAGTTTGACCAAGGCCGAAAATCAGTCAACAGAATTACCAATAGCTTAACCTAGTAAAGTTTGCCCATTGTTGGCTGCTACAAGAACATGATATTATGCATAAACATGATTCTGATTCTGTTTCCTGAATATCTCAGTATTGTGATGGTATGCCAGATTAATATTTGGCCGATTTATATACCTCGATCTACACTTCTCCAGGAAGCATTGTATCCTCTGGTAGATCACACACAGCAATTCCCTGTATAAAAAAAGTCGACGAAAATATAATTAGAAACTTAAAACTACTGTCTGTTCGATACCCAACCCGCCCTTTTTTTACTCACCTCTCCTGTTAAGTGTGCTACACATTTCTTCTCGGCAAGCAGCTCGTCTTCAGACTGGAAAAAAAAAAAAGCGAAACCGCAAGTTTAGTAGCAAATTTTATGCAAAGCAAGTAAAAACACTCTGTGGTTAAGATTTCAAGTACCTTTTTAATTTTTTTACGAAGGTAGTCATCGAATATGACATCTTTAACAAACTCGTAATCACCATCACCCTGGCAAAATTAGTATCCGTTTCAAATGGAGTTCAAACTACATGTTCGAAGAGAAATCAAAAGAAAACTGCGGTTTTTACTCACATTAGATCTGCAAGGCATGCTGAAAACAATACCCTCAGCTATTCCATAAGGGTTTCCATCTGTGTAAACCTGCATTTTTTTTCCATTGTAGAGATTTAGCCTGGAACTATTTCAGTTTAATAACCATGATTGTTTGTATTACGCTTATGAAAACTCACGAGCCCCACTAAGACCCTACTAGCCAGTGTGACTAAGAAAACGCGGTGTTAAGGCAAAATTGTCAACAATAAACTTACTCCGGTTGAAAACCAATCGCCCTCGGGTGTTGGTGTTACAAGTGATCTTATTGCATCCACAATAGAAACCGCGGTTGATGCACCCGAAGATCTTCCCCATTTCTTAATTAGAGCCCCACCTCTCTACATCATATTTCTTGACAATTAGCACCAAATAAAGTAGAAACAGCATACATGTACGAGGATATAGTTAATACAGACTTACCGTCTGAACCATTTGAGTAAAATCCTCTTCTAACCATTTCCTGTCCCTAATAACCTCGGGGACAGGAATTCCATGTATTTTAGCATTCAAAAAATCCGGAACCTAAGACAAACAAATCACATTAAGCAAAACACAATCGGAAACATGTAAAAAAACATTCAAGTAACCTGAGTTGTCGAGTGGTTTCCCCAAATAGTGACGTTGGAGACTTTATCATAGAATACTCCGGCTTTTAAAGCCAACTGCAAAAAGAATAACAAATTTATTAACTTGGTCAAAGTAAAAGTCTGACTGGCTCATCCGGTTTTCATCATCCCATGGGGTTCAAACACGACTAGTTTTGTTGTATAGCTAGCCAAATCGACAACCTGACATTTTTCTCTATTCCCAACCAGTCGTTCCGACCTCCTAAAAAGTGCTTATAAACAGTGTTCATACCTGACATTTTGCTCTATTCTCATCTAGTCTAGTTAACGCGTGAAAATTCTTCGCTGGTATGTTTGGAGCATTTTTCAAACAGATCAAAGCACTGCAAACAACATAACAATAAGAACAGTAAAAGTCAAAACAATGTACTTTGACTTTTACAAAAGTCAAAACTTATAGAAGCAAGTTTTCCTTACTTGGTATTGCAGGGATTTCCAACCACCACAACTTTAACATTAGGTGAAGCAACAGCATTAAGAGCCTTTCCCTGTGCCATTCATGTCACAACACTATATTATAAGATTATCAAGAATTTTTATTGATTACTTCGAGTTATATCATAAAAAACTAGCATTTTTTTTTATTCTGCATGAAAAAAGTCACTCAACCTAATAATGGTATATTAACGTCTTGTAAAATATATACGAAAAAAAATCCTTAATCTAATTTTAGTATAACAAAGTACTAAAAACTTGTCTAAAATGCATATACGTGAATTTTTTAGAATATGCCAAAATCACGTTTAGTACCTGTTCATGCAAAATAATAAGGTATAGGATTATAAAAATACCTGTTCGGCGTAGATCTGGCCATTAATATCCAACAAATCAGCTCTTTCCATTCCTGGTCCTCGAGGTTTTGCACCAATCAAAAGTGCCCATTCGGCATCTTGAAACACCTCATATGGATCTATGCCAATGCTTACTTCTCTTAGCAAGGGATACAAAGAGTCCTCAAGTTCCATAGCCACACCTACAACATCACCATAAATTGTATAACCTTTTGTTACGAAATCAAATATAAAATAAGCAAATTATATTTTAATAATCTCTACAAACAATGTGACATATTACACTCCCAACTATATTTTCGTTGCCAAGGGCAATACCACTGTAACATAAAAGTAACTTCGTCTGCCTCTAATGAACGATTGACTGAGAATGGTGTAAATTCTTTTGAAACAAACATGAATGAAAGTTAGGTCCAAGCGAAGTTACTTTTTTATATCATGAGACTAACTCTGATAACGAAGGTGACATTATTAAAATTCAACGTGTCTATTAAATTTAAATAAGAGTGTTATACTTGTATGTTAGTTATCACCTTCAAGGGCTCCAAACGATCGTTCAGATCCCAAAAGTTTCAAAGCAATAGGTTGATCCGGGCCAAAAACCTCTCCGGATGCAAGCTGCGATCAAACCTTCAATCATGAATCTTCTTTCAGGCATCAAACTAATGACAAAAAATCGTTACCTTGAAGAGTAAATGATTAGATATCGTTCCAGCTGCACCAGAAACCGCAACATTAATCATCTTCTTCCATGATTTTGTTTCTTCTTCCTTATAACAGATTACAAGCAAGTTGGTTAATATTTCACAACTAATCCAAGTTAGTTTGAGAACTCCACTACCAAAAGTAATACTGGCGGACCCTTGATTTTTTCCACTATGATCATTTTTCCAATGCCCGGATGTCTTTATTCGGTTTAGGTTGGGTCAGGTCACATAAATAATGATAACTTGCCGTTGCAACAATTAAAACTAATAGCTACAATGAGCTTTTCGAGGTAATCATAGCCACGAAAAAGTAACGGCTCGTTCAACAACCATTTTGAAAGAATAATATAAGTATTAATCGACTTCAATACTCAACTTTTTTTTTTGTTTATCAAATACAACACGCATAGATTGATCTTTATTAAGTAAGCTAAAATTTCTTGGGGTCGGGCGTTAAAAAATCTCTAGGGAGTAAAAACACCGACATGTTACACATAAAACTGAAAAACCGTAACATATGTTACATATCAAAATAAAAAAAAATCTATGAGTCAGATGACCCCGCACCCTATATAGTATATCCCATAGTTGTCAAAGGCACAAGGCGCACTTAATGCTCATAGGGTGAGCCTCATGCCTCACTGCAAAGCGCTTACAAAGCAAGGGTTTTTTTTTAGGCAAGGCGTATAGTATAAAAACACTATTTCTAGGTGTTTTAGACATGTTTTAAGCTTTTTTAGGGCTGGTTAAGGTTGTTTCGGCTTGATTCCATACTTGTTAAGGTTGGTATAATTGTTTTAGACATGTTCATATAATTTTTAGCCAGAATTTTGTCGGAATTTGGCTTGAAAAATAAACCT
Source organism: Ambrosia x helenae (assembly GCA_030844895.1). Lineage (NCBI taxonomy): Eukaryota > Viridiplantae > Streptophyta > Magnoliopsida > Asterales > Asteraceae > Ambrosia > Ambrosia x helenae. The sequence continues at coordinate 92,175,672 of CM061225.1, forward strand.
GATGGCCTAAAAGTTGGGCTTTTAAAGCGAAGCGAGAAGGTTGTGCCGGGCCTAAAAAGTGAGCCTAGGCGCGCCTGAGTGAACCTTACAACAGAGGTATATCCTATATCCACCCATAACCAAAAAAAAAAAAACAAAAAAAACTTACAGCCTTGAGATCATAAGTGAGACAAAACACACCAAAACACTCAGGCTTCAGTTTCTGGTCATTAGCATCAACTCCAACCGGTGCTTGAACTTGACTTTATAAAAAAAATCAACAACAAACATAAATAAACAAATCAATAACAAATCAGTAAACACAATAAACAGCAAACATAAACTAATCAAACAGTAACAGAAGCTTATTACTCGGAGGTAACAGAGCAGCGGATAGACTGAGCAGGAGACAGAGGAAGGTGGCGGAAACTTAATTGGTGATAATATAGACGAGATGATGAAGAAGAAAGATGTGATATGTGTGAATTGGTGAGATGGGTTATGGTGTAAGAAGGTGTTTTAAGTTTAAGGTTTGTCACCGCCATTGAAACAGAGAGTGTTGGAGAAGAAGGTGAAAGGATGAGTGGAAAGTTTTGGAGGGAGAAACAACAGGGGATATAATAAGGTCTATATGCATGACACTTGTCACATGTACTCAATCCACTTAAAAGTTAATAATAATTGGTGCTTGATGTAGGTCAGAGTGTATGAATTCTAAATAGGCGGTGTATGATTCTTAAATACCTAATAATATTATATGATTGTGGTTGACTGATTTTAGTTTTGTGTTAATGAAGGTTTGATGATTTAATGGTTGTTTTTTAAGATGTTGACATACAAAAGGAATGTTATTAGACCAAACTTAGTGGGAACTGGGAAGCTTAATTCTACGTCCTTATTCTAAATGGCTCATTATGATTGGCTCATTAATTTCATGTCAAATTTGTAGCATTATAAACAAAACACTCAACTCATTTTTTTTTACTAGTAACGCATCTGGAGGCGGTGTGCGGGGTGTTTATGGAGCCGTTTTGGCCAATTCCACGCTCAATCCACCCCATTACGGGTGGCATAGGCGGCTTTGGCATAGTCTCTCTCTCTTATTTGTTAACTTTTTTTTTTCTAAATTATTTACTCTAGCTTTTTGGTTTATTAGTAACAATTTAAAATTTATTACTTCAATCTCGTATAATACACGAGTTTTAACCTAACAACAAACAAACAAACAAACAAACAAACAAACAAACAAATTTAAGTGTTTTTATATGGGCGGAATAAATATGTGCCTTACATTGGCTGAATAAATGTAATGTACTCGGGTAACACATACAGTTGTCAACATATGTCTTTAAACAAATAAACTTTGATATATTGTTTACTGCTTAGACCATGTGTAGTGGAGATGAAAAATTTAAGGCCCCTTCTGTGATTGGTTCACGTGGCAGCTGAGTCAACATGGGGCGTTAATTCAAAATGGGGTGTATTGGGGGGGGGGGATTGGGGCGCTAATTTTTTTTTTAAAAAAAAAAAACGGAATACCCTTCTTCTTCTTCTTCATCACCACCACCATTCACATACCTCTCTCACACACCCTCCACCACCACCACTTTTTTCCCTTCTTCTTCATCATCTCTCACACCACCATTCACTTACCTCTTCTTCTTCCTTTACTGTGTTTGTTTATTTGTTGTTAGGTTAAAAACTCGTGTATTATACGAGGTTGAATTGATAAATTTAAATTGTTACTAATAAACCAAAAAACTAGAGTAAATAATTTAGAAAAAAAAATTAACAAATAAAAGAGAGATAGAGAGAAAACTTATGATTTAATATTAGAGAAAACCTTGATCTGCAATATTTGAAAATTATCATTTCTTGACATGATTGGTAACAGATAGGAACACTTTCTTCTTTTGTTCAACAATATTTTTGTTAGTTGTTAATGTTGTTATAGTTTTTTCTACTTTTAAAAATAAAATAAAAAACCAATTCGAATGCGGTATGCGCGTTAAATTTCATTAAATAAGTGAAAACGCCAATTGATCAAACTTTGTAGAGGCCTATGTTCTACGGGAGGTGAGTTGGCAATCAAGGGATCCGCTTGGAGTCTAAAGCTTCGCGTGTCATCTCTAAGTATTCAATTCCGATAATCCACACCTTTCTCCTGAAGCAAAACCTCTCTAGGTTTACCATCACCAAACGGATTCACCTTAAGCCTCGGTTTGTCCACTCCAATTCCTAACATTAATTCCAATTCCAATTCCACCGTTGTTCATTCTTCTTCTCAGGTAAAAGAGTCCGTCATTGTTAATGTATAATAATAATTTAAATAGTAATAATAATGTAACTTATTAGTTTCAGGTTTATAACATTCCCACACACCATACAATACGATGATAATCTGAAGACTAGATTCGGTGCAATCAGAATCTGAAGAGAAGTTATTATCATCATCATTCACAATGTTCTTACCTAGAGCTACCAAGCATCCGGTTGTTTCAAGGTTGCCTTCATCATTGACAGATATATCTCCGACAATAACTTGCTCTGTACCCGATCACAATGTCCAACAAATGAATATTACTTGCTTGCATGAATAGTGACCCTCTGCAAAGATCTTGATGAATATCTTCATGAATATCCTTGATCTACGCATAAGTGTGAGAGTCGATTTTCCTATGAGGGTGACTAACAAAGAGATGGTCTTTTTGATGAATGTATGATTCACAAATACATTTGTTTAACTATTTTAGCAACTTCTATAAGAACTCTCTATTTTCAAATACCACGGATCAGAGAGATTTAAGCTAATCAAACTCATATAAAGTGTTTGATGTCACTGTGAGTAGATAAATTTCGTAGTGGTTGGAAACTCTGATGAATAGTGACCATTTGGCAATTGGTTACTTAATGTTCTTTATATATGAATAGTGACCCTCTGCAAAGGTCTTGATAAATATCTTCATGAATCTCTTAGAAGTGTCATCTTGGTCGAACTCATGACACGCGACATTCGTCTCATCTTATAAAATAACATAAACACAATCATGTGACCCATGATCAGAGCTTTAAGTTGTGATACACAAAGATAATAGGAAGAAGATCAGAGCTCCAAAAGTAAGCATGAAGATCAAGAGGATGCAAGTTGAAGAAGAAGATGACAGATATCACTAACATAACCTGCACCGGCTTGAGATATGAGTTTAATTAGCTTAAATCTCTCTGATCCATGGTATCCACTTTCACCTGAAGCTTTACTTTCCTAGGAAGAAGATCAGAGCTCCAAAAGCAAGTGTGATGTGACATCCGTCACCTTTCATTTTATCTTTTGTCCGATTTTAGTCCCTCTCATTTCATGAATTTACATCTACTCGAATCGTTGTCGTAATAGAAAAAAAAAAACTCTTTTCTTTAATAATAATAATAATAATTATTATTATTATTTTTTAGATTTTATTTAAGCTTATAAAAATTTGTTTCATACAAATACCACCATCAAAACCAAAATAATATAACCAAAACATAACCCAAACCATTTCAGTTGGGCCTATGACTGCTCCAGCCCACCTCTGAGCCCAAACCTGTAAAACCCGGCCCACACTCCCTCTTCCTCTCTAATCTGTTTAAGAAAGAAAGAAAAAAAATCTGTTTGTGACTAGACTCGAACCCGAGTCTGATCCGGGTGAGAAATCAACAAACAGCAGTGCAACCACTGGGCCACAGACGGGCTTGTGATAGAATCCAGACGCAATAATCTTTAAACACACCTTAGCAGGCCATGTCTGCTTCTTCTTGTTCGCTGCAGAGACCCAAAACCAAACAACCTTCATATTTGACTTTTGATTGAACCACATATGGCAACAAACGCCTAATTGATTCGTAATAATGAAATTGACAGACTATACGCGTCATTATCACGCAATAACATAGTCAAACATTCCAAATTTGAGCCTAATCACTCGTTTTTACATTAAACACGAGTCAAACATACCAAATCTACTAATTCGTGTGTTCACTATAAATTGAACCCTCTCAGACCATCCCTATGTACCGAAAATCAAACCCCCACTCACAATTTCTGTAAACAACTCGTCTTTAATCAAGAATCACACGCAGTTGACTTTCTGGTTGACTAGCGAATTGAAGGCAAATTGCACTGGTATGATTCAATTCCTTTTTACCACCTTTTAATCGACCCCTATACTTCTATAACCCCATGTTTAATCGGGCTCTAGTTTAGTGTATAACTGATTCAATGTTTTAGGGTTCATTTGGGGATGATAACTTGCAGACATCTGTGTTAAATAATATTCTAAATAAAACATATCAACAGATCTGATGTAGGTCAGCTGGTTCCAAGTAGTTTGTTAAGTCATGGGGGCCGCGATTGACTCGGGTTCAATCCCCACAACCCACACATTTTTTTAAGATCCTTTTCTTTCATATATTTATGATATTATTTTTTTAAATGGTTTTAAAATACCAAATCTAACTTATAAATTCTATAAAAATTATTTTATGATTTACAAATGATAAACTCTATTATACAATTTTTAATTTTTCAAAAATCATTTATTTTATATATATTATAAATATTACAATTTTATTTATTTATAATTTTAAAATTCTATAAAAATATCTAAATGATTTTATAAAATTCCACAAAAAATTATTCTAAACTTGTAGATCAAAAGGCATTTCAGAAATAATTTTTATTTCAGAAAAATCGTTCGTTTCATATTTTTAATTGACTTTTGTTATTTTAAATCATAAATAAATCATAATAAATTCAATTTTCAATATTTTTATGCCAAAATTTTACATAAATTATTTTTGTTCATTTAGAACAGAAATACAAATTTTAATTTGATAATTAATTAATTTTAATATTTTTAGATATTAAAATTATATTTTGACAAATAAATATAAATATACTATATATTCAATTATTAAGAAAATAAATTTATAAAAATTATTCTCATATCTACTATAGTATAATACAACCATCCTTAACCAAAGTTTTACAAAAAGTCTTTTTATTTAATTATTTTTCAAATTTCTTTTATATACTAGCTCATTAATAATTTTTCTAAGTTAACAAATAAACAAATGCCTATCCCCAAATTAGGAACCCTAGAAATACTTGTAGACTAGAAAGACTTAAACTCATTTATTACCTTAAACATAGGGTGATACCTGGCAACGTTGGATTACACTTATTCAATTCCACAAGACTTAACACCTTGCTAAGGTGAGTATTACTTATCCCCTTTTTTCGTTTTACACTTTTGGGGTGATTCATGCACAAGTATACAAAACTTGCACATTCATTTACACATACATTTTTCTTCATTTACAATTCATATATGTGTCTTGATTATCTTTGTACTTTATGTTTGAACATGAATGTAGCTTACGTACAAAATCATACATCTAGACATAACTTATGTTATGGTGCTCTTTACATATAGACGTAAATTATGTTACGGTGCTCATTTAGACATAACTTATGTTATGGTGCTCTTTTAGACTTGACACGTGTTAGGGTGCTCATTATCAATTTTATCTTACCAACTTTACATTTGATCTTTGTCTTGTTTGGTTACTTATGTGTTTACATAATGCCTTGGTGATGCTAGACACATGAATTGTACCACTTTTCAAACTTATACTATATGTACAAAGCTAGGTAGTACTCACCAACATCATATGTTTGACAAAATTTATTTCCGTGCATGTTTCAGGATAAGCTGCTTGACGCTTCACATAGGACTTTGGACTTAGATTAAATAAATCGACTATCTCTATTTTTGTTGTCGTGTATTTATTTTCACATGTTGTAAACGATATTCAATTATCAAATATTTACATTTTAGTACCATGAGCTTTTGAACAATCGTCACTACGTGACACCTCGATGATTCCGCCATCGTTGGGGTGTTACATGTGAAGATCAAGAGGATGCAAGTTGAAGAAGAAGATGACAGATATCACTAACATAACTTGCACCGGCTTGAGATATGAGTTTGATTAGCTTAAATCTCTCTGATCCATGGTATCCACTTTCACCTGAAGCTTTACTTTCCTACCTCTGTTTTGAATTTGTTGCTTTATAAAGTGTTCGATTTCACTGTGAGTAAATACATTTCGTTGAATAGTGATTGTTTAATGTTTTTTTATATATGAATACTTTCCTACCTTTATTATGAATTAGTATATAGAGAGCAAACCGACGAACATCATTCAAAATTTCAACTTCCCTCTAACCTCTACGCCATCATCGACTACAGCAAACCGACGATCTTCCTCCAAGGCACTCCTAATAGGCCTCTCTTTACATCACGGTACGATTTAAGGTTCCAGTTTTTTTTGGTTGCTTTTTAATAATAATCTTTGTGTTTATCAAACCCTAATGTCTGAAATATGGATCTCGTTGTTTGATCGGTTAGTGGATACCATGGATCAGAGAGATTTAAGCTAATCAAACTCATATCTCAAGCTGGTGCAAGTTATGTTGGAGCAATGATTTATTATTATTATTCTATTTATTGTTATTTATTTTTGTTTTGAGGGTGTAATAATGATGATGGTTATGATTTGACAAATAATTTATGAAAGTATCAACAATCGGGAATTAGTAAAATTATTTTATAATTCTTTAAAGGCTTAACACGAGTATACTCAAACAAGGGTTCCGCGTTTCGAAACGTTTTAATTGATCGGATGTGATTTCTGAAAACCACAAACGATCAATTAAACATTACGAAACGCGTCAAACAGAGACCGGAAGTCCAGCATGTCGATTAGACATGCAAAAATTGTGTTTTGAAAAAAATGTGGGTATCGACTGTATAGTCAGAGCACCACGTACAATGATTCATGAAAGTTGGGAACAACTAAAAACATTTTAAAATGATTTAAAATTATTTTTTATCAATAACAAGTATTTAAAATGAATTAAAACAAATTATTTTTTTTTTTAAAAAAGGCCAAAGCGCCTGGCTTGGGTCAAAGCTAGGCGTCTGTGGTCTAATCAAGCAAACCAGACGCCTAGCTTTGACCAAAGCCAGGCGCTTTGGCCCTTTTTTAAAAAAAAAATAATTTGTTTTAATTCATTTTAAATACTTGTTATTGATAAAAAAAATAATTTTAATTCATGATAAAATGTTTTTAGTTGTTCCCAATACAACAAAATTCTTTTGAGCCGTTACGGGTCGTTTATTGCTCGTTTGTGTGTTTTGGTAGAAACATCCGAGTTTATACAACTTTCATGAATCATTGTACGTGGTGCTCCGACTATACAGTCGATACCCATATTTTTTTCAAAACACAATTTTTGCATGTCTAATTGACACGCTGGACTTCCGGTCTCTGTTTGACGCGTTTCGTAATGTTTAGTTGATCGTTTGTGGTTTTCAGAAGTCACATCCGATCAATTAAAACGTACCGAAATGCGAAACCCTTGTTTGACTATACTCGTTTTAAGCCTTTAAAGAATTATAAAATCATTTTACTAATTCCCAATTCTTGATACTTTCATAAATCGTTTGTCAAATCATAACCATCATCATCATTACACCCTCAAAAAAGAAATAAAATAAAAATAAATAAAATAGTAATAAAAATTCATTGCTCCAACATAACTTGCACCAGCTTGAGATATGAGTTTGATTAGCTAAAACTTCGTTTGTGTGTTTTTGGTACAAAGGAACTAGGTTGCAAATATAATAATAATTTAAATAATAATAATAATGTAATATAGTCATGGTTAATGCTCAAAGAAGTCAACCTTTGTTGACTTCTAGAAGTCTTGAAGACCAAATGACTTTTACAAGATACTTGAAACAAGGTATGGATATGGAGAATATGCAATGAGATGATTTCGTACAAGATTCCAATGCAAGCAAGTCAAATTCAGTTGTTGGACAATGTGATCGGGAGAATTCTTCTGATCCATTCATCACAATCATTGCTCCAACATAACTTGCACCAACTTGAGATATAAGTTTGATTAGCTTAAATCTCTCTGATCCATGGTATCCACTAACCGTAGCGATTATCGAAATATTTATTTTAGGAATGTTCCTGATCATTACAGTAACAATCGCTTTACAATGCCGATCCTACTGTCGATTTCTTTCGACAACCAGTACAACGAACTCTGTATGGGTTGCTTGTTAGCGTCGATCATACTGTCGATTTCTTTCCACAACCAGTACAACGAACTCTGTATGGGTTGACTGATATCTCTCCGATAATAAAAGAATTATCTTCAATGGTTCTAAGAAACTTGAAGGAAGAGGTACCTTGAAGACTAGATTCAGTGCAATCAGCTGAAATATTATATTACAATAATATTACCTTGAGCAAAAAAGTTGTGTTTGAAGCCTGGTTCTTTTAGTTTACATTTTGTTAGGACTTTAAACAGAGAAGATGAAGGGTTAGTTATCACTCTGCACTTCAAGTAAAAGAAGATGAAGAATAAATAAATGAAGTCTATTAATAGAGGTTTGTAGGTTACTCATTATTGCCAGGATGCAAATCGTGATGTGATGGATTTTTATAATTTTAAATTATTATAATTATTTAAATTATTATTATATTTGCAACCTAGTTCCTTTCTATTGAGGCCTAAAGGAGAAAGGTGTGGATTATCGGAAGATTGATTTTAGGAATTGATTTTTTGATCAAAGGATCCAAATCTAAACAGTTATTTGGAATGTTCCTGATCATTACAGAAGAGGAATGGTTTTGAAGGTGTGTGTTGTATGTATAGAATGGTGAATTATTGTAGTGTGTTAGGTATATGATGGAATGGTTTGAAAAGAAATAGCATAAGTCCCTCTTTAATGTTGTTTATAATTAAAAGGAACTAGGTTGCAAAGGAACTTCAGGTAAGCCAGACGTTTGTCAAAAGAATTTTGTACTATGCATTCTCACATGAACATCCAACAACCATGGTATTTGGACCGCTTTTGACTTAACGATGAAGGCAAGAAGTTGGACCGCTTTTAACAAAACAATAGGAAGAAGATCAGAGCTCCTAAAGCAAGTTTGAAGATCAAGATCAAGAAGAACAGTGCTCCAACATAACTTGCACCGACTTGAGATATGAGTTTGATTAGCTAAAATCTCTCTGATCAATGGGAGGGTAAACAAAATCTCCGATCCGACTGTTTGATTTAAAGGCTGAACACGAGTATAATGAAACTATCAAGAATCGTAAATTAGTAAAACAAATGTTCAGGCAAGCAAGTAAAATTCAGTTGTTGTCGGAGAGATATATGTCAACGATGAAGGCAACATACTTGAAATCAATGGAACTTCAGGACAGCCAGACGTTTGTTAAAAGAATTTTGTACTATGCATTCTTACATGAACATCCAACAACCATGGGTATTTTGACCGCTTGCAGGCAAGCAAGTAAAATTCAGTTGTTGTCGGAGAGATATCTGTCAACGATGAAGGCAACATACTTGAAATCAATGGGAAGGTAAACAATTCCTGCTCATCATGAGGAATATCTAATCCTGGATCTTGGATTTACATTTTCAGGCAAGCAAGTAAAATTCAATTGTTGTCGGAGAGATATCTGTCAAGGATGAAGGAACTTCAGGTCAGCCAGACGTTTTTTCAAAAGAATTTTGTACTATGCATTCTCACATGAACATCCAACAAACCATGGTATTTGGACCGCTTTTGACTTAACGATGAAGGCAAGAAGTTGGATCGCTTTCAGGCAAGCAAGTAAAATTCAGTTGTTGTCGGAGAGATATCTGTCAACGATGAAGGCAACATACTTAAAATCAATGGGAAGGTAAACAATTCCTGCTCCTAGATCTTGGATTTACATTTTCCAAAGGTCTTGATGAAATATGAATATCTTTATGAATATCCTTGATCTACGCATAAGTGTGAGAGTAGATTTCCCTATGAGGGTGACTAACAAAGAGATGGTCTTTTTGATGAATGTATTATTCACAAATACATTGGTTTAACTATTTTAGCAACTTTCATAAGAACTCTGCGTTTTCAAACATGGTCATTTGTATGGTATTAGGGGTTGGAAACTCTGAAGACCAATGACACTCTGGCAATTTGATCGATATCATCTATCGCTATTTCCAAGGACAACACCATTAAACATCAAGTCGATACAAGTTGGTGGTTATTATTTTGTTTTATAATTTTTATAATTTTTTTTACAATAATTATATTAAAAAATTTAAAAAAAAAAACAATTCAAAACATCAAAAATACCCCGAAAATAAAACCTGGATTCGAAGCGCCTTGCTTTGGTCAAAGCAAGGCGCCTGGGGTCAAAATCAGAATAATTAACCTTGGATCGAGGTGGTTAAAAAAGTAACCAAAGCGCCTCCCTTTAACTAAAGCGAGACGCTTTATGGGGGTGAGAATAAAAGTGGGAGGTTTTAATATAACAACCCGTTTTTAAACGACTTGCTCATAACCTTTATTTTAAAGGAACCGACTGTGTAGGGAACTTCTAGAAGGAAGGGTCAAAGGGAAACGACTATGGTAATTAAGCCGAAAAAATAAAGAAAATAAAATAGGGGAAACGGCTAAGAAAATTGGAGTGGTCTAAGTGTTAGCCGTTTCATCTATTTTGAATGTTGCGTTGCATGTGCTCTTACAGTCTTAGTTTAGGGGAAAAAATAGTTTTCCTTAATTAATTGACTAAAAAAGGATTCCCTTTAATAACAAATCTATTAAAATTTAGTGAACTTATACATTGATTTTACACAGGTTAAGTTATCATAGGAAGAGTAAAATAAATAAAAAAAAAAAGGTGAAAATGATCGAATAAAACACAATTGGTCATAAAATAAAAAACAATATATTGCAAAAAAGATCAAATACAAACAACTTTTTCGTACGAACTGTACGAATCAAAGAAAAAAACACGCGGGCCGCGTATAACTAGAGTAATTATATAATTACTCTAGTTATACTCTAGCTATATAACTAGAGTAATTAGTTATATAGCTAGAGTATAACTAGAGTAATTATATAATTACTCTAGTTATACACGACCCCGCGTGTTTTTTCCTTTGATTCGTACAGTTCGTACAAAAAAATTGTTTGTACATGAATCTACCCCTGCAAAATATAACACAATCCTAAGAAAAAAAATCTCCTGCAAAAAAAGACAGAAGGACGAAAAAAAGACACAATACTAAATAAAAAAGACATAATTATCTGACAAAAATTCTAAAATCTACAATCTAAAAATCCAAAAGCGAAAACCTAAAATCTAAAATTGTAGAGTTTGGTAAAACGGTTTCATTGACGCTAGGATGAATTTAATCAAAGTTCATTTGATATCTGACTTCCTATATTTATTATGTAATAACGGAGTGTGTCAGTGTGATGTATTTTCATTTCAGAAGCATAAAAGGAAACGTGTTAGCTGTCCCTGCCCATCATCATATATCTAGACAAATTGTGTTTAAATGTATTTTGTAGTGACTCGTGCATATATTTCATTGATGTTTCAACGATTAATTAAATATCTATACTATAAGTGCCTGATATAACGACACGACGATCCATAAAAATAAGCGGGATAGATTGGACGTACTAGTTTTCACTGGTTTTGTTTGCTCGGCCTAAAACCAATCGATTCATTTGTCTGTTAAAGCCTCTTAAGGGCGTTTTTCGCCATGTGGATGCCATGTCCCCATTAGGGACAATTTTAGTCAATGTAGTAATTCAAGCTCTTTATTGCCTCTTCAATCATTACCCAATGATTTAATCAATTTAATATTTTTGCATTTCAATTACTTTTAAAATAAAAATGAAACCTGAAAATACTTAATAAAAAACACAAAATATTTTATTAGCATTTAAATGTGAGGTCAGGTTTCGATCCTGGAACTTTTGGGATGTGTTTTGACAAAATTTCAAGATTAATAGCCATTTGTCGATTTTTTTTTAGGTCATGACATTCTTGCCTTTCTGCTTCATGTGTTTGCTTTAGCTCTAAATGACTTTTTTCCATTGTTGGTTGGTGGTTTTAAACGTTGATTCGTTCCAAGAAGCCTTTCAATGTAGTGGATACCACCGGACGAAGACCCCGTTCTTTTTTCGTTCTGGAGCGATGAGTTAATTGAGTATAATTAGTTGAATCTGGAAGAGCCATAAGTCGAATTAAAATGAACATTTGGTGAAGATTATTCTATGTAGTTTATACTAATAAAAAACATATACGTTTGATTCATTAATTTGGCAAAAAAGAAATATAATTCATTAATTATTTAACGGACAATATCATTGGTTTAAGTGTACAATTAGGCGTGAACTATACAACGCCGCACTCGGAAACGCCGGAAACACGCCTTAAGGGGTGGTGTATAGCAGCGTGAAAGGAATTTTATTAAGGGGAACACGCCCCATTACGATAGGTCCAATGTATGCTTCATGAGAAGATTGATACACATAACAAAAGGAAAACTATAAAATTAACTGATTATATCACACTCAGTCTCTCTAGTTTTGATTCTTGATGATGCACAAATTGTTATTTATCAAGAAAAGTTTTAAATAACTAGCAAGAAATTAGCGGCTATCATTATTATTGTTATTATAATAATATCTTGAAATCAAATACCGATGAAACTCAGTCGAGACATTCTAAACACAGAAATTTTTATTATTTTTCGAAACAGAATGATAATATGATGTTTTGCAGGCAGCATGTGTAATGGGCCCATAGAATGAATGTAATTTATAAAGAAACAAAACACATAAATAAAAGTAGGAATGGGCCATGGCCCCCGTGAACTGGCTTTGGCATAATATATATGGTGAGTTCTTAACGGACCATAAAAACTAGAGAATAAGACTCATTCACTAATTTTGTTCTTACAAGTTAAATGAGTTAAAAAAAAAAACGTATAGTGTAATGATTCATACAACATCAATGTAGAATGTAACATATTTTAACATAAAGTGATAAAACCGTAATCAACAATAAATCAAACATTTATTAAAAAAAATAGTGACAGAGAAAAGGACACAGAAAAATCACGCCCAAGTCATTTGTTCAAGGTATTTTACACATATGGTCGTAAATTTTCTTGTTTTTCTATTCTTATTAACCTCTCCCCAATTAAATTTGTTTAATTACTCGATATAATTCATCATGATATGTGAAATAGCCGTTTTGTATGTTATGATTATATGATATTTGTCCCATTTAGAGATTGGGGTCTTTACAAAATACAAAAGTAGCCTCTCAATATCTTGGAATAGACGAAAAGTTTGCCCTCATTAGGTCATAGGGTATAGTCAAATTCTTAGTCATCATCACTACCCTTCACGTCACTCCATCCTCCATCACTCTTCACTATGGTATGGTCACCCTCCACTACCCTCCATCACCAATCCAACATTCACATTTTCAAACTTTTGGACCGTGGCATACGTGACACCCCTGACGGTTACCACGCTATGAGGGGGTGAGGGATGGTGTTTGCGTGGGCTCATGGGCTTCGCGAGCCTCTTAAGGGGTGTCACGTCCCCATACCCTTACGCCTCACACTCTTCCTAGACCTTACCAATAGTTATGCTATAAATGAGATTTCACTGTAGATGTTTATTCATTTGTTTGTTTATAATTTGTAGGTTTTACAACTTGGAATAGCCCTATATATTTTTATAGATTGTGCATATTCACTTTTAAATTAGAGTAAATTACCAAAACCGTCCCCGTGATTTGGTCAAATTTACCACTCCAGCTCAATCTTTTAAAATTTGTTTGAACACTCCCTGAATTTTGAGAAAATAGGCCAAAACAGTCCAACGATTTAACCTAGTTAACTTTTTAACGTTAAGTCAGGGGCATTTTTGTCAACTCATGTATAAAATTATAACCAGACTTCATTGACTCCCTTATAACCCTGATTCAATCCAATCCAATCCTCCCTCCCCCCCCCCCCCCAAATTCACTATAAACCTTAAATATCAAATCAAATCCTTCCAATTCAAGACCTGATTGAAGACCCAACATCTCTTTCCCCTCAACAACAGCTCGTTTATGTAGTCGTCTTCTGCAGTTGATCTTCTTCTTCTTCTTCTTCTGATTTACGGTTTAGGTATGTATGTAGTTCTTCAATTAATGTAATTATTTAGGGTTTAGGCATGTATGTATGTACTGATTTAGTGTTTAAGTGTGACATCCGTCACCTTTCACTATCATGAGCGTACAACTTTAGTCCTTATCGTTTCTTGTATTTACATTTATAATCCTTGTATTTCAAAGTTTCAATTCAATAATAAAAGTTGCGAACTTATTTCTTGTGATTATTAACTATTTACTCGAATCGTTGTCGTAACGGAAAAAAAAATCTTTTTTTTATAATAATAATAATAATAATAATAGTAAAATGCTAGTAATTAATCTTATTAAGTTAGTTTATCAAACCTATAAACATATAAACTAAACAAACCCAACCAAAACCTTGATCTAATTTTCAGAGTCCACACCTTGAGCCCAAACCAGTGCAGCCCAGCAGACTAGCCCACAGCCCACAATCCCTCTCCCCTCAAATCTGTTTAAAAAAGAAAAAAAAAGGTGTTTGTGACCAGACTCGAACCCGAGTCTGATCCGGATGGGAAATCAGCAAACAGCAGCACTACCACTGGACCACATGGTGTCTGTTGGTTAATGTTTGATTCTAATTAATTTTAAGGTATCCCGAGAAGATTAAAACTTCTCCTCTTTCTTCGCTGCACAGGTCCGACCCACTAGGGGTTTGAATTTTTTTTTTTTTTGACGCGTCTTGAAACAAAATTGGAAACTATCATTGATTAATTTTGGATCGACACCATCACGCATTAATTCAGCTACCATAAAATCGCCCAAAATCATTCCTTATGAACGCGTGTTTGACCAATCAAGGTCAAATAATTATAACTTTCCTTTTTGTCGTTTTCATATGTTATACTATAAATTGGACTCACCATTTGGAGCTAAATGTGCCGAAAACTCTAACCCTACCTTCAAAACTCTCTTTCATTCACTCTAGATCGTAAATTCATTGAAGTTTGACCTTTCGTTGACTTTTGTTCGTGCGTCATAGGAGCATTGTAAGTATCAATTAAATACATGGTTTTGTTTCTGCATACTAGTCGATCAATAACCCCAACGTTTATGGGGTTATTGTTTCCTAATTTGTTAGATTAAAAATCTAGGGTTTGTTCATAATGATTTGGGGAAGATGACTCATTACAGTTATAATACAAATAAATAAATTTCTGGTTTAGAATCGTTCTTAGGGTGTGGCTCAGTGGTGAGCCACACTTGTGATAAGGATCTGGACCGGCCAGACGCGAGTTCAATTCCCAGCAGGAGCGTTTTTTTTAAATCAACTTTTCTTTTTCCTTTTATAAATATATATTGGTTAATAAACTCTATAATATATTTAAAATACTTAATATGACTTATAAATCCTACAAAAATTATTTTATGATTTACAAATGATAAACTTTATTATACAATTTTTAGTTTTTCAAAAATCATTTATTTTATATATATTATAAATATTACAATTTTATTCAATTATAATTTTAAAATTCTATAAAAATATCTAAACGACTTTATAAAATTTCACAAAAATTATTTTAAACTTGTAGATCAATAAGAATTTCAGAAATACATTTTAGTTCAGAAAAATCGTTTGTTTCATATTTTTAATTGTTTTTGTTATTTTAAATCATAAATAAATCATAATAAATTCATTTTTCAATATTTTTATCCCAAAGTTTTACATAAATTATTTCTGTTCATTTAGAACATAAATATAAATTTTAATTTGGATTTTCTTTAATTTTTATATTTTTAGATATTAAAATTGTATCTTTGACAAATAAAAATAAATATACTAAATATTTAATTTTTGAGGAAATAATTTTATAAAAATTATTTTCATACTTAACACCTTATAACATGACCATCTTTAATCAAAAACCTACAATAGTCTTTTATTTAATTATTTACCAAATTTCTTTTATTTATTAACAATTTATCTAATTAATAATTAAACATTTACTCATCCCCAAATTAGGAACCTTAGAACTACTTGTATCCTAGATAGCTTAGACTCTAAGTTCATTCCCTTACAAATTATCTAATTCTTTAGGTTAATCCTTTGGGATAATCCTAATTCACATCACGTTGTTCGGTAGAGTTTCAAGTTATTACGCGAACTGTGAGTATTTCCTATCCCCTTTTTGCTTTTATTCACTTTTGGGGTGTTACATGTACACTTATACAAATTACCAATACAAGTTCACATTTTTACAATACAATTCTAGTACTATGTGCATTTGCTTACAAACGTGCTTTATGCTTAGACATTACATGTAGAATACATTTGTACTTAGTGAAATCATTAACCATGTACAAGCCGACCTTAACACTGGATATCGCTATTGGATTGACAACCCGCCTAGGTTGATTCTCCCCCTTTTTCATCGGAGAATCCATGGTCATTGTTAAGTTATTATCCAATTATTTGGATAAGTACACCGCCGTTCATTTAGTACATTATACAGTCACAGGATTGATTTCGCTCATTTGTATGTTACATAGTTTACATAATTGCACTGTAGCTTTGCACTTGAATTGTATAACATTTTCCAACTTACTATATGTATTAAAACTAGGAATGCTCACCAACATTTCATATGTTGACAAAACTTATTTTGTACATGTTTCAGGTGCAGTTTGATCTTAGTACTATAGCATTGGACTTTAGTGCTTGCTTTTAATAAGTTATTTCAAATTTCATGTTTCATTCAGACTTTTGTATTTTTTTTTCCATTTCATCTATGTAAGACAATTTAAATTATTCAATAATATATTTACATTTTAGTACCATGTGCTTTTGAACAATCGTCACTACGTGACACCTCGATGAATTCGCCATCGGTTGGGGTGTTACATTAAGTAAGTATGTATGTACTGATTTAGGGTTTAGGTATGTATGTACTGATTTACAGTTGCGTTGTTGATTATTGATTGGTGATGATCAAATTGGAGATCCATATTTTTATCTTGGTCAACCCTTTTAATGTAAAGATGATATAATGATGAAAATACTGATTTACAGCTGCATTGTTGATTATTTACAACTACATTGTATGCCCTAATAAGGATGAAAATCTTATGCACTGATAATGTTGCAGGTGCAAACATCCAGTTCTTATGATGACTGATAAACCTTCCAATTCCAGTTCTGATGTTGATGACTTTGAGAGTTTGACTTATGATGATAAAATTGGAGATCCACCTTTTTATCTTGGTCAAGCCTTTAGATATAAAGATGATTTCAAGACACTTGTTAAAAACCATGCAGTGTTTGACAGTAGGCGATTAGTGATTGAATGGAATGACAATGTCACATTTCGTGTGGTGTGTAAGGGTATCAGTCCCCAAATGGGTAGATGTGACTGGGTTTTGAACATTGAAAGGGACAAATCTGAAGGTGCATAGATTATGAAATCCTCAAACATGGACCACAAATGTCAGCTAATAAGGGATGTTAGATTATGGTATGGTTAGTGTAAGGAGAGCAAGAGAACTTACAGCAAGAAGAGGAAGAAAGACAGTGGAACTTCTAGTTAGTAGGTTATGTTAATGGTTTGTTGTAGTTTATGTAGTTATGGAATGACAATGTGACCTTTATGTACTCTTTTGTTAGAATCTTTTGTATTCGGATATATTGACTTTTGAATGTTATGGATATGTTCTGTGTATATGCACATTTGTATGTTGTGTTATGTTGGCAGTAGATTTGTGCATATTTACCATGTTGTATGCTATCTACCATTTGTGCAGGTCCAACCCATATATGCAATTCAATTGCTGACCCATTTGGAAGTCAACTGCTGCATATTTACACACATATATATGCAGCCTCTGTATGACCCATTTGGAAGTCAATTGTTGCATATTCTGTGTATATATGCAGCCTCTATATGACCCATTTGGGTGGATCAAGTCAACTGCACATTTGCCATGGATCATGGGTCATCAGCAAGTTTAAATGGGTCATGGGTCATCAGCAAGTTTAAATGGGTCATGGGTCACCAGCATGTGCATATATATACTAGTGAGTTTACATGCGCGTTGCCGCGGGATCCAAATACAAATTGCAATACAACAATGTGATTATTTACAAAATGCAAAAAAGTGGATTCAATAGTACACCTAGGTACCCAAGGTTGTGGTTCGAATAAGCCCTTCTAAAATAAATATTTATCTACTCGTTAAGTGTCAAGTGACTAAATTGACATGCTATCTATCAAGCCAAAGTATATACTTGATCCGTGTTTGGGATTGATTATTCAAAACAGATTATGCGTTTTGGAAAAGAAGGGGTGGAGCTGCTTATAGATTATTGCGTTTTGGTAGCCTAAAAAACTGATTATCTGCGTTTTCAAAACGCAATCCAAACACAAAAAACTGATTATCTGCATTTTCAAAAGGCAATCTATACATCTAATAAACTAAAGTCCATGAGGACACTTGGCACTCCCACATTCATCCTCAATTGTGTAGCCAATCATATTGTGCCAAGTGTCTCATTGTGGGAATTTATAAAATTTTTCTTTTTTCTAAAAAATCAAAAATCATTCAATTAATTTTGGTCAATTAATTAAATGAGGTTAAAATTTGGGCTCTAAATAATTAAATGTGGTCAAATTTGAGCTTCAATCACTCTATTCTTCACATTTCTCTCTCTCTTTCATCCATCCAATTTCAAATTTGGATTGCCTGTGTGGTAGTTTGATATTTATATCCACGAAGCTGCAAACGCCGTCATCAAACGGAGTAGCTGATCTACGGTAATACCTATACCATAATCCTTATTATTACACTAATTTTGTAATACGTATTATTCACAAATCTTTATGTATTGCTTCATTTCAGTCCAACAATAACTTGTTTTATCCAATAATAATGCTAAAAGTATAATATTGAAATAGAATTAGGGTAACGTTAAGAACACAGTTTGGTTTGATCCGTGTGAGTGATACCTATTTGTTATATCATCATTTGGTTATTATTAATTAGTTTTTATTCTTCTTATTGAACTTAGAAGCTTTGTAGTTGTTCATTAGTGGCAAAAGATTAACTAAAACTGCCTAAATGATTATTGAAGTTGTCAATTCAGTTTTGTTTTATTATTATTATTATTATTATTATTATTACTTGTGATAATGGAGTAGAGGTTTTATGTTATGTTTTTGTGCATTGGTTTAGTGAAAATGGCAGACACAAAGGTAGTGACGATTCGTACCCGAAAGTTCATGACCAATCGTCTGTTGTCTAGGAAACAGTTTGTGAGTGGTGTTGGTACAACGTGTCTCGGTTACGTTTCATATATGTAAAAGAGGAGAGAGAGAGAGAGAAGTCCTCATATGAATCCACCCACCTACAGATTAATCAACTAGGATGAAGATGGTTGGAGGTTCGACGCGATTGAGAAGGATTTGGATTTTGTTGTTGGGTTTATGTTTTGCTCTGGTTTTGTGGGGCGCTGACCTCAAAATCCTGTATCACCATGAGAGTAAGTCTTTAGATCTTTATATAATTAATTTAGATACAAAAATAAAAATTTGGCTTGTACGTCACTGTGACTAATTTTTCAAGCAAATACGATTTCTAACCAAATCGTTATTGTTTATTGCATGATGTTAAAGATGGTACAATGGATTATGCCACGTGTCTTCATGATTAAGGAAACCACGGTATCCTCTTTGTAAGTTTTTCCCACATATTGCTAATTTAGTTTTTTTTTTTGTCTTTGTAATGTATATTTTGCCGTGATTGTTTATTAGTTTGAATGTTCATATGTTCTTCGAGGTGTTCTTGAGGATCATAATATTAGATGAAAGGTAAAAGAATGTTAAATATTTTTTAGTGATTAATCCGCTTAGGAAAGCTATTCGGGTCCGGGTCCTGTTTGTTGATTCGGGTCTCATTTATTAGCATTTTATTTGTTTCCTAAGTTGATGGCTTAAAGTTTGGAAGGATAACTATAAGAATTAATTGTTATAAATGGTGGTTTGAAAAGTCTTGGATGTTAAAAGGAAGGGTCGAGTTTTTTTGGTAAGAGATTGATTGATTGTATTATAGGAAAGTTAATAGCACAATTAGTTGTACACTTTCCATATAGTCATAGTCAAATGTATTAACTGCATAGTCAAATGTATTAACTATAATTGCTATAATTATGAATCTTGGTTTGGAAAGTTGTTGAATGGAATTGATGGTGGAATTGGTTTGTAAAGTTATTGCACTAATTTTAATACATTTTTAAAATTCTGATTTGTTTTTTAAATACTTTTTTATGGCTGTTGCAGGTGTATAACGATTGTGTTGCACCAGTGAGCAACGGTAGAGGCTGTTTGCTCAGGGTAATAGTACTCTGGCAGATTCTTGCATAGACCAATTGGAGTTTATTGTTGCACGGGCACAAAGGATTGGAGATCCAAAATATCAACAGAAGGTACATGATTTTGCTCTTTAGTGTTAACAATTCTTGCATTTTGATATTTATCATGATTTATACAATATTGGAAACATCTAATGTTAATAATTATAATTACCATATCATTAATAACCTTTAAACACAAAATTATTAATCAAATATAAATACATTTATAAATTTACTTTTAAACATTCAAAATCAAAATTTAAAAAAAAAATCGGTTTTTAAAATTAAAGATATTTAAACACAAAATAAATGCTTAATTCTTTGATTTGTCACATTACTATTTTTAGCGTATAATTAGCATTTATCATGATTTACACAATATTGGAAACATCTAATGTTAATAATTATGATTACCATTTCATTAATAACATTTAAACACAAAATTATTACTCATATATAAATATAAATACATTTATAAACAAAGTTAAATTTGAATTTTTTTCATCACACTTAATACGTCTATTTTCAATTGAATTACTTTATTTTTAAACATTCAAAATCAAAATTTTAAAAAAATTACGGTTTTTAAAATTAAAGTCATTTAAACACAAAATAAATGCTTAATTCTTTGATTTGTCACGTTACTATTTTTAGCGTATAATTGACATTTATCATGAGTTACACAATATTGGAAACATCTAATGTTAATAATTATGATTACCATTTCATTAATAACTTTTAAACACAAAGTTATTAATCATATATAAATACATTTATAAATTTATTTTTACACATTCAAAATCAAAATTTAAAAATGAATACGGTTTTTAAATTTAAAGACATTTAAACACTAAATAAATGCTTAATTCTTTGATTTGTCACATTACTATTTTTAGCGTATAATTAGCATTTATCGTGAGTTACACAATATTGGAAACATCTAATGTTAATAATTATGATTACCATTTAATTAATAACATTTAAACATAAAATTATTAATCATATATAAATACATTTATAAATTTATTTTTAAACATTCAAAATCAAAATTTAAAAAAAAAATCCAGTTTTTAAAATTAAAGACATTTAAACACAAAATAAATGCTGAATTATTTGATTTGTCACATTACTATTTTTAGCGTATAAATAGCATCTATAAGGTAATAGTCGGTTAAAATGTTGTTTTATGGTGTAGGTTCATGTTTGTTTACTTATAAATTGGTCGATTTGGGTAATGTTCAACTTTTCCAATAGGTCAAATAGGGTAAAAGTCGCCAACAGTGTGTTTATGGTGTTTTGATTAGATTGATGTTCCTTTTACTTATACATAGGCCATAGGTGAATTGGGGCAATCTTCCCTTTTCTTAACGGGTCGATTTGGGTAATGTTTGCCTTTTCAAATGTGTCAAATAGAATAAAATGTGCTCGAAGCTTTTTTAGCGGGTCGATATGGGTAATGCTCATCTTCTCAGACGTGTCAAATTAAATTGTGAAATTTAGGTGGTAGTTAGTTTCTTATTTTTATTTTTATTACTTTCTTATTGTTGAATATGCCATAAGTCTATTTTTAACACATACCATTTAAGTCGCCTTATTCAGGTTGGATTGTATTTAAGAAACCATGTATTCTCACATGGCCAGCTTTATGTCGCATTGTCAAGAGTTAAAAGCAGGGCAGGCGTGAAGTTACTTATACCTGATGCTGGTGGGAAAGTGATGACTAAAACAAAAAATGTGGTTTATAAGGAAATTTTCAGCGATATTTGAATAAATGTGTATTCGTTGCTTTTAAATTTTAATAAAAATTTTCTACTGTATTTTTCTTATACGTTATAATTCTCCAAATAATCGTACGTTGTTGAACTGCGTGTCAACGCGGGCAAATATCTAGTAATCTAATAATCAGATTCAAAACGCAATCCAAACACCCTCTAAAACACCCATTTCTTGAGCAGTTTGTAGGCATTCTTCTATCTTCCCTTTCAACACATTCCCAAATATGAATATTAACCAACACATGACACAATGGCTAGAAATAATAAAAATAAAGGATAGTAGCAAGTATATGACATTGTTTAAAGCATATCATGACAATTCATTTGTGATCTCTTGCAACAACCATTAATATTAATTCATTAAAAATTGTGTATTACACTTTAAAACTAAGATTTAGTGACAGACAAAAGAAGAGCCTTTTTGCTTGTAAAAATAGTGGTAAATCATCTCAATAACAGCCGAATCATATAAATCATCCACATATGAAGCTGATATATGACATGCCTACATATTTATCTTTTGTTATCAAAATTCTTCTCATACATATACCTAAATTCTTATAAATTGAACCATTGGAATTCGGGATTGAAGGAATGCTTACTAAAGCAAAATTTAAGACGTGGAGAGATGAGACCTAGCCTTTTAGTAACCATAAATTGCATAAACGTCATTAAGATTCTTAAATCAGTAAATAATGAAAGGTAAAAACAACTATACTTCAATTGAAGAAATTTAGATATGGTAACTAATTAGATTAAAACAGACAACAGTTAACACCATGTTTGACAAATAAAATACATAAATTAAAGCCTTAAGTAACCTTTGTTTACATGTCTCCGCTTCATTGTCATCCTTTTACATGATCAAATCAATCTATATTAAATGAAAATTATTGGTAAACGAATCTAAGTTAAGCATGCTACATATGTCCAAGTGCATTTGGTTTTCAACATGTTCTCTAATTTCTATGAAAAAATGAATCTGGTTTCAAACTGAAGTAGGTACTAACCTATACAAACAAAATATACTTGTTTGTCATTTTTCTGTTAAACAAGATGATATCATATTCTTACATTACATTCTATTTATTTTTTTCTTGTTTTTTCATGGAAATATGTAGTAAATGCAAATGTGGAGGAGACTAAGTATAAGGCTTACTAACAGCATCAATTCTTCCTTCCGTGCATCTCCACCCATTTAGTACACTTGGGACAAGCTTTCCAAATAATTAACAACTATTAAAAGTTCCAATCAAGTTTTCAAACAATTAACCTTTTTTTAATCTAAAATCAAGAAATCACTATTTATAAATCAAATTCTATAATAGAAAGACAAGCAAAAATATTTCAACAATATACAATCCAACAAACAACTTAATTTAATAATAGAAATCACAATCAACGGTTAAACACAATTCACAACACGAATCTTAGCAATTCAAACTAAAAAGAGACGAATTTACATACCAGACATAGAAGGCAAATGCAAGCCTCTACGGTGATATGAAATCAGGGTAAACAAATACAGAAAATGGTAGAAGAAAAGAACATGAATCACACCTGATAATTGAGAAATCGAGTAGGAACTTTGTTTAAATAAAGGAGATTTGAAACTCCTTTGACATTGAATTGGTAACTTCAATTCAAGGCTTTTCGTTTGCAAACCAAAAACGGTTTACAAATCATCAGAGAATTGAATGTGAGGAAGATGGATGAATGGGTTTCATTAGCTACTTGTACAATTGGTATCAAAGGTCGTATAGTAGGAGTATAAAGGGAAGAAAATGGGTAAAAATTAAAGATTTACATTATGCCTCTTCATATGCCATCTTAAAAGTGTGACAAAATTACAATCCTATCCATCGAGTTTCTTTAATATAGTACTAGTGGAATGCCCGCGCGTTGCTGCGGGTATGTATTTTTATTCACATTTTAAATTGCCAAAACTTTATACACCATACTGTCACTTATCCAATCCGATCCGTGCTTGATTTTTATTTGCAACATTTAGTTACACACATGAACCAAAGAGCCTTTAGCCTACTGGTTACAAAGTGTTAAATAAGGCTTAGCCTTTTTCTTGTGGTGATAATTCAAATTCCATTGGTAACAAAAAGTTAATCCATTAAAAAAAAGTTACATGAATTAATCTATTACTTGGTAATGGTTCTAGGTAACAAAAAGTTAATACATGAATTAAATGTATTGAATGGTGCAATTGATTTGTATTAGTGACTTGTACATAAGGGCATAGATGGAAGAAAATGATAAAAATTAGAGATTTATGCATGAGACCTTTTGTATGCCATCTTAAAATGATGGTGAAATTACCTTCTTACCCATCTCTCCTCCTTAATAAGGTAGTAGAGATATAGATATAGATAAATATGCACTAAATGGGTCAACTGCACATTTATCACGGGTCATCAACATATATATATATATATATATATATATATATATATATATATATATATATATATATATGCACTAAATATGTCAATAGCACATATATGTCAACTACACATTTGTCATGGGTCATGGGTCATCAGCAAGTTCAAATAAGTCATGGGTCATCAGCATATGCATATATATATATATATATATATATATATATATATATGATCAAGTCAAATTTTACAGTTGTGCAAGTTTAAAACTGCATATCAATACAAATGGGTCATGGGTCATCAGCATATGTACTAAATGGGTCAACTGCACAAATATACACAAAACTAAATGGCTTAACAGTTGATATGCACTAAACTAAATGGGTCAACAACTGATATGCACTAAACTAAATGGGTCAACAGCTGCACTAATATAGCCAAACCACATTTTACATACAAAAAGCATGAAGTTCAAGCCATCAATTAACATACCACATCAGCTTACCATTGTTTATCATACCAAAAGACTGAAGTACTATGATCTTAGCCAACTAACACACCTACCTACTTCCAACGACAATCATCATCTGAATAGTAGGGTGAATATAATGGATCATACTCCCCTTCATATCGATCTTCAAGTATTCATGTTCATACATGTAATACACATTTATTTCCTCATTCAAGCATTTTATCGAACATCTCAAATGTACCATTTTCATCATGTTAATTCTAGGTGTTCAAGACTTTCTAGATTCCTCCATGGCTTAGCTAACCATTGGCACATGATCATTTCAACAATTAGCACACATACATGATACTAATCACATAGAAATTGCAAGATTATTCCACATACTAGTGTAGTTCATGATTAGGGTAAAAACCCACTACTTACTCATAACACATAATCATGATTTCTCATGAATCACCAACCTATTATGATTCACCATGTTTTTATAATCTCCTTGATGTCTACTAACACCTAGAAGACCATAGAGACTAAGAAAATCACGTTTTTATTAAAACCCTAGAATATCATCAAGATCATAAACGAATTTAACATCAATTTCTACCAAATAAAAGGTACCTTGATGTTCTTTAGGCCCTAGATGACCCGTTTCTTGCTAAGGCATCAAAATGCCCCTTGATTTGGCTTGGATTCAAGCAAATTATTGAGTTTAGGGTTTGGTTGGTGAAGGAGATCATTCTCCTGATGTTGAAATCGATTACACACACAAGTGTGTGTTTTGTTTTTATTAGGTTTTTATTAATAAAAACTAGTTTTACCACATTGGCATTTATAGTCCCTCCAATAATCCCCAAATGTCATTTTCTAGTAAAACTAGCAAATCAAGCTAGTTTTGTTGTATTATTTGCTCATGAATAATTATATTAACATTGACTAGGTAATTTTATATTAGAACATAACCTAAGTTCTTATTATTCGAGTCTCGTTTTATTATTTTGCTAATCACGCCTAATGGCGTAATTAAGCGAAACGGTTGATTTTGGGTGTTACACGGTCTAATAATCATTTCCCACTAAAATCAGTTGCAATTAATGAACCAAGCAACCAGACCAAAGTAGAAAGAATTTCAATATACATTTCTGTTGGGAATCTTTTTTTTTTAACAGTTAATTTCATCACTTATTTTTCTGTTTCTTACACCCTTTTTTATACACCCTTTTTGCTTCTCCTTTGATTTGAACTTCCAATCTCCCTTAAGAGACGATTTACTCTCTATCTCTTCATCACAAGTAGGGGTGTTCAAAAAAGTCCGAATCCGAATTCGAATCCGAAAAGTCCGACAACCCGAATCCGAATTATCCGAAATTTTGGATAATCCGATTTTCGGATATCCAAAAATCAGATAATCCAAAATTTCAGATTCGGAGTCGGATCCTGATTTTGAAAATTTTCGGATAATCGGATTATCTGAATCCGAATCCGAATATTAAAAATATATATATATAAATATATAATACTATATACACTACATAACACGATACACAAACTTAAATCCCTAATCCTCGTAACCCTAAGTCCATACTCCTCCAATCCATAGCAGCCGCTCCCTCTTCTCTTTACTATAACATCCCTCGTCCACCTCATCTCCGACCTCCACAGCCCCCGTCCACCAAACGCTATGTTCGTTTTTTTAAATATGTTCACGTGTTTTAGACATAAAGGAGAAATTTTTTTTAGTTTTTATTTTTTATTTTTTTTAAGTTTCGGGTTATCCGTTGGATGATCCGATTATGAATCCGAAATTCGGATTATCCGAATTTCGGATTCGGATTTGGATCCGGATCCCAATATTGACTATCTAAATTTGAACACCCCTACTTTTTATAAAATCTTATTTTAGAGGGTGGAAGTGTGATTAATACACAAACACTGATAAAATCCCAAACCTGTGATTCCGCTACAATATATTCGGATAATTATTAAACACGACCATAACGGGTTTAGATTTATACCTTGACGAAAACCAAAGCCTTGCACAATGGATGCAACAAACGGTTTTGCTAGTAAACAGTATCACAAAACTCTCATACACTTTAGAGACTAACCTTAACACACTTACCAAATCAGATCAGGAATGCAAGGTGATGGCGGCACGAAAATCAAGGCAACAGCGCACGGGGTAGGCAATGGTGATAGTTAGTTGGGTGGCGACGGTTGTTCGAGGTGGTGTGACACGTGGGTTGCACGCACTGAGGAGGGCAGCGTGTAGGTGGCTGGCAGCGCATGGGTTGTGGTGGTTGACGGTGACGGCTCGATAGAGGTGGGGTATTGGGTTTTCTCAAAACTTTTTTCAACTATGTTGATTAATCTTTCTAGGATTTCATGATTTAGGTGTTTATATAATTGAGATATTTGCACTCTAATACCCATAAAAATAACTTGGGGAACAATTTATTAACATCTAATTAACTATTAATTAAAATAACACCCCTCTAACTATATATAACTATTAATTTATCCTTTATG
Organism: Ambrosia x helenae; assembly: GCA_030844895.1. Classification (NCBI taxonomy): domain Eukaryota; kingdom Viridiplantae; phylum Streptophyta; class Magnoliopsida; order Asterales; family Asteraceae; genus Ambrosia; species Ambrosia x helenae. The sequence goes on from CM061225.1 coordinate 92,203,276, forward strand.
TATGGAACATTCATTGAACACAAGACATGGATCTGATTCATTCTCTTGTATTTGGTCGACCATTCTTATTGTCGTCTCGGATTTAAAGTGGTCTGACAAACTACTCTTAGTTTGAGTGTGGCCACAGATTCATTCTAGTCGAATCAACGAGGGCCGAATGCTCAACTTCTTACTTATTTAAGAAGTATAGTATTCCCTTGACATCATACAACTCCCACTTAGCTTAAGCTTTATTCTTAATCAAATATCCCTATTACCACTCTTTCAATATGTAGCGTTAGGTAAGATTAAAGAACAAACTTGAACTATTGTTAATTCCAGTATGATTCGTAGGTCAAAAGATATAGAGATCATACCACTTTCAAAACTTCTTATGACACTAATCCATGAACATAGTTTTGAAGTGAGTTACGTCCATTTTCATTCTCCGATGATTATCTATGAATCTTGGCTCTCAACACACATTGAGTTTTCTTTTCATGAACAACCAAACATTCATATGATTCCCATGAGTTTAATCGACTATGGATTTTAAGAATCCTATATTCAAGAATACTTGAACGCACTAATATTCGATCATGTAAACATTGTTTATAACACATTTAACCATTAAATCCAAATAAATTACATAATGTTACTGATGACGTGGGTCCTAAAACGACAACGTTTAGACCCCTCGTCGAAAAGTTAAGCAAAATAAAATTGATTAAGAGGTTGCCTGACTTAGTGGAGCTGATATAAGGCAGCTTACCTGCCATATGGAAGCCTCAGGGCAGAAAGTGAACAGTAAAAAACCTTGGCAATGGCAGAGATATAAGGATAGGTGGCAAGCTCCATTGCCTTCACGGCATTCACAAACTCTTCCCCGGATGAAGGCTTAAAGGACGGCAGCTCCTCAAGTCCCTGACCCTCCTGAGCCGCTTTGAAACCAGCTTGAATCCCTCCATGGCGACCAAAAGATATGGCTTTTGCATAAATATCCGCCAGAGGAGCATTAAACTCTTGAGAGTGCAGGAGGTTGGTAACAAAACGGGCTACGCCCTTGGAGATTAGCCACTCCCTTTCTTCAGTTAAACGGTCCACCTGGACCCGGAGCTCCATTCCCACCTTCTCCACCGCAGCCTGCTCCTGTTTAACTGCCTCCCGTGCCAGAGCCAACCCTTCCCTCTCCTCAGCAACTTTCGCCTTCTCATCGTTCAGACCTTTGAACATCTTGTCAAACTTCTCCTTCTCCAACCCAAGTTGGTTCCTAGACACAGCCAATTCATGGACCAAATCCTTCTCCCGAGCAACAAACCTTGCCAACTCCTCCTTCGCCTTCACCAACTCAGCCTCATGCTCTTCATAAACAACCTCCACTTGCTCTCTTCTCGACATTAGTTTTCCCCACCTTGCCATACCATCGGGGAACAAAGACAGAAATTGCCCAAAGTGATAATACATTTTCTTCATCGCATCCTTGTCCATCCATTCTTTGTGAAGCTCCCTTTCGGCATCAGGGATACAATGGTCAATCAGATCACGACAAACAGAAGCCTTCTTCAACAGATCAGTAGCTTTAATATCCCAGTCCGACACACACTTCTCACTTCTTCTCTCTACTATTATACTCTCTACTTCATTATTTCCCAACTCCAAAAGAATACATACTTATTCTCACGCCGAAGTCCAAACGCAGGAGGCTCCCTCCTGCGTTAAGGCTAACGGTGTTTGCTACCTTTGTGCAGGTCCTTCCAGGAGCTCGGAGACCCCCAATCCCAGAACTAAACCTAAACCTCAACATAATATACCTTTAACCTACAATCCTAAGCATCTCCTAACCTAATACCGGTCATTTTCCTTGTTGTAGCAACAGTTACATTACTGTTCGAAAAACATCGAATACAAATGTTACCTTACCATAAAAATTTTATTACTACTCTTGTATGTGATTTTATTTATACCCTATCTTAAAATATTATTTTATATTTTCTAAATATTCATTACTGATTATTTAATATATTTTTAATGTGTAATAGACCTTATATATAGTATGTATATGTATATACGCTTGTGTATATATTCTCTTGGGAGAATTCTGCCCATATAAAACCTACACTCAAGTAACAAACCAATTCATTGACCAAAACCACTTTTTCAAAATGGTTTCTTCATCTTTTTTCCTTTTCTACCCCTCATGCTCCTCACCATTTTTTGCACTCAAAACCCTAATTTATTTGCCAATGGAGACACCAACTTGATCCAAAACACTTGCAAAACCACCAAATATTACGACCTGTGCATGTCATCTCTCCAATCCGACTCAACGAGTCCGCAAACCGACACGAAAGGGCTCGCAATCATAATGGCCAAACTTGCAATGGCTAATGCCACCAGCACCAACTTCTTCTTATCTTCCAACGTTCTAGTGAAGAACACTAATGACACTCTAATGAAAAAGGTGTTGAAGCATTGTGCTGCCAAGTATTTGGCTGCTTGTACGTCGTTGCAAAACTCTATCCAAGATCTTGAGTCGGAACTGTATGATTATGCGTATATGCATGTGATGGCGGCTTCGGATTACGCAAATTCGTGTCGTAATGCTTTTAAAAGGAACCGTAATTTGGTTTATCCGCCGGAGGTTGGTCACAGAGAGACGGGTTTGAAGGAGTTTTGTGATGTGGTTATGGGGATTATTGATAGTATGGGATATTGATATTCATCACTTTGGTTTTGTGTTTGTATGATTTGTTTCACATGTGTGTGTTTTGGTAAAATTATATTTAGTTTCTCAATGTTTTTGGCGATACTATACTAGGAGTATAAAAATTAATGTTATTTTAGTGCCTTGTTAGAACTCGACTGTTTGCTACTTATTAGTACTATAGTTTATTTTTATACATGTACATGTATATAAAATAAATAATGTTATATTTAGTTATTTTTATTATACAAATATTTTTATGTAATATATTCAATGTGTTAAAGAAAAAAATATTATTTTATTTTATTTATTTTATATAAATAATATGTTTGTTTAGCACATGAGCGTAGTCAAATTCACTACATTAAGAAGATCTGCTCAGGCACATTTATTAAAGAGACTTTGGTTTATGATTGACTCGGCCTAGAGCTCATATAAGTTCGGCAAGTTAAGTTTTTAATAAGTCGGTCTAAAGTAGTTCATGATCAGGCTCACTATTTTATTATGAAATGATGTATAAAATAAAATAAATATGAAATGATGTATAAAATAAAATAACGCATGCTAAGTTTTTTTTTTTAAGTGGGAATTTTTTTTCCGATAATATTTTTTTAACAGAAGCTTAGATTAAATAAAAATTTGTATTTTGATATTGTTTCCGACACCGTACATTGGAAAATGTAAGTTTGCGGGTCGCACGTGATACCATCAAGAAAGTTTAATCCTTAAATCACGTGCTACCTAATCCACTGATAAATATGAGTCTTTTATATATATAAAAAAAAAAAAAAAAAACATTTAAATTTGCGAAAGTATCAGAAATTATATGGACTAAAGTATTTGTTTTATATATTAATGAAAATTTAAAAATTAGCCCCTACTAAAAATTTGGCCCAATATCAACATAAATTTAAAATATCTGACTAGGCGTTAAGAGTGGGTATTTTTGGTGTTTGCATAATGTTCCACGAGATCTGATCAAGTGATCATGACTAGGGGTGACTAACGGTTCAGGTCCAGGACCAGACCAAACTAAAACCAAGAAGGTAAAAGTATCAAGACCAGCTGGCCTTGATTCCCAACGGGTCTGGTGGGTCGGTTATCGGGGGTCTAGGTTGATACCGTATAAAATACATGCAATAGAACATTTGTGTTGCAACAAGATGTTAGCATACTCGTAACATGTTATTAGAATACATTAGGTACAACCAATAAAAAAAATTGTCGATTGTTTTTTTGTATTAATACTGGGGTTGCCATGGAAACCCACAAGTGTAACTACAACAGAAAATCGTTGATGTCTATGGAAAGTTGGAAACCCACATGAAAATTAAACTGATATAAGATTGAAGAACATACTTTATTGTTAATTATTAGTGTCTTTATTTCGATGTAAATATTGGATGGTGGTGATCGATGGAGTTGTGAAGTTTGTGGGTTTGATGGAGTTGATCAAACTTTGAATGCTAATGATCGTAAATTCGCAATGAAAGGTCGAGTTATGATCAAACTTTGAAAGCTGGTAATGCAGACGGTCAGTTTAATCGCCGAAAAAACTAGGTTTTTAATATTAGAATGTTTTCACGATTATGTGAGACTTTGGATATTGGCAACCCCCCCCCCCCCCCCCTCAAAAAATAAAATAAAATAATTGTACACCCCTATTCCCTATACGTCGCGTGTAGGACTATACGTGGTTGTGTGAATTTCTGACACAACCCGAACATAACACGAAATTAGCGGGTTTAGGTTTAGTCTAAAATAGGTTCGGGTCAGTTTCAGGTTGAATCCGCAAACCCGTTTAGCTAAATGGGTCGGGTTTGGGTCAACCCAAGAGGGTTGACCCATTTAACCCATTTATACTATATTTTATGTTATAAATTAAATTTGTTATGTATTGTACGCTATATTTATAACTTAAAATAAAAATTGATATAATATTTTATAACTAAAATGTAAATATTTTATATATGCTTGTGCTTTTTGTAGTAAAATTTTAATTTTAATATATTAGTTTACGGAAAAATTTAAAAAAAATAAAAACATTTGGGTTGAACGGGTCGTGTTTGGGTCAACCCGCGAATATTCGTGTCGTGTTCGAGTTCATATGTATGACACAATTTTCGGGTTCGGTTCGTATAAATTTTCAGGTTAGGGTCGGGTTGGATCCGCCAACCCTTGAACACGACTCGTTTGGCACCCCTACGTGACATATAGGAGGTTGCACAAACTCTCATGCGTCATTAATGTCTATCAGTCAGAGGCATGTCAGAGACCTATACGTCATATATAAAGAAGGGTACAAACCATTTTAGAGTGTGTGGATACCATCAATCTTATGTAATGAGTCTTCGCAGGTCAGAACTGGACCGAACCCGTGGATTATAAAACTAAGGAACCGATAACTGAACCATCTCTCATAATTGGGTCATCTACACGAATATGAAGGGTCGGTTCCACGGGTTTGATGGTTCCAAACCATGAATAACACTCTCCTAATCATAACGTAACAATACTTTACGAACTTGTGGAAAAAAATCTCATCTTCAAAACTTTACGAACTTGTGGAAAAAAATTTGAAATGATATGCATAGATTGGTATTAAATTAATTAGTTTGACCATTTTAAATGGTCATTTGTGTGGAATAGTTGGGAGCAATGTTTTCAGAATCAAACCGGACGTTGAATCGGTCTCTTTACACGTTCACTGGTCCAACAGGATGTAAGAATCGGATGGTATCGTAAAATTAATATGGTAAAATATTAAAAAAAAAAAACCCGGTTCAACCCCTTTAAATCCGGTTCAACCTGCCCCACCAGCCGGTCCGGTCCAGGTTTCAAAACAATGGTCGGGTACCGATAGGGATGAAATTTTCGGTACCAAGCGGGTCCCGCTGGTACCGAGTGCCACCTCATCCATCCCTATTCCATGTTTCATGCTTGATGGATTATGTCGACCGTCATTCCTTGTACCCTGAACATTGTTAACCTCCTTTACTATGATTCGGTATCAATGTCCATCCGACCATTTGTCCGACTTATTTGTTTATATTTATATAGTTAAAGTAGACCTAATATATGACATAGTTGTCTTCTTTGTACCTTACAAGCGTTGAATATTATTAATTCATTAATAAAACACCACTTTAACGTAATAATTATTAAAGACAAATGAAAACTTTGAAACAACCGTTACACAAATACAATCGACAATAAATTCTAAAAAAGGACATTCTTATACATTAGTCCTTTATAAGTTAGCTGTCTGCATCCTAACTTTTTATACATTAGTGCTCGTTTTATCGCATATTTGCTCCATAACATGTGAACCAAAAACTATAATATCATTCATTATTTTATATATTAATGAGCAGTCAGTTGTTTTAATATGTTTTTGAATAATTATATGACCCATCTACCACCTCTGACTTTGTCATAGCCGGCCAACAGCTGTGTAAACAACCCACCGAATTCTATAAGTACCCCTTGTTCTTGTTACAACCTCTCTACACCAAAATGGACACTCACCAAGATCAACGCGTAAACCGAACCCGGTTATCAAGCCAGAAAGGTTACGACCCACAAACCGGTATCTACCATTCCCTGATCAAGCTCAAAGGAAAACACGAGATCCCAACTAAGGCCCGCCTCGACACAGCTTCGTTTGTGTTATCTCAATTCTCAAAGCTAGACCTAGCTGAGTCGAGGGTTGCGCTTATAGACTCAGCCACGAAACAGCGAGTCACTTATGGTCAACTTAAACGGTCAATCTGCTCGTTAGCAGCAGGATTGTACCATGGGCTCGGGGTTCGTAAGGGTGATGTAATCTTTCTTTTATCACCAAACTCAACGCTCTACTCAACCATATGTCTAGCCATACTCTTAATAGGTGGAGTGGTTACAACTGCTAACCCAATCAGTACCGTATCAGAGCTAACCAAACAAGTACTTGACTCGGGTGCAAAACTAGCCATTGCTGCTCCTGAAGAGAGACAGAAACTACTTTCAACTGGGGTTCCAATCCTAGTCACAACCCGTGAGCCTTCAGGTCGCAATGAACTCTCGGTGGAAGAGTTAATTGATTGTTGTGAGTCGATGGTGTTACCGGAAAACCACGTGGATCAGTCAGATACAGCAGCGATACTATACTCTTCCGGGACCACCGGGACCAGTAAAGGTGTAATATTAACACACAGGAATCTTATTTCTGTGATAACAATACTAAATTGGGCGGTTGATATAACATCAGCAAAAGATGATATTTTTCTCTGTTTTATACCCATGTTTCATATATACGGGTTAGCCTTTTTCGGGTTCGGGTTGTTATCTGCTGGCACAACGACGGTGTTAATGCGACGGTTTGACTTTAAAGGCATGTTAGAAGCAATACAAACTTATAAAGTAAATAATATTCCAGCTGTACCTCCTGTCATATTAGGTCTGGTGAAGTACAATGATGGTGGTTATGACTTGTCATCTCTGAGAAGTGTGGGTTCAGGTGCTGCACCATTGAGCAAGCACCTGGCTCATAGGTTCAGAGCAAAGTTCCCGTGGGTTGAACTGAAGCCGGGGTATGGGATGACTGAGAGTTCCGGGGCAGCAACCTTTTTTGTTACTGTTGAGGAAGCTAAAGCTCGGTCAGCAGCTTCGGGAGCTTTATTGCCAACTTTTTGTGCTAAGGTGGTTGATCCTGTCACCAGGACGGCAATGGGTCCTTACGGTGAAGGTGAGCTATGGTTAAAGGGACCGGCTGTGATGAAAGGTTATTTAGGAAACGAGGTGGCAACATCTGAAACCATTGATGCGGATGGGTGGTTGAGGACTGGTGATCTTTGTTACTTTGATGAAGACGGCTATCTTTTTATTGTTGATAGGATGAAGGAGCTCATAAAATATAATGGGTATCAGGTCTGCAACTCAATCGACCTGTTCTTGTGTTATATAGGCGTGAAAAATAATCTTGCAGCGGTAGAGGTGGCAAGATGGATGCGTAGCATATCAAAAGGAGTAACTTTTTGGTGCGGGTCAAAAGGGATCTGGTTGGGATTACATAGTTTATTAGTTTCAAAATTTTGAACAAAAATTATATTATTTTAATGATAATCACATTCGAAATGATTCAGGAGATACCCGTCTTCATCTTGTTAAAGCTAATTTCCTTTTCTTTTATCCGTTAGAAATAAAACACAACCTGGATTGACGTTTACCAACCCATACACGCATGGATCAATATTAATACCTCTTATGCACACATCTTCGACGTGTGGATGTGTCCTACCAGGCCCGTTTCTAGGTTTAAGGTTGAATCTATAATTCTCTATCAGTTGAAATAACATGACTCTGTAAATGCAGGTAGCTCCAGCAGAACTGGAAGCCATACTACTTAATCATCCCAATATACTTGATGCAGCAGTTATACCGTAAGTTGTGTTGTAACAATTAGAAGTGGGCAACTTCAACCTCCTAAATCATTTTATTCCAAAAAAATAGATTATGTTTTAAATAATAAATTTTGTAATCATATGACACATTAGTTCAGTATAAGAAAACAAACAAAATGGTAAAAAAGTTTGGGTCAACCCAACCCGTACCAATAAGTACCCATTTTGACCTGTTACACAACCCGGCGGACCCATCCACACTTTCCACCCTTAGTAACAATGCATGCACGTTTTCAGTGAACGGTTATTTTATAATCTTGTAGACTTGAAGATGAAGAGGCAGGAGAGGTACCTATGGCATACATAGTTAAGGCAGCAGGTTCTGAACTCAATGAGGACGAAATCATGCAATTTATTGCAGGCCAGGTAGTCTACACACCTTTGTTTCTTCTTCCTACAAAAGCAGTGACACATGTCATAACACTATTTGAGTCTATGTCCAGGTAGCTCCATACAAGAAGATCAAGAAAGTAGCTTTCATAGATGAAATTCCAAAGTCTGCTGCTGGCAAGATTCTGAGGAAAGATTTAGTAGCACAAAGCAAACAGAACATTAGGTCCAAAATGTAACAAAGATGAAAGTTTCACCGCATACTTACTATGTAATTCTGTTGTTTTCAGTGATGCTGAAATCTGTACAGGAGATTAATAAAGTTATTTAATATAACAAATTCTACCAAAATAATGTCACTATTAAATCAATGATAAAAACAATAAAAAAAACATAAGATACCAAAATCAATGAACAAGTACAATGAAATGTTATCCAAAACAGATCAAACAAGACCTCAAGTTTCAAAGTAGAAAATATATTACCATTGTATGGTCAAAAAGAACTATTTTATACTTTTTAGCAATCAAAATAAAACATAAGCAAGACAGGACAGGAAACACGATAAAAAAAAAAACAATTTAAAAAACCATGCTGTTGTGTCCCTCTTTATATCAATATCCATGAAACTTCTCTTCATGAAAGTTGGCAGTTCGACTAATGTTCACACTCTTGTGTCTCGGGTTATGATTTGAAGGTAATAAAATTGATATCTTGGGAGATCTCATGTATCCTATGGAGACATCCATCTCCATGATCCACTGTAACTTTGTCTCTGGACAGGAGTATTATGGTCTAATGCAGATTTCTGTGAGCGTAATGCTTGAACCTTTTCCTCTATAGATTGCATTGATGATAGCTTGGTTTGTAATTCTGAAATTTGTGTCTGTAGGCACACAAAACATGTTCTATAATGTTGCATAATATTATGGGGATTTTTGGATAAATGTTTTGGAACTAAGTATGCGATATTTAATAACTGCTAATAATAGAAAGGGCTGCAGGAGGTATTGTTTGGATGTGCGGTTGAAGTTTTAATGATGAGATAATCAGTTTTTTTTGTTGGATACTTGGATAATTTTGAGTATTTAAGAAAATAATAATTAAAATGACCAAAAAGGACATTTGCTTATTTTTTCAAGTACAGATTTTATATATTTGACAACCATTTTCTATTAAACATAAGAATACTTTTTCATTTACTATTTATTGACAATTTAGAAAACCATCTAAATTTCAATAAGTTCTTTTCATAGCAATGAGAAATGTAGATGAAATTAAAAAAAAAAGGTACTAAACAGGGTAAATAAGTTGTTTGTGTATACCGAACCAGACTCAATGGTACACTGTATCGGATCGTACCGAAATAAACGTACCCCCTTCCGTACCAAATTCGTCTCATCTGGCGAATGGCGAACCCGAACCAGAGCGAACCACGAATTAGGTGACTATGGTTTAGCTTTCTCAATTATAGCACACCCCCCCCCCCCCCCAAGCCACCACATACACACTTACAAATGTAATAAGTCTTTAAATTGAAAAATATAAAGAACTAAAGAGAAAGAGAACAGAACCTCCAGATCAGCACATCTAGATTTCTCAGCAGCTAGTTGACCTTGAACTGAGTGCAATTCCTGCAGTAAGTTGAAAAAGAATATGAGTCTTTAATCAACAAATATAATAATTATCATAAAATAGGTTAACTGAGCATGCCTTTGATAAGTCAGTGTGAGTTTCATTAAGTTCATCAAGCTTTGCCTTCACAGTTGACTTTTCTGCTCTGACCCATGCGATGGATGATTCCAACGCCTTTTTTTCTTCTTTAATAATACCAATTTCAACGGAAAGATTCACCTTGGTTTTTGAATTTTCAATGGGTGGTAAATCTAAGCTTTCAGATTTAGCTAGAGCATAAGCAGCAGTTACAGAAGCTGCTGCTGCTGCAGCTGCTGATGACTTAAAAATCTTCGGCTGTTTAAAGTCTTTTGGTTTAGGTTTCATCACAAAAACCTAGTAATTTCATTAAAAGCAAAGAGACTAAATAAGATACTTTAATAATCAATTGACAGCTATATCATAAACTTATAAAATAAATTGTTTGTTTTAAGTAGAAAAAAAGATCAATATACCTCGTTGTTGTAGTTTCCATTGTAGCCACCAAAAGCAACCAGAAACTGCTCACCATTTACTAACGCTGATGAAAGAGTAAGACCCTGTTTAATAGGAAAAATAATTGAGGACTGAAAATTAAGGTTGCTTGTTATTAAAAATCAAACAACAGCAAAGAGTAGTAGTGACCTCACTAGCAAGTGTATCTTTCCGTTCTACACTCATCAAGACTGACAAAACAAGGGTAGACATATCCAGCACCAGTGTCTCTACAGCACCTGCAACAAAAGATGATGTCATGCCTTGTTACCATCTAGTTATTTATTTATTTTTTGTCTTTCTTTACGTACCACTTTTACTATCTCCACCACCAACTATAAACCACTTTTCATCAATAGAGACACCAGCATGGCCTGCTCTAGGAGACACCAAATCACCTTGAATCTGTGGTTGGGACCATTCTAACTGCGATAAAAGAGAGAACTTGTTATGGTAAAGATAAAAGAAGTGTCTGCTCTTGTAATGCCTCCTCTCAAGTAACTAACAAATAATAGACCTGTTATTGATAACATTAACATTAAAAAAGATTTGTATTAATCCTGCTGATGGTAACTTTCAGTTGTGAAAAGTTGAGAACAATACTAGAATACAACAGACAGTCCACAAGCCTGAACTGATTAATGGTATCAAGAAAAAAAAATTATTCACGTATCTAACACTAACAAGTTTGTGTAAGCAAAAAAAACACACAACTTGAATAACAGCATAAAAAAGATGAATAACTACCGTCTCCAAATCCAACACATGCAGATCATTGAAGAAAGTTGAATGAGAACAGCCACCATATATTAGAAAGTAGCGGTCTACATGCACTGCAGCCGTATGATCACATCGGGGAGCTGGAGGAGTCTTCCTAGCAGAGAAAAATACAATGATACAAAAACATTTTAAAATAGACACCTAAGCACATAACCACATAGTTACATACACTATAGCACAATGGCACTGCCCATAAATATACCAGAGGATGCATATATGTTGACTGTTTTACATATATACTTACGTAGTCTCAGCAACATTCCAAATCATTGTCTCCAGATCAAGGACATTAACATCATTCAAAGTCGTCTATGCTTGTCCTCTCCCCCAAACATTATAAGTTTTGAACCGACCAATGTCACGGATTGGCCACCACGAGCTACCTAAACAATGCATCACAAAGCAAACCGATCACCATGTTGACCGATTTAAAAATAATGCCATGTAGTTTCTCACACACACACACACACTCGAAAGATTAACGAGTTACCGGAATTTTTCCTGTGGCTTCCATAACCCCAGTCACTTGTGACTCAAGATCAATGAAACGCACTGCAAGTTAATTATAAATCATAAAGTCCTACAAAAATTAGATAATTCACGTGCAATAGCAAAACTATCCTTCTAATATTAATATTAACAAACCTGTCACATTATCAGAGATCTCCTTTGAGAGACCACCGACGAGTAAGAGTTTGTTTCCCCATTTAACCTGCATCAAAAATTATATATATAGCATGATTAAATGACAACGGAAACTCATAGAGCTATTAGTAGACCCAAGACGGTTACACATTATTCCATAAGAAATGCTCACCATACTATGACCAGATGTAGCAGGAAAAACGTCCGACAGTCCACCATTTTTTACATTATCAGCCTGTGACTGAGTTTTTAATTTAATCGTGGACCAACTTAAATTTCTCAGATCAAGTGCCTGCAACCACAACAACCCATTGTTTAAAAACTTAAATCCAACATAAAAGTACATTTTAAAGTTGGCATGACACAATACCTGAACATCAGATAACTGCCGCCCATTACGACTTCCACCAACGATGTATAGCTTTTCATCTACGACGAATGCACCATGCTACAATACAAGATGGAAAACAAAAGGCAATCTGATAAGCGTGCAACTGTGCAAGACAATTAACTGATATAATATTATACATAACCAAATGCGGTCCAGCTTGCGGTTTCAAAGCTTAATGAAGAGAATATATCTACAAACCTTATAACGGGCTGACAGCCGTGGCCCAGCTATTGGGAGAGCAACCCATCGGTCATAGTCCAACTCTGAATGCCAATTGGAATTGTCTGAACCCATTCCAGCTCTTCGAGGTCAAAGCACGTTGTCAGTTAGGTAAATCGGGAAATAGCAGTTGTTTGTAATAACTTAAAAGTGCAACACAAGCATTTCAAAGAGCAGATTGCAAAAAGCACTATATAAACTCATGCGATAATATATATAGCCATAATATAGAGAATTTCACAATCATCAGACTATAAACTTTCAATGCTACTGTAGGTTTAAAAATCGTAGATATACTTTTGGGATCAAATGAGACATATTCTGAAAACATCAAAAAAGCTTGTGATTCTGAATGGTGAAACCTTCTTACGAGCGACTCAATTCCGATACAATTCAACATACTTGATAGTAACCAGAGTACAAATTTTGAAACATTGACCTCATTTAAGCCACGTTTGAGTTCAAATCCTAGTTTAGTCTCGGTCGCCGCTGGTCAATACACACTAATCAACCAAACAAAACAATCAACAATTAAATCCAAATAAACACCACCACTGCATCAACGAATCAACTAACTAACAATCATACAAATAAGCAATCCATCACAACTCGTACCTCAAACACTTCAATTAGGTAGCCATAATTAACACTTTAATTTCAAATTATCAAAACAAATTTAAAAACAGCATATACCTAAATCGCTACAAGATTCTTCAACCTTCCTATTAAGACCGAATTAAGTTCCAAACCAAAGCCAAAACTTCGAAACATTAACCTCATTCAAGCCACATATGAGTTCTAATTCTAGGTTTAATCTCACCCACTACACACTCATCAACCAAACAAAACAATTCACAATTCAGTCCAATTCAACACCATCACTGCATCAACTAATCAACTACCTAACAAAACAATCCTCCGATTCGACAATTCAAGCACTACAATAATGTAGAAGGCATAATTAACACTTTAAACTAAAATTATCAAATAAAATTCAATAGCAGCATATACCTAAATCTAATTCATCAACCAAACAAAGCAAAACAATTTAATCCAAATGAAAACTGTAACTGCATGCATCAACTAATCAGCTTAACTAACGATTGTTCAATCCATCACAACGTATAATTCAAACACTACAATTAGGTATAAGACATTATTAACAGCTTGAAGAATGCAGTATATACATATTTACCTAATTTGTAAAGAGATTCTTTGAGTTTTTTATTGAGATCGAATTGTTGTTGAGATCCCGATCCAGATGCAGGTTAATGAAAGGGAGTATGCTTCACCGACAAGAGAGAAACGGAAAAGGTGACACGACGTCGTATAGGTTTGTTTGTTTGTTTGGCGTCACGAGTAAGATATTATTATTACAAGTTTACAACCAACTGTTTTGGTGTGTCACGACTCACGATGTCTTTTTTGATGTTACGGTTTTCCGACTACCATAATTCATAATTGTTGATTGAAAGTATGATGCAAACGAACTGAATTTTTAGCGAACAGTTCGTGAACTGTTTAGCGGGAAGTTCGTCTGTGTTTGTTTGTTTGATAAATGAACGAACACGAACAAGAAAGTCCATTCGTTTAGTTAAACGAACGAACATGAACAGAGGTCGCGTTCGTTCGTTTATGTTCGTGAACGTTCGGTAACGTGTTTGTTTATGTTCGTTTGTGTTCGATTGTTTAAGGTTTTCAATTTTTATACTTTTTTATATATATTATTTTAATTTATTTTACCCAACAAATAATATATAAGAGGTAAATATATGGCTATATGAGATCAATAAACCTACTTTTTGTATCCAAACTCATTATATATTTTCACGTTTCAGCGTTGATGCCCTACACCTCTAACCCCCTTTGCCATCCACCTCCAACACCCTTCTCCAGTACTAAGTATGTTTAGACAATTAAGTTATATTTTAGGAAGATCTAGCTAATGTCTTAATGTATTTGAATTCGATGTTATTCAAAAGTTAATATATGTCCGTTTGTGTTTGTTTCCGTTCATGAACACTTCTTTGTGTTCATTAATGTCCATTTGTGTTCGTGTGCGTTGATGAAAAAAATTAACAAACGAACACGAACATGATTGTTTTCTTAACAAACGAACATGAACAGAAAATCTCGTTCGGTAAGTGTTCATGAACTATTCGTGAACATATAGTTTTCTTAACAAACGAACACAAACAAGGCCTTGTTCGTGTTCGTTCGGCTCGTTTGCAGCCCTAATTGAAAGTAGGGTCGAGCTCAAGCTCGGCTCATTCGTAGTTTCTTAAATTCGAGTTCAGCTCGTTTATATCTATTATTTAACAAATTAAATAAAAATAATATAAATAGGACACTCGTTTAAGTTCGTGAGTTTGATAAGTGAAGCTCGGATTTGTTTACTAAACAACTTTAAATGAGGGATAATATTAATAAAACTAATAGTACACTAAGGCTCAGCAAGCCTGACGAACTTCACATGTCAATTGTCATGCTTGAGCTTGGGCTCGATAAATAAACAAGCTTTGTTTTAGGCTCAAGCTTGGCTCGGGCTCAATAAGATTCGGCTCGTTTCGAGCTTTTTTACCGAGCCGAGCTCAAGTAACTCGCGAGCGGTTCAGCTCGTTTGGACCCTAATTGGAATGTTATATATTTGTATGAAAGTCCATACTACATAAGAGTCTTTTTTAAGGCTAATTTATTTTTAATCTTGTGGTTTTTTGAGACTTGAACCCAAGACCTCCAACAATTTAGGTTTTTAAAGGCTTTGCATTTGCTAATAAACCACCACCCTATTGGTCATACTACATAAGAGTTGATAACGAAGTTTTAAACTTTTAAGTATTATTATATTTAAGAGTAAATTACAAAAGTCGTCATTTATGTTTATAGCGGATTGCAAATCATGTCTTTAGAAACATAAATTGCATAAATTGTACTTTGTGTTTAAAAATCATTGCATGTTATGTCCTTTACCCCAAACTCAGTTTATTTTCATGGTTAAATCTGATCGAGTTGACCCCATGTGAAGGCAAATTTGTCTTTCTACCCATTAAATAAAAAAATCAATACACAAAATAAAAAGGAAAAAAAAATAAAACTAAAAACCATTCTATCTCTCTCTCTCTCTCTCTCTCTCTCTCTCTCTCTCTCTCTCTCTCTCCCCAAGTTACCACCACCACACACCTCTCTCTCTTTCTCCCATTACAGCCGCCACAACCAACCCCCACCATCCACCACCATCCACCACTATCAACACCATCGCCACCATTAGAATAAACCACTGCCCTTCATCATCTACAACCACCACCACCACTGTAGACTCACCATCGTTCATAACCACACCACCAACCTCCCCATCCCCAAATATAAGCCCTAATTTTTTTACCCAGGTTCACACGCCAGCAGCAGCAACAACAACCACCGCCACTCACCAGCCATCACCTTCAACAGCCACCATGAAACCCTAATTTCCTAAATCGACCACCACAACCTATTCGCCACCAAATCCAACCCTCATCGTCGTCGCCGACCAATAAAACTCACTGTTGTTTGTAGATTTTAACGAATCAACGGAGAAACCCTAAAACTGTTCCAAATCCTCTCTCTTTCCATAATATTTTGCTCTGGTTAGAAGGGATTGAAACCCAAAAACTCAGGCTATAATGGTTAGGTCATGGTGGTGCAAAAACTCAGGTTATGATGACTAGGTGATGGTGGTGGCAGGTGGTGGGTGTGATTATGGTAACGGACAAAAATACCTTTTTAGCTAGTGCCACATGTCACGTTGTAAGTCCTTCCTTTCCTTTGTATGTTAATGATCATTTTTACATTATCCTTACTCTAAGTAGATATGCATCCAAGAAAGTATGTGTGTGTGTGTATAATTTGCAATATTATGATCAATATTCTTTTTTCAAAACAAATCCTCAGATTCTGCCATGCCAAGGTACGGATAATGTCTAATCTTTACATAGATTCAAAACAAAAAGCAAAACCCAAATAAAGAACCGATTGTGTTATTGTTAGGTTTTGTTAGTGATTGATGTTGAGGAAAGATAGCATAAAATGAAGAAGAAAGAAAGAAGAGACCGCATGAGAGGAGAGAATAAATTGTAACACCCCAACCGATGGCGGAAACATCGGGATGTCACGTATTGGTGATTGTTCAGTAGCTCATGGTAAATAATAAATCTCATTATATGATTTAAATAAATTACATACAATTGTTCTACAAGAATTCGTACATCAATTCAAAACTATACACAATCTTCAAGCATTAATTCAAATCTTCAAGCAAGTAGGACCTGAAACATGTTAAGTTGAAATATTTTGGGTCAACAAAAGTTGGTGAGAATTACATAGGTTTTGATAATCGAATAAAATTGTTGTGCAATTCATGTGTCATGGCAAGTCTAGTCCATATGTGAAAACATACTAGAAGTAAATCGAGTGCATAATCAACCCTTGTGAATGTTGTATTGTGGTACATCCCATACGCTCATGGTTCACTTGTTTATGTTGCAGTAACAAACACCCACGCTACCTTTGTAGGAGGCACGTATCCGGGTGGGATTGTCAGTCCAATAGATCTATCAATTTATAACCGTCGGCTAATCAATGTTAATGATTATGCTAGAATTGTGCTTACCCTAGTCATGTTCAAGACATAATGCAACATAGAAAATCACATAGACACATTGATGTTTGAATTGCATAAATGATGTTGTAACATGTTTCACCCCAAAAATGGTGATAAATAGAAAAATGGGCTATGTAAACTCACCTTAGCAAAATGTTATATCTGTTGAAAAATTGAATAGTGGTGTTGCCCAAATGTGCCAAGTATCACCCTATAATAAGGTAATAAATATGTCTAAGTCTATTGACTCTACAAATGTATACATTCTAGGCTTCGAATTGGGGATAAATGCTCGTTTGATTAATAATAAAAATGTTTGATAATTGAGAGAATTTTAGTAAATAAATAAACAAAAATCTTTTTATAAGATTTGAATTTAAGATGGTCACAATAATGAGTTTAAAGTACAAAAATAATTTTTATAAAATTATTTTCTTTAAAATAGAATATTAAATCTATTTATTACAAATTGTCAAAATTTAACTTTAATATTTAAAAATACTAAAATTAAAGAATTATTAGTTTAAAAATTATATTTCTGTTCCAAATAATCAGAAATAATTTGTATAAAATTTTGGTGCAAAAAATATTAAAAATTGGATTTATTATGATTTAATTATGATTAAAACTAACAAAAATTAATTAAAAATATTAAATAAATGATTTTTCAGAATTAAAAATCATTTCAAAAAAGTTTGTCATTATATAAATTCAGAATAATTTTTGTGAAAATTTATAAAATTGTTTTGATATTTTAATGGAATTTTATAAATATAATAGAATAAAATTGATTTATTTATTAAATATATTAAATAAGTAAATTTTTGAAAACTAAAAATTGTAAGTTAAACTTTTTCATTAGATTAACTTAAAATAATTTTTGTAGAATTAATAAAAGAGTTTTAATATTTTAAAACGAATTTATAAAATTATAAGTATTATATATAATTAATTTGATTTGTTTGATTAAAAACGAAATAAAGAAAAAGGATGTGCCACAGCCGGGACTCGAACCCGCGTGGCTTAGTTGATGGGTACCAGACACAACCACTTGGTCCAGACCAGTGGTTGTGTTGTTTTCTGTTTAATTAAAATAAATAATATATGCAATTCGTGTTCTTCCCCAATATTAAGCATACGAACCCTAAATTTTCCAATCGATCAATTCACACATCAATAACCCAATTAACCTTAGGGTTATTGATGTGTGGATGCCGAAGATTAAAACCCATCAAAAACATTAGACTTACAAAGCTGTATCGTATACGAATGGACAGTCAACCTTCGAAGTCAAACGTGAACAAAATTCCAAGAACAGAGATTATTTGAGAGAAATTAGAGATTGAGAAAGAGTGAATGGCGAGTTGTGAAGGTCCAGGAAGGTTCAATTTATAGTGTAATGGCTTAGGTGTTCGAATTGGCAACGTTGACTATGCCTTGAATGTTTGACGCGTCGTTGATCAAATTTGGCAACAATTGATTGATAATTGACGAAGGTATGAGTCAGAATAGGCCGGATATCACGTTGTGATCCCAATCACAGATCAATTACGAGTCAAAAGGTTGTGATTATGGTAAGTTACGTTCACAGTTGACTTTCAAGGTCAACTGGAATGGTTTTGAAGTTGTGATATAATTATAATGTGCCCGGATTAGAACAAGGATTATGGCTAGATCAGTTGGTTGTGTGGGTGTGTATGATTGAACCGGCTGAGGACTCGGGTTCGAACCCCGGCCTCAGCAAATAATTTTTTGATAATTATTTTATATACATGTATATTATATATATCAATAATATAATATTATGGTTCCAAAATGCCACAATAATAATTTTTAAAGGACAATAACGACGAGAAATTTGACGTCACGAAACATACAATTATTAAACGCGAAATGTTACATAAATGGATTCCCAAGAGACAGAGAAAGAAAGGGGATGCCAAGTTGTCCTCTACGTGTTCTAAAAAGACTCCGTTAAAAGTAACAGAATATCCCTAACGTCGCTAAAGAACTGTTCAATTTCTTCACATTCAAACATATTTGAATTGAATTGAATATGTAAAGTGTGTGCGTGAAAAGAAAAAAAAAAGAAGATAAAGTGCATCATATATCCAAACAAAAACAATGAAATACAATTGTGTACCGTAAATCTAACTGGACGGACATACATTTGCATTATTATTTTTTTCAAAAACCAAAGAAAAATATAGAATGTTGTAAGAATTGCAAGATTGTAATAATGAATACTAAGGAAAAAAAACACGATCTAAAATTTCAAAATCAAAATGATACCACACAATTGAACATCCCGTCAGGATCATGCACTGAGAATCATGGTTCTGATGAGAGGTGTGGCGACAAGAGGAAAAACAGCTTCACATGTGAGACCACGATCAGTGTTTGTGTTATTCAATTACTTAGATCATGACCATTTGATCACTTCATCACTAGGGTTTTGATAAGCGGGTGCATTATCTAGATGAAAAAAAAAATTGTACAAACAAACGACGATGATTGGATGACGTGTAATATAATATCAGGGTCAAGTTATCATACACAGTGTAACAAAACTGAGAAGGGTAATAATGATACAAAAACCACACTGAATCACGAATTATAACACAATGGGTCGCAAAATGTGACAACAGTCAATGATCCAGATCAACATCCGTACGCATTTCGTTTATTATAATCATTATATGTGCATATTTCGACACTTTGCACGCACAATACCCCCCAGTCTTGTGAAGCACGAGTTATTCAGATAACTCAACAAAAATCAATCATTTATGTATACAACGCCCGGATAATCACCAAACAAGCCTTAAATGAGGCTACCACACTCTAACACATGATAACTCCTCACTAACATATGAATGAGGATCGGAAAAGTTATCACATGTTAACATCAACAGACCCATGTTCACTCCAATGGAAATCTATACATACTAATCATCACCCAAGATACGTTTTGAGATTCAATAATCGATCACATCATATGGCTTAAAGCCATGATTGCTCTACAACACATGTTTAAGCATCAATTAACACATGTATGCCTTTACACGCCTATAACAATCCATTCCTATGGATAAGTGGAACATCCCACACAACACCATACTCGGCTACAAACCACACAACTTACACGGGCACACTCGAACCAATTCACTAACCATGTTCACAACTCAATACCAAAAGAGATAGATAAGGTTTGTATCTAATTAAACACCCATAATATTGTGATTGTGACAACACAAGAATATGTATATATACACACGCACACGGCCACATACACCCATACATCATTGATTGCCTTGTCCCTATCAATTAACACCTAAGATAATCTAGATGATTGCCACACTTACACTAAACAAGAGCCTTTCCACGCTTAACTCCAACTCAAGACCTTTCCACAAATATGTTTTTTGTTTGTTTCTTTTTGTTTGGGCCGAAAGACTAGGAACCACAAGGGAAAAATATGTAACATTTCGCATTAAATAATTGTACGTTACGGATTAAAACGACAAGTTTTATTATTATTAGTGATATTTTGAACCTTAGTACAATGATAATTATTCCCACATATACATATATATATATATATAAGTTTATAATGATAATAATAATAATAATTATAGTAGACTTAACCTTGAGCCCAAACTATGTGTAGCCCACACCTAACCATTCTACTCCTTTTGGGTTTCTACCAAGAACCCAACCCACTCCAATAAGCCCTTAAGCCCAGGCCCAGCTAAACCTCGGCCCATCACCTTGTTTCCAGCCCACACTTGGCCCATCTCTATGTTGTTTTAAAAAAAATATATATTATGGGTTCTGCCGGGACTCGAACCCGGCAGAGAGCCATACCACACCCACACTCAACCAACTGCTCCAGCTCTATCACTTAATAATATCCTGGCCCGTATTAATTATATAACAACTTGAAATCACCTCAGTTGACTTGGAAAGTCAACTGAGGTACACGACTTGCCAAAATCAAAAGCAATAACTCGCAATTGACTGTGATTGACCTTGCATCATCATCTCCGGCCTATTAGGACTCAGTCACACCGTAATTAGCTCTCAAATGTTACCAAATTGATTGATCGACGCGTCACACATTCATATCATAGTCAAAACTTGCCAAATCGAACACAAATCCTTTACCCTATAAATTGAATGTTGCTGGACCATCTCACATCTCCGAATAACCTTTTCCAATCCTCAATTCCTCATAAAAATTCTCCGTTCTTCATAAACGATCGCATTTTGACTTCGAGCCATTGACCAATCAATCGAGCTCGTAACGTGTTTGTAAGTTCAATATTTTCTGTGGGATTTATTCATCGGCATTCACACATCAATAGCCCTATGATTAATTGGGCTATTGATGTGTGAATCAATCAATTGCAGAATCTAGGGTTTCGAAGGTGTTAATTGGGGATAAACTGAATTCGAGTAATGTATTTATTTAATTTAAACCTGAAACAATCACAACCACTGGTCTGGACCAAGTGGTTGTGACTGTTGCATTATTCCCAAGCCACCCGGGTTCAAGTCCCGGCTGTGGCGTTTCTTTTCTTCCCTTTTTCCTTTTTAAAACAACAAACTCTATTTAATTATATATATTACATTTAATCTTATAAATTCATTTTTAATTATTAAAACCCTTTTATAAATTCTAAAAAAATTATTTTTAACAAATCTGATATAAATGTTTCACTTACAATTTTTAGTTTTCAAAAATTTATTTATTTAATATATATAATAAATAAATCAAGTTTATTCTATTTTATTTATAAAAATCTATAAAAATATCAAAACAATCTTATTAATTTCCACAAAAATTATCCTGAGTTTTTATAACATTAAGCTTTTCAGAAATGATTTTTATTTCTGAAAAATCATTTATTTAATATTTTTAATCAATTTTTGTTAGTTTTAATCATAATTAAATCATAATAAATCCAATTTTTAATATTTTTGCACCAAAATTTTATACAAATTATTTCTTATTATTTAGAACAGAAATGTAAATTTTAAACTTATAATTCTTAAATTTTAATATTTTTAAATATTAAAGTTAAAGTTTGACAATTTGTAATAAATAGATTTAATAATCTATCTTAAAGAAAATAATTTTATAAAAATTGTTTTTATACTTTAAACATATTCTTGTGACCATCTTGGATTTAAAATTTATAAAAATATTTTTGGTTATTTATTTACTAAATTTCTTTCTATTGTCGAATATTTTTAATATTAATCAAACGAGCAATTATCCCCAATTCGAAGCCCTAGAACTTATACATTTGTAGACTTGGTAGACTTAGACATATTTATTACCTTATTATAGGGTGATACTTGATACATTTGGGCAACACCATTATTCAATTTTCAACAGATATAACATTTTGCTAAGGTGAGTTTTACATAGCCCCTTTTCTATTTATCACCATTTTTGGGGTGAAACATGTTACAACATTATTTATGCAATTCAATCATCAATGTGTCTATGTGTATTTCTATGTTGCATTATGTCTTGAACATGACTAGGGTAAGCACAATTCTAGCATAAACATTCATCAGCCAAACGGTATACATTGATAGATCTATTGGACTGACAATCCCACCCGGATACGTGCCTCCTACAAAGGTTACGTGGGTGTTTGTTACTGCAATATAAACGAGTGAACCATGAGCGTATGGGATGTACCACAATACAACAGTCAACAAGGTTGATTATGCACTCGATTTACTTCTAGTATGTTTTCGCATATGGACTAGATTGCCATGACACATGAATTGCACAACAATTTTATTCAATTATCAAAACCTATGTAATTCTCACCAACTTTTGTTGACCCAAAACATTTTCAACTTAACATGTTTCAGGTTCTACTTGCTTGGAGATTTGAATTGATGCTTGAGGATATTTGCATAGTTTTATTCAATTTGATGTACAAATTCTTAGAACAATTGTATGTAACTTACTTAAATTATTTAATGAAATTTATTATTTACCATGAGCTACTGAACAATCATCAATACGTGACATCCCGATGCTTCCGCCATCGGTTGGGGTGTTACAGATTGGTATCAGAGCCATGGTTATAGGGAATTAGGTTATTAGAAAATAATCTAGTCTATAACCATAGGATTTAACCAGTACTTGCTTCTTTTGCTTGCTATTCTCTATCTCCCTCCTACTTCATATCCCTACTTTCATCCCTACAAGAAGGTTGCTTTCCATCACTGGATCTACTCTTAGACTAATAGGACAAATTCCTCAGGTTTAACCTGAACCACCTTGAGATCTCGTCGAAGTTCTAGATTTTAATAACGAACACGTGCAATCTGGAAGGGTGGACGCCTGTATTCTGAGTCTTCTGTCTAGGCTGGCATTGCGCATATATCCCAATCAGACGAGGGACCCGATGCCTACCTGGGAATTCTCGGGATGAGTGTTCACTTATAGGCTAAAGCATGTCTTCATATGTTATTAGAATTTAGAATCTTTGATAAGTCAACGTTTTCGTTTATTCGTTTTAATTAATGAATAAATGATTACACTCCTTATATAATCTCATTCATTTCACTGTGTCTCTTACAGATCATGCCTCCACGTCGCAGTGCTCGTCTTAACAGTGGTGACAATCATGATGAAGGAAGTAGCAATCACAACCATAACCATAACACTAACAACAACAACAACAACAATGGTGTTGATGCCCAACTGGCTGCAATCATTTCTCAACAAATGGCACAGCAAATCGCAACTCTGGTTCCCAACTTACTAGCTCAAGTCATCCAGTTGAACAGCAACGGGAACGGCAATGGCAACGGAAATGGAAATGGAAACCACAACGGGAATGGGAATGGTCTTCCAGCCTGTACCCTTAAGCACTTTAATTCTTGCAATCCCCCAAAGTTCAGTGGAGAAGAAGGAGCTACAGGACTCCTACAATGGTTTGAGGGTATTGAGAATACTTTCATCAACAGTGAATGCCCCAACAACTTTAAAGTCCGTTATGCCATGAGTGTTCTTCACAAACGAGCACTCACTTGGTGGAATGAAGAAAAACGCACTCGCGGAGCTGAAGCTGCAGTAGCCTTAACTTGGGATCAAGCTAAAGACATTATGAAGGCAGAGTTTTGTCCTCGTAATGAAATTAAGAAGCTGGAAGATGAATTTCATGATCTTGCTCAAGACAGTGGGGAAAACCTTGCTTACAACACTCGTTTTCACGAACTTAGCTTACTGCTACCCCACAAGGTCACCCCCTTACCTATTGCAATCGAAAAATACATTGGTGGCTTACCGATGCAGATTCAAGACACGGTGTGGGGAAGGAACCCTGCTACTTTGGAGGACGCAAAGCGTTTGGCTGCCACCCTAACAGATAACCATGTGAAGGCAGGAACCCTGACTCGTAAAGGGGAAAAGAAAAAGGATACTCCCCAACCTGCCGTTGAAATCAAAACCGAGGCCTCAACCAACGGGAAGTGTAAAGTCAGGAATTTTGCAATAGACACCACTACCCCACCCAACAAGAAACAATACAACGGGAAGCTACCTAAGTGTGACACCTGCCAGTATCACCATCCAACTCAAGTACCCTGCCGACAATGCACCAATTGTCAAAGGTATGGGCATCTTGCAGATGCTTGTCGAATCCCTGCTACAAACGCTCTTGATGCTCCAAATAACCCCGCTTGAGACCCTTCAGCTACTTAACAGCAAGTCCCACCATTTGAATGTTGTATGCTTTTATTCTATGTATCGACACTTTTTGATTCAAATAATAAATCCAAGTATTATCATAACATTGTGTGCATGCTTGTGTGAATGTGAACTAATTGCTATATCTATAATCATACTTGCTTACTTGTACAACAATTAGTTGACTACCAAACAACCTACTTAACGATTGGTAGAGGTCATCATGTCTTTCCAACAGTCGGGAGAGGCCCTACCACCTGCTCAACGACTGGTGGAGACTATCAGACCTGCTCAACAATCGGTAAAGTCATAAAAGGACGCAAAACCCTAATGTAAGGTAAATTGGTAATTACGGTCCGGAACGTAATCATGAATTTACAGGTACATTAAGGTAGTGTGAAATTTTATCAAGGTTTTCAGTAGTTGACCAATTGTAAACCTGGTGTCTTTCTTTAACTTCGGGACGAAGTTCCTAAACGTAGGGGAGACTGTAACATTTCGCATTAAATAATTGTACGTTACGGATTAAAACGACAAGTTTTATTATTATTAGTGATATTTTGAACCTTAGTACAATGATAATTATTCCCACATATACATATATATATATATATATCTCTACTACCTTATTAAGGATGAGAGATAGGTAAGAAGGTAATTTTACACAATTTTTAAGATGGGAGTTGAAGAGTCCCTTCACAAATTTCCAATATTTGGTCATTTTGTTCCCTTTATGCCCTTGTGTACAACCTATAATTCTTATTGTATATATGTGTAATGCATACTTCATATCCATTTCAACATGTAACCCCTTCATAACACCTAATTAAACCCCAATTCAATTTCAATAAAACCCAAGCTTTTCATTGAATCCTTCTACACATCTATCTATTTAATAATAACAAGCAATGTTTGTGATGATTCTATTAGGCTTTGTTGGAGCTTATAAACATTGTAGTAATTGGACATTTTTGTCTTTTTTTTTTGTTTGTTGAATTGAATAACTCTTTAAAGCATGATGTCTAACCTCATATAATATATGTATTTGTTGCCAATAATTCTATCTCCTTCTCTCTGTGTATTACAACTAACTAAAAGAAAACTTAATATCCTGATTTATGTATCAAATACTTTTAATTTAAAATTACCATTTTGGTAAAAAAAAAATATTTTTTAACTTGGGTTACCTTTACGTACTTAGTCACGTTTAAAAACCGCCGCAACGCGCGGGGTAATTTACTAGTATATATAAGTTTATAATGATAATAATAATAATAATTATAGTAGACTTAACCTTGAGCCCAAACTATGTGTAGCCCACACCTAACCATTCTACTCCTTTTGGGTTTCTACCAAGAACCCAACCCACTCCAATAAGCCCTTAAGCCCAGGCCCAGCTAAACCTCGGCCCATCACCTTGTTTCCAGCCCACACTTGGCCCATCTCTATGTTGTTTTAAAAAAAAATATATTATGGGTTCTGCCGGGACTCGAACCCGGCAGAGAGCCATACCACACCCACACTCAACCAACTGCTCCAGCTCTATCACTTAATAATATCCTGGCCCGTATTAATTATATAACAACTTGAAATCACCTCAGTTGACTTGGAAAGTCAACTGAGGTACACGACTTGCCAAAATCACAAGCAATAACTCGCAATTGACTGTGATTGACCTTGCATCATCATCTCCGGCCTATTAGGACTCAGTCACACCGTAATTAGCTCTCAATTGTTACTAAATTGATTGATCGACGCGTCACACATTCATATCATAGTCAAAACTTGCCAAATCGAACACAAATCCTTTACCCTATAAATTGAATGTTGCTGGACCATCTCACATCGCCGAATAACCTTTTCCAATCCTCAATTCCTCATAAAAATTCTCCGTTCTTCATAAACGATCGCATTTTGACTTCGAGCCATTGACCAATCAATCGAGCTCGTAACGTGTTTGTAAGTTCAATATTTTCTGTGGGATTTATTCATCGGCATTCACACATCAATAGCCCTATGATTAATTGGGCTAGTGATGTGTGAATCAATCAATTGCAGAATCTAGGGTTTCGAAGGTGTTAATTGGGGATAAACTGAATTCGAGTAATGTATTTATTTAATTTAAACCTGAAACAATCACAACCACTGGTCTGGACCAAGTGGTTGTGACTGTTGCATTATTCCCAAGCCACCCGGGTTCGAGTCCCGGCTGTGGCGTTTCTTTTCTTCCCTTTTTCCTTTTTAAAACAACAAACTCTATTTAATTATATATATTACATTTAATCTTATAAATTCATTTTTAATTATTAAAACCCTTTTATAAATTCTAAAAAAATTATTTTTAACAAATCTGATATAAATGTTTCACTTACAATTTTTAGTTTTCAAAAATTTATTTATTTAATATATATAATAAATAAATCAAGTTTATTCTATTTTATTTATAAAAATCTATAAAAATATCAAAACAATCTTATTAATTTCCACAAAAATTATCCTGAGTTTTTATAACATTAAGCTTTTCAGAAATGATTTTTATTTCTGAAAAATCATTTATTTAATATTTTTAATCAATTTTTGTTAGTTTTAATCATAATTAAATCATAATAAATCCAATTTTTAATATTTTTGCACCAAAATTTTATACAAATTATTTCTTATTATTTAGAACAGAAATGTAAATTTTAAACTTATAATTCTTAAATTTTAATATTTTTAAATATTAAAGTTAAAGTTTGACAATTTGTAATAAATAGATTTAATAATCTATCTTAAAGAAAATAATTTTATAAAAATTGTTTTTATACTTTAAACATATTCTTGTGACCATCTTGGATTTAAAATTTATAAAAATATTTTTGGTTATTTATTTACTAAATTTCTTTCTATTGTCGAATATTTTTAATATTAATCAAACGAGCAATTATCCCCA
Source organism: Ambrosia x helenae (assembly GCA_030844895.1). Taxonomy (NCBI): domain Eukaryota; kingdom Viridiplantae; phylum Streptophyta; class Magnoliopsida; order Asterales; family Asteraceae; genus Ambrosia; species Ambrosia x helenae. The sequence continues at coordinate 92,231,204 of CM061225.1, forward strand.
ATTCGAAGCCCTAGAACTTATACATTTGTAGACTTGGTAGACTTAGACATATTTATTACCTTATTATAGGGTGATACTTGATACATTTGGGCAACACCATTATTCAATTTTTCAACAGATATAACATTTTGCTAAGGTGAGTTTTACATAGCCCCTTTTCTATTTATCACCATTTTTGGGGTGAAACATGTTACAACATTATTTATGCAATTCAATCATCAATGTGTCTATGTGTATTTCTATGTTGCATTATGTCTTGAACATGACTAGGGTAAGCACAATTCTAGCATAAACATTCATCAGCCAAACGGTATACATTGATAGATCTATTGGACTGACAATCCCACCCGGATACGTGCCTCCTACAAAGGTTACGTGGGTGTTTGTTACTGCAATATAAACGAGTGAACCATGAGCGTATGGGATGTACCACAATACAACAGTCAACAAGGTTGATTATGCACTCGATTTACTTCTAGTATGTTTTCGCATATGGACTAGATTGCCATGACACATGAATTGCACAACAATTTTATTCAATTATCAAAACCTATGTAATTCTCACCAACTTTTGTTGACCCAAAACATTTTCAACTTAACATGTTTCAGGTTCTACTTGCTTGGAGATTTGAATTGATGCTTGAGGATATTTGCATAGTTTTATTCAATTTGATGTACAAATTCTTAGAACAACTGTATGTAACTTACTTAAATTATTTAATGAAATTTATTATTTACCATGAGCTACTGAACAATCATCAATACGTGACATCCCGATGTTTCCGCCATCGGTTGGGGTGTTACAAAATATATGATCAAACTTATACCAAATTAGAGCCTATACCTATGACACCATTCAACCCCATGATATTATCTTAACTCAAACTAGAAAACCTCTTGGACTCCCTAATCTGCCGAAACAAACACAAGGCTTCCATTAATGTGTCATTGTCACACAAGAGACCAAAACTTGCACAAAACTAGTTAAACCTACCATACCATCCAAGGAAGATCCTATACCATTCTTAGTAACCAACAAACATTCTTCTTTCTTCCCAAAAGTCGGCCGAAAGGGACACCACCACTATGACAACTTTCTAACCATCTTGTCCATATCCCACATGCCTTACCCTTGGAGACAAAATACACCTCTACTTACACCATAATAGGCCTTATTAAGGAACAACTATAGGATTGATATTATCCCAAAGCATGTATAATTTCCCTTGTTTCCTTAATCTCGTCCGAACCCCAAAACCACAAGAGCTCAAGTCCTTTTCACTCAATGTTAACTTCTAATACTAACTTAGAATGTACTTGCAAATTACAAAGATCAAGGGAATGGACTTGCCATGGATTGCACTATAAAAAGGGGTCTTGAGTGAGATTAATCCTTGCACCAACACCTCACAACACTCCTCTCTTCCTCACTTCACCTGGCCGAAGCCATCCTCGAACACCCAACCCTTTCTTGCACCTAAAACCAACCACTTACAAGCTACATTGGAAGGCTCGAGCTCAAGGGAAGGTACACGAGGCTTCTAGGACCGATCCACTATCACATTACACTAGGTAAGTCACTCCAACACTTATTGATTTACATAACAATCGGCCCTAGTCATGCTTCACCCAAATTATCACATTTTGTGATGATAATCTATATGAATCGACTAACACACCCACATTTAGTGTTAAGTTACACCCACGAAGCACACACCATGTCACATAAAGAGGATCCAAGTCATAAGTGGCCTCGTGAGACTTGATACAATGGCTAAACATCCACATATTTGATAATCAAGCTTAAACTATGCTTTGAAAGGCTATTCTAATCGGTTTCATTGAGGGAGCCTCCAAACCACCCTTAATATCTCTCGGCTATGTTTCAACAAGTGTAGAAACTCATTTTTGATTTGCTACATGAACGAAATCGAGGTCCTTGCTATGATCTTGATTCGGCTATGTCTAGTCAAACATATGTTAAGGAAGCTCTAACATATGTTAGACCTATGTTAAACACTAGAGGGTTTTAAACTCATGTTAAAGTGCACATTTTTCAGAAACCTGCCACACATGTTGAATTAGCATCGATTTAATCATAATGATATGGGAAACCACCTTGGTTACAATAAAAATCCACTTAGAACACCCGGGATTTCTAAAAATCGTGCCCATTATACATAAAGCGGATATAAATCTAACGTGTACAAGAACATGGCCCACAAGCACTAAAAACTAAGAATCCACGAAGTTCGGGTGAACAATGTGATTGATACACGATAAGGAACTACAATTTACCGTGCTCCTAATAATCATAGGGCAAACAGTGTCGGGACGGTAGCTATCTCACAGTTACAGCTTCACTAGACCTATACGACTCTATCAAGTGAGTTTTCACGGCCCCATTTTACTATTTTACATTTCGGGGGATAAACATGCTTCAATACTAGTGTCATTTACAAGTGTGTGTACATTCTATCATGACTGCCATGTGGAACATGAGACATACTAGTTCATGAGCTCATTAGTCTTCGTACAACGTTTACTGTAACCATTAGCTATCAAAAGCCATGGAACACTTTAATAGATCTATTGGGTTGACACCCCCACTCTTGGTTAGTCGCTCTAACCAGTTACATACAAAAGAGTGTTAGTATTCTACTATACATACATTGTCTTTAGTGTACAATGTGCGAGGCACCAAAGTCAAGAGGTTTGGTTACGGGACTCATGGTTCGCACAAAAATCATTCGCTTAGCTAGCCTATGATTGGTCATACACGAATTACACGATTGTTTTACTTGCTACACTCAAACCCGTAAACTTACCAACATTACTGTTGACAAATCTTTTATGCATGTTTTTCAGGTAACTAATGAAGGGCAGCAGGGATTTGAGATAGAGGTCTAAGCAGGCACTGGGTGGTATCATTATGGGTTGGATTTTTACCATTCCGTAATATTGTGGTTTATGGTTAATCAGATAATGTACTAGTCTCCAGACAATGTTTCTCAACTTTTATTAAGTTTTATGATAATAATCATCCTATGGTGATGTCTTTTAAATAAAATTATGTGTGTTGCTTGTACCTTGTGCTTGAAAACCTTTCGAGGTAGCATTCCCGTGTTTCCGCCTTTGCGGGGTGTGACACAAAATACAACATAATGTCAATAAATATAACATAATGCTGAGGAAAAATGTCAAATGAATTATAGAAATGACATAATGACGAAAATAAAGAAAAAACACAATGCAACATAAAAGACACAATGACATAACATAAATTATAAAAACTACAAGCTAAAAATCAAAAACCAAACTAAGATCGTAGGGTTCGATTAAAGGTTTTAATGCCGCTTGAATGAGTTCAATCGGACTCCATTTGATAGTCTTCATACGACTTCATATTTTTCTTTCACCATGTATTTGATCCTAACCTATAATATCAATGTGTTATTCTACGTAACAGTGATAATTGCATATGTAATTTGTCAATATGATTCCAATTTAAATATTTGAAAATTGGACTTAAATATCGTAATATGTTAAAACTTAAAGAGTAAACTTCACGTATGGTCCCTGTGGTTTGCATAAATTGCACAGATGTCCCCATCTATTTTCAATGGTGTGTCCCCATCTATTTTCAATGGTCCCTAACGTTGCCATTTTATAACACTTTGGTCCCTACCAGCTAACGTTGTTAAGTTTTGTCAGTTAAGTCATGTAAAATGACCAAACTACCCTCACCATATCAAAAATAAAACCCCCTTTTCATTCACCTGTGCAAACCACCATCACCATCACCAACCACCAAACCGTCTCTGTCACCGTCTCCACCCTCCAATACCTCCTCTTCCTCCTCGCATCAGCCCTCCAATACCACCACCAAACAACAAACATATTTAGTTATAAAACAAAAAAATATTAACACCAGAGACAGTTGAAAAAAAATAATGTTCAATTAAAGATTTCATTGAATAGCCTGTTGATGAAGTTTGAATCGCGTCATTTTCTTCGTCTTCCAAGACACACTGTCATAGAAAGACAATACACGAGTGGTCAAAGAATGATCTAGAAACTTCTCCATAAAAAACCTAGGGTCACCATCATCGAGCCAAAAGCAACAACCCCAAATTAAAAGTCAGCGTTGTCACCATCTCAGATGAACCTCTCGGATGCCCCCCCTCCCTCTCTCTCTCTCTCTGTTTCTCTCATTTCTTTCTCTTTCTCTCTCTTTCTTGTTTCAATTGGTGTAGAGAACCTGTCTCTCTGCTCTCTCTCTCTCTAATCGTTTCTTTCTTTTCTTTTTTATCTTTTAATTGACGAGTATTTTGGGTTATGTGTTAGCCTATGTTCAATTGCGAGGGAGGACGTTAGTTAGGGTTTAGGAGGAGGTGGTGAGGGAGGAGGAGAGGTCAGGTTAGGCAAAGAAGGTGGTGGCTGTGTAGGTGGTGGTGCTCCGGTGACAAAGAAGGTGGTTGGTTTTGTGGTGGCCGGTGATGATTGTCGTCAGGTCAGGAGAGGTCAGGTCAGGCGAAAAGGTTAGGTTAAAGAGGAAATCAAGTAGATTATTGTTCAAGAGGAAATCGAGTAGGTCAGGTGGTTGGTTTTGTGGTGGCCGATGATGATTGCCGGTGGGATAGTTGGTGGTTGTAGATGGTTGATGACTTTGATGGTGGTAGATGGTTGGTGGTAGTGGTGGGGCTTTGGTTGTGGTAAATGGTGTGGTGGTGTTTGAGAGAGACATGGATAGAGAGAGTTTATAACATTTTTTTTTTATTTTTTATAAAGGAGTAATTAAGTAATTTCATATGGACTTAACAGATAAACTTAACCTCCATCCAAGTTAGAGACCGCTGATGCAATAAAATCCAAACTTCATATCCCATTGAGGTAATTTTGAAAAGTTGGAGAGCATACTTTAAATTTAGGCAAACCATAGGGAATATTCGTGCAGTTTACTCAAACTTAAAAGTGTAAAACTTCAGTTTTGTAACCATAGGTAGCTACACCTGAGGGACTAAAACTTTCATCATCGCATGCTCCATAAACAAATGTTGGAAAAATCGGGCAATCGACACTAGGTAGTCTAGAATCGGTCTTTGCAAAGTAAATAGTGAAAGCATAGTAGTAACGTAAATATAATTGAAACACATACATGATATCAAACCGAATTTATTTTGATTTAGCATACCGTAACGAAGTAGGGTATAAAGCAGTTATTATTTATTGAGAAGACATCCATCATATTTCAATCTTTATTTTCTCTCTTCAGACCTATTATAAAAAAAGACAAATATGCTGATAGTTTAATACGTGCACCTCGCTCGAATTTTTTTTTTTTTTTTGAACTTTAAACTTCATTAAAAAACGGCTAAGCCCTTAAACCAAGGGCCGCCAAAACCACATTACAACATATACAAGGGGTTTCTACTCCACTCTTTCCAACTAATATCGCGGAATTTAGACCTGCTCCGCAACCATAAAAACGACCAAGATTTAATACAAGCAATCATATCATGAACTTTCGGCACTTCTTTTTCAAAGACCACTTTGTTGCGAGTCCTCCATATCACCCAACATGCCGTCATAACAATACCTCTAACAATCTCCTTTTTCCATTTTGTACCTCGAATGAAACCTGGAAGCTTCATCATATCTTCAATATCAAATAAAAATATAGGCTCTAGACCACACCACTTTTCGATGAATTGCCAAATGGCGCAAGCGACCAAACAACCAGTGAAGATATGATCCGAGGACTCATCTGTCAATCTGTAGAACACACAATTCATGTCTTCCACCGTAATATTCCTTCTAGATAGCGCCTTTTTGGTAGGGAGCCGGTCCATTTCTAAACGCCAAGCATGAATATTAACTTTGAGCGGAATCCAGCCTGACCAAACCATGTTAGAATTTCTGCTCACAACTCGGTCACGAAGCAGCAACATCTTAACATTCCTAACAGTGAACACTCCATGCGTATCTGGATCCCACACCCATGTATCTTTATCGCTGGAACTCTTCGACTTGCGCAGCATATCTTGGAGGTCTTGATGTTCCGATATCTCCTCAACTGTGGAAAGGCCTACCCTCCAGTTAGAAATGAAAGAAAGAGCTCCGTCCCTGTTCTTTAATCTATCCGCAATAAAGCAATTTTTTTCCTTTTCTAATCGATAAAGGCAAGGCCATCTATGCATAAGGAGAGTCTCGCCATACCACATGTCTGACCAAAACCTTATAGCAGAACCATCACCCACTTTGCCTCTAACCATCTTGTGAACATCTACCCCTTCATCCTTTAACTTGCCGACAAGAGACGCAATCGATTTCCAACATCCTGGCAGCCCCTTATTAACCGGAAGTAAAGTCCAATTACCCCTTCCACCATGAATCGCCTTGACAATCCTACTCCAACTACTGTTCGGATTCTTTTTAAACCTCCAAGCCCATTTAGAAATCAACGCTTTATTAACATCTTCTAACCGGACAATACCGAGGCCGCCTTTATTTTTCGGAGTTGTAACGACTTCCCAAGAGACCCAGTGCATCTTCTTGGCTTCATTGGAGCTACCCCAAAGAAAATTCTTCATTAATTTCTCAATCTCGTTCAGAACCTGCGAAGGCGCTTTGTAGATAGACAAATAATAGTTAGGAAGGTTGGTCAAAACGGATTTAATAAGAATTACACGCCCCCTATAGATAAAGAATTAGCTTTCCATGTCGAAAGCCTAGATCGAACTGTGTCCACCACCGAATCCCAATGAGTCACACGATTCATATTTGCCCCGACTTTAATACCCAAGTACTCAAACGGAAGATCCCCGCTTTTACAACCGAGAATGTTTACCATCTCATTGAGCTCAACATCTTCCACTCCAATACCAAAAAGATGAGACTTCTTGATATTGATTTTCAACCCCATGCACATATGGAAAATCCGTAACAATCGAGCTGTCGTTTCAATATTATTTTTGGACCACTCCCCTAGAATTAGCGCATCATCTGCGTAAAGAAAGTGAGAAATAATCAACCCAGAATTATTCACTTCGATGCCTTTGAATTCACCACTGAGACGAGCTTCCTCTATTATGCAAGAAAAAGCTTCCATCACAATCAAGAAAAGAAAAGGAGAGAGGGGGTCCCCTTGACGAAGCCCCTTCTCGCATTGGAATTCAAAAGTCGGCGAACCATTGACAAGCACCGAGGACCTCGCGGACTCTAGAATACCTTTCACCCAAAGCCTCCATCTAGAATGAAAACCCATTTGATCCAGCATCGAAAGAAGAAAGCCCCAGTTGACATTATCATATGCCTTCTCAAAGTCTATTTTCAACATAAACGCTTTTTTCTTCTTTTTTCTAAGCCACCCATAGACCTCATTCAGCATCAAAGGGCCATCCAGGATGAATCTATCCTTAAGGAAGGCCGACTGCGTATCTGAAATCACGAAATTCAACACTTTCTTCAACCGTAAAGCAAGCACTTTGGAGACCACCTTACTTATAACACCAACCAAGGTGATCGGCCTATAGTCCGATAAACCAACCGAATTTTTCAACTTAGGAATAAGCGTGATAAAAGAGGAACTACACCCTCTATCCAACTTTCCCGAGTCAAAAAAGGAATCCATTAAAGCGCAAAAATCGTCTTCTAGAAAATTCCAGAAAAATTTCACAAAGCTAAAATTAAAACCATCCGGGCCTGGAGCCCGGTCAGACCCGCAATCAAACACAGCAGCTTTAATCTCTTCCTTTGAAAACCTCCCAACCAGAGACGTCGACCACTCCGGAGTCAACCGTTTGATGCGTTGGCTCTGTAAAGAAGGTCTCACCACATATTTTTCAGAGAATAAACTTCTAAAGTGCTTTAAAACCTCCTTCTTAACCAAAGCCGGTTTCGAAACCCACTCCCCACTTATCAATAAACCCGGAATAGCGTTGATGGCTTTCCTACCATTGACTATCCCATGGAAAAAAGCCGAATTCTCATCCCCATTCATCGCCCAACGCACCCTAGATTTTTGTTTTAAATCTTTCGACTTACAAAGATTAAGGTGGTCAACGCCTTTCTTACATTCTTCCCAAACCCAAACCTCTTCTTCCAAGAGATTCCTATCTTCCATCGCCTTCTCCAGCCTTTCAATATCTTCCTGCATCGAAGCTAAGTCTTCACCTTCTTTTTTGTTTAAGTCATGCCACCAAGAAGACAGAGCCGATTTCAGCTTTTTAAACTTAATACATAACTTTTTATCGGGAGAGACTTCATCCACTTGCGCTTCTAACACTTTAGCCACCTCTTCTTTACAACCATCTCTATCCAGCCATGAATTGAACCAATGAAACGGTTTGTAACCGAAATTCACGTCCTTTAAAGTAAGCAGCAAAGGAGCATGATCCGAACCATTTCTAGGAAGCGCCCTTAACACCGCAGCTGGCCACCTGTTCAAGAAGCTATGACACACAAAAAACGATCAATCTTGCTTAACTTAAACTCGCCATCTTTAACCGTGAGGCATGTATACTTGCCACCCCTCATCACATACTCAAACAAACCCATCGCATCAATAAACCGGTTAAAATTAAAGGCACACCGATGATTGAAGCGAGAATTCTTTCTGTCTTCGGGAACTCTAACCGCATTAAAATCACCCATGAGGACAACCATCCCATCAACACCCTCAAGAACACTTTTTAACTTATCCCATAAAGCCCTCTTCTCCCCTAACTTTTGAGGAGCATACACATTGACACAAACTAAGGCAGAACCATCTTCAACTAAATGCCCCGAGGTAACTAGATAATTTTTGTCAGCAATCGTAGAGGATTTCTTGAAAACTTTAGGACAAATAAATAACCTTTTTTTCTAGTTTTCTTCAAATAATATAATTTTTAATTTCTAAACGAATCTTACCAAAATAGTATTAAAGACATGGGACCATATTGATTATGTTTTTAATACGTGAGTAATGTAATAAAATAATAAATAAATGACATGGAATAACAACTCATATTTTATAAAAATAGTACTATTTGACCGTTATATTTGTTGTTTCCAACATGATAATCCCGATTTAATTAGAGCCGTCAAAACGGTAACTTTCAAAAAGGTAATTAGGATTCATATACACCACCTATTTAGGATTCATACACCCTGGCTCACATCACATACCAATAGGAGGCTGCACATACCTCAAAATGTGATGTCACACCCCCAGAATGTGATGTCACAGGGTGTATGAATCCCATAACCCTTCAAAAATATCATCACTTACTCACATGACACATACCCCTTGCTTAATTTGTTTTCGACTTCTTGATATCTATAAACACCCCTTCACTCATAACTCGTCTCACCTTATCCTTATATACTATCCTTATATACAAGAGCTCATAATAGAGATATCTTATCAACACGCTAGAAACACCTTAAAAAACGCCACATACGGTAAAAACGCACTAAAACGTTCATGCCTTGACCGCCTATACGAGGGCAGCAAGGGTTTAGGCTTGAGCGGTGTAATGGTACGAGAAGCTAAAATATGTTTGTGGATTTATTTTTTGAGCAAATAAAAAATACATGTACATAACCGTTAGTTCACTTTACCTAGCTTTATATTTAAGAAGATCTTAACTAAAAAAGCTACTAACCCAAATAATATCAAACTGTTGCACTATTATCCTCTCCCAGGTATCTTTTTTTAGACGACCTAGTACACCCGGATAAGTCGCTTGCCTACAACCTACCCATCCCCAGTTCGATCCCCTGCATTTATAGGCTTTTGAGCTTTTCAACCCCTTGTCTGAAGACTTCTCATTCTTTATATACCCTGTAAATCAAACTCAAGATACTCAGACAGAAACCCACAAAAAATGTTAAACCCTCTCAACTCCAATAAGCTAGACTGACCACTATTGGTCCTCTACCATGTATCTAGAGTCGTGACATACATTTTATAAGGAGTGACCAAGGAATATTATAAAAAGATCTTGATTTAATTTTAAAAAAGAATCATTTTTATTATAGTATATATTCACTGGGAACAGTAAACAAATTTCAGGTCTTCCAAAATCCAAAGGAAAAGACAAACAATCCACAAAACATAATAATAATAATATTATTATTTTAAATATAAAAAAAAAAACACGCACTAAACATCCACCACACTTTCCACCATGTTTTCCCTTCCTTTCTCTCTCATTCTGTAACAACTGTGTGAAACCAAAACAATAACTAAGGGTTTGAGTTTCAATCACAATCACAATCAATCAATAATAATAATAATCCAAAAATGAAGGAGATGATGAAGCACAAGATGATGAACAGGTTTCACAGACGCAATTCCTCTTCATCTTCTTCACTTGACTTTAAATCAGGCGAAAAACTTGATTTCAAGTTCGCCAGTCTTCAAGCTCTTCAGGTCTCTCTCTAATTAACTATATATAACTTATTAGTTATTAGTTATTCCAATTTGTAGAGACGTGCAGTGTTTATCAAGTTTTGTAGGGGTGAGAATGAAGATTAATGATAGGATTGTAATCATTTTGCTTTGTTGTGTATTGGCTTTTAAGTTACGTGAGGTAAATATAATATTGGAATGATTTGTAAATAAATAATAATATCCGTTCAAAAAAAATAATAAATAATAATATGTTGTGTATAGGCACCAAATATTCGGAAGGTTATATTAAGCCAACTGAATATTTATTTAAGTATCAATTTGGTTTAGGCTATAAATTTGGTGAATAAATGTGAAATTGATGATAAACTCTCCTAACTTTAAGGTTTTGCTATGTTAGGAGTTGTAAATGATATTTACAAAAATGGATACGAATCTACTTAAAAGAATAATGTTTAGATTGATTGAGGAAATATATTTGATTTGATTCCGGTTATTTATGTCAACGATAAATGTGGTAGAAGATTTAACGTTTGGGCCATTTTTATCGTTTTAACGGTTATTCGCCAAATTTTTTGGTGGAATTGGCGCGGACAAGATCACATTGATAATTTAATGGTCTCTAGTTTTGTTTTGATATTCAGGAGGCCTTAGAGTGTAACCTTTTGAATGCTTGGTTCGGTTATGTAGTAAATTTGTTCCTATTTTTATATACATAAACCCAATTTGTTATGTTGTGTTTATTACCGCATATGGTAATTGCCGGGCCAATACTACACTTTTACATATTTCCCCTTGCTAAGCCTCTTAATTACATATTTACCCAACCCTAAAAATCAATTACATATTTCCCCCTGGGAGGGGGAAATATGTAATTGACTTGCTACTTGTGTATGCCTTAGGAGGGGGAAATATGTAATTGACTTTTTAAGTTGGGTATATATGTAATAAATGATCTTAGCAGGGGGAAATATGTAAATGACCCAATAAATAATTATTTTGATAATTTACGGTTACAATAAATAACCAAATTTTAGTTAAAATGATGCTTAAAGGGAAGACGTAGTGAAGACTATCGCATGCTAGAGATAGATGTAAAGTAGCTATCGTTTTTAGTTGTAACCAATATTTCTTGTTTGTTAAGGAATTATTATCACAGTTTTTGTAACTGTGATTTTGTACACAGGTGAACCATAAATGTATCTTATATTGATAGTGTGTATAATTGTATACCTTTTAGAATATGATAAATACAGTTGAATAGGTAACTAGTCTAATATATATGCAGGTACCCGCAGGATGGGATAAGCTTACGTTGTCTCTCATATCCGTAGAAACAGATAAAACTGTTACCAAAACAGGGAAAGCATCTGTATATAATGGGAACTGTCGTTGGACAGAAAGCTTATCAGAATCCGTTTGGATCTCTCATGATGACTCATCAAAAGAGCTTCAACAATGCCTGTATAAACTTCTAATTTCAAAGGTATATCTCTACGTGTTGAACTCACATTTATAATTCATAATATCTAATGGTTTTCTTTTGGCAGGGATCAACTAGATCGGGCATCCTTGGAGAGGTTACTGTTAATTTGTCCAATTATTTTAGTTCTGAAACTTCTCTTCCTGTTGCACTACCTCTAAAAAAGTGTGACCATGGAACCATCCTACAGGCAAGTCAATACTCTAATCTTCATTAGCATTATTATTGTCATTATTAATATTATTATGATTAGCGCATATAGTAAAACCACAATAAGTTAATATTTTTTGACCATGAAAAGTTAATAAATAAGAGAAGCATTTGTTGATCAATAGCTTAATAAAGTTATTATTTTATAGACTGAATTCCCCATTCAAAAATGTAAATTTTATTTGCATAATACTTGTTGGATTTGTAGATCAAAATATGATTCTGCTGCGATTTTTTTTTCTTAAAACTTAGATCTACATCGAGCTCATTTATAGTTATTCTTATTGCGTTCAAATATTCCGGTTTTGTATTCACGAACCTTACTAAGAATAAGACCAGAATATTAATGCAATTAGAATTACCAGAGATGAGCTCAATGTAGATGTAAGTTTTAAGGAAAAGAAAATCACAGTAGAATCATAATTTGCTGAATTTTGCTAGATATTTTTATAATTTTGAAGAATTATTAATATTAATTTGTGATATGAATGGGATTTATACAAGGATCATAACAATATATATTAACCTATAGAAAGGGGTATATTTTAACAGGCCCAAGTTGGGAGAGGAGAAACTTATTACTTAAAGAGGCTCTACTGTAGTATGCTTATAGGCTCATATTAGTATGATAATGTATCTGTATATGCTCTTTATCTCATAGAACAATAGCTTCTCTGGTATTTAGTTTGTAATTTTATTAAATTAGACCTTTATTATGAGATGAAGTCCTAGTCCTGTGTTTGCTCTCTCAGAAGGAAGAATTTGGATTATCTGTTTGCAGGTGGCTATTCAGTGCTTAAATCCTCGAGCAAATTTGAGGTTTGTTTCCAAACGAAGTTCGTAAAGATTAATGTTTTCTCTTCCAATCATTGCAAAGGTTGTAAGTTGTAACATGCTGCGTATTTCATGAAAACAGATTGAAAGACTCCAATTCTGTTGCAGAAGATGTTATTTCGGAATATAGTGATTTAGATAACATGTCAGATGCACCAAATGGTACAAACATGAATAATGTTGGATCTTCATCGACCAATAGCATTGTTGATGCTTCTCCTGCAAGAGCACTTGGTAGCAGGGTATTTTTCACAACTTTAATTAAAAAGTTTTTTTTGCTTATATGAAAATGTGCAAGCTTTACAGTTTTGCAATCATAATGTCACCTAATTTTATTTCTTTTACAGGCGACAAGTTCATCAACAGTGAGATCGTATCATAGTTTTGATTCGATGGATGATTCTTTTGGTAGGGAAAGTTCTGTTAGTAACCTTAGTGATGTTGCAATTGATCTAATTGGAAAACCAGAGTCAACTGGTTTGGTCAATGTTTATGATTCTCCTAAAGCAAATCGCTCTGGAAAGAATCTTCTAAATCAAAGACAAGATTCTGGAAAAGTTTCACATATTCCTGCATCACCGTTAAGAACTTTTCATTCATCTGAATTTGTTCTAGATGCTGAAGGGTCTACACCTGAAGAACTTCGTGCAGAAGCTAGATCATGGGAAAGGAATGCTAGGAAATTAAAAGTTGATCTTGATTTATCGAGAAATGAAACTATTAATCAAACGAAAAATCTTGAAAATGTGACTATGGAGCTTTCCGCCGTACAGAAAGAATGTAACGGCTTGAAAGATGAAATCAAACACCTGAAAATTCTCCTGGGTGAATCAGCAGTTAGAGAACGGGATGCTGTTAATCGAAAAAATCAAGTTCAAGATAAAAAAGATACCCAGGCAAAACTTGAAGAAGAAATAAAATTTCAGAAAGATTTGAATGATGATTTGGGTCTGCAATTGAGTAAAACTCAAGAATCAAATCTTGAGCTTGTTTCTATTCTTCAAGAACTAGAAGAAACCATAGAAAAACAGAGACTGGAGATCAAGAGTCTTGAATCATCAGAACAACCAGCAGTTAAAGAACGGGATGCCGTTAATCTAAATGATCAGGTTCAAGATAAAGAAGATATCCAGGCAAAACTTGAAGAAGAAATAAAAAGTCAGAAAGATTTGAATGATGAGTTGTCTCTAGAATTGAGTAAAATTCAAGAATCAAATCTTGAGCTTGTTTCTGCTCTTAAAGAACTAGAAGAAACCGTAGAAAAACAGAGACTGGAGATCAAGAGTCTTGAATCATCAGAACAGCCAGCAGGTGAGAGCTGGAAATTTGAGGTCGAATTACAGAATCATCAGGAATCGCAAAAAAGATTGGAAAATACAATCGTCCATCTGGAGAAGACCCTGGAAGAGAAAAGTCAGACTCTTTTGGATAATGAGTCAGAATGGAGACAAGAGTTAAGCTTGAAAGATGAAGAAATAAATAATTTAAAAGCAAAGTTATCAGAAGTTGTTGCTGTACCGGTTCTGAAGGAAACCGAGTCACAGGAAACTGAGTCACAGGCAACAGAAACTCAGGATCTCAGTGAAGAAGTCAAAGCTTTGAGGGAGAAGGTTTTAGAACTTGAGAAAGATTGTAACGAGCTTACTGATGAAAATCTTGATCTCCTTTATAAGCTCAAAGAATCAAATAAGGATCTTTCTACCGATGGCTCTTCTATTAGTTCTTCAGCTCAGTTGTCTGATCTGAAACTAGTAAATAATCGGTTGGAAGAAAGCTTGAAAGCTATGCAAAAAGAATTAGATGACACAAAAGATTCCCATATTTCAGGCACCAAGATCCTTGAAAAGAAATTACTGGAGTTGGAGACTCACAATCATGAATTAGAGATGCAATTAGCAGAATTGGAAGAAGAGAATCTACATTTGTCGGGGCGCATAGCTGGACTAGAACCTCAGTTAAGATATTTAACTGATGATAGGGAATCTAGTCGTTTAGAAGCGGAGCATTCAGAATCTCAAGTTCTGAAATTACAGGCGGAAATTGAAAAACTGGAAAATGAATTAGAAATAACTAAAGTTGATATGAGGCAGAAAGTGCAGGACATGCAGAAAAGATGGTTAGAAGCTCAAGAAGAATGTGAGTATTTAAGAAAAGCAAATCCTAAATTAGAATCAACTACAGAAAATCTCATGGAAGAATGCAGTTTGCTTCAAAAATCAAATAGTGAACTGAGGCAGCAAAGATTAGAGTTGAACAATCGATGCACGATTCTTGAAACCAAATTAAGGGAATCACAAGATAAATGTGTGAAGTTGTCGAAGATTTCAGAAGATTTGGAAGAAAAGTTATCGTCAATGATCGATGGAATTGAATCGAAAGAGAAAATGTTCAATTCAGAAATTGATGGTTTACATCAGAAATTTAAAGAACACACAGAGAAGTGTGTAAATGAGGAGAAGATGCTGAATAAGATGTATTCAGATAAGGTTGATGAGGTCGAAAACCTTAAACAAGAAGTAGAACACCTAAATCTACAAATGTCAGCAACTCATGATGAAAGGGATAAAATGGCCTCAGAAGCAGTACTTGAAATGCATGTTTTACGCGCGGATAAGGATAAATTGGTAAATTCAATTGCAGAAGTTGAAGAAAAACTTAGATTATCCGAGAAGAAGCTTGATACGATCCAGGTTGAATATGAAAAAAAGATTTTAGATCTAACAGTTGAGTTTGATTCTTCCAAAAAGAACCATGAAGAGCTAGTCGCTAACCATGAGAAATTATTGGAATTGTTGGAGAATACAAGATCTAGTGAAGAAAAACTGAAGAACACAGTTGGTGAGCTTTCTGCTAATATTAAATCTTGTGAATACAAAACCGTACAGTGTACAGAAGAAAATTCAAGCCTTAAAGTCCAATTACAGAGACTTCCAGTGTTGCAAGATGAAATTGTGGCACTTAAGAACTCACTAAATGATATGAAATTTGAAAATGAAAGATTGTCGGCTTCGTTGCAAATGGTATCCGAGGATTATCAACAATTAAAAGAAGAAAATACTTCATTGCTTGAAAAAGTATCTAGCATGCAGAAGTCTATGATTGAATTAGAGGATCATAAACGAAGTAAAATTGTTTTGGAAGAAAAAAATTTGAGACTTCAAGGGGATTTAACTGCTAGAGAAGCATTAGGTGCACAAGATGCTGAGTTGAAAAATGAAGTTGGGCGTTTAAAGCGGTCAAATAGTCAACTACAGTGGAAAATAAACCGTCTTCAAGAGGAAAAAGACGAATACCTAAAGAAAACACAGGTTCTTGAGGAACAAAAGCAAGATTTGAAGACAAATGAACACGAGGCTATTTCTATGGGATCAGATAGTAATAGTAGTCTTCATGAGGAAATGAAGCTCACAGAGGTCCTATTATATTCTTTTTTATTATTTTACTTTTATATTTTTATGGTTTTTTTTTAAAAAAACTTTTATCTCCTAACATTGACTTTTTCACTCCATAGGATGTGGAAGTTAATACGGTTGACTCGAGAATCCAATCATTAGAAATTGCACTTGCTGAGGCTTTGGAGGCTAACGAAATGTATAAATTACAGCTTAAGAGGTTTGTATGAAAAGCTTCTTTTATTTATAGTCAAACCTAGTTTGTATCATAGTTGTCAAAGCGCCTAGGCGCATAGGCCGAGCCTGGAGCCTAGGCGCAAGGCGCATAAAAAATGAGGGCTTTTTATAATTAGGCGCATAGTATAAAATACATTTTTTAGGGATTCCAGAGATGTTTTAGGCTTGTTTAGGGCTACATTAGGATGTTTTAGGGTTGTTTAGGACTTGTTCATAACTCATTTAGGATGTTTTAGAGGTTTAGGCAACTTTTAGCCTGAATTTGGCCTGAAATCAGCCTGAAAACAGCCCCGATAGTTCGCCTTAGTGCCTAGGCGCGCTTTTGACAACTATGGTTTGTATGTTATTATCTAAAGCTGGTAGTGCCAGTTTGGACCTTGGGTTATGTCTTACCACAAATAGCCCAAATTAGTTCAATCAAAATACCTAAAAATGAAACGGGACGAAGCCCAAAGTGTAATTTTGATGCATACGGCTCTTTATTATTAAATCTAGATAGTTATTGTAATAATAATACAAAGAGAAAAATATATTTGCAAATCAACCCAATCTGATCCATCCTGTTTCGAAGCTCACTAAAAAAAGTGCCATTTCAACCCTAACTTGCTACCTAACCCGTTCATCATCTTTACACAGTGTTCATAGCTTCATACTGAATAACTCCCACCGTATGTATGTGTATGTTTGTAATTGATCTTGATCACATTTATATGCTAATTACTGTTGTTATTACAAAATTTCAGCTCCATGTCCAATGGACCCGTTCTTGAGTCAGAAACAAGCAAAGAACATAAGAATGAAGTTTCATCACTAGAGAGGGAGCTAGGCGAACTTCAAGAACGATATCTCCATATGAGCCTTAAATATGCAGAAGTAGAAGCGCAACGCGAAGAGCTTGTTTTGAAGCTAAAAGCTATTGGTCCTGGACGGAGCTGGTTTTCATAAAATTCTCCTCAAATATTCATGAAATCACATTAGGAATTCATTCATGAATATCTAGACGAGGAAGAAAAACCGAGCTTATGTTGTTGTTGAAGTATGCAAGTGATTCGTTATATCAAACCAGTAAGAGTATATATAAAACTGGCGAGGTAGATAATTGTGATTTTTTTTTTTTTAAATTTATCCTCTTTGAGGAGAAGTTTTCTTTCATTTGTAATGCACTGTATGTCGTTTGCATTTGTCTTTTATCCTATGCTCGATTTTTATGGCAGATGCTACCCGGATTTTATTCAGGATTAAGCTGTTGAATGGAAAACTGTATGTCAACTTAGCAATGTTGTAAGAATCGCTAGGCGCTAGTCGGCCGGTGGGGTATCGACTAGCGATTAACCGAGATTAATCGGATTGGGGTTTTATTCGTAATTTTCAGTTTTATATGTATATACACACATTTTTATATGTAACCTTTTTAGACATGCATGTTTTAACACCTTGCCCAACCCATATTTTGATGTAGATATTATTAATCGCCGGAATTTAAGGTTTTGGCAGTAATCTTGCCGGAATATTACAGTTTAGGCCAATATTTGATCGGAATTGCTAGAAGGCCACCGGTTTTTGTTGATTAGGACCAGATTTGATCACTGTTGAGTGTTGACCGAGTAATCTTGCCGGAATATTACAGTTTTGGCCAATATTTGACCGGAATTACTAGAAGGCCACCGATTTTTGTTGATCAGATTTGACCAATGTTGACCGCCTAACGATTAATGTACTGACTAAATAAAAATTACTTGGTGGACCTCCGATTGGCGGAAACGTGCTTTCTACAACTAATAATCTTCCCAACTAATACTACTAGTTGTACATCTTTTTGTTTGTATAGAAAATGAACATCTTATTTGGAGAAGAGATTTGAAGATGAATATATATTTTGTTCAATATAATGTGATATTTTGCATTTCTCTTATATTATTAAAAGCTGTCTATAAAATGTTAATATGTTTTGACATCATAACCCCCTTGGTGATGTGAGTGTAGAGAAAGCAAATGAACCAAGTCCATAACTACCAAAAAAAGACAATTCACTAATGAATAATGATGTTTGCATTTATTCATAATAAATAATAATAATTGTTGATTATGAAAGAGACTTGATAAGGGTAGATTTGTAGAATGGTCCACAAACAATAAAAGATCTTATAGGAAAACATGAGCCACATGACCTGGAAAATATATTTTGACAACTCTTGCAAGACAGGCAATTGTGAAACATGATGCAATTTCTCAACTACTTTGATAGTGATGCCTAAGATTAAATCAAACACCAAATATGCACAAATAAAATTAAATTACCAACTTAAATTCCTTGGGAATTTTATTTACGAC
This sequence comes from Ambrosia x helenae, assembly GCA_030844895.1. Taxonomy (NCBI): domain Eukaryota; kingdom Viridiplantae; phylum Streptophyta; class Magnoliopsida; order Asterales; family Asteraceae; genus Ambrosia; species Ambrosia x helenae. The sequence continues at coordinate 92,250,090 of CM061225.1, forward strand.
GCATCAAAATACGCCAATTGTCTTTCGTTTATACAATCCAGACCTTTTATCAGAAAATAAAAAGGCGCTATACATATGACTCTATGAGAGACTTCATGTGAGAAATAGATGGAATTCTTCTACCTGGCCCGATTTGTAAATTTTTTTTTACAATATGGAGTAAGCTCGGATTACCTCAACAATGGGTGCCCGGCACAAGGGGCATTTCCCTCCTCCACGAACCAATTCGTTTGCACACTTTGAGCACGTGCACATGTGGCCACATCTGTACCACATAATAAGATTAGGTTAAAAAAAGATCAAGAATTTAAAGCTGACAAGTCGCAAATAGACGTGGCGAAATGAGTGGTTGTCGAGAATAGAGTACCTATACAATAGCGAATCAATTTGACTATCGCAACAAACGCAACAAGTTCCCTTTTTGACGTGAACCCATTTGCATCCATCTTCAGACGTTGCTGCATCACCACCTACATGACATTTCACTATTTTTAAGTTCCTGTTTTCTGTATGCATCTAGTAGAGGTGGCAACTTTGACCATTTACCTCTTAACGGGTCAAACGGGCAAAATAGCTAAAAAGGAAACGAGTCAAATGAAACAGGTCTCCCTGACGTGTACTTTTAGTTATAAAACCTCCTAAATCACTTTACTAAAAAGACATTGTTGCAAAAATCGGCCTAGGCGGTGAAGAAAATCGGAATTAGGCCCTAGTCGGAGATCTAGGCGTTTTGGCCATTAGGCGGGCCTAGGCGGTGATTTTTTTATATTTTTTTTATTAAATTTCTAAGTATTTTTAAGTATTATGTGTATGTATCTAAGTATTTCTAAGTATTATGTGTATATATGTTAACATATTTTCAAAAAACACCTAAATTTGTGTGTATATATATAACATACGTATAAAATACCAAAACGCCTAATTCCGCCTAATTATCGCCTAGGACCTCACCGCCCGCCTAGCGCCTAGCGCCTTTTGCAACCTTGTAAAAAGATTAGATTATTAGTGGAATAATAGAAATTTTGAGATCATATTATGAGTCATTTGAACCGACTCATGACCAACCATTTGAACCGAACTTGTCCAATCAGTAACCCCTCTTTAACATTTATTATAAATTAGTAATAGTAGTTTATATGTATCTACCTTGTCCACCACTTGTCCGATTCAAAGCAGCAGAAACTTCTTGTCTAACAGAACGTTGTAACTCAAGTTGCATATCCATGCAAGCCTCAAGCATCCTCTGCATATGACTCATGCCTTGCTGTAACCTCGTCATGTCCGCCCTCAAGTCATTAATCATCTCCCACTCCTGCTCCATGAATTCCCATTTAAAAATTATTATTATCTAATAACGAAGAGACGTCGAAACAAAAAAAAAAACAGGATGATCACATACTTGACTTACAAGTTCAGAACGATGAATGCTGTGACGGGACCAACTAGAATGAGACATATCATGGTGCCAAATCGGTTGTGGTGGCGGTACTGGCGGCGATGGTGGAACGAGTGACGGTCTATCTATGGCTTCATGTTGCTCTTGGCCACCCTGAGGTGATGATGGGGTAGGCAAATTTCTGTGTAGATCCCAATCAATGGGACCGCTACCTTGTCTTTCAACATATGATTGGATTAACTGGTCCAAACTCTCACGAAATCCGCTTCTAAGGAGATTAGAAACACTTCTCCTAAGACAACAAACAACAAAATCAGATGCAAAGAAAAAAAGTTCTCGTAATTCCATATGATTGAATCAAAAGTTACCTGCTTAAAAGTTCTCTTAATTCCATACTGTACACGTTATCATCTTCTGGTGCGTGAAATCTGTTGGCTCTTCTGACAGGAACGCTTTGTCGGGTTCTTAGCGATTCAGAAGGTCCATCGGACCAAGTTTCAACCGGTTCACGTGAACCAGATTCATGCCAAACATCATTGGCTTCTTGCATACGAACACCACCTACTTCGGTCCCTGATGTTTGTTGTACCCAATCATTACCTGAACTTTCTTGCCAATTACGATCAACTTCTTCGGAAGCCTGGTCCTGCCAATCTTCTCCCTCGTCCATGGTTGCTTGCTGATTTGTACTTTGAACAGTTGCACCGGTTTCCGAACTGTCCATATGATTTGAAACCTGATAAACGTCTTCTTGAGCCAAAGATCGAGCTTGCTCCTGATTTTCATGCTCAACTTCCTGTGGAGTGTTTGCATGAGTCTCGTTACTTCTAACATCAGCGGTGGTGTTGGATGAATTTTCAGGTTGGCTGCTTACTTGACCTCGGACAATGGTTTCTAGTCTAGACCGAAACCCTTCCCTAATTAAGAAAGAGATATACACCCCCGTTAGATGATGAAAATTACAAAAATAATATATCTCGATTTGTTTTGACCCGTAAATAAAATTACTCGTTTCATCACTTTACCCAACCCGCGAATTTTTCCAAAACGTACCTAAGACCAGAGACGGTGTGGCGTTGTCTCAGCTGGACCAACTCACTTGCTGCCACTGATGGAAGCCTCTCTTCCTCCACGGGCCTCTCGTTTCTTAAGAATCTGCCTCTCAGTAACGACTGACATAATGAAAGCACATGTCAACACCTAATGGTATTTTACTGGTTGTCTGGAATTAGGTGTCTACCATTAGCAAAACAAAGAATTTAAAAGCTTGAATAAAACTGACCTGAATTCGGTTTCTATGAGCGAAATCAGAAACAGCACGATGCTCCGTTAAGCCTTGAAGCTCCCTTTGGCGTTCCCTTTCAGCCCTAACAAGTAGGTCAAGTAGAGCCTGTCTCCCACGCAACCGCAACATATCCCTTCTGATATGCTCTGGTTGACCTTCATCATGGTCACCACCTGTCGTATCTTGACTTTGTTCACGACCCGCTGCACCTTGTTCTTCCCTATGACTACCACGAGACCCCCTTTGTTGGCTAGTCATTTGGACCCACTCCCTCACAATCCGAACCCTTTCACGCTCGGTTTCACCGAGCCACTCCGCTCTTGAGCTACCACTTCTCTCGGTAACACTAGATGAATGTTCACCGACACCAGTCTCCCTCCATCCCTGTACTATCAGCCTCACTCTCTCCCTTTCTCTTTCCCTCTCCCTCTCTCTTTCAACATCGTGTTCAACCGAATCCGGAGTCTGCTCACGGGTAGAACCGTCATTTTCTTGATTCTCATTTGGTGCTTCCATTTGATCATTGGACCAAGCTCCATAATCATTTTCACTCCCACGCTCACTAGCTCGGCTTTCCGACATAGCGGAGTCCACGCCACTCTGTTGCCGGAGTCTTTCTCTAACCCTTTCTCGCGCCCGATTCAACACATGCTCATCTTCCAACTCCCTCCACATCTGCAAAATAGACGACGCACGAGAGCTTGGCCTCTCAACATTCCCCTGTCTCCTTGAGTTAGGCGACTGCGACGGAGATTCCCTCAAGAACGAAGAATCAAGCATAGAAACCGTATGCAAACCCGCAAGCGCCATCAACTCAGACTCCCTATTCCTCCTCTCTATCGTAGTTATCATCTCCTGCGCCTGTCTCGCAGCCCACCTGCTCAAAATCCGCGACTGCCGTCTTCTCGCAGCAGAAGTCTCCGCCAAATCATCCCCTTCAAGATCCGACCTCCTCCTCCTCCTCACCACCAAATCGCCACCTTCACTCTCGTCCTCATCCTCATCATTCCGAGGCGAACTACACGACTCAAACGACATACAATCATCCAACCCTTCCCTCATCAATTCTTCCAACCCCCTTTCAAAATCAGACCCATCCCTCTCAAACTCCGAACAAGCATCAGTCGTACTCTCTGGCTTCTGTATCCGTTGTAACCGAACATCCGCCATCTTAATTCACCAAAATTCACCACTTCTAAACCTCATCAACCATATCCAATACCCTGCCCCTAAACCCAGATCAAGTATTAATACAATTCACAAAAAAATAATAATAATAATAAAAATAACAATTAAATAAAAAAAATGCATATTTTATGATCAATCAAAAGAATTTAAATCAAGATCCACTATAACTCAAAACAAAGATCTATAAATCAATCAACCTATAACAAAATCAAAACTTTAGATTAAAAAACATTGAAGAACAAAGAAAGACTTACCCCTGAAGCTATGTGTGGGATCTTTAGAATATCAGTGGTTTTTTAATGGGCCAGAGAAAAAAGGGAATTGGAATCGATTAAGAAGAATCTACCGACAGATTCAGATAAAAAAAAGTAGTGGGTAAGAGTGGATAGATTTTGTGTTTTAGATAACAATAATATTAATAATAATATTGTTTCCGATTGAGTGATTGTTTGTGTGTTTTGGGGAAGAACTAAACCTAATCTTGGTGTTTTTATTATTATTATTATTATTATTATTATTATTATAAGTTTATAATTGACACGACATCACTTCATATGGACTATAGTGTGGGTTCCGTATAGTGGAGTGCTACTTGTAAATTGTGCATAGGTGGTGTAAGAGACGGAATGAAATTGAATATTGCGAGGGAATGAAAAAAAAGTGTGTTTGGTTCATCACCAATACCGTCCACCTCCTATCATTACGTGGCCATCACTCGCCATTGCTGACACCCCACCATCGTTACAACCGCTGACACCCCACCACCACCCACTAATCCGTTATAATATACAATCCATCGCCGATTTTATTCCTTCTTCTTTTACTGCATAAAGTAATGTTTCATTGCAATTTATATCTATGAGGATTTTAATTTTTTCAATCGCGTTAAATTTTGGTCCCTGAAGATGGCCATTTATTTTCAAAGTTTTATTTTAAAGTGACCAAAATCTCCTAGATTAAAAACACTTGAAATAGAAGATAAAAAAAGACTTCCATATTACAAAAAAAAAAAAAAAAAAAAGAAGAAGAAAAAAAAAAGTATGAAAGTCCTACCCATTTGGCCTCACTTACACAAATCAAACATATTGTTCAAAAAAATCTCCCAGACACAAAATATCATTTTCCAGATTCAGTAACTTTTTAGTGCTAAAATGTCGAGTTGAGATTTAGGACGTTACATGTATCCTATAAGCTTTTTTATCACATTACGTTACTTGTTATTTATACACTTCATGTTAGGCACACATCCATGTCTTTAGAACATTTATAGTTTTTTTACACACAACTATCTCATTATTATTATTATATAGAGAAAGTATTGGGTACAAAGTACCTTAACATACAAAGTGTAGGAAGTCACCAAATAATGACACGTGTAAACTGGAGTTAGGGTTAGTAAACTTAATCCTAGTTCATTATAAGGGTAGTTTAGACATTTTGATTTACAACCAGTTCCCATGTAATCACGATATCATTTCCCGTTTTTAATGTCAATGATATTCATATTACTTTTCGATTTCAAATTCAGATTCAAATATAGTAATATTGATTGCATTTACGAGTTAAACATATTCTCAATTTTATACATTTTGAAGAAATTTACGAGATGATCTGCATTCGATTTTTATTATTAAAAGTAGTATTGCAATTTAGTTTCCAGTAATTAACAAATTAACAATAGTATTGATAATGTTTTGATTATGTTTATGCAGATTTAAACATGTCTGCTTATGATTCAAGTGTAGATCTTGATAATCTTGTATTTCCAGGATATTAGTCATCATGCTCTGTTTTTTCAATCATTTTTTAAAATGTTTTTCACAATCGATAATGAGAGATTATGTCACACCACGCCAATGGCGGAAACACGTGGCGCGACGCTCGAAAGCATATCAAAGTCAAGATTAACACAAACTATATTTAATTAGAAATGATCATTATATTAAGATGTCGAGAAGGAGTACCTGGTTTCAAACATTACATGAAACCACAAACATTAAGTTTCAAAGTAGGGTGTTTCCGTTTATGTCCCAACCCGATGGTAACATTAGATGAAACCCCCAACCAGTGTCCGACATCCCAAATTCCACCGTACTAGCCGCATACCTGTTCAACACTTAGTTACCTGAAAGATATGTTTAAAAAGACGTCAATATATAAAATATTGGTGAGTTCACAGGTTTTAGTTTCGTAATAACAACATTTTTACATCCTGTGCAGATCCAGCACAATTTGTGGCCTTTGTAAGGAGTAGCTAGCTCCTACAAACTATGATGATGAGCAATCCCCTGAGTCCCATAACCAAACCAAGACTAATAAATATGCCCCGCTCCAAGTCGTTTCTCGGAACCCAACGACTTAAGTTCGGAATACGTGCACCCCAGGCATACGCCGATGCATAATCGACGCTATCGATTAGGGGTGGGCCTTGTCAGGCACCAATAGTACTATCCAAATATTCCTTCAGTTTCATCTACCTGAATTAATGGTTACAGTAGCGAGGACTCAACCCCGAGTGGCGAACAAAAACTCAAGTACTCATCATGCCACCCATCACATTTTAACATTTGAAAACATTTCAACATGTGATAACTTTTGACAAACATATCTTTCCCCCAGTTAAAAATAGTAAAACGGGGCCGTGAAACTCACCTTAATTTCCATGCTTAGCTAGCAAATAAAGCCCAAAGCTTTGACCGGTTTCCTCGTGCCCTAATTACCAATAAAGGACACCTTAAAGTCTATCATATATAAGCCTAGCTTATTTTCCGGTTAAAAGATAGTTTATTCAACTATCTAGACTCGTGTGTACTAACCCGAGTCTTTAAGTGTTTTAACTCGACGAACCGATCGTGACTTACCATAACTCATGTGTTCACATACGGCATAGTACCCAAGTCGCGCACCTGTTACTCTGCGTGTGTAAACCATGTTGGACTAATACCACGAAACGTATAACTCATCCCGAGTCATAGCTTGTCTCGTAAACCAGATAATATAATTGTCTTGTATAATTATTTTCGGAAAATATACCTTGCGGAAATATAATATAGTTATTAAAATCCGTTTAATAACATTTGTTATTTCTTTTCCAACTCCGAATATCTTACAGATCTCAAAACTTTGCTTTTTGTAAAGACTTCCAAATAAAATCGCACGCATTATATTTTGAATCCGAACGTTAAACATTATTTAGTTACCGAAAGGTTTCGAAAACTCATCATACTTGACGCTCGATGAAAACTATATATATTTGCTTTGCAAGTGTTGTTCGAGATCGACTATTATTGTTAGACATAATCGTTGTCAAAGCGTCGCGATTTGTATGAAATTACTCTTGTGCAACAATTGAAATGAAAAGTTATTTGTAAAACGCACAACGATATCACATTCGTTGCACTTACGACTTTACAAAAAATTTGGCAGAGTTTCCTCTGTTTTTGTATAAACCAGACAACACAAGTTGTCGATAATTTCCCAAATCAATTTCAAATCACAAGACGTCAAATTCATTTATCCGCAATCTCAATCCACGAGACTTTATACGTTTCGACAATTATATAAATTTTACTTATTTATATTTATATACATACACCTACACATATATATAGTCCAACATACGGTATTATAAGTCACGCTTAGTATATACGTTTGGTTATACTTTTCATTTACTATCTTTATCGGTTCGTTTCGCGAGCTAATAAATTTTATTATCCTTTGTGTATATATATATATATATTTATATTTATAGATATTTTTCACCAAAGCTAAATATAAACACGAATTGTTTTATACCGAAAGTATACGAGCGTCTCGATCTGCGTGATGATCGCATCGACTCGACACCATCTCAAACAACGCGTGGACCGAGTTGACCCGTTGACTGGGTTTGACCAGGGAACCCAGTTTGACCAACATGTAACCGCGACCAGAGACCCGAGCAGAGTCAGATCTGACCCGCGACTCGAACCCAAAACTCATCAGCCCCAGACCAGATCCGAACATAGTTAAATCCCTCTTGAACCGAATCAAAGATCAAGACCCGAGACCAAGACCTGGATCTGAGCCGGCCTTTGACCCGAGCTGAACCAACACAAACAACAACCTAAGCCTCCCATCGAGCCACCTACCTATCGTTCATCACCACCACCATAGCCGGACCACCTGCACCGCCCGAAACAACCATCAATCGGCCACCATTACCACCGTAGACAACCAGAACCCGACCAAAACCCACCAAACCTGCAACAACCACCCTCTACAACCCTCCACACGACCACCATGACCCAACCCTCGTGTCACCTACCACCAGACCACGACCAGGTGTCTTCCATCTTGAAACCTCCAAACCTCCTACCCAATCAAACAAAAACGAACGCCGGGATCCACCCTAGAACCACCACGATCGGACCACCCTCAGCTTTTTTTTATGGCATAACACCTTACGCCGCCACCACCAAGATGTGGTGGTGGCCGGCCGTTTCCAAAACAGAGGACGAGAGATCGAGGGAGAGGGTGTGTGTAGAGAGAGAGAGATAAGTTTAGAGAGAGAGTAGAGAGAGAGAAGAGGGGGGCGGGTATGTGGCTGCACAAATGGGGAAGAAGAAGAAGAGTTAAGCTTCTTTTATACCTAGGGTTAGGTAGGTGGGTTGTGCACCGCGTATCGAACCCTTATAACATCTCGTGCCTCGGTTTACAGTTAGGGTAGATGACATATCAGGAAAACTAGTCGGTTTTGTTCGAAATTAAAAACATAACTAAACCGAGCAATTTAGATGTTATTTTCGTCATCCGACGCGTGAAAACAGAACACGCGTTAAAATCGCGTTAATCGATCCGGTCGAGCTATCCTTCATTTAGACGACCTGTTTACTTTCGAAACTAAATAAATGAAATTATTTATAATAAATAATTATTCCGAAAGTTCGATAACGGTTAAAACCACACGTTTTGACGTTCGAATCCCACGTCAGTTCCTCTCCGCGTTCTCCAAAACGCTGCGTTTTTGGCCGTTTACCGCGCCGATTTCACATTCGATCGCATCAATAGTAAATACGTGTCGCATTTACATTTATTAGCCTTATGTTAGTCCACTTTGACAAATTTTTACTGATGTCAGTTCGTCACGTTAAATACGCGAGGTCTTTCTTTAAAGGCATCAAGGCTTCAACGAACTTTAAGAAGGACATCGTAGGACTCATATCAGCTCAACTAACCATAATTAGCCTTAAACCATGTTAATTACTTCTAAAACATGATTAGAATCACGTTAATCGTTGTACGAATTTGCCGGTTGTCACATTCTCCCCCCGTTAAGAGAATTCCGTCCCGGAATTCAGTTCAAGTCATCCGATACATTAGTATCCTTGAACAGGGCGGGATGTTTTGCGACTCACACGATTACCTCTTTTCTACGTGAACCCAAGTTCACGCTTAGCGTTCTAACGAACACAATATCATGAGCCGGCCACGACCGAGCTCTTGGATATCGCAATCCGGCACAAATATCGGTTTTCCCGAAATAGTAGAGCTTTGCGTCAACCTGAATTCTGTCGGTCGAGGAATTGACAATGCTGCCTCAGGCCATACTTGCGAGATTTCTCAAGAGTCCCACTAAGCTCTTGCGATAGTTCGAGCTTGTTCGTTGCAAGGCCAATTTTAACCGATATCTCCGAGTCACTGGAGTACTAAGCGAAGTCACTCCATTACAGTTTTCGTGCTTAACAACACCCCTTTCAGAGTATAACACTCATCAAAGTCCTATACCGATTCGAAGTTCCTAAGGCTAACAACGCCTTGTTAGTACAACTTCTTGGTCGGTTTGGCCACTTATTCAAGCAGATTTGAATCTACCAGATTCGTTGGTCATCTCTTGAACTCAAGCCAGTTCATGTGTATGTCTCTATCTGTCATTCAATGTACTAGAGACGTACACGTATGCCCTCCAGAGGACTTCGAGCAGTACACCCCGAACACTGGGGTGATAATTCCCATCACATAGGAAATTCTGGCGATGAAGTTCACGAATTTGATTTGCCACAGACATTGATCGTATCACACGGGACACTTTTGTCAAGGACATTCAATCCGTTCGTTCGAGAATGATAAGCCATACTCATTTCAAAATGAGTATCCCAAACTTGCGTTCAAGGTTTGGCAAACCCTGAGGCAGGATAACTACTAAAATCCGATATTATGAAAGTTGGCATCTAGTGTCTAGCCACGACTCTCCAAGAGTATAGGTGGCTGTCCGTATGCCTCATATTATAACTACAAACGAGTAGGGGATGAGAAGGTTCCAAACATCGATCGTTCATTGCCTGTGTCTCATCACAGCCATCGGACACCTCAGGCGACATGACCATTAGGTTCGCTCGTTCGAATCCCACTAACCGGGTGATCTTACCAGATCACAAAGCAGTCGACATTCTTGAGGACACTTAAGGTTGTTTATAGTAGCGGATGGTATTCCTGTATCCTCACATGGACTGAAATCCACTATGCACCCACTTACAACCTTTCGCATGAGCGATTATGGTTAGTGGTACCAGGGCGCCTAATATGGACTGATGGAGGTCGAAAGTTTTTGCGTCACTTTCACCCCTCAGCTCCTCAAACAGTAGACAGTGTATATTCGACATACGGCCGTACAATTCCATAATCTGTGAGAATTAAAAGCTGACTTAAACGCAAGTGACTAGAGGCTCACATCACCTTATCACATTGGTCAACATAGGAATGATGTATATGAATCATCATAATATGGTTGCCGAAACAAACCGAGGATAGGGTCTCGACAACATCTCAACACGTTGGTTTCCCTCGAGACGGTAAGCAGAGCATTGGTAACTACCCAAAAAAAGGGTACCCAGTGCTTGTCCTGCTATATGTGCCTCACGAGCACTGGTGTCCTATCGTCATTAGCAACCTAGTAAGTCAATTCTGGACAATACAGGCCACACGCCCTTAAATTGACTTTCAGATCCTGGGTAGAGATCTGAGTGAAAGGAGTCCTGAAACTGGAACCTTCAATTCGCCGAGAGTTCAGTCTCTCCGGAGTTATTCGAGATAATAGGTGAAATCAAGTCGTCGATGTATGCCCTTGGCATAGACTTTACCTTTGGGGTTCGACGGCTTCATGCGTCAAAGTCGTTACTTAAAACAAACAAACGACTAAGATCGCACCACAAGCTATAGTATGAAGCCTTCCCATAAAACATCCCATCCAACGAGTCAGGTAGTAGCACATATGGGCGCAATATGTAAGCTTTCAAGCTCATCCTGATTAGTTAGGTACCATACGTACTGACCTGGTAGCTCACATTACTATGGTGTCTCCAAGAGTGTTTGTCAAAGACAAGGGATTTTTCTCTAGCTCGAGCCATGCTACTAAAGGATAACTTGGAGCACTAGTATCGACCCAAGGTCGAAAGGGTTCCACTATCCCAAGAATCTGCTCGACGACGCTAAGGCAAGATAAACCTACCAGCAGAGGAATAAAAACATTAATCGAAGGGCCGAGACAATCAACCGTCTCAACACAGTAGGGTAGTACCCTTATAGCGTAGATAATGCTACACGCCCTTCTGGATTCAGGGTTTCACAAAACCTTCGGGATCATGTACCAGGGACTCCACCAATACACTCGCCATGGTGGGTCCACAATGGTACTCCCATAATCATCAGTATGACACGTCGGCATGACGACGTTAAACGAATCCACGGTATGAGCAATAAAGGAATCGAGTCTTTCGACTCTTGCTAGTCCCAAACGTATGGGTCATAATATTGCTCACAATCACTCGATACCTTCGGGTTCGAGACACATTCGAAATCCCTTATCACAAAGACGAGCCTCACCCCGTCATGTGTGGATCATGGGATTTCCTCCGACATGATTCGAGAGTGGTTAGTCGACCAAAATGCGCGTAAAAGGTTAAGGCTGGACATGGCGTCACTGATGCCTTAGATTTTGAAGAGGTAATGCTCACGAGACTCGCGGGCATATAAAGAGGTCGACACATGATTCGGTCAATTACTCAAACTACGAGATTCGAACTTTAGAGAGATACATGTGTTAACACTAGTACTAGAGTGTCTTAGTATGACTACTGGAAAGTCCGTTAGACACCCGAATTCCCACATTATCGATGGCGACACTACACAACCACTCGGCAACATAACAACAGTTACGTGGGTTTGGGGTAATGTCTTTATCCCGAGGGAACCAAGAGTGAAACAAACGACAAGTTATCACATCATCAAGTCAATCCAACAATTGTAGCAATACGTTCACGGTGCAATACGACAGTACGGACAACACGACAATGATCGCAACACGTCCGCGAAACACATCAACAACGGAATACCGCATCAGGAGCAGCACAACCACGGAGATGCATCATCAACAACGCAACGCAACCACATGGATACGCAGTCGGCAAAACCGTGCAACTACAAGAATGCACAATCGCTAGGGGTAACACCACAACATGAATTCACGGCAGCAGGATGACACACAACCTAGCGAGTCCATTATACATAACTACAAGAAGCTCCGTCACGGTGAGCACGCACCCCGGTGCGTTTCAGCTCACTTATGGTGACGGAATCCTTGTTCGTATCCTCAGCAGCAACCTATACTCCATAGGCTCATTGGTGGGAACAATTGGGTTAATAAGGGCATCCGTCATCATAAAAGAAATGGGAACGATGGGTTCCACATAATTTAGCAGACTTATCAAGCCGATATCGTTCCTAGGGAGAATGACTGTATGCTCGATATAAGTCACCCGAATAATGGCAACTGCAGCATTGACAGACTCAACCCTGCCTGGGAACCATCACCAACATTAGTCTTGGCAGGAGTCAAGGAATGATAACGAGCGGTTCAACGAAAGCCTCAAAGAAAATGGAGTTAACAGGAACAAACTCCACCGTGACACAAACTTGGTCATAGCGGCTTGGCAGGGTCATAGAGATGTTTATGTCAATGACAGTGATCTTAGCAGGAGCCTTCGAAACAACAGCAACATCAAACTTGACAAAATCCATAGAAGCATACTCAACACACTCAGTATGAGCTACACTCTCAGCAACGACGACATGATTCGCTTGGGCCATAGAACAATTACAGCAGGAGCAACATCAGGCTCGGCAGGAGCCTTAGACTCGACAGAGTTATTAGATGTGTGGTAAATAGTATCCTTAGGACCTAGAAACCAACCAACATCTTTTTCAGTATCAAAGATAGTGGTCACAACGAGAATAGTAGAGGTAGAAGGATCATGATTTATCGGGACACCACGATAAAATAAAAACGATACAGACTCTGGCAATTCAGCCGACTCATCCTTCTCATTAGGGTCCTCTTGCATGTTATTTTGGCCCTAGCACCGATAGTCATCAACTGAAATGCCCCTCTCCGCCACCTAAGCGAGGCCAACGAACTTTCTTCCTGATAGGCCACGCAGTGAGAGTATCGGAATACGACAAGAGATTAGAGTATCGGAATACGACAAGAGATTAGACAAGTCACATTGTCCATAACGAATGGATCTCGCAACCTTAGTTTATAAAACACCGTGACAAGGGGACACAACGTCTCAATATCTATGGGAATTGATGGAAAACACTTCGCATCAATTGCCACCCCAAATAGACAACCAGTCTCGTCGTCCTGACGAGGGTAGCGGACGTTCAACATTGCAACATGAGCAATGGAATTGCCGTCCCATGGGTAAGTTTAGTTGACAGAATAACGTGACCACTTCCAGTAGTCCGTTATTTGATTTTCGAGGGGGATTTCAATGTCAGCCAAAGCGTTCTGTGACATTTGACAATTACGGATCACACACTTTACGATTTCGGCTCCCGAAATGTGGTTTCACTCCCCAAGTATTATGACGAATTCAGACGCAAAACGCACGTCGTGACCTTATATTCAATATATATGTATGTCTCCATACATATTAACTAACTTGGATAAACTCATCTCCGACTCGACTCACTTTACCATATAATTACTTTCCCATTAAGTAGTTATACTAGGATCTTGTCGGTCGAGATTTCATTTTTTTCCATATTCGACTCGACTCACCTTTCCATATATTTATTTTCCCATTAAATAAATATATTATGATCTTGTCGATTCGATATTACATTTTACAACCATCGACTCGACTCACTTTACCGTATAAGTATTTTCCCATTAAATAATTATACTAGGATCTTGTCGATTCGACATTACATTTTACAACCATCGACTCGACTCACTTTACCGTATAATTATTTTCCCATTGAATAATTATACTAGGATCTTGTCGATTCGACATTACATTTTGCAACCATCGACTCGACTCACTTTACCGTATAATTATTTTCCCATTAAATAATTATACTAGGATCTTGTCGATTCGACATTACATTTTACAACCATCGACTCGACTCACTTTACCGTATAATTATTTTCCCATTAAATAATTATACTAGGATCTTGTCGATTCGACATTACATTTTGCAACCATCGACTCGACTCACTTTACCGTATCATTATTTTCCCATTAAATAATTATACTAGGATCTTGTCGATTCGATATTACATTTTACAACCATCGACTCGACTCACTTTACCGTATAATTATTTTCCCATTAAATAATTATACTAGGATCTTGTCGATTCGACATTACATTACATTTTGCAACCATCGACTCGACTCACTTTACCGTATCATTATTTTCCCATTAAATAATTATACTAGGATCTTGTCGATCGATATTTCGTTTTACAACCATCGACTCGACTCACTTTACCGTATAACTATTTTCCCATTAAATAATTATACTAGGATCTTGTCGATCGATATTTCGTTTTCAACACCCGACTCGGCTCACTTTACCATATATTTATTTTCCCATTAAATAAATATACTAGGATCTTGCCGATCGATATTTCGTTTTCAACACCCGACTCGGCTCACTTTACCATATATTTATTTTCCTATTAAATAAATATACTAGGATCTTGCCGATCGACATTGTTGATTTAGACGGGGGCTATCATGCCTTCTAGATAAAGATGATCAAACCTATTAACTCAGCAAGGACGATTCTGCCCTCCAATAGGGGAAGGAACGCCTGAACCTCGAAGACAACTTGGGCATGTGTTAGATCAAGAATGACTTACTCACAGTAATAATACAGCAGCACACGGGCAACTAATCTCAATCCTGATCCACACAGGGTCCCGTGCTCAAAACGCACTGGTTTTGCAGGGACGCACCCTCGGTCTTCACTGGGTTCCAGGTTTAGCATTCCACGCATCGTACCAAGCATTCATCTCTTCGGTAGGCAGTGCATCCTCGTATGTCCGCTCCTTTGAAGAACTTTGTGTGGAGGCATTCAACTCCTATACAAGGAAGTTTTCGTCTCCTGTCCCTATCCGATGCAAGGGTTTACGTCAGATTACTCATATGAATAGACGTTCGAGCTCTTCCGTGTTCGTACCTTAAAGGTAACGTCGAATAGAGCTCATTAGGTTAGCTAGGATCGAAATCAAGGGACATCGACAAAACCTCCCTTTTAACCCGTTGGCCAACCAAAAGCTAAGACTGAACCTAAAGAACAAGAATAGTCAAGTCAAGGAGTGATCACCAGCCCCAGCCCTAGCGCCCACCAAGGTTACCGTGCACCACAAGTTATTATTACGTGTGCACCCGTAATGATAATCGGTGTTGCCAGGTAATTTTGGTGCCCGCTAGTTCCGAACTTCCTGATCCAAAAACAAAGATTTCACACAATAAGAGACCTAGACTAGCTTCGCCTTCACAACATCAGCAACACGACAACGTCCACTAGCACGATAAAGGTTAGTCCTTCCGATCATCCCGTCCGCAGGTAAGCGGGTGAGTTCGTCGTAGACCACCGCTTCCGCCCCGCTTGTTGATATCGGTAATCGATGCAAAAGTGCGGACTAAAGTGAAGTGTGACACGACATCCTCATAGGCAAGCTATCTGTACTACTTATATGCGTTAACTAGCACTAGTTAGAAAATTGGATCTTTACACAATATAAACATTCATATCCATATTTTCTAACATTTTATATATTGACACACATGGCTAGTCGGTCGGAATTTCCCCTTGTACAATCCATGTACAATTTTCTTTCTTTTCTAAAAATATTTCGTTGTGTTTTATTTTTGAAAACTTTGTTTTCGAGCCGAAACCGGTTATAGTCTAGATTTTTCAAAATCCTAGTTCGCTATAACCTTGGCTCTGATACCACTTCCGTCACACCACGCCAATGGCGGAAACACGTGGCGCGACGCTCGAAAGCATATCAAAGTCAAGATTAACACAAACTATATTTAATTAGAAATGATCATTATATTAAGATGTCGAGAAGGAGTACCTGGTTTCAAACATTACATGAAACCACAAACATTAAGTTTCAAAGTAGGGTGTTTCCGTTTATGTCCCAACCCGATGGTAACATTAGATGAAACCCCCAACCAGTGTCCGACATCCCAAATTCCACCGTACTAGCCGCATACCTGTTCAACACTTAGTTACCTGAAAGATATGTTTAAAAAGACGTCAATATATAAAATATTGGTGAGTTCACAGGTTTTAGTTTCGTAATAACAACATTTTTACATCCTGTGCAGATCCAGCACAATTTGTGGCCTTTGTAAGGAGTAGCTAGCTCCTACAAACTATGATGATGAGCAATCCCCTGAGTCCCATAACCAAACCAAGACTAATAAATATGCCCCGCTCCAAGTCGTTTCTCGGAACCCAACGACTTAAGTTCGGAATACGTGCACCCCAGGCATACGCCGATGCATAATCGACGCTATCGATTAGGGGTGGGCCTTGTCAGGCACCAATAGTACTATCCAAATATTCCTTCAGTTTCATCTACCTGAATTAATGGTTACAGTAGCGAGGACTCAACCCCGAGTGGCGAACAAAAACTCAAGTACTCATCATGCCACCCATCACATTTTAACATTTGAAAACATTTCAACATGTGATAACTTTTGACAAACATATCTTTCCCCCAGTTAAAAATAGTAAAACGGGGCCGTGAAACTCACCTTAATTTCCATGCTTAGCTAGCAAATAAAGCCCAAAGCTTTGACCGGTTTCCTCGTGCCCTAATTACCAATAAAGGACACCTTAAAGTCTATCATATATAAGCCTAGCTTATTTTCCGGTTAAAAGATAGTTTATTCAACTATCTAGACTCGTGTGTACTAACCCGAGTCTTTAAGTGTTTTAACTCGACGAACCGATCGTGACTTACCATAACTCATGTGTTCACATACGGCATAGTACCCAAGTCGCGCACCTGTTACTCTGCGTGTGTAAACCATGTTGGACTAATACCACGAAACGTATAACTCATCCCGAGTCATAGCTTGTCTCGTAAACCAGATAATATAATTGTCTTGTATAATTATTTTCGGAAAATATACCTTGCGGAAATATAATATAGTTATTAAAATCCGTTTAATAACATTTGTTATTTCTTTTCCAACTCCGAATATCTTACAGATCTCAAAACTTTGCTTTTTGTAAAGACTTCCAAATAAAATCGCACGCATTATATTTTGAATCCGAACGTTAAACATTATTTAGTTACCGAAAGGTTTCGAAAACTCATCATACTTGACGCTCGATGAAAACTATATATATTTGCTTTGCAAGTGTTGTTCGAGATCGACTATTATTGTTAGACATAATCGTTGTCAAAGCGTCGCGATTTGTATGAAATTACTCTTGTGCAACAATTGAAATGAAAAGTTATTTGTAAAACGCACAACGATATCACATTCGTTGCACTTACGACTTTACAAAAAATTTGGCAGAGTTTCCTCTGTTTTTGTATAAACCAGACAACACAAGTTGTCGATAATTTCTCAAATCAATTTCAAATCACAAGACGTCAAATTCATTTATCCGCAATCTCAATCCACGAGACTTTATACGTTTCGACAATTATATAAATTTTACTTATTTATATTTATATACATACACCTACACATATATATAGTCCAACATACGGTATTATAAGTCACGCTTAGTATATTCGTTTGGTTATACTTTTCATTTACTATCTTTATCGGTTCGTTTCGCGAGCTAATAAATTTTATTATCCTTTGTGTATATATATATTTATATTTATAGATATTTTTCACCAAAGCTAAATATAAACACGAATTGTTTTATACCGAAAGTATACGAGCGTCTCGATCTGCGTGATGATCGCATCGACCCGACACCATCTCAAACAACGCGTGGACCGAGTTGACCCGTTGACTGGGTTTGACCAGGGAACCCAGGTTTGACCAACATGTAACCGCGACCAGAGACCCGAGCAGAGTCAGATCTGACCCGCGACTCGAACCCAAAACTCATCAGCCCCAGACCAGATCCGAACATAGTTAAATCCCTCTTGAACCAAATCAAAGATCAAGACCCGAGACCAAGACCTGGATCTGAGCCGGCCTTTGACCCGAGCTGAACCAACACAAACAAAATCCTAAGCCTCCCATCGAGCCACCTACCTATCGTTCATCACCACCACCAAAGCCGGACCACCTGCACCGCCCGAAACAACCATCAATCGGCCACCATTACCACCGTAGACAACCAGAACCCGACCAAAACCCACCAAACCTGCAACAACCACCCTCTACAACCCTCCACACGACCACCATGACCCAACCCTCGTGTCACCTACCACCAGACCACGACCAGGTGTCTTCCATCTTGAAACCTCCAAACCTCCTACCCAACCAAACAAAAACGAACGCCGGGATCCACCCTAGAACCACCACGATCGGACCACCCTCAGTTTTTTTTTTATGGCATAACACCTTACGCCGCCACCACCAAGATGTGGTGGTGGCCGGCCGTTTCCAGAACAGAGGACGAGAGATCGAGGGAGAGGGTGTGTGTAGAGAGAGAGAGAGAGATAAGTTTAGAGAGAGAGTAGAGAGAGAGAAGAGGGGGCGGGTATGTGGCTGCACAAATGGGGAAGAAGAAGAAGAGTTAAGCTTCTTTTATACCTAGGGTTAGGTAGGTGGGTTGTGCACCGCGTATCGAACCCGTTATAACATCTCGTGCCTCGGTTTACAGTTAGGGTAGATGACATATCAGGCAAACTAGTCGGTTTTGTTCGAAATTAAAAACATAACTAAACCGAGCAATTTAGATGTTATTTTCGTCATCCGACGCGTGAAAACAGAACACGCGTTAAAATCGCGTTAATCGATCCGGTCGAGCTATCCTTCATTTAGACGACCTGTTTACTTTCGAAACTAAATAAATGAAATTATTTATAATAAATAATTATTCCGAAAGTTCGATAACGGTTAAAACCACACGTTTTGACGTTCGAATCCCACGTCAGTTCCTCTCCGCGTTCTCCAAAACGCTGCGTTTTTGGCCGTTTACCGCGCCGATTTCACATTCGATCGCATCAATAGTAAATACGTGTCGCATTTACATTTATTAGCCTTATGTTAGTCCACTTTGACAAATTTTTACTGATGTCAGTTCGTCACGTTAAATACGCGAGGTCTTTCTTTAAAGGCATCAAGGCTTCAACGAACTTTAAGAAGGACATCGTAGGACTCATATCAGCTCAACTAACCATAATTAGCCTTAAAGTTAAAAGTAAAACAATTTGTTATTTAAGGTGAATTTGAACTAAATCGAATTTATTCGAATTCGATTCGAATTCGAGTTTCTTATTCGAATCGAATACGAATCGAATAAATTGAATTTTAAACGAATACGAATCGAATACGAATTCAGGTAAAAATATTAAAAATTCGAATAATTCGATTCGAATAATTCGAAAATTCGTTATTCGATTCGTTGAACACCCCTACCTTAAACCATGTTAATTACTTCTAAAACATGATTAGAATCACGTTAATCGTTGTACGGAATTTGCCGGTTGTCACAGATTAAGTTTTATTTATTGATTATATCCAATTACAGAAGAAACAAACGATCAAGGAAGTAGTGAAGAGAATGAAGAAGGAGAAGTTTTTTGATGATCAAGAAGAGAATGAATAAGGAGAAGATCTGATTATATACACGCGTTTTACATTTAGAACGTGCGTTTTGTTTATATCAACGTGCGTTTTGTTTATGTTTTTGTCACCGCGTTTTGTTTATAATAATAATTTGGACATGCGTTTTGTTTATGTTTTTGTGAATGCGTTTTGTTTATGTTTTTGTGAATGTGTTTTGTTTAGGTTTTTGTGAATGCGTTTTGTTTATAATAATAATTTGGACATGCGTTTTGTTTATGTTTTTGTGAATGTGTTTTGTTTATGTTTCTGTGAATGCGTTTTGTTTAGGTTTTTGTGAATGCGTTTTGTTTATAATAATAATTTGGACATGCGTTTTGTTTATAATAACATTTAACAGACGCACGTTTATAACTTTCGTCTTCTTCTTTCTCCTTCATCATCTGTTAAACCTACATGTTTTTAGGTTTAATTATACTTTATCATTAAAATCAAAAGTTATTGACAACGATGACGCGTATTTATAACTTTCATCTTCTTTGATTTACGTTTCTTAACCATGCTCTGTAATCAATATTGTTTGTGTTTTTTGAAATGATTCCCTGTAATCGATTGTTTCGTGCAATTGATTGACGAAATTATGCATAACCGTCAAAAAAGGAAATCTGAATTAGGAGCTGTTAAGAGAAAAAACTGAAATATTTTTATTGTTATATTCCCTAATCTACCCCTGGTTTGTTTTACTGAACATTAATTAAGTTTAGATATTACGATCGTGCCCTTGCTAGTTTTTAACCCTAATCAATGGCTGGAAATCCTTCTCACACTTTGTATGTTAAGAAGGCTTTGTACAAGCATCCCATAACATGTTTCGCAATAGCAACTTTTAAAATTTCAAAGTTTGACCACCCAACTTTTTGAAAATTGCATAGAAGTCTTTAATAATAGCAAACAACTTCCAGCAACCTCCGCACAACGCGCGGTGGAATAGCGGTGCATATCCGATGCTACCCGTGCGTACAATCTACTAGTTAACACTATTTGCTCCTCTTAACGATCACAACCTTATTCGTAACATGTGTTCATAATCTCATTGGCCATACGAAATTGCCAACAAACTATACAAACGATTACGTTTCATTATATCATGCCTCAAGTTACAAATTTTACTTTAAATATCCCATTATATATAATCATGAATTGTATAATTTAAATATTCAGCATGTATAAACAATGTATACTCTTGGAACTAGCTACATAGTCTCGTATCTTTGGTTTCCACCTCGAGCCTCATAGAACTTGATATTCAACTTATCACAAGCCTCGTTAAAGTCTTAGCATGATACTTCATTGTTGGGATCCAAAAACCTCATAGCCTAGCTATTGAGCCAAATGTGAGACCCCAACAAGGAATTGTTAGGGATATCTCTCTCCTTGAAAAGGTCTTCTCCCTCCCACTTCAAACTTTTAAGAGCATCCCCCGAGTTGTGGGTTGGCATTTGCTCAAGCCTTTTCATCTACCTTACACAAAGTAGTGGCTTCCCTAGGTTCCCTTGAAAATTGGGTCAGACTATTTTTGTTACCCCGTTGCACACTGCAGGTGGTCAAACCGTCTACGAGACAAGATCGTAAGCTTGGGAATAGGAAATTTCTCGAGTGTTATAGTATCTAGCAAGCCCTGACAGTGTGGAAAAATGGGACTGGGTTTGCGGACTTGGTAACATGGAGAAAGTGCCCTGTTTGGGGAAGATGCAGGGGGTGGGGGGCAAAATGACACGAGACCAAATATTAAACAATGCATCCGAAAAGTGAGTGATTGTCATTTTACAACAGCAGTCAAGATGTTGTGTTCCAATGGGGTAGGGGTGCAAACGAGACGAGCCGAGCTCGATCAGGCTCGAGCTCGAAAAACTTATGAGAGCTCGAGCTCGAGCTCGGCTTGGTTGGAGTTTTGTTTTCAAAGCTCGAGCTCGGCTCGTTGAAAATTTCTTAAGCTCGGACTCGTCTCGTTTACTATCTATTTAGTTAATATATTATATAAAATTAGAGAGAATTACATAGATTGTCCTTTAGTTATCACTGAAATTGCATTCTCTGCCCTTTATGTTAATTTTTCATTTATTCTGTCATTTATTTTCTAAATTTGCTACACTCTCTGTCCTTTAGCCTAACTCTATTAAAAACCTAGTTAACTTTGAAACTAAATTTACACTTTTAGCTCTTATAAAATACTAACATGTCATTTTACCTAGTTATAGTAAAATGACATGTTATTATGGTACGGCATGAAACGAATTATGGTACTTGACACGAAACTAAAAATATTCCCAATGATTTCTCGTATAAATTCACGTATTTCGATTAAAATAATTCGTACGAAGTACACGACTATTATATGTGGTCATGGGTACGTGACAGCAATGGTTCCCAATGATTTCTCGTATACTTTATGCCATGGGTGAGCTTTTATCTGAGGAAACTTATATTCTGTGTAGTTGGGGTTCATGCACTTGATTTCTTCCCGTGTTGGAGTACCCAAAACCTATGAACATACAACTACCCACTCAATTAATACCATTTGATGTTGCAACTTGCAGGGTAGCAAGTTAGCAACTGTCTAGCACTATGTCCAATTCTAATCATTTGCAAGGAGCAAGTAAGTTCAGCAACCCAGTTTACTAGGTTTACGTGATTAACTTAATTAAAAATATATCTAAAATCACAAGTACCTTTATGATCTCCACTAGCTGGTCGACTCCACTCTCACCTGTTAAAAAGATCATACAAACTTCAGTAAATAATCTTATTCATCAACACCATATTGAACATTGAACAAATAGTACTTAAATTAATCATTGATATATCTCGTGTCTATTGATAGAACACGTGGTGATGTGGATTCACCAGAGCCGTCCCCGAGAATGATACAAAACTTTTGGGTCTCGGGCGAGACAAAAAATCGGGCCCTCTCCCTCTAATATTAATTCATCAATCATATATTAAAAACCCATAATAAAACGATAATTGTTAGTGTGATTCCTCGTGCTCTGCGGATTTTTGGTCGGTTTCGATTCGGTACGACTCCACAATATAACGTTGGTGCTTCGATTACATGCACAACTTGGTTTAAGTAAAATTTATATTTAGATGTAAATAAAAAGAAGCGCATCATACTTGTAATTTTATAAAAAAGAGTATAAAAAAGTTTTAAGCGTAAAACAAAATATATTAAAAGTAATTGTAATAATTAAACTATTATAATAACTAAATAACTATACAATTACATAAATGTAAACATGGATCAATCTGTAAGAGAAAAAAACATTTGGGTAAGAAAATTAATAGAAAAGGTAAATATTACATATGTCTGCAATGAAAAGAAAAATTAAAAACTTGACAGAGAGAACCACAAAAACTCTAATGCAATATGTGAATATGAAAAGATTTAATACTGACTTTCGCGGACCCACTGACAGATGCCACATCAAGGATTGATAAATTTACTTTTCATCTTAACATCTACAATCCCAAGAATTAAGATAGAAAACAAAAGAAAAAAAAAAAAAAAAAAAAACAGAGAGGAAAAATCCACTCGCGAGATAAGAACCAGGAAGCTGAACTTGGTAATACGACGTGTCGACCACTGGGCTGGATTTAGTGTATTTAAGCTTTCTGAGATTGTTCTATATATGATAATAAAAAAAAATTCGGGCCCCTAGGGTATTTGGGCCTCGGGCCGTAGCCCGGGCTGCCCAGCCCAAAATCCGGCCCTGGGATTCACATGCGGGCTGCGGCTTCACTTTTACGTATTTGACCAAAATGTCAAACAAAAAACATCTATAGATATATAAAAACTGCACCAATTTGTAGAAATGCCTACCAGTAAATTTTACGATCAGAGATCGTTTTATGAATTGCCCTCTGAGGTTTGATATCCCTGTGACACACTCCAATGCTACCATGAATGTAGGCGAGAGCTCCAAAAATCTGCAGCATTAGCAGAATATTATCCACTATTTTTCACATGAAACTAAGGGCACGACATGAAACGAATTATGGTACTTAACACGAAACTAAAAATATTTCCAATGATTTCTCGTATAAATTCGCGTATTTCGATTAAAATAATTCATATAAAGCACACGGTTATTACAGGTGGTCATGGGTACGTGACAACAATGGTTCCCGGTGGTGACGACGGCAATGGTTTGGTTGGTCGGAGATTTCTTACACAACCGGATTATATATATTAATAATATATATAACTAATTTACACTTTTAGCCTTTATAAAGTAATAACTAGTTTAATAGAAACTATAAATAGGAAAAATGACATATTATTATTTTATAAGGGCTAAAATTGTAAATTTAGTTTCAAAGTTAACCAGGTGTTTTTAACGGAGTTAGGCTAAAGGACAGAGAGTGTAGCAACTTTAGAAAATAAAGGACACAATGAGTGAAAAATTAACATAAAGGGCAGAGAGTGCAATTTCGCTAATTATTAAAGGACAATCTGTGTAATTCTTTCATAAAATTATATAAATAAGAGGCTCGCCAGCTCGATAAATGAAGTTTGGCTCGAGCCCGTTTAGTAAACAAGCTTAAAGGGTAAATATTATTAAATTATTAATAAAACTAATATTACACCAAGGCTCGACGAGCCTAACGAGCTTCATATGCCAGGTTCAAGCTCGGGCTCGATTAGTAAACGAGTTTTGTTTTAGGCTTAAACTCAGCTCGGGATCGATAATGCTCACTCGTTTTGAGCATTTTACCGAGCCAAGTTCGAGTAGCTCGCGAGTTGCTCGGCTCGTTTATACCCCTACAATGAGGTTGCCCCTCTTGAGGATTCCACAATGAAGGCCCTTATTGATAAACATCCGGTAGTCCCGCCTCTAGCGCTGCCTACTACCTCTATTAACCCAATGGGACATCCTGCGAGAGAGACGGAATGCGGACTCAACACTTGTTGGACGCCCTCAACGAAGGGGTCGTTAACTTCCTTGGGTCTGCTCTCAGCCATCACTGAGGTTGTCACTGGGTGTATTGTGCCCCAAGGTTTTAGCTGAGTTTATTGCTTCGACCCCATTGATCCCTTTGCTGAAGCCGGATAACGGGAGTTGCCCTATTGCAGTGGGGCTATCTGGCGAAGGCC
Organism: Ambrosia x helenae; assembly: GCA_030844895.1. Lineage (NCBI taxonomy): Eukaryota > Viridiplantae > Streptophyta > Magnoliopsida > Asterales > Asteraceae > Ambrosia > Ambrosia x helenae. The sequence goes on from CM061225.1 coordinate 92,275,166, forward strand.
GGTATCCAAAGTAGCTATGAAGAAAGTTAGGAAGGAGATGGCTAAGTACCTGGGGGATTATTAGTTTGGAGTGGGGACTCCTAATAAGGCCGAGGCAGTGCTTTACAGCGCAAACAAGTTCCTCAATTCCTTCCACTCAGATGGTTCCTTGGTTATGCTTATAGTTGACTTCTCCAACGCTTTTAATTTGGTGGACCGAACAACCCTTTGGCAGGAAGTTAGCTTACGTTTCCTGTCTATCTATATGTAGATTCAATTTCTTTAGGCTCAGCCAGCTAAGTTGTATATGGGCAATAACTTCATAAGGGCTAGTACAAGATTCCAGCATGGTGACCCCCTGGGCCTCTCCTGTTCGCTCTCCTATTGCACCCATTAGTCCTCCAGATACAGGAAAAGTGTAACCTCCCCTTTCATGCTTGGTACATGGATGACAGGACGGTTATTGGGGACGCCATCGAGGTCGCTAAAGCGCCCGACATTATCAGTTCGGTGGGGTCGCCCTTAGGTCTTAAAATCAATATTAAGGAAACATGGTTTTTTTGACCAACATGCAATGGGGTGAAGGTTAAAGACGAGCTTTTCCCTAAGGAGATTGATAGACCAGGGAATGGCGTGAAGCTCCTTAGGGGCTGCTAGCCGTGATGATGGTTTTATCGAGAAGTTGACAGGGAGGAAAGCCTCGTGTGCAGTTGATCTTATGAAACTCCTGCCTTGCCTACGGGATCCTCAAAGTGAACTTTTGTTGCTTTGGTCTTGCATGGGGGTTGCTAAGTTGTTATTCGGGTTACATACCTGCCAACCTCCCATGACGGAGGACGCGTGTTTTGATAATGGCCACCACGAAGCCATCTTAGACGTTGTGGTGTGTGGGGGGGGGGGGGGATTTCTTGGTGACCTCTAGTGGCGATTGGCGTCATTGCCGATGCGCCTGGGAGCTTTGGGGCTTCTTTCGGCCCAAGATGTTGCTGCATATGCTTTTATGCCGTTAAGGGCTCAGTCTTGGAAACTACAAGATCACATCCTTTGAAATAGTGGGGTTGTTGATCTAGACTCATATCACATGCAGACACTCGATCATTTAAAGGACTCCCTCGCTGACTTCTATTTTAACGGTTTCTCCAACAAGGACACCGCCCCACCAAATCCTCAGAAAACTTTGGCGAATGCCCTTTTTAGAAGAATCGTTTAGAACATGGGGAAGATTTTTGTTTGTCTCTACGCTAGAAAGCGGCGATCGAATGCATGAAAGGTCCTCACGCCCTGGATTTCTTAACCATGATTCCAATTGATGGGTCGGGCAACGCATGTCTGCAGTTGAATATAGGGCCATCCTCAAATACCATCTGGTGGAACCCGTGTTCCCTTAAGATGAAACATGTCTAATATGTCGCAAGGCGTGCTTGGATAAATATGGGAAACATGCGGTCCACTGCAAAGATATGTCTGGTTTAAATACTGACATGACTTCGTTCAGGATGCTTTATGGGATATTCTACGGTGTGTGGGATACAAACCACGAATAAGGCCTTCGTGAATTTTCTGACAGACCAGCAGGGGGAATATCTACTCTTCGACCAATAGATATGCTAGTTTTGGGTGGGTTGGAGGGAAACACGCCTTTGTTGACCTCACATGTGTGTCCCCCTTCGTAGGTTTTCAGGGCAATGGTTTTGTGGTTGGGCAAGCAGTCAAGAAGGCGTGCGATCCTGTGAAGAAAATCAATACGCCTTTATCCCCTTGGCATTTGATACCTTTGGTGTCACACCCTCAAATTTCCACTGCGGGTTTATACCGCGAGGCACATGACATACCAGGATCCCATAGCCATAAGTCATATGAACGAACTCTAAATGCCCAAACCATTTAGTTCGTTTTCAAAAACCAAGTTTAGTTAAGCTGCGGAAGCGTAAACCAAATTTAAACCTTTTAAAACCATGCGCAAAACAACGCGCCCAAATTAAAACCATATGAAAGAAAATGTAAAAGCATAATATATAATTTAGGTGTATGCCCAAGACCCCAAATGCAGTGAAGTGTGCAGTGCTTTCTAATCCTGGCACCAGAAGCTAACTACCTGCAAAAGCATGTATATCGTGGGTCAACAAACAATGTTGGTGAGTTCACAAAGTAAAGAAGGTGAGTAAGTAAATGCGTTGGTTTCCAAAACCACGTAACCAAGTAAAAGCGTAAGTAATTAAGTTGGTTCCAAAAACCGTGTAACCACTAGTTCATCGCATGCCAAGGGTAGCTAACCCATTCATGATAACTAACACCGATATACCGAACTGCTAATGTACGTGTTGTCACAAATGTGAGCAGTTTGCCTTGCATCATTGCCTATCAACAATGATAATCTGTTAAGTTATAGTTCACTCCCGCACTCCCCCGAGCCGGTGTGAGGTTTGTCAGACCTAATAGCGCTATCAACTAATAACCCGCTTGCCATAACCCAGCAACTCATTCGGTATGTGAAGGACCTAAAGTGATAGTGTTGGTTTAGTTCATCAAGGACACAGTTTGCGAACTAGCAAAAACCCCGACCCACACAAGGAGTCAAAATCCGACCCACACAAGGAGTCATAGCATCCCAACCCGGGATGTGTAAGTAGTCCCAAACCGGACTAGAAAAAGTTAAGTACGTTGTCTCAAACCCGAGACGCATGCTTTTGAGAAAAGAGTAGTGAAACTCACCTTAGTATGCAAGCAAATAAATCTAAACTCCAAAGTAGGGTGTACTACCGACTCCCTAATACATGTGTCACTAAGTAAGTATATGTGTAATACCATTACACCATATAACCCGTTTGTCCAAGACTTTTAAATGTTCAAAATCGTTAAGTGACACCTAGTGATTCTACATGCATAAGTAAACCATACGGACCCGTTGGTGAATATGTTGGTTATCATTAGTTTTACACTTCATATGCATCTCATATAAGTGCCTATTCAAGTACATGTCATATACATACCACATAGGACTCCAATTAGTCACATAAACTCACAATACACAATCTGCGTTTTCAGGACAAATTATGTGCATGAAAACTAATTTATTAAAAATACTTATCCATTGATTTAAACTCCCAAAGTTTTATTAAATATTCTAGGGGGTCTATTGGACAAATCCATATTTTTATTTTGTGATAAAACCTTGTACAAAAATTATTAAAATTCACGGAACACAGCTATGTTCAGAAAATACACACAACAGATCAGTTTAGTAGAAAAATTCCCAAAAATCGTGTATTCATCCAAACGGGATGAATCCACTTGGAAAAGACGATTTATTCCAATGTTAACCTACTGTTCAAATTTCATAACTTAATTCCTTGTAAAACTCTAGTTATGATTGTTTAAAGTTGACTCAGTTTGTTAATCCGAAAATCTGATATGACCTTTAATCAAAGAAAATTCCAAAAACATATCAAACGACATCCAAATCAGATGATTTTACCCATTCTAAAAAGCTAAGACCATGTAAAATCCATTCATGCAAAGAATCGATCAAAATCAACACTTTAATGTCACTTAACAGACCCTACAAGTCGACATTCAGATTCTGTCCAGATTCTAATCATGCAATATTATCAATTATATCAAACCCTAGTTGCATATTATCAATCAATAGCACCTAATAATCATCACACAACATCAATAAGAGCCACATCTGATCAAAACCCTAATGATACATCATAAACATCATCATTCATAAACCCTAGGAGTCTAAAACATCAAGAACATGCATAATCATGCAACCTATCAATTTCTAATCGCATAGGATTATGTTTAACCCATTCAATCTTTATAAACTTCAAGTTTTAATCTTTATAAAAAGGTTTCAGACCTGGACAAACTTAGTTATAGGTTTTTATAACATATTAAGAAAGATTAAAACACAAGAGATTGAAGGTTATACCGCAAGCTCTTCAAAACAATCAACCGAATGCTCTTGAAGCTTCCCGGTCGATGTTCTTACGCCTTAGCAGGTGTTTAGGGGTTAATATTTCGTAATAGGGCAGTGGGGGCGATTAGGGTTTGAGTTTAGGAGATACAAGAGGCTTAAGGTTGCTTAAATACAAAATTAAGGCGGTTTGGTGATATCAGACGCCCGCGCGCGGCCGCTCGAAGCCTGTGAGCGGCCGCTCACAGCTCTTCGGCCCACGTGGGTGGCCTGCTTCGTCATACGACGTGTTTTCATTGATGTTTTCGCTATTTTGGACCATAACAAGTGTAACCCCATGTGTTAAGTCCCCAATCATCCTAATGGTCCGTCCATTATGGTTTTTATTAACGTATTCGGTTTAAGTTCACGTAATCACATATAGTTTGCACATAGTTTCACAACGTATCATAGAAGCACGTAATTGCAATCAATCTCACTCAATTAATTCACAATTATTTAACTTCATTGTTCACCAACGTCCGAGGTTCACTAATCATGTATACAGTCTGGTAATTCCCCGAATTACCACTTCATGCAGTTATTAACCTATAACTGTGCAACGTGTGTCATATCTAGCTAACCCTAGTTAAGTAGAATGCAAGGAATGTAACTAGAGTTTAGTTAAAGTGAGAACCTGAAATTGCGGGGTATCACATTTGGATCCTTGGCGCCGTAAATTTTCTATTTTCTGACCAGGTCCAACGGGTTATACACAGTAACATTTCGACCCCAAAGGGACAGATGTTTGTGTTCAGTAGGCTAGGTTTTGCGATCCAGAAAGTGATATTAGCGCAACTTGTTGCCCGTCTACCTACTATCTTATTGTAACTTACGAGTTGTGAAATAAAAAAAAAGTTTAATATAAAAAATACTTAGTTATCTTTTAACCAATGCTCCAACTTGCTAATTAGGATGTCATCATTTGGCATTAATTTCAGAAGCTATGAATATTATCTTTTGAAAAAAACTGGTGGCACTGTAGAAAATCAAGGATTGTACACCATGATTCAAATCCGCGTGAGCAAATTAACCGTCATAAACGATAATAACCGAACCATAACCGACATAAGCAATCCGATTTTAACCGATAACCAACATAACCAATGGTTATGGTTATGAAATTTCTTTAACCGACCGAGAGGTTATGGTTATGAAGCTTTGGTTAACCAATATAACCAAACCGAACTTGTAATGTTAAGTTTATGTAATACATATATGTTTTACATTAACTATGTACTATGTAGTGGTTTGTTACTATAATAAGAGTATGTTACTAAAAAATGATCTTGATGAGGTGCTCTTTTTTATGATGATTTAAACTTGTAATCAAAGGTTTAAGTATGTAGGCTTAAGGATGTTTTTTGTTAATATCTTATTAAAAGAGATCCTACATTGGTAGTATAATTAGAAAGTGTAGTCTTGATTGTCTTATAAAAAATAGCCCAAGCTAAGTCCAACATTGCAGGTTCCGTTTTTTTAGACCCATTGTCTTTTAATGTTATACTTTAGCCGAAAGTTAGTTTTAGTTTATTTTTTGGTTAATAACCGAAATAACCATAACCAAATTCATAACCGAGTAACCATAACCGAAGTTTGGTTATGGTTATGGTTAAGGAAATTCCATAACCGAACTAGCGGTTATGGTTACGCTTAATGGTAAAAACCAAACCGACCCATGCACACCCCTAATTCAAATCTTGCAATTTTTTATTGTTTCATGAACAGTAAAAAGCTTTCACTACCAAGTTAAGGTTTTTTACACACGTTACACGCACTAGCATGTGACTCGTGCGTTGCAGTAGGTGGGAACTCAGTTTAGTGTGTGTGGTGTGTCACACCAATGAATATTATTGTTGCCGGTAGAGAAGTCGCATATCGAATCGAAGAATTCCCCGATCTTTGCATCAATGTGGTTGTTACCTTTTAACCCCATTTTATCCAACAAAATCTGACATGCAACCTTCTCATCTTACTTACATGATAAAGTCTTCATTAAAATGAGGAAGAAAAAACCATAAACAAAAACATGCAACCTTCTCATCACACGGGTAAACAGGTCTTCAAACCCTATTTTACTCCATCATCATGTCCTTACACCCATGGCTCCAAACTTCAGTAAACTCAACTAAATGAATGTGGTTAATGTTCATTACAGTTTTATATGTTGAGTTTCGCCCCTGTTTCGCCTTCATGTGACTTGGTTATGGATGAACATGTTGGTTTGTTTGAGTATGCACATCATTTATGTGTAGTTGCTCCGATAAGAAAACAGAGAGTGGGAACGATTTTCAAACACACACAATATTATTATCAATCCACACACCATAATGTTGACAACACATGGGTATTTATGCCCTTACAAATAGCGGTTAATTAACTAACTAATATTAACCGACATACTAACTAATAACCGACATAACTGTTTTATTTCGGCGCCATTTTCTTCTACTTTGACTTTTCGGTTTGACTTTCGATTATCCTTTCAAGTTCTTGACTAGTATTTGATTCCAACATTCACTCCCCTAATCAAGAAATTATAATAATGTTACTCTGTTTCTTGTTCATCCTCGCTTGTGAAGTCCTTTTCTTCTTCTCTTGATTGATCTTGAACCATTCTTTATACACTTCTAATCTTGATACAAAAAAATTAAGGTTTCATGATTGTCCCTTTGATCCTCTGATCTTTTGTTGCTTGTCTCTAACCCCGTATGGTCCTAAAGCAATAAGGGAAAGATGGAGAGAACCATGTCCATCTTCTACTTTTGTGACATCCGTCACTTTTCTTTTTATTTTTTTATTTTTGTATATAATAATAATAATAATAATAATAATAATAAAAATAATAATAATAAATAATAATAATAAGTAATAATGTTTAGTCTAGTCCAACCACTCTTAAACCCAACACCAACATAACCCAATCCAAATCCCTTGTCCATTTTGGAGCCCAAGCTCAAACCCAACCATCCTTAATCTGAAGCCCAGTACACCCGGCCCATCAACCAGGCCCAATCCCCCTTCCCCCTTATCTGTTTTAAAAAAAAAAGAAGAAAAACTTTGCTCCTGCCGTGGCTCGAACCCGGACAGAGAGCCGGGTCACAACACTAACACAACACCACTTAACCATCTGAGCCACAACTCCTCCTTGGTTTAATCCCAACCCGTAAAATATAAAAGGCTTTCTAAAAAAGGAGCTGTTATCCCCTTCTGCTTCTGCACGCTGCTGAACGCAGCCAACCATTTTTTGACTTTCATTTGACTTTTGATTGAAGCGATAATTATCAACTAATTGACTCGTATTATGAATAGGCAGCATATTACACGTATTGTACACATTAATACGGTCAAAACATTCCAATTTTTACACAAATTACGCGTTCATAGTTATAGCCGAGTCAACTTACCAATTCAACGATCTAGACCCTCTCCCTATAAATTGGACCTCTCACATCAGTCTATACTCGCCGAATACACTCTCCCAATCTCTAAATTCTGTATTAATTCATCATTCGAAGTAATCTTGTTCGTGGTTGACTTTTTCTTTTGACCGAGCGAAATTACACGATTCATTATTGTGAGTACTCTTTTTTCTTGTGGGTTTTGTTATTCGGCATTCACACAACAATAACCCTCTGATTAATTGAGTTATTGTTGTGTGAATCAACCAATTGAATAAGCTAGGGTTCGATCATTCATATTGGGGAAGATGGTTACTTTATGGTAGTATATAAATAAAACACGAATTCAAAATAATCAACAAACAAAGACCCAGACCAGTTGGTCTGGGCATGCTTTTACTAAACACAGGTCACAGGTTCGAACCTCAGCAGCCTCAAGCATTTTTTTTTACTCTTATATTTTGTGATCTTCTCTTTTAAATTAATTTTTAAATACTAAATCTACTTATTAAATTCTATAAAAATTATTTTATGTCATGCTAATGATGAAGTTTATCATACAACTTTTAGTTTTTCAAAAATAATTTATTTAATATATAGTATAAATATTACAAGTTTATTCATTTATAATTGTAAAATTCAATAAAAATATCTAAACGATTTTATAAAATTACACAAAAATTATTCTAAACTTGTATAGCAATAAACATTTCAGAAAAAAAATTTACTTCAGAAAAACCGTAAGTTTTATATTTTTAATTAATTTTTGTTAGTTTTAATCATAAATAAATCATAATAAATCATAATAAATCATAATAAATCATAATAAATTCATTTTTCAATATTTTTGCACCAAAATTTTATATAAATTATTTCTATTTATTTAGAACAGAAATACAATTTTTAATTTAAAAATTCTTTAATTTTAATATTTTTAAATATTAAAGTTACATTTTGACAATTTGAAATAAATAGATTAAATATTCTATTTTTAAGAAAATAATTTTATAAAAATTATTTTCATACTTAAAACATTAAGATGTGACCATCTTTAATCTAAAATTTACAAAAAGACTTTTGTTTATTTATTTGGCAAATTTCTCTTATTTATTAAACATTTTATTTATTAATCAAACGAATACTTATCCCCAATTCGAAACCCTAGAAAATACTTATAAACTAGATGGACTTAGACTTATTTGTTCCCTTATACATAGGGTGACACTTGGTAACGTTGGATTACACTTATTCAATTACACAAGACTTACCACCTTGCTAAGGTGAGTATTACTTATCCCCTTTTTCGTTTTCACACTTTTGGGGTGATTCATGCACAAGTATACAAAACTTGCAAATTCATTTACACATACATTTTTATTCATTTACAATTCATATACGTGTCTTGATTATCTTTGTGCTTATGTTTGAACATGAACGTAGCTTACATACAAAATCATACATCTAGACATAACTTATGTTATGGTGCTCTTTACATATAGACGTAACTTATGTTACGGTGTTCATTTAGACATAACTTATGTTATGGTGCTCTTTTAGACTTGACACGTGTTAGGGTGCTCATTATCAATTTCATCTTATCAACTTTACAATTGATCTTTGTCTTGTTTGGTTACTTGCGTGTTTACATAATGCCTTGGTGATGCTAGACACATGAATTGTACCACTCTTCAAAACTTATACTATATGTACAAAACTAGGTAGTACTCACCAACATCATATGTTGACCAAATTTATTTCGTGCATGTTTCAGGATAAGCTGCTTGACGCTTCACATAGGACTTTGGACATAGATTAAATAAATCAATTATCTTTTTTTTTGGTCATCGTGTATTTATTTTCACATGTTGTAAACAATATTCAATAATCAAATATTTACATTTTAGTACCATGAGCTTTTGAACAATCGTCATTACGTGGCACCTCGATGATTCCGCCATCGGTTGGGGTGTTACAGATTGGTATCAGAGCCATGGTTATAGGGAACTAGGTTATTAGATGAAATAGGCCTAGACTATAACCGAACTTCAACTTTCATGCATAATATTTCCTATATTACCTTACCCCTCATTTCCCTCTACTTTCCTTCCTCTATCTTTTCCTTCTTCTCTATTTCTCCTCATCTTTTATCATGGTGCATAGAGATGGTGTCCTACAAGGAGTGGAAAGTCTACATCATCATAGAACGGGAGAAGTACCTTTCATGAAGACACTCTTAGGCATACTGCCTACTCTTATTTTGCTCCTTCAAAGTTGTTGAGCTTTAATGAGTGTGATGGAACACGTGCAATCTGGAAGGGTGGATGCCTGTACACTGGGTTTTCTGGCATAGGCAAGCATAGTGCATGAATCCAATAAAGGACCTGTTATGCTTACCTGGGGATTCCTGGAGTGAGTGTCCACTTATAGGCTAAAGCATGTCTTCTTTGATCACCATTGGGTTCAATTCCTTTGAAAAGTCAACGTCCTTGTTGGGCTTTACAGCTAGACAAGGGCACTCCAAGCATTTTATGCAAGCCTCACAATAATACTCTCTCGTTTCATATACAATATTTTGTATTTCATGATTTTCATATACTGCTTACAAATTCATACTTTCATAATCATCTGTACGGTTATACACTTACATTTTCTAATCTCATGATTATTCATTGACTGCCTCATAGATGTCTGCTCGCCGCATGCTCCGTGATGCCAGCCAACGCACTGTTCGTACTCCTGGACAACGTTCTGATCGTCGCCTCGCATCTTTAGTCGCTGAGCAAATTGCTGCAGTGATCCCAAACCTTGTCAGTGAGATAACCCAGAATAGTAACAGTGCCAACACAGGGGGGCGACTCAATTTCGGTGCACTTTCAAACACTTCAACTCATGCAACCCCACAAAATTCACTGGTGAGGAGGGTGCTACTGGCCTCCTCCAATGGTTTGAAAGTATGGAGAGCACCTTTGTGAACAGCGAGTGTCCTGATGAACTCCGCGTTTGCTATGCTACTAGTGTCCTTCAAAAGGGGGCGCTAACCTGGTGGAATGGCGAAAAACGCAATCGAGGAGCTGATGTTGCTTTATCTTTATCTTGGGCTGAAGTTAAGGAACTCATGATCGCCAAATTCTGCCCTAGGAACGAAATCAGAAAACTGGAGGATGAATTTCGTGAGCTCAAACAAGACAGTGGTGAGAATCTTGCGTATAATACTCGATATCATGAACTCAGCATATTGGTTCCACACATGGTCACCCCGATCTCTCGAGCAATCGAGAAATATATCGAGGGATTACCTGACCTGATTCAAGACGTTGTCACTGGAAGCAAATCTACTACGGTGGAAGAAGCCATCCAGCTTGCAGCCACTTTAACAGACAAACACGTAAGGAAAGGAAACTTGGTTAGGAAGGGCACCAGGACGTCTACTGAGAAAACCACCAATGCTGTTGAACAATCTAAAACTGTTTTAGCAAAGGCCGCCACTACTGCTTCGAACTCTAAGAAACGAATGGGCGATGATCAGAACCATGCTGTTGTGAATCCTGTGACTCAACCCCCCATCAAGAAAGCCTACACGGGAATCCATCCTCAATGCAACACTTGCAAGTATCATCACCCTGCAAATCTTCCATGCCGTCAATGCACTAGATGTGGAAGGTTTGGACACTTTGTCACCACTTGTCGAGTAATGGTTAGGACACAGGATAATCATCAAACAGCTGCCCAGGAACCACTATCGATTACTAACGGTCGGGCATGTTATCATTGTGGAGACCCTAACCACATGCGACCTCGATGCCCTAAATTGAATAATGTAAACCTGGTAGCACATGGACGAGCTTTCAATATCAATATCAACGAAGCAAACGGTCAGGATGACGTTAATCCCACTGGTTAAGCCATGGATGGAATCTTCCTAAGACTCGAGAATCCAATACTTGTGTTTTTCATTTTCTAGATCCTATTATCATTTTGTACCCAATCATAAGCATATAACATCTAGAAATTTCCTTGCATACTATTGTGTACGAACGCAGGTTGGAAATTTACCATATTTGGATACATTTATTTTAATCATAGAAGTTTAAAGACTCTACCTTACATTTATTTGAAACATTTGGACTTGATTTCCATAAAAATCAAACTACAAAAAAAAAAAAAAAACTTGGTACTTGATCCTACAGAGCTTTTCTAAAAACATCATTGTTTGTTATATGAAACTTGATTTTTCCCTTAATTTGACTATCCATTGAACATTTAATTATTCATAATACTCGTAAACTATTTCTATAGACCACTAAGATAACACTTATACTTAATGGTTGTCGTACTTATAAACTTGCTTGCATGTGTGAATTATAAAGTTGCATGTTGATCTATGAAAGACAACTACTACATTTATCCACTCATCTAAAACACACATTTCATTTAAAGGGCTCCTCGGATGAGTGGTAGCCCATACTTAAATTTTGTTATGCTTACAAGTCGTTGCAAACCAAGTGACCTCATTATTACATGGCCTCATTTCATTGATAACATCTCATTGTAACTCAACGTGTTCGTTGTGTCATCTTCTTGTGAAACTTATTTGCTCTAATGTGTTGTTAGATTAGGATCATAGAAGGACATAAAACCCTAATGTAAGGTAAATTGATGATTCCGGTCCGGAACGTAATCATGAATTTACAAGTACGTTAGGGTAGTGTGAAATTCTATTAGAGTTTTTGGTAGGCGTCCGGTACGTTTTCAAGGTATCAAAGGTGTGGTGGGTTAGCTGCGGTACACCCTATATATAAACACTAATGATGCATTGAAAGTGAGACTGGAAGTCGGACCAGGAACAAACTCTACTTACTTGGTAGTTCATTTGGTCTTTTTTTTTTCAATCAACTCGTTCATTTATTTTAGGATTCCTAAAACTTGAAGTTTAGTATTTTAGTAGATGCTTATTCCCCTTATTATTAGAGACGAACCTAATCCAATCCTTAACTCACACCTATCAAACCTCTTACCCAAAACATTCGAATTTTCCAAACCACAGTTATCTTAATTTTTACCCAAACATCCATAACCCTGTGTTTCTAATAACTTCGGGACGAAGTTTCTAAAAGTAGGGGATGCTGTGACATCCGTCACTTTTCTTTTTATTTTTTTATTTTTGTATATAATAATAATAATAATAATAATAATAATAATAATAAATAATAATAAGTAATAATGTTTAGTCTAGTCCAACCACTCTTAAACCCAACACCAACATAACCCAATCCAAATCCCTTGTCCATTTTGGAGCCCAAGCTCAAACCCAACCATCCTTAATCTGAAGCCCAGTACACCCGGCCCATAAACCAGGCCCAATCCCCCTTCCCCCTTATCTGTTTACAAAAAAAAAAAAAAAACTTTGCTCCTGCCGTGGCTCGAACCTGGGCAGAGAGTCGGGTCACAACACTAACACAACACCACTTAACCATCTGAGCCACAGCTCCTCCTTGGTTTAATCCCAACCCGTAAAATATAAAAGGCTTTCTAAAAAAGGAGTTTTTATCCCCTTCTGCTTCTGCACGCTGCTGAACGCATCCAACCATTTTTTGACTTTCATTTGACTTTTGATTGAAGCGATAATTATCAACTAATTGACTCGTATTATGAATAGGCAGCATATTACACGTATTGTACACATTAATACGGTCAAAACATTCCAATTTTTACACAAATTACTCGTTCATAGTTATAGCCGAGTCAACTTACCAATTCAACGATCCAGACCCTCTCCCTATAAATTGGACCTCTCACATCAGTCTATACTCGCCGAATACACTCTCCCAATCTCTAAATTCTGTATTAATTCATCATTCGAAGTAATCTTGTTCGTGGTTGACTTTTTCTTTTGACCGAGCGAAATTACACGATTCGTTATTGTGAGTACTCTTTTTCTTGTGGGTTTTGTTATTCGGCATTCACACAACAATAACCCTCTGATTAATTGAGTTATTGTTGTGTGAATCAACCAATTGAATAAGCTAGGGTTCGATCATTCATATTGGGGAAGATGGTTACTTTATGGTAGTATATAAATAAAACACGAATTCAAAATAATCAACAAACAAAGACCCAGACCAGTTGGTCTGGGCATGCTTTTACTAAACACAGGTCACAGGTTCGAACCTCAGCAGCCTCAAGCATTTTTTTTACTCTTATATTTTGTGATCTTCTCTTTTAAATTAATTTTTAAATACTAAATCTACTTATTAAATTCTATAAAAATTATTTTATGTCATGCTAATGATGAAGTTTATCATACAACTTTTAGTTTTTCAAAAATAATTTATTTAATATATAGTATAAATATTACAAGTTTATTCATTTATAATTGTAAAATTCAATAAAAATATCTAAACGATTTTATAAAATTACACAAAAATTATTCTAAACTTGTATAGCAATAAACATTTCAGAAATAATTTTTACTTCAGAAAAACCATAAGTTTTATATTTTTAATTAATTTTTTGTTAGTTTTAATCATAAATAAATCATAATAAATTCATTTTTTTATATTTTTGCACCAAAAATTTATATAAATTATTTCTATTTATTTAGAACACAAATACAATTTTTAATTTAAAAATTCTTTAATTTTAATATTTTTAAATATTAAAGTTACATTTTGACAATTTGAAATAAATAGATTAAATATTCTATTTTTAAGAAAATAATTTTATAAAAATTATTTTCATACTTAAAACATTAAGATGTGACCATCTTTAATCTAAAATTTACAAAAAGACTTTTGTTTATTTATTTGGCAAATTTCTCTTATTTATTAAACATTTTATTTATTAATCAAACGAATACTTATCCCCAATTCGAAACCCTAGAAAATACTTATAAACTAGATGGACTTAGACTTATTTGTTCCCTTATACATAGGGTGACACTTGGTAACGTTGGATTACACTTATTCAATTACACAAGACTTACCACCTTGCTAAGGTGAGTATTACTTATCTCCTTTTTCATTTTCACACTTTTGGGGTGATTCATGCACAAGTATACAAAACTTGCAAATTCATTTACACATACATTTTTATTCATTTACAATTCATATACGTGTATTGATTATCTTTGTGCTTATGTTTGAACATGAACGTAGCTTACATACAAAATCATACATCTAGACATAACTTATGTTATGGTGCTCTTTACATATAGACGTAACTTATGTTACGGTGCTCATTTAGACATAACTTATGTTATTGTGTTCTTTTAGACTTGACACGTGTTAGGGTGCTCATTATCAATTTCATCTTATCAACTTTACAATTGATCTTTGTCTTGTTTGGTTACTTGCGTGTTTACATAATGCCTTGGTGATGCTAGACACATGAATTGTACCACTCTTCAAAACTTATACTATTTGTACAAAACTAGGTAGTACTCACCAACATCATATGTTGACCAAATTTATTTCGTGCATGTTTCAGGATAAGCTGCTTGACGCTTCACATAGGACTTTGGACATAGATTAAATAAATCAATTATCTTTTTTTTTTTGTCTTCGTGTATTTATTTTCACATGTTGTAAACAATATTCAATAATCAAATATTTACATTTTAATACCATGAGCTTTTGAACAATCGTCATTACGTGGCACCTCGATGATTCCGCCATCGGTTGGGGTGTTACAACTTTCTAAAAGATTGCATCTTTAATTCGATTGCCTTTGTCTAATCGAAATTTTCTTGAGTTTAATCTTCTTTGCGCCTTTTAAACCCTTTACTTAACACTTATCTTGTGTTATAAATGGTTCTTGATTGGAATTCCGGTTTCTCTCATCTTTACTGGAATTTTGGTCAGAAACGGGTTTCTCTGTTTGATTACTGTTCTGGCCTTTTGATTGCGGTTTGTTTCCTGACCGATTGATGATAATGACAAGGTATGAATCAAACAAACAATCCCTGATGTTTGATTTCGTTTCTGGTTGATCTTTCGATCACGGTTGCAAAAACATGGTTGTTTAAATCTTTTCTTTTCAACAGGTTTCTTTCTTGTTTTTCTACCTAGGATCTTCTTAACCGTGGCGCTCTCATACCATGTTGAGTTTTGCTCGTGTCCCGTTTTCATGTGACTTGGTTACGAATGAACATGTTGGTTTGTTTGAGTATGCACATCATTGATGTGCAATGACTCCGATAAGAAAACAGTAGGTGGGAACGATTGTGAAACACATACAATATTATTATCAATCCACACACCGTAATGTTGACAACACATGGGTATTTGTACCCTTACAAATAGCGGTTAATTAACTAACTAATATTAATCGACATACTAACTAATAACCCACATAACTATTTTATTTTGGCGCCATTTTCTTCTAGTTTGACTTTCGATTATCCTTTTAATTTCTTGATTAATAACCCATTTTTTGAAGAAACTATAGTAAACCCATCCAATGGTCTAGATTTGACCACATCACTCATATCTTATTAAGCACTAAGGATAAGATTGTCATTTTACCCAAACCATCAAATCGGTACTTTTTTAGTTGTCAAATTTTTGTCTTGTTTTAATTTGAAACTTTCACCTTTCCCTCCTTCAAACACAACATCACCACCCTCTTTATCTTCCATCCTCTCTCTCATTACCACCACCTTCCTCCCCCTCACCACCCTCACCACTGCCCAGACCCCAACATCACCTCAATAGATCCAACACTCTAGCCACTCTCCAAACAACCCATGATCCAAATACGTTTCTTCTAGATTCAGTCAAAAAACCCCGTGGTTTAGATCATCACTACCACATGCACCGCCACCACCGGTGGATTCTCCATTTGGAACTGAATCTACGATTTTTCATAAATGATTTCCGATTTCCATGCAACTGGATACATAGACGAAAGTAAAAACCTCTGTAAATCGTTAGTTCACGACTGTCATTTCATCAGCTTAAAACTTCCAGCAATTCAGTGTTTAAAACTTATAATATTGTTGTTGTTAGGCCTTCGAAACAAGAGTCTCTTTGATCTAGCTTGTAAAAGGTATGAGGTATTGTTATGCTTTAACTTTCAAGCCATAAAATGTTAAAACAATGTTTAAGATTTGTTGTTTATAAATGATTTCGTGTTCATCTTTTTCCGGGTTTTGTTAATTATTTTGTTATTACTTTGATCTGTTGATTGTTGTATATACTTGATTTGTATTGTTTATGTATGTTTGACATGAGATCTGGTGTAATGTTAATGGTTTCTTTTCGTTTGTTTGGACCGAATTATTCATAATGCTGCAATTTTATGGTTTCCTAATGATAAATTTGCACTTTTATTGTTGAATTGGAATGGCTTGGTTGTAACACCCCAACCGAAGGCAGAAACATCAAAGTGTCAAGTATTGACGATTATTCAGTAGCTCATGGCAAATTACATGTTTTTAAATAATCATTTATTTCAATTACTAAAATCCAAAATGAAATACATATCGAAATGTCTTGAAATAAATTCTAGTACATCAAATGATAAACAAAAACCTAAAGTGTTGAAATAACTCTTCTTGAGAAAACATTAGACTTCAAGCATCAGTATTTCCTGAAATGTTGAGTTTGGAAAAATTGGGGGGTCAACTAAAAGTTGGTGAGAATACATAGGGCTAGTCTAGAAAATAAGTTATAAATATAAGTTTTCAAAATTTGCAATTCATGTTTCTAATGTATATCAAAGTCTACATGTGAAAACAAAACACAAAGTATAAGGGTGCATAATCAATCCTACCAACAAAGTTTGGGTCCATCCCGTAATCATGGTTCACCCTAATATAAAGTTTATACGACAACAATCACCCGCACTCCCCATAAAAATGGTCAGCGAATCTAGGTATGGTTGTTAATCCAATAGATCTAACAAGTTTTGTCTAACACGTGTGGCATCAAAGATTTACAACTAGACACATAAGGTGAATTGCATAAGTATCAAGAATCAAGTTTTTAGTAAACAAGTTTCAATCAAAAGCATGAAAAAAGTAGCAAAATAAGGCTATGTAAACTCACCTTAATAAAAGCGTTGAATTATTTGAAATACAAATGGCACGAAAGTTCCCGAGTATTACCATAAGTCCAAAGGCAATACAAATAAGTGTTGTGAAACTTAAAAGTCTAACTTTTCTAATCTATCTGCATTCCGGGGTTTCTAATTTGGGGATTGACGGTTGTTGATTATTTAGATTAAATAATTGTTAATTAAATAATAAAAGGGAAATTAATATAATAAATCACCTAAAAGGAATTTTTGTAAAATCTTTATCAAATGTTGTTGTACTAAAATAATAATGTGTGAAAATAAAATTTTAATGATTTATTTTCACAATTAAAGATTTAATAATAAATTAAACATAATAAATCAAATAAGTAAATAATACTCACAAATATAAAATTCTATCATTTACATCAAGAAAAATAATATTTCTGCTCTAAATTATTTAAAATAATTTGTGTGAAATTTTGGTGGTAAAATGATGAAAATTGGATTTATTATGAGTTTAATATGATTAAAATGGATTTAATTGCTTAAAAATAATTAATAAATATTTTTATGATAATAAAATTCAGTTTTGTGTAGGACATTAGTTTATAAGTCTAAAATAATTTTTGTAGAATTTTATGACACAATTTATGTATTTTTATAAAAATTTTAGTGTTATTATAATAAAACTGGTAATACTTCTTATATAAAAAAATAAATTATTTTTCTAAAATAAAATTTATAAAATATACTTCTAGTAAGGGAAATCAAAATATATTTTTTTATAAAATTTTTGGATTTGATTTAATAATTAAATATTATTTTTAAAGTTTTGATAATTTAATTATGTATATAAAAGATATTAAATGATAACAATACAAAAAAAAGAAAAGAATGGGTCTTAAGGGATACGAACCCAAGCCCCTTGGCCGGTTCGCTATCTGGAATCACAAGCCCAGACCAACAGTTGGTCTGGGCCTCGAGGACGATGTATTTTGTATAAAAAAACTATATAACTAGTAATCGGTTTGAAACATAAGGATTTAATGAAAAAAAAAATTGTGAGTCGGGTTTTGAACTCATGATATGTGGCCGGTCCAAACAAACATACCAACACGCACAACCATCTAATCTATAGATCGTATGATTGTTTTTATTTTATTTGAATTTTTTTTTTGCGTATTACAAATAATGTCATCTTCCCCAAATTATAAACCAAGAACCCTAGTTTTATAATTGACCCATTAACAAACAATAGTCTCAGTCATCATGGGGCTATTGTTCGGACCAAAACAACAAATGAAATCGTAGGTTTAATCGGGACTTACAGGTTGTGAAGCTACCCAGAAGAATAAGTCAACAAAAAAGTCAAAGTATCTTGAATTCACGATTAAGAATGAATGAACGAGAGAATTGAGAGTAGGGTTATGATTTTCAGCACCTTTAGTGCACCAAGGATGATCCAATTTATAATCCCGTGGGTGTTTAATATAAACGCATAATTAAGCTTGATTAAGGAATGATTCAGCGAAATTGAGAGCTGACAATGACGAGGATGATTGTGTTGGTCATCAATCAGTCGAAATCGTTTCAAAAAATAGACATTAGGCACGTTAATCTTGATTCAAATGTCGGTGGTAATGGGTTTTGACTTTGGTTGATTTTGACCAAGGGATACCGAATCAGTTTATCTTTTATCTATTTCCCATGGTTACGACAACACCAAGATGTTGTAGTGCATGGTTCTTTGTTGTTAAGGGTTTGGGCCGCTTGGGACGCCCGGTTCAAGCCTGGTCCCAAGCATTTATTTTTAAAATTCATTTTTTAATATAACACCCCTGTCAACTATTTATTTCAACTATAAATTAATAATTGTGACTAAGTAAAATAAATAAAGGCCAAAATGACGAATAACGGGGAACTTTATTAAACTTCAACGGTTACAAAAATTAAATGAAAAATACAAAGAGTTACATTGGTAGATAATGTAGATTACTGGAAGTTGTGTAGATTTGGTTTGATGATTGCTTTTTTATTGTATGTTGATGAAAGTTTGAGTGTTATTTTTTGTTATAGTTGTTTTTATATGTGTATTATGTTCCCATTTGTTACCTTTACAAGCAACTTGTGTGTTACTTATTTTACTGTCGTTTTTATATATTCTTTTCATGATTTTTTGGCTCTTGTCATGTGCTTTTTATGGTAAAAAGACGTGTGTAGTTTAGTTTGTTTTTCACGATAATGTAAAAAAAGTTGACAAAAACAAGAACTCGTTGTGATTTAGAAGACCACCAAACCAGCTTAATATGTTATCCAATCTTAAGAAACACCATTGTTTTCGTCGGGTAAGAGCAAAACCCTCGTTTAAACCTAGGTAAAACGCAAATTAAGTTGGTTTGGTGGTCTTCCAAATCACAACGAGTTCTTGTTTTTGTCAACTTTTTTTACATTATCATGAAAAAAACTAAACTACACATGTCTTTTTACCATAAAAAACACATGACAAGAGCCAAAAATCATGAAAAGAATATATAAAAACGACAGTAAAATAAGTAACACACAAGCGTAATTTGCGTTTTACCTAGGTTTAAACGAGGGTTTTGCTCTTACCCGACAAAAACAGTGGCGTTTCTTAAGATTGGATAATAAGATTTTTTAATCACAACGTAGTGATTTTAAAAGTAAAATTATGTGTGTTATGTTTTCTTTGAATCTAGGTGGATAACATATGTTAAGACATAGATAGCATACATTAACATGTGTGTGAGGGGGGGGGGTACATGTAAATTCATGATTTTATTTTATTTTGAAGGTGGACAGATTTTTGTGTTAAAACATGTAAATTAATGAATTTATTTTATTTTGCAGGTGGACAAATTTTTGCGTTAACAGATGAAGATGATTAACAAGAATGAAGTATTGATATGTTTTTTATTATAATGATAGTTTTTTTTTTTGGTTTAAAGATGAAGATCATCATCATCATCATACTCATACTCAGTTAATCCCACCAATTGCAAAAGCTAAGGTTTAAAGATGAAGATGATTATCAATAATTAAACATAGATAGGTTTTTTATGATAGTTTTGATGAATATGTAATGTTTTATTTATTATTAATTTATACATTTAATGTGTTTTAACAATTTTAACGTATGTAATAAGACATCCACATGAGGTCAGGGCTTTATCATGATTTTAATGTATGTAATAATACGCCCTAACATATGTAACAATATGTCTGATAGTTTTACCAGAATGTGCAGGTTTTGTATCGCGATTTTAACGTATGTAATAATACCTCTCTAACATATCTAACAATAAGCCTGAAATGTTTAATAAAATGAAATTTATCTGGAAATCATGAAAAAAATCCCGTTTAACGTACGTAACAATACATCTCTTTTACGTATACAACGATACTGGTATAATCATAAAAAAATCTCGTTTAATAAAATGAAATTTAGAAATTTGAAAATCTAAATTATTATGAGAGAGAAAGTTGTAAAGAGAAAGTAGGAGAGAGAAAATTGGTGAGAGAAAATATGGAGAAAGAAACTTGGTGAGAGAAAATGTGTAGAGAGAAAAGTGATGAAATGAAAGGTGGAGATGGATTTATACTTTTTTACCACATTTTTTTTTTGAAGTGTAAACTTCATTAAGAAAGATGCATCCTCAAAACAAGGACCGCCAAAAACACCATTACAACATACAATGGGTACATAGCCCAATCCTTCCATTGAAGAGACGTAAACATAGACCGACTCCTAAGCCACAAGAATGACAAAGACTTTATCGTAGCCATCGCATCACAAACTTTAGGGTCAATGCCTTAAAAAATCCTCCTATTCCGTGCTCTTCAAATCACCCAACAGTTTATCATAATGATCCCGTTCAAAATCCCTTTCCCCTTTTTGGAACCAGCTCTCAAATCTATGAATGAAAGAATATCATTAAAATCAAAAGAGAATATCGGCCCAATCTTGTACCAAGATCCAATTCCGAACCAAATACCCATGGAAAAACTGTAACTAGTGAAGATGTGATCCAAAGATTCGTCCGCCAAAGAACAAAAAACGCAAGAAAAATCCTGAATATTAATTCGCCTTCTAAGTAAGGCGGTTCTGGTAAGGAGCCGATCCATCCCCGCCCTCCATATAAATAAATTAACCTTTAAAGGAACCCAATGCTCCCACTTCATAACCTGCTGCTTGGTAGCGTCAGTTTTAGTAATTAAAAAGATGTCATTTTTCCCGGTGTCAAAAACTTGATGCGTTAATTCCAAAACATAGGTTTTGGGAAAAAAACTGATTTTTACTAAACCTTTTTAATAAGTTTTAAATTTATAAGTAAACGATAATTACTTAGAAACTAAAACCAAGACATAGGCGGAGAACCTGCCGTGTATAGACAGAAGACCCAGGATACATGCATTCACCCTTCCAGATTGCACGTGTCCTTAATCATTATTAGAAAGCTAATACTTCCTTGATCATGGTGAATCCACCAACGTGTGATCGATACCCACAGCCGCCTTGCAAGTTTGCCCAAAATTTTGCCTCATCCTAGAAAGCTCTCCTCAACCTGTCCTAAAAACTAAAATAAAAGTAAACTAGATAGATAAAATACTAAAACTAGGGATAGAATACTAGTGCCGAAACACTAGCGGGTGGAACATGTCTAATCATAGATTAAACACGTTCTAAACATGCAACTCGTGTGCATGTAAAGTAACTAAAAAGAAAAAGAAAGTTGTTCAGGAAGGTTTATACATACCTTGGCATGAAGATTCAACCGTCAAATAAAGTTAATCATTTGAAAATAGCGACTTTTGGGTGAAGGTTCGTGACTTTTAAGGTCTTGCACGTCCATGTGACACAGGAACACGTTCGTACAAGTCCTGACGAACCCAATTTTAAAATTTTAAACTGTTTTCCGTTTATGAAGTTTCAAAATTATGTCTAGCCGCACTCAGGATGATTTTAAAACCTTTTAATTTTAAGATCTGAAAACAGTGTGTTTAAAAATTTGAAGAGATTAAACTATACTTACCTGCCGCTCTTCATGGTATGATACACGTATCCCGAATGAAAATAAAGAAGAAATAAAAACCCTCCAAAATAAAAGTTGATAATTTGGCGATTTCGGCGTCCTTTATGGGAATTCTCCGAGGTAGCTAATCTTGAAGGAAATCTGCAAAAAAAAAAAAAAACTCAAAACAACCGCAATCATCGAAAATAAAGGAGAAATAAAATGAAAAATCAAAATAAAGAAGACAAAAAAGAAAAAGAAAAAGAAAAAGAAAGTGAAAATGAAATTAAAAATAAAAATAAACCGATTAATTAAGTGACTTAGGTTTTTCTTGGGAAATTAATTGTGTCCCCCCCAGCAACGGTGCCAAAAACTTGGTAGCGTCGGTTTTAGTAACTAAAAAGATGTCATTTTTCCCGGTGTCAAAAACTTGGTGCGTTAATTCCAAAACATTGGTTTTGGGAAAAAGACTGATTTTTACTAAACCTTTTTAACAAGTTTTAAATTTATAAGTAAACGATAATTACTTAGTGATGGGATTGGGTACTGAATACACCACTCCGCATACCCAAACCCGGCACAACGTCACCGCGCGGACAAAAGCTACGCGCAAGAAAGGGTCAAAACACATTAGTGGTTGGCTCAGCAAAATTCAAAAACGATTGCTGAATACCAGAAAATGGTAATGAATCAAGCTAAACTCAACGTCCAAAAGACGTTAAGTTTCGATACAAGCGAGGAAGACTCAGAATCTCCTCGAAAAAACAAAAATGGTCGTCATGCTAAGGGACCTCGTCAGGCGGTACGTGGTGGAGGCCGTGGTAGAAATACTCACGGCCAGGACCCCGTCAACCTGAACGATGAACTAGACGGCTATGAATCAGAAAATGAGGTGTGTCATGATTCTAATAAAAAACAAAATTCCAAATCTGTTGCCAGCAGTCTGGCACCCAAGGATGATGACCTCTACAAACCATACAGACCGAAGACTTTCGCCGAAAGATCAAAATTCTGTGCACGTATTGCACTGGCACCGATGCCCCAAGAATGCAAGCTACCAAGCACCATCGGGAAATATGATGGTTTGCGCGATCCAGACGATCACCTGCATGCTTTTGATTGCGCAGGCAGCTCCAAGCTATGGCCGGTCCAAGCCTGGTGCCACCTGTTTGTACAAACATTAACAGGGGCAGCCAGAGTATGGTATGAAAGCCTGCCTGTAGGAAGTCTGGTGGACTTCGATGATTTAATAAGAAAATTCAAGAATCACTTCTCACATCTGCGCAAACACAAGAAAGACAAGGCACACATTCTCTTGTGTACGCGCCACGAGAATGAATCCCTAGAAGATTACATCATCAGGTACAACAAGGAAGCCCTTCAACTAGGATGCGGAGAAGAACTTACCCGTGCAGCATTCATACACGGGGTAAGAAATGACGATCTGATGAAATGCTTAACCGGTAAAGACGGCGTGCCACAAGCTTGGGATGAAGTGATTGAAGCTGCTAAAGTTTATGCGTCTTCTGACCGATCTTTCCATCGCAACAAAAACGCGCACCAAAATAGCAGTCACCATCCATAATCAAACAACAGAGGGAAAGGCAAACAGTCTGTCTGGTCAAGAATTTCAGGTACAGCAGAGGAAGGAAAATATTCCTCCGCACAAGACGCAAGAAACATGCTCAGTTCAAGAGGGTCCCGTGACCATAAAGGACACTCGAAGAAGAATTACGAATGGACACCACTGTCCAAAACACCATCTGAGGTGTTAAAAACTGAACAAATTCAATTTCCAAAACCACAAGAACTCTGTGGTGACAGGCGGAACGTGGACAGATCAAAATACTGTGAGTATCACGAAGACCACGGCCATATGAAAGACAACTGCTACAGCTTGAAGATGGAAATTGAAAACGCCATAAAGTCAGGGCAGTTAACGCACCTCGTGAAGAACATGAGAAGAAAGCAGAGGGACAACACGGAAGGAGGAGAACCCTCTCAGAAAAAGATACGCAATCTCAATGCGCATCACGTGTATAGCGCTTCCCGCAATACATGCAACATGACACATAGAAACGCAAGCCATAAGCGCACCTTTATGGAGGCAAGAAATGATTCATGGAAAGAAGAACAAGTGATTATGCCAAAGGTAAAGGGTGGGGCTTCGTCCACAGCTCCATTGATCATCACAGGGGTTGTTGGCCATTATCGAACACGATACATGTTCTTGGATAATGGCAGCAGCACTGATATCATGTACCAGCAATGTTTCGACCAGTTGGACGATGATGACAAAAGAAGAATAACACCAACAACAGAACCAATCTCAGGCTTTATCCATGAAACAATCTACCCACTGGGTACGCTCACTTTCCCAGTAACACTCTAAGAGGGGAAGCATTCGCGCACCGAAACGTGCGACTTCACAGTGCTCCCCGTTAACTCTTCACATAATATCCTACTGGGACGAGAAGGATTAGCAAAATTCAACTGCAATGCATCTACGCCACATAAGATGGCAGGTTTCCCGACGCGAACAGGACCCCATTCGCACTCTCTTAAAGAAGTTGTTAACGAAGAACATGGATATCTTCGCCTTCAAACCATCAGACATGGTCGGTGTCCCGCGACACATCGCAGAGCACAAGCTAAACGTCTACAAAAATGCCGAGCCAATCGCCTAGAAAAAGCGCAGCATGGGGCCAGAGAAAACAAAGGTGATGAATGAACAAGTGACAAAACTCTTGAAGGCCGGAATTCTGCGCAAGAGCAAATATCAAACTTGGGTGGCAAACCAAGTTATGGTAGGAAAGTCCAACGGCACCTGGCGCATGTGTGTCGATTACAAAGACTTAAACAAGGCTTGTCCAAAAGATTGTTACCCATTACCCGAAATCGACCTGAAGGTCGATTCCTTGGCACCTTACAGGTTCAAATGCTTCCTGGACGCTTATAAGGGCTATCATCAAATTTAAATGGCCAAAGAAGACGAAGACAAGATAGCATTCCGCACAGACATGGGCACCTTCTACTACACCAAGATGCCATTTGGGCTAAAGAACGCAGGGGCAACATATCAACGATTAATGGACACCGCATTTGTAAAACAAATCGGTGTAAATTTAGAAGTGTACGTTGACGACTTGGTGTTAGGACAAAAAGGATTGGTGAAACCACTTTTGTAAACCTTAGTCTAATTCACTTCTGTCAAATTATTCTAAGTATAGAACTACTGAAGAAAGAAGACTAAACAGCTGAAGAAGGATTCTACAAGTACTGAAGAAGAAATGCATCAGAAGTTCTGAAGTCCAAACCAGACAGTTCTCTGAAGAACTACTAAAGACAAACTACTCATCAGTAGTTTGTCATTCATCAGCACTTGTTCAAGAATCTTTCCACTGCCTTATGTTTCAGTAGTTTATTAGTTTAGTATTACTTTTACTTTTTGTACAAGTTCCAAGATTGCAACTTGTTGCAACTTGTCTCTGAACTTGCTTTTTGGCAAGGTTCATGTATTTGTAAAGTCTATAAATAGATGGGTTCATCCCTCTGTTTTAGATATTGATTTTTAATACAGAAATCCTTCAAAGCTTATCATTGTTATTTCCATTTCATTTACTGAGAATCTGTTTAAGTGTTCATTCTCATTCAATGCTTAGATTCTCATTAAATACTTGTCTTTAGTTTTATCAAACGTCCAGGGGGAGTAATAACTCCTGTTGATAAGTGTAGCTTTAACTTATATCATTCCGCTGTGCTATTACTGATAAAGAACTTGCTAGACACTTAAGTGTTCACTAGCAAGTTCATACAAAGAGCAATACTGATCCAACAATTGGTATCAGAGCACTGGTTTATCTGATCACATATCAATCTAACACATTGAGAATCAGACACAGGCTCTTATTGATATTCAATAAAGGATTAAAAGTTCACTTTTATCAACATCCATCACTTTAAGAGATATTTGGCAAATCAATACTCTCTAAAATGGATCCTCATAATACTGGTTCTGCCAATAAACCTGCTATGCTAGTAAGAAATGAATATAATATCTGGCAAAGGAGAATGGCACATACCTTATCACAGACCAACACAGGTTGCTGGAAATCTGTGATATATGGTCCTCATAAACCAGTAAATATCAATCTTGAAACTAAAGAAGAAATTCCAAAAGACCCAAAAGACTTTACAGATGATGATTTCCTAAAACTTGAGCTTGATGCTAAAGCTTTCTCTATGTTGGCAATGGCACTCCCAAATGAAATCTACTCTGGCCTATTACATTGTGATAGTGCCAAAGAGCTTTGGGATTGCCTCAAAGAACAGTTTGGAGGAACTGAAGAGGTGATTGCCAACACCAGAGAAATCATGGCTCAACAATATGAAACTTTTGCTCACATTAATGGGGAAACTTTAACACAACAATTTGATAGATTCTCCTCATTAATATCTGAGCTAAAATTAAATGGTCAGACCTACACAACTGTATCTATGCTTCATAGATTTTTAAGGTCTTTAACTGAAAAATGGGAAACATACTCTATAGTCTTAAGATCTTCACCAGACTTTAGCTCCCCCACTCTTACAAAACTTCATGGGAGATTACTTACTTTTGAAAGAGAAATTGATCAAAAGAAAAAGTTACAAAGTTCTGGTAAAACTGCCGATGACTATCTACCAGGTAGTACAACACTATTGGGACAAGACTCACCAACTTGTTCAAATAGTTTTGGATATTTTGACCATATTGACATAACTGCTGGGATCTCATCTGAAAGATCATTCCCAGGTTATGACAATAATGATTTTAGTCAAACTGCTGATAACATGTGTTTTAACATGGATGATTTAAAAAATTTCAGCAGTGATGACTTGGAAGAAATGGATATTCTACACCAACTGGCCATGATAAGTTTAAAAACAAACAAATTTTACAAAAGGTCAGGAAGGAAGTTTCCAGGACTCAACAGCTCAACAAAAATTGGTTTTGACAAATCTAAACTTAGATGTCACAAGTGTCAAAAGTTGGGACACTTTGCTAGAGAGTGTAGAAGCTCTAGCTTTAACCAATCTCAGTCTGGAAATAATTTTAACCCCAGTTATAACAGGAATAATGGAACACAAGGGAGTGCACATTTTGTACAGGCACAAGCTCCACAACACCAATATGTGCCACAAGTACAATATGTACAGATGCCTGCTCAACAGATGCAGAGCCAACAATCAATCCCTCCCTTTCCAGCTGCTCAACCACCTCCACAGACTCAGCAACCCTCACAACAAAGTTTATTTACTTCAGGGTATGTTGACTGGAGCAGTCTTCCTTTTGACACTACTGAGTGTAACCCTGATGCAGACAACAAGATGTTTGACATCAACTGGGGAGAACCTGACAATGGCAGAAAGAACTTTGCCTTGATGGCATTTGAGGGATGCACCTCAAAATCTGTCTTGTCACATGTATCAAAAGAATCTTTGACAAAACTTTGTTCTATTTCTTGCAAAGAATCTTTTGCTCTCATAAGAGAGACTAATGTGCACTTACAAGGTAAAGCAAATGACTCTGAGAGAAAATTCACTCAGATGAAATGTGATTTAGAAAGAAAACTTCTTGCAAAAACAAAAGAAGTTTCTAAATTAACTAACACTGCTATTGAAACCCAAGCACAAATTAAAATCATGATAAATGACCTTGGAAATGTCAGACAAGAGCTTGCTGACACCAAGGTCACATGTGAAAAATGGGTTGAATCTTGTAAAGGGTACCAACTATTGCTAAACAAACAAAGTGCTTCAAATGTTAGGTTTGGCATAGGGTACAATCACACTGAAACACCAACAGATTTTTCCCCCAAAACAACTGAAGATGGGAGAAAATTGTTTCAGGTGAAACTTCTGAAGAGAAAGAATGCACATCTTTCCATGAAAACTTTCTAAAAACTCACAAAGAAAGTTCTTCAGAAGTACTGATAAAATCTGACATTAAGCCATCAGTAGTTTCAACTACATCAAGAGTTGAGAACCTGAAAACTACTGATGACCTAAAACCAATCAATACAGTCAGAAACTTGTCTTTAAAAGAAAAGACAAAAGAATGTGAAATCTGTGGTCTGTTCAACCACAAGACAGAATTTTGCAGATACAGAAAAGGTATTCAGTACAACAAGAAAATTCAACAACTGGTTGTGGGAAAACAAATCAGAAATGATTTTGTAGAAACTTTTTCTCCCAGGAAACAACAACCAGTAAACACCTTTTCTCAGAAAAAGACAAAATCTCAACAAAAATCTTTTTCTCAAAATTCTCTTTCAGTAGTTAGACCTAAATCATCAGCAGTTTCACAAACTGCTGAGATTAAAAATCTCATGAACATGGTACAACTACTGATGACCAAAGTTGATGGTGGTCCTCAAAAGGATACCACCATTGCTCTTAATGAAAAATCCATTGCCAAAAAGAGATGGATTCCTCAACTTGGTCAAGAACAACCTGTAAATGTTCTCAAGAGCAAACCCAAAGCCAAACTGGCTTGGGTTCCCAAATCTAACTAATTTGCTATCTTGTGCAGAGAGTTTCCAGAGGCTTAAATAGCATTTGGTATGTTGACAGTGGAGGCTCAATGCACATGACAGGATGCAGATACCTGATAAACAATTTTATCAGTCAAAGAGAAGGATCTGTATCCTTTGGGAACAATGCTAAGGGATATGTGCTAGGACATGGCAATGTCTCCTCTGGCAAAATACAGTTTGACAAAGTCAATCTGGTTGAAAACCTTGAGTACAACTTGCTGAGTGTGTCACAAATGTGTGATAAAGGATATTCTTCCTTTTTCACAAAGACAGCATGCAAGATCATATCACCAGAAGGCCAGAAGTTGATAGAGAAGATCATTGAAGATCACACTTTGTTGATAGCCAAAAGATGTGGCAATGTCTATGCAGTGGACATTGAAAATGACAAAGTACTGAACAACACTGCCTGTTTCTTCTCAAAGGCATCAACTTCAGAGACTGATCTCTGGCACAGGAGACTTGGCCATGTGAACTTTAAAACCATAAATAAAGTCACAAAAATGGGCTTGGTCAGAGGTCTACCTTTAAAGGTATACCAGTGTCAAGAACACTGTGTATCCTGTTTAAAGGGAAAACAACATAAGTCCTCCTATAAGTCTATTGAAGAATCAAAAACTACTGCATGTCTTCAACTACTCCATATGGACTTATTTGGGCCTGTAAAAATCTTGAGCCTTGATAAGAAGAAATACTGCTTGGTCATCATTGATGACTATTCAAGATTTACATGGGTATTCTTCTTATTTTCCAAGGATGAGGCTGCTGAAATCATCAAGTTCTTCATTCTACAAGTAGAGAAACAATATTCTCTATCTGTTAAAGCCATTAGAAGTGACAATGGGACAGAGTTCAGGAACAAAAATCTGGATGAATTCTGCTTGTCTAAAGGGATTATTAGACAATACAGTGTTCCAGAACTCCTGAACAAAATGGTGTAGTAGAAAGGAAGAACAGAACCTTAATTGACGGAGTAAGAACAATGTTAGCTGATTCAGGCTTACCATTGTATTTCTGGGTTGAAAGCAGTTAACACTGCATGCTATGTTCAAAATAGAGTCCTTGTTAACAAGAGACACTCCAAGACTGCCTATGAAGTTCTTCATGGCATAAAGCCCCTTATCTCCTTTTTCAGGGCTTTTGGATGTCAATGTTTCATTCTAAACATCAAAGACTCTATTTCAAAGTTTGCTGCCAAAGTTGATTCAGGTTACTTTCTTGGTTACTCTTCCACTAGAAAAGCCTACAAGGTTTTTAACTCAAGAACCAGGATAGTAGAAGAAACACTGAATGTCAAGTTCAATGAGTCAAAACACACTCTTATTCCAGCACATCCTGCTGAACTTTTTGACCTTGACAGCTTCCATTTTGGACCTGAAAAGACTGTTACTTCATCTAAACCTACTTATTATGGTGATCAAAGGTTTGATGATGAGGATCCAGCACCATGGACTCCTCAAACAGTCATTAAGTCAACTTCCAAACCATCAGAAGTTTCACAAACTTCTG
This sequence comes from Ambrosia x helenae, assembly GCA_030844895.1. Taxonomy (NCBI): domain Eukaryota; kingdom Viridiplantae; phylum Streptophyta; class Magnoliopsida; order Asterales; family Asteraceae; genus Ambrosia; species Ambrosia x helenae. The sequence continues at coordinate 92,305,641 of CM061225.1, forward strand.
ATTCAAGAACTGCTGATGTACAAACTCAAACATCTGCTTCAGCACCTAAAACTACTGAAGACACTGAAACTGCTGAACCAGACATTATAAACCTTAGTGGTTTGTTTGATGAAGTACAAGAGCCACCTACACCTATCAGTGGTTTACAACAACTGATTGAACACAAAGATCATCCACTTGAACAAATCATGGGTGATATTGCATCAGGTGTTCTCACAAGAAACCAGCTTTCCAACTTTTGCTTCTTCTCAGCATTTATTTCTCAGTTGGAACCTAAAAAGTACCAAGAAGCCCTCAAAGACAACAACTGGGTACAAGCCATGCAAGACGAGTTGCTTCAATTCAAAAAATAACAGGTTTGGGAAATCTGTCCCTTACCACCAAACAAGCAACCAATTGGCACAAGATGGGTTTTTAGGAACAAACAAGATGAGGCTGGTATGATTATAAAGAACAAGGCAAGACTGGTAGTACAAGGTTACTCTCAAGAAGAAGGAATTGATTATGATGAAACCTTTGCTCCAGTTGCAAGGCTTGAAGTCATCAGGTTATTTCTGGCCTATGCCATTTCCAACAAAATAAAAGTTTATCAAATGGATGTTAAAAGTGCATTTTTGTAACACCCCAACCGATGGCGGAATCATCGAGGTGCCACGTAGTGACGATTGTTCAAAAGCACATGGTACTAAATTGTAAATATTATTGAATAAACCAGAATTGTCTTACATGGAAATGGAAAATACATTGTCTAAATGAAATGTAAATATTGAAATAACTGAATTAAAATAAAGCACTAAATGTCTCTTGCTAAAGCACTAGATCAAACTGCACCTGAAACATGTACAAAAATAGGTTTGGTCAACATAAGAAATGTTGGTGAGCATTCCTAGTGTTGATATATATATAGTAAGTTAAAAAGATATACAATTCAAGTGCCTGCTACAGTGCAAATATGTAAACTATGTATCATACAAATGAGCGAAATCAACCCTGTGACTGTATAATGTACTGTATGAACGGTGGTGTACTCATCCAATAAATGGGTGATAACTTAACAATGGCAACGGATTCTCCGATGAAAAAGGGGGAGAATCAATCTAGGCGGGTTGTCAATCCAAATAGCGCTATCCAATGTTAAGGTCGGCTTGTACCATGTTAATGATTTCACTAAGTACAAATGTATTCCACATGTATTGTCTAAGCATAAAGCACGTTGTAAGCAATGCACATAGTACTAGAATTGTATTGTGAAAATGTAAACTTGTATTTGAAATTTGTAATAGTGTACATGTAACACCCCAAAAATAAATAAAAGCAAAAAGGGGATAGGAAGTACTCACTGTCTATGTAATAGCTTGTAATTGAACTGGACAACGAAATATGAATTGAGATTACTCCCAAATGATCAAGGTTTTCAGAACCGGACCGGACGTCGAACCGGACCCCCGGCCGGTTCACCGGTTCAACCGGTCCGACCGGTTCGACCGGTTCGACGAACCGGCCCAAAAAACAAAAAAAATTAAAAAAAATAAAACAAAAATTAAAAAATCCGGTCCGACCGGTCCGGTTTCCGGTCCGACCGGCCGGTTTTCCGGTCCGACCGGCCGGTTCACCGGTTCAACCCCGGTTCGCTGCAAAAACGGTCCGACTACCCGAACCGGACCGGTCCAGGCCCCGGAGCCCGGTCCGACCGGTCCGACCGGCCGGTCCGGTCCGGTTTTCAAAACAATGCAAATGATCAACCTAAAGTATTTGATAACGTGTAAGGGAAATAACTCTAGGATACATGTATTTCTAGGGCTTCGAATTGGGGATAAACGTTTATTTGTTTATTAAACAAATTGTTTATTAATTATGAGAAATTTAATAAATAAATAAATAAAAGTCTCTTGGTAAAATTTTAAGTTGAATATAGTCACAACATAAGGTTTTAAGTATGAAAATAATTTTTATAAAATTATTTTCTTGAAAATAGAATATTTAATCTAATTATTTCAAATTGCCAAAATATGACTTTAATATCTAAAAATATTAAAAATTAAAGATTTTCTGAATTAAAAATTGTATTTCAGTTCTAGATATTTAGAAATAATTTATATAAAATTTTGGTGCAAAAATATTGAAAAATGAATTTATTATGAATTATTTATGATTAAAACTAACAAAAATTAATTAAAAATATAAAATAAACGGTTTTTCTGAAATAAAAATATTTTCTGGAATGTTTAAGAATATACAAGTTTAGGATAATTTTTGTGAGATTTAATAAAATCGTTTAGATATTTTTATGGAATTTAATAAATATAAATGAATAAACTTGTATTATTAATAATATATATTAAATAAATTATTTTTGAAAAACTAAAATTTGAGTGATGAACTTTATCATAAAACTGACTTAGAATAAATTTTGTAGATTTTATAAAGTTGTTTTAGTATTTTAAAAACTAATTTTAAAAAAAATGCAAGTATTTATATATAGGCTTAAATGTTGGAAGAGAGAAAAAAAAAGAATGTTTATGGTGGGGGTCGAACCTGGGTCAGACCCGGTTCGTGTGTTTTAAACTCACCCTCTTAACCAACTGATCTGTGAGCTATTACGTGATAGATTTCCAAATAGTTTACATTTAACTCATATCTGATATTCATGTTCTTCCCCAAATTAACCCATTCGAGCCCTAGCTTAACAATCACCACAATTAGAGACCAATAGCCCCTGGATTCATGGGGCTATTGCTCGTCATGTGCCGAAGACTGAAACCCACGAAAGAAACAAACTTACAAGATACGAAATCGTGATGTGAGAGCTCGGTCAAGGAAAAAGTCAAATGCGACTAAAAACGCTTCGATTGCAGGTTATTAACAGAAATTGAAAGTAGGGAGATGTTTATCGGCGAGTGTAGAGGGTGTAGTGATGTTCAATTTATAGGGCAAGGGTCGGATGAACAAATTGGAAAGTTTTGACCCATTCATGACATGAACGCGTTTTAGGTCTAAAATAGGTATGTTTTGACCATAATAATCGTGTAATAGGTGCGTAATTTCCTATCTCGAATCAATGGTTACCATATTCTTGTTAAATCAAGAGCAAAGAAAAAAAAGAAAAAAATAAAAAAAATAAAAAGGTAGCGTGCAGCAGCGAGCAGCAGAGGAGGAAGAAGAAACAGACGCGAAGACAGGTTTAAATACTTAACGGGTTGGGTTTGGAACAAGATTGAGCTTGTAGCTCAGATGGTTCGGCGTTGGTGTTTGGTTGTGGCCGGCTCGGGTTCGAAACCTGGCAACAGCAGGTTTTTTTTTTCTTTTTTTTTTTTAACAGTTTAAGGGGAAGGAGGAGTGGGCCTGAGTTCTTGTTGGGCCTTGGGCTCATGAGATGGACAAGGGATATGGATTGGGTTGTGGTTTAGTCTAGAATTGGATAAAAGGGATATTATTATCTATTATTATTATTATTATTATTATTGTATAAAAATATATATATATATATATATATATATATATAATGAAAAAGTGACGGATGTCACAATTTTTGTATGGAAAAATAAAAGAGGAAGTGTATGTCTGTCAGCCACCTGGGTTTGAGGATCCTTCTCATCCTGAGTGGGTGTACAAACTAGACAAAGCTCTTTATGGGCTCAAACAGGCTCCAAGAGCCTGGTATGAAACACTTTCTAACTTTCTACTCAAAAATAACTTCACAAGAGGCTCCATTGATAAAACTATTTTCATAAAACTTGTTGGAAATCATATCTTACTTGTTCAAATATATGTTGATGATATCATATTTGGTTCAACAAACACAAAACTGTGTGATGAATTTAAGAAACTCATGCAATCAAAATTTGAGATGAGTACAATGGGAGAACTACAGTACTTTATGGGACTGCAGATTAAACAACAAACAAATGGAACTTTTATACATCAATCAAAATATGTTAAAGAATTATTAAACAAATTTTCTTTACAAGACCGTAAATCATGTTCCACTCCCATGACACCAACCACACAAGTTGAACTAGATGATCAAGGAAAACAGGTTGATCAAACCATGTATAGATGTATGATAGGTTCCCTTTTATATCTAACTGCTTCTAGACCAGATATTATGTTTTCAATATGTGTCTGTGCTAGATATCAATCAGCTCCTAGGGAATCACACCTCATTGCAGTCAAAAGAATCTTCAGATATCTGAAAGGAACTCCAACACTTGGAATTTGGTATCCTGCTTCAAGCAATACCAAGTTATCAGCTTTTTCAGATAGTGACTATGCAGGGTGTAAAATGTCAAGAAAATCAACATCTGGTGGTTGTCAATTCTTGGGAAACTGTCTAGTGTCCTGGCAATCAAAGAAACAAACATCTGTTGCAACTTCAACTGCTGAAGCTGAATACATTGCAGCTGCAAGTTGTACATCACAGATACAATGGCTCCAGTATCAACTTATTGATTATGGAATCAAAGAGACCAAGACACCATTGCTTGTAGACAGCAAATCTGCCATTAGCATCATTCAAAATCCTGTTCAGTTTTCAAAAACCAAACATATTGAAATCAGGTATCATTTCATAAGAGATTGCTATGAAAAAGGCAAGATTGAAGTGAAACATGTAGCAACAGCTAATCAAATAGCTGACATATTCACTAAACCCCTTGACACATCAACATTTCAAAAGTTAGTATTCATGCTTGGGATGCTAACTTTGTAAGTATTTCTTTTTACTTTTCTGCACATATTTTCATTTTTCACTTACATTTGTCTTTAAGTCTGAAAACTTCTGAAAAACAAACAAGAGAGAAACTACTGATGAACAAAACATCAGTATGGGAATATTTTCTGAAAAATGATTAACTTCTGATAAAACAACATTCAGAAGTTATGAATAAAGTATTTATAAAAGCATTCTCATCAGTTGTTCAAAACTACTGAAGAGAAAGTGGGAACTACTGATGATATTTGTTCTTCATCAGCAGTTTGGTCAAAAAGGGTAAATCAGACTTTTCCCACATCAGAAGTTTGACCTAGGTGGTTAAAAACTTCTGATAAATACCTTTTCCAACACTTATCCTTTCAAAAAGCAAAAATTCCCTCCTTCTCTCTCACAAAACACTCTCAAGACCTAAATCTGCAAAAACACTGTTCGATCCACACACACACAAACTACATGGCTCTAGTACTGAAACAGGGACACAATCAAAGAGGCTACTTTGAAAAACAAGAAGCCTGGTCCCAATACGACGAAATCATTGATTTGGTCGTGAAATCCCAATACTTCACCGCCCTCACCATCGACCCTCCAATCCACACTGAAACTCTAAATGAGTTTTGGGCAAACGCAGAGACGGTGACGGTGAACAACAAAGTAATCTCCCTCAATTCAACCATCAAAGGGAGAAGAATGGCAATCACACCGGCTATTTTGGCAATTAGGCTGGGTTTGGATGATGTAAATGCCCCAGACCAATTTCCAAACTCTCAGATTCATTTAACCATGACAGAGTGTGGTTAGCAAGGTACTCTCTCACATGCTACAATCTTTAAGAAATATTTTGAACCAAAGTATAAACTGCTTTTTCATTATATCATTATGTGTTTGAGTCCAAAAACTGGAGCTTATGATCAGATGCCCTCAACTTTTCAACCTATTTTTCATTCCATAGTGAATGAAACAAAATTCAGGGCATCATCACTTTTCTTTAATGAGTTGGTGTTACGTCATCTCAATACTAAAAAGAAGTTTTTGTTGTACCCAAGATTTATTATGCATTGCATAATAAAAGAACTTGGAGAAGAGGTGCTTGTGGGTAAAACAACAATTTTAAACCCTTTATCCTCACAAGCATACTCAAGGCACAACAAACCGGCTGCCTGGCCAGAAGATGACCAAGGGGAACCAGAAACAGTCCCCATGGAACCCTCATCTTCCAAACTTACACCCCCAAAGGCCAGGAAACCCAAGCAACAAAAACAAAAACCCACCAACCCAAAAAGAAAAGCAGTTCAGGAGGTTGTGATGCCTGAACTGGCTAATGTGCAATCTGCACTTGATAAAGATGTGACTGAAACATCCTCTCAGTCTCATCCATCTCAAACCCCACCAAGAGCACCAATCACCATACTTTTCAAAAGAAAAAGACTAAAGAAAACTATTCCTATTGACTCCTCTTTTGAAACTGCTGAACCCATTGACCAAACTACTGAACCAGCACCCCAAATTTCTGAACCTGATATAGAAATAGCCAAACTTCTCTCTGGGCTAAAAGAGAGAATCCCATCCGAACATGTCAGTCCCCAACAACCACATCAAACAGGGGACATAGCCTCAGAACTTGACATGGATGTGGACACTCAAAGCCCTAACCAAAGAGATGAGGATGAACCAGGGTCTCTAAGCCCAAACTTAGAAACTCTTGGTACTTTTGAGGGTGCTACTACTCATTTACCACCCAGTGGTGGATCTGAGGAAAGAAGCAACATAGCTAAGACCTCAACTGTGGCAACTACTGATGAAGGCTTAATGCCTGAGGTAGGAAATCCTCTGAACCAAGAAAAAGAGGTACATGAGACAACTGAGTTGGGCTCAGCTCATGATGTAACTGATACAGTCCTCATTGAGGATGTAATCAGGGATTCAGATGATTCCATTGACTTGGATGATGATTCACAACACAAAACTACTGAATTAACGGCTACAAGTGAAGGTCCTGCACCTGGTGTATCTATGCTCAAGAAGCTAGTCACACCAGATCAGGTTAAAGTCCACTTAATCCCTGATTCCCCAATAGTGGCATCTTTTGTACAACAAGAAGATCAACCCAAAACACACCCCTCACTACAAATGCCTACCCAATTCCCTAGGCCATCCAGCATAGACATGAACCAGCTATGCAGCCCAGATGGTCCCTTATATCACATGATGAACACCCTCATCAAAAATCACTTCCAAACCTACACAGCTGACTTGGAGCTGTCCATCAAAAACCAATTTGGAGTGATACAGACTAAGATGAACGATCTGTCCAACAAGATTGACTTCAACTCCAAACAGATTGCTACTCTTACAGGTCATTTCTCTGAACCCTCAAAGAAAAAGCTTGATGAATCCAAAAAGGGGGAGAAAACTAAGGAACCTGGGGAGTCATTCGAAGCCAGGATAAAGGCAAGAGTGGCTATCCAAGAAAGAGAACAGAGAAACCAAGCCAGAAGAGAACAACTGGCCCAACAATTTGGTGTCTCTGTACAAGAAATAAAAGATGCTGAAAAGCCTGATGAATCCCAAGGCCACAATGAAGAAACTTCTGATGGTGAAAGTTCTGATGAAGACTCAGAAAATACTGAAGACAATCCTTCAGTAGTTGACAGACCTTCAGTAGTTGTCAACCCATCAGAAGTCAACACTTCCAACACTGAAACTGCTGAACAGCCTTCCAGATCAACTGAACCTACTCAACCAACTCCTATTCCAAAGCCTACTACAACTACAACAATGACTGTGCTGAACCCTTCTCCTCTATGAATGTCCAAAGAACTACTTGAGAAGAGTTTAATTGCAGCTGAAAGAAAGGCTAAGGAAGATGAGATCTGGAGTGCTTTGGAAGCAAGGGATGACTTAAGCCTCAATGAAAAGCTACAGGCTTATGAAGCAGAACTTCAAAGGCAGGCTAACCTGGAAAGAATTGCTGAGGAAGACAAAAGACAACAACTGATGTCTTACATCACCAAGAACAGCAAGACCAAAGCCTATACATTGAAGGGACTCTCCATGGAAGAGCTAACAAGAAGAGCTCAACTTATTGCAGACAAACTTGCAACAAGTAAAGATGGAAAAGCCAAGAGAGCCCAGATGATTGAAGAATTAGTAGCAAATGGTTATGGTTCAAAGGCCTCCGTGTCCAAATGGAAAGAAGAAAGAATGGTGGACACTTATAGAAAATACAAGGCTGCAAGGGCTGCAAATCCAGAGAAGTTTGAAACTGCTGAAGTGTCAACTTCAGTAGTTAGAACTTCTGGTGTTTCAAGAAAACCTGCTACAAAGAAAAAGACAGAGGAGAATGTGAAGACTGATTTCAGGATGGTACTACTAGAAGGAAGTACAGTAGTCCATTCTGACTTCGACATTGAAGAGAAACCTCTGCTAACCCAATTCAGGGATCCTTCCACCTTAGCCTATCAAATTCAAAAGACCATTAAAGACAAACTGCACACTAAGGTAGTTACTGAGCATCACTTGCCAACCTTTCAACTACCTAATGTGATGCAACAAGAACAAGGAAGAGAATCCAACCTGAGAGTCACTGAAGTCGAAGACATCCAACACTCAGGAGCATCCCAGGGTACCAGCATGGTTCCCTATACTTTAGACTTTGACAAGTCTAAAGTGCCTATCATCAGATGGTCCTTTACTGATGACAACTCAGTACAAGTGACAAGAAGAGACCTCGCAAGCAGAGCCTATAAGTCGATGAATGATCTGAAGAAGCTATCAACTCAAGACCTGCTTACAATCCAGCATCTAGAACCACAAAAAGGATCTCTCACTGATGAACAGCTGAACCAGTTGAAGAATTCCATGTTCAAAGGGATATGGAAAATTGTCAAGGACAGAAGAAGAGAATAAAGTAATTAGAAAGGTTTTGGCTTCATCAATCCAGGGGGAGATTGTTAGGACAAAAAGGATTGGTGAAACCACTTTTGTAAACCTTAGTCTAATTCACTTATGTCAAATTATTCTAAGTATAGAACTACTGAAGAAAGAAGACTAAACAGCTGAAGAAGGATTCTACAAGTACTGAAGAAGAAATGCATCAGAAGTTCTGAAGTCCAAACCAGACAGTTCTCTGAAGAACTACTGAAGACAAACTACTCATCAGTAGTTTGTCATTCATCAGCACTTGTTCAAGAATCTTTCCACTGCCTTATGTTTCAGTAGTTTATTAGTTTAGTATTACTTTTACTTTTTGTACAAGTTCCAAGATTGCAACTTGTTGCAACTTGTCTCTGAACTTGCTTTTTGGCAAGGTTCATGTATTTGTAAAATCTATAAATAGATGGGTTCATCCCTCTGTTTTAGATATTGATTTTTAATACAGAAATCCTTCAAAGCTTATCATTGTTATTTCCATTTCATTTACTGAGAATCTGTTTAAGTGTTCATTCTCATTCAATGCTTAGATTCTCATTAAATACTTGTCTTTAGTTTTATCAAACGTCCAGGGGGAGTAATAACTCCTGTTGATAAGTGTAGCTTTAACTTATATCATTCCGCTGTGCTATTACTGATAAAGAACTTGCTAGACACTTAAGTGTTCACTAGCAAGTTCATACAAATAGCAATACTGATCCAACACTTGGTGATCAAAAGCAGAGAAGAGGACCAGATGTTACTTGACATCTGGAAGACCTTTGATCAGTTGCGCAGCGTGCGGATGAAGCTTAATCCGGGAAAATGTTTCTTTGGGATGGAAGAAGGAAAATTCCTTGGAGTCGTCGTAACAAAAGACGGTTTTCGTCCCAACCCAGATAAAGTTCAGGCAATTGAGCGGATGCCGTCCCCATCTTCAGTCATAGAAGTATAAACTCTGATGGGACGACTTGTAGCCTTGAACAGGTTTCTGTCAAACTACGCGTCCAAATCCTTCCCCTTCGTGGACACGCTAAAGAATTGTCTGAAGAAATCAAACTCCAACTGGACGGAGGAAGCGGAAGCCGCGTTTCAAGACATGAAGAAATGTTTGAGCAACTTGCCAACACTCACTGCTCCGCTACCAAAAGAGCCACTCACCCTATACATGTCCGTCACCGACAAGGCAGTAGGGGCAGTGCTCATGGTCGATCGAAAAGGGGTACAAACCCCAATATATTATGTAAGCCGCATGCTGCTTGACGCAGAAACCCGCTACTCAACAATGGAAAAGCTGGTTCTCGCGTTAATTCATGCTTCAAGAAGACTGTGCAGATATTTTCAAGGACACCCGATCAATGTCCTCACAAATTTCCGCATCAACGACATCTTGCGCAAACCAGAACTTTCCGGACGTTTGGCAAAATGGGAAATAGAACTAGGTGAGCATTTAATCTCATACAAAGCAAGACCTTCCTTCAAGGGACAGATCCTCGCAGATTTCATAGCGGAAGTCCCAGCAGACAAAGTCGAAGAATGCGCAAATGAAGCATCATCAAAGTCGACTCCGCCCGATGAGACTCAAATATGGAAGCTATTCACCGACGGTGCTTGCAATGACGAAGGGGCCGGCGCAGGCCTACGCCTGATAACCCGGAAGGAAAAGAATACACTTATGCAATTCGGCTTGACTTTCAAACAACCAACAACGAGGCAGAATATGAAGCGCTGGTCGCAGGCCTACGTATTGCCAAAAAAATGGGTGCTCAACACATCGAAGCACATGTTGATTCAATGTTGGTTGCCAATCACATTGATGGCACATATGAAGCCAGAGAGCCATCCATGATCCTATACTTGCAACATACCAAAGAGTTGATGAATAGTTTCCTCCACTGTAAAGTCACTCACGTCCGCAGAAGCCAAAACAAGCCAGCAGACGCTTTAAGTAAAATGGCGTCAACCACATTTGATCACATGGCGAAAGACGTACGAGTCGAGGTACTGGCCAAACCATCTGTTCCGTCAAAACAAGTAAACATGATTCAAACTGGAAAAGAATCTTGGATCACCCCGATAATGGCCTTTTTAACTAAAGGCATCCTCCCATCAAACAAAGCAGAAGCAAGGAAGCTACAACACAAAGCCTTGCATTATGAAGTCAATGACGACATCTTATACAGGCGGTCTTATCTCGGACCATTACTCAGATGCGTAGATTCCGCAGAGGCCACATATTTAATAAAAGATATTCACGAAGGCACATGCGGATTACACGCAGGTCCCCGAATGGTCGTGGCCAAACTTATGAATGCTGGATACTTTTGGCCCGGAATGCACCTCGATGCGATAAGAGAGCTGCGCAAATGAGATGCATGCCAGCGGCATGCGCCCGATACACTTAGACCAAAGAACAACTTGATACCAGTCACCACAGCATGGCCATTCCAAAAATGGGCCATTGATCTCGTGGGACCTTTTCCCACAGCGCCAGGCAATGTCAAGTACTTAGTAGTCGCCATTGACTACTTCACTAAATGGGTGGAAGCAAAGACATTAGCCACGATTGACGGATGCAACATCAAGAAATTCATATGGGAATTTATCATTTGCAGATTTGGTCTACCGATGGAAATTGTAAGCGACAACGGAACACAGTTTGCGGACCAACACTTACAAGAATGGCTCCACTCAATGAAAATCAAACAGATATTCACTTCCGTAGCGCATCCTCAAGGCAATGGCCAGGTCGAGCGCGCAAACAGAAGTATTGTTGAAGGCATTAAAACACGCCTGGGAACAAGACGCAGCAGGTGGGTAGATGAATTACCCCTTGTCCTTTGGGCTCACCGCACGCTTTCCAAAACAAGCACTAGGGAAACACCGTTCAGCCTAACATATGGAACTGAAGCGGTTATCCCAACAGAAGTTACAAACCCGTCCCCAAGAGTTTTGCTCGCGCAAACAACTGATAATGACAAAGAACTGAGAATGAATCTAGACTTTCTAGATGAACGCCGAGATTTGGCCTATGTCCGAGAAGCCTCATACAAGAGACAGCTAGAAAAATACTACAATGCGCGGGTCAAAGAACAAGCTTTCCGCGTTGGCGATTTTGTTTTCCGCAATAATGAAGCTTCAAATGCGGAAAAAACCGGGGAAACTTGCTCCAACTTGGGAGGGACCTTACAAATTCCAAGAGGCATTGGGAAAAGGAGCATATGCCCTAGAACGACTAGATGGTTCGCCAATACCACGTACTTGGAATGCAGCTCAACTACGTATATGCTACATGTAATCTGCTATTTCACGATTTTGTAATAAGGACTTTATGTCCAACTTCATTTATATTACAAAAAGCATTTATCATACAAGCCATTGATCAACAAGTACAACCTACACAGCTAATACGTAGATTACTGTTACATGTACAAAAAGGGGGTTGACCAAAAAACAAAATACACCCCATATACATGATGATTCAACAGCAATTTCAAAAAAAAAAAAAAGACTTTACTTATACACAACAGGATTCAACACACTGGAAAGACACCTCAACCCTTAACCTTCCTGGTTTTAGCCTTCTTTACATCCCCTAGCTCTGATAATTTCTTCATCTTCAAGGATTTCCCATCAGAAGTACCCTGATCATCCAAGTTATCAGGACGCATGTCCTCTTGGGACAACAGATATTGACAATATTCTGCCAGACGATCAAGAGCGTCAGTGGAAGACTGATCATGATTAGGATGCTGAGATAGCCTCATCATCCCCTGCATTGCTAACTTCTCCATAGCACCAAGGTTGTTGTTAGAGGAGTTAGTCGCCATTTTTTCAGAAAGAATGGTGTAAGTTTTTAAGAACAAGAGAATAATGAAGAAGATGAAAGACACACTTACTATATATAGAAGAGAGAGGTTATGGCTATTAATTACCATTAATGGTAACCACTCAATTACCCTAGGGAAGTGTGACAGTCGCCCTGACAATCGCCGGCACAACCATCACATCAATCATGAGGTCATCTGATAGTCTCTGGTGACAAGAAATAGCGATGACATCATCAAATGATTAGAATACAATAAAAAACACGTGGCACCAAGTTTTACAATAAATTGTTCAACATTACACGCAAGCACGAAGAAAATAAACATATTATTCAACCAAGGTTAAGATATTGAGATATGTCTTCAGCATTAGCACCGTCCAAATGTTTGTCACCTGCTGCGGATGATGTTCCAGCCTGACCATCAGTTGCTCCTACTTTGGCCGTCTCCTCCCTTTGCGCCTTTTCAGCAAGCTCCGCACCAAGACGGTCAGATTTGATAAAGTAGTTGCGCAATTCACCCGCAGGATCATCAGTTTTCACACAAGCCTCCAGCAGGTCGAAGACCTTGAACTTCAGATGCTCATAATCATCGTAGGCCTTCAGCAATTCATCATCGTACGACTCATTCTCGTACGGACCGACCTCCTTCTCCTTGCCATTTGAATGGTGGCAAAAGCCTTCGGAGAAACCAAGCTTTATCCCCTGCTTCACGGAAGAGCTGGAAATGCGGGCAATTACCTCCGTCAGTGCAGGATCATTCCAAACGCGCTTAAATATCTACACAACAGAAAATACCACATCAACAGTTGCATAAGTCAGTAATCAAATATGTAAAAGGGAGATTTTATAGCTTACCCCAGCGACTCCATCACTCATCAACCACGTTATCCTCTCATTAGCAGCAACAGCCATGTCGGTGGCTTGTCCAAACAAAGCTTGTACTTTGTCCAACTCCATTTTCGCCTGTGTACAAGAAGACTCCGCCAGAGCTTTTTCTTCTTGGTACTTGGAGTTCTTTAAGACTAAATCTTTTATCTTGACCTCCGCATCAGACAAGGAGGAAGTCGCCTTGAGGAGATCATCATGCTGAGCATTATATTTTTGGATAGCAATAGCTCAGTTTCCTGGTACTTTGCTCCACCTCTTTCTTCAAACGAGCATTTTCAAGCTTCAAATCTTTAATGGTGGATCGCAATAGCTCAGTTTCCTGATTGGTCCTCTTACAAGCAACGAACCAAGCCTGGGAGGCTTCAGCTTTCTCTTTCTTTACCTTCTCCATTTCTTCAACAGCATCGCGGGCAACCTTCTTGTGATGCTCAATCTCCGCCCGGATCTCATGACGAGCGCGTTGAAATTCTTCTTCGCGCCCCAACAAACCGGCTTCTGAGTCCTTCAAATTTTGGTAATCCCGCTGGAACTCATTTTCACGCCTAATGAGAGATCCGAGGCCGCTCATACCCAATGAAAGGTTCATCGCCATATCAATAAACAAAGAACGTCGGTCAACACTATCTTGATAATCGCGCTCGGCGGGAGGAACAGACAGCATGACAAACTCCTGCGCATCAAGCGCATTCGTAAACCGAGTTGTGTCAAGGATGTCCCAGCGCGGCTGATATGGTCTTGGTGAATCCGCTTGACGCGATGAGGACATTCTTCGCCGATGACCGGACTGACCGGAATTACCACCAACACTTGCAGAAGCATCAGTGTAAATCACAGTAGAGTCTACTACTGTGCGCTTGAAGCCGGAAGGATTCTCACCAAGAACTTCATCTCTTTTCTCTTTCTCAAGCGCAACTTCAAATCCTTGCGATGAACTCGGCTCATGCACTTGCTTCAACAGTGAATCAGGGCAATCTATATTCAAATTAGGAGTTTCAGACTCATCTACCCTCTTTCCAACATCCTTCTCCACATCAATCACCAACTCATCCGGGATGGGCTCAGCCTGTGACGTCACATTCTCCTCCACAACCATCTCAGTTGTATCCGTTGTCGCCTGCGCGGTCACACCGACATTTTCAACAGGCTGGTCAGGCGAAGATACTTTCTCCAACACCAAAGTAGGCTGCTTCTTCCGAGATTCTGCAAAAGGATGTTGCCCTACATAAAATGATGTTCACAGTATTTCAACGGATTTATTACAAAATACGTAAAAAGGACACAAGAATAAAAGTACCAGACAGATGCCTCAATGTTTTCATTGGCAGATTTTCGCGCACAGGCGGAGGCTTCACAGGAATCTCAAGCTTGTCAGTGGTCGGCCAAGTCAGTGGTTTAAAAACATTAACCGGAACTGCGGAAATAGGTTCCGGTCGGGTCATCTCTAGACTTCCCCCTGAAGACTGAGGAATTTGCACCTGTTTTTGATTCAACTCGGTGACCCTTTGCTGATACAAATCTTCAGCAATATCATCTGACTGGCGGACAGGAGAAGAACGCCTCGCGCGTTTATGCTCCAATTCCGTGTCCGACTCCGTCAAATCTTCATCAATCTCCTCAACAATGATGGGAGCAGCAGGTGGTTTGGTTTTCTTGCTCGCCACGGCGCGCTTCCTCGACGTACCAGTGCCTGGCGCGGAAACCACATCTGTATACATTAAAACCACACGGGAAGAATAAATAAAAGTCTAATAAAGACTAACCAACAGATTTTCGTCGCTCAGAGGTAACTTCCTCAATATCAACTATAGCCTTTCTATGGAGTTGTATCCCCGCACCTACCACGAAGATTGCGCAACATTAGTACGCAGGATGCGTATCTAATTGCGCCTCCTTCGCGCATGAAATAAGTTAACCAAAACAAAAAGAATAATGTAAAGGGTTAAGTCAAACAACCTGTTCGCGCGTACTGCTTGGGAGGATTAATAAGGTTGGGAAAAAGAAAGTTTGAACTAGTCCGCTCCGACAACCGTTGCACACCCGCAGCAACCGGAGCATACAGAACCTTTGCCTCACCCCTCTTGGCAAACAAATCAAACAGGGAAACACCTAGAAGTAACCATAAAAGGTAAATTCAAAGCAAGGGAAGATGTAAGAAGAAACACGACTAAATCTATTACCTCTAGGTGGATTCGGATCATGACCTTCAGGGCAAATGAGGCCGAGCCCTAAAAGATTTAGAACACTTTCTGGACATTCGTCCATCATCAAAGGAGTAGCATGGTCACAAAGGGTTTTGTACCATGCCTGCTCCTTATAACCTGACATCGGAGGAAATTCTGCAATCTTCTCTTTCAAGCCTACTACCATCCATTGAAAGGAAGCAGGAATAACACCACGGTGCACATAAAAAAACTTTTCTTTCCAGTCGTACATAGACTTTAGATTCTCCGACACCAAATGCTTAACTTTCCGGCGAATACCCAAACTATTCCATCCACTACCACCCCGGGCAGCCTCAAGAACGTAAAAAACGTTCAATCTATCAAACGTTGCTTAAATATCCAAGGCTCTGCAGGTAGCCTCAAAATGAATCAACCGGCACCACCCATAGGGGGTCAATTGTGTCGGGTGAATGCCATATTTCAACAAAGCATCCACCACAAACTTGCTGGCCGGAAGACGAAAGCAACACTTGCTAAAAGCCGCTGCATATAATGTTATCTTACCAGGTGATGCTTGTAATGCATTCTTCCCTCGGCTGGGAGTTCTGGTTCCCATTCAGACAAAATATCATACTGATCAATAAAAGCTGCAAAGGAAGCCTGATCCCACTTTATGGTTGTAGCCTCAATGCTCTTAGATGATTCTTTCCCCGAATCTTTCACAGAATCAGAAGTATTGCTAGATTCAGGAACGTTTTGTGGTTCTTGAGACATGATCAAAGGAAGGATGAAGAAAAGAGAAGAATACGTTAGAGAAAAAATTCAAATTTTGAAACGACTAGATAATGGAAAAGTAATGATTAAAAGGAAATATATAGGCTTTGCAATTAATACAACTGATGTCATGCTCGGTGGGCCAGCCAGACCTTTTCGTACATAAATCTAATAGGGAAATGACACGTGGATATCCGAAAACAAACAGACGCCACACGCGCCCACTCGCCTGACAACCGCCGCTCAACGTGCCTGCACACGTCTCAACTGCAACAGGTCACGTCAAACCCACTCGCCATATGGACCACAAGTTTTCAAGAGCATAGGGAATTGACAACTGTCCACATGGAACAACTGACGTGTCCCACAACTGCGGAAATTTGACGTAAATTCTTATCACCCGTTCTCCGCATATACACTCCGCAACGCAGAACCAACTTGCCTAATACATGTACGCAAGACAACAGTGCAGGAAAGACCCCATCTAAAACACACATCTTGTAAGTCCAGCGCCCCTCACATCTTATCATGACTTCTTAGATAAGAGGCACACTGGACTGGGGGGACTTGATGGGATTGGGTACTGAATACACCACTCCGCATACCCAAACCCGGCACAACGTCACCGCGCGGACAAAAGCTACGCGTAAGAAAGGGTCAAAACACATTAATAATCGGTCAACAGTCAAGGCTAGGTCAAGACTCGGTCAAGGCGAGTATCATGCATGGTCAACAGCCATGCATAAATCACGTAACCACACCATTAAAGGCGGTATACGATTCCACTATTCCCATTAATTAAGCTTTCCATATATCACCTTACTAACATAATTAAGGGTGATGGAGACAACCTAACCACGGTTAGGACTTGGGTAATGGTGGCATACGGACTCTCCTATAAAAGGGGTCACATCCCCAATAGGAGAGGACACTTTCTACTGACCTGGAGAGCTATCACACTTGATAGTATCCCCATTCACCCCGTTTTTGTTATAAACAACTACCTTGTGTAGTCGTCTCCACACCCATACTTTCACTCTTGTTTGCAGGTTCCTCCAATCCGTAGCTGTTAGTGAAGGATCAACCCTGTAGTAACTCATAATCTTATCATCTCTAACCGGTGGTGAGACTATTTGTTTCTTCACTTAGAAACTAAAACCAACACATAGGCAGAGAACCTGACGTGTATAGGATAGGTTTCTAGGGTAAGTACTGAGTATCGTATTTCAGAGAACGCATTTTCCCCTACTCGACCTTTTATCACGTAACTAATCGGGTTTGAAAAAGAAAATAAAACGGAGGGGTTCTAAAAGAAAAATAGGTTTTGAAAAAGAGTTTGGTTTTAAAATAAAACGATAAACATAGTAGCGATAGTAAACACACACATCTCGGGGACCCTCCGTATAAGTAGTCAATTCTATTAATAGAAATAATATTAAGTTCAATCATCAGTGAGGATGACAGGGGTGAACTTGAAGAGTTTGGCTCTGAGATTAGAGAAGTGGTGCCACTAGTGAGTAGTATAAGCATTATCGCATAACTTCAAGATCCGCATTACCGCATAACTATGAAGGTTCACCGTTTGAGTCCTGCATTTTCAGGTACTTCCCAAACCACTGCCAAGCCATTGGTCCTCTAATTTATCTTCTTAATTTAAAATAGAGGCTTAACTTCCGACCAGGAACACCGTGCACCTCACTTAGCTCTCGCGTTCCGTATCGAGGGAACTCTTCTTAGAGTCAGCCCTAGCAACAGCGTATCCCCTAAGAAGGTTAACAACTTTGAACACCGAAGGATCTCTATTATCGTTAGCATAGGCAACATGTATCATCCATTGGTTAACGGCTTTGTACTAACGAGGACTAGATAAAATATTCTTGTTGTATTTATCTTAAAAGTGACAACTTAAATATTTATTGATCAGGTAAATATTTGGTTTAGTGATTATATGACTTAACAAACCTAACCCGTAACATCTCGAGATGAATGAAATCCTTAACAAAGGTGGAACATAATCCTAAAGGTGTGCAATCCGAAGATCACTGGTGCACCCGTAGGGAATCCTCCCTTTGCCAAGAAAGTCACTCATACATCTGGTAAGAACCAGAAATGTGTCACTCATATCTGGTCCACTTCAGAAGCCATTTCTTAGAACCCGATTAGGATATCAGAAGCCCGAGGGATCTGTCTCACTACCGGTTTCCTTGCCTTGGACCTAGCTCGGGACTACCAGAAGTTGCGCAAACCCCATGATAGTTTATTTTATTATTTAAATTGGGGTTGATTTTAGATGTTTATTAAGTTAATCACTAATGGAACCTGTTACAAAGATAAACAAACAAGAATTAGTTAAGAAGATAAACACATCGAATAACTAAAAATAAACTACTAATAATAATAAAAGTCTACAAATCGAAATGAGTACGAAGAATAATAGATTGATACAACCATAACCGGTGATCATCACAAGAACATAGATGCTTCAAACTCATAGACAAGCCTTTCACCTCCGAAATCCTATGTATCTAATATGATCCTCACGACCCTCAATGTTTTATTGCATATAACTATATGATCTCATTCTCGGCCAAGATATTCAAGGTAGGACGAAGCCAACCCATGGTGGGATGTTAGGATGGCCCTAAGGCCTCCCACAAGACCCCAAGATCTTTGGAAGAAGCTTGGAAGTCGGCCCAAGAAGGCAAATCAGGAAGAAACTTGGAATGTCAAATGATTGAGTTGAGCTTGCTATTTATAGGCAAATCAGGCAGTGCACGACCATGCCAGGGGGTGGCATGGGCGCGATAACTATTTAGGTGTGTTATGTTACTGCAGGGACAGTCCTGTCTGTTCTTGCTGTCGTGCACGGGCGTGCCAGAACGTGGCACGGGCGTGCAAGTGTCAGAATTTGTTTTCTTGCTCCCCAAGTTTTCTGTTTGTCTTCTAGTGTGCAGTGCCTTTGTACAAATGTGCATTGGCGTGCAGGGTCAGTCCTGGGCCAATTTTATCATCGTTTAAGCTTCGAAAAGATCTTTACACGTACGGGAACACATGCTGCAAGTCTCGTATCCTTAGGAATCTCCGGTTTTTAGCTGTTTTTGTCCGAAAATCACTTGTTTTCGGGTTGGAGTTCCAATTTCCTGAAAAACACAAACAGGAACGATTAAGTAGCCATAATAATCAATTTAAGCTCAATTTTGCCCTATTTTGAGACTATTTATGCACAATGTTATGTGAATTTTATGACATATCACTGCCGCTTCACATTTCTACATGTTCTCAAAAGCTTTTTAACTTGAGAAACAGAGTATCCGCCTTTATCTGTATCATCCCATAACCAACGATCCCTCCTATTAGCAGCCGAGAATTTAGAACACATTTCTAAAACCTCTCGCATTTTAGAAATCTCTACCACCGTTTGTGGACTCCTCGACCAATAATGAGAAAAAAATGAAGCCGTCTAAAGACTGATTTAAACAATTGCTCACATAACAACTCTTATCCTTCTCCAATTTGTAAAGCATAGGTCAACGGTCCTTTAACAAAGAATCGCCATACCAATAATCAAACCAAAACCTTGTGGACTCACCTTTACCCATATCGGCTCGCAAGCAGCATTGAATATTCTTGCCTTTTAGTTTTAACTTACCAAGGAAGGAAGCAATGTTCTTCCAATAACCACTAATGGCCTTATCAACCGGAAGAAACGCCCACCCCACTCCATGAATCGCCTCAACCACCCTACGCCATAAAGAGTTTTCCATATTATAGAATCTCCAAGCCCATTTAGGTAACAGAGCCGAGTTAAAATCTACCAGCTTAGAAACCCCCAACCTGTCATTCGCCTTAGATGTAGTAACTACCTCCTAAGAGACCCAATGGAGCTTCTTGACATTCATCACACCTGCCCAAAAGAATGACTTCATAACCCCCTCCAACTATACCACATTTACTCTTTTCCTATTGTAATAAGACTTTTTGGGTATAACTTTTAATTAAAAATTGTTTAATTAATGACATCCATTGATCACAACCATTCAATGGATGTGATGATGTTTTTAGGGTTTCTTCAAATTTATGGGGGTTTTCAATATATATATATATATATATATATATATATATATATAGGGCAAGATTTAATAGAAAATCTTAAAAATTGAGGAAACCTTGTAAACTCTCTAGTGGCCATTGATAATCTTTGATCAATGGTCCACAATTTTTGTTGTTTTTTTATTTAAGTTTAATACAATTTAATTCACTAAAGTATAAAAATAAGGACAACATGGTAATCTTCATTTTCTGAAAAGCATATTTAAAAAGGTTGATTTGACACTTGTCAAGTCATCTCTCCCATACTTTATGACACTCTTTCCCACAAGAATATTAACATGTGTTAGTATTATGATACAAAAACCTGACCTTGTATGAGCCATCACTAACATGTGTTAACAGACATATACTAAAAGAACAAAATAAAAGAACACATAAAATGTATATTTATTTAAGAAAATGATAAAAACGATCATAATAATCAACAATAAAACGTATAAAAAACGTTTCATACAAACATAATTATTTATGAACGATAAAAACTATCATAACAACATAAAACAGATCTAGCTATGCTTCGTTCTTGATACCCATATTCATCTTTAACATAAACATCTCTTCACCTGCAAAAAAGATAACACATGTTAGTTAGGCTGTCCAAAACACATAATGAGACATCACTAACATGTGTTAGCATATTCTAACATATGTTTTTCTGAAATAACGTATGTCATGTGAACCCTGACACGTGTTAGTTGGGCATATACTAACATGTGTTAAGGGCATATACAAACATATGTTTTTCTAAAATAACGCACGTCATATAAACCCTAACACATGTTAGTTGGTCTCTTTCAAACACATAATGAGACATGAGTAAGCACAAATACAAAAAATAAACCTTCACACAGAATAACATATATACAAGAAATAAAAAGTTAAATATTATTAGAGAAAAATCAAAAGATATACCAAGAAAATAAAAAAAATACATCTAGTGATGTTAGTTGGGCTCTTCAAACACATAATGAGACACCACTAGCATGTGTTAAGGGCATATACTAAACATATGTTTTCTGAAATAAAGTATGTCATATGGACCCTAACACATGTAAGTTGGTCTCTTTCAAACACTACTTTTTATATGTAACCATTCCCCACTTAAATAGTTAAATCTACCATGAAATATGCAACATTTGGGATAGATTCAGTTCATAATTCAGAACTAAAAGAACTTACACAAAAAATATACAATGTTTGGAATAATAACAAGCAGATGCATAGGTACTATCTAAACTACATCTTCAAACATCAAGAATATATCTGCTGGATTAAAAATTGAATAAAAACACATTTATCCAATTGAAAAAATATGATCTTTATAACATTCAAATATATTAACGAGCTAGATCTTTCAAATTCAAACATATGTACAGTTCTTGAACAAAAACATTAAATCTAGCTAGATCTGCACCAACCACAATAAGAGAGAGAGAGAGAGAGAGAGAGAGAAAGAGGGAGAGAAAGAGGAGAGATAGAGAAAGTGAAATACGCTGAGAGGGAAATAAATAAAAATACCGGCCGGTCATCTCCTTCGGGTCCGGCGACCTCACCTGCAACTAACCGGAAAACACCAGTCGACCTTTCTTCTTCCTTTGTTACCGAGCAAGTGAAGATTCCATCAGACGCGATCAAGATTCCATCGGCTACCGAGCACGTGGTCATCTCTTCCTTTATTACCGATCACGTGGAGCACATGATCCATCAGACCTTTCTTCTTCCTATGTTACAGAGCACGTGGGACTAGGGGTGAGCATATAAGGACCGGACCGAAAAAAACCCGAGAACCGAACCGAGTATGGACCTTACCCGACCCGACCTGTTACACCCGGGTAACATTTCGGTTCTGTTTTTGGGGGTGTTTCGGGTCTCGGGTCGGTTCCGGTCCAGGTAACTAAAAAACCCGATTGTTGCTGTTGGACCGATTATAGCCTTTATCATTCTTGATTACTGCTATATTTTTCTGTTCTCCATGGTTCTTAGTAGGTGAGAGAGATCAATTGAAAAGTAAAAACAAACTCTTTTGACCAATTTATTTGTTTGAGAAAAAGTTAAACATAATCCAACGGTTAGGATATGGAGTAGATGAAAGGATGAGCTCTTTCCTTTATAAAAGCTGACATGACTTTGAAAACATAAACAATTCAGTACTATCTTGTAAAGAAACATTTAAACTCAATATTTTATTTTAATAATGATAACTTTTTTTATTCATAAAACTACATAAACATTTCTCTCTCTTTCTTTCATTGTCTTCTCCTCTGAACCAAAAAAACCTTTCTTCATCTTTTCTATTTTTCACCATTAGTTACAAGAGTACACCCCATCACAACAACCTCTATTTTTCTTAAGTTAGTCTCGTTAACAGAAGTCGCAAACTTGAGATGGTGGTGAAATGTGTTGGTGCGGCTGTTATTCAAATCGGAGAAAATAAAGGCTGATAGTTTTGGATCGTTTTATACCATTAACCTCAAATCAGCGCGTTGCAGCTATAATATCCATCTGAAGGAGGGTAGTGTACTTTAAACAAATAAAGAAGGTACTTTTGGAAGCATCGGTCTCGGTCCAAGCCTGAAAACCGATGACCCGACTTTGTGCAGGACCGAAACCGATATGTACATTTAGATCCAGTTATCGGTCCTTGATAATAAGGGGTTTCGGTTTTCGGGTCGGGTCGGGTTTCTTCCGGGTCGGGTCGGTCTTTGGCAAATGCTCAGCCCTACGTGGGACTTTGAAAGGCCGCAAGTGGTGGCCGGAGGTGGTGGTTGGGGGTAGTGGCAGGTGATGGTGGTGAGAGAGAACGAGAGAGATAGTGTGTGTGATATTATTTGTTTATATAGGGGGTGGGAATGATTCAAATTGAAGAAATAGGGGAAATGTAAAATGATAATTATACCCTTTATAATTAAAATATTAGTGGGTGATATGACACATTGTGGTCCATGTATTGGGTTTGCTAAGGTTTTCTCAATTTCAAGGGTTTTCTATTTATCCTTAGTGTGTGTGTGTGTGTGTGTGTATATATATATATATATATTAAATTGCATGGTCGGTGCACCATGCAATTTAAGTAACAACCCATAACTTTTATAAATTGACGATACTCACCAACTTTGTTGGGTCAAAGAGGATTGACAAAGCCCGTTTTGAACCTTAGTCTGAATCACCTTCTACATATTTTGCTAAATATAGAATCTACTGAAGAAGAAGAAGACAAGTACTGAAGAAGCTTATACAAAGTGCTGAAGAACAAAGTTTTGAAGATGAACTAGACAAACATCTGAAGAACAACTTCTGAAGAATTACTCATCAGAAGTTTGCTACTCATCAGTAGTTCTGATAGAAGCTTTCCACCGCCTTGAACTTCAGTAGTTTTAGTATTATATTAGTTTAAGTTACTTTATGTACAAGTTCTAATACTACAGCCTGTTGTAGTATTATTATAATATTTCTAATACTTCCTTTGTATATATTATTCAGTCTATAAATAGATGGGTTCATCCCTTCTATTTTAGACAGCTTTTGCAGTAACATTTCTAATATATTGAGAATCATCTGAAAGCAACTTATTACTGTTTTATTCATTAACTGCTTTAGTTCTACAATCCAGGGGGAGTAATAACTCTTGTTAAAAAGTGATACTTTAACTTAGAACACTTATACATTCCGCTGTGCATTTACTTTGATAAATCTTAACAAGCGTTCTTAAAAGAATATGTGATTAACTGTTAAGAAACTGATCCAACAAACCTTTTAACTTTACAAAAAACAAAGTTTCTAACTTCACAAAAATGACACTTCTACTTTCTAATTTGAAAAAAGCCCCTATATTTTACAACTTTTCTTCCTCCTTCAAACTTTGACATGTAACCCATTCTAACCCCAAACTTTTCTACAATGTCAAAGATAACTCTCTAACTATGTAAATGTAACTTTGACCCCCTTAGGGTTTCAAGGTTTCGACTTCACCTAAAACTAATTTCTTGCGTTTTTATTTTTATGGACGGGTCAGTACAAAATATCACGTTTTGACGTAAATTTTGTTTGAAAACAAATTGGGTTAGATGTAATATGTTTGACGGTATAAATTTAAGTTACCAAACATTTCGATGTTAGTCGAAAGAAGAGTTAGAATCAGAGATATTAAGGCAACATATTTAACACAATTCCCCTAAGCATATCTCGCACCTTCTCCCACAGTTCGGTTATTAATATCACATACCCGTGCCCGCACCCGCACCTGACCTTGTATAGGGTTGTTTTTTTATCAATAACCAAAAATATCTACTTCAACCAAAAGGTTGTTAACTTTTGTTAAACACCACCTTTTTAAAACCACACCTTTGTTAAATAACAAACAAATAATTAATATCATTAAAAAGTTAAAGAAGAAAAATGAAGTGGGGTAGATAATGTAGGGACGAATATTGCAAGAAAGGCAAAGAAGAACGAAGGATAGAGGCGGTTCTAACGGAAGGAGAGAGGGATGGGAGTTAACCTTCTGCCTGAACTCCTTCCTTCTCATCTCATCTACAACATTACTACTACTATTTCTCCTTCCATTCTCTATCTCTAGATCCTTCATTTTCCACCGTTAGATCTTTAGAACAACAATAATATTCCTATTCCTATGGGTTCACCTGACTCTGGTTACGCTTCCTCTAACGAAGGCGCTCCTCCCTCCAAATCCCCCCCTCCTCCTCATAACCCAGATCTACAACCTCCTTCTGGTATTATTATTATTATTATTATTATTATTATTATTGTTGTTGTTGTTACTTATTTTTCCTACGTTGAATTGAAGACGTTGTGCTGTTGAAATATGTTTATATTATTGGTTAGGTTTAGAGGATTTGATGATATTTATGTTTGATTAGGCGGTTATTAAGTGTACGGAGGTTATTTGAAGAAAGTGTGTGTAGTTAACATAAATATACATTAATTAAATTAATTGTTAGGTTAGATTTAACTAATTGCTTCTCGGATTCGTTTTTTTTTATTTTTTAATTTTTTTTTTGTGTGTGTGTTTAATTATTGATTAGATTAGATTAGAGAAAGCTGTTGCTTCTCGGATTCGTTTTTTTTTTGTGTGTATGTGTGTAGGATGGTGTTTAATTATTGATTTGATTAGGGGATGCTGTTGTTTGGGGGCTTGATGTTCATAGGTTTTATATATTCCGAACAAATAAACGTCTTATATACCTGCTTAACTTTTTTGTGATTGTAGTTCTTTGCATTCTATAGTTTTAGGGCTTTATAGTAAATTTGAACTGCTAAAGGTTCTGGATCGGTCTATTGTGTAATAGCGGTAATTCAAGCGACTCAGCTAGTTAGACAAAACATAAATTGGTTTGGGCGTTGATCGTCCTGCTAGGCCTAATACATAATTTCATCAGGTGTTTGCAACAATAGTAATTTAAGTTAGGATAGTAAATTAAAATTTGGCGTTTTTTTAATAAAAACAAAATTCGATTAGATCCACGGACCAATAAGAAAAAACATAAAAGAGTAGAAATTATGGCGGAAATTCGCTTGATCTTGTATTTTGTTAGTCTTTCTATCTTCATGCTCAAGGTGCTTACATAAATATGAGTCATCCTGTCTTATTATTGGATCTGTTAGTAATAACATATAACTTCATGTTGAAGATTTCATAGAGACTACATATCTGAGGTTTCTCGCATCAAATCCTGAAGCTGGTTCAATCATTGGGAAGGGTGGAACGACAATTTCTGATTTCCAGGCACGATCTAATGCGCGAATCCAGTTGTCGCGTAATTATGAGTATTTTCCAGGAACATCTGATAGGGTTATTATGGTGTCTGGAACAGTTGAGGAAGTTCTCGAGGCTGTTGAACTTATCCTAACTAAGTTGGTTAATGAGGTAATCCTTGGTAAAAGCTTGAATCTGGTAGCCTGCATTACCGAACTTACAGAATATTGCTTATTGTTTTTAATCAGTTTTATGCTGAAGATGGCGAGGAGGCTGAACCAAGATCAAAAGTTAGACTCATAGTTCCCAATAGCTCTTGTGGTGGAATTATTGGGAAGGGAGGATCCATGATAAGGTAAGAATGCTGCTCACCACGTTTGATCTGTATAATGCAATCTATTTATATACTCAAGTGGATGTACTTATTTATAGATTTCATACATTGTTATTCAAGAAAGGGTTGGCTTCTTGGCTTTATACTTATGTTAGGGGAAATGGATTTAAATACTCCAAACTTTCACCCATTGGTGGATAATAATCCGAACTATCACACCAATAACACTCCTAACTTGCAAGTTAGTTTGTTCCATCATCCTCAAACTAACAGAGGTCTAAGCTGGTTATCATACGTGGCAAAAATGGCTTACGTGGCAATTGAGTTTTCAAAACTTAAGGCACCTTTTCAAAAATGTAAAACTAAGGGACCTTTTCAAAACTTTATTATTATTATTATTATTATTATTATTATTATTTCCTTCAAACCATAACCTGTTATCTCCACCACTACCACCACCACCTCCATCAACTCCCACCCACCTTCAATAACCTCACTACACTCCACCAACCACAACCACCACCACTGTACCTCCAACAAACCTCCGATTACAACAAAAACCCCAACAATCTGTCACCATCATACAAATCCCCTGAACAAAACCCTAAATTCGAACAAAACCCCCCAACAATTTCTTGACTTACTTCCCAAATGCTTACACATTGTTTTGAATTCAGACGAGTTTGATAAACCGCGCGATTTTGTGGACGCGGTGTTCGATAGAATACTAGATGATGTTCCCTGGTCAGCGGTTTCGTTAGTGAAGCTTGTTTCGATTATCCGGGAGTTTCAGTTTACAGACAAAGTGAGAGTTAGGCGGTTTGTAGAGAAGGTGTTCGATGAAATGCATCGGGTCGAGCTGCAGGATTTGCCGTCGTCGGTTTATCAATTGCTGGTTTTGGAGTCGAAAGGGGGTTAATAAGAGGGAGGCGATTGAGGGGATTGTTGTGTTTTTTGGAGGTGGTAATGGTGGCGGTTGGTGTAGGTGATGGTGGTGGTGTTTTAGAGAGAGAGATGGTGGTGAGAGAGAGAGAGAGAGACAATGGGGGTGGTGGTTTATAAAAAAAATACATAATAATTTTTAATACATTATTTACACATCATATTGCCACATAAGCAACTATAACAAGTCAGTTTGCCACGTAAGCCATTTTTTCCGTGTAGACTAACCACGTTAGACCTCCGTTAGTTTGGGGGTGAGGGAACAAACTAACTTGCAAGTTGGGAGTGTTATTTGTCAAAGTGATAGTTCGGAGTATTATCAGCCAATGGGTGAAAGTTGGGAGTATTTAAATCCATTTCCCCCTTATGTTATAAGAGTTCCTTTGATTTAGATCTTTAGTTAACTAATATATTCGGAAACAAAAAGATTGCCTTATTGTTAGCATACTGGTGGTCTTATCTTGCATATGCTTTTGATGGTTGATGAAATTCATCACCCTTACAGAACGCTGACAGGGAATGTCTTTGACAAGGAAGGTTTATGTTACTCAATTAAAGTTTGCAGAGTTAATATGGTGATAATAATTGATGACTGAAATTATTGATATCTTTTACTAATTCACTTGATGTTGACAATGCTCTTCTTGTGATGACATAATGGCATATATACTGATCAATGTTTCATGGCAGAAAGATTTGAGATATTATGATCCAATATACCCTTTGTCACAACTCATTTGTCCTTTAACTTTCTTTCATTGGTGATTTTCCACCCCGTTTTTGATATCATCCGCCCGTCTCATCTGTTACAGGTCTTTCATTGAAGATTCTGGAGCTAACATCAAGATCTCTGCTCAGGATAACACCTATATTGGGCTAAATGATAGGTTGGTAACAGTAATTGGTACCTTACCACAGTTGTGCCAAGCCGTTAATCTGATTCTACAGAAGTTGTCTGAAGATGGCTACTATGTACAGTCCATTGGCCCCACATTTCCGTATGCTGGTATGCTTTCTTTTCTACTTAAATCCATTTTATTCTCATATATCATTGAGAGCTGCTTGTAAATTGTTGCTATAGTTATGTGTAACACCCGGATAAAAGTGACGGTTGTCACATTATGTGAGCACAATCATTAAATTTCCCATAATCACAAAATGGTCTTTTGTTTTACCAATTGAAGGAGATGATCATGAGAAATGCTACACATCACACTTGTGATAAATAAGATCACATAAAAAAAACATATGACATCAATAATCTAATTGTTTCTAGTAATGTGATACAGGAGATTGTATATTTGTATGTATTAAAAATACACTTTTTTTTGGAACCTTAAATCTGTTTACTTTTTAACCAACTTTTTTCTTTGCCCTTATCCATTATGAAATAAAATATAATCTAAATCGATCAACTGCATAAGTAAGTGGGTCAAATTTCCACCCATGAATGTGGTCTATAGACATTGTGTTCTCTTTGCTTGAATATATTCTTGGTTTGCTTATTATGTTTCCATTTGTCTGTTGTGCAGCGCCTTACAATGTCCCTAATTATGGACCACCTGGGGTTGGCGGAAAGTTCCAAAACAACCGCTTTCAGAACAATAAGGTTATCAACTTTCTAGCAACTTTCCTCTGTCTCACATTTCTCCAATCATCTATTTTGTAGGATTAGTGACTCAATACAATACCATAAGTACCAGATGGTCAAACTTATATAACAAGTGGCTGCTGCTGTTTGCAGGAAGATGTGAGTAACTCGGTGACTCTAAGTGTTGCCGATGAGCATATTGGGCTTGTTGTTGGCCGTGGTGGTAGGAATATCATGGAAATCAGTCAGGTAATGAATATGCCTTTTTGCTAATCACATGCATCTTTCCATATTTAAAATTTCTCTCCTTGCAGATTAGTGGAGCTAGGATCAAGATCTCTGAAAGAGGTGATTTCATACCTGGGACATATGATAGGTATGCGTTTTTTAGTATCTTCAACCCGCCCGCTCTACCAGAAAAAAAAAAGAATATCCTTACAGGATTAACATCTAATTTAATTAATTAGTTAATTTATTATTACAAGTGCTTTACTTGAAAGGTATATTGATGTTTGACCACCATGTGAATGATGCCTTTTCATAGCAAAAGGTGTTATATTTTTACTTTCTCCTATCTTAGGAGCTCAAAATAACCAAGAAGCATCGACACGAAATTCTGCTTATGGTTTGCCCATCGTGCTAGCAGGAGTTTTCACTGTCAGATGGGTGGGTCAGCTGGGGTTGGGTAACATGTCAAAATGTATTTGGTTTTGAAACAGGTAGACTTTTTTACGGGTCATACCAGTTTAGTTCGGGCTGGACTCCATTTTTTGTCCAACTTTTAAAATTACTTTAATAGTTTAGCTGAAATTAATGATGAAATGAATAATAATCTTAAAACATAAATTTTTATATAGAACTATTTAGGCGACTGTTTAAAGTAGACTGCACGCGATTTATAACCCGTTTGGCATGTTAAAATAATAACGTATATTATTCCCATATATGAATAATGAAATGTATGTCGTTTCTTTTGCAGGCAAGTAACAATCACAGGTCCACAAAGAGCAATCCGTGTAGCAGAGGCGATGATAATGCACAAGGTGTCTTCAGCTTCGGCCCCACCTCCGGATGTAACTCCCGACCATCTTCCTGTCGAGTCTCTGTCAATCAACTAAAACTGAGAACTGCTTGCAACATTTCATCTGGTGTTTTTATTTTATTTTAATTTAAAATTCCTATATCATATGTAATGGAGTAGAAAGAGAGGTGGAATCAACATACAAGTGAGCCATCTTATAAAAAAAGCACACAGAAGAAACATAAATTTTTGCAAGAGGCTGTTGTAGAAGGTTTAATGTTATTGGGCCTATTATGTTATGTTATAATTGGATATTTGATACTCGGTTTAATGTTATTGGGGCTATTATGTTATGTTATAGTATTGCCAATCTAGAATCAAGTTTACTGTATATAAATCTGGTTAATTGGATTCAAATAACTAGCCGTCATCAGTCCCAACTTTAAAAATAATTGCCAACGGCCCCAACTTTTAATTTATTTTCTTTCGACAGTCTCAATGTCTCATATTTACTAAAACTTAACTCGGTTAGTTTTTGCTAACATGACTTGCAACATAAGAAGTCTACATCATCAAAACTTTGTCACATTAACAGTCAATGTCATCAAAAGATTGACCTTTTTTTACCACATAAGCAGTTCACGGTGGCAAAAACTAGCTGAGTTAATTTTTGGTTAGTGTGAGACTGCAGAGGGAAAACGGGCTAAACGTTGGGACAGTCAGTAGTGATTTTTAAAGTTGAGACTGGTGGCAGCTAATAACTGATAGTTGGGATTATTTAACTCCAATATTCCTAAAATAATTGTGTTTAAACTACATGATTCATCTTCTTTAACCCTTTTGAATTTTGAAATATAATATCCAACCGTGATACGAAAAATGTTGTGAAAAATATTTATAAAAATATTGGGTTGTGGACATGTTTAGATTGAGCTTAAAAGTTAAACCCATAAAACTCGTGTTTAGATTGGTAATTTCTAGTGAAGTGGAATTAGCATATGAATCACATTAGTTTTAAATTGACTAAATAGTCAAAATCGTCCTTAAGGTTTGTATACATTTGTTAAATTCATTTAAAAAAGTTTTTCTTTTCCACAACTAGACCATTGAGGTTTCAAAATCATTGCCAAATCCATCAATTTCTCTTATCATGTTAAAAATTAACATTAAATGGGGGGCATTTTGGTCATTGCCTTCCTTTATTTAGTTTTTCTATTAATTTAACTTGATTTCCCCTTTTAATGGCAATCATATTCAAAATAATAGTGGGACGTGTGAAATCTTCTATGAAAACGATGAATAATGTCAATTTGCAGGCATTCTGCTATTAGAAAGTAAAAGAATCAGAACTTTATAACAGGTCATCCCGTAGGCAAACGCTATGCCTTGAAAAGGAAAGATTTCAAGTCACAAAAAAAATAGCTCAGGCAAATGTAAAAAATAATCATCGGGGACTTGTTTACCAGAGTTCACATTTGATACCAAAAAAAATGAAAGCTAAATGGTCAAAGTAACATGTTTATCAAAATCAAGAATAGATGAAAAAAACAATAAAAATTGTTGTTTATCAAAGAGTGAATAGCAAAAACCGTCTCTAAGGTTTACATTTTTTTTTTTTGCCATTTTCACCCAATTCAATAACTATGTTTAAAATTCACTTTAAACAGAGTTATTGAATTGAATGGAAATGACAATATATATATATATATATATATATATATATATATATATATATATATATATATATATATATATATAAACCTTAATGGTTCATGTGAGAAAAAAAACTTTCTTGGATTGATCTAACAAAACTGGTCAAAGGAACAGTTAAGTTTTATAGTGAAAAGAAAGTAGAGAAAATCTCACTGAGAACTAAAAGAAAAAATAAATTGCAATAAACATCTTCAATGCACTTTATTTTTTTTAAATATTTATATTGAAATTGCAAACTATTTTATTACAAATGCTTCATAAGTAGAAACCATGCTACAATCGTAACTGCTACATTAGTTGTAACTACACAGGCTGAACTACTTGCCTGAACTATACCCGTCGCACCTAACCTAGGGTTCACACCCACAATTGTTTGCCTCTCGAGATCAATCACACGACTCACATTTGCACACTAGATCAAAGCCACTCGTTGTGATGCGAGCGAGTGAAGTGCGTCATCAAAGCGCTACATTTCCTATATCGCCCAAAACATGAGCGTGTGGGCAAGTGCGATTCCATGGAAGCAATAAGAAAGGAACACTCTCACCTATATACCACTTCAAAAAGGTTGCTAAAGGCGGTAGACTGAAAAGAAAATCTCAGCCAGCTGGGCAAAAGACGAAGAAAAGGTAGAAATTAGGCCGTTAGTATGATGCGCTTTCTTCTGAAACAACTTCTACAACAACAATAACAACAACAACAAAAACAACAGCATCAACAAGAGCAGCAATGACTGCAGGCGTTTCAAGGTCAATGCCTGCTTCAGTAATCTTCACTGAGTAAATCTCAGTTACTGGAGCAGCGACCATTAGAACTTCCTCACAAGCACTTGCCTTTAGATCTGTTAGCGATCTTATCAAGAATCTTCGTGCAAAGATGAACAGACCAGCCTCAGCCTCTCAACCGAGCTCGACAACTACTTCAACAGCTTCAAGTGCTTAATTGCAAAGTCAGATGAACGAAGTTGTTGCTTTCATGCACGCTCAAGCTCTAGATAATGCAGAGTTAAGAAGCAAAATGGCTACGATCAAAGATAATGAAAGGCAAATGTTGGCTCAGACCAGTCAGATGAACAAGCAACTACAAGCGTCAAACGAACAACTTCTTCAATTGAATCAAGAAACTATGAGGAGATTGACAGATGTTGAGTCAAGAAATCAAGAACTGCAGTTGGCCAAAGCCAACAATGAGAGGAAGCTTGTGGAGTACAAAGCTGGAAATCAATGACTCAGAGAACGAATTAATAAGTTGTTTAAAGATCGTCCTAGAATTGTAAGTGCTCATGAGTCAGGTGGTGGTGATGATGATGAGGAAGACGAGGAAGAAGATGAAGAGGATGAAGAAGATGATGAAGAAAATGATGATGGTGATGATGACGATGAAAATGATGACAATACAGACTCTCGTCCTCCGACTGGTGGAAGCAAGGATGCTGAAGGTGGGTCAGGTTCCTCTTCCAAATCTCAGGCTCAGAAAGCTACCGGAGAGGAACGCCGCACCAAGAAAGAACATGATGGCAAAGGAAATGATCTTGCAAGTGGTGTATCCACTTAGGGGGAGCCTGCGAAGTCTATTGCTGAAGTGTTGAAGGCATTAATCCTTTTTGGTTTGGTTCCTATTGAAGCAACAGAGCCTCTATTGAATATCTACTTATACGATGATGATGGGAATCTGTTTACAGTGCCACAACATCAAGACCTGGAGTAAGGTGAAATCCCACCCGAAATGTCAAGAAACGATGTTTCTAAGATATTTGGAATCACCTTAGGTGAATCATCAAGTGCAAATTAAACAAAAACACCTCCAGAGTTAGATCCTCAACATAACCAAGTTGAAATCGAGGACTCACACATGAGGAGTATCCAGAGTATTGATTCAACAACGATACTAGGATACCTGATCAAGATGAAAATCTATTCAAGAAAGTTGAAGAAACATTACGTACTGAATTCGTTGTGATTCCTGAAGAATCGACGTCTAGATCTGCGCACGTCAAGGAATTATGTGCTAGATGGTATCCAACTACAGAAGACCGCCTCGTGAATAAGCCGATCCCTCAGGCCTAAGTATTCAAGAAACGCTTAGCGAAGATGTCAAGGAACATATTGAGCTAGGATTACATTCCGCATGCCAAAGTTATCGGTATCAAATGGGAAGATGGCTTATTGTATTTCGATCATTACATGAGGATTAAGGTCTTCCATTCTAGTATGTCAGGGAACTAGTGCGTCATCGTCCATTATACTTAGAGAAGTGTTTAGGTTTTGAATGTTTCCTTAGTATTTTGAGAAGAGAAAGTCATGGGGAATGGAACAAGTTCAAGCCACAATATCTCAAGTCCTACAAGACCAAAGAACTGCATACGGAGACTGGGAAGTCGAGATAGATGCACAAGATCAAACCGCCGTAAAGTATGTCGAAGATCCTAATAGCACCGATTGAACAGAACTTTCATTCAATGTTCTGGTTCTGGTATTACGACTACTTGAGGACCGAAGCAGTTATTGTTCTTGACAACGAGCCAAAGATTTGCAGAAAGCGTCGTGTGTTTAATCCAATGTGGCTAATCAACTGTTCTGAAGAAGACGTGGCGACATTGTATCATCATCCAATTCACTTTCTCGATCCTGATGCTGGTCAAGCTTTAAAGTTTTAACGAGTGATCTGATTCTTCTTCGCTTTCAAGATTCATGCTGGATGCGATTGGTTGAAGATAAGCATGATTTGAGTTGCTCAACAATGAATGAAGATCAAGTGCTGCTGTGCTGATTCGAAGAAATTTTGCTGTTTTGAAGATTTTAAAGACATACTAGCTAGGTCCAATGGGGAGTCTGTTAGTACACGTTTATTATCAGTCCCTACCATAGTATAGGTGTTTGTAGTATGTAATTACGTTGTTTGTAACTCGTTTATAGGGTGAGGGCAGTTTTGTAATCTGGCAGGGCGAAGAGGTTCATTACTTTGCCTGGACCTCTTCTGGTGCCCAAACGCCTTCGCCCCCAGGCTTTAGGCGAAAGGGTCCCAAGCTTATAAATAGATTAAGTTTTTGCCCTAGCCCTCTAGTTCTTCATTTTGAGAGAAACTTGGTGTATTTGGTCAAAAATCTTTCTGTAATCACTTGAGCTCTGATTTTAATGAAGTTTTGATTATTTAACCATATCAGAGCAACTCGTCTTTGCTTGTTGCCAAACTTCACACAAAGGATTCCACACTTTGTTTGTTGACCCGTGATTGGCGGTTTATTCGGAAATCGGTCCTACAATATTTTGGATTCAAACCAAAACAAATGATGAAACTTTTTGACTGAAATGGTTACTTTGTCCAAATCTCAAGGACTACAAAATAATTAGTTTGTAATGGTATTAAAAATTAAAGTTTGTAGTATTTTTGCTGTTGAAAATAATTTGTTTGTAGTAGTATAAAAATGAAATTCAAATAACTTAGTATTATGGTAAATGTGAATTAAATTACGTGTATTCAAATTCGATTTTTGAATCGAGTACGAATCGAATAAAATTTCAGGTAAAATAATAAAAAAATAAAAATCCAATTTGATTAATTTTAAAACTCATTATTTGATTTGTTAAACACCCTTATTTATTGGTAGTGTATATTGCAACCTGTTAAAATACCATATATTCACTTAAAGTAATTCATATGTTATGGTCATTTGGGCTTAATGCCTGATGGGCCTAACTTACTCATGTGGGCTTCTCTTGTGGGCTCCTTATTTCTTCAGTCTATTTGGTTTGGCCCATGTATATGGTCCAGTCTTGACAGCTTTGATATATTTCGTTATGATATTATTATTACTTCACTCTTGATCGTGTGGTTTAGATTATTCAGGGTTGTTACGATTGGATGGCTCAGATCAGTTTCACATGGATCGAGATAAACCTTCTGGAGCTGCATATATAAGCTTTCTTGTTTATTGTGACGATCACTTTTCACACACTCGTCTCACACACTTCTCTTTCTCTTTGTATTAGGTCTTCTCTGATTAGGGTTTCATACACACAGTCTTTGTATTCTCTTTCGTCTGTAAGTCTTGGTATTATTGTCTTTGTATTCATAGTTGGAATCAACTGATTTGTTATCAGTCGATTCCACAGACTTTGTATATGTTTGATCATTTGAGTTCTACGATTGTAGAACTCTTGGGTATTGGGGGGGGGGGGGTTAAAGATTTGGGTTGGATAAATAAGATCTTGTCACCTCTTTTGTCGCTATTTCTCTTGTTCTCTGTATGTTTTATATTTTGTGGTGTGTTGTATTATTGTGGATCTACAAAAGTTTACATGGTATCAGAGCCAGGTTCTTGATTATGGTATTCTTTCATTTTCCGCTGTTGATCTTTTGTCTTGTTTGTATTTGTAGTATAGACCTGGTCTCTTGTCTTTCATATGTCTGGTTAGGGTTTTGATCTTCATAATAGATCTTCACTGTGTTGTAAAGTGATAGATCTGATCTTTCTAGATCTTGGCTATTACTTCTTTGTCTCAGTCTTTGTAGATCTGGTTTATTTGTCAACGATTGTTGGCTTGGTCTTGGCTATTTGGATTGTATCTGTGGAGAGCTGGAAGCAGCTGTGTTGGAGTGGATTATTGCTTCAATTGCCCCCACTGCCCTATACCCTAAGTGAAGGTATAGGTAGTGGGATTGGAGAAACCCTAACTTGGGTTCCCCCCTCGGTGAGATTGTTCCTCTCTTAGTATTATCATTTGTCTGTCTTTGTCTAGGTCTTTTGGCGGGTTAGGGTGGACCGGCATTTGTTGAGTATTGTTTGTCTTGATTGTCTTAACTGTGTGTTAATTGTTTGTTTGGTATATACGTATATATATATATATATATACTTAGCTAATAAAAGAACTCCTGAGTTAAGAACTGGGTGGGCACCCTTGAGTGATGAACCCACCATCTGGACACTGACTCAGCTTCGTTCTTCTAGGGTTTGTGTCTTGTATTGTTCCTTGATTGTTTGTTTGTGTTCTCTTTGTTGTCTAATTGAATATGGGAGATGCTATTGTTAATCAAGGTGCTGGAGGAGGTGATGCTCCTCCAGCTGGAACCCTTATTAGCAAACTAGATGTAAGTGATCCATTATACCTTCATCCTAGTGATACTAGTAGTCTCTCTATAATCAGTTTCAAATTAAAAGGTACTGAGAATTACTCTGTCTGGTCTAAGTCTATGAAAATTGCATTAGAAGCTAAAAATAAATATGGTTTTATTGATGGAAGTTGTGTTAGGTCTGTTGATGATGAAGTATTAGGGAAATAGTGGGATAGATGTAATTCTGTTGTTATGTCTTGGTTGTTAAATGCTGTTAGTGAGGAATTATATCTTGGGCAAGTGTTTTCTCAACTTGCCAGAGATGTTTGGTTAGACCTAAGAGAAACCTATGATAAAGTAGATGGGTCAATAGTGTTTAATCTACATCAGAAAATTAACTCATTAACTCAAAGTGGTAGCACTGTCTCTGAGTACTATCACAAACTTAACACAATGTGAAAACAGTTTGATTCCATTGTGCAATTACCTACCTGCAGTTGTCAAGCCTTTAAAGAATTCAATGAATTCAGTGCATTAATCAAGTTAATGCAGTTCTTGATGGGGCTTGATGACATTTATCAACCTGTTAGGACTAGTTTGTTAACTAGGGATCCTTTACCTTCTGTGAAAACTTCTTTTTCTATTGTTTCTAGAGAAGAATCACACGGAGGTTCTTCTGGTGGAACAAAAGGTACAAATGTATCGTTTGTTTCTAGTTCAAATTAGTTTAGTTCAAATCAGTTTTCAAAAAGAGTCATTAGGGGACCCAACCCTAATCTAAAGTGTACCCACTGTAACATGTTGGGTCACACTGTGGATAGGTGTTATGAATTAGTTGGTTATCCCCAAGGTTTTCAAGGGTTGAAAAAGAAAGGGGTGGGTCAATTCAATAAAACTAATAATAATTCTGGTAACTCCTCAACTAAAAGAGTAAATGCTTCTAGTGCAAATGTGTCTTCTTCTTCTACTGTCTTGCCTTTTACCTCTGAACAGATAACAAAGTTGATGAATCTGATTAGTGAAAAGTCTTCAAGTGAAGGTCAAAGTTCAAATGTAGGAGGTAAGAGTTGTTGTGTGTTTGGTTTTTCCAACCTAACTGTTTTAAATAAACTGTCTAAAGTTTTCAGAAACTACTCTAGTTGTTCTAATATGATGAAATTTGCTTTATTAATGGGTTGGATAATGGATTCTGGGGCAAATCAACATATGGTAGGTAGTGATGAAAACATGATAAATTGTGTAGATGTTTCACAGTATAACTTGTTAGTCAAACATCCTAATGGCACTAGTGCCAAAGTGTCTAAAATTGGTGATATAAAACTAGCAAATGGTGTCATTTTACATGATGTTTTCTTTATACCAGATTACTGTGTCAATCTTGTATCTGTTCAAAGGTTAGCTAGGGATAATAAGCTTAGTGTATTGTTTGATGAAAGTGCTTGTTATGTCCAGGATTCCAAGGACAAGAGAGTCCTGGTGACTGGTAGAGAATGTGATGGTCTTTACTTTGTTGGTAAAAATGTGAGTATGAGTAACTTTTGTTTTAATAGTGTGTCTGATAGAAGTCTTTGGCATAGTAGAATGGGTTATCCTTCGGAACAGGTCTTAGCTGTGTTAAGGGAGAAATTAGGTCTTAACTTTAATGAATCTGAATCATGTGAGATCTGTCATAAGTCTAAGCAGGTGAGAGTTCCATTCCCTTTAAGTGAACATAAGACCAAAAGTTTAGGTGACATTATTCACCTAGATGTATGGGGACCTTATAGAATCACAAGTAAGGAAGGGTTTAGGTACTTCTTAACTGTTGTAGATGATTATACAAGGTCTGTGTGGTGTTATTTGTTGAAAAGTAAAGGAGAAGTCTTTGAGAATATACAAAGTTTTTTTGAACTTCTTAAAACACAGTTTAGTAAAGT
Organism: Ambrosia x helenae; assembly: GCA_030844895.1. Taxonomy (NCBI): domain Eukaryota; kingdom Viridiplantae; phylum Streptophyta; class Magnoliopsida; order Asterales; family Asteraceae; genus Ambrosia; species Ambrosia x helenae. Next base: position 92,344,306 of record CM061225.1, read on the forward strand.
TGTTAAGGTGTTTAGAAGTGACAATGGAACTGAATTTGTTAATAAACAAATGTCTTCATTTTGTAATAAAAATGGTATTATTCATCAAACATCTTGTGTTCACACACCACAACAAAATGGTGTGGCTGAACGCAAGCATAGGCATCTCCTTAACATAGCTAGAGCTCTGCTTTTCCAAAGTGGTGTTCCTTTGCATTACTGGTCTGAGTGTATTCTAACTGCTGCTTACCTGATTAACAGGACTCCCTCGTCTGTCTTAAATAGTAAAAGTCCCTATGGAATGATGCATGGGTTCCCCCCGTTTTAGAGCATCTAAGAAACTTTGGGTGTTTATGTTTTAAAACTATTTTGGATGAAAAGGACAAATTTTTTAGTCGTGCTGATCAATGTATTTTAATTGGGTATTCTAGTTTTAAAAAGGGTTACAAATTATTAAACCTTGAAACTAAAGAAATAGATTTTTCAAGAGATGTTAAATTCTATGAAGAAATCTATCCTTTCAAAAGTAACATTGATAACTTGTCTAAACATACTGATCTTAATCAGATTAACTTTTTTGATAACATTGATCAGCACAACTCTGAAGTTTCTATAGGTGTTCATAATAATAATAATAATAATAATAATAATAATAATAATAATAATAATGATAATATTCCTAATGATGAAGGGGGAACCAGTACTACTCATGAACACACTCTTGGCTTTGACTCATATGACCTTTCCAGGGCTGCCAGGAGGGTAGACCACAGTAGTGGTCAGCATAATGGTAGTACAGGACATAGGGGGAATGAGTCACCAGTTGAGGGTAGTTCAAATGTTGAGAGTCAGACTCCCGAGGGAAATAACTTACAATCTGTTAGAAGGTCTGTTAGAGAGTCTACCTTGCCTAGGAGATTTGATGAGTTTGTGGTTGAAGGCAAGGTAAAGTATGGGGTTGAAAGGGTAGTTAATTACTCAAATTTGTCTGTTGAAAGTAGATGTTTTGTATCTAGTCTGAATAAGATTGTTGAACCCAACAGCTATTCACAAGCCTCAACTGATCCTAGATGGGTTGAGGCTATGAATGCTGAAATGGAAGCTTTGTACAGGAATCAAACCTGGACTTTGTGTGACCTACCAAAGGGAAGAAAACCCATTGGTTGTAAATAGGTCTACAAAATCAAGTACAAAGCTAATGGGGAAGTTGAGAGGTTCAAAGCTAGATTGGTTTCAAAAGGATACAACCAAAGGGAAGGCTTGGACTTTGGTGAAACTTTCTCACCAGTTGTGAAGATGGTTACTGTAAGAGTAATCATCAGTCTTGCTGTCCAAAATAACTGGTCTCTTTACCAGTTAGACATCAATAATGCCTTTCTTTATGGCTCAATTGATGAAGATGTATATATGAGTTTGCCTGAAGGGTATCATTCAAAGAATGATACTCAAGTCTGTAAATTAGTTAAGTCTCTATATGGGTTAAAACAAGCACCTAGAAAATGGAATGAGAAATTAACCAATGTCTTGATAGACATAGGATTTGTTCAAAGTATATGTGACTATTCTATGTTTGTTAAGTCTAAAGATGATTTGTTTATTGTCTTGTTGGTATATGTTGATGATATAGTATTAACTGGCAATAATGAATCTGAAATTGCTAGAATTAAAAGTATGTTAAGCAATAACTTTCAGATGAAGGATCTTGGAAAGTTAAAGTATTTCTTGGGTCTAGAAGTGTTATATGAGGATTCTGGAGTCTGTCTTAGTCGAAGAAAATATTGTCTTGAGTTGCTTAATGAGTTTGGATACTTGGGATGCAAACCAGTTTCCACTCCCATTGAGCAAACCTATTCTGTTACAGTTAAGAATGATAAGGCTAATCAAGTTCTTGAAAACATTAGTGGTTTTCAAAAGCTTATTGGTAAACTTATCTACTTATCCTTAAGTAGACCAGATATTAGTTATACTGTCCAGTATTTGAGTCAATTTATGCATAAGCCCACAGCTGGTCACTTAAAAGTAGCCTTAAGGTTACTTAGATACCTGAAATTATCTCTTGGAAAAGGAATAATGTTCAGGAGAAGTGATAGTTATGAGTTGTTGTCTTATGTTGACTCAGACTGGGCCAAATGTGTTATTATCAGGTAATCAATAACTGGGTTTTGTGTTTTTCTTGGAGGAAACCTGGTTTCCTGGAAAAGCAAGAAGCAAAGCACTATTTCTCGATCTACAGCCGAGGCTGAGTATCGAGCTATGTGTGCAGCCTCTTGTGAGTTGATTTGGTTAAAAAACTTACTTAGTGAGTTAAAAATTACATGTAATTTACCAATTACATTGTTTTGTGATAGTAAAGCAGCTATCTCTATAGCTGCAAACCCAGTGTTTCACGAACGGACAAAACACTTTGAAATCGATTTACATTTTTTGAGAGAAAAGATCTCTGATGGTATAATAAGCACTGAAAAAATTGGGTCAATAGAACAAGTTGCTGATATATTTACCAAGGGATTGGGAAGTGTACAACATGATTATTTGTGTAAAAAGCTGGGCATGATTGATCTATTTAACATATGAATTAAGGGGGAATGTTAAAATACCATATATTCACTTAAAGTAATTCATATGTTATGGTCATTTGGGCTTAATGCCTGATGGGCCTAACTTACTCTTGTGGGCTCCTTATTTCTTCAGTCTATCTGGTTTGGCCCATGTATATGGTCCAGTCTTGATAGCTTTGATATATTTCGTTGAGATATTATTATTACTTCACTCTTGATCGTGTGGTTTAGATTATTCAGGGTTGTTACGATTGGATGGCTCAGATCAGTTTCACATGGATCGAGATGAACCTTCTGTAGTTGCATATATAAGCTTTCTTGTTTATTGTGATGATCACTTTTCACACACTCGTCTCACACACTTCTCTTTCTCTTTGTATTATGTCTTCTCTGATTAGGGTTTCATACACACAGTCTTTGTATTCTCTTTCGTCTGTAAGTCTTGGTATTATTGTCTTTGTATTAATAGTTGGAATCAACTGATTTGTTATCAGTCGATTCCACAGACTCTGTATTTGCTTGATCATTTGATTGATCATTTGAGTTCTACGATTGTAGAACTCTTGGGTATTGGGGGAGGGGGGGTAAAGATTTGGGTTGGATAAATAAGATCTTGTCACCTCTTTTGTCGCTATTTCTCTTGTTCTCTGTATGTTTTATATTTTGTGGTGTGTTGTATTATTGTGGATCTACAAAAGTTTACACAACCCATCCTACGAATGATTGATCTTCAATGGAGACTTGTTGTTTCAAATGATTATTTACTTAACAATGTAACTACACTATTGGGTTCAAGTCAAACTCACCAAGGAAAACATATTAATTACTCTTCTTGAGTAATCCATTAAGGCTTTGTGGTATGGCGTTGGGGAGCTTATGTCGCTTTTGGCCTCGCCTGCAAACACGACCCCTCATGAATATCGGCACCAACGGTGAAAACCTTCCCTCCTCATCGAGCTGCCCCGTGTGCATGAATTAAATATTGAACCGTTGGAAACAACCGGAAATTATTTTTTTTAACCGAATTACCTATTTAAACTCATAACCTTTACATTGTTTTCATTCACTTCATGGCCATATTATCCAATCTCAAACCATTCGAACTTTTAAAAGATTAAATGGCAACATGGGTTTAGATCAATGGGGAATAATTCACTTTGGTCATGACTTGGGTGATCCACCACCCCTTCTCGGGTTGACGCACACTCATGGTAAAGTGAATTTTTAATGAACTGCGTTAATAAATGGGTGAAACCAATTGCAATGTCCTTTAATCATGTAGATTTTTTTAATTGTTCACTTGTTATTTTAAATTATGTACTTTTTTATTTAATTAATGAAAACATTTTTTTGTAAAATTTTATAGTTTAATAAAATCAAAGTAAATAAAAAAAAATAAAAAATAATGGAAGGGGAAGAGGGAAGGAAGGGAAACCATACCCATGGATAAAGGCGAATTGTATAACTGGAAGGAGAATGTAATATTGCTAAGTTGGCGAATGCAAAAGAAAGGAAACAGGAACAACGCTCAATAGCCTAATAACATTTAGGGTATGTTTGGCAAGGAGCTTTTAAGAGCTTTTAGGAGGTTCAAGCTTCAAGCTTTTAAGAAAAAGTCATACTTAATAAAAAGCCTTGTTTGGTTGAAGGGGCTGGAAGCTTTTAGGTTAGAGAAAAAGCTCTACAGTGAAAAGCTACTAGTAGTAGCTTTTAAGAAAAAGCTCTACTAGCTACAAGCTTTTAGTTAGTAAATGACACAAATACTCATTCTATTTTAAAAATAAAATAAAAACCTTCTTTACAATTTTTTAATTATGACCATTTTGGTCATTTTATAAATTTTATTAAAAGCTCCAACTACTCTTCCAAACATCAAAATTTATTTAAAAAGCTTCCAGCTAACAGCTTTCAGCTACCAGCTTGCAGCTACCAGCTTGCAGCTTCTAGCTACCAGCCTCCAACTAGTTTTGCCAAACATACCCTTAGAAGGTGGCACGATTTGTGGATCTGTTTCTGTTTTCTATTCCTTTTGTTTTTCTTTTACTAAAATTTAGTTATGTTTACCTATTATTTATTTTTCTTTTTACTAAATTTTAGTTATGTATACCTATTATAAAGACTTAGAAAAAAAGGTTGCAACAGTTTTTTGACTTTGTGAAATTTAGCATTTTTCCACAAATTAGAAAAAAATGAAAACAATTTTAAAACTTAAGAATATTGTAAATATAATTTAGTTAAAATGTAAGAATTTGTCAAAGGTTGCAACGGTTCTAAGATTTTTTTTTTTTTTTTTTTTTTAAAATCAATATAATACGAATTAAGAATCATAATACACTTACATGTTTAATTTTTTCTATAACATCTCATTGGAATATCCAATTGTGTGTTGTTCTCAAAATTATATTATATATTTATATACTAGATTATACACCGGGAACGTTCCAGGGTTGAGAAATCTAATATGACATATCAATTTTACATATGACATAGAATGATGCGCTTTATATTTACATGCAGGAAAGCTTTAGGTAGCACCTAACCTAAAACAATTAACAATGTATCTCCAATGTTAACGTCCAACCTTAAACAATGTATAACTATATTAATACCTAACCTAAAACAATGTACAACTCCAATGATAACACATGTTCAAAATAGAATCTATATTTACGGATTTGAACATAACTAGTGACTTGTCTATACATGATTAATGAATTACCTGAACACTTTGTGTTGTTTTTCCTGTATGAACAAAACCCCACAAAAAAATAGTCGTTTTTTTCTCCGTTTTTTATATAGCACTATGGTACTCGTTAAAAGATAATAAAACACTCCTTAATTTGGTGTAATGTTTTTCTTTAAAAAAATCCCGTATATAAAAGATATTAACGTTTAAAAATTATGGGAGGAAACATGATAGAGAGAAAAATCCATTTTTTTTTTCTTAAAATCAATTAATGCCACGCAAGATTCATTGCTTTCATTTTTTTTTGAACGGAAAATTTTTAACACCTTAATTTCACCTTACCTTGCACTTGCAAGGATTTGAACCCATAACTTCACATTTATAAGGGGAACACCATACCACTAGACCAAAAGTTCATGCTTTCATTTATATAATAGATGTTCAACTATTAATTAATAATGTAATTGTTTATTTGTCTTACATTAACGGTTTCAAACCTTATAATGACTTATCATTGGTCTATGAAAAGACTTATTTTTTTTTGGCACAGCATCTATGAAAAGACTTATATTCCGTGGTTTTAAACAAACCAAAATATTGTAAGCTCACTGGTTTTGAATTTAAAAGTCGTTATTCTTTTGAAAACCGAAGACTTTAGGGCTTCGTCAAGGGACGATTGTCTAGGTTGACTGCAGTTGACCAACCAAGAACCCTACGATCTTTCTGAGTGGCTTCTAGCCTCTAGTTTTTGCTTTCATACGGTTCCTTCTTAACCCCTAACCGACCTCATTTTTATTTAGGTTTATTTATACTATTTTAATTCACCTTTATAACTTGTTGAAAAGTTCTATAATCTTTCTCTTCATTAGTTTAATTAGCTACTAGATTATACCCCGGGAACGTCCCAGGGTTGAGAAATCTAATATGACATATCAGTTTTACATATGAAATAGAATGATGCGCTTTATAGTTACATGCTGGAAAGCTTCGGGTTGCACCTAAACATAAACAATTAACAATGTATTTCCAATGTTAATACCTAACCTTAAACAATGTCTAACTCTAATATTAATACCTAACCTAAAACAATGTACAACTCCAATGCTAACACATGTTGAAAATAGAATTCATATTTACTAATTTGAACATAATTAGTGACTTACCTATACATGATTAATGAATTATCTGAACACTTTGTGTTTTTTTTCCTGTATGAACAAAACCACAATAAAATTGTCATTTTTTTTCTGTATTTTTTATATAGCACTATGGTACTTATTGGAAAGATAATAAAATGCTCGTTAATTTGGTGTAATTTTTTTCTTTAAAAAATCTCGTATATAAAAAATATTAACGTTTAAAATTTATGGGAGAAAACATGTGAGACAAAAATGCAATTTTGTTTTTAAATTTTTTTTCTTCCTAAAATCATATAATACCACATGGCACACTCAAAGGGAATGATGTTCTCTTTGAATGCCATGTAGGATAAATGAATTTCAATTATATAATAGATAATATATACATTATCGCATTCAGTAAAAAAACTTGGAAAATTGAGTAAGAATTGTACTTTTTACCAGGGTCGGCCCTTAATTCAATGGAGTTTTGTATGTTTGAGCCTCAAAATTGTTAATAAAGTATTAATCAAAGTGAAGTAGTTTGTATAAAAAGAAAGTAAAAAATGTTGAGAGAGACTAAGAATTAAAGAAGAAAATGATATGGCTTTAGAAAAAAAATTGCAGCTTTATCAATGAGTGTAGAACTAGATAGGATGAAGAAAATGAAATGAAGAGTGCTTATACTTAATTGTTTTTGCTTTTTATCGGTTTGTTTTGACTTTCTTTTTTAACTTTTATTTTTGTTATGAAACAATTTTTTTAATTTTCAAACTTTCGCCCATTTATATTTTCATACCTTGTGGGATTCAAACTCTCAACCTCCCCCAAGAGGGTTTATTTCCTCTACCGTTAGACTACAATCTAAGTGGGAAATAAAATTTGATCCATCAATTTGATATTACTTTAATCGTAACTTAAAAAATTAGTTTACATTATTTATTTCGTTAAGGCCTAATTAAAGGTAAGGCTAAAGGGACATAATTTTTGCAGCCCGACACGGGCACTTGACTTTTCGGGGCCGACCTTGCTTTTTACTAGCTAACTTTGGATACTAATTAATATTATTTTTAATTAGTATAAATGTAATTATTAAATAATCAGAGTCGTCCCCGAAAATCTCTGAAAATTTACGTACCTTATTCTAGAACGGTTAAAAAATAGGTCCCTTAAGCCCAAGTTTAAGTGTTAAATGAGTTATATAAAAATATATACACATATATATAGGAATTTTTTTTAAATGTGCCCTCAAAATTTATGGACCATGTCCAGTTGGCCTTCTCGAACCTCCCCAAAGACGCCCCTGTAAATAATGGCTTTGTGAACAGTGACGGATCCAGGAATTTTTTTTTCACTGGGTTCCTTTTTTTGGTGCTCCAACTATGACGAACATAAAAAAATTCAGGTTAGTTTAGGGGTTCGGGTCGGTTTGACGATTCGGTCAAGTAATATTCATCGCATAAAAAAATACGATATAATAATGAAAAACGTCGTTATTTGAACTCATACACATAAGTAATCCAACGGTTACCTCGTTAAAACGGTTTCCAAGCTCTTATATGTCTAGAACCGTGTTAAAATTATTGAAATATTAATCTGCATACTATCTAATATAAAATTAGGTTTAATTAGTTAAAATCAATATCCCTAAATTCAGAGTTTTAATAAATTAATGGGGGTGTTTGGGATTAATTATTCAAAACAGATTATGCGTTTTGGAAAAGCAAGGGTGGAGCTGCTTATAGATTATTGCGTTTTGGTAGCCTAAACTGATTATCTACGTTTTCAAAATGCAATCCAAACACTAAAAACTGTTTATCTGCGTTTTCAAAACGCAATAATCTAAAAATCAGATTCAAAACACAATCCCAAACACCCTCTAAAACAACAAACATACTAAAAAATAGAAATTAACATCAATGATAGATACCACCAAACTATTTATACTGCACTAGCATGAACCCGCGCGTTGCGGCGGGGCTGCACGATGTTTGGCTATATATAATTGTGTATATATGTATAATTGATATGTTTAGCTTTAAGACTTGTACATGTAGCTTTAAGACTTGCTTTATTGGCAAAAAGAGATAACCATAATGGATATAGTTATATAGTGATATATATATATATATATATATATATATATTATTATTACTATTACTACTACAAATACTACTACTATTATTACTAATATTACTATAGATTTTATGACGAAGTGATAGCATAAATGTTAAAGAAAGAATAAAATTGACTTATTGTACAAATATTTTATGCATAGGAGTAAAAAGTGGAGTAGAGTTAGACATTAAGTTTGTATTAAATACCATGCGATGTGAAAATAACCCAAAGTGTGATAGTCAATCAATTGACAACGTGTTTAGATGTTGCACGTCCTTATAAAATTAAAAAAAATTGATATTTTGCCTATGAAAAACATTAAGGATAATGGAACAGACGGGTTGAGGTCAAAACCGAGTACTTTTTAGTGTCGGTTGAAATGGGTTGGCTGAAAACATTTCTTTATTCATCTAAAAGATCATTAAAAATGAATGCGGTAAATATGATTATGAAAGCTATATTACTCCAATATTCATCTAAGTTCTATGAATGAAACCATTTATAAATGTATAAGTAAACAATCATTCTCTTTAAAATTTTATCGACTCTAGATATTGGTGTGTCAATAGATTATATATTTTTGGTATCTTCAATAGTCTCACATAAAACTCTTTAATAAATTTACAAATAATTTATTTTTTTTTGATATAATAGCTTCATTTTTATCCCAGTAACTTCACGTTACAAGATTTTGATATTTTTATCACATACACACAATCAAACACAGTTACACAGTAGCACTCATACAAAATTTCCGCCATTAAAAGTTACACACACACAAAACACACATTAACGCATACGATACAACTAATAACCTTATTTTTTATCTTCTTTCTTTTCTTACGGTTATAAACGACAATCGGATCATCGCCGGAATTTAACCCCACCAAAATATAATCTTGTTAGCTCAAATAACCCAACTAATCAAACCAAAAAAACGTAAGGAAAACACAAGGAGTCGATACCTCATCGCACGATGGTGAAAGAAATAGGAAGGTGAGTCACCGACGACAATGGTGGTCCGCTATTCTGGTCACCGGTCTTTAGTTCGAGCAAAAAGAGTGGCGACGTTGGTTCTGTGCTGGAAGTAAATGGAACGGTGGTGTCAAAGTGATGCATGTGTGGTGATGGTCCTGGAACTTTGGTTGGAGAAACAAGGAGGCCGAGAGAAGAGATGGTTGGTGAGTTGGGTTTTATGATTACACAGGAGTTTATGATGAGTTCCAAATCTGTCTCGATGCGTAATTAATTGTTTTGATGAGACGATTTAATGGCAATGATAAAATGGTTGTTTCATTTTGTGGTTTAACGGTAGGGTAAAGTAAAGATCTCAATCAATTATACTTTAGTAATCATTTTACACATAAATAAAAATTAAAATGAGTGCCTCAAGATGAAGGCGAATGTATCAAATTTAAACCAAACTGTTTCAAAAGAGGTGAGATATGCATGATCATTTCCTTTGTTTACACTTAACTTTACTTTTGTATTGCATAATTTGGTGAGCTACAAAGTAGAAATGACAGTGTATAAATCACCTCCACTTTTAGACCCATAAGTGTGTGACACAGAACGAGAACCAAAGCATGAGAGTTTCACGAATAGAATATGATTTGCATTACAATTATGAAAGATAGGGTAAGGTAAAGGTCACATTCAAAGCATAAATTAATTTAAGTTTCTTTTAGTAACCATCTAATTGTTCCATAAAGATATATTTAATTGTTTTCTTAAATGTGTGTTATCAATTTAATAAAATTACTATTTTACCCATATAGATGAACAGGGCCGGTCTTGAAAATTTAGGTGCCCGGGCCGAGCTGTAAAAATTGTGCCCCCTAGCCTTAGCTTTAGATCTTAACGAAATAAATAATGTAAGCTATTTTTTAAGCTACGATTAAAAATTGTAACCATCTAATTGTTCCATAAAGATATATTTAATTGTTTTCTTAAATGTGTGTTATCAATTTAATAAAATTACTATTTTACCCATGTAGATGATCAGGGGCGGTCCTGAAAATTCAGGTGCCCGGGCCGGGCTGTAAAAAATGTGCCCCAAGCCTTAGATTTAGATCTTAACGAAATAAATAATGTAAACTATTTTTTTAAGCTACGATTAAAAATTGTAAACATCTAATTGTTCCATAAAGATATATTTAGTTGTTTTCTTAAATGTGTGTTATCAATTTAATAAAATTACTATTTTACCCATGTAGATGAACATGGCCGGTCCTTAAAATTCAGGTGCCCGGGCCAAGCTGTAAAAATTGTGCCCCCTAGCCTTAGCTTAGATCTTAACGAAATAAATAATGTAAACTATTTTTTTAAGCTACGATTAAAGTAATATCAATTTGATGGATCAAATTTTATTTCTCACTTAGGTTGTAGTCTAACGGTAGGGGGAACAAACCCTATTGGAGGAGGTTGGGAGTTCGAATTCCACAAATGATGAAAATATAAATGGGTGAAAGTTTGGCAATTAAAAAAAATTGTTTCATAACAAAAATAAAAGTTAAAAAGGAAGCAAAAACCAAATGGTAAAAAAGCAAAAACAACTAAGTGTGAGCCCTCTTCATTTCATCTTCTTCATCCTCTCAAGTCCTACACTCATTAATAAACCTCCATTTTTTTTTCTCAAACCATTTTATTTTCTTCTTTAATTCTTAACCTCTCTCAACATTTCTTTACTTTCTGTTTTATATAAACTACCTTTCATTTTGATTAATACTTGATTAACAATTTTGGGGCTCAAACATACAAAAATCCATCGAATTAAGGACATCACTATTAAGAAAACTTGGATTGTCGGAGAGTCAATGTGCCCTAAGAAATTGGGCCCGGGCTAGGAGTTCTCCCAGCACCCCTTAAGGGCCGGCCCTGTAGATGAATGTGAAATAACCATTTTAACCGTCCAGGATACACTATATAGTAGCAACAATTACATCAGCGCTATAAAATCGTTTTCGAAATCATATTTCATGATTTCTACACTCACTTCTAGTTGATCATCATCATACTCAGTTAATCCCACCTATAGCAACGCTAAGGTAGGGTCTGAGGAGGGTAAGATGTAGACAGCCTTACCTCTACCCCTATGAATAGAGAGGCTGCTTCCAGTGAGACCCCCGACTCGATATGGTTTGGTACCAAGCCTTGGACATAAGCTACAAAACACTTAGCAATCGGGACAAGCCCAATCGGTGTATGTACCCCTTTGTCTTTTGGCTATCCACGCTACCACATGATGCATGATTAACCGTCCGTCGTTTTTAACGTTATTTTCACGAAATTATTAAAATAACGTTAAAACTAGTGCAACTTTACTTTTGCCCCCCAAAACCACACATGCTCACTTCTAGTTGATATAGCTTATAAATGGATCACATAGCAACGTACAACGAGTAATAAAAACCACAAAAAATAAGCGGATATGAAACTCCATTTTATACATAATATATTTTCCATTTAACCACATAACCTGTCCACATATCACCATCTTGGATAATACTAGTGGAATGCTCGCGCGTTGCCGCGGATATGTATTTTTATTCACATTTTAAATTGCCAAAACTTTATACACCATACTGTCATTTATCCAATCCGATCCGTGCTTGATTTTTATTTGCAACATTTAGTTACACACATGAACCAAAGAGCCTTTAGCCTACAGGTTACAAAGTGTTAAATAAGGCTTAGCCTTTTCTTGTGGTGATAATTCAAATTCCATTGGTAACAAAAAGTTAATCCATTAAAAAAAGTTACATGAATTAATTTATTACTTAGTAATGGTTCTAGGTAACAAAAAGTTAATACATGAATTAAATGTATTGAATGGTGTAATTGATTTGTATTAGTGACTTGTACATAAGGGCATAGATGGAAGAAAATGATAAAAGTTAGAGATTTATGCATGAGACCTTTTGTATGCCATCTTAAAATGATGATGAAATTACCTTCTTACCCATCTCTCCTCCTTAATAAGGTAGTAGAGATATGCAACATCTACAAAAGTAGTAAACATCAACCATGTATTCGAGCATACAATTATCAAAGTATTATCTTTAATCCAAACTAAGCAACAATCTAGTAGCAACAGTGGATTATTTATGCAAAAGCAATTAAACTAAACATTATAGCAGCTATGAAATCGTTTCAGGAATAATATCTACTGAAAATGCCAGCATGTTTTAGTAACAGAAATCAGAAATGAAACTGAAGAGGAGGTGACCAAATGTTCTTTTGTTTCTTTCTTTATAACAATAATAACAGAAACAAAAAAAGATTATAGAAACAAACAGTGGCGAAGCTTGACCCGAAGGTTCGGGGGGTCGGAAGTCACTAGTTTTGGAGGGTCAAAAACCAGTTTCGGGGGGTCGAAACCCTATATTTCTAAAATTTTCTATACGGATACTATATAATCGAAACTTCTGCGCGAAAATTCGGGGGTCGGCGGCCGTCCCCGCCCGCCCCAACAAAGCTGCGCCATTGGAAACAAAGCCATACAAGAATGGAACTAGGTATCTCATGGATAACATAAGGGCTCTCATCCAGTGGAACAATTTGCATCTTTGGTGATTGGTTCCTTCAATATTTTCTTATGGGTTCCTTTCCAATTTTGTATATAGATTATCACTATAATTTTCAAATCGAATGGGTTTCCAGGAACCCACCCGAAACAGCTAAATCCGCCCCTGTTTGTGGATTGTGATCTTTTAAAAAAAGCTCGACGCCTAAAGTGGTGTACGTGTTTAGAATGAAGATATCGTAAGATATTGCGTGAGAAATATTTAACAAAAGTTAGTGTTATAACCATGGTCGGCCCTTAACGGGTGCGGGGAGGAATCCCGGCCTGGGCCCAATTTCTTGGGGGCACATTGACCATCTGACAATCCAAGTTTTCTTAACAGTGATGTCCTTATTTCGATGGAATTATGTTTGACCCCCAATTATTGTTAATCAGGTATTAATAAAAGTGAAGGGTAGTTTATATAAAACATAAAGTAAAGAAATGTCACTACTACAAAAACAGGCATTTGCCACGGCAAAATCCATAGCAAACTCATAGCAAAAACCCATTTGCTACCGATTTGCTATGGATTTGGTCCGTAGCTACAAGTCTCGTCGCTAATTTATTTGCTACAAACTTTAGCTACGGAATATATATTTGCAACGAGTTTAGCTACCAAATGGGACGTCGCTATTTTATCTACGAATTTGCTACCAAAAAGTTTGCTACGAATTTTCGCTACCGTTTTTTAGCTACGAAATTTTGCTTCGAATTTTAGCTTCGAAATTCGCTACAGATTAGTAGCTACGACAATTTTGCTACATGGTTTGCTAGAGATATGTTAGCTACGCTTTGGTTTTGCTACCAAGTTTGTTGTGAAATTATAGCAACGAATTGGCTACAGATTTAGCTATGAAAATTTCCTTGAATATTGCTATGAGCATAACTATGGATTTTGCTACAAATCTAGCAAGGTTTTTGCTACAAACTTACCTATGAATTTTGTTAGGAATTTTACAAATATTTTCATTTTTACATTAATTTTTTCTGTAAAATATATATTTAGAAGCTAAATACAAAACAAAACACATATGAAAGATAATATTAAAACCAACTTGATTCATAGTTCCAACAAAACCAAATGTAACACAATAAAGATCCAAAGTTTAACACGATAAAGATCCAAACTTTAACAAGATAAAGATCCAAATTAACTAAAAGCAAGACGAAAAACTTCAACATAACTCAACTTGGTGGCGGGTTTTGTGGCGCATTTTGTGACAACAATCGAATTCTCTCATTCATTTCGGCATATAACCTTGCATTTTCTTCGATTTTCTCCATCATAGCATGTTTCTCTATTTTATCTTTTTCTAACTCCGCTATTTTTTCCTTCAATTGTTGCACCTATAACATCAAAAGCAAAAATACCAATTAACATCCATTATCACACCTTATAAGATGACTCAATATAATAGTTCTAACCATATATACAACTAGTTGGTTACCCGCCGCGCGTTGCGGCGGCAAGGCAACAATTTCATTTGTTTGTAGTTCATTGTTGCAGGCTAAATAACATGTTTTTACTTACAATTTTGAATTTGGAATATAATCAAACAATTGAATTCAATATAAGCAAATTCATTTAAATAACCCATTAACAGTTTTCATCACATGAAAATGCAGATTTTTCTTTTGTTACTATCATAGAGAATACGAACCTCAACACTGTCACTATGGGTAGGCATCACATCACGCGGGTCAGCGAAGTTGCCAACGCCATATAATCTACCTTTTTTCTTGCCACCGACAGTTTGTGACAACAGTTCCATGTCAATATCTGGGTGTAAGCTGGTATCCTCTCCATATTTCTCAATAACATATTTATTATATGTGCTCTATGATAAGAACATAAAGAAATTAGTACTTTAAAATTGTATAACCATATTAGTAACTAGTAAAACATACATTTACAAAGTTAAAAGACTTACATAAGCTTCACTCGCCCTCGTGTCAACCCAAGTCACATTTTGTTGTTGGATGGTGTCTTCCACGTCAACGCCTTCTCCCGAACCATTTTCATCTAACCTATTACACCCAGACAACCTATCTAGTGGTCTTGACCCTTTCTTTGCGTGTTTGTAACCAAAACTCACCAAAGTTTGCACGCCGCTTCAGTGTCTTCTCCTATACATCAAATGGGTCAAATAAAAAAAGTGGCAAAACATGTTGAAAGTCACACATAATCATTATATTTAAAGATTTAAGATTGTCATTATTGGAACAATATCGTTTCAACGATTATACCTCACACACTATATGCTAAAAGTGTATTAAAATCTGTGTATGGACCACGCTCATTTTGACTCATACTAGAGAATGACAATTTCCAGTTTGAACGCGTTGTCTATGTTACGAGACTTGTCCATCTTATGATGAGGATCGGGACTACTTTGTTAGACGGGGTGAAATGAAAACAGAGCAAGTCAAATATAAAGAGCAAAAGCATATTTCTTTTGCTAGCTTCATTTATTTTAGAGTCTTAATCAATGTACAAGATTATTCTACTCAAAGAATTAAAGAGCATGTATTGTATGAAAAACATTCTCATTTGTTTAAGCACATTTTATATTCTATTGTATAGGACTTTATGCACCAAATAGTAGATTCTACAACAGCCTAACATTTCCTGTTTCATAGACCCTAAAAAGTAATATTCTTAAGTCAAAAAATCAAATCAAATGTCATTTTTAATTAAAAAGGTCCATAAGTGTCATATTTAAAGAAAACAAATATGTGTGTGTGTGATAATGATGAAAATCAACATTTCTTACCATGTTTTTTCTAACCGTAGCAAAGCTCTTCGAGCCAAGTGTATGTCTACCACCGACTGCTTTTCCCCTGTTTTCACTGTTTTGAGATGACTTGTTTTTCCATGAATCTGTATTCCAAACCCCAACTAGCGTCTCCCAAGATTCTTGACTGATATAGAGTGGCTTAAACGGAAGAATGCGAGTCAAATCATTTCCAACATCTCCACCCTCTTTGAACGCACGGGCCTTGGCTTTATCCCGAGCTCTCTTCAACAAATCAGGAAATTTTCCCTTAATGCACCTCTCCCAGCAAGAGTAAATTAAGGATTTCCACTCGTCTTTCCATTGATAGTATTGCTACATAAAAATACTTATTAGTAACGTGTATATTATCTATTAAATGAAAGATTTATATTGGTTTAATTTTTTTTTTCTATTGGTTCAAATTAATAAAACTATTAATTTGAACTCTCCAATTGTTAGTGATCTTTGTTTTTTCATCCTTTTCAGCTTAACACATGGTGTTTTACATTTTATTATTTTTTAACTTTTAACAGGTACCTAAAATGCAATGCTAACCCATCTACACTAAAATGGACATGTCTGACCATGATAAACTTTGACCCTTGTTGACAAACAATCTAGCAAAGACAATGCAATGCTAACCCATCTACACTAAAATGGACATGTCAGACCATGATATTTTATATTTATAGATTGAGTGGTAAATTATTATCTTTGATCAGGTCATAGTTTGGGTGTGTCAGTATACAAAATTTACTTATGAATAGGCATTTTAATCCCAAAAGCCGAGCTGCAAAATGGGACATTGGGTAGGCGATATACTAATTTTCGCTTGGTTGTGTAAAAGGCGCTGAATGGGTAGGCGTTATACTAATTTCTACTCTTATTTTCTTTGCTAAACCACCCAATTATGCAAAAAAACATATCATTATTTTACGTCCATTGAAAGGTTCAGTAATAACGAATTATTATCAATAATAATTATATCACTTTATATCAATTGGTGAAGGTGTAAACATGGGTTTATAATTATATCAGTTGAGGACGCAACATTCGTTTACTAATAGCCATTTAAATTTAATATTATGCATTATCATATACAAATGTGAAGTAAGTATGCACCTGAAAACGCTCAAACAAGCGTTCACGATGGTGAGAAGGAACATCTTTCCATCCTTGCCATGGACCTGACCACATAGCCTTCAAATTGGAACCAATGGTACGGGAAACATCATCATGAATATTAAATCTACAAAATGGAAACAATTCACCACAATTAAAAATAGTAATGATTAGATATTCACCTATAAAGAGAATTTTAACAAAAATATACTTAACTCGTTATTTTCAACCCAAATTAAAGGGCGATTTTCTGGTGTTGGCAGTGGAGCTGGGACGACCGGTCCACGCCCGACAATAGCAACCGGCTCATCATCATCACCATCATTAGGCTTATGGTGCAACTGATTTGCATCCGCGGTTGGTCTAGCACCATTTTCTGTATTACGGTTGCCGTTACCTCGCCCGCTACCTCGACCAGCACCTTGACCCCTACCAGCACCTTGACCCCTACCAACTCCTGCTGAACTGCGTGCCATATTTTCTACAATGAAGAGAAACATATTATTATTCACAAGGACTGTTATATAAGAACTAGTAAAAATCAATAATATTCGTCCAATTCGATTTTTATAAATTCACAGTCTACATTAAAGAGGAACTCTTACCACAATCCAAAAAGAAAAAGAAAAAAAGAAACTAACAAGCAGGTAATGAACCTAATCACATATCTAGTGACTTTTGCTATCAAATAAGTAATGCATCCTTGTATCACCATATTAGTTAAAGGAAAAACTCTTTTAGGCTTATTTGCGCGTACACACATATATAATTATTAAATAATTAATATATAAATAAACAAGTTGGGCTCGAGCATAGCAAAGTAACTATTCGTGAGCCGCTCAAGCTTTAGAAATTGAACTTTAAATGAGCCGAGCTAAAGCCCAAGTTCTCTTAAAGTTAAACCAACCGAGCTAGAGCCTAAACGAGCTCAGCTCATTTGCACCGACTCAAAACCAGGCCCGGCTCTTAAGAGAGTAAAGTCAAGTACTTGCTTTGGGCCTCCAGTCGATCGGTTCGCATCTATGGTCAATCAATAATTCCGCGGATCCATTCTTCTAGACGATAAATCGCCATCTCGTAGCACCACCACGACACCAATTCCCCGACAAAACCCCCGATTTCGAGTCGGTGATTGTAAGATCAGCACAGATCAGAACTAAAGCCTGAATTGTGGATTCTTTGCAGAGGATATCAAAGTTAGTTTCTATACATTGCTTCTTGTCATCATAATTATTATATTCAAGCATTGAAAAACCATGATTTCTGTTCATTTAATCACTCATCCTCCATTTCTTTTATTACATCATTTCTATAATTCTATATTATTGGCAATCCAATGACATCTGTAGTTGACCAAAACAGATTAATGTGTTGTGAATCGTATCGACATTACCAAGTAATCTAATTAGGAACAATAAACTGGGTTTCTTACTCTCTCCATGGATTACAATTTTATTAATTTAAGCAAAACAAAAACGAGCAAAACAATTGATAATTTAGGAACATCACACGCTGGTATTTTTAATTTAGGCACTACTTATAAGTTACGGAAAAAAACAAACACTACTTATCATAACCTACACATTGGTATTTTTAATCAAGAGGTTGTGCAAAGCTCTCACTATTGGGTCTCAAAATTCCAATTATGGTAAGCAATTCCAGAATCAAATAGATCATACTAAAGTAATTTTAGCATATACGAAATCGAAACGTATCATACAAAGTGAATAAAAACAAGTAATCAACGAAATTGAATCTTACTTGCAGGTTTGTGCCAGAGCCTTCTTCAAAATTATTCCCTGGAAAAACAGAGATTTTGAGAGTTATATAGGATGTGACATTCGAATGTTGAGGGATATGCATTGTGCGTAGAGAGGTTGTGAGGGGAAGAAGGAAGGTTGGTTGTGAACGTGGCTGAGGACCTGATCGTGTGTTGTTGTAACTGTGTTGGGGGTGGGATGAAGAAAATTAGGGTTTTTGTTTGGACCTGTATAACTCTAGTTTAAAGGCCACGATATGTTTTATACTTCCACATTTTTTTTGATTGGCACGTACACTTCATTTTAGACTTCTAATTGAAAATTAAAATAATTCTAATTCTTATTTGATTGTAGAAAATAAAAATAAGCTAGACTATAATTAGTAGGGATACAAACGAGTCGAGCTGCTCGCAAGTTATTTGAGCTCAGCTCGGTAAAAAGATCGAAATGAGCCAAGCCTTATCGAGCTCGAGCCGAGCTTTAGCCTAAAACAAAGCTCGTTTATTTATCGAGCCCGGGCTCGAGCCTGGCATGGGAAGCTCGTTAGGCTCGTCAAGCCTTATCGAGCTTAGTGTAATATTAGTTTTTTTAAATGAGCCGAGCTAAAGCCCAAGTTCTCTTAAAGTTAAACCAACCGAGCTAGAGCCTAAATGAGCTCAGCTCATTTGCACCGACTCAAAACCAGGCCCGGCTCTTAAGAGAGTAAAGTCAAGTACTTGCTTTGGGCCTCCAGTCGATCGGTTCGCATCTATGGTCAATCAATAGTTCGGCAGATCCATTCTTCTATACGATAAATCGCGTGCGTAGCTATCTCGCGGCTAATACGTCTCCCAAGTAATGGGCTGAATTTTCGACCGGTTTGTGATCCAAACGAACGCGTCTTCCTTGATGAAGTCCACCACTTTCTGGGTCGGGATAAAATTTCCTTCAAACGTCTTATGGTTCCTTGCATACCAAAGTCTCCAAATCGTCGCCAAAACCACTACGTTGACAATACGTTTCCACCTGGTCGAACCGGGGCTGGATTGAAATTCACGGACCACAGCAGCAATGTTAGAAATGTCTAGAGGGAACGGAATTCTAACCCAGTTAAAGATCTGCCACCAGACGCTCCTGGCCCACAAGCAGTTCACAAACGCATGGTTGTAGTCTTCGTCACGGTAGCCGCATCGATCACACGTCACAGAAGCAACGCTGCAGCCCCGTCTTTGCAGCTCCACTTTAGTCGCCACTCTTCCCATCAACAGCCTCCAAAGTAACAGATTACACTTACTGGGCGCCCAAGAATTCCACTTGATTATAACATCGTTGTTCTCACTCGAATCAACCTGAACCAACTCGCATCGAACCGCCTTCACTGAAAATTGCAACCCATCATTATTCTTCCAGCTCCATTTGAGTGTGTTTCTCTTTGCGGTAGTCTTGGATGAGTTGTCTAAGTCGATTCAGAAGCCAGTGCCATGGTGCATGCTTTTTGCAGATGATATTGTGTTAAGGATTAAGGATTAGTCGCTCAAAGACGGAGTATCTCTCTTGTGATTTCAGTGGGGTTAATGACGACGAGGACACTCATATCACTATTCAGGGTCAGGTTGTCCCGCAGGTAACTAGGTTTAAGTACTTAGGATCATTTGTTCAAAAGGATGGGGATATAGATAGTGACGTAACACATCGCATACAAGCCAGGTTGTGTTCCAATGGGATTGCCCCCAGGGGAATCTACCATGCGAGCTCTTATTGACAAGCACCCCATTGTCCCGCCTCCCAATCTCCCCTCCCTACCCCTGACCCAACCGGCCTTAACTGTGGAAGATGAGTGTGTTTGCCGGTGTGTCAAATCGTTCCCGAAAGGGACATCCTATGGGCGTGATGGCCTGCGGGCTCAACACTTGATGGACGCCCTTGGTGGCGAAGGGAAAGCTACGACATCTGGGTTACTAACGGCCATCTCTGAATTAGTTAATTTGTGGCTGGGGGTTGTGCCCGAAGGTGCTCGCAGAATATATTGCTTCGGCTCCCCTCACTCCGTTGCTTAAGCTTGATAATGGAATCCGCCCTATTGTCGTAGGGGCCATATGGAGGAGACTGGTTTCTAAGGTGGCCATGAAGAAAGTGGGGAAAGAAGTTGTTAAATATTTAGGGGACTTTTAGTTTGGAGTTGGAATCCCAAATGGGGCGCAGGCTGTGCTTCATAGTGCTAATAGGTTTCTCAATTCGTTCCATGATGATGGCTCGCTTGCTATGCTTACGGTTGATTTTTCTAACGCTTTCAACGCAATTGATCGCACTGCTCTGTTACGGGAAGTTCACTGTCACTGCCCTTCCATTTTCTAGTGGGTTCAGTTCCTATATGCTCAGCCAGCTAGGTTGTATGTGGGGATGAGCGTATTGGGGCCTACGCTGGGGTTCAGCAAGGGGACCCTTTGGGGCCCTTGCTCTTTGCTCTAGCTTTACACCCCCTCGTGCTAAAGGTACAGGATAACTGCGACCTTCCCTTCCATGCTTGGTACTTAGATGACGGGACGATTATCAGGGATTCTGTTCAGGTGGCTAAAGCACTTGACATTATTAGCATAGAGGGGCCAGGTCTGTTTCCTAGTGACATTGGCAGACCAGAGCGGGGGGTCAAACTGCTTAGTGGGGCAGTCAGCCGCGACGCCGGTTTCATAAGTGATCTATCTGCTAAAAGGGCGGCGCGGGCTGTTAACCTCATGGGGCTCCTCCCTAGATTGCGGGATCCCCAAAGCGAGCTTCTATTGCTTAGATCATGTATAGGTGTGGCCAGGTTGCTCTTCGGTTTGCGTACATGTCAGCCTCCCTTTGTGGAAAATGTTGTTTCCTGTTTCGACAAAGGCCTTCGGGAGGCCATAGAAAATATTGTTGTCTGTGGGGAGGTTTTTTTTGGAGACCTCCAGTGGCGGGTTGCGACTTTACCGCTTCGACTTGGAGGGTTAGGCCTCTCCCTTCGCTCAGGACGTGGATGCCTATGCTTTTGTGGCCTCCAGAACCCAGTCCTGGGGGCTGCAAGACCACATATTACGTAACAGTGGGGTTGCTCACGTTGACACGGATTATTCTGGCGCTATTGACCTTTTACAACGATCCCTTCCTGACTTTGTTTTAGCGGTTTCTTTAATAAGGACACCGCCCCAAAAAGCCACAGAAAACTCTCGCGAATGCTCTTTATAACCGAATCGCACAAAGTTTGGAGGATTTCCGTCTGTCCGTCCGTCAGAAGGCCGTCTTAGAATGCCTGCAAAAGCCTCACGCCCAGGACTTCCTTACTGTGTTACCTATCGAAGGCTTGGGGCAACGGATGTCGGCAGTAGAGTACAGGGCAATCCTTAAATACCAGCTGATGATACCCATTTTCCCGATGATGAAAAATCCCGGTCTGCCGCAAAGCCTGCCTTGATAAGTATGGGGAACATGCGTTATATTGTAAGGAATTGACAGGGTTTAAATATCGGCATGATTTTGTCCGGGATGCTTTGGCAGACATCCTTAGAAGAGCGGGGATCTCTGCAAGAAAAGAGGTGTCAGTTAATTTTCTCACAGACCCCGCGGAGGGGAGGTTCACCTTGCGCCCAGCAGACGTCTTAGTTTTTGGTTGGGAAGGTGGGAAACATGCGTGTGTTGATCTTACCGGGGTGTCCCCCTTGTTGGGCTTCGGGATAGTGGGTTTGTGGTCGGGAAAGCGGTCATGAGAGCTGAATCCAAGATAGTGGAAAAGCATGTTAAAGCATGTGAGGATAATCAGCATGTTTTCGTTCCCTTGGCCTTCGACACGTTCGGTTCCTTGGCACCAGAGGCGGTGCGGTTTTTGGCTCGGGTTCAACGGGTAATGCACAACAACTTTTCCACCCCTCAAGGGCGGGGTTTTGTTTTTAGCAGATTGGGATTTTCTATTTAAAAAGGGGTGTCGGCGCAGCTTGTTGCCCGTCTACCTACCATCCTTATGTAATTTACCCTTTTTTTATTAAATATTACAGAAAAAGGTTTTGGTGGTGGTTGATGGTTCGACGACGAGGGGGGGGGATCTGTGGTGGGTTTGATGATGATCGAAGGGGGGCGGTGGTGGTGGTTCGACGGTGGTGATGATGAAGATGACGGTGGGGAGAGGGTATTTTGCAGAGGGGTTTCGATGGGCTGTGGTGGGGGTTCGAAGTGTGGGGGATGCTCGTTTGTGGGCTCCGAGGTGGTGGAGGTGGTCGATGTGGTGGTGGATCTGTGGTAGTTGAGGGCTGTTTTGAGGGTGGTCGATGGTGGTGATGATGAAGACGACAAAATCAGGTTCACATCAAAATTTCTTGTTTATATTCATTCATACCCATCAACCGATTGTTGGATTTCATACCTAAAGTTCTATTTATCTTTTCTAGTTAATTTCTAAATAATTTATTTTTACGGTTTTACTATGGATTTTGCTACCGATTTTGGATAAGTTATTTTGTTATATTTATTTCATTAATTTTGCTACGGATTTGGTATGGATTTTGCTACCAATTTCATTTGCTATGAAATTCTTGTAGCTAAATTGTAGCAAAATGAATTCATAGCTAATTCGTAGCAAAATTAGCGACCGATTTGTTTCATAGCAAATGTCTAGACCTATGTTGGGTTAGGCATGTATATATTTTGTCACTTTTGCTACAGATTTTGCTACCATTTTTATTAAATTATATTTTAAGTATTTGTTTTGACATTTTTTGCAACGGATTTTGCTACAAGTTTTCTAGGAATTGTATATAACTATTTTTAAATACTTATATTCTCACCTATGCTACAGATTTTGCTACGAGTTCTATTTATCTTTTCTAGTTAATTTCTAAATAATTTATTTTTATGGTTTTGCTACGGATTTTGCTACCGATTTTGGATAAGTTATTTTGTTATATTTATTTCATTAACTTTGCTACGAATTTGCTATGGGTTTTGCTACCAATTTCATTTGCTACGAAATTTTCGTAGCTAAATTGTAGCAAAATGAATTCATAGCTAATTCGTAGCTAATCCGTAGCATAATTAGCGACCAATTTGTTTCGTAACAAACTTTCCTTGCAAATGCCTGTTTTTGTAGTAGTGTGTTGAGAGAGACTAAGAATTAAAGAAGACAATAAAATGGTTTGAGAAAAAAATAGTTGGTTTATTAATACGTGTAGGACTAAAGAAGATGAAATGAAGAGGGCTCATACTTAGTTGTTTTTGCTTTTTAGCGGTTGATTTTGACTTCCTTTTTAACTTTTATTTTTGTTATGAAACAATTTTTTTTTTAATTTTCAAACTTTCACCCATTTATATTTTCATACTTTGTGGGATTCGAACTCCTAAACTCCCCAAAAGGGTTTGTTACCGTTAGACTATAATCTAAGTGGGAAATAAAATCTGATCCATCAATTTGATAGTACTTCAATCTTAACTTAAAAAAACAGTTTACATTATTTCTTTCGTTAAGGCATAAAGCTAAGGCTAAGGGGCACAATTTTTGCAACTCGGTCTGGACACCTGAATTTTCAGGACCGACCGTGGTTATAACCCAAATTTGTTATATGATGAAAACCACGTGATAACAAACATGCAACTTTTTA
Organism: Ambrosia x helenae; assembly: GCA_030844895.1. Taxonomy (NCBI): domain Eukaryota; kingdom Viridiplantae; phylum Streptophyta; class Magnoliopsida; order Asterales; family Asteraceae; genus Ambrosia; species Ambrosia x helenae. The sequence goes on from CM061225.1 coordinate 92,368,579, forward strand.
AACGTAGATTTCAAATGTGTGACTAGGGTTAAATCACATGGACATTTGTGTAATTAACACATTATTTTACTAAAAACATGACCTAACTTTTTTCCTTGTAAAAAACACATTCAAACAAGTACTCTTCCGTGTTAGAACACTTTGAAAATAGTTACTTTTTAATTATAAAAGAACCAGCTTTGTTTGAATCTGAAAACAAGCTAGGGAGTATAATGTATCATGAAGATAAAGTCTGTTTGATTTGCCGTAAGACATGCTTGGACAAATACGAGGAACACGTGGTTCACTGTAAGGAGTTGTCTGGTTTCAACATTGGCATGACTAGGTTCGTGATGACGTTCTTTGGGACATTTTAAGAAGGGTTGAGATCTCAGCCAAGAAGGAGCCTCCTGTGAATTTCCTCTCGGACCCCGCAGAAGGTAGATCCACCCTACGTCCAGCAGACCCGTCTGTCTTTGGGTGGGCCCGGGGGGAAACACGCTTGTGTCGACCTAACAGGTGTATCTCCCCTGGTTTGTTTGAGGGATAGTGGTTTTGTAGCAGGGCAAGCAGTGCGGAAAGCAGAGGCAAAGAAAGTTGAGAAGCATGCTAAAACTTGTGAGGAGAACCAACACGTTTTTGTACCCCTGACATTTGATACCTTTGGCTCCTTGGAACCGGAAGCCATCCGTTTCCTGACCAGAGTCCAACGGGTTATTCATAGCAGTGTCTCGACTCTGGTGGGGTATGAGTTCATTTTTTATCAGTTAGAGTTTGCCGTTCAGAAAGGGATGACGGCGCAGCTTGTTGCCCGCCTTGTTGCCTGCCTAATGAGAATAAAGTTAATTTATTGACAATGAAGAAAGTGTGCTTGATGTTTTCCCGATTTGTTCAAGATTTCTTACATAGAGTACTTATCCCATTGGGATCATTCCTATTTTTTTTTTTGGCAAACGTGGAAAAATGATTTTATTACGTCACTAGAAAGGAGTTAGATAAATGATACAAGTTTGGGTTCTAATCGTAGCAACCACCTTTTGTTTGTTGTTTGAGTTTAGAATGTATATATATTGAGGTTTTATCTCCTTCACGGCCTTATCGTGGATATTGCTTTATCGTTTGATAATTTATCGTTCCACGATTAATCGCGAAATGATATTGTTGTTTGATCATATACAATTATAAAAGATATTTTTAAAAATATTTTATGTGGTTGGTCTATAAAATATGTAAGTTATAAAAAACAGTTTTTAGAAATATTTACATCTTTATATATCAAAATGACAAAATCCTTAAATAATGTGTAGGAAATAGGATTCACTATTTTATTAAATTAATAATAAAATAAGTATACTAACAATACTCTTGTTATTCTTAAGAAATATAAAAGTACATAACCGTATACAAAACTAAATAAAAAAATAAAGATACAAAATAAATGTACCTCTAGTTATTCAAGCAATTTCAATATCATCATCTTCTACTAAATGTCTCTGCAAGAATAAAGAAATCATTGACGGTTTTTGGTTAAGGATCGTGTTTGACACGGGGCCCTTAAAACAGATTCCGCGCCTGCTCTCAGACGGTCTGTTTCCCAGGGTACAACAACCGGAACAGTAGTCGTACTGCCGGAGATGGTCTTGAGCCCAAGATTACACCATGTAGTTTGTGTTCGTAAAATTAGGAAAAGGAAAGTTGCATGTGGACTTGAGAGTACTGCTCTCAATTTGGAGATAATGTATCTAGTGAAAGATGAGATTCTCTAATCTCATGTTCTAAAATATGAGCCAAGACCTCATATTTATATCCACATTGTGTTGAAACATATTTACTATTAATATCGTAATTAATCAGGATAATCAATTCTGTAATAAACGATATTAATTTGTAATGAATGGATTAAAGTCGCTTTAAGTGGTCAACCTGAAACTTACGTTTTGCTTATGACACGAGTTGAAACAGTCTTTTTCTAACAACCCAAGACTGTGTAGAAACTGACGCACCAGCCCGCGTTCGTATGCTGCGCGCAGAACATGATGACGCGCGCTGACCGGGGCGCTAGGCACTACCTGGTCACGCGCGCACTATAGTCCCTGCGCACATAACGCTATGTCATCCGTGGATGACGACTAGTATCATATGGAACCCGCCACGCGAACGTCACGTGCGCAGACCTGAATGCCATCTGGTCCTGCGCGCCACTTGTAGTTACGGTTTACGTCAACCTTCCGCCATGTACCAGACCCCGCGCACGAGGTCAAAAATACAAAGGCGGCTCTCAAGCGATGTGAAGTGCAAAGTGCGCCAACAAAGCGCCACATTGCGCCCATCGCCCACACCACGCACACGCGGGTGTGCGAGTGCGAGTTAAGGGTGCTTCGCACCCTTTAGGGTCCCCACTAGTGTTTGGCTCATGCTAAACAATATACAAGGAGTGCTCCTCCTTATAAACCACTTTATGTTTTGTCATCCCACCAATGTGGGACAAAACTTAATCCATTTTCTCATCTTTGGTTGTTCCAACCTACAACTTTCAAGCTTCGATATCTCATTCATCTTAGCTCTATTTTGGACATAGTTTGATTCGTTGTGATGCTCTCACAATATAGTACACAAACCCATAAATAAATATTTATATAACACATATATAAATATATTTATTTAAGTCCAAAATTAGGGAAAAATCAATTTCCACTACCATTTTTCCAACAATCCCCCACATGAATGGAGATCGATTAAAAACACACACAATTTCCGATGTAACCTCGACGGTTGAGTCTTGCATAGGATAGGTGGGTGTAAGCCTTTGAACCTTCCCTTGTGAAGCATACTTAGCTTACTAGCTTTCAGTGTGAACTTGATGTCTTTGAACTGAAGGCTGTTTGTGTAAACGACAATATACGTTCACACAAGACTCCCCTAGCCTGGCCATCCCCTTATTATCGTGTCCAATAATGGTCCTGGAACACTTTCCTGGTTCTGCGGGAGCTCTAGAAATTGTGCCCCACAATTTCATTCGAAGCGACCACACTTCTCTCCAACATAGGTGATCTTAAATCATTAAAAGCATTATGGTGTACTATGATTTACACTAATCATCAAACCATATATTATGCTTAACCTCTCAACAATGTCACTGGATATTATAGGAATGGACTAGGATGTAATTAAACACCCTTTTGTAGTTTAGGGGATATGTATATAACCATATATACTAGCTTATATATAAACATATATCTTAGCTATGCCCCCACAGTGACTGCTCGTCGGTTCATGATTAAGTTGTCCTATTGAACCTAGATCTTGGGATCTACAGTCAACTAGGTTAGGTTTCCCTCATGTCCCTTTTCTTTCACGGGCTTTAGTCTCATTCCATACAACTTCATCTCTTATCAACTATCAGGTTGTTGGATCCATCTTGCACTGAGATAAGTTGTTCTAACGTGTTCTTGACTCGCTGGTCAATTTGCCATCTTGTCAATTCGTAAGACTTATAACATGGGATCTAAACATAGATCTAGTAGGATAGGTAGGTGTTACCCTTTGAACCTTCCTTTTTCGTCTTTAGAATGACATGAAACTCAATTCATGGCTAAACACGTTTCCATGCCTTTGGTGATGTGATTCAAAGTTAGCTAGACTTTGAATCTTACCAATTGGCATTTGTGTAACATTACGCATTTAATTCTTGTACGTTACGCATGACAATTAATAAAACGTCAAGGTTCGTATTTACCCTCGCAATTATTATTATCGTCGCATTTATTATTTTTGTTGTTATTTTGGAACTCTAATGATATATATATTATTATATATATATGTGTGTGTGTAAAATAAAAATCAAAAAAATGTTTGCCTTGGCCGGGGTTCGAACCCGCGCCAAGGCCGGCTCAACCAACACCAATGCACAAACCAACTGGGCTAAGCCTTTTTCTTGTTATAAACCCGGACAACAATAATTATATACGCGCTTTTTAAATCCTCACAGTTGACTAGAAAAGTCAACTGTGGTATTGCCTTGTTGATCAATCCATGTATTAACGCGTGATTGTTATAATTTTGGCAACCTCGTGCTATTACCGGCCCAATCCAACCAATTTGCACAACCATTACACGGCAATCGTGCCCTAATAATTCAATTGGCCGCGTAATACAATAAGGAAAGTCAACCTATCAATTAACCCAAAACCCTAATCAATTAGTATATATAGAGGCTTCCTGGACCTTGAAAACTCGCTCATACCTCTCTCTCAATCTCTATTTCTCTCTATTACTGCCTTGATCGTTGTTTATTGCTCGAGGTTGACTTTTGCTTTGACTCGATAACAATCATCATCATCTCGCTGTGAGTTCAATTTTATTAGTGGGTTTAGTTCATCGGCATTCAAGCAACAATAGCCCTAACATTAATCGGGCTATTGTTGCCTGAATCAATCAATTGATAATCTAGGGTTCATCGCGTTTGAATTTGGGGATAAACCAGTATTTGCATATGTTATTTAATAATATTAAATCAGAATTCATCACAACCACCGGCCTAGGCCAGGTGGTTGAGACGCTGGGCTTACACAAGGGTCACCCGGGTTCGAGTCCCGGCACTGACCAGCTTTTTGCACCTTTTTCCCTTCTTTTCTTTTTAACCAATAAATAATTATATATATACATAAATCCTTTTAATCTTTTAAATTCTTTTTAAAATACCTAAACTATTTTATAAATCCTAAAAAAATTAATATTACTTAATCTGATATAAAAGATTTATTTACAACTTTTATTTTTCAGAAATTCTTTTATTTAATATTTATAATAATTAAATCATTTTTATACTATTATAATTATAAAAATCCATTATTATATCAAAACAATTTATTTAAATTCTCCAAAATTTATCCTGACTTTATATAAAGTCAACCTTTACTGAAATAATTTTTAATTCAGTAAAATCATTTATTTAGTATTTTTAATCAATTTTTGTAAGATTTAACCATATTTAATTCATAATAAATCCAATTTTCATCATTTTTGCACCAAAATTTTACACAAATTATTTTTAATCATTTAGATCAGAATTATGATTTTTAAAAAAAATAGATTTCTTTAATTTTAGTATTTTTGAATATTAAAGTTAATAATTGACTAGTTATAAATAAATAGATTTAAAAATCTATTTTTAATGAAATAATTTTATAAAAATTATTTTATTGCTTCAAACACTTTATTGTACTCATTCAAAATTCAAACTTTATAAAAAGACTATTTTTCATTAATTATCCAATTTTCTTTATTTAAATAACATTATTAAATTAAATTTAACAAATTGATTATCCCCAAATCGAAACCCTAGGATACACATATTAGTTACATAGACTTAGACTTATTATACATTACCTCCTTATAGGGTAATATTTGGCATCACTTTGGGCAACACAATTATCATATCTTTCAAACAAGTTAACATTTGCTAAGGTGAGTTTACATAGCCCCTTTTATCACCACTTTTTGGGGTGAAACATGTTATAACACTTTTCATTGCAATTCAATCATTAATGTGTTTGTGTGTTTTCTATGTTGCATATTGTCTTGAACATGATTAGAGTAAGCACATTCTAGCATAATCATTAACATTGATCAGCCGACGGTATACATTGATAGATCTATTGGACTGACAATCCCACCCGGATACGTGCCTCCTACAAAGGTTACGTGGGTGTTTGTTATCGCATAACATTATTCATTGGGACCATAAGTGTATGGTATGTATTATTTATAACAGTCAGCAGGGTTGATTATGCACTCGATTTATTTCTAATATGTTTCTCACATATGGGCTAGATTAACACGACACATGAATTGCATAACATTTTATTCATTTATCATCAAAAACCTATGTAATTCTCACCAACTTATGTTGACCCAAAATACTTTCAAAATTAACATGTTTCAGGTAACAATGAAGCTGAGGCTTGAGTTAGCATGAGGATTTATCTTGAAGTTATTTGAAGTTTTTTTTTGAAGTTATTATTTGGATGTTATGTATTTGAATTCTTAGACATTATTTCACATTTTGGATATTATGTTTGAATAAATTATTTAAAATTTATATTATACCATGTGCTACTGAAAACAATCATCAATACGTGGCACCCCGATGTTTCCGCCATCGGTTGGGGTGTTACAGATTGGTATCAGAGCCTTGGTTATAGGGAATTAGGTTATTAGAAATAATCTAGACTATAACCTTAGGGACTAAAACAGTACTTGCTTCTCCTACTTGTAACCCTAATTGCTTCCCTAATCCTATCCTTATCCTATGCCCTACAACCCTAAACCTACATGTGACTACTCTTAATTGTCTGCTGCAATCCTGATCCACCATTAGATTTATAGGACAAAATCCTCAGGTTTAACCTGAACCCCCTTGAGATCTCGTCGAAGTTCTAGATTTTAATAACGAACACGTGCAATCTGGAAGGGTGAACGCCTGTATTCTGAGTCTTCTGTCTAGGCTGGCATTGCGCATATATCCCAATCAGACGAGGGACCCGGATGCCTACCTGGGAATTCTCGGGATGAGTGTTCACTTATAGGCTAAAGCATGTCTTCATATGTTATTAGAATTTAGAATCTTTGATAAGTCAACGTTTTCGTTTATTCGTTTTAATTAATGAATAAATGATTACATTCCTTATATGAACTCTCATTCATTTCATTGTGTCTATTACAGATCATGCCTCCTCGTCGCAGCACTCGCAACAGCACTGGTGAAAACCACGATGAAGGTAGTGACAACCATGGTCATGAACAAGGTCCTGGTCACAACACTAATGGGGTCGATGCTCAACTGGCTGCGATCATTTCTCAACAAATGGCGCAGCAAATCGCAACTCTGGTTCCCAACTTACTTGCCCAGGTCATCCAATTGAATGGGAATGGTCACAACAATGGGAACGGGAATGGCAATGGTAATGGCAATGGCAATGGACCCCAAGCTTGCACCCTCAAGCACTTCAACTCTTGCAACCCTCCAAAGTTCAGCGGTGAAGAAGGAGCAACTGGACTTCTCCAATGGTTTGAGGGTATTGAAAATACCTTCATCAACAGTGAGTGCCCCAACAATTTCAAGGTTCGTTACGCCATGAGTGTTCTCCATAAACGAGCACTCACATGGTGGAATGAAGAAAAAACGTACTCGTGGGGCCGAAGTTGCTCTTGCTATGACTTGGGACCAGGTCAAAGAGATCATGAAGGAGGAGTTCTGTCCTCGAAATGAAGTTAAAAAGCTTGAGGATGAGTTTCACACCTTGGCTCAAGATAGTGGGGAAAATCTTGCCTACAACACCCGCTTTCATGAGCTTAGCTTACTGTTGCCACACAAGGTTACTCCTCTGCCGGTAGCCATCGAGAAGTACATCGGTGGTCTGCCCATGCAAATCCAGGACACTGTTTGGGGTAGAAATCCTGCAACTCTGGAAGAGGCCAAACGTCTAGCGGCCACTCTTACTGATAATCATGTGAAGAATGGTACTCTGGTTCGCAAGGGCTCTAAGAAGACTGTTGCCAAAGATACTCCACAGCCTGCAATTGAAGTCAAGCCTGAGACCTCAAGCAACAAGAAGCGCAAGGCTAGAAACTATATGGTTGCTGCTACTCCACCTGCTGCCCAAAACCCAGCCAAGAAACCATACACCGGACCTCACCCTCTGTGCAACACCTGCAAGTATCACCATCCCACACAGGTGCCATGTCGATTCTGTACTAAGTGTCAAAGGTATGGTCACCTGGTGAACGTCTGTCGATCTCCTGCTGCCCAAGACAACAACAACCCAGCTCCCAACCAAAACCAACAAAACAACAGGCCTACCCGTGGTCAATGCTACGAGTGTGGTAACCCTAATCACTACATCAACAACTGCCCTAACCGTAACCGTAACCAAAACCAGAACCAGAACCAAAACCAAAACCAGAACCGCAATCAGAACCAAGGTGCTCGAGGTCGCGCCTACAATCTCAACGCTAATCAGGCCCGTGACAATAATGAAGTGGTGAATGGTACGTTTCTCATTAATAATCACTATGCATCCATATTATTTGATTCAGGAGCTGATAAGTCATTCGTGTCACTGAAGTTTGAACCTTTACTTAACTTACCCCACACTAATCTAGAAGACCCTTTTGTGGTAGAGGTAGCTAACGGGAAGTCTATTTCGATCGGTTCTATTATTCGTAACTGCTTGTTGAATCTCGATGATCATACCTTCCCTATCGATCTTATTCCCATGCATCTTGGTAGTTTTGATGTTATAGTAGGCATGGACTGGTTGTCAACTCATCGTGCCGAAATTCTGTGCTTCGAGAAAGTCATACGCATTCCTCTCGAATCTGGTGAGATTTTGAAGATCTATGGTGAGAAACCCTGTGGTGAGCTTAAGCTTATGTCTTGTACTACTGCCCAAAAGTACTTACGAAAGGGGTATACAGCCTTCTTAGCTAACGTGATAGAGAAGAAGGACAAAGGCAAAAGTATCCAAGACATTCCTATTATTCGTGACTATCCTGAAGTCTTTCCAGAGGATTTACCTGGTTTGCCTCCTGCTCGACAAGTGGAGTTTCGTATTGATCTTGTTCCTGGTGCTAATCCTATTGCTAAAGCTCCTTATCGTCTTGCACCCTCTGAAATGCAAGAACTTGCTAGTCAATTACAGGAACTTTCTGATAAAGGGTTCATTCGCCCTAGTTCTTCTCCATGGGGAGCCCCTGTCTTATTTGTTAAAAAGAAGGATGGTTCTCTTCGGATGTGTATTGACTACCGTGAACTCAACAAACTCACCATCAAGAATCGTTATCCGCTTCCTAGGATTGACGATCTCTTCGATCAACTTCAAGGAGCAACCCACTTCTCGAAGATTGATCTCCGTTCTGGTTATCATCAGCTTAGAGTCCACGATGAAGATATTCCCAAGACAGCTTTTCGCACTCGCTACGGTCACTATGAATTCATGGTTATGCCTTTCGGTTTGACCAATGCTCCCGCGGTATTTATGGATCTGATGAATCGGGTTTGTAGACCCTATCTCGACAAATTCGTGATCGTTTTCATCGATGATATTTTGATTTACTCTAAATCAAAATCCGATCACGAGCAACATCTTCACTCTATCTTGAGTCTCCTAAAGAAAGAACAACTGTACGCCAAGTTCTCCAAATGTGAGTTTTGGCTTAAGGAAGTTCAATTTTTGGGACATGTCATTGATATGAACGGAATTCATGTTGATCCTGCGAAAATCGAAGCTGTGAAGAATTGGAGTGTTCCTACCACTCCAACAGAAGTCCGTTCTTTTCTTGGGTTGGCTGGTTATTATCGTCGATTCATCGCCAATTTCTCCAAGATCGCTGTTCCTCTCACTACCTTGACTCACAAGGGTAAACCCTATGAGTGGGGACCTAAGCAAGAGGAAGCATTTGAAACTCTTAAGCTGAAACTTTGTGAAGCTCCTGTCTTGTCTCTACCTGATGGTAATGATGATTTCGTGGTCTACTGTGATGCATCGAACCAAGGACTCGGTTGTGTTCTCATGCAACGAGGAAAGGTTATTGCTTATGCGTCTCGACAACTCAAGATTCACGAGAAAAATTATACCACCCATGATCTGGAATTGGGCGCTGTTGTCTTTGCACTCAAGATTTGGAGACATTATCTGTATGGGACCAAATGTGTGGTGTTCACGGACCACAAAAGTCTCCAACATGTCTTCGATCAAAAGAATCTTAACATGAGGCAACGACGTTGGGTTGAATTACTTAACGACTATGATTGCGAAATTCGCTACCATCCTGGCAAAGCGAATGTGGTGGCTGACGCACTTAGTCGTAAAGAGCGTGTTAAACTCCAATGTGCTAGAGTTCGTACCGATCTCCAAGATCGTATTCTCCAGGCTCAACACACCTCAGTCACCCAAGGTAACATGTACGATGAAATGTCTTGTGGTGCTGAGACTCAACTTGAAACCAAACCCGACGGTCTCCTTTATTTTCTTAATCGACTGTGGATTCCCGACCGTGATGATCTTCGTACTTTTCTCATGAACGAGGCTCATAAGTCTCGTTATTCTATTCATCCTGGAGCTGACAAGATGTACCAAGATCTTCGTTATTCTTATTGGTGGCCTGGTATGAAGAAAGACATTGCTCTTTTCGTTGCAAAATGCCTCACTTGTTCCAAGGTTAAGGCTGAACATCAACGACCATCTGGTATGCTTGAACAACCAGAGATTCCTGTCTGGAAATGGGAGAGCATAGCTATGGATTTCATCACCAAACTCCCTCGCACACCCAAAGGTTTTGACAGTATTTGGGTAATCGTCGATCGTTTGACCAAGTCAGCTCACTTCCTACCTATTCGTGAGAAGTATTCTGTGGAAAGGTTGGCAAGGATGTACGTAAGTGAAATCGTATGTCGACACGGTATACCTTTGGACATTATTTCTGATCGCGATGGTCGTTTCACCTCTCACTTTTGGGAATCTCTACAAAAAGCTTTGGGTACTAAGTTGAACCTGAGCACTGCTTATCACCCTCAAACGGATGGTCAGACTGAACGAACCATCCAGACACTTGAGGACATGCTCAGGGCGTGTGTCATCGATTTTGGTGGCGCATGGGATTCTCATCTTCCTTTGGTTGAGTTTTCATACAACAACAGTTATCACGCCAGCATTAACATGGCTCCTTTTGAGGCACTCTATGGTCGGAAATGTCGTTCTCCTGTCTGTTGGACCGAGGTTGGTGAAGCTCGCATTACTGGACCCGAACTAATCCAGGAAACCACAGACAAAATCCAGCTTATTCAGGATAATCTTCTCAAGGCTCGTAGTCGCCAAAAGAGCTATGCTGATAAACGTCGTAAACCCTTGGAATTTCAAGTTGGGGACCTTGTGCTACTTAAGGTATCCCCTTGGAAAGGAGTTATTCGTTTCGGTAGAAAGGGAAAACTAGCTCCTCGATACGTAGGCCCCTTCAAGATTCTTGACAGAGTTGGGAAAGTGGCTTACAGACTTGAGCTTCCACCCGAGCTAAGCAATGTTCATCCGACCTTCCATGTTTCGAACCTCAAGAAATGCTTAGCAGATGAGAACCTTCATGTTCCTCTTGAGGATGTGCAAATCGATGAAAGCATGCACATTATCGAGAAACCCGTCGAGATTGTTGACACTGGAGTCAAGAAACTCAAGCGCAGTCGTATTCCGATCGTTAAGGTTCGTTGGGAATCTAAACGAGGCCCAGAGTTCACTTGGGAGCGTAAAGACCAGATGAAGTCGAAGTATCCGCATCTTTTTCCACCAGACTCTCCAACTCCAACTTCGGGACGAAGTTCCTAAAAGTAGGGGAGACTGTAACATTACGCATTTAATTCTTGTACGTTACGCATGACAATTAATAAAACGTCAAGGTTCGTATTTACCCTCGCAATTATTATTATCGTCGCATTTATTATTTTTGTTGTTATTTTGGAACTCTAATGATATATATATTATTATATATATATGTGTGTGTGTAAAATAAAAATCAAAAAAATGTTTGCCTTGGCCGGGGTTCGAACCCGCGCCAAGGCCGGCTCAACCAACACCAATGCACAAACCAACTGGGCTAAGCCTTTTTCTTGTTATAAACCCGGACAACAATAATTATATACGCGCTTTTTAAATCCTCACAGTTGACTAGAAAAGTCAACTGTGGTATTGCCTTGTTGATCAATCCATGTATTAACGCGTGATTGTTATAATTTTGGCAACCTCGTGCTATTACCGGCCCAATCCAACCAATTTGCACAACCATTACACGGCAATCGTGCCCTAATAATTCAATTGGCCGCGTAATACAATAAGGAAAGTCAACCTATCAATTAACCCAAACCCTAATCAATTAGTATATATAGAGGCTTCCTGGACCTTGAAAACTCGCTCATACCTCTCTCTCAATCTCTATTTCTCTCTATTACTGCCTTGATCGTTGTTTATTGCTCGAGGTTGACTTTTGCTTTGACTCGATAACAATCATCATCATCTCGCTGTGAGTTCAATTTTATTAGTGGGTTTAGTTCATCGGCATTCAAGCAACAATAGCCCTAACATTAATCGGGCTATTGTTGCCTGAATCAATCAATTGATAATCTAGGGTTCATCGCGTTTGAATTTGGGGATAAACCAGTATTTGCATATGTTATTTAATAATATTAAATCAGAATTCATCACAACCACCGGCCTAGGCCAGGTGGTTGAGACGCTGGGCTTACACAAGGGTCACCCGGGTTCGAGTCCCGGCACTGACCAGCTTTTTGCACCTTTTTCCCTTCTTTTCTTTTTAACCAATAAATAATTATATATATACATAAATCCTTTTAATCTTTTAAATTCTTTTTAAAATACCTAAACTATTTTATAAATCCTAAAAAAATTAATATTACTTAATCTGATATAAAAGATTTATTTACAACTTTTATTTTTCAGAAATTCTTTTATTTAATATTTATAATAATTAAATCATTTTTATACTATTATAATTATAAAAATCCATTATTATATCAAAACAATTTATTTAAATTCTCCAAAATTTATCCTGACTTTATATAAAGTCAACCTTTACTGAAATAATTTTTAATTCAGTAAAATCATTTATTTAGTATTTTTAATCAATTTTTGTAAGATTTAACCATATTTAATTCATAATAAATCCAATTTTCATCATTTTTGCACCAAAATTTTACACAAATTATTTTTAATCATTTAGATCAGAATTATGATTTTTAAAAAAAATAGATTTCTTTAATTTTAGTATTTTTGAATATTAAAGTTAATAATTGACTAGTTATAAATAAATAGATTTAAAAATCTATTTTTAATGAAATAATTTTATAAAAATTATTTTATTGCTTCAAACACTTTATTGTACTCATTCAAAATTCAAACTTTATAAAAAGACTATTTTTCATTAATTATCCAATTTTCTTTATTTAAATAACATTATTAAATTAAATTTAACAAATTGATTATCCCCAAATCGAAACCCTAGGATACACATATTAGTTACATAGACTTAGACTTATTATACATTACCTCCTTATAGGGTAATATTTGGCATCACTTTGGGCAACACAATTATCATATCTTTCAAACAAGTTAACATTTGCTAAGGTGAGTTTACATAGCCCCTTTTATCACCACTTTTTGGGGTGAAACATGTTATAACACTTTTCATTGCAATTCAATCATTAATGTGTTTGTGTGTTTTCTATGTTGCATATTGTCTTGAACATGATTAGAGTAAGCACATTCTAGCATAATCATTAACATTGATCAGCCGACGGTATACATTGATAGATCTATTGGACTGACAATCCCACCCGGATACGTGCCTCCTACAAAGGTTACGTGGGTGTTTGTTATCGCATAACATTATTCATTGGGACCATAAGTGTATGGTATGTATTATTTATAACAGTCAGCAGGGTTGATTATGCACTCGATTTATTTCTAATATGTTTCTCACATATGGGCTAGATTAACACGACACATGAATTGCATAACATTTTATTCATTTATCATCAAAAACCTATGTAATTCTCACCAACTTATGTTGACCCAAAATACTTTCAAAATTAACATGTTTCAGGTAACAATGAAGCTGAGGCTTGAGTTAGCATGAGGATTTATCTTGAAGTTATTTGAAGTTTTTTTTTGAAGTTATTATTTGGATGTTATGTATTTGAATTCTTAGACATTATTTCACATTTTGGATATTATGTTTGAATAAATTATTTAAAATTTATATTATACCATGTGCTACTGAAAACAATCATCAATACGTGGCACCCGATGTTTCCGCCATCGGTTGGGGTGTTACAATTTGAGTCCAATCAACTCGATTGACTGACTCCATTTTCAAATGCAAGCCACCCCCACATTTAAGTGTTATTGGATAATATCCAATGGGGTGATGAAAGGTTCTCCCTTTCGTATGAAGTTTGAGAAAACTTCTCAATACCATTTTTACATCCCCTACGAGTTGTTTCTTAAATGGCTCTTCCCCCCACATTACTTGCACTTTGAATGTTTCATTAACAAGTATTAGTCTAGCATGCTTTAGACTCCAATACTCTAACATGTGAACAGAAGATGCATCATTCTGATTCTTCACAGCCTTAAGAAATAACGCACTATCTCTTTCAAACATTCATGTCTTAGTTTGACACAATAATGAAATTTTGTTTTACCACTCCAAAACCTCTGTTTTAGGAATGTCTCAAAACCATAGTTAATTTCATCTATTAAGATCAAAACTTATTTTGCCTTTAATCTCCAAGGCTTCACCATTGACTCTTAAGAACTTAAACATAAGTCTCAATCTAAGTCACTTTGATGAACATATTCATCATCAACAAGATGAACAATCCTAGTATAAAATCACTAAAGTCTTGAGACAAAGTCAATTAGATTGACACTCAAAGACATAGCATTCACATATGCGCCTAAAGTGATATATACATTTCCATGTTGTTTTGTTAAAACCATGTATTGGGGAAGTCTTCCAAAACTAAGGACAAATCCTCCACATAGGTCAAACAACATTGATGGTTGTAGAAACATCTACACATCCATCACTATTGTAATGTCTTACAATAAATTTAGCAAAATTTATTAAAGAATTTACAATCTTAACATATATTTCTTTCATATATTATAGTCATCGAAAATTCACACGTGTGTATTTCCATGTTGATGCTCTCAACATAAGATGACATACCTCGTTTTCGTGTATTTAATCTTAATACACTTGCCACGTTTTTTATGATTCGCTCATCATGTTGTACGTTTGATGTTTGGTATGTGACTTATTGCATAAGTCATGATCACAACCCGCTCATTGTGTTCTTGCAAGACACTCCTTGCATAACCCGTTAAATAAATATCCTTATTAAATCCGTCGAAGGTAAATCGTCAAAGAAAAAAATACCATCATTAATTTCCTTTTACATTTATCGTTAATTATATTTTAAATCACCTGATTATTAAAAAAAATAAACGATAATCCAAAAATATATATATATATATATATATATATATACACATTACAAATATATTTTAACGGATTCATAAGGATATAAAGACATCAAATCTCAAAGTGTTATTCACTTCAACACTTTATCGTTCGACGAAATAATCACAATTATATCATCTTGTGGCATGTTTCGAGGTACTCCCTCAATACATTGTTCAAAACAATAAGCTTGTTTATAATTAACTACTCACAAGTAGTCGAACAAGTATATGTGTCAAAAACAACATCGGGTTGTTTTCCTTTAAATAGTCTCTCAAGACTATTATATGGTTCAAAACATGATACTTCTCACACAAGTATCAAACTGATTGCAAAATCATGTTTTATTCGTTCAAAACATTTCTTGTTTTTGCAACTGTTTTAAAAATGAAACTATATATGTTTATGCTTTGATTACAGATCAAAACCATAAACTCGAAAATAGTTTTATTACTTAAAACCGCATCTAACTCGCTCGTTAGAAATAAAATGATTACCAATCATCTTAATTAGTTTATCATAGTAAACCCGATTCTAAGCCGCTTGTTAATTAGAAACTAAACGATTATAAATCGTTAAAGTATATGAATTTTGTGATAAATCTTTTCTAATTCGCTCATTAGAAACTATACGTGTACCAAATATTAAAAATATTCGGTTTCAATAACTAACCATTTCTAACATACTTGTTAGAATACAAACGATTATGCTCATCGTTATATGGTATTTTGGTTATATAACTAAACCGTTTCTATAGGAATAATAATTTCCTTGTCATTCTCATTGATTTACCATGTATATATAATACAATATATCTCCTTATTTTTGGGAGATTTGTTACACAATTATGAGAAATAAATGCAATACATATTTGACATAAATACAAATACTAATACACCCCCGCAGTTGAAGCATCAGGAGGACTGATGCTGAGACTGGATCTGAAATCATCAAAAATAACCCGAGGGAGACCTTTGGTGAAGATGTCAGCAACTTGATGACGGGATGGAACATGTAGGACGCGAACATGTCCTCGTTGAACTTGCTCGCGAACAAAGTGAATATCCAGCTCGATATGCTTCGTACGTTGATGTTGTACAGGATTGCCGGATAGGTAGACCGCACTGACGTTATCACAGTAGACTAATGTGGCTCGAGACAATGGATGATGAAGTTCAAGCAAGAGATTGCGCAGCCAGCAAATGTCGGCTACAACGTTCGCAACACCCCTGTATTCAGCTTTAGCACTGGACCTGGAGATGGTAGCTTGCCGCTTGGAGGACCAGGAAATAAGATTGTCACCCAAATACACGCAATAACCAGAAGTAGAGCGGCGTGTGTCTGGGCAACCAGCCCAATCTGCATCGGTATATGCCACTAACGAAAGATTTGGTACTGGTCCGAGATGAAGGCCGTAAGAAATAGTACCCTGCAAATATCTAATAATGCGTTTTAAAGCATTCCAGTGGTCCTGGCGAGGATCGTGCATGTGCATACAAATTTGTTGAACAACATATGAAATGTCCGGTCTTGTGAACGTGAGATACTGCAAGGCACCAGCGAGGCTGCGATATGTTGAAGGATCCTCATAAGGCGGACTAGTTGTGGCAGACAATTTGGATTGTGTATCAACCGGAGTGGCAACAGGTTTGCAGGAATCCATGGCAGCACGATGAATAATGTCTTGGACATATGCTTGTTGCGAGAGAAACATGTGATTATCAGTACGAGTGACTTGAATACCCAAGAAGTAGGAAAGAGGCCCCAAGTCCTTCATAGCAAATTCACCAGACAAGGTGTGCAATAGCCATGTGCGTAATGCCTCCGTAGACGTGGTAAGAATAATGTCGTCTACATAGATCAGAAGATATGCAATATCACGCCCGTGGCTATAAATAAAGAGAGAATTGTCTGATTTGCTTTGTGTGAAACCCTGCAAAAGAACAAAATCTGTGAAACGTTGATACCAGGCTCGTGGAGCCTGTTTGAGACCATATAGTTATTTTCTAAGGCGACAGACATGATCCGGAAAATCATGGTGACGAAAACCCATGGGTTGATGCATGTAGACAGTCTCTTCCAAGTTGCCGTGCAGGAACGCATTAGTAACGTCAAACTGATGAATAGGCCAAGATTTGGAGAGAGCTAAGGAGAGAACCAATCGAATGGTAGAGGGTTTAACCACCGGGCTAAATGTTTTGCCACAATCTATACCTGTCTGCTGTTTACGACCATCACAAACTAAACGAGCTTTGTAACGCTCCAAACTGCCATCGGACCTGAATTTATGTTTAAATAACCACATGCAACAAATAATATTCATGTCAGGTGTCCTAGGTACTAACTGCCAGGTCTTGTTTTTAATAAGTGCACTAAACTCGTTGGACATGGCATTGTGCCATTCGGGAGAGGACAAGGCAACCTGAGGGTTTTTGGGTAGTGGGACGATGGTGGCAGTGTGGAGATTAAAGTGGTGTTTAGGTTTGTGAATGCCGCTCATTGAGCGAGTGTGTATGGTGCGGTTAGGTGGTATAGGAGGTGGGGGTGGCACAATGGTGGAAGAGTGGTGCATGGAGGGAACAGAAGGGTTGGTTGGCGAAGTAGGGAGAGTGGGCTGAAGGGTTGGTTGGGCTTCAGTGGAAGTAGTGTTGGTATGTGGAGGTGTCTGTGGGGCTTCAGTGTTGGGAACGGGCTGAGAAGTGGATGGGCCAGTCGGATGGGCCGAGTTATTAGAATTTGTGGGCTGGTCAGGAGAGGTAGGGTGGGGAAAAGTCACGGAAGGGGTGGTGGGGTGTAGTGGGTTCGTGATTGTGGCAGATGGGTTGTGAGGAGTGGGCGGTTGGGAGGAGTTAATATTTGTGGTGGAAGGTTGGGCAGGAGCGGGTGTGGGCGGTGGGACGGGGGTTGACTTGGTTTTACGTTGAAGATAATCCCACACCAAGGGGTTGATGGTGGGATTGAGAAAGTCATAAGACGGTGATTTAGTTGGGGATTGAATGGTGTAAGGGAAAATGGATTCTTCAAAATGGACATGTCTTGAAATAACTATTTGATGAGAGCTTAGATCAAGACATTTGTATCCACGATGATTGGTAGGGTATCCGAGAAAGACACACGGGTTAGAGCGATAGTCTAGTTTATGGATTTTGGTTGAAGGGTGGAGGGGGTAGCAAAGACACCCAAAAACACGTAAGTGGTCGTATTCTGGGATGCAATTGTAAAGAAGGGTGGTAGGGGATTTAAAGTTATGAAGTTTGCTTGGCAAAATGTTAAGTAGATAAGTGGCAGTTTCAAGTGCATGATGCCAAAAGTTGGGTGGTAGGAGGCTTGGGCAAGAAGGGTGCGAATCATGTTGTTAATGGTACGGATTTTGCGTTCCGCTTTACCATTTTGGGAAGAGGTGTAGGGACATGAAAAACGAAAGTGCATGCCATTATGATTACAAAAATTATAAAAGTTTTGATTTGCATATTCAGTGCCATTGTCACATTGAAATTGTTTTATTTTACTATGAAATTGGGTGTTGATGTAGTTATGAAGAGTGGTGAAGACGGAAAAGACTTGAGATTTATTTGATAAGGGAAAGGTCCACAAGAAGTTAGTAAAATCACCCAAAAACAAAATATAATATTTGTGGCCTCCCGTACTAAGTATAGGGGAGGTCCATAAGTCACTGTGAACAATGTCAAATGCAAAACAAGTGCTATTAATGGAATCATAAAAAGGCAACTTAACACTTTTTCCAAAAACACACGATTGACAAAGTGATTTATTTAGTTTTCCATAATTAATAAATGAAGACAATTTCAAAGATTTGAGAAGATTGTCTCCAGGATGTCCCAAGCGTTGATGCCAGCGATCTTGAGAAACAGCAACAAAGGAAGAAGGTTGGGTGGTCTTGAGGGGGAGTGGTTGAGTCAAGGGATAAAGATCGCCAGTGCTATTGCATCGTAGGATAGGAGCCCTGGTTTTGAGATCCTTCACAAGAAAGCCAAATGGGTCAAATTCAATAGAAACCAAATTATCGGTGGTAAGGCGACGCACAGAAATAAGGTTTTTAATTAAATTTGGAGCAAATAGAACATTGTTAAGTTTGAGGGGAGGGTATGGCGGTGGTAGGACTTGGTTGCCTTGGGCCACTACAGGTATGGTCATGCCATTTCTAACGACAATATATTTATTAGTGCAAGTATTAAAAGTAGACGGGGAGTATATACCTTGCTCATTTGCAGAGTGGGAGGAGGCGCCAGTATCCATTACCCCATGGTCCGGTGGATTAAGAGCCAGTGAATAAAGCGCCTGTTCAATATCTGTTGGGGAGTACCCTGTGAGGTGTGCCTGGTCAGGGCGAGGGCCAAGAATTCCCTGTGAATTTTGTGAGTTGGGCCTAGACGGGTATGGACAAGGTGGGTTGGCCGAGTTGGTATTTGTGGTAGCATTGTTTTTAAGCAATGAGGCCCATTGAGATGCGGTCCAGTTACTCGGAAAAATAATATATGGGTGGCTCGGGTTGGATGAGGCATTGTTGTTGGGCCGGTTTTGGGAGGTATTGGGCCGTCCGCGGCCGCGGCCACGGCGGTTAGTGGGCCTGTTTTGGGTTCTGTTGGGGTCAGCAGTGGAGTATTGTGTTTGGGAGGTGGGGCGCGGTTATTGGTGGTGGTTGTGTGAAGGGCGGTTGAGGCCGAGTGAGAGTTCCGAGTAACCTGTCGCTTCTTTTTGCTCTCTTCAAAAGTCAAACGGGACCGGACCTCGTTGAACGTGGGTAGTGGCTCACGGTTTTGGAGGACCGTTGAGATACTATCATATTGCTCGGTGAGGCCGGTCAACACCTTAAGAACAAGTATGCGGTTTTCAACAGGGGCACCCACACTTGCAAGTTGGTCGGCCAGATGTTTGGCGTGCTCACAATAATCTGCCATAGAAGAAAAATTATCAAGACATAAATTAGCAAACTCTTGACCAAGGAATACCGCGCGAGAATTTTGATTGTCATTGAATTCATTTTCCACAGCGGTCCATGCGTCAAAAGCTGTTTGACCCGGCTGAATGATTATGCGTAACAGGGGCTGAGAGAGAGAGAGTAGCATAAATCCATTGCTTGACAAGAGCATCGATACGGGTCCAAAGGTGCTCCGCAGCGGCAGCCGCCGCCTCTGCCTTGGCGGCGGCGGTTGGGTCCGATGACGACAGGGGAGTAGCGGGCGGACGACGAGGGGACAGATGGTCAGCAACCTCGTATGCCTCGCAGTGCACCTGAAAGAGGGTCTTCCAAGTAGAATATGCCGGTGAGTCTTTTTCCAAAGAGATGGGGATATGGGATTTTATGTTGGTGACCGTAAGGGCGGGATGCAGGTTTGTGGAGTCCATGAGGTTTTCGGTTATGATAAAAGAAATAGAGGGTGCAGGAGGGTGGTAAACAACCGATCAAGATCACCGGTGGTGTAGGTGAATGGAAAAGAATAGGATTTGAATGTGAGAAGGGAAATAAGAGGAGGAGATATGCTAGCGGAAGATGGTGGAATGGTCGAAGAAGAAGCAGTCAGCCAAGGGATAGGCTGCCGCCGGCCAGGGTAGGGCTAGGGTTCGGGACCTAGGTTGATACCATATAGGAATAATAATTTCCTTGTCATTCTCATTGATTTACCATGTATATATAATACAATATATCTCCTTATTTTTGGGAGATTTGTTACACAATTATGAGAAATAAATGCAATACATATTTGACATAAATACAAATACTAATAGTTTCTAACACGCTCGTTAGAAATAAACGATTACAAGGCCGTTTAATACCTTTGATTTGCATGATTCTTGAATTCCTGAGGAACTATGCTTAAATATGACATGTTACTCGTAAAATTTGAAAAACGTAAAAATACTAGCATAGCATGGTCGATTATACACCGCTAGATCATGATTGTGAGTTCTCTCCCAACATTATTTTGTTCTTTTCCTCTTTGTCTGATCTTATAGTACATTAATTAACTTGGTTTATGACCGTAGAGTACGGATATATAAACAATAACCTATCGATCATTCATCTAACATTTTTCCACCAACTCGTGAAATAACGAAAGAGATATGTAATCTAACGCGGTTACGATAACAAATACACGAGGGCTGTTTATGTGATATCCATGGATGGTTCATATCCTGGTCGTTGTAATTAATCCTAAATCAAGTTCATTGTATCACTTACACGTAATATTATTATTCAATAATGTGTTGCCCGTAAGACATGGTTTGCTATATTTTCTGAACGGACTCTAATTTTGAACATACTTTTAGACATAGTATTAGAAAAAGGAGTTTTTCTTGATTCTTGTACAATCTTCCACAAGAATTTCTCGAATACTTATGTTAGAGACTATCTAATATACAATTATTTGGCAAATAAGAATTTTTTTTATGGTAAATAAATATTTATAATTGTGATTATTGTTACATATGTTGTTCTAACAAAAATAATATAACACTGATAATTGAAAATAAGAAAGTAAAAAAAAAAAATAATATATGTAGTTGATAAAGATTATCAAATATTTATTACACGGATAATTTCTACCGAACCATATGACGGATAATCATGTTTTTGAGATGAATTCCAGAGACAAGGACCGTACACAAATTATTTATGCGTTGTTTACTTGAAGTCGAAGATTGGTTTCACAGTTTAGCAGATATTGACGATTAATTAAAGATGTCATGTTGATACAACAATAGTACAAGTCATTGATAAAACTTTTCCTGCCACGCACAAAGAAGGATTCGAGTGCAACCATGCAGTTATTGCTTCGAGTTAAATATGGCGGTTTTGATGAGTGAACACTTAAGGTGTTTTGTTTGGTAGCCTCTTAATGAGGCTATGAACCATTCAGTTCTGAATGGTTTTGCGTTCAGACTGTTTGTTTCAACCTAAAAAAAACTCTGAATGGAATGGTTAAGAGCTGAACCATTCAGACTTGGGTGCTGTTTGGTTTTTGCTCAGAAGCACTTCTGACCTCTTTTGTCTGCACCACGCAGACGCGCGCAGACTTTTGGGGTCTGCAGATTGTTTGTTTTTTGGAAGACCTTTCACTCAAAAATGTCTTCCTGACCTCTTCTTGGTGCAGACTTGTTCCAAAGTCTTCTAAGGTCTTCTCCACTTCTCTTCTCCTCACCCACCAACACCACCACCACCCACCACCACCACGGTCCACCACCACCACTATCAACCACGGTCCACCACCACCACCACCACCACCACCGTCCACCACCACGGTCCACCACCACCCACCACCGCTACCCACCACCACCACCGTCCACCACCACCGTCCACCACCACCGTCCACCACCACCGCCACCCACCACCACGGTCTACCACCACCACCGTCCACCACCACCACCACGGTCCACCACCACCACCACGGTCCACCACCACCACGGTCCACCACCACCACTGTCCACCACCACCATGGTCCACCACCCCCACTGTCCACCACCACCATGGTCCACCACCGCCACCCACCACCACGGTCCACCACCACCACCCTGGTCCACCACCACCACCGTCCACTACCACCACCACGGTCCACCACCACCCACCACCACCACCACCGTCTACCACCACCACCGTCCACCGTCCACCACCACGGTCCGCCACCGTCCACCACCACCGTCCACCACCACCTACCACCGTCCACCACCACCTACCACCGTCCACCACCACCACCACCGTCCACCGTCCACCACCACCGCCCACCACCACCACCACCGTCCATCACCACCGTCCATCACCACCTACCACCATCCACCAACACCACCCACCACCACCGTCCACCACCCACCGCCACCACCGTCCACCACCACCACCCACCGTCCACCACCACCACCGTCTACCACCAGACTGCTGTAAAAAATCAGTTTATTTAAATTTCAGCAGCCTGCAGACATTAATAAACAAACAGTCTTCTTCTTGCAGACTGCAGACCTTTAGGTGTTGTTTGTTTTTTGCTCAGAAGCACTTCTGACCTCTTTTGTCTGCACCACGCAGACGCGCGCAGACGTTTGGGGTCTGCAGATTGTTTGTTTTTTGGAAGACCTTTCACTCAAAAAGGTCTTCCTAACCTCTTCTTGGTGCAGACTTGTTCCAAAGTCTTCTAAGGTGTTCAAAGGTCTTCTCCACTTCTCTTCTCCTCACCCACCACCACCACCACCACCACCATCGTCCACCACCACCTACCACCTTCCACCATCACCACGGTCCACCACCACCGTCCACCACCACCATGGTCCACCATCACCATCCACCACCGCCACCCACCACCACCCACCACCACCTACCACGGTCCACCACGGTCCACCACCATCTACCACCACCGTCCACCACCACCGTCTACCACCAGACTGCTGTAAAAAACCAGTTCATTTAAATTTCAGTTTATTTCAGCAGCCTGCAGACATTAACAAACAAACAGTCTTCTTCTTGCAGACTACAGACCTTTGGTCCACCTCTTCTCCTGCAGATGTCTGCAGATGTGGTCCGCAGACTGCAGACCTTTTCCTGCAGAAAAAACAAACAGCACCTTAGTCCACCTCTTCTCCTGCAGATGTCTGCAGATGTGGTCCGCAGACTGCAGACCTTTTCCTGCAGAAACAACAAACAGTACCTTGGTGTATAGCTGAACCATTCAGCACTTAATCATTCAGAGTCTCTTAACCATTTAGACATCTTAATGATCAAACACTTAATCAACCAAACAGCTATAATAAGACCATGGATTGATCAAGAGTTTCATTTCTAAGTTACTTAATTAGAGACTTAATTTGATAAATAAAGGCTCTAATAAATTGACATAAAAAGCTCTAATAAAGTGACATAAAACTTTAATTAAAAATCATAATGTAAGAATTTGTATTCTCTGTGATTGATTATTATGAATTAAATAAGGCCTTTAAATAGGCGTGATACAAAACAAACCCTACCGATAAATATGGAAACGATATACCTATCTAAATAAGGAGATAAGCCTAAATATTACAAAATATACATAATAATATTAACACTATAATTATCGGCTAAGACTCCCCCGCAGTTTGAACTGGTGTAGGACAAACGCTCAAACTAGAACGAAACGATTGAAACAATTGCCGTGAAAGGCCCTTCGTAAAAATGTCCGCATACTGCAAGGCAGATGGCATAGGAAGAACCCGAATTTCACCCACGCGAACCTTTTCGCGAACAAAATGTATATCAATTTCAATATGCTTCGTCCGTTAGTGCCGAACCCGATTGTCAGACAAGTATACAACGGAAACATTATCGCAGTAAACAATAGATGCATGACGTAGTGGGTTATGTAACCCGCGAAATAAATTGCGTATCCATGTGGCTTCAGCCACCGCATTAGCCACACCACGATATTCGGCTTCAGCACTGGAGCGAGATACGGTGGGTTGTCTCTTAGAGGACCACGAGATAAGATTATCACCAAGAAATACGCAGTAGCCACTAGTAGAACGACGGGAGTCGGGACACCCACCCCAATCCGCGTCAGAATAGGCGACTAAAGACTGTGTGTGAGACTTGACCATGCGAATTCCATACTCAACTGTCCCTTGAATATACCAAATTATTCTCTTCATAAATGAAAAATGAGCATCCCATGGGTCATGCATAAACAAACACACCTGCTCTGATACCATGTAAGAATTTGTATTCTCCGTGATTGATTATTATGAATTACATAAGGTCTTTAAATAGGCATGATACAAAACAAACACTACCGATAAATATGGAAACGATATACCTATCTAAATAAGGAGATAGGCCTAAATATTACAAAATATACAAAATAATATTAACACCATAATTATCGGCTAAGACATAAAACTCTACTCAAGAGTTTAGTTTTTAATTCATCACATTAAGATTCCATTTAATAATTTCATTATATTAATTTCCATTCATACTATAGTAATTTTCAACAATCCCCCACATGAATGGAGATTGGTCAAAACACACATATTTTCAACAAACCCCC
Organism: Ambrosia x helenae; assembly: GCA_030844895.1. NCBI lineage: Eukaryota > Viridiplantae > Streptophyta > Magnoliopsida > Asterales > Asteraceae > Ambrosia > Ambrosia x helenae. The sequence goes on from CM061225.1 coordinate 92,393,673, forward strand.
ACATGAATGAGGGTCATTTTCAGAAGCAACCTCATTCCGATTAAATTTCAACAGTTCATTTTTGTATACGATAGGTAGGTGTGACCCTTTGAACCTTCGCTCATGAAACACACTTAGCCCACTAGCTCTGAGTAGGCAGCGATGTCTTTGAACTCGTCTGCCGTTTGTGTAGACGACAATACGTTTCACACAAGACTCTCCCTAACAACGTCAAGTCCTCATAGTTGTGTCCGTTGTGGTCATAGACACGTGCCTGGTTCTGCGAGAGCTCTTAAGTATTGTGCCCCAACAATACCCTTCGAAGCGACCCCACTTCTCTCTCACATAGGCGATTCACTATGACTGGTAACCTTAGTCGAATCATTAAAAGTCATAGGCTTATCCTCAACCTTGTCACTTTTAGGAATGGACTAGGAAGCTTACCAGATTCCTATGGTAAACTCCCTTTTTCAAAGCACGGGGTTTCCAACAACTCCCCCCCACAGTGACCTCACATGTTCATACAATTAGGTTGCCCTATTGAACTCAGATCTTGGGATCTCCAGTCAGCCGAGTTAGGTTTCCTTTGCATGAACTTAATTTTTCAAGGGCTTTAGTCCCATTCCCATGGACGAATTCTCAACTAACTCTATATTTAAGCCTTTTGTTAGCGGATCCGCGATGTTATCCTTTGACTTCACATAGCCAACAGTGATAACTCCAATAGAGATTAGTTGTCATACCTTATTATGCCTATGTCTTATATACCTGTTTTTACTGATACACATTGTGATATGAGCTCTGCCAATTGCCGATTGACTATCACAGTGTATGCATTAGGCCGATGCCGACTTTGGCCACATAGGTATATCCTTAACAATTTGACGTAGACATTCTGCCTATTCATCCTCTTTATATAAAGCGTCGAATTTTGATTCCATCATGGATCTAGCAGTACCTCAAGTGTGAAAACATGCCCATTCGTTGCCTTGGAATCATTCGTGTCAGATATCCAATTTGCATCACAGTAACCTTAAATAACTGCTGGATATCTCTTATATTGTAGCACGTAGTCTCGTATGTATCTTAAGTATCGAAGCACCTGTGTCACGCAACTCCAATGACTTGAACTTAGGTTGCTCACGTATCTACTTAGCTTGTTTCTAAGTCTGGTCTGGTACAATTCATCAGATACATCAAGCTGCCAATAATTCTTGAGTACTCTAATTAGTTAACAGGCTCACCTTGATTCTTAGCTAGATGCTGACTCGTGTCAATAAGAGTTCTAGCCACATTAGAGTCATTTCCATTGAACTTCTCAAGAATTTTGTCCACATAATAGGACTGACTTATAACAAGTCCATTATGGGTTCGTGTGATTTGTACTTTCAAAATCACATCCATTAATCCCATACCTGTCATGTCAAATCTTCTATTTTCAAATGCAAGCCACCCCTACATTTAAGTGTTATTGGATAATTTCCAAATGGTGATGAAATTTTTTTTTACTTTCGTATGAAATTTGAGAAAACTTCTCAAGTACCATTATTTACATCCCTATGGGTTGTTTCTTAAATGGCTCTTCCCCCCACATTGCTTGCACTTTGATTAAGTTTGAGTAATATCACTCATGATGACATTAGACACCCGTGATAAGATAACGAATATAATTACGTATTTACAAATGAAGATAGTGATTAAATAAAATAACTGAAATTACAATTGTTAGTATGACGAGAAAATAATGAGTGTTAACATAACTTTTTCTAATCATATTTTGCTTGAGCTTGACATTTGCTTGTATCATTTATCTTTTTTTTATATATTTAATTGATTTATATGTAATTATAGTCACTTTTTATATATTGATAACTAAAATCATGATATATAATATTTGATTATTTTTATTATTATTATTTTATATATTATTTAGAGTAGAGAATGGTGATGGTCAAGGGTGTTGATGTTGGTCAGATGTATTTCGTCATGGGTGTTGATGTGGGACGTACAGGGGGATGGTGGTAGTTGTGACGGAGGAGATGGGTGAATATGGTGATGGAATGTCATGTCGTCCAATGATGGTTGTGGAGTTTTACGATGGTGATGAAAGGTGGATGGCGTTGGTGAATGGTGGAGACGGTGGTGGAAAACTATGGCTGAGATAGAGAGGGACAAACATGATTAGTAAAAGGTTAAAACCTGAAAGGAGAAAAAAACCACTGACTTAACAATAGTGGAATGGACGGTGTGTGTGTGTGTGTGTGGGGGGGGGGGGACAAGGAATGTGAAACATGGGTACATAGGGCTGCAAACGAACTGAACTTTCAGCGAATAGTTCATGAACCGTTGGGCGGGAAGTTTTTTTATGTTCGTTTGTTTAATAAACGAACGAACACGAACAAAATATTTCGTTCATTTAGTTAAACGAACAAACATGGATAGAGGCCACGTTCGTTTGTTTATGTTCGTGAACGTTCGGTAACATGTTCGTTTATTTTTGTTTGTTTATGTTTGATAGTTTAATAAGTTTTTAATTTTTATAATTTGTCTTAATATTATTTTATTTTTATTTATTTAACCCAAATAAATAAATACACATATATGTATGTGAATTCAATTTTATTAAAAAGTTAATATATTTTCGTTTGTGTTTGTTTCTGTTCGTGAACACTTCTTTGTGTTCATGAACAAAATTAACAAACGAACACAAACATGATTGTTTTCTTAACAAATGAACACGAACTGAAAATCTCGTTCGGTAAGTGCTCATGAACTGTTCGTGAACACATATTTTCCTTAACAAACGAACACGAACAAGACCTTGTTCGTGTTCGTTCGGTTCGTTTGCAACCCTTGGGGTACATATTAGAAAAAAAAAAGATTTTTTACTATTTAAGCAATTTGACTCAAACACATGAATGATTTTGACAATTAATCCTAAAAATTAAACAATATAAAACAAAAAAGATAGAGTTGTAATTAGGGGCGACAATTCTTGACACGACCCGGAACCTAACTTGAACCCGACACGAAAAAATGCATGTTTGGATCAACTAACATGACTCGTATAAAAAACGGGTTGGGTTCGGGTTGACCCGTATTAAAAATAGGTCGGTTTCGGGTTGACCCGTATTAATAACAGGTCGGGTTCGGGTTGACGCGTATAAAAAACGGGTTGACCCGTTTAAGTATTTAGAAAAAAATCTATTATATTTTTGTTTTTGTTTTTTCCATTTATATTTACATGGTTAGTTATAATAGTATTAGTTTTGGCACATCATATTATTTACTTGTCAAACTTATACTCACTGTTAAACATGTTATCGATAACCCGCTTTTAACTCGTCAACATGTATGACTCATTTAAAAATACAGGTTAAACGGGCCGTGTTCGGGTTCACCCGAATTTATGTGGGTCAGGTTAGGGTTGAAATCTTTGACAAGAATAATAATACGGGTCATGTTCGGGTTGCACATTTCAACCCACCAACCCGTCAATTCGCAACCGTAAACCCGCCAACCCATCAACACGACCCGATTAACACCCCTAGTTGTAATCAATGATAAGAAAATGGGTGTGCTGGGATATTGGCTAACTCTTGATGCTTCGTTATCTAAAACTTACAATGGATCACAAGAGCTCAGGTTTTAGGCGAGAACTTGTATTCTGTTAATGCCGTAAAGTTGTGGAGTTATGTTTTAGGGACCCTCTTACATTCAATAATATTGACTTGAATCAGCAAGGAAACTCCCCGCAAGGTCGAGTCAAACCATAACGATATTGTGGAATCAGCAGGGAAACTATATACATTATGGTTTAGTATAAATTAAGAAAATAACATAAGGGATTTATCTCTCCCAACATGTTAATAGAATCAGTAGGAAAACTATACAAACGTCAAGTTTTAGTATTGAAAATATGTTAGCTTTTTATCCTTAATAAATCTAGTCATTTGGTACCTTGATATCATCTCTACACAAAGACCAGAACTTCCAAACACAGTCTCATACCTGATCGCGTGTCGAGTGCTAATCAAAAACTATTTTAAAAACAACTCCTTAGCTACAAGGACTGCAGTATTGGGAGTAGGGTTGTCGAATCACGAGGAGTATGTGGTTAGTGTTGATAGCAATTTTATTAATTAAACTAATTAATTAAAAATAATATTTTATGAAGTAGAACGTTGTTGTGCTTGAAAAAGTTGATTAAGTGATTCGAATAGAAAACAGTAATAATAAAGAAGTAGCTCCCTCTAAACTTCAGGTTCTAGGTTTCACACAATTTTCAGTTTATAGATTGGGAACCACATAGACATGGTTCTGGAAATTAGTTAATTAACTGGTAGCACAAGTTCTTGTCATCAAACCCTATTATCTACCCAATTGTAAGCGTCAAGTCAACCCTCTTTATGTCACCCAACCCGCTACTAAGTTTTGTCATCAACCGAACAAGTTGTAAAGAAAGACTCAAAACACAAGTCAATTGTTTAATAACTAATGCATCAATAATGTTTAAGATGTTTGTCATCACAAGCAAAAACAAAATCCAATACTTAAAATAAATAGAAAAAGTGTGAAACCTATACGAACCATTCGTCTAGAGAAAGTTACAAAAGATTTAGCCTTGCATCTTGGTCGCGTGCATGGCTCCTCTTTGTTTTGTTCCCGTTGTGCGATCTAAAGCTTCTTTTTCTGTTCGTCACTCAGCGCCGCTCCATTCATAATAATCCCTCTCACTAAGCGACTTTTAAAATAATAATACCCTCCAAATTTTTTGTGGGCTTTGAACGATCACCCTAAATCACAATCTATTTTCTTTCTTTTATTTTATTTTATTTTATTTTAGTATTATTATTAAAGTAGTATTATTATATTAGTATTAATAGTATAATCTTTCAACTCAGGTGTTCTTCGCTCGACCAAAATTTCTCGTCTACGCCCAACGTCCATTAACACCTGCTCTCAAGTGTTTGTGTCTCAATTAAAATTATTTTGTTTTAAGCTCATTATCCACAAACACCTACAAAACACATGTACACTATTAAATAACTAAAACCGATTACAAGTACACAATAAAAGACTAAAATATATATAAAACTAACATATTAACAAGGTGTTTTCACCAAACATCAATACCCCAAAACCTTTAACCCCTTTCGAGGCATCAACGTGTTCGACTCTACATAAAAATAGAAAAACACGAATATTTTCAATTTGCAGGTTGATCTCTTGAAAATTAAAAGTAAATAAATTTAGAACTAATTTACCAAAATTTACAAGAAAACATTAAAAAGTGGGAACAAGATGATGCTAAATATATGTATAATTTTACGTATAACAGAGGATAAGGGTTCCATCTTTCGTCGGTTGACATATTTTTTTTTTTTCACGAGGCCGAGATTTTTTAAAGATTGGTTTTTTTATTACTAAATATTAAAATTTTCAGTTTGGGTAAGGTTAGTTACATAATAAAAAAAAAATATAATATAAATGTTTTCAGTCCCACATTTATTTCAAGGTTTTCGGTTGAAATAACTTACCACAAGCTCAAATACTTGATGAAGTCTTCTGTTGAAAACCTACGATTACAAGTACACAATAAAAGACTAAAATATATATAAAACTAACATATTAACAAGGTGTTTTCACCAACACATCAATACCCCAAAACCTTTAACCCCCTTTCGAGGCATCAACGTGTTCGACTCTACATAAAAATAGAAAACACGAATATTTTCAATTTGCAGGTTGATCATCTTGAAAATTAAAAGTAAATAAATTTAGAACTAATTTACCAAAATTTACAAGAAAACATTAAAAAGTGGGAACAAGATGATGCTAAATATATGTATAATTTTACGTATAACAGAGGATAAGGGTTCCATCTTTCGTCGGTTGACATATTTTTTTTTTCACGAGGCCGAGATTTTTTAAAGATTGGTTTTTTATTACTAAATATTAAAATTTTCAGTTTGGGTAAGGTTAGTTACATAATAAAAAAAAAAAAATATAATATAAATGTTTTCAGTCCCAACATTTATTTCAAGGTTTTCGGTTGAAATAACTTACCACAAGCTCAAATACTTGATGAAGTCTTCTGTTGAAAACCTACGGTGGTAGTCGGTTTGGCATAAGCATCCATTAAATTTTTAGTTTAAAAAGTCGACTTGTGGTTGAGGGCCGTTAATAAAAAATGCCGCTTAATGGTGTTTGGGCCAAACAATTTAAAATGGTTATTGAATATGAGTTCAATATAAAACGAGCTTATTTGGTGAATTGTACGAAATGAATTTAGTTATTTTTATATTTCTTAACTAAATTATATGTATAATTTTAAAATCTTGAATAAACATTTTTTGAGAGTTGGTGTTTAAAGTTTCGTTGGGTCGATTTTAAAATTTCATGAAGTCAATGTCAAACTTTCCTGGGGATTGCTCAAGATTAATTGGGAAAATCACCAAACTAGCCATTGACCAATTTTTTTTTTTATCAAACTAGCCACCTCCCGTCTCTTGGGAGAGTCGGCTCACAGGTCCCGAGGCGTCTTCGTGAGACCTCGGTGATGGACCACTAGCTGAGCGACACCTCACCCGTCTTTGGAGAGACGGTTCCCGAATCCCAAGACGTCTTTGTGAGACCTCGCCTAGACACTTTCCGACTCTCTCTCTCTCTCTCTCTCTCTCTCTCTCTCTCTCTCTCTCTCAACAACCTTCCGCAAGATTTAAGCTTCCGCAGACATGATCAGACTTCCGCACGTCGTTTATTTCTAAATCAAAAGACGACATTATGACTTGGTTTGCTCTGACCAACTCACTCGAACAATCGAACTAATAAAGAAGGCAGAAGGCAGAGGCAATGTTGGTTACACCGGAGTCGTGTTGGGCGACGTCTCCGGTGAGGTAATGGATCTTTCGTTTTTGTATGATCTTCGTGTAGAAAATATACGATACAACAACTCTAACTCTCTGAATCTCTCTCAAACAACAATACTCATAATAAATCATACACAAACACAAGAGAAGCGACAAAACGGTGACCAAAACTTTATTAGTTACCCAAACCAAGAAAACACGCAACCAAACCCTAGATCTTAACAATCGTTAAGATCTTAATAAGAAGATACAAAGTCTATCAACAACTACTGGTTATTTAGACAGTTGTTGATGATGAATCAACTGAAACAATAATACAAAGACTTACAAAGACTAGACAAGACGATACAAGACAACAGAGCACAAACCCTAGAGACTTTGTGAGAGAGAAACAAAGAAAAAATAAGAACGAATGAATAATAATCTGATGAATGAGAGAGATAACTCTCTTATATAGTGCCAGCTCTCAACCACAAGATTATTGTGCACACAATCCCAGCTGATCTCGACGTAGATACATAACAACCTGCTGGGCTGGGCTATATACATCACAACTCATCATAAGCCCAATATTATGGACATTAGCCCAGAACACCTGCAAGACTTAAACAACTCATCAGTCCAATAACACTTTAAAATATAACACGATAACCATGTTTTGGACTTGTCACATTCCAACATATCTTTAGCAATGAATTAGAATACAAAAAATATTTATTCTTTTAACACTTCAGCATGATATGCAGACATATTATATGAACCTGATGTGTGGATCTTTCGTCAATTGACTAAATTGTCCTTGAACCTGATGTATGGATCTTTCGTCAATTGATGCAAGTTTCCGATCTGTAGGTTTCTGACTACAGAGTCACCGGCGAGTTGCAGGTTTTCGAGACTCAGTGGAGCAGGAAGAGAGAGAGTGGGTGGGTGACGACGTGGCGGTAAATTATTGGTCCTCCACTGAGGTCTCACGAAGACGCCTCAGAAACCTGTGAGCCGACTCTCCCAAGAGACAGGAGGTGGCTAGTTTGGTAAAAAAAATTTGGTCAATGGCTAGTTTGGTGATTTTCCCGAATTAAATTGCGTATATAATAAAACAGATAATGATTAGCATCTAGGTATGCCACCACTTCCTTATATGGAGTTGAGGGTTTTAGTCATGTAGTAAACAAAAGTTATAAAGTTAGGAATAGAAATAAAATGATGTGTGTATTTGAGAGTGCTTTATAAAAAAAGACTGCATTCATGTAAAAGCCATCTTCATCATTGTCTGAAGCATGCAGACCTAGAAGATATATGGCTGACTTGTTGATGTGGCTCTCGTCCGAAGAAGGAATTAATTTGGTTTTAGGCATCGGTTTTGCGTACTTGAATGAACCGTATGAGACCCCGATCTATCACATACAAATCCTACTTATAATAATGATTCTAAATCTTTCACATACAAATCCTACTTCTAATAAATGATTCCAGCTAATGTCAAACGACACATTTTCCTTCTAAACTTTTTAATAGTTATTAATATATAATATATTTAAACCAACCAAAAAATATATTTTGGTTCGTATATTATATTTTAGTGAAAATCATCAAAATTTATATTGACAAACTTAAATTATCAAAATAAACATTGCAGCGGTCTAAATTTAGGGAACTCACAAAAATCAAGAATGTTTGCAGGTTGATACGTGAAGAAAACCTTTATGCCCATTTAATATATTTTCTTTAAAATCATTGTATGAAAAGGTTATGACATTTCAAAAATCCTGATAGAAAAAAAGAAAAAGCTAGGTTAGACTCTTTCGACTTCGTTGCTAATCCTTAACCTTATCATGAGAAATAGTCTTTAGAGAGAGACGCTTCCTTCATTTTTAGAGCATTCACATTAGCTCCTCCATAATGGTGTGACAGTGATTGTTATATTATATAGAGTGGGTATAAGTTGTTGTGAATGGAGAAAGAAGAAAATATTTAAATGAGACACTGTTCATCAGTAAATTTGGAGGATATACTGTTCATCCTCCATAAATTTTTACTAATATATTTGTGAGTAGAAGAGAGAAAAAAAGATAATTATAAAAATATAGAAGAAGTATTATTAAATAGAAAAATAGAGAGAAAGGTAGTACCTTAGGTTCTAAACTTAGTCTTTTTCTTTTTTCTTTTCAATCATATTTTTAAACTAACATAGTTTTTTTTATAAGATAATATTTTTGAATTTTTTTTACACCAAAAGTAAAGAGAATAAAATTCTCTTTGATTTGATGTAAAACTTTAAAAAATATCAGTTAAATGTGAGGTACTGGTTCAAGTTACGAGAGGCGTAAAAAATTCGCCGTTAAAAAAAAACTTTATGAGTAGAAAAGAAAACTAATCATTTCTATATTTTTTTTCTCTTTATGTGTATTTACGAATATACTTACGTATTTACTAATGAAGATAGTGATTAAATAAAATAACTGAAATTACAATTGTTAGTATGACCAGAAAATAATGAGTGTTAACATAACTTTTTCTAATCATATTTAGCATATCAAAGTATAAAAGTAAGATTGTTCTCTCATAGGAAATAATAATAAAAATAACTTAAATAATATATAAAATAATAATAAAAATAAGCAAATATTATATATCATGATTTTAGTTATCAATATATAAAAAGTGACTATAATTACATATAAATAAATTATGTAACGATCAAATATAAAGTGTTTTTTAGAACTGTGAGAATCAAAGTGGGGGAAAATTTTATTTTTATTTTTTTAGAATTTTTTTCCCATGTGCTTAAACATTCTTTCTAGATGAATAATACAAAAAAAAAATTAATTTTTTTTGGTGTAATTACATCATTAAAGTAAATACATTAGCTTACACTAGAGTAATTATGTAATTACTCTACAACAGTAATTACGTAATTACTCTACACCAAAATTTATTTATTTATTTATTTTTTAGATTTCAATACTATAATACATGTTTAACAATATGGAAAAAAAATTCGAAAAAAATAAAAAAAATACCCTATTTTGATTCTCACAGTTCTCACAAAAAACACTTTGTACATGATCTTTACTCTAAATAAATTAAATAAATAAATAAATGATAAATGATACAAGCAAATGTCAAGCTCAAGTTCAAACTTAAAAAGCGAATCACAAGTTCAGCTCTAGCAGGGACGAAGCATACTTAGGGCCAGGGGTGCCCCGCCCCCTGTTTGTTGATGCAGTGGCAGAAATTTGCGATTTTCGTAGGTAAATTGAGTTTGGGTTGACTCCGGCCCTGCCGATTTGATCTTCCATTGAGTCCAGCCCCCACCAATGTAATCTTCAAGCTTCGCTCTAGAATAAATTTCGAAATAAAACCATACACAAGTTCTCATATATTAAACAAGTTGAATTGATCAAGCTTAATTTCAAGTAAAACTAGCTGAACTCGAGCCTAATGAAATTCGTCTCTACTTGTTTACACCCTACACATTGCTTCAAATAAAATTATACACAAAACTGTAAAAATACACGATATCATTTTTCAAAAAACGATCTGCGCCCTTGACCGTGGAGATCGACAAAGTTCGAAGATTTAATTGGTTCAAAAGTCTTGATGATTTGCCAAATAAGGTCCAAATGAGTTAACTTGCCAAATCCACACGACCCCTTTACATTGACTAATTAAATACCACGTCAACCCACGTCTGCATGAACCTCTATTACAAGAACCAGTCGTATATACGTCCCATATTATATAAACCACACAATCTCCCTTTAATTTCACACATTCACACATCTGCAACTTCAATAACGTACAATAATGTCTTTGCAAGCTGAACAACGCATGTACCAACAAGGTGTACAACATCTGTGCGACAATGGGCTCACGCAGGTTCCTAACAAGTACATTCTACCCGAGCCGAAAGACCGCATAATCTAGTCGATGATGGCTGTATCAACTTGCCGATAATCGATTTCGCACAGCTTCAAGGTGCGGACAGACCTCGTGTTCTTGCATCCCTCTCGAAAGCTTGTCAGGAGTTTGGGTTCTTCCAGGTAAATATTATTCGATATGATTAATTAAGTCAATTATTCCTAAAAATCATCTAAACACTTCAAAACCCTAAACCACCTAAGAGAAAAAAAATAAATCATCGATTCTGTTGTGTAGTTTTATGATTAAAGTTTAAAGTTGAGGTAAATTTGTATGAATTATGGATATTAATTGATGCAGTTGGTTAACCATGGGCTTGGTGATGAGGCTATTGGGAAGATGATAGATGTGAGTAAAAGGTTTTTCGAGCTACCGTTTGAGGAGAGGCAACGGTATATGTCGTCGGATTTGCAAGCGCCGGTTCGATATGGTACCAGTTTTAATCAGAACAATGATAAGGTTTTTTGTTGGAGGGACTTCTTGAAGCTAAGTTGTCACTCCATGCAAGATTATTCTTCTCTTTGGCCTTCTTCTCCTCTTGATTTGAGGTAAACCCTAATTTTTCACATCCTCTATTTCATACAAATGAACTTGCTCGATTCTTTTATTATCTATCAAAGAAAGACATGCTAATTAAAATGGATCTAACCATTTATTTATACTAACCTCGTACTATTCCTAACGCAATTTGAACTTAAATTAAACAATACAAAAACCACTTAGATAACCCGTTTATTTATGCTAACCTTATCTAATTCAAACCGACAATTATCTCTAATTAAAATATAAAATACTCAACAAATAATTCACCAAGAATTATATATAACCTGTTTAATATTTTTCTTTTGAATTCAAGATTACTGTCTTCAATTATGATATAAATTTGAGGTTTAAATCCTGTCACTACTGCTAGGAAAATCATTTTTGTCCTAAAAAATCACCTACAAATAGTTCAATCAAATCCCAGAAAGTGTATATTTTTAGAAGATATGCCGGTAATCTCTAAGGCTGTGTTCCCGAGTTCACTTAACAAGAGAAAAGAAAGTAATTGGAAGAAAATGAAAACTTTCTTGTGTTCCCGAGTTTCATTTATGGAAGAAAAAGAAAGGAAATAGAAGGAAAACTAGGCCATATCCTTTCCTTTCGATTTGGAAGGAAATGTAAGGAAAGGATATGTATCATTTCTTTTCCTTTTCTTTCATTTCCTTCGGTGATGATTATCTCAGGAAAGATGAGATTCTTAGAGAAATTTTAGCAAGATTTTATACTCGTTTTCATTAATCCACCGAAAAAGGGAAAGATTGATTGCCTATAAGATTTCGTTAGATGTTTATATATGTCGTTGTCACTAGACCAAACATGTTTTAAAGGATTAAAATATAAAATACTCAACAAATAATTCACTAAGAATTATATATAACCCGTTCAATATTTTTCTTCTGAATTCAAGATTAATGTCTTCAATTATGATATAAATTTGAGGTTTAAATCCTGTCACTACCGCTAGAAAAATCATTTTTGTCATGAAAGATCACCTACAAATATTTCAATCAAATCCCAGAAAGTGTATATTTTTAGAAGATATGCCGGTAATCTCTAAGGCCTTGTTCCCGAGTTCACTTAACAAGAGAAAAGAAAGTAATTGAAAGAAAATGAAAACCTCATTGTTTTCCCAAGTTTCATTTAAGAAAGGAAAAGAAAGAAAAACAAAACATGTTGTGTTCCCGAGTTTCACATAAGAAAGGAAATGGAAGGAAAACTAGGCCAAATCATTTCCTTCCGATTTGGAAGGAAATAGAAGGAAATGATATGTATCCTTTCTTTTCATTTTCTTTTCTTTCCTTTTCCTTAGGTGATGAGTGAGGAAACCTCATCGATGTCCGTTATTGCTATTAGCAAAAGATGTCTGTGATTGACTGTCTCAGGAATTGAAAAAATGAGATTCTTAGAGAGCTTTTAGCAAGATTTTACACTCGTTTTCATTAATCCACCAAAAAAGGGAAAGCTGGATTGCCTATAAGATTTCGTTAGATGTTTATACATGTCGTGTCACTAGACCAAACATGTGTTGATGGATTACCGACATATGTTTGTGTCATTGAAAATCCTCTTATTTATAGTGTGTTTTACATGTTTGAATAAACTGAGAGCAAAATCACTTATTTTTTTGTAGTACAAGTAATATAATATCTTATATATTTGTAACAGGGAAGCCATGGGTTTATACTCAACAAAAACCCAAGATTTATACGAAAGGGTGATGGAGGCGATACTCGAAAGCCTTGGAGTTACTAACGAGACTGCGATTTTCGAACAAGGAAGTCAGCTTATGGTGGTGAATTGGTACCCAGCATGTCCACAACCTCAACTCACACTAGGTCTCCCACCTCATTCGGATTATGGCTTGCTCACTCTTCTCCTTCAAGATCAAGTTGAAGGTCTTCAAATACAACATAACGACAAATGGGTTACCGTTAAGCCCATCCCTAATTCGTTTGTTGTCAATATTGGTGACCAATTTGAGGTCGGTCATTCCTTGTTAAACCCTAGTTTTTACACAAAACACACACTCATACACTTTAGATTTGTTAGCGTAACTTTTATATTTAAGTAAGTCTACTAACATGCATCTCTTAGGGGCTGTTTGGTTGATTAAGTGCTAAATCATTAAGAGGTCTGAATGGTTAAGAAGCTCTGAATGATTAAGTGCTGAATGGTTCAGCTATGCACCAAGTCTGAATGATTCAGCTCTTAGTCATTCCATTCAGAGCCTTTTTTAGGATGAAACAAACAGTCTGAATGCTAAACCATTCAGAGCTGAATGATTTAGAGTCTCGTTAAGAGGCTACCAAACAGGCCCTTAGAGGGATAGAAGTTCTGACTTGACACAAAATTTGCGGGTTTGGAATTCGTATAAGTGAGTTTGGATCAGATTTGGGTTGAACACGTAAACACATTTAGCTGAAATGGTCGTGTTTGTGTCAACCCGATGGTTAATGTTTAGTTTACTTGCTTAGCTCTATTATTTTTTAAATGTTTTTTTTTATAATAAGTTAAAATATTTATTTGGTATTTTTTATGCCATATTTACAAAAAAATAAAATAAATTGGCATAGCTTAAATATAATTGCTTCAATTTAACTAAAAATAGCATGTAAATTTACTAATAAATAATCCAATAATGCTTTTTTGGTAAACACTAATGTTGGTACCCGTTGTTCTATGAATAAACCTATTTTGTTCGGGTTCATGTTTGTGACATGATTTCAGGTTGTCATGTTAAAGCTTGTGTCGGGTTCAACATGTCAACCTACTACACAACTTGTTTAGCCGCCCTAATCCCATATATGGTCAAAATATCTTAAACTAAAATCTTGAAATTCATGTTTGCTACAGATATTTAGCAATGGAAGGTACAAGAGTGTGGTGCACAGGGTAGCAGTGAACTCCATGAAGTCTCGACTCTCGGTGGCCTCGTTACATAGTCTAAATGCACACTATAATGTTACACCATCACCAATACTCATCGACAGCTCAAATCCTAGACTTTATCGAGATACAAACTACGCGGATTTTGTGGATTATCTGTCTTCATCAGATTTTAAATGTAAGAGATTCCTAGAATCAAGAAAACTACATTAAAACATGTTTTAATTAAGACATTAATATTGTTTTAGATACATAAGTGGATCAACTAGCTACTGAAGCATCTGTTATTAAGTCGATCACGAGTGCCATGGATTACATATCCTGTGACTCATAGAGTTGTGGAATGCGAGTAATAATTATGTTATTGTTAGAGTTGACTTTGTAAAAAGAATCTGTTTGGCATACAAAGTCAATTGATACGTTTTCAGCTTGACAATATATTTTGAGACAGTAATATTTGCACAATTAAGAACCAGTCATTCACAACTACAAATTCAACGCAAATCCATGCCAGGTGAGAAAATGCCTTCACTGGCTAGCTATTTCTATGCAATTTATTTTGTATTTATACGGCGTTCGAATAATTTTCCATCACATTTATCCTACTAAGTGCCCCTTTGGGTTCAAATCCCATAGACCACAGGATTTAAAAAAAATTAACCTTTCAAAAAAAAAAAATGCCCCCTTGGGGTGTGGTGGTACTGACTTGGAGTTATAACATTCTACTAACATGGAGGTCAGTGGTTCAATCTCCACTAACAGCAAGGAGAGAAAGCTTACCCATTAAAAAAAATTATATCCTACTAGGGCAATTTAAGTAAGTATATCGTATGTTGTGACAAATCCGTCCTCACCGAGTTAACAAATTTATATATGTTATATGGCTCAAAACTTTTGATATTTTTAACCACGTACAATGACGAGAGTTTCATCGATCGATGTTCACAAGTACTCTAGTTGAATACTTTTAAACCGCTTATAACTGGGCCAGATGGTTATAGCATCGACCGGTTGGAACGACGAACTGGATTGGTGGTGAAACTAGATTTTCTGAATTTATTTCATTTTTTTGTTTTTTTTCCCTAGAACCTTATTTATTGATACATTAATTCTTTAAACTTCATATTTTGTTAGCATTACAAATTAGGGATGAACATTTTTTTTTGAGTATCTATACCCGTATCTATATCAGTACTCGTGCCCGTACTGATTTTGAGTATTCAGTATAGGTATCGGTACCCACTTTCGGTTGTGATGCAATGCACAACATAAATTACTTTTAATATTTGGTGGACCTGTAAAGTGGGTCGGTTTAACATTGAGTCCCATTTAGATTGCAAACTAAAACACAACTTCACAAGTCCATCTCGGATTCATTGTATAATTTTCAAATGAAGATGTAACATTGAAATGAAAGGATAATGGGCAACAAGTTGTGGCGTTAGCCTTTTTAAAATAGCAAAACTAAGTCTTTAGAGAACTACAATCATAGATCTAGGGGTCATAAGTCATAACATAACTAAGTGATAGAATGTAAACCCCTTTATCTCATTCTATTGATTTACATGGTATATAATACATGTGATTGAGCTATACTAGGAAACAATAATCAATACATTAATTGGGTACAATTATACTAAATATATATCTATGCTATTACACCCCCGCAGTCGAAGCGGGAGGTGACCGGATGCTGAGACTGTCCCTGAAGTCTTCAAACAAAATGCGAGGCAATCCTTTAGTGAATATGTCGGCAACCTGATATCGAGATGGAACGTGTAGCACTCGAACTTGACCCCTTTGAACCTGTTCACGAACAAAATGTATGTCTAGCTCTATATGTTTGGTTCGCTGATGCTGCACTGGATTGCCTGATAAATAAATGGCGCTGACGTTATCACAATAAACCAGGGTTGCACGAGATAAAGGAAGATGAAGCTCTAGTAGAAGGTTACGTAACCAGCAAATCTCGGCAACCACATTGGCAACCCCCTATATTCAGCTTTAGCACTGGATCGTGAGATAGTGCTTTGACGTTTGGACGACCACGAAATAAGGTTGTCCCCAAAATAAATGCAGTACCCACTGGTGGAACGCCGGGTGTTAGGACACCCCGCCCAATCAGCATCGGTGTAAGAAACTAGCGATTGGGTGGAAGTCGAGTGAAGCGTGAGACCATAGTCGGCAGTTCCTTTGATGTAGCGTATAATGCGTTTAAGAGCATTCCAATGGTCGACACGGGGAGAATGCATGTGCATACATACTTGCTGGACCGCGTATGAAATGTCAGGCCTAGTAAAGGTGAGGTATTGAAGGGCACCGGCCAAACTGCGGTACAGAGTGGGGTCCTGAAATAATTCGCCGACTGTGTTGCTCATTTTGCCATTGGTGTCAACTGGGGTGGCCACAGGATTACAAGATTGCATACCGGCTCGAGTAATAATTTCAGTCGCATATGTGCGCTGTGACAAAAACATTGTGTCTGCAGAGCGAGACACAGAAATACCAAGAAAGTAGCTCAAGGGACCTAAGTCCTTCATGGCAAATTCACTTGCTAACCTTGCCATGAGAGAGTGACGAATATTGTCAGACGATGTGACCAACAGAATGTCATCAACGTATAGAAGAAGATAGTCGGTATCTGTCCCATTATGAAGGGTGAATAGAGAGGCGTCACTCTTGCTGTTAATAAACCCAATAGATAGAACAAAGTCTGTAAAACGCTGGTACCAGGCTCGAGGTGCCTGTTTGAGACCATATAATGATTTCTTGAGAGAGCACACGTAATCTGGAAATTGTTTGTTACGAAATCCCAGCGGCTGGTACATGTAGACAGTTTCATGGAGATTCCCATGAAGAAAAGCATTGGTGACATCCAATTGATGAATTGACCAGTGCTTCGAGAGAGCAATGGAGAGTACTGTCCGTATGGTAGCCGGTTTAACGACCGGGCTAAAAGTCTCTCCACAATCGATGCCAACCTGCTGTAAGCGACCATCACAAACTAACCGGGCCTTGTACCGTTCAAGAGAGCCATCCGACCTGTATTTATGTTTAAACAACCACAAACTACGTATAACATTCATATCTGGCTGTCTAGGTACTAATTCCCACGTGCCGTTTCTAACTAATGCATTATACTCAGTAGTCATGGTAGAGAACCATTCCGGAATAGCCAAGGCATCGGTGGGGTTTTTTGGGAATTGGTACGACAGGAGTGGTTGTGGTGGCGTGAAGGTTAAAGGGTTGTTTGGGCCTAAAGATGTCGCTCATAGAGCGGGTGTGTATGGTACGGTTGGGTGGCGGGGGTGGTGTAGGTACGGGCGTTGGTTGGGTGGGTGGAGTAGGTGGGCTGTGAGTGGGTGGGCTCGGAGTGGTGGAGGCTGCGGTCGGACGGTTGGGGTTGATGTTGGGCCTGGCGGGAGATGGATGTGGGGATACTGGGCCTGGGCCGAAGGGAATGTTTTGGGTTTGGTGGGTGGGAGGCGATGTGTTAGTGGGTACAGGGGTGGGTCGGTTGGTATTTTGTATGTGTGGTGCTAAATGGAATGGGAAAGAGGTGGTCAGGAAGTCATAAGACGGTATTGGGTCGATGGATTGTTTAAAGGGGAAGGTGGTCTCGTCGAAAGTGACGTGCCGTGAGATATAGACCTGTTTGGTTTTCAAGTCGAGACAACGGTACCCCCTATGGGTAGGGGGATAACCGAGAAAGACGCAAGGATGGGAACGGTTTTCAAGTTTGTGAATGGTGGTGTTGGGTGTGAGCGGGTAGCAACGGCAACCGAAAACACGAAGGTGATCATAGGATGGTGTGGAAAGGTAAAGTAGTTCAGTGGGTGTTTTATTTTTGGTGAGTTTGGTGGGGAGAATGTTAAGTAAATATGTGGCTGTTTCAAGTGCAAAGTGCCAAAGGTGTGTGGGTAAAGATGCATGGGCCATAAGGGTGCGGATGATGTTGTTAATGGTGCGGATTTTTCTTTCGGCTTTACCGTTTTGGGAGGATGTGTAAGAGCATGATAAACGGTATAGGATGCCATTGGTCGTAAAGAAGTTTTGAAATGAATTGTTAACGTACTCACGACCATTGTCACACTGAAAAGTTTTTATTGTTCTTTCAAATTGAGTTTTGATGGTGGAGGCAAATTGCATAAAAGCTTGAAACACATTGGATTTATGAGTAAGTGGTATGGTCCATAAAAAAAATAGAATAGTCATCCAAAAATAAAACATAATATTTATGACCAGACGAGCTAACAATAGGTGAAGTCCAAACATCACTATGAATAATATCAAAAGGTTGGGAAACATAATTGGTAGAAGCAAAGAATGGTAATCTAATACTTTTACCAAGAACACACGAATCACAAACATGTTTTTGCGAATTATTAAAAGACATAAAAGTAGTAGTTTTAAAAGAATTTAAAGATTGACGTCCTGGGTGGCCAAGACGTTGGTGCCAAAGGTCCGCAGTGATGGCAGCAAAGGCAGTGGGTGAGGTGGAGGAGGACCCGAGCACCAGAGGGTAGAGATCACCGCTGCTGTTGCACCGCAGGAGCGGCATTCGCGTCTTGAGGTCCTTCACAAGAAAACCAAACGGGTCAAATTCAACGGACACTAAATTGTCTCTAGTAAAACGACGAACAAAATAAGGTTTTTAACTAATTTAGGGGAGTATAGGACATTTTTAAGTATAAAGGGAGGGAAGGGCTTGGGTAGGTATTTTGTGCCTTGTCCTAAAACCGGAATCGTATTGCCGTTACCTACAATTATATTTTGAGAAATGCAAGAATTAGAAAAGGAGTGGAAATCACCTTGTTCATGAGTCATGGTAGAGGATGCACCGGTATCCATGTACTGTGTGGGATCCGGTTGCTGTAGCGACATGGTGTACATGGCCTGTTCAATATCAGTGGGACTGTAAGCTGCATAGTTGTTGTGCTGTGGTCGCGAGCCCAATAAACCTTGCTGTTGGGCGTTGTTATTGTTGGGCCGGGCTGAGGTAGGGTAGGGGCAAGGGGGGGGGGGGGGTAGGCCAAGGTGTGAAGTTTTGAGCTTGTGGAGAGGGATAGTGGGCCGAGTAGGGTGAATGTCCGTAGGTGTTGGCAGATTGCCAAGGTGCGGGCCAGGGGAAAAAGGGTGAAGGCCAGTATTGTTGTGGGAAGGATGGACGACCAAAATGGCCACGTCCGCGACCACGGCGGCCAGAGCGACCGCGGCCGCATCCGTAGGACCGGTCGTTCGTTCGGGTGGGTTCGTTGGTTTGTGGGCGTTGAGTTGTAGCTGTGAGAGCCGAAGACGCCGTTTTAGAGGCATGTAGGGCTTGTTCAGATTTGTTGGTTTCGGTTTGAAGTAATTTAGAGCGGGCATTGTAAAAAGAGGGTAAAGGGTGTTGGTTTTGTAATATAGTGGAGATACCTTCATATTGTTCATTCAACCCAGCCAATAACTGTAAAACCAAACGGTCACTATCAACTGGTGCATCCACATTAGCAAGTTGATCCGCGAGCATCTTCAAAGCCTGACAGTATGCGGACATGTTGGGGAACCCGTCCAACCTAGTGTTTGAGAACTTGTTCATAAGATGAATGGCACGAGCCGCTTTGTTATCGTGAAACAAGTCCTCTATGGCAACCCACGCCTCATAGGCATTAGAGATATTGTTAATAATGGTGTGAAGTAGGTCATTGGAGATGGTACCGTAAATCCATTGTAAAACAATGGCGTCCAAACGATCCCAATCATCGACAGGTTTAGTGGAGGATTCGGGAGTGGATGGATCGGGTGGTGGTGGGCGAGGTTTGAGGTGGTCCTCAACCATGTAGGCTTTGCAGTGTAGTTTGAATAAGGTTGCCCATGTGGAGTATTGAGAGGATTCAATCTCCAAGACAATGGGAATAAAGGTTTTGATATTGGATACGGTGGTGGCGGGATGTAGTTTGGTTTCGTGGGGTAGGGCTGGTAGTATGGTAGATGAGTCTGTGGTGGTAGATGACATGGTAACTAGATTGTTTATGTCGATCAAAAGAATAAAAAAAATTAGAAAGTTTATGGATGTTGACAAAAGAAAGTTTATGGGAATAAAGAAAGGGATGGGCTAAGAGGAATGGGATTGGTTGAGAAGAAGATACCAATCGCAAGACTGTGTGTGCGACGGCAGGAGGGCAGGAAAGAAAAGAATAGGGGTTTAGGGTAGATTAGGGTTCCTGGCTTGATACCATGATAGAATGTAAACTCCTTTATCTTATTCTATTGATTTACATGTATATAATACATGTGATTGAGCCATACTAGGAAACAATAATCAATACATTAATTGGGTACAATTATACTAAATATATATCTATGCTATTACTAAGCGTGACCCGTTGGACTCAACTAAGGACTAGAGATGGCAATCAAACCCGAACCTGATAGTTAAATCCGAAACCCGACACATTTGGGATGGGTTTGGGGTCAGTAATCGGGTATGGGACTAGGTTTGGGATTAGTTTTTAGTTTTTTCGCAGGTTTGAAATACGGTGATATACCGTTTACCTTACCCGATTACCCGCTAAAGTGTACTTGATTGTATACCTGATATAATTTCATTAATTTCTTTTAAATATGTATTTATATGATATATTAGTTATTGACATACACGATTTTTGTTTTTATATACAATTTGGTATTTTATTTATTTACATTGTAGTTAGTTATAATTTTTATAGTGATAATGCAAAATGTAATTAACAAGTTAACGTAACCTGCGCGTTGCTGTGAAATGTTGATTATGATTGTGTTTAATATCACTATATTTAACGCCAAAAAAATTTAAAACATTCTTTCCATTTTGCTTTATCCTCAGCCCAAGTCACTACACTAAAAACCATTTATAATTCTAAGTTGAATAAGGTAAATCAATGTTATGGTTAATAAAAAAAAACAAAATAATTTGAATTATAAAATTTAAATAATGGCTAGACTTTCCAAAATTGTGAAAGTAAAAGTTAGAAAAGGTAATAATAACCCATGATCTCTTGGTTTAGTGGTACGACTTCCCTCTTTACAAATGTAAGATTGTGGGTTAAATCACTGCAAATGCAAGATAAGATGAAATTAAAATATTATAAAATTTTCTATTAAAAAAGGTTCAATAAATGAATTAATTGATGAATTATAAAGTAAATAAAGTCATTACAAAATAGAATAGTCAAATTAATAAAAATCATATGTACGTATGTATCAAAAAGTTTTTAATACACTAAATATTTAATAGAACTTAATTCAAAGAAAAAGTAGAAAAATCATGATTTTTTATGTCTTGTCTCTAGTGTTAAAATCTTGAAAATATAAACATACACGAGGTCTTCTTTTAAATATTGCTTATGGGGGACGGGGTATTCAACTGAAAAAAATTTCACTTCACTAATTTCTACCAATCTTGCATTGCCACATCATTTCACTGATTCACTTCACTGAAATAGTTTTTTGGAGGCAGCACTCCACTGGAAATAAAATAGAGAAAAAGACAAAAGGGAGACACAAACCACGGCTCCCAGCCCATTAACTAGAACCAGGATTTGGTTCACGGGACTACTACCAGCATGGGTGGCGGTGGTGTTACCGTGCTGGTAGTGGGGTACCCGTGACCAATTCTGGTAGCGCCCCGTCCCCCCTTAGTAATAAATAATAACCATCGACGGAACGATTACATGAATCCATCTTCTAATCATTTCTTCTACACAACCACGAATAGTAACCGCTGACGAACGAGTCCTTTATTCACAACCGTTCGTTTTAATAGTTTGGTGGTTGAATTTGTTTGGTCAGGTTTTTCGGTTTGAACAACATAATCTTTCAAGAACAGATTCGATTCATGGTTTGATTAAATGATGACTGAGATATTTGCCTTTGCTGGTTTCACTGATCGGATAAGGGGCAATTTCGTCATTTCTGGTTAAATCTAGCGCTAAACGACCTCATCCATTAGGGTATTGGCTTTAACGATTCGTAATCGCGTCGATCTATTTCTTTCGTTGTTGTATCTGTTTAGTTTTTTGAGTTTTGGTAGTCATTTGCGTAATCTTTTTGGAATTCAAAGTTTATTTTTGAGATGATTTTCAACAGTCATTCATTGAAAGGTAAGTTTGATTTCGATTTTTTTATTTTGATTTTGATGTTCACGGAAACCTTTCATTGTCTCTGTTTCCCGAGATTTGATGTTTCAAGTTTTGCAACGGTAATTACTGGAGTTCGTATGACTACGAACAGGATTTGTGATCTTGAAGGATAGGGAGATTTGGTTTCGATGAAGCGGTTGTTAAGCGGTTGAAGATGGATATTAGGTTGAAGAAATAGGGTTGGAAAAAATAACTAACGAAAGTGTGGTTAAGCGGTTGATGGAAGGCATCGTTTGTCGCTGTTAATTGACATAACTACCGTTAAGTTGCTATTTGTGTGTGTGTATATATATATATATATATATATATATATATATATATATATATAGGGGAAAGTTAATTTGAGAACACCTATATTTCGTGCGAACCGCGAGAACGCTATCTAAAACCATTCAAATTCAAAATTTCTTTTTACACTTGTCTTTATGTAACACCCCAACCGATGGCGGAATCATCGAGGTGTCACGTAGTGACGATTGTTCAAAGCACATGGTACTAAAATGTAAATATATTATTGAATAATTTAAATTGTCTTACATAGACGAAATGGGAAAAATACAAAAGTCTGAACGAAACATGAAAATGAAATAACTTATTAAAAGCAAGCACTAAAATCCAATGCTATGGAACTAAGATCAAACTGCACCTGAAACATGTACAAAATAGGTTTTGTCAACATAAGAAATGTTGGTGAGCACTCCTAGTTTTAATACATATAGTATGTTGGAAAATGGTATACAATTCAAGTGCAAAGCTATAGTGCAATTATGTAAACTATGTATCATACAAATGAGCGAAATCAATCCTGTGACTGTATAATGTACTAAATGAACGGCGGTGTACTTATCCAAATAATTGGATAATAACTTAACAATGACCATGGATTCTCCGATGAAAAATGGAGAGAATCAACCTAGGCGGGTTGTCAATCCAATAGCGCTATCCAATGTTAAGGTCGGCTTGTACATGGTTAATGATTTCACTAAGTACAAATGTATTCTACATGTAATGTCTAAGCATAAAGCACGTATGTAAGCAAATGCACAATGTACTAGAATTGTATTGTAAAAATGTGAACTTGTATGTGTATTTTGTATAAGTGTACATGTAACACCCCAAAAGTGAATAAAGACAAAAAGGGGATAGGAAATACTCACTTTCGCCAAATGACTAGATGACTAAGCGAGCGTGAAAATGCAAGCAATCCAAAGGTTCAACAACGAAACTAGTCCAATTTAGAAGAAAAGAAACCGAATAGGAAAAAATATCAAGCTTCCAATTCGCCAATCACAAGAGCTTATAATCAAAGCTTCAAATGTAGAAGTAATATACTCTAGAAGAAAGGTACAAGGGAGAGTTTAATCGAATTAAAACAATTGATTTAGAGGTGCAAAGTGTAATGGGTGATAGTGGGTTTTTATACTAGTTTGGATTCAATTAGCCATTAAAATTGGTCAACACCATAAAGTAACGTTTTATGATGAATTGAATATTTGACTAGGACTTGGACTGTTTGACTAAGACTTTGACTGGGACATTGACTGGGACTTTGACTGAGACTTTGACCGGGACTTTGACTGAGACTGTCTTAGCGGACCACGGGGGCTAAAAAAATAATTTTTCTAATTTAATCAATTTTAAGTTATAGACTTGTTTCCTTCTGTTTCTAAGTTGTTTTAGGACCGAAAATTAAGGGCTTTGAGTATCAAGGTCTGGAACATACGTGCTCGGGTGTAGATGTGAGTATAAAACGTGCATACTTTTACTTATAAAAATTATATGTTTTATTAAATTGTGAATTTTGGTCCTATTAAAATACGAGGGTTAAAAATAAAAATTTTGAAATAGTTGAGGAACCAATTATGCACATTTATGAAAAGTGAAGGGTGTAGGTTGTCACACTTTATTACTAAAATACAATCTCAAAAACACAATTTACGCATAAAGATTCAAACGTATACAGAAATAAATTGTTTTTACACATGTGTAAATTTGTTGTTTATACATGTGTAAACTGTTTCATTTACATATGTGTAAAACGTTAATTTGAAAACTGTTTTTGGAAGAAAAGATGAATTATTTGGAAAAAAAATAATTCATTTATTAATATTGTATTTTGATTATAATGAGGTTTTGTATTAAAAATTTTGATTTTGATTGATTTTTTTACTTGTTCTCACGGTTCTCACGATATTTAGCGTTCTCAATATAACTCTCATATATATATATATATATATATAATTAATAGTTACCCAATAAATACCCAACGGGGTTTGGGTCAAGTATACCCAACATGTAATTTTTTTTTAAATTAACGGGTTTACCCAACAAGTTTTCGTACGAGTTTAAGACAAGCTTATATAATCGGGTTTGGGGTTTAGATTACCTAAACACGACCCATTGCCATCCCTAAACTAAGCATCTCCAGAGCCTTAGGCATGAGAAAGCCACATGTATATATAAAATGCAAATGGTATACACACGTGTTGATTGTCGAAACATACTTTCTCGTGTTTGCCGAACACGAGATCGAAGAGCTATATATAACCATTTTTTCTTGCTTTCGTTATGTTCGGAAGTTGGAACAAAATTGTAAATAAACAGTAGAGTTAATAACATAAATAATTCATGCAGTTTAACACTAGTTACATAGAGTGGTCTAATTAAAAATTAAATGTTGCATTTTAGCTATTTCCTTTTGGTTCTAAAACAAACACTTTCTTTCAAATAAAACTTTTTTAACATGAAATTTGTGTTTTAGCTAAAAGCCATAAACATACTATAAAATAAATAACACAAGAGTTGGTTCACTTTTCTCTCTTATTTATTCTAATGTTTGGAGACCCACAAAAAAAAATATTAGGATTTATTTATGGTAAACTTGCTAAGAGTCGTAACAAGTACAAGCCACCACTAATATGGCAAGGACAAACAGTAGCCCTCATGCGCTCAATCCTTACCGGAAATGTTAATTTACCAAATAGCGATTAATCTTTATTAATTGTGTAGCAATATAATAATAGGAAATGAATATAGACCATCCATTTCCTAACATGAGTTTCACCAGCTCTTGGTTTGTACTAAAGCTAGCATATAAACCGTGCAAACTAAGTCGCGAAACCAAGTATTGGCTAACATATGGACCAAGTATATAGACAGTACTGACCTCGAGTGAAGTTTGATAAATGAAGATTAATCACAAAGTGTGTGTGTTAACTCCACAAATGGATTGATCTCTAAACGTGTATTTCCTTACAAGTGCGTAGATTTTAATACACCATGGGTACACTCATAGGTTCCTCAACTTTCTATCAAGAACACTCACAAGAACAAAGATTAAGTGATTTAATTAATTAGCTCATCAACAAAGAAAATCTTATAAAGAATTATCAAGAACATAAATGCACTACTTTAACTAAAAATAAACTATTATATTTATACTAAGTTTCATCCTCACCCTAACAATACCTATGAAATCTAGTCAAAAAATGACCATTACAATTAGCTCACAAAAATTGATTTTAGTAGAAATCATGGTGAGTATGTGATAGTGATTTCTTGTGTTTTGAAAAGTGATTTGCAGGTTTTCCCTCAAAGTTAGGCTATTACAAGTGTTTATAGAGTGTTCCTAAGTTTCTAAGGTCACTTACAAGAATCTAACAAGGTGAAAACCCGTGTATGCCTTCCTCAGTACAATACTTTGTCCTCTAGTGTCATCCTGAGCAGATCCTATCCTCGTTTGTTGGGGGCGTACGCCCGGGCCACTTAGTGCACACCTGTGCATGCTAAAGTGGTGTAACCATCTAGCAGTTTTAGTCGGATTTCGAGGGACATTTTGCACCCGAGATGTTGTGCACGCCCACACATTTGTTGATGGCTCCCCTTTGTTGACTTTATGTCCTTTGACTTCTCTAGTTGACCTATAGGCTCGTGCACTAAGTATCCTGGTCGTAGACTGTTGGTGATCACCAATTCTTCAGGTTTTCATCATTCTTGCTTGTTTTTCACTCATTTTTATTTCTACGATTTGAAAATCTACAATCATCCAATACAAAGGATTTAGACGTGTTTTCCTATGATAAATACATGATTATCCTAATAAAGAGTGATAAAAGCATATGTAAAACATGTGTAAAATGATGGCATATCACTCTCCTCCGGACCCTATATGACTTTACCAAATTTCCCCGCTTACATTAAAACCACGAGTCTTTGGATGATTTGTCTCATATTCCAAAACTTGATCGGGGAAAACTTGGCATGTACTGAGAATTTCTTGTTTGTAGGGTATGGTATTGACCAAAAAGGATACCGATGCTTTAGCCCGAAACGCCGTCATATTTACACCACCCTTATTTATGACTTCCTTGAAACTGAATTCTTCTATACCTCCCAAGTCAGTGTTTAGAGGGAGAAGGAGTATGTGACACACTGAGAGTGGGCACCATCATTAGAAGAAGTTAATCTCAATACCCAATATGACTCACTTACTTCCTCTCAATCCGGTGAACTACCATGAGTGCTAATAACCAAGATCCTCCCAGTCCAAGTACTGAGGTAAGTTACTCTCACACACATGAGGATACTCAAAAAATTGAATCTCATATTGACATATCCCACACCAATGAAATAGCAATGGAATAGAATATGCCAGATGAATAGGAGGAACCAATACAATAAGAGCATGATATGCAACTTAAAGATATGTACTACCTCTAAAAGTCAATAGAGGGGTCTCGTCAAAACGCTACTCTTTAGAAAAAAGAAACAAGGTCATCTAGATATCCCATGGAAAACATTGCTAATGATAACTTATCTAGGTAAGCCAAAGCTTCCATTGCTTCTCTATACGAGGAGCAACTTCCAAACTATGTTGAGTCTTTAATTCTGAAAACCTAAGAGATGATTTGGAAGCAGAGATGGAGGCACTTATAAAGAATAATATATGGGAGAAGTGTGTTCTTCCCCAGAAAAGAAATTAGTGGGTTGTTGTGGGGTCTACATAATTAAACACAAACTAGTTAGAACTATCGAAAGATACAAAGCTCGGCTAGTAGCTAAGGCTACACCCAAACATATGGGATTGACTATTCCGAGACATTCTCCACAGTAGCTAAAATTGACACGATTTATGTATGCCATTGTTGCAAATAATGAATTGCCTCTTCACCTGTTGGATGTTAAGAATGCATTCCAACATGGATAATTGAAAGAAGTGTACATGGAGGCTCCCTCAGGTTCACGTGAATTTTCAAAACCTTGGAAGTATGGACTCACTACGGGCTTAAGCAATCCCCCTAAGTTTGATTTGTCAGATTTACCTTAGCAATGACATGATATGGTTTCCAACAAAGCAAATCTAATTATATATTGTTCGTTAAACAAAGCGGTAAACTCAAAACTTGTTTATTTATATATGCTGATGACATGATTATTACAAGAATTAATGATAAAGAAAAAGAAAAGTTGAGGGTAAATCCGTTCATCAAATTTGAAATGAAGGACATGAGAAGGCTTAATTATTTTCTTGGAATTGATGGCCAAAATCAATATATTTTGACCTTCTAGCCGAAATAAGAATGATCGACTGCAAGCAAGCTCATACTCCGATGATGAATAACTAAAAAATCTAATCATAAAAAGGGTCATAATTGGCAGGTAGAGAAAAATTTGACGTTTGGTGGTGTGACATCCGTCACCCTCGTCTTTCATCAAAGTGACAATAGTAGTCCTTCAAATATTTCCATTATAGTCCCTGTAAGTTCGTCGTTTTCAAATTTAATTTTAGAGCGAACACAAAATATATCATTTGCTTTTATTATGGACCGTGTCTACATTTTAATCAAATGCGAATGTTGAAACTTTATTCGGAATGGATATTATAAAAATTTTAAGTGTTATAAAGTTTTAAAAACATTTTAAGTTACGATAGTTAACTTGGTTAGTTTTTATAAAGGAAACAAACTAACTAAGATATAATAAACTTAACTAAACTAACTACAGGGACTGAATTTGCCAAATAAGAAAAGTCTAAAATCAGATCCTTCCTTGTTATTTCCCTCGCACGTTTTTTCCGGCCGAGTACTTGCCGGATCCGGCGAGACTCCGACGACTACTTGAAACGAGTTTTAATGCGTAATAACAACCTTTAAGTATTGCAAAACGGTTCAGCATGATTTTCCAACTGCTTTCAGTGATTAAATCGTACATTAACGCTTTTAATTCAAACATTAAGTGGGTTTAAGATGTAACCGTCGACCTCGACATTAAGCTATCAGTTTCGTCGAATAATAATATAAATTGAACATGGCAATCACTTCTGCACATACACACTCCGCAAACCCACACAAAATTCGTTCCAGAACGTGTCCAGAAGCCTTCGCAATTCGTTCCATGTCCGCGTCTGAAAAATCTTTCGTTTCGGCTAGTGTTCGTATTGTAAGTCACTTCTTTTTGTGCCATAGTGTTTTTCAAACATCACTCTATAAAAACCCCATGGTTTCGCGGGTTAAAACAGCTTCTTTGTGTTTGATTGTGAATCTTAGGGTTAGGGTTCTTAGGCTAGATATTTGGGGAAGAAGAAGACTTAAGGTATTAATGAGATAAATATGTTTTAGTTTTAAAATAAAACACATACAAGAGAATGGAGCAGTGGTTAATGCATCTTGTTGGCACAGAGGGGATCCAAGTTCGAATCCCCTTAGAAGCACAAATTTTTTTGGCCTTTTTCATCTTTGCCTGGTTATATTTTTTTTATTTTCATTAGTTGTATATATATATATATATATATATATATAAGTCATAATCTTAAAATATTCCTAGAAAATTCATTTTTACTCCAAAAATTATGAAAATTTAGGGGAAACATCTTGACACCCTAAAGAAAATTATCATATTTTTATTTGCTGGAAAAAACATTATTCTCATATTTTTCTTGAATTAAATTGTTTTAATCATAATTAAATGATCAAAAATTCATTTTAAATGATTTTAACCTCAAATTTTCTGGAGATTTATTTTTATGTATAATAAACTGAAATAAAATGTAATTTCTCAGAAAATGATTATTTTTGTTATTTTTACTATTTTTAATCATTAAAACACTATTTAAACTTATTAAATATGTTTTAAATACAAATAAATTGAAAAAAATTATGAAAATATTATTTTCAGTATTTCACATTAGAAAATAATTATTTTTCATAAAAATATCATTTTTGGATCATAACTCATATTATTTATTCTATTTATATTTAAATGGATATAATAAATTGTTTTAGTTAAATATAAATCATAAAATCTATTTCGTTGATATTTTTTTATAAAATAGAAAATGTCTATAAGTGTGAGAGACAAAAGTGTTTTAGTCACATATTTAATTCTAAATCGTGATATATTTATTTCAAAACTATTGTTCAAGTTACTATTAAAAACTTCATCTTCCCTATACAAGTCTAGTAAACCCTAATGTCTTAGATTTTGGTTGCCTTAGACTTTTAAGTTATTGTCCTCATTAGTATTTTATCATATATAGGTTGAGTTCTTCGGAATTTTAAATCCTTTACGACGAACTTTCGGGGAGTTTATACTTAGCAAAACTGTGAGTATTTCTAACCCTTTTTACTGTTTTACTCTTTTGGGGTGACTCATGTACCATTATCATTAAACTTATGTATACTCTTTATAACGCAATGTGCTTCATGAAATGCTTGTGTGAATTGTATGAACGCTTGTCAAAATCATTAACCGTTGTGGCCTGGCATTCCAATGAATAGTACTATGGTATATACCCTTGTGACTCTGTTGAGAGTCCTTGTCATTGCTATGTATTTCATTACTACTAGCGCATACTATATATATTTCCTTTCTTTACATAGGGTTGATTTTGAACGGATATTACTTATTACATAATTGCAAATGGTACCGCACATGAATTGCTAAACACTTTTCCTACTATATTTATTCAAACAGGGTATGCTCACCAATACATTTTGTATTGACCAAATCATTTTCGTACATGTTTCAGGTTCTTATGAGATTACTTCCAAGCGTTTGGAACTTAGACTTAGATTGAGATTACTGTATCTTAGTTTAGATTGCTAGTCGTAATTGTTGTATTTCTTTCAATGTAATAAATTATTAAATTCAATGTATTCAAATTTACATTTCTAGTCCATGAGCTATTGAACAATCGTCACTATGTGACACCTCGATGTTTCCGCCATCGGTTGGGGTGTTACATGTGGGCAAACTCATATGCCTCTCACACACTCGCCCTGACATTGCATATGTAGTTAAAGTGGTTAGACAGTTCATGTTACAACCTCTAGTGGGTCACATGCATGCAATATTGGGGATCATAAGATATTTCAAGGGACTGCAGGTCATTGGATTCCCATTCCACCAAATAAACATCTAAGGGACTGCATCGATGCACACTGGACAAGAGATAATGAAGGCTGAAAATCAATATTAGATACTTTATCTTGGTCGGTGGAAATTTGGTTACATAGAGAAGAAAAAAACAAAAAGGTTGTAGTCTTGTCAAGACTCCAAACAAAATTCCGAGGCATTGCACAAGGTTTGGCAGAGATTCTATTGATACATAAACCACTGAATGAGATTGGGTTTTGTCATACCAAATCCAGTAAAATTATGCATGATAACGAAGCAGCAATACAAATTTCAGAAAACCTTTTTCAAACCGACTGTACGAAACACGTGATAATTGATAAACATTTTATCAATGAGAAACTCCAAGATTATAGTAGTTTGTCTCGACAAGTTGAGTATCGGAGATCCCACTAACAACTTGAGAAGGAGTGTTAGAAAATAAATAAGGAGGAGTGTTAAGAAAATAAAATGAAAGGATCATAACAAATATTTCTTTTTTGTCACAGATATTGACAAGTTTAGAGCCTTTGGAATCACTTTTTTTTTTTTCACAAACCTTTCCTTGTGTCCCTATTTATCGGGTCTTTCTTTTTTCCTTTGTATTAATTAATTCAAAGCATACAGAAATAAACCTTTTCTCTGAATCCATTCGAAAACATTAGGAGACTGACAAGCTTGGTTAGACTATCTCAAATTGTGACGTGTTTGATACCTAGGTCAATTGTCTATTCATAATAACTACTTGGTTGTTGATGAGTCGTTAGTATTTCTCCTATGTCTTTGCATTTAAACTCGAGAACACAACTAAATAGGATATAGATATTATTAGTTGAAGGAAAAGCTCCAACCTAATACTTCTGATTCTATAAAGCACAAACTATTATCATCCAATCATTTGCATCGAATCATTTGCATAAATGGTAGATATATAGTTTTAGAAATTACATTTGGTAGGTATTGGGGAAAAAACAAAAAATGGTGATGCATGAGTTTCATTTGGCGGCATCAAATGTCCCGCACAGTGATGCCGCCGAACCAAAGTGTGTAGTCAAGATGCCGCCAAACAAAAATAGTGGTTTCTCATTTGATACCGCCAAACCAATTAGCGGCTTCTCCATGATGCCGCCAAACCAATTAGGGGCTTCTATGATGCCGCCAAACCAAATAGGTGTATTTGATACCGCCAATCGAAATTAGCTAATCTCTTTTTCTTTAATATTTTCAATTTTAAAGGATGAGTGGTGATAATAATCAAAAGACTTGCAATGGTAATGGTGAATGTATATGAATATATGAATCGTTAAGCCACATGTGATTCAAACATTGATAGGAGAAACAAACACTAAAATTAAAATCGAAATACAAGCGGTAAACATTAAGACAACATTACATAATCATATAACATGACGAGAAGTTGCTTCACAACGGCATTTGTATAGCTCATCTGCCATGTGTCGTCGATAATTCACACAAGCGTCTTCGACGTCGATTTCTAACGACAACGATTTTTTTTTTCACAAGCCTCTTCATCATCATACAAACCAACACACCTGCATTATCAACCTTTCCGTTGTCTTGGGGCACATCTAATTCAACTAAACCAACAGAAATTGGTGTTTTGTCCACACGATTAGACTTCAGCCAGTAACGAATACGTTTTAGAAACCATTCGAAAAAAAGCCTAATCATCTCCATATAGTGAGCAACTTGGCGTCGCCTTTCGTTTCTCCATCTCTTATCAGTCCAATAATGGGTAATTACCATGTTTCTCAGATCAATTAGGATAAGCAGCCAGTCTCCCACCCCGATCGATAAAGGAAGGTAAACGCGGTCAACCTCCCAGAATGGCGGGTAGGGTTCCATTCTTCCAGCCATGTCGAGGGCAACTAAAGAATTCGAGTCCTTCATTTCATCATAGAAGGCAGGGGGTAACACTGTCCAACGTAGCTGTGAAGTAGGATCTCTTAAAAGCTTTGCTTGTCTAAGTCGCATCAGTCTTACCGTCCACGCCTCAACGTGCTGAAATCATAATAATGCATAAGGTTCGTTATTGAGTTAAGCAAATCAATTTACTTTCAAGATAAATTAACGTGAAAATTACCGTTGCGGATAGCGCCCTGTTGGGTTGGCACCCTAGAAGTGTACCCCAAAAATTTATGTCTAGTTTGGCGGAAATGAAGCGAGTGTAGCAAAATGGGGCATCCCCGTTTGTATAAAAGTCGACAACATCAGCAGACCAGTTGTTTCTGCATTGTTGGTTTTCTTGTGGGTTTTCTTTGGGCTTGTCTTTGTCGTTTTCAGCTGGTTTCACTTGTGGGTTACTTGAAGACGAACCACCCGTGGAAGGTTTTGATGGCTTGCGTAAATGCCTCCAAATTTGCTCGGTCGATTTAACCGTTTTAGGAGCTGGTTGTGAACAGTAAAAGCCTTCTCCATTGTTTTCCATTCTTAGAGGTTTCAAATACGAGTTGGTAAGAGAGAAAGAAGTTGAGTGAGTCATGTTTGTGAATCAGCTGCTTTTAAAGAGGTGAAGCCTCGTAATGGTTTGGCGGCATCTACATGAAGCCTCAGAATGGTTTGGCGGCATTGATGCCTCACAATGGGACAGCGGCATTGATGCCTCATAATGGTTTGGCGGCATCATAAAAAGTTGAAGCCTATTTAAGGGATACTCACCCTAATCCATCCGCACACCAAACTTTCTTC
The DNA here is from genome assembly GCA_030844895.1 of Ambrosia x helenae. Classification (NCBI taxonomy): domain Eukaryota; kingdom Viridiplantae; phylum Streptophyta; class Magnoliopsida; order Asterales; family Asteraceae; genus Ambrosia; species Ambrosia x helenae. The sequence goes on from CM061225.1 coordinate 92,427,133, forward strand.
CCAAAAAACTAAACATCTTTCAAAAACCTTCTTCTCCCCCCCCCCCCCACTACCCAAAAAAATAACATTCAAAGCAAATGGCTTCTTTCGTTCCATACCTGGTTAGATTATACTGGGGTGGTCAGTTTTCATAAGTAAACGGGGTTGTTCAAGATGATAACTCATTGCTATCATCCAGCTTTGTTATGCGAGAGAAGATGTCATTTGAACAACTGGTTGAATGTGTATGTGCTCATGTTAATATTAACAAAGAAGCTGTTACTGTCAAACTGCTGCTCGGATACACTTATGCTGGGCACTCTCAAACTAGCAAAATTTTCAACAATGACGGGGTTGATATGATGGATTATCTAGCCGCTGAGAGACGTGGTGATTTCGTTGCGGATATCTACGTTGAATGGCAACAAGACCCTCCGTTACAACAACTTACTTTTATGAACTTGCTACGTGACGTGTCGAACGTAAATGTTCTAGCACCCTTCGGGTCTCAGCATGCTGCCGATAACGAAGAAAATGACGAGGCATGATCCCCTAATACGGACAAAGAATCTTTCTAAGAACCTCAATATGTTGCTGGTAATGACAATAATGACGGGTTTGATGAATCCGGAAGCGGAGACTCTGAAGAGACGAGAGATAGTGATGACGAACAACCCGCAGCAGAAGACTCTAAAGACTCCACAAATGAGGCGGAGGCCGATCAACCAATGACCCAACAGACACCACCAAATCACAACCTGGCCCTCCAGTTAGGTCCACGTCAAGACTATGATCCTCAAGATGATGCGGAGCTAACAGATTACATGGTTCAAGAATACGAAGAGGATGACTTCGTGTTATGGAACCTAAAAGCAGGGGACAATATCCGTCTTGGTATGTATTTCAAATCAAAAGAAGAGGTAGACCGTGCGGTTAGACAGTGGAACATCCGTCGTGGACGGGAGATGTATGTCAAGTCAAGCAAACCAAAGGTATACACGGTCGTATGTTACACCAGACACCAAAAGTTTGTAAATCCTTTCTCTGTTGGCCGCAAGTGTGAGTGGCGTTGCACGGCATCAATACGGTCTGACTCACATTACTGGCGAATTACTGTATGGTCTACAAAACACAGGTGTTATTCTTCTGCCATACGTAATAGCAACAGAAGTTTAAAGGCAAAGGATATTGCACAACACATTTTACCGCAAATTCGAACCGACATCAAGCTTAAGGTAAAACATATCCAAACCCATGTCAAGCAGGTGCTGAATGTTGATGTTTCGTATTCCAAGGCGTGGCGAGCAAGAAGAAAGGCTATAGAAAGTATCTATGGTGACTGGGACAGCAATTTTAAGGAGCTACCCACATATCTTATGCGGCTGCAGACGAGGAACCCAGGCACCGTTGTTACGTTCTTTAATCATCCGAACGGAGATCCGAAATACCCCACGTTTAAATATATTTTTTGGGCGTTCGCTCCTTCTATCCGTGCTTTCCATCGATGCATGCCTGTCATTTCGGTGGACGCGACTCATCTGAAAGGACCCTACCGAGGTAAGCTGATGCTTGCGGTAACAAAAAATGCAAACAACTACATCCTGCCTCTGGCGTATGCCGTCGTTGACGAAGAGACTGTACACAGTTGGTGTTGGTTTTTCCAAAACCTTTCCGAATACGTTACCCTTAATAGCATGGGGCCTTTGTGTGTGATATCAGACAGACACAACGACATAATTAATGCTATGGAAAATCTTCCACAGTGGAAGGAACCCAACGCCTACCATCGTTACTGTCTGCGTCACATCAGAAGCAATTTCAGCGGGAGGTTCCGGAACAAAACCCTACGGAAACTGTGTTGGTCTATTGGTAGCACATCTCAGCACGTAAAGTATCGGTGGGCTGTTATCGAAATGAGGCTGAAAAATCAAGAGCCATGGGACTACCTTAACAACATTGATAAGACTAAGTGGACTGTTTATCGTGATAAAGAGCATCGTCGGTGGGGTAACCTAACGACCACCATTTCGGAGTCCATGAACAACGTCTTGCGTGAAGCGCGACTACTGCCTATCACATCTCTGATTCGCTACACCTTTCTCAGAGACGTCGAACAATATGTTAAGCACACTCAAATTTCGAGCAGTTGCAACACCCCTCTACCCCCTCGCATATGGAGCAGGTATGAGAGCCTTTTGGGAGTTGCTATGCAGCATGAAGTCACGATGTACGATGCGAATGCGATAAGGTGCAATGTTCTTTCAAGGGTTGAGACAAATGACCGGGGCGGAAATGACTACACCGTTGAGTACAAAAAAAAGGTATGCTCGTGTGGCAAATGGCAAATGCAAAGATTTCCATGTTCACATGCAATTGCTGTTTGCAATTGGTTGGGTAAAAGCCCTCACAGTATTACTATTTGGAAATTCCACACAGACACGTACGTTCAGCAGTACAACAGTCATTTCTACACCTTGGGCCATAAGTCTGAATGGCCGGCGGCAGAGTGGACAATTCAAGGGGACCCGTCGATGATTACTACACATCGAGGCAGAGTACGTCAGAGAAGACTACAAAATGAGATGGATGTGAATTATGACGATCGCCCCAGGCGTCATGCATGCACTCGATGTGGAGAAACAGGCCATAACAGGAAGAGTTGTGGAAATGCAAGGCGTCAACGAAATCAGTGAATGACACTACATGGTTGTGTCAGTCGTATCATCACTGTCATCTTTTTTAGGTTGTTTAGTTTGCATTATTTGTATCGTCAATCACCCTTTACTTTCATGGATGAGTTGGGTGACTCATCTCATCATGTTCTGTACGAGCTTTATTTAGTAATGGCAGCCTTATTATCTTACTGTTAATTTTAATGCTACTAGTATTATTACTAGACAGTTTCTAAAATAAAAATAAATACATGTAATAATGATAGATTTATTTAAAACAAATAATACAAATTTGCTTAACAACTATTTTTCCAAACTACTCAATCAAACTATACAATCTACCGAGTTACAAGACAATCTATTTCCGAGATCACCAATTCCAATATTCTACCGCTGCTTCATTGAGTTTCTGTTTCGCACCTTCCATCTCCATTGCTTCATTGAAATCAACAATTGCTTTATTGAAGTCAACTACAGCTTGTGGACCCAGAAACTCGTTCTTCCAGTCAGCGGGAACTCAGAACCGCATTCAGATTCAAACCCATCTGAATGCGGCAGGGGAAGAATATCAATATGTTGAACATTGGTACCAAATCTAAAGGTACTCAATGATCAACCCAGGCTGCCATACCAAAGTAGCACGATAAAGAATCTCAAATTCCTATATCGCCGACGTCGCTAATCACTGACCGTGATTCTTCAACATCGGATGGCCTTGTGCTACAGGGTTTGCTTGGAAGGTTGTCCCCCCTAAAGAGTCTGTCGTCATGAATGGGGGTGGTACACTGGAGATTGAGACCACCACCGACAACCGACTCTCTAATATTATAAACTACAAAGACAATGTTGCATTCTACACGTGTTATACCACGTGTGGATGTAACATCGATCCAAGTAGTTTCATGTGGATGTAACACCGATCCAACGACACCACTTTCTTGGACTCCAGAAAAGCGATGCCAAGCAGGTGATGAAACAGCAGACGATGCTGTTAAGAATGGCTCACACCCGCCCAAAACAGTTAAAACTCCATCTGGATGTAACATCGACCCAATCTCAATAAAAAACCGTACCCTCCATAACAATTGCGGGAAAAGTATTATATCTCATATGGTATTTTGTTTAGTTTTCTACAATTGTGTTGTAAATGGGATTGAGAGAATGTGTTATGTTGTAAAATTGTGGGATTAAGATGTGAGGGATTGAGAGAATGGTAAGGTGGGTGTAGATTATTTATAGGTTGGATGCCTTACAACAATTTGGCGGCATCAAGTGATGCCTTAATCTAGTTTGGCGGCATCAATGCCTTGAAATAGAATGGCGGGATCAAAGGGAATACATGAAATGAAATGGCGGCATCAAGGAATACAAGATTTGGATAGGCGGCATTACTGTTTTATTTGCAGAATTACATTTGATGCCGCCAAATGAAACTCATGCATCACCATTTTTGGTTTTTTTCCCCAATACCCACCAAATGTAATTTCTAAAACTATAATTCTACCATTTATGCAAATGATTCATTATCATCTTTCTTTCTTATAAATTTTCAAGCCCGTTATTGTTATATGGTTCAGTTTGTAGGTTCAGCCAAGATCACACACTCACGAATTTTGTTTTATAAACACAAATATGAAAATGGAAGTGTGAGAAAAAAGAAAATGAAAAAACAAAAGCTGTTGCTGCTGTGTTTTATTAGATGACCCAAACAAGCCTTATATAGGCAACATGATGCAACATAAACAAGAAAAAAATCAAAACTACTTTCTCTAAAAGCTGCTAATAGTACTCCTAAAGAACCGAAAGACCATAACAAACTTCAACAGCCCATGCAACGTACACATTAACTCTTATTCAAACTTAAAACCTACTACTTAATGCATAAATAAGGGTGATACTATTTACACAACCAACAAAAAACCCTAAACAACCTTAGGACGGGTCGTCGAGGCCTAGATGGGCCGTTAAGAAAAATTAGGGTTTCAAGACGGGTCGTCCAGGCCTTGATGGGCCGTTTGTTTACAGAAAAGACAAAACCGACGGGCCGTCGAGGCCCAGACGGCCCGTAGAAGTACGAGGTACGAGGTGATCAGTCTGAACTCCTGCAAAAGCAGGCAGTTCAGACTGAAAAGTCTGAAAAAGGTACATAAGGACGGGCCGTCCAGGCCCCGACGGCCCATTGAAATGTGTTAGGTTAAGGCATTTAATCCCTAGACGGCCCATCTAGGCCTCGACGGCCCGTTGAGATTTCCAGATTTAACCATTACACGATCAGCTTCTTCCCCATTTGAACCAAACCTTAAAACATCACAACCACCAAAACCCTCGACCCATTTCGACTTCCCGGTCTCACGATGACATATTTACAAAGCTTTTCAACCGTTGACCTGTCTGAGAACGAGTCTTACGTCTCTGAAAGCGTAGGGTATGAACCCGAGGTTCAAGTTGGTGAAGAGGAGGTTAAATCCGGGGTTCGTGGTAATGACGGGAACATGCTGCCCGATCTCAACGAGGAATATGTAGAGGAACAGGAGTCATTTTTCGTGCCACCAAGCTACCCGCAGTACACGTACGGGAGTTACCATTCGCGCGGGAATCGTGCTAATGATGACAACCAGGAAGATGCTAACATAAAAGTTGAACCTAACCCGGATGTTTCGTATGAAACCGAGCAGGTGCGTTTATTTATTTACACTAGTATATCTTTACAGTAGTATATAATTTAGAGTAGTATGAATTTAGACTAGACTCTTGTATAAATTTTCAGGTATTCGGGTCTGTTGAAGAGATGAAACAATGGGCTTACGATAGAGCCCTTGCTAGCGGTTACGTCCTAGTGACAGGACGTTCTGTTTCAAAAGGCAGTGGAAATAATGCAAGAAAAATTAGGATAGACCTGAGATGCGACCGTGCTGGCGAATACCATACTACAGCCACAGTAAGGTCTACGGGTAGCAAAAAGATTAACTGTCCATTTATGTTAATAGGGAGGCTACACAAAGAGGGTTGGAAGTTGGAGGTTAAACACGCGAATCATAACCACAACCCTTTTATACATGTTGAGGGTCACGCTTTTGCTAGGCGGCTGACACCACAAGAAGAAGAAATGGTGGAAACGCTTTATTTTCAAGGCCTGGAACCGGCAAACATACATTTGGCCATCAGAGCACAAAACCCGAATAATAAATGTATTCTAAGAGACATACACAATACAGTGAGCAAGATTAAACATAGAATTTACGGCGATAAAACCCCAATGCAGGTATTATTATTAATTACTATTATTGTCATAGACTATTATTAATTTTGTTGTTGTTAAATATTAAATATTGTTATTATTATTGTTATGCAGATACTCGAGAGTATCCTGGTTGAAAAGAAATTTACTTATTTCACCAAGCAGAATCCAGAGACAGATGCTGTTGAGAATATTTTCTTTTCACACCGGGTCTCGTACAATCTCTGGCGTGCCTTCCCACATGTGATGCTGATCGACGCCACCTACAAAATGAACGAGTACAGAATCCCGTTTGTTCAAATTGTGGGTATGACGTCGACAAACCAGTCGTTTTGTATCGCCCATGCATTTATCGTTAAAGAGAAAACGAGTAACTACACATGGGTGCTTGAGAGGCTCAAAGATTTGCTGGAGGGGAGTATGGAGCCACGTGTAATTGTTACAGATAGAGATCTGGCTCTGATGAGTGCATGTGCTACAGTTTTCCCGGATGCTACGAAATTGCTTTGCAGGTGTCATATTCAACGAAATATTATTATTATTATTATTATTATTATTATTATTATTAATATTATTATTATTATTATTATTATTATTGTTATTATTATTATTATTATTATTAATATTATTGTTGTTGTTTTGCAGGTATCATATTCAACGAAATATTGCAAAATATCATAAAGCAGGATTTCCAAAAGAAGAATGGGAAATATTTTTGCAGTATTTTGGTCGACTGTGTAAATCTCCTGACAAAGAGGCTTACGAATTCAATCTTGAAGCGCTCTACAGACGACTTTGGGGGCAGGATCGAACGGGTATATATTTTATTTTTTATTTTGCTTTACAAGCGTACATATTTTCTGTATTGACATCACTATTCTGTTTTTTTACAGAGGTTTATGACTACATGGAGTCAGTTTGGCTCCGAGATTATAAAGAAATGTTTGTGGAAGCATGGGCAAATGAAAACCTTACGTTCGGTCAGACTACGACCAACAGGGTCGAGAGTCAGCATGCTCTGATTAAGAGGTACATAAAAGGCCCGAACAGCTCGCTCCACGCGCTTGTGATGGAAATAGACAAAGTTATGGAATCACGGAGCGTAGCGATAAAGCACTCCTTCGAACACAGCCGATCAACAAGAATGTGGAAACATGATCTACCGTTGTTTCAAGACGTAATCGGTAGGGTTTCCCATCTAGCGCTTAATTTGATGCTCGGAGGGGTCAACAAGATAAATTATTATATGGAACAAAAGAGGTCTTGTGAACACCGACTCAAGAAGACTTATGGATTGCCATGTTCCTGTCAATTGCAATTGTATGATACGAAAGGTAACATCATTTTTTAGACTTATTATTTTTTTTAGGATATAATAGTCAAATTTATAAATGTTTGAAGCGTTTTGTAGACGACTTGTGTTGTCTGGTTCGTACAAAAACAGAGGAAACTCTGCCAAATTTTTATAAAATTATTGATTTGTTGTTGTTGTGATTGAATATATATATCAGATACACGAGTGTCACTGGCTGATATCGACGTCTTCTGGACACGACTTGACTTTATGCCAGAAGTAACTGAGAATCCCGAGTTTGACTTTCAGCACCAAATGAATGCATTCGCTGAGCAACTAAGGTCGCAACCGGTGCAAGTGAAAAAAAGCATGTTGCAGAAGATGAAGGAGGTGTTGAATCCGATTATGACTAAACATAAACCTACTGAGGTACAAACCGATACTCGGGGTCGGCCAACAACAAGTGAAAAGGAAAAAAAGGAAGATAAGGCTGCGGTTCGTATTATTATTATTATTACTATTATTACTATTATTATTATTATTATTATTATTATTATTATTATTGTTGTTGTTGTTGTTGTTGTTATATAATTTTTTGCACGTAGGGCAAAAAGCCTTCTAGAAGAGGTAAACAATCAAGGGACAAACCGATTGTTTACGATGAAGATTTTCCACTGTTGGAAAGGGATAGGTACAAACTACTAATATATAAATTCACACATGCATACATATTTATACACATATTAAATCTCACTTTTTGATGGGTACAGGTACAAACTGGAGATCGAAAGGTTTAAGAAATGGCTTCCACCTGCATATCATAGATACATTACAGACATTCGGGATGTCCATGGAGACGGTCACTGTGGCTTTCGATCCGTAGCTGTGTGCTTAGGGTGGCAACAGGATATGTGGTACTTCATCCGCAAACAGCTTAAGGAGGAGATCGTCGAGAATGAAGACCGGTGGAGGCCAATTTTAAACGAAGTAGATTACGATACTTACGACAGAGTCTCCAACTCATTCGATCACATTGGAGTGGGACCAGCAACGCACGACCAATGGATGGAGATGCCCGCCTCAGGATTACTGATTGCTCAGAAATTTAAGGTGGTTGTTCAATTTCTCTCTCCGTATGATCAAAGTGAGACGTACTTCCCTATGTTCGATGGTCCACATAGCGTTGAAGAACATGCGTTCGTATCGTTTGCTTTTGTTAACAAAAATCATTTCATCAAGATTGAGTTGGCAGAAGGCGCCCCAATGCCAAAACTGAATCCGTCATGGCGTAAGTGGCGATATGAAGAGGCAAGTGAGTGAGAGACGGTATATGACGACCGTATACAAAGGGTTGATGTTCGATCACCTCAATACTTCGACTTAACTTAGCTTATCGTATGTTACCGGACCGGACGAACGGAAAAATTTGTTGTATGTGTTCATTTATACTTATTATAAAAATATACTCCCTTTTTTTTATAAAAAATACAAATACCAAGCTTAAAATATACAAAATACACTAAAAATTAAAAAAAAAAAATTAGGGTCGTCCAGGCCTTAATGGGCCGTCCAGGGCAAAAAATTGGTTTTTAGACGGCCCGTCTAGGCCTCAACTGCCCGTCCTTTGGTTTTTAGACGGCCCGTCTAGGCCTCAACTGCCCGTCCCAACACAAAGCTTCCATGAGAAGCTTCTGTTTTTTAAATTAAAAAAAAAAAATTATTTGAGGACCGTCCAGGCCTCAACGACCCGTCCCAAGACAAAAATTGGTTTTAGACGGTCCGTCTAGGCCTCGACGGCCCGTATCAAAAAATTTAAATCAGATCAAAACCAGATCTGATTGTGCCTCGTCCCACAAATTCCCTCTCTCGTCTCTCTTCTCCCTCTCTCTCTAACCCTCTCTCTCCACCACAACCACCATCCACCACCGTGTGCCTCCACCACAACCACCATCCACCACCGTCTCCTCCACCACAACCACCATCCACCACCGTCTCCTCCACCACAACCACCATCCACCACCGTCTCCCTCTCTCTCTAACCCTCTGCCTCCACCACAACCACCATCCACCACCGTCTCCCTCTCTCTCTAACCCTCTGTCTCTCCTCCACCACAACCACCATCAGGTATTATTATTATTGTTATTATTATTGTTATTATTATTGTTATTATTAGTTTTAGGGTTTTTTTTTTTTTTTTAAGGTTGTGGTTGGGTGGTTGGGCTGTGGTGGTTGGGTGGTTGGGCAGTGGGGCTGTGGTGGCTGTGGTGGTGAAGGCAGTGGTGGTGGTAGGGGATAGGGTGGTGGTGGTGGTGGTGGGGCTGTGGTGGTTGGGTGGTTGGGCAGTGGGGCTGTGGTGGCTGTGGTGGTGAAGGGCAGTGGTGGTGGTAGGGGGATAGGGTGGTGGTGGTGGTGGTGGTAGGGGATAGGGTGGTGGTGGTGGTGGTGGTGGGGCTGTGGTGGTTGGGTGGTTGGGCAGTGGGGCTGTGGTGGCTGTGGTGGTGAAGGGCAGTGGTGGTGGTAGGGGATAGGGTGGTGGTGGTGGTGGTAGGGGATAGGGTGGTGGTGGTTGGGTGGTGGTTGGGTGGTGGGGCAGTGGTGGTCAGTGGTGGTTGGGTGGTGGTTGGGTGGTGAGGGCAGTGGTGGTCAGTGGTGGTTGGGTGGTGGTTGGTTTGCATTTGTGCGCGTTAGGCGCCTAAACATAAACGCGCGCCTTTATGTTTAGGCGCGCGTTTGTGTTTAGGCGCCTACACCTAAACGCGCGCCTAAAGTGTTATTGTTCTTGTGTTTTGTTTAGTTCCTTTTAATATAAACGCGCGCCTAAAGTGTTTTGTTTTTGTTTTGCAGATATGGCAAACAGAAACAACAGAAGACGCCGTAACCAGCCTGCGGACGGAAATCCTCTTGCAGGTGGCGATTTGAGAGATTGGCCCTACAGGCACGATAACGACGACTACGAGATCGCGCGCTGGGGTCAGATGGAGCTGCGTCCGATACACGGATCGCGCAGTGTTGACTGGTCCGCATTACGCGTGATCGGTGCAGCGGACAGGTTTGAGGAGTGGATCCCAGACGACAGCCCTTGGGGGCGGATGTTAGCTGACCTCAACCATGATTCGTATCGGCCACTGACGATCGAGTTCATCTCGACATTCCGCTACGCGCCGCATCCAGCAGGTGTTGAGCCTCCAGTAGGTCCTGACGGCGAGCCTGAGCCTGAGGTACAGTTCCGATTATTCGGACAGCTCTACGCATATACGATGGACCAGTGGGCTACTACTTGCTGCTGGTACAGAGAGGAGGAGCTTGTCCAGGATATGTACACCACGGCCTTGACGACCTTTCCAGACGACATGCTGATGGCCTGGTGGCCCACTATCGGTGGTCGAGCGTATGGGGAGGACGGCGAGAGGTATTATTATTGTTATTGTTTTCATTTAGTTCAGTTCGTTATTATTATTGTTATTTAATTCGCTTAGTTAATTATTATTGTTATTTAGTTAGTTTAGGTTGTTTGTTTTTGGATTTTTGTAGACGACTTGTGTTGTCTGGTTCGTACAAAAACAGAGGAAACTCTGCCGAAATTTTTATAATGTTATTATTATTCTGTGCTGGATGGATAGGTCCAGCAACATCCGGGACCCTCTGATCCGTTACATACACCGTTTGGTTAGCTGGTCGATTGCCGGACGGTGTAACTGTAACGAGAGGGTCCAGCAGATTGACCTTTTCTACCTCTACTGCATCTTGAGGGGTAGGCCGGTTGCGCTACACAGGTGCTTTGCCGAGTACATCGCGACCTACCCTCATAGGAACCCGGCGGGGGAGATTCCGATTGGTGGGATCGTCACCGCCATCGCGTTGCGTCTTTGCCCGGGCGAATTGTGGACGCATGCTGAGGAGAACAACTTACCTCGTCCGATGATGCCCAGGTAAGATTATTATTATTATATATTATAATTTAATATTATTATTATTATTATTTATTATTATTATTTAATTTTATATATTATTATTTAATATTATTATTGTTGTTTTGCATTTCAGGCCGTTAAATATTAGGACTATGACGCAGATGAAGGTGGCAGCACGGGTCCCTCGCAGCAACCCACACGCTTATTACCAGCGTGCTTTCGGACCTGCTGGCGACCGTGGCGAGCATTTTGTGCCAGAGCCGCTCAGACATCTCGATGGGCCGATTGCCCCTGAGGTCCAGATGCCACACGTTGCCGACGGCGACCCACCGGTGGATGTAGAGATGCCAGACCCCCCCGTTGATGAGCTACAGCGTCCTGCCCGCGTTTATCATGCTGTCAGGTTGCATGATAGCACGACCCAGGTACTTCAGCAGATCCTGGATCAGTTGGGGTCGATGCGGGGTGACATGCGGTGGCTGTTAGAGAGCGAGAATGAGAGACGACGAGAAGCTGGTTTGGAGCCGCGTCCACTTCCGGATTGGGCGTCTAGCAGTCAGCATGGTGGGGCGTCCACCAGTCAGCATGGTGGGGCGTCCACCAGTCAGCCGGGTGGGTCGGATCAGCCGGGTGGGTCGGATCAGCCGGGTGGGTCGGGTTAGACGGGTGGGTTATATTTCTTTGGTTGTACATTTGAACTCATAGTTTATGTAAATTTTTGGAATATTTATGCTTATTTATGCTTTATTGTTCGTATTTTGGTTTTGAATGTTTGGTTTTTATAGATGTTTATTGAACTCATAGTTTATGTAAATTTTTGGAATATTTATGCTTATTTATGCTTTATTGTTCGTATTTTGGTTTTGTTTAGTTCGGCAACATAAACGACATTCGTTCATATTCATATACACAATTATATAAAAAAGATCATATTATACAAATAAAAAAAACATTTATAAAAAACCAAACATTTATAAAAAACCAAACATCTATAAAAACCAAACATTTAAACCCATTTTAAACATCCACACTACACTTATAAAAAAACCAAATAATCATCACCTAATCATTGCCAATGATTACCAATGATTGGATTGGATTTAAACCTTTAGACGGGCCGTCTGGGCCTGGACGACCCGTCCTTTTGCCTTTATACGGGCCGTCTGGGCCTGGACGACCCGTCCTTTTGCCTTTTTGGCCCTCCACGGGCTGTCCAGGCCTCGACGACCCGTGGAGGGGTTGTGCAAATAAAAACCCTAGTTGTCTAAATAACCGGAGCCATAAATAAACTCCTAAATAACCAGCTGACCCAGTTGACTTATTTGACCCGCGACCCGTCTGACCCGACCCATCAAGATTATCCAACACAGTTTGAGTTTAATGTAAGTCTATAAATTAAGAGTCACATCGAATTTGATTTATGTTATTACTCTAGTTTTAATGCTTTATAATTATCAAAGGTTTACATAGCTAATCACCTTATTAGATAAAAGAAAGATTATATAGCGAACTCAAAGTATAATATAGTTTAACACATAAAAAACTTTGTTATGTCAGTACTGATTATAATAAAAAAAAACATCTTTAGAGTTTTAAGACAAATAAAAATATATAAACTCCCTAAGCCCATAACTTAGAGAAGACTGTATAAAGGAGATTTTCAGTAACTTGTTACCAAAATGACCTACATGTGAGTATGTGACAAAGTGACAGAGATCGCAAAATTCGTGGACTCATGAAGGATGTAAATATATTTTAAAAAATGCTAAGATTGATGGGTTACCAAGTTAACGTTCTGTTTTATGTTTTAGCTTTTAAAATACATAACGTGAAAGTTATTAAAAAAAATCATGTTACATCTATTATTATTTAAGGCTCCCACTATTTGCACAAGGTTAGATTTTATTCATACAACCCTCTACGGGTCGTAGAGCCCATTTTTTACTCCATCTACGAGCCGTAGAGGCCTCTACGGCTCGTAGGTAATCATTACCAATGATTGGCAATCATACAATCATTGGTAATGATTACCTACGAGCCGTAGAGGCCTCTACGGCTCGTAGAAGAAGTCTTATTAATTTTGAGAATGAAGAAGGAAGAGATGGATGTTTTATGATGCCTACGGCCCGTAGAGGCCTCTACGGGTCGTAGACAAAAAAAAACAAAAAACGTTTGGGACGAGGTTCGATCTTAGGCACATTATCACACAAACACACACACAAAGTCTTATTTCGTATATGGGGACCATCTGGGCTACCAGTTCGCTGGTTTCTTAGTTGGAAAATTTTAATATAAGATAAACCAGTCTTAGGTACCCTCTACGGCCCGTAGAGGCCTCTACGACCCGTAGAGGGGTTTTTTTTTAAATCATTTTAATTATGTAATAATTAATCCCGAGCGTGTAATACATTAACACAAGCATGTAAAACGCGAACACAATTGTTTATAACATAAACCAATATAAACCAACGTCGTCTCGATAAGCGTGTAAAATAAACGTTAACAGAAGCGTTCAAAATAAAGATTGTTTAAATACATAAGATGATCAGAAATAAAACATCGTAGAGTCAGTCGGCGGCGACGTCCCGGGCTGCTGCGAAGACGTCTCGGGCTGCTGGGAGGACGTCACGGGCTCGTGCGTGCTGGTGCCTAAAGTCGGTGGGACACGAGTCTGCATGCCCAGGTGGCGATAGATATCCTGCTGGCCAGCAATCAACCAACGCATCGCGTCGTCCTACCGATCACGCCACTGACGCATATCGGTGTCCTGCTGCTGACGCCAGGTGTCCTGCTGCTGACGCCCTCCCCACCATCACCACCACAACAGCCCACCACCACAGCCCACCCACCCTACCACCACCACCCCACCACCACAGCCCTCCCCACCATCACCACCACCACCACAGCCCACCCACCCCACCACCACAGCCCTCCCCACCCCACCACCACCACCACAGCCCTCCCCATCACCACCACCACCACAGCCCTCCCCACCATCACCACCACCACCACAGCCCACCCCACCATCACCACCACCACAGCCCTCCCCACCATCACCACCACCACCACAGCCCACCCACCCCACCACCACCACCACCACAGCCCACCCCACCACCACAACAATCAAATACAACAATAAAACTACATAATAATCATCCTAATATCTAAAGACAAAAAACAAAAACAAAAAGAAAAAAAATTACCTTTTTAGGGTTTGGTGGAGTTTGGTGGAGAAGAAGGTGGTGGTCGTGGATTAGGTTGGTGGTGGTTGCAGTGGAGGAACAGGTGGTGGTGGTGGTTGATTAGGTGGTGGTCGAAGGTGGTGCTGGTGGTTGATTAGGGTTGAAGGCTGATGGGGGCAGAGAAGTTTGTGTGTGTTGGTTTTTGTTGGATTTGGGGGAAATGAACACTGAGCACGATTAAAACTGATTTTAAAATTTTCCTACGGCCCGTATAGGCCTCTACGGGCCGCAGATAAATATAAAAAAAACGGGTTGGGACAAGGATCGAGCCTGGGCACATTATCACACACACATATACAAGACCATATATACACACATATACAAACCATCTGGGCTACCAGTTCGCTGGTATAAATCCCAGAACAATTTATTATAAGATATCACTGAAAACCCAAATTTTTTTTAAAAAAAAATCCTCCTCTACGAGCCATAGAGATCTCTACGGCCCGTAGACCCAATTTTTTTTTAAAAAATATCTAATTTATATTTATAAACTTCACAAATTGTTAGAAACCAAAAACTTTTATCTACGGGTCGTAGAGACCTCTACGGCCCGTGGACTCAATGGTCTCTACGAGCCATAGATGGTCTCTACAAGCCTGATCCAGAAGCCTACGGGCCGTAGAGGTCTCTACGGCCCGTAGCTAAATCTCTTCTACGGCCCATAGAGCCCTCTACGGCCCAGTAGAAGTTTTGTTTTTTTTTTTTTAAATTTTGTTAGTTTTAATTAGGTGGTATAGGTTTTTTTATAAAAGAACGTTTTCATTTCATATTGTATATCTAAAATTATAATAAAAAATAAAAAATGTACTTAATAAATCATTATACATTATAAAAACAAATTTACACCGAACTATTAGAAAAATCAGGACAGCCTGTTAGGTCAAACCACTCGGGATCTGTTTGAGATAGCCTACGCCCCTCATCAAGACGATCCCTGTATAGTGCTAACCATGGGTTGTGATTTACATCTACCCAACGCCTCCATGCTCCACTCGGATAAGGCATCGGAGAGTCGTCTGCTAGCTTAAGCATGATGAAGTGGTTGCCGTTCACGAAGGCTATCGAAATGACCCGATGTTCTGGTACGCTTTCAGGATGACTGTGAATAGGGAAGAATGTGCTCGCTCCAAAAGAACTGAAGAATTGAAGGACCACACCAAATGCCTGAGCAATCAGTAATCCAGTCAAAGGCATCTCCATCCACTTTGAATTGGGTGTGTTCCCGACTCCCGTCCAATCTAAGGACGAGTATATGCGGGCGAAACCGTTATCGTCGAATCCGTTCAAAATCTCGTACCAATCATCATGGTATTGACCCATCATCTCTTCTTTAAGAACGTGGCGGATCAAATCCCAGTCTTCCTCCTCCATATCCAAAGCCAAAGCTACAGATCGGAACCCACAGTTACCGTCTGGCTGAACATTTTGAATATGCGTGACAAACCGTCGATAAAGGGGATCAATCTGATGCTTAAATTGTCTAAGCACAAATTTATACCTGTCACCGCCAAACATTGGGAAATCATGATTAGGGGATGTGTACATATGTATATATGTATGTATGTATATATGTATTAATAGTTATTTATGTACCTATCCCCAACTAAGAGTGGATACTTTTTGCTACACACTCTCATTGTATCTCTACCTGGGTCTGATGGCCTACGTCTTCTAACAGGTTCGTCTTCCTACAATGGATAACAATAAATTATAATAATAATAATAATAAATAATAATAATATTAATAATAATAATAATACTAACATCTTCTTGCGCATCCTCCTGCTGATTTTTTTTCTTTGATTTTGTAGTTGGGCGCCCACGAGTATTCTTTTGTACCTCAGGAGGTTGAGTGTCAGTCATACTTGGATTTACCACCGACTTTATTTTTAACTACATATTTCTTTGAACGCGTGGTGATTGAGACAGCAGTGTCTCTTTGATTATTTCCCACTCACTCGCAAGGTCAGGTTCCCTCCATACTACTTCCGGTTCGTAATTCAGTCGTGTCCAGAAGACGTCTATTTCGGACAGTTGTATTTTTATTCCTGTATTCAATAAAAATAATAATAATAATAATAATAATAATAATAATAATAATAATAATAATAAAGTAATGGTATTACCTTTATTTATATACGAATCTAATCGACACGCACACGGCAACCCAGAACTCGTGAAAAGCTGGTGACCACAACTCATTTTTCGTTTCATCAACTTCTCTATATTTTTTATCTCAGTTATCATCTTCTCGATCGCTGCATGGGAAACTTTACCGAGTAGGTCCTCAAAAATCGGTATGTCATGGTGCACCTTTTTCACAGACAAACTCTCTTCAAACGAGTGGTTTATTGCCCTCTCTTGTGACGTTACCACATCGTCTGCAATCATCACAAGTTTGTGGAGCGAGTTGTTCGGCCCCTTAATCTGCATCTTAAACCATGAATGCTGGCTCTCAGCTCTGTTGGTCGTATACTGACCAAAGTTGTAGTTTGTGTCTGTCCATGCAGAAACAAACGTTTCTTTGTAGTCACGGAGCCAGACCCGGTCTATATATTCAAAAACATCTGTAAAAGATAGAACAAAGATATTTGTTAATGTGTGTATGCGTTTTAAACTAAATTAATAAAATATGTACCAGCTCGTTCGTCCTGACATAGTCATCTGTAGAATCGGTCTAACCAGAGACTATAATATGCCGGAGATGAAGATACATAATCGCTTAAAAGATTTCACGAATATTTTCCAATATTCATCTCCAAAGGCTTGTCTGCAGTGCTTCAGTATATTTCGTTGAATGTGATACCTGAATGCATAATAATAATAATAATAATAAAAATAAAAATAATAATAAAAATAATTAATAATAATAATAATAATAATATGTATACCTGCATAACAACTTCGAAGCTGCTGGAAATACAATGTCGCATGCATTCATCAAGGCTTTCTCACAATCAGTTACTATAGCACGGGGCTCCGTACTATCTTCTAGCAACTCTTTAAGCCTTTGTAGAACCCACAGGTAGTTATCCTTTTTTTTCACGGGAGATGAATGCATGGGCGACACAAAACGACTTGGATGTTGATGTCATACCTACAACTTGAACAAACGGAAGTTTATACTCGTTCGTTTTGTAGGTCGCATCAATCATCAGCACATGCGGGAACGCACGCCATAACCTGTGCGAGGTGGGATGGACAAACAAAATATCCTCGATCGCATTTGTCGAGGCATTCCTCCGGGTGAAGTAAACAATTTTTTTTCCACCAATGTGGCTTCGAGTACCTGCATAGCAATAATAATAATTAAATAATAATAATAATAATAATAATAATAATAATAAGAGATAATAATACCTGCATTTGAGTCTTGCCACCGTATAACAAATGCTTAACCTTGGTTATTGTGTTATGTATGTCTCTTAAGATGCAGGGACTATCCGGGTTTTGTTTTCTAACGGCCGAATGTATGTCTACTGGCGTAACATTTTGAAAATAAAGTGTATCCACCAATTTTAACTCGCTCGGACCCAGCCTCCTAGCATACGCGTGACCCTCGATGTGTTGGAAAGGTTTGTGATTATGTGTTTGGTTCTGGACCTCCAAAATATAACCATCGTGGCCGGAGTGGTATCTCCCTATTAGTTGAAACGGGCAATTACATTTTTTACTGCCCGTCTTTCGAACCGTGGCTACACTATGATGTACGCCACTACGGTCACATCGTATCCATGCCGTCGTTACCCTCCTATTCGTCCCCCTGCCTTCCGAAACAGTACGTGAGTATACGGTAATGTAACCATTTTTTTTTTTGCCCTTTGATAAACCCACTCTGTCAGGTCTTTAAGAGACCCGAATACCTGCAAAATTTATTTACAATTTCAAATAGCAACTAATATATACGAGTTCAAATCTCACAAACCCTACGAGTTCAAATAACAACTAATATATACGAGTTCAAATCTCACAAACCCTACGAGTTCAAATAACAACTAATATATACGTGTTCAAATCTCACAAACCCTAAAACAAATTTAGGTACGGGACTAAATATACGAGTCTAAATATACACGGGTCTAAATTATAAACAAGTGCAAATACATAAACACACCTGATTCGTTTCGTACGAAACATCCGGGACAGGTTCCTCGCCACCGTTATCACCTCCCTCGTGCGAATGATAAGTCCCGTATTCGTACTGTGGATGACTTGGCGGTGGCAAGTAAAATGACCCCGTTCTTCTACGTACTCCTGGTTCAAATCGGGCAGCAGGTTCAAATCGGGTAGTGCATTCCCGTCACCACAGCGAACAACGGATCTAACCTCCTCCTCACCACGGCTCCGAAAAGGCTTTCCGAGACGTGAGATAGGCTAAACGAATGCTCCCATTCATCCCAAACATTACCGTAGTGACCCGAAGACATCGCGGTAGCTTGGTTTTGGTCGGATTTTTTGTGCACCCGTGTTTTTGATTTTGTTTCGTATAATGAAGAAAGAAGACAAGGCAGAAGAATATATCTGGACCTCTACGGGCCGTAGAGGCCTATACGGGCCGTAGAGGGTTTAATGCTCCCAACAACCAGCTTTTCTATGGGCCGTATAGGCCTCTACGGCCCGTAGAGGGTTTGCTTTTTCAGACTGACACACTGAATGTCAGACTGTTCATTCAATGACCTCTTACCTCGTATGGCCTACGGGCCGTAGAGACCTCTACGGCCCGTGTAGGGTTTAAATGCACTCCACCAAACCACCTCTACGGGCCGTAGAGGGCTTTACGGGCCGTAGAGGGTTCGCATTTATTACACTGACACCCTCTACGGCCCGTAGAGGGCTGTGCAAACTTGCTTTTTGTTATTGTGTAAATAACATACCTCTTATTTAAACTTTGAAAAAAATATGATTTAACATGTTCGTTACTAGAAAACAAATTTCTATTATAGTTTGGTTTGATAGCGACCTAAAGTTCGCCGATGACAAGTCCATCAGTGATCAGTTGATTAAACTTATTCTGTGATTTGTTTTTGAAAAGCAATTGTTGATCTTTTGTTAATAATATCCACATGTACTTTGTTGACCTTCAATAAGTGAATTTATCTCCGGTGATTCGTTGGTGAAGTCTTTATCCACGTTTGGATGTCTAAGGAACTTCTCCGACACATAACCATGGTTCTTATCTTCACCATGCGCCAAACAAACTATAGCTCTTTCAGTCACTAAAAGTTTCTTGATTTGTAGTGGTTACGTAGCAAAAAAACATATAAATAGTTTTAATCAATTAATTGATAGACTATATAAACAGTCAAAAACTGAATCCTCTATTTATGTATAAAAGTTATACATATATAGCTTTTTTGTATATCTTGCGAAAGCTCAGTTGATCTTGATTTATAAAATAAAGCATTTTACTCCCCAATCTCACTTTTATGTAATCAAAATCATGAGAATAAATTACCGAAAATAAAAAGTTCAGTAAGAGACACACTTTGTTGTCTTGCTTCAATATGCAAAAAGGTATCTAAGTTTTCACCTTTCTTGGATTTTAGTTTTCCTATTTATGAGTCTTCCTTTGTATGCTTTTTTATTCTTTATATATACACAAACATGTGTCTAGATGTATATGTATATAAGGTTAGGTTCGGTTCAGAACTCACTTAAGTTGTGAGAACCGTGAGAACTAAAACAAAATATATTACAAAGATAATATGATATCAAAAATACTCATAATGCTTTTATTTCAAAGGAAAAGAATCAAAACATAATACAACTCTCAAGACTTAAACAAATGAACTCTGTAACAAAACTCTCACTACCATCAACAATCAACAGACCTGAGCAAAAGATCAGATACAAGATGTATCTAATCTTATCAACAAGATCAAACTACAACTGCTTAGACGGATGAGAGAATACAAGACTCGAAAGAAAGAAAACAGAGCTAAAATGAGAGCAGGTGAGAGAAATGAGTTTATACACTCATAGAAAGGCTCGGAGATAGGCTCGTAAAGAAACACAAACGAAGCAACGAGAACCATAGATTTAAATGAAGAAACACATCATTAGTGAATCTGAGCCATACGATTGTTGGATCGTAAACATAATATCCGGATTGCCAACGTGGCATGTTGCACCGGATGGACCATGGGCCAAAGGCCATCATCTTCTGTAATACTACTTGGGCTGCAACTTGGGCTCTAATTATTGGACTTGATCAATAACCAGCAACAAGAACTTGGACTTGATCCAGCAAGGACTTGGACGACTTGGACTTGATCCAGCAACCAGCAACCAGCTTCATGACTTGACCCATTAGCATAGATAACCTACAATATTACTTATGCAAGATATCAAAGCACATGTATAAAAGAATTGAACAAACAATATATGAATAACTAGATACCTATTTCAACACCCCCCCCCCTCAATTCTTTTACCCAAATGGGTCAAATAAGCACAACCCATTACACAAACCTTCATGAGCAGAGGCAAGCAAACCTTTTGTAAAAACGTCTGCAATTTGTTTTCCAGAATCTATAGGCACAGTTTTAACTAAACCTTTAACAATTTGATCTCTCAAAAAATAAAGATCAAGTTCAAAATGTTTTGTCTTATCGTAAAATACTGGATTTGCTGCTATTGATATAGCAACATCATTATCACAAAATATTTCAACTGGAATATCAACATTTATTCCTAACTCAAACATCAAATTTTTGACCCACATAACTTCACAGGCTGCAGAACATAAGGCACGATATTCTGCTTCAGCCGAAGACCTAGAGATGGTAGATTGTTTCTTGCTTTTCCAAGAAACAACATTACCACCAAGAAATACACAAAAACCCGTAACAGATTTCCTAGTCTTTACACACTTTCCCCAGTCTGAATCTGAATAGGCACAAAGGTTTAAATGAATATCCTTTTTAAACCTTATGCCCTTTCCAGGAGACAATTTTAGGTATCTAAGCAACTTAAAAGCAGCTTTTAGATGACCTTTAACTGGGGCATGCATAAATTGACTAAGATAATGAACTGCATAAGATATATCAGGCCTAGTATGTGACAAATATATCAACTTTCCAATCAATTGTTGATATCCAGTTAGGTTCTCAATAGGAATTGGATCATCATCAACTATTTTAGTTAAAACATGATTTTGATCAATAGGCACATTGATAGGCTTACACCCCAACATACCATATTCAGCCAAAAGGTCAGTGCCATACTTTCTTTGGGTCAAAACAAGTTCACCATTATTCCTTATGACCTCTATTCCAAGAAAGTATTGCAACTTTCCCAAATCTTTGATCAAAAATTTTGTTTTTAAACATGTTTTAACTTGATCAATTTCCTCTAAAGAGTTACACGTAACAACAATATCATCCACATACACAAGTAACACAACAAACACAGAACTAGTTTGTTTAACAAACATGGAATGATCACACTTACTTCTACTAAATCCAATTTCAAACAAAACATTTACTAATTTTTCATTCCACATTCTAGGTGCCTGTTTAAGGCCATAAAGAGACTTATTTAACTTACATACTTTGTTATTTTCATCACCAAAGTATCCTTCAGGAAGTTTCATATAAACTTCCTCATTCAAGTCACCATAAAGAAACACATTGTTTATATCTAATTGATATAACTCCCAATTATTAAAAACTGCCAATGCAATGACACACCTAACAGTAACAATTTTAACTACAGGAGCAAATGTCTCTTCAAAATCTATACCCTCCTTTTAGCTATACCCCTTAGCCACTAATCTAGCCTTATATCTTTCAATTTCACCACTAGATTTATATTTTATTTTAAAAATCCATTTATTCCCAACAATATTCTTGTTTTTAGGTTTATCAATAATAGACCATGTGTTGTTTCTATTTAAAGCTTCTATTTCATCATTCATGGCTTGAACCCATTCAGGACTATTAGAGGCTTCTCTAAAATTTCTGGGTTCAAAACCTTTAGTTAAAGCAGAAGCAAAACACTTAGCATCAAAAGACAATTTGGTGAAATTAATCACCTTATATATACTATACTTGACTTTACTATCAACCACAAATTCATTGTATTTATTTGGAAAACTAGTACTTCTAGATGACCTTCTAATACTGCCTATATTGTCAGACTCAGAAGTATCACCCTCAGATTGTTTAGAACTATCATGTGTAGTAGTCACATGTCCTGCCTTATCAGGGTCAGAAACCTCATTGTTTGACTGCTGATTTCCAGCCAAGTCATGAACAATATCAGGTTGACTTCCTGATTGCTGATTTTCATGTGTTCCTACATCTAGCTTACCTTGACCCTTTCTTTCATCATCGGGATCCTCTACTTCAAAACTGTTTAAAGAGTCTGTGTTTTCATATAGATCAAAAAAGTTTAGACTATTTATAGTTTTATCATTTAATGAATTAAAATTTTCAAAATTTTTGGTTCTTTAAAAGGAAAACATTCTTCAAAGAATTTTACATCCCTTGAATAACCAATAGTTTTACTGTCTAAACTAAAAATTTTATAACTTTTTTTCTCATTTGAGTATCCTATAAAAACACATTTTTCTGCTTTACTAGAAAATTTATCAGACTCATTCAAAACAGTACAAAAACACAGGCATCCAAACAATTTCAAGTGATCAAGAAAGGGTTCAAAGCCATAAAGAAGCTCATAAGGTGTTTTTCCTCCTAATACTCCAGTGGGTGTCCTATTAATCAAGTATGCAGCAGTTAAAACACATTCAGTCCAAAACCTAATGGGAATATTACTTTGAAAAAGTAAAGCCCTAGCCACATTAAGCAAGTGTCTATGCTTTCTCTCAACAATCCCATTTTGTTGAGGAGTATAGACACATGTTGTTTGATGAACTATTCCTCTTTCTTTACAAAACAATGTCATTTGATTATTGACAAATTCAAGTCCATTATCACTTCTGAAGCATTTTATTTGTTTCTTCAACTGAGTTTGAACTAAGTTATAAAATTCTTTAACATTTTCAAACACATCAGTTTTATTTTTCATTAAACAAACCCATACAGTTCTGGAATAATCATCAACAATAGTTAAGAAATATTTAAAACCATCCCTGCTAACAACTCTATAAGGACCCCACACATCCAAGTGAACTAACTCTCCCAGCTGACTAGACTTATGTTCACTTAATGGGAAGGGTTCTCTATGTTGTTTAGCCCTGTGACATACCTCACAAGGTTGATTTTTATCATGTTCTCCTATGTTGAGTTTAGTTTTGTAGGTTTTAATAGCATGTTCAGATGGGTGACCAAGTCTAGCATGCCAAATATTGTACATATTAATATTACTAAGACCCACCTTATTACTCATACAAGTATTTCCACAAAGATACAGTCCCTCAAACTGTTTACCAGTCACCAGGACATTCTTGGTTACAAGGTCCTGTATGTAACATGCATTTTCATCAAAACCAACATACAACTTATTATCCCTAGCAAGTTTATGCACAGAAATAAGATTAACATTGTATTCAGGAACAACCAACACATCTTTTAAAACAACACCATTTGCCAAATTAACATTACCAATTTTAGTGACCAAAGCTTTAGTACCATTAGGATGATTAACATGTATATTTAAATCAGTAACTTCAACATAGTCAGTTAACTCAACATCATCAGTGACCATATGTTGACTAGCTCCTGAATCAACAATCCATCCTATTTTAATCTTATTCCCTACAATACTAGCAAACCCAAACACAGGTTTTCCACGGACATTTGCACAAAAGAAGCTACCTGAAACATTGCAGCTTTGTGGTGTTTCCTTAGCTTTATCATTTAACAAACTCAAAAGCCTAGACAACTGATCATTAGTCAAAGAAGCAGTAGGAGCATTAGACTCAACAGTAACATTACTACTCTTAGCATTACCCCCCCATTTTCTTAGCCTGATTACCCCTAGACCTCATCCAGGGTGGATATCCAATTATTTCAAAACATTTTTCAGCCACATGACCAGCTTTATTGCAATGTGTACATTTTAAACCAGATTGATTAGTATTCTTGTTATTAAATCTTTTATTAAAATCCACAAACTCTTTGGTTTTAGCAAGAAAACCAACTGTTTGAGTTTTCATATTAGAACCACTAGAGTTCCTATGTGATTCTTCCCTAGAAACAATAGCATATGCCTCTTTAACAGAAGGAAGACTATCTCTAGTTAATAAGTTTGTTCTAACAGATTGATAACAATTGTCTAATCCCATTAAGAATTGCATTAACTTGATCATTTGACTGAAATTATTAAAATCCCTAGATGCATCACAAGTACACGGAGGCAATTGGAGAATCTGATCCAATTGTTTCCACATGACATTTAACTTTTGATAATATTCAGACACATAAGACCCATCTTGACTAAAACTATTTATTCTTTGATATAAATCAAACACCACAGAACCATCAACTTTATCATAAGTTTCTTTTAATTCTTTCCAAACATCAGAAGCTAGTTTAGAGAATACTTGTTCTAGATACAATTCTTCAGACATAGAATTCAAAATCCAAGTAAGCACAATAGAATTACACCTATCCCATTGCCTAGCTAACACAGGATCATCAACATTTTTAACACATTCTCCATTAACAAATCCTAATTTGTTTTTAACTTGTAATCCAAGAATCATAGCATTAGACCATACACTGTAATTTTCAGTTCCTTTCAATTTTATACTAACTATAGTCAAATTGGTTGAATCACTGGGATGAAGAAACAGAGGATCACTTGCATCCAACTTGTTTACTAAAGTAATGTTGGATGTTTGTTAGGACAAAGAGGATTGGTGAAACCACTTTTGTAAACCTTAGTCTAATTCACTTCTGTCATTTTTGGCTAAGTATAGAAGTACTGAATAGAAGACAAGAAACTGCTGATTAGAAGATATGAAGAAGTGCTGAAGTTGCAGAAGTTCTGAAGTCCAAACCAGACAAGTTCACTTCAGAAGTACTGAAGACAAAACTACTCTTCAGTAGTTGTCCTTCATCAGCACTTAGCAGAAGATATTTGCCACCGCCCTTTTGCATCAGTAGTTTGTTGTTTAATATTACTTTTAGCTTTATTTGTTTCTTTCAATGTTGCAACTTGTGCAACTTGTAACTGGACTTTCTGTACTTGCTTTTCAGGCAAGATACATGCATGTAATCGTCTATAAATAGAAGGCTTCAACCTTCTATTTTAGACATTGATTTTTAAACAGAAAAATCCTTCAAACACTCTCATTGTTATTATTCCATTTCTGTATTTATTGTGAATCTTGCTAAGTATCTAATTCTCATTTACAACTTAGATTCATAATAAATACTTTGTCATTTATCTTGTTTCAAACATCAAGGGGGAGTTACAACTCTGCCTTTGCATAAAAAGTGTTGCTTTAACTTATAACATTCCGCTGTGCTTATAATCTGATTTACTAGGACTTGCTAAACACTTAAGTGTCAAGATAGCAAGTTCTTACTTAGAAAACAAGAGCAAACTGATCCAACAATTGGTATCAGAGCATTGGTTTATCTGATCACATATCAATCTAACAAATTGAGAATCAGACACAAAGCTCTTATTGATATTCAATAGAAAGATCAAAAGTTCACTTTTTATCAATATCCATCACTTAAAAGAGTCATCAGACAAATCTATACTCTTTAAAAATGGATCCACATAATACTGGTTCTGCCACCAAACCTGCCATGCTTGTGAGAAATGAGTACAATATATGGCAGAAAAGAATGGCACATACCTTGTCACAAACCAACACTGGTTGTTGGAGATCTGTGATATATGGTCCACACAAACCAGTAAACATAAACCTTGAAACAAAAGAAGGGATTCCTAAGGATCCCAAAGACTATACAGATGAAGATTTCCTAAAACTTGAGCTAGATGCTAAGGCATTCTCTATGTTGGCAATGGCTCTCCCAAATGAAATATACTCTGGCCTTTTACATTGTGAAAGTGCCAAAGAACTTTGGGACTGTCTTAAAGAACAGTTTGGAGGAACTGAAGAGGTGATTGCCAACACTAGAGAAATTTTGGCTCAACAATATGAAACATTTGCTTATATTAATGGGGAGACTTTGACACAACAATTTGAAAGATTCTCCTCATTAATCTCTGAGCTAAAGTTAAATGGGCAGACCTATACAACAGTATCTATGTTACATAGATTTTTAAGGTCTCTACCTGACAAATGGGAAACCTACTCCATTGTCTTAAGATCCTCACCAGATTTTAGCTCCCTCACTCTTACAAAACTCCATGGGAGATTACTCACTTTTGAAAGAGAAATCGATCAAAAGAAGAAATTACAAACTTCTGGTAAAACTGCTGATGACTACCTACCAGGTAGTACAGCACTTTTGGGACAAGATTCACCAACTTGTTCCTATGGATCTTATGACAATATTGACATAACCACTGGGATCTCATCAGAAAGATCTTTCCCAGGTTATGACAATGATGACCAAGGTCAAACTGCTGATAATCTATGTTTTATCATGGATGATTTGAAAAATTTTAGCAGTGATGACTTGGAAGAAATGGACATACTTCACCAACTGGCCATGCTAAGCATTAAAACTAACAAGTTTTATAAAAGGTCAGGAAGGAAATTTCCAGGATTGACCAGTAACACAAAAATTGGTTTTGACAAATCTAAACTGAGATGTCACAAGTGTCAGAAGTTGGGACACTTTGCTAGAGAGTGTAGAAGCTCTAGCTTTAACCAATCACAATCTGGAAATAACTATAACCCCAATATAATAGGAACAATGGAACTCAAGGGAGTGCTCATTTTGTACAGGCACAAGCTCCTCAACAGCAATATATGCCTCAAGTACAATATGTTCAAGTGCCTGCTCAACAGATGCAGAGCCAACAATCAATCCCTCCCTTTCCAGCTGCTCAACTTCCTCCACAGCCTCAACAACCCCCTCAACAAAGCCTCTTTACCTCGGGGTATGTTGACTGGAGCAGTCTCCCATATGACACCACAGAGTGTAATCCTGATGCAGACAACAAAGTGTTTGACATCAACTGGGGAGAACCAGACAATGGCAGAAAGAACTTTGCCTTAATGGCATTTGAAGGCTGTACCTCAAAATCTGCATTGTCTCAGGTATCAAAAGAATCTTTGACAAAACTATGTTCAAACTCTTGCAAAGAAACTTTTGCTCTCATAAGAGAGACAAACGTGCACCTACAAGGCAAAGCCAATGATTTAGAAAGAAAATACACACAGATAAAATGTGATTTGGAAAGAAAACTGTGTGCTAAAACTAAAGAGGTTTCTAAATTAACTGACTCTGCCATTGAAACCCAAGCACAAATCAAAATGATGCTAAATGACCTAGGAGATGTCAGACAAGAGCTTGCTGACACCAGGATCACTTGTGAAAAATGGGTTGAATTTTGTAGGGGGTATCAACTACTGCTAAACAAACAAAGTGCTTCAAATGTGAAGTTTGGCATAGGATACCATCATGTTGAAACACCAACAGATTTTTCTCCCAAAACTACTGAAGATGGGAAAAGAATTGTTTCAAATGAAACTTCTGAAGGGAAAGAATGCACATCTTTCCATGAAAACTTTCTAAACAGAAATCCTGGCATTTTTAAAGAAAGTACTTCAGAAGTATTTACAAAAACTGACAATAAGCCATCAGTAGTTTCATCTACTTCAGGAGTTGAGACCCTGAAAACTACTGATGAGCAAAATCTTTTTACTGTCAGAAATTTGCCTTCAGAACAAAAACAGAAGGCAAAAGCATGTGAAATTTGTGGCCTGTTCAACCACAAAACTGAATTTTGTAGATACAGAAAAGGAATTCAGTTCAATCAAAAATTTAAACAACAGGTTGTGGGAAATCAAATCAGAAATGATTATGAAAAAGTCTTTAAACCCAAGAAACAACAACCTGAAAACACCTTTTCTTAGAAAAAGATAAAATCTCAACCAAAATCTTTTTCTCAAAATTCCTTGTCAGTAGTTAGACCAGACTCATCAGCAGTTTCACAAACTGCTGAGATTCAAAATCTAAAGAACATGGTAGAACTACTGATGACTAAGGTTGATGGTGGTCCTAAAAAGGATACCACCATAGTTCTTAATGAAAAATCCATTGCCAAAAAGACATGGATTTCTCAACCTGGTCAAGAACAAACTGTAACTGTTCCCAAGAGCAAACCCAAAGCCAAACAGGCTTGGGTTTCCAAATCTAACTAATTTGCTTTTATGTGCAGAGAGTTTCCAGGGGCTTAAACAGCATATGGTATGTTGATAGTGGAGGCTCTATGCACATGACTGGATGCAGATACCTGATAAACAACTTTATCAGCCAAAGAGAAGGATCTGTGTCCTTTGGGAACAATGCCAAGGGATATGTGCTAGGACATGGCAATGTCTCCTCTGGCAAAATACAGTTTGACAAGGTCAATCTGGTGGAGAACCTTGAATACAACTTGCTGAGTGTGTCACAAATGTGTGATAAAGGATATTCTTCCTTTTTCACAAAGACAGCTTGCAAGATCATCTCACCAGAAGGCCAGAAGTTGATTGAGAAGATTATAGAAGATCATACTTTGCTGATTGCCAAAAGATGTGGCAATGTCTATGCAGTGGACATTGAAAAAGACAAAGTATTGAACAACACTGCCTGTTTCTTCTCAAGGGCATCAACTTCAGAAACAGATCTCTGGCACAGGAGACTTGGCCATGTGAACTTTAAAACCATAAATAAAGTCACAAAAATGGGCTTGGTCAGAGGTCTACCTTTGAAAGTATACCAGTGTCAAGAACACTGTGTATCCTGTTTAAAGGGAAAACAGCATAAGTCCTCCTATAAGTCTATTGAAGAATCAAAAACAACTGCATGTCTTCAACTACTCCATATGGACTTATTTGGGCCTGTCAAGATTATGAGCCTTTGTAAAAAGAAGTACTGCTTAGTCATCATTGATGACTACTCAAGATTCACATGGGTATTCTTCTTATTTTCCAAGGATGAGGCTGCTGAGATCATCAAGTTCTTCATTCTACAAGTAGAGAAACAATATTCTCTATCTGTCAAAACCATTAGAAGTGACAATGGGACAGAGTTCAGGAACAAAACTCTGGATGAATTCTGTTTGTCTAAAGGGATTATTAGACAATACAGTGTTCCCAGAACTCCTGAACAAAATGGTGTAGTAGAAAGGAAGAACAGAACATTGATAGAAGGAGCAAGAACAATGTTAGCTGATTCTGGTCTGCCATTGTACTTTTGGGCAGAAGCAGTTAACACAGCATGTTATGTTCAGAATAGAGTTCTTGTGGTCAAGAGACATTCCAAGACTGCCTATGAAGTTCTTCATGGCATGAAGCCCCTTATCTCCTTTTTCAGGGCTTTTGGGTGTCAATGTTTCATCTTGAACATCAAGGAATCTATCTCAAAGTTTGCTGCCAAAGTTGACTCAGGTTACTTTCTTGGTTACTCTTCAACTAGAAAAGCCTACAAGGTTTTTAATTCTCACACCAAGATAGTAGAAGAAACATTGAATGTCAAGTTCAATGAGTCAAAACACACTCTTATTCCAGCACATCCTGCTGAACTCTTTGACCTTGACAACTTTCACTTTGGACCTGAAAAGGCTGTTACTTCTTCCAAACCTACTTATTATGGTGATCAAAGGTTTGAAGATGAGGATCCTGCACCATGGACTCCTCAAACAGTCATTAAGTCAACTACAACACCATCAGAAGTTTTCCAAACTTCTGATCAAACAAATACTGAAGGCCAAACTCAAACATCTGCCCTAGCACCTGCAACTACTGAAGAAGCTGCAACTGCTGAACCAGATATCATAGACCTCAGTAGTTTGTTTGAAGAACCAGAGCCACCTACACCTGTCAGTGGTTTACAACAACTGATTGAACACATAGATCATCCACTTGATCAAATCATGGGTGATATAGCTACAGGTGTTCTGACCAGAAACCAGCTCTCCAACTTTTGCCTATTCTCAGCCTTTATTTCTCAGTTGGAACCAAAGAAGTACCAGGAAGCCCTCAAAGACAACAATTGGGTGCAGGCTATGCAAGATGAACTACTACAGTTCAACAAGCAACAGGTCTGGAAATCTGTCCCTTACCTCAAAACAAGCAACCAATTGGTACAAGATGGGTTTTCAGGAACAAACAAGATGAAGCTGGTATGATAATCAAGAACAAGGCAAGACTGGTAGTTCAAGGGTACTCTCAAGAAGAGGGAATTGACTATGATGAAACCTTTGCTCCAGTTGCAAGGCTTGAGGCCATCAGGTTATTTCTGGCCTATGCCATTTCCAACAAAATAAAAGTTTATCAAATGGATGTGAAAAGTGCATTTTTATATGGTAAAATCAAGGAGGAGGTGTATGTCTGTCAGCCACCTGGGTTTGAGGATCCTTCTCATCCTGAGTGGGTGTACAGACTGGATAAAGCTCTATATGGGCTCAAACAGGCTCCAAGAGCCTGGTATGATACACTCTCCACCTTTTTACTCAAAAATAACTTTACAAGAGGTGCCATTGATAAAACACTTTTCATTAAACATGTTGGAAATCATGTCTTACTTGTTCAAATTTATGTTGATGATATCATCTTTGGTTCAACAAACACAAAATTGTGTGATGATTTTAAGAAACTCATGCAATCAAAATTTGAGATGAGTACCATGGGAGAACTGCAGTACTTTCTAGGACTGCAGATCAAACAACAAACAAATGGAACTTTTATACATCAATCAAAATATGTTAAAGAATTATTGAACAAATTTTCTTTAAATGACTGTAAATCATGTTCCACTCCCATGACACCTATCACACAAGTTGAACCAGATGATCAAGGAAAACAGGTTGATCAAACCATGTACAGATGCATGATAGGTTCCCTTTTATACTTAACTGCTTCTAGACCAGATATTATGTTTTCAACATGTGTCTGTGCTAGATATCAATCAGCACCAAGGGAATCACACCTTATTGCAGTCAAAAGAATTTTTAGATATCTGAAAGGAACTCCAACACTGGGAATTTGGTATCCTGCTTCAAGCAATACCAAGTTATCAGCATTTTCAGATAGTGACTATGCAGGGTGTAAGATGACAAGAAAGTCAACATCTGGTGGTTGTCAATTCCTGGGTAACTGTCTAGTGTCATGGCAATCAAAGAAGCAAACATCTGTTGCAACTTCAACTGCTGAAGCTGAATACATTGCAGCTGCAAGTTGTACATCACAGATACAATGGCTCCAATATCAACTTCTTGATTATGGAATCAAAGAGACCAAGACACCTTTGTTTGTAGACAGCAAATCTGCCATTAGCATCATTCAAAATCCGGTACAGTTCTCAAAAACTAAACATATTGAGATCAGGTACCATTTCATAAGAGATTGCTATGAAAAAGGCAAGATTGAGGTGAAGCATGTAGCAACAGCTAATCAGATAGCTGACATCTTCACTAAGCCCCTTGACACATCAACATTTCAGAAGTTAGTTTCCATGCTTGGAATGCTAAATTTGTAAGTGTTTATTTTATTTTTATTTTTTTCTGCATATCAGTCAGAATCCAAGTTAACACTTGATTCTACCCAACTCTACAGCAAACTTCTACATCAATCACTACTGATATGCATCAAAATTTTTCTTTTTCCTTTTTCCATCCTTGATTCCATCCTGTTTACCATGGTGGAATCAAAATGAAAAATTTATTTTTCCTTTTTCCACCCCTGATTCCATCCTGTTTACCTTGGTGGATTTCAGGTTAACCTTTTCCATCTTTTTTCTGGTTTTCACTTACAAATGTCAAAAGTCTGAAACAAAACTTCTGAAAAACAAAAACAGTTTGAGAGAAACTACTGATGAACAAAAATCATCAGTATGGGGATAACTTTCTGAAAAAGTGTGTAACTTCTGATAAAATAAACTTCAGAAGTTATGAACAAAGTATTTATAAAAACATTTCTCATCAGATGTTAAAACTACTGAAGAGAAAATGGGAACTACTGATGCAGTAATCCTTCATCAGCAGTTTAAGTCAAAAGGGCAAATCTGACTTTTCCCATCATCAGAGGTTTGACCTAATAAGTTTAAAACCTCTGATAAAGAGATTTTTAACCAAAGGCGGTTTTAAAACTTCTAATAAAGAAGATTCAAGCGGTTAAAACTTCTAATAAATACCTTTTTCACACACTTATCCTTTTAAACTCACAAAATATCCCTTCTTCTCTCTCAAAACTCTCTCAAAACCTACACCTGAAAATTCACTGTTCGATCAAAAACCCCAAACCACAATGGCTTTAGTTCTAAAACAGGGACACAATCAAAGAGCTTTTCTTGAAAAACAAGAAGGCTGGTCCCAATACGATGAGATCATTGATCTTGTCGTCAAATCTCAATACTTTACTGCTCTCACAATTAACCCACCAATTCACACTGAAACTCTGAATGAGTTCTGGGAAAATGCTGAGACGGTTACAATGGGTGGTGAGGTCATTTCCCTCAATTCAAAGATAAAAGGGAAACAACTGACCATCACACCGGCCACACTAGCAACAAGACTGGGTCTGGATGATGTAGCTGCCCCTGACCATGTTGCTAACAAAGATATTCATCTAACCATGACTGAGTGTGGTTATCAAGGTACTCTCTCCCATGCAACAATATTCAAAAAATATTTTGAACCAAAATACAAACTTTTGTTTCATTATATAATTATGTGTTTGAGTCCAAAAACAGGGTCATATGACCAGATGCCCTCCACTTTTCAACCAATATTTCATTCCATTGTGAATGAAACCAAATACAGGGCATCAAAACTGTTTTTCCATGAGTTGGTGTTACATCACAATAATACCAAGAAAAAGTTTTTGTTGTACCCAAGGTTCATTATGCAATGCATAATAGGGGAACTGGGTAATGAGGTGCTTGTGGGAAAAATTTCAACTTTAAACCCTTTAACATCACAAGCATACTCAAGACTGAACAAACCGGCTACCTGGCCAGAAGATGATCAGGGAGAACAACAACAAGTCCCCCTGAAGCCCACATCTTCCACACCCACACCACCAAAAGCCAAAAAGCCCAAGCCAACAAAAACTGTAACCCACCAACCCAAAAGAAAAGCTGTTCAGGAGGTTGAGATGCCTGAACATGCTCTTGAGCATTCTGCTCTTCAAATTGGTGAGACTGAAACACCCTCTCAGTCTCATCCATCTCAAACCCCACCAAGAGCACCCATATCTGTTCATTTCAAAAGAAAAAGACTTAGAAAAACATATCAAACACACTCTTCTTTTGAAACTGCTGAACAACAAACTATTGCCCAAACTACTGAACCTTCCCCACAAATTTCTGAACAAGAGGCA
Organism: Ambrosia x helenae; assembly: GCA_030844895.1. NCBI lineage: Eukaryota > Viridiplantae > Streptophyta > Magnoliopsida > Asterales > Asteraceae > Ambrosia > Ambrosia x helenae. Next base: position 92,460,893 of record CM061225.1, read on the forward strand.
ATTGAGATTGCCAAACTTCTCTCTGGGCTAAGAGAGAATGTCCCATCTGATCATGTCAGTCCCCATCCACCACAACAAACAGGGGACATAACTACTACTTTAGACATGGATGTGGACATCATTAGCCCTATCCCAAGAGATGAGGGTGGACCAGAGTCTTTAAGCCCAAATTTAGAGACTCTTGGGGAATCTGAGGCTGCTACTACTCAGTTACCACCCAGTGGTGGATCTGAGGACAGAAGTAACATAGCTAAGACCTCAGATGTGGCAACTACTGATGAAGGCTTAATGCCTGAAGTAGGAAATCCTCAGTACCAAGAAACAGAGGTTCATGAGAGAACTGAGTTGGGCTCAGCTCATGATTTAACTGAGACAGTCCTCACTGAGGGCAACATCAGGGAAACAGATGATTCCATTAATTTGGATGATGTTTCAAAAACTACAACTACTGAATTGACGGCACTTTCTGAAGGTCCTGTTGCAAAGGTATCCAGGCTCAAGAAGCCAGTCACCTCTGCACAGGTTAAAGTCCACTCAATCCCTAAAACCCCTAGAGTGGCATCCTCTGTACAACATGAGGATCTCCCAAAAACACCCCCTTCACAGCAAATGCCTACCCAATTCCCTGGGCAAACAAGCATAGACCTGAACCAGCTATGCAGCCCAGAGGGTCCCCTGTACCACATGATGAATACACTCATCAGAAATCACTTCCAAACATATACAGCTGACTTGGAGCTGTCAATCAAGAACCAATTTGGAGTGATTAAAACCAAGATGAACGATCTGTCTAACAAAATAGACTACAACAGCCAGCAGATTGCTCATCTTCAAGGACACTTCTCCCAACCCTCTGCTTCAAGGGTTAGAATTGATGAATCCAAAAAGGGGGAGAAGATCAGGGAACCTAAGGAGTCATTCCAAGCCAGAGTAAAGGCACGAGTGGCACTCCTTGAAAGAGATCAGAAAGATCAGGCCAGGAAAGAAAAATTGGCCAAACAGTTTGGTGTCTCTATTGAAGAAATTGAAGCTGCTGAGAAAGAAGATGAGACCCAAAGTTCTGATGATTCCCTAAGGTGTAATGAAGAAACTTCTGATTACCAAACTTCTGATGAAGAATCAGAAAGTACTGAAGACAATCCTTCAGTAGCTGACAAACCATCAGCAGTTGTCAGCACATCAGAAGTCAACACTTCCCAACCTCAAACAACTGAACCTTCCAGAACCACTGCTCCCACTCAACCAACATCTGATCCCATCAGGCCTACATCTGTTACAACAATGACTGTATTAAACCCTTCTCCCATCTCTCAATCAGCTGAACTATTAGAGAAGAGTTTAATTGCAGCCAACAAGAAGGCCAGAGAAGATCAGATTTGGAAATCTCTGGAAGAAAGGGATGATTTGGACTTAAGCCATGAAGAAAAACTTCAGGCTTATGCAGCTGAACTACAAAGGCAGGCTAGCCTTGATGAGATTGCTGAACAGGATAAAAGACAACAACTGGTGTCTTATATCACCAAGAACAGCAAGACTAAAGCCTTTACACTCAAAGGACTCTCTATGCAAGAGCTGACAAGAAGAGCACAACTGCTTGCAGACAAAATGGCCACAAGCAAAGAAGGAAAGGCCAAGAGAGCCCAGATAATAGAAGAGCTAGTAGCAGAAGGATATGGTTCAAAAGCCTCTGTATCCAGATGGAAAGAAGAAAGACTAATGGATACATATAGAAAATATTTGGCTGCCAAGGCTGCAAATCCTGAGAAGTTTCAAACTGCTGATCCTTCAAGATCAGTAGTTAGAACTTCTGGTGTATCTAGAAGATCTGCTGCTCAGAAGAAGAAGGCAGAGGACAATGTCAAAACTGATTTCAAAATGGTACTACTTGAGGGAAGCTCAATAGTCCATTCAGATTTTGACATTGAGGAGAAACCTCTGTTAACACAGTTCAGGGATCCTTCCACTTTTGCTTATCAAATACAAAAGACCATCACAGAAAAGCTGCATACCAAAGTAGTGACTGAACACCATCTCCCAACTGTTCAGATGCCTGGTATGCAACAACATCAACAAGGAAGAGAATCCCACCTGAGGCTATCTGAAACTGAAGACATCCAGCACTCAGGACCATCAACCCAAGGGACAAGTCTGGTTCCCTATTCTTCTGACTTTAACAAGTCAAAGATACCTATCATCAGATGGTCACTTACTGATAACAACTCAGTACTGTTGACAAGAAGAGACTTCTCAAGCAGGGTTTACAAGAAGATCAGTGATCTGAAGAAACTGTCAACACAAGACCTGCTCACAATTCAACATCTAGATCCACAGAGAGGATCTCTGTCTGATGATCTGTACAACCAGCTCAAGAACACCATGTACAAAGAGATATGGAAGATTGTTCAAGACAGAAGAAACACATAAGGAATTAGTAAGGTTTTGGCTTCATCAATCCAGGGGGAGATTGTTAGGACAAAGAGGATTGGTGAAACCACTTTTGTAAACCTTAGTCTAATTCACTTCTGTCATTTTTGGCTAAGTATAGAAGTACTGAATAGAAGACAAGAAACTGCTGATTAGAAGATATGAAGAAGTGCTGAAGTTGCAGAAGTTCTGAAGTCCAAACCAGACAAGTTCACTTCAGAAGTACTGAAGACAAAACTACTCTTCAGTAGTTGTCCTTCATCAGCACTTAGCAGAAGATATTTGCCACCGCCCTTTTGCATCAGTAGTTTGTTGTTTAATATTACTTTTAGCTTTATTTGTTTCTTTCAATGTTGCAACTTGTGCAACTTGTAACTGGACTTTCTGTACTTGCTTTTCAGGCAAGATACATGCATGTAATCGTCTATAAATAGAAGGCTTCAACCTTCTATTTTAGACATTGATTTTTAAACAGAAAAATCCTTCAAACACTCTCATTGTTATTATTCCATTTCTGTATTTATTGTGAATCTTGCTAAGTATCTAATTCTCATTTACAACTTAGATTCATAATAAATACTTTGTCATTTATCTTGTTTCAAACATCAAGGGGGAGTTACAACTCTGCCTTTGCATAAAAAGTGTTGCTTTAACTTATAACATTCCGCTGTGCTTATAATCTGATTTACTAGGACTTGCTAAACACTTAAGTGTCAAGATAGCAAGTTCTTACTTAGCAAACAAGAGCAAACTGATCCAACAATGTTGGATCCACAAGAGGTCTGTGACACCCGGCAAATTCTGGTTAACAACGTTGTCTAGATGAAAGTCTACCTTAGCGAGTCACGCGTATATTATACTTAACTGGGTTAGTTCAGTCGTGTTACGGTTCGGGAATTGTTAGTTTAGTATGAAGAATCATTAGATGTTAGTCTAGAGGTTCATTAGATGTCAGTCCTTAACCAAGTGTACAAAGAGTGACGATTCGTAGAATCGTCAGAGCACAGGGAATATACAAGTCTCGAGTCCCGGGAATTGGTGAACGAGTGTGAATGTGTTTGTTTGCAAGTATTATGTGTTTACAATCATTATGTGACTTGTCGGTACGTGAAAATGTGTTAACATATGTTAAAACGGGGTTTAACGCGCAAAACACACGGAATCAACCCCTATAGGCGAATAGGGGGTCCTAATCGCCTATAGGGGGCGAATAGGAGGATCAGAAGGGCGAATAGGCCCTATTCGCCTATACTGGGGGCGAATAGGATCCCTATTCGCCTGATAATGCTGCGTAATCGCCTATAACGTGCTGGATGACTAAAAACGCCTATAAATACAATACTTGACCTCCTAAACTTCATTATATCAACCCTAGTCGTCCCACAACTCATCCCAACACCCACACAACCTCTGGAACACGATTTTGGATCAAAACACAAGATTTCAAGCTTATAACATCAATCTATTACAAATCTAAGGTGTGGTTTTCATTCATGCAATCTTTAATAACGTTTTTACTAAATCCCTAATAGTCCAGACCTGTTCATAAACGTAAATGTCTTCTGGAAATTCGTTATTAATTGTTGCTAATTGGATTCTAACTATTATGATTGTTGTATGTGGGTTTATGATTAAAAGATAGGATTTTTATGATTCAAGAAGGATTAGTAACATGATATTAAAGTAGTTACAGATTAGTAATGATAGCATGTTGATGAAATCTGAGTAATTGTTCATTAGGGTTAGGGTTATGCATGTTAATGTGATGATTCATGCTATATGTGTGTTTTTGGGATACATGATTGCATGCAGGGCTGATAGAACAAGGTTAAACGAAGGATTTTGATTGATATATGTTTGATATAGTTATTTGATTGATAATTGATGTTTACACACGTTCTGGATTCGATTTGGAGTGTTAAACGCGCGAAAAACCGGAACAGCTGTGCTATAGGCGAATAGGAATCCTAATCCCCTATACTATAGGCGATTAGGAGCCCATTCGCCTGAAGGGGAGCCCTAATCGCCTATGGTATAGGCGAATAGGATCCTATTCCCCTTTACTTCATGCATTTACGATCCTAAATGCTAGTTAAGCCCTGAATTGCATGCTTTACGACGTAATCGCCTATAGACTCAAAAATTACATATGAGATAGCCCTAATCGCCTATAGTATAGGCGATTAGCATTCCTAAATGCCTGTTGACCAACCTAAATGCTAGTTGACTTTTCCTAATCGCGTGTACTGCTGCTGTAAGTGTAAATTAGCATTCCGAGACCCGATTTGACACCTAGGAACATGCTAGGAACCCCGTAACATATCTAATAACTTGGTAACATGTGATCGGACTTATTTACGTGATACTTGAACTACGTGCTATAACTTGTTGGACATTAACGTATGTTAAGTGTGTATTGCATGATTGTATGTTTGTGAGTACAAGTATAACAAGGGAAGTCTCGGGTCACCAATGGGATGTCGAGTCTTGTACTTTGGGTTAATTTAACAGTCACGGTGTTTTCAAACGAACTTGGTTATGGTCTGGACATCTAGGGACTAACTAACCTACGGGTTATTAGTCTAAGTACTTGTAACTGTCATATGTTAGGTCGCCGCTTTAAGGGACTAGCATAGCTTGCTGATATTATTCGTGTTTCGAAGTAACGCAACCTAAGGTGAGTTTACGGCCCCTCTTTTAACTGGTTTCACTTTTCGGGGAGAAAACATGTGTTAAAACTTATGTTTGGTAACTACTGTCATACTATGGGTTTCTATGGTTTACTATACGATCTTTGGAAGTCCCGGGGGGAACCATGAATGTGCGGGTTAGCACAACGGGGAAATGTGAATAGCGCTATTGGGAGTGACCAACCCCGCTCGTCGGCTTGGAGGGCCGGGCGAGTGCATATTGTCTCAAACAGGAACAACAGGTTTACTATTCGGGCACGACATCTGGTTTGCGAGTTAGTAATGGTTTTCCAATCGTAGTAGTAACAAAACATACGCCTAGCTAGCGTACTTTGGTTTTCGATTTGTTATAGTATGGACATGTTGAACTTGGTACTGTGCTTACAAAACCTGTAAACTCACCAGCATTTTTGTGCTGACGTAAACTTTTACATGTTTTCTCAGGTCGCTAAGGTAGCACAATGGAACTAGGGCGCACGCGTCTGCACGGCGTCTAGTTAGGATTGCATGGTTTTCAAACTTTGAACACTTTGGTTTACGTTTGGATTATGTTTAATAATAAGCTTCCGCTGTAACTGGAGATTTAAACTATGTTTTTGAAATTGCAAATGTTCATTTAGATTTGTTTATTGTGATCGTTGGTTTGGATCCTGGTTTGTCATACGCCTCGCGGTAAAACTCCGCAAGTGGATTTTGAGGGTGTGACAGATTGGTATCAGAGCCAGGTTATAGTGAACTAGGACTGCATGTAGAGTCTAGACTATAGCCGAGTCGCACACACTAGACGATCACTTAGTACTAAACATTATGGTGGATTACGTATGGGCTTGTCGGGTGTCTCTAAATCATCTGACCTTCCTATGTTACATCATCCGTTCTATCTTATGTCGGGTTACTTACTTGCTTGGCAGTGTGGTATATTGGGGTAAATCGTGTACTCTTGAGATTTGTCCAAGGCTCGGACATCTCCCTTTCATACTCCAATAGAAACACTTGCCACAAACTACCGTAGCATTACGGTGTATAGCTAAGAGTCTATGTTCGGTGATTTGAACTTTGAACTAGGAGAACACTTGGAGGACCATGTAGAGCGGTTTATCATTTTGGGTGCACACAAAATCATAAACCGAAATGCATGGAAGCCCTGGTGAGCTCTGGGTTCGAATGGATAGTCCTGGATTGGATCTAGCTTTGATCATGTAAACGCTAGTGGTTATCATTAGCTGCGAAACTAAATTTTCTCGTTCTTTCTGTCAGAATCATGTCTGGAGTACGAGGAGGACGTGGAGGTGGTCGCAATGGTGGGCGTGGTGGTGGTCGCAGTGGTGCTGGTGGTCGTGGAGGCGTAAACCTAACGCAGGATGATCTGAACAACTTGCTGCAAGCTGCCTTTCAGCTAGGGCACAATGGTGGCGGTGGTCCTGTTAACCCACCCCCACCCATGTGTACCTACAAGATGTTTCGGGACTGTAAGCCCCAAGAATTCTCTGGCACTGAGGGTGCGGTGAGCTTGCTCAGGTGGCTGGAAAAGGTGGAGTCAGTGTTCCTGATGTGTAACTGTCTCCCAGAGGACCGAGTCAAGTATGCTGCTGCGTTATTCCAGGATGTTGCTTTGACCTGGTGGAATAACATCACCCAGAATATGGGTATAGGGGAGGCGTATGCTATGCCTTGGGAGAATTTTGTGCAACTGCTGAAACGAGAATACTGTCCAAGGGAAGAAGTTCAAAAGCTAGAGCACGAGGTGTGGAACCTCAAAATGACTGGGTCCGAGATTGAAAAGTATACGGTGAGGCGTAACGAGTTGGCAGTGCTGTGTCCTGATCTGCATGTGCCAGAGTACAGGAGGATTGAACATTATATCTCGGGGCTAGTACCAGAGATCGCAGGGTTGGTGGCTGCGGGAAATCATCCTACATACTCAGAGGTGGTCCGATCGGCTCACAGAATGACAAACTTGAAGGTGAATGAGGGTATTTTGCCTGCTAAGGGTTCGACTGTCAAGGCCCCGGAGAATAACAAGCGTAAGTGGGAAAATGAGGGGAAAGGATCTGGGCCAGCACAACAGGGTAAGAGATTTGATAGCGGGGGTTCTTCTTCTTCTGGTAACAAACAGGGTGGTTATGCGGGGAAATTACCTAAATGCAACAAGTGTGGGCGTCATCATCAGGGGGACTGCGACCGTAATCGTTGTCATCGTTGTCAGCGATGTGGACATTTTGCTAAAGACTGTCGGGAGACACTTCCATCGACCCAGGCTCCAACTACTAACTCGGCTCCTACTACTCAAGGAACTATGGGAAGACAGGGATGTTACAACTGTGGAGAGACTGGGCATTACAAGAAGGATTGCCCGAAACTGAAGCAGGGCGGGAACAACGGTAACGGGAACAACGAGGGCGGTGGCAGGAATGCACGTGCCTTCGTCATTGGAGCCGCTGAGGCTAGACAGGATCCTGACACAGTTACCGGTACGTTCCTTCTCAATAATCGCTCTGTTAGTGTTTTATTTGATTCCGGTGCCGATAAAAGTTTTATATCCATGGAAGTTAGTCGACTGCTAGATGTAGTACCCGTACCATTAGAGGCTAAGTATATAATTGAGTTGGCTGACGGTAAAAAGATTGAAGCTACTTGTATCCTTCGGGAGTGTCAACTAGAGTTGTCGGGTTTGTCGTTCCCCATCGACCTTATGTCGGTACCTTTGGGTAGTTTTGACGTTGTGGTAGGCATGGACTGGTTGTCTTTGTATCGCGCGGAGATCGTTTGTTACGACAAGATTATTCGGATTCCTCTCCCTGATGGAGAATTCCTTTCTGTGTACGGTATCAAGGGCGGTTTTCCGCTAGATATCATCTCTAGCATGAAAGCCCTTAAGTGTCTTCGAAAGGGTTATTCGACCGTTTTGGCACTTTTATCTGTTTCCTCTAGCGATGAGAAGAAGATCGACGATATTCCTGTTGTACGCGAGTTTCCTGATGTATTTCCTGATGATTTATCTGGTCTTCCTCCCCATCGTCAGGTTGAGTTCGGTATTGATCTTGTGCCAGGGGCTGCTCCTATTGCTCGGGCCCCCTACCGTCTTGCACCTCCCGAGATGCAGGAATTGTCTAGTCAGTTACAGGAACTCTTGGACAAGGGTTTCATCAGACCAAGTTCTTCCCCTTGGGGAGCCCCGATTCTGTTCGTTAAGAAGAAGGATGGAAGTTTTCGATTGTGTGTGGATTACAGAGAATTGAACAAATTGACCATCAAGAACCGTTATCCTTTCCCACGTATTGATGATCTATTCGACCAACTCCAGGGTTCTAGTTACTACTCTAAGATTGATTTGAGGTCCGGTTATCACCAGTTGCGCGTAAGGGAAGCTGACGTTGCAAAGACTGCCTTTTGTACACGTTATGGCCATTTCGAATTCTTGGTCATGCCTTTCAGTCTCACAAATGCACCGGCGGTTTTCATGGATTTGATGAACCGCGTTTGCAAACCGTATCTGGACAAGTTCGTCATTGTGTTTATTGATGACATCCTGATTTACTCCAAGAACAAGACCGAACACGAGGAACACCTGCGTTCGGTTTTGGAACTCTTGCGACGGGAACAACTTTACGCAAAGTTCTCAAAGTGTGACTTTTGGTTACGCGAAGTTCAGTTCCTAGGACATGTGGTTAATGAACTAGGAATTCATGTCGACCCAGCTAAGATCGAAGCGATCAAGGACTGGGGAGCACCAAAGACGCCAACTGAGGTGCGGCAATTTCTAGGCCTTGCGGGATACTATCGTCGTTTCATTAAGGGGTTCTCGAAGATCGCTCAACCCCTGACCACTCTTACTCAGAAGGATAGAAAATTCGACTGGGGTGAACCACAAGAGTCGGCATTTCAAGAACTAAAGTCTAAACTGTGTTCTGCTCCTATTTTGTCCTTACCTGAAGGCCCTGATGATTTCGTTGTTTACTGTGATGCTTCTATTCATGGTCTTGGTTGCGTGTTGATGCAACGCGAGAAAGTGATTGCGTATGCTTCTCGTCAACTCAAGGTGCACGAGAAGAACTACACCACCCATGACTTGGAGTTGGGTGCAGTGGTTTTCGCGTTGAAAATTTGGAGACATTACTTGTACGGTACCAAATGCACCATCTACACCGATCACAAGAGTCTTCAACATATTTTCGACCAACAACATTTGAACATACGACAACGCCGTTGGATTGAACTTCTGAATGACTATGATTGCGCTATTAAGTACCATCCTGGCAAGGCGAATGTAGTAGCAGACGCCTTGAGCAGGAAGGAAACAATTAAACCTCGTCGCGTTCGGGCGTTACAACTCACCATTCATTCCTCTCTACCTGACCAACTCCGTTCTGCCCAGTTAGAAGCTTTGAAGGAGGAAAACCTTAAAGCTGAGACTATGCACGGTGCCGACAAGCACCTCGAGCGAAGACCTGATGGTCTGCACTACTTCGCAGAACGCATATGGGTTCCTTTATTCGGGGGACTTCGGGAGCTTGTTTTAGATGAGGCTCACAAGTCCCGGTATTCTATTCATCCTGGTTCGGATAAGATGTACCAAGATCTGAAGGTGCTTTACTGGTGGCCAAACATGAGATCGGATATAGCCTCATACGTGAGCAAATGCTTGACCTGTGCTAAGGTCAAGGTGGAATACCAGAAACCGTCGGGTCTCTTGCAACAACCTGAAATTCCGGAGTGGAAATGGGAACGGATTACAATGGATTTTGTCACGCAACTTCCTAAGTCACCAAGCGGGAATGATAAGATATGGGTGATTGTTGACCGATTGACGAAATCAGCCCATTTTCTCGCTATTAAAGAGACCGACACCATGGATCGTTTAGCTCGTCTTTATCTAAAGGAAGTTGTTTCTAAGCACGGGGTGCCGGTTTCTATTATTTCGGATCGTGACTCCCACTTTACTTCTCACTTCTGGAAATCTTTGCATAAAGCTTTGGGTACCCAGCTGGACATGAGTACAGCTTATCACCCACAGACTGACGGACAGAGTGAACGCACGATTCAAACCTTAGAAGATATGCTGCGTGCATGTGTGATCGATTTTGGCAAAGGTTGGGAAGCTCATTTACCGTTAGTAGAATTCTCATACAACAACAGTTACCACACGAGCATCAAGGCAGCTCCGTTCGAGGCACTGTACGGGCGAAAATGCCGGTCTCCTCTTTGTTGGGCTGAGGTGGGTGAGAGTCAACTCACTGGGCCTGAGCTAGTGTACGAAACTTCGGAAAAGATCGTACAGATTCATAACCGTTTGGCAGCAGCACGGGATCGGCAAAAGAGTTATGCTGATCAGCGTCGCAAGCCATTGGAATTCCAAGTCGATGACAAGGTACTTCTGAAAGTTTCACCGTGGAAGGGCGTCATACGCTTTGGGAAGCGTGGCAAACTCAACCCTCGGTATGTCGGTCCATTTACGATCCTAGAATGGATTGGACCGGTGGCGTATCGTCTTGATTTACCGACGGAGCTCGGCAACGTACATAACGTCTTCCATGTGTCCAACTTAAAGAAGTGTTTGGCTGACGAGTCTCTCATTGTTCCACTGGAAGAGATCAGGGTTGATGATCGTCTTCGGATTGTGGAAGAACCTGTTGAGATCCTTGATTACAAGATTCGTAGCCTACGTCATAGCAAGATTCGCATTGTAAAGGTCCGCTGGAACTCGAACCGAGGACCAGGGTACACTTGGGAACGAGAGGATCAGATGAAGTCTAAGTATCCTCATCTCTTTCCTAAGGAAGCGTTCGAATCGAGATATGTTACCACTGCAGCCGAATGAATCTCGGGGCGAGATTCCTTTTAACGTGGGGATGACGTGACAACTCGGGTAAATCTCTCTTTTGGTTTCTATCTTTTATCTGTTTCTTTCGTTATTCCTTTTGGTACTTGTGCAATTTTCGGGACGAAAATTCTTTTAACGTGGGGATGATGTGACACCCGGCAAATTCTGGTTAACAACGTTGTCTAGATGAAAGTCTACCTTAGCGAGTCACGCGTATATTATACTTAACTGTGTTAGTTGAGTCGTGTTACGGTTCGGGAACTGTTAGTTTAGTATGAAGAATCATTAGATGTTAGTCTAGAGGTTCATTAGATGTCAGTCCTTAACCAAGTGTACAAAGAGTGACGATTCGTAGAATCGTCAGAGCACAGGGAATATACAAGTCTCGAGTCCCGGAATTGGTGAACGAGTGTGAATGTGTTTGTTTGCAAGTATTATGTGTTTACAATCATTATGTGACTTGTCGGTACGTGAAAATGTGTTAACATATGTTAAAACGGGGTTTAACGCGCAAAACACACGGAATCAACCCCTATAGGCGAATAGGGGGTCCTAATCGCCTATAGGGGGCGAATAGGAGGATCAGAAGGGCGAATAGGCCCTATTCGCCTATACTGGGGGCGAATAGGATCCCTATTCGCCTGATAATGCTGCGTAATCGCCTATAACGTGCTGGATGACTAAAAACGCCTATAAATACAATACTTGACCTCCTAAACTTCATTATATCAACCCTAGTCGTCCCACAACTCATCCCAACACCCACACAACCTCTGGAACACGATTTTGGATCAAAACACAAGATTTCAAGCTTATAACATCAATCTATTACAAATCTAAGGTGTGGTTTTCATTCATGCAATCTTTAATAACGTTTTTACTAAATCCCTAATAGTCCAGACCTGTTCATAAACGTAAATGTCTTCTGGAAATTCGTTATTAATTGTTGCTAATTGGATTCTAACTATTATGATTGTTGTATGTGGGTTTATGATTAAAAGATAGGATTTTTATGATTCAAGAAGGATTAGTAACATGATATTAAAGTAGTTACAGATTAGTAATGATAGCATGTTGATGAAATCTGAGTAATTGTTCATTAGGGTTAGGGTTATGCATGTTAATGTGATGATTCATGCTATATGTGTGTTTTTGGGATACATGATTGCATGCAGGGCTGATAGAACAAGGTTAAACGAAGGATTTTGATTGATATATGTTTGATATAGTTATTTGATTGATAATTGATGTTTACACACGTTCTGGATTCGATTTGGAGTGTTAAACGCGCGAAAAACCGGAACAGCTGTGCTATAGGCGAATAGGAATCCTAATCCCCTATACTATAGGCGATTAGGAGCCCATTCGCCTGAAGGGGAACCCTAATCGCCTATAGTATAGGCGAATAGGATCCTATTCCCCTTTACTTCATGCATTTACGATCCTAAATGCTAGTTAAGCCCTGAATTGCATGCTTTACGACGTAATCGCCTATAGACTCAAAAATTACATATGAGATAGCCCTAATCGCCTATAGTATAGGCGATTAGCATTCCTAAATGCCTGTTGACCAACCTAAATGCTAGTTGACTTTTCCTAATCGCGTGTACTGCTGCTGTAAGTGTAAATTAGCATTCCGAGACCCGATTTGACACCTAGGAACATGCTAGGAACCCCGTAACATATCTAATAACTTGGTAACATGTGATCGGACTTATTTACGTGATACTTGAACTACGTGCTATAACTTGTTGGACATTAACGTATGTTAAGTGTGTATTGCATGATTGTATGTTTGTGAGTACAAGTATAACACGGGAAGTCTCGGGTCACCAATGGGATGTCGAGTCTTGTACTTTGGGTTAATTTAACAGTCACGGTGTTTTCAAACGAACTTGGTTATGGTCTGGACATCTAGGGACTAACTAACCTACGGGTTATTAGTCTAAGTACTTGTAACTGTCATATGTTAGGTCGCCGCTTTAAGGGACTAGCATAGCTTGCTGATATTATTCGTGTTTCGAAGTAACGCAACCTAAGGTGAGTTTACGGCCCCTCTTTTAACTGGTTTCACTTTTCGGGGGAGAAAACATGTGTTAAAACTTATGTTTGGTAACTACTGTCATACTATGGGTTTCTATGGTTTACTATACGATCTTTGGAAGTCCCGGGGGGAACCATGAATGTGCGGGTTAGCACAACGGGGAAATGTGAATAGCGCTATTGGGAGTGACCAACCCCGCTCGTCGGCTTGGAGGGCCGGGCGAGTGCATATTGTCTCAAACAGGAACAACAGGTTTACTATTCGGGCACGACATCTGGTTTGCGAGTTAGTAATGGTTTTCCAATCGTAGTAGTAACAAAACATACGCCTAGCTAGCGTACTTTGGTTTTCGATTTGTTATAGTATGGACATGTTGAACTTGGTACTGTGCTTACAAAACCTGTAAACTCACCAGCATTTTTGTGCTGACGTAAACTTTTACATGTTTTCTCAGGTCGCTAAGGTAGCACAATGGAACTAGGGCGCACGCGTCTGCACGGCGTCTAGTTAGGATTGCATGGTTTTCAAACTTTGAACACTTTGGTTTACGTTTGGATTATGTTTAATAATAAGCTTCCGCTGTAACTGGAGATTTAAACTATGTTTTTGAAATTGCAAATGTTCATTTAGATTTGTTTATTGTGATCGTTGGTTTGGATCCTGGTTTGTCATACGCCTCGCGGTAAAACTCCGCAAGTGGATTTTGAGGGTGTGACAAGGTCCCGTAGGACGAATCTCAGTTTCATCACCCATAGTTGTAACATTTGCGCGTTTTATAACTTTATCGAAATTTCATTTCAGTCCTTGTGTTACGATCTTTTGAAATTTTTAAATAAAACTTAAGTTGAGTTATTCGTTAAATCTTATTTATATACGTTTTATTATAAAACTTTAAATAAATTAGTCGAGGGATGTTGGAAAACATCAAGGTTTACGATGAAAAAGATAAAAACTTGATAATATTATGTCGAGTTTATAAAAGAGAAAAAAAAAATATAGTTTTAAAGTTTTAAAAGGTTTGGTTAAAAAAATATATATTATCTTTGGTTAAGTTTTATAAGAAATCAAGGGACTAAACTAACCAAACTAACTTGAGGGACCAAAATTGTCATGTTTCAAAAAAAAAAAAAAAAAAAAAAAAAAAAAAAAAAAACTGGGCTGTTACTATTCACGTTTTTCCGGCCAAAGTCCGGCGAATCTCCGGCGAGCTTGTTTTCTTGATCTTTATTGCGTTTTAACATGAATTAATTGTGGGTTTACGTTTTCTCCAACTTAATGATACGTTTCCCCTTAGAAATTAAGATGAAACAAGTGTTTTAAGTGATTTATAATCGGGTTTTATACTTGTAACCGCCGGAATATTAAAGCTTGAAGAAACGCACTTTTACTAGACCATTATAAATACCGATCGTAGCTTTAGTTTTCTGCACTCTTGCTCTTCAAAACCCACTAAAAAACACCAAGTAAAAACGTCTAGAAGGGCTCCAATTCGCGTCTCTTTGTCGCGACTTTGAAGCTCATTTTCCGGCCAAAATACATATTGTAAGCTCTTGTTTTTGGTGCCATTTTACTCCTTTAATCATGCTCTTTAAAAGCCCTCTTGAATCGGGTTCTAATCTTTACGAATTGAAGGTTCCTAAAATCTAGGGTTAGGGTTTATGGTTTGGGGAAGAAGATGAAGTGTAGGAATTGTTTAAGTATTTTTTTTTGTTGAAGCTTTTAACAAGATATGGTTTGGTTTAGTGGTTGTGTATGTGTGTGGGTACCCCATCTGCTCGGGTTCGAGTCCCATGGGCAGCGTTTTTTTTTTTCTTTCTTTTCTTTTGTTTCCTTTTCTTCTTATATTTATTGTTTATATTATATATATATATTAGTTAAAATCTTATAATATTATTAGAAAATTCATTTTTACTCCAAAAATTATGAAAATTTAGGTGAAATATCTTGACACCCTAAAGAAAATTAACATATTTTTATTTTCTGAAAAATATATTATTTTCCTATTTTTCTTGATTTAATTTGTTTTAATCATAATTAAATGATTAAAAATTCATTTTAAGTGATTTTAACCTCAAATTTTCTGGAGATTTATTTTTATATATAATAAACTGAAATAAAATGTAATTTCTCAGAAAATGATTATTTTTGGTATTTTTACTATTTTTAAATCATTAAAACAATATTTAAACTCATTAAATAAGTTTTAAATGCAAATAAATTGAAAGAAATTATGGAAATATTTTTTTTTCAGTATTTCACCTCATAAAATAATTAGTTTTCATAAAAATATCATTTTTGGATCATATCTCATATTATTTATTCTATTTATATTTAAATTAGATATAATAAATTGTATAATCAAATATAAATCATAAAATCTTTTTCGTGGATATTTTTCTATAAAATAGAAAATGTTTCTAAGTGTGGAATACATAAGTGTTTTAGTCGCTTATTTAATTAATCGTTATATATTTAGTTCAAAACTATTGTTCAAATTATTATCAAAAACTTCATCTTCCCTACACAAGTCTAGTAAACCCTAATGCCTTAGATTTTGGTTGCCTTAGACTCTTAAGTTTTTTCCTCATTAGTATTCTATCATGTATAGGTTGAGTTCTTCGGAATTCTAAATCCTTTACGACGAACTTTCGTGGAGTTTATATTTAGCAAAACTGTGAGTATATCTTTCCCCTTTTATATTGTTTTACTCTTTTGGGGTGATTCATGTACTATTATTATTAAACTTACGTATGTTATTTACAAAGCAATGTGCTCTTGATATGTTTTGTGTGAATTGTATGAACGATTTGTCAAAGTCATTAACCTTTGGGCCGCACCTAACAATGAGTAGTACTACAAATTTTGTTATGGTTTTCTTGAACGATGTGTGAACGATTATTGAACGATGTGAGGCTTGATTTTGACCCTTTTACATATTACAAACATCAAGGCACATAAATTGCAAATTACTGTTTGAACGAAAATGGATATACTCACCAATGCCTTATATGTGTTGACAAATTATTTTGTACATGTTTCAGGTGAAGTTTGATCTTGCATGCTTTTCACGCTTAGGCTGGACCTAGTGCTTAAATAAAAGTTGAACATTTACTATTTATGTTTGAGATTTCTATTAAGACTCTTTGTATTTCGTTTTGAATAATGGAAGTTACTTGCTATTATTATTTACAATTTAGTCCATGTGCTATTGAACAATCGTCACTACGTGACACCTCGATGTTTCCGCCATCGGTTGGGGTGTTACAGATTGGTATCAGAGCCATGGTTATAGGGAATTAGGTTATTAGTAAATACTTTTGACCTAGACTATAACTAAGCTACCCATTATATGCTTTCTTTTATTCTCATATTTCTTTAGATAGATTTTCTCCTTTTACTTTTCATTATACTCGGAGAAGATTTTATTCTACCAATGGAACGAAAACACCAAGTTAGGAGTGATATCCATACCTTGGTGAATAGTTTCACTCTTTATATGTTTTAGTTATTTATTTATCTATCTTGGAATATTTTCCTTTCGAGATAGGAGACGTCCAAATCTCAAGGAATCTATCCCTCCAAAAGAAACTTAAATCACTAAGCTAGGAGTGATATCCTTATCTTAGTGACCAGTTTCACTCCATCGTATTTTTTTGGAAGTATATCTTTGAGTTAGGAGTGAAATCCACATCTCAAGGATATATATATATATATATATATATATATATATTTCCACATTTTAAGATCCGCTAAAGTTTTGGAAATTATTTGTGACGGGGCACGTGCAATCTGGAAGGGTGAGCGCCTGTATTCTGAGTTTTCTGTCTAGGTTGGTAATTCGCATAAATCCCAATCAGACGAGGGACCCGTTTACCTACCTGGGAATTCTCGGGATGAGCATTCACTTATAGGCTAAAGTACGCCCCCACGAGTCACTAATAATATTTCAATTTCTTTGGTTAGTCACCAGTTTCCTGATAAACAATCCCAGATATCTCATTTTATTCTTGATATTTCATTTGCTTTTATCATGATTTGATTTTCATCATTAATCTATTGAACTTTTCCCATATTGATTTCTAAGTTACTCTTTAATTATGCAAATTCCTCGTATGCTATGTGTCAATCAAAATCTTGAAATTGGATCTCATAAGTATTGCTTTATTTTTGTAGATGTCTGACCACGAATCTCGTAAAAGAGCTTCTAAGCGTCAAGCTAAGTTGAAATCTAATCAGCGTATTGCGACCATGCTCAATGACAAGTTGGAAACACTTGTTCCTAACATCATTAATGCTATTATTCCAAACCTTAACCTGAACGGTAGCTCGAATGGGAACTCTAACGGGAATACAAGTGGAAATGGTGGGGCTAGTGAGAATAAGTGCACTTTCAAGCACTTCAACTCCTGCCATCCCAACAAGTTTAATGGCACTGAGGGAGCCACTGGGTTACTTGAATGGTTCGAAAGTATGGAAAATACGTTCATTAATAGCGACTGTCCAGACAACCTACGTGTTCGTCATGCCACGGGTGTTCTTCAAAAGAGAGCGCTCACTTGGTGGAATGGTGAAAAACATGCTCGAGGGACGGAAGCTGCTTTAGCTATGTCTTGGGATGATTTCAAAATCGCCATGACTACTGAGTTCTGTCCTCGTAGTGAGATGAAGAAATTGGAGGATGAGTTCTATCACCTCAAGCAGGATAGTGGAAACAATGTTCCCTACAACAACCGTTACCACGAGTTAAGCTTACTGATTCCTCGTATGGTAACCCCGGTATCCTTGGCTATTGAGAAGTATATTGAGGGACTGCCACCTCAGATCCATGATTCGGTTATGGGAAGCAAGCCTGCTACTGTAGAGGATGCCATTCGTCTCGCAGCATCTCTTACTGACAAGCATGTCAAGGATGGTACTCTAACTCGTAAGGGTACTAAAAGGCCTACTGAAACCACTTCAAGCCCTGCTATCACTGAACCTTCCCAAGAAAACTCTGCCTCTGCCTCTAGTTCCAATAAGAAACGAAAAGGTGGAAACCAAAACTATGCTGTTGTCGCACCTCTTAACCAGGTTCCTGTTGCAAACCCACCTGCTGCACCCCAAACTCAAAAGGTTCAAGGGAACTACGCAGGTGTGCACCCTAAGTGCACCACATGCAACTCTCACCACCCTACCAACCGACCCTGCTGGAAGTGTGACACGTGTGGTCGACTGGGTCACACTGCTTCACATTGTCGTGGAATCAATACCCAAAACCAGAGAACTGGTCAACCCAGAGTTTGTTACGCTTGTGGTGATCCTGACCATATGCAAAATAGATGCCCTCACCTTACGGCTTTTATTCAGGCCCGTCAGCAAACCCCAGCAGCCCCGACAGTTCCAGCAATTCAAGCGGCTCCAGCTCGTGGTCGTGCTTTCAACATCAATGCTAACCAAGATCAAGCTATCAACGACGTTGTCAATGGTACCTTTCTTATTGCTAACTTATATGCTTCAATCTTGTTAATACCGGTACGAATAGGAGTTTTATCTCGTTAGAATTTGAACCTTTGCCTGTTCTTACTTGTCCTCACTTTACCCATCTTTTTACTGTGGAGGTTGCCAATGGCAATCTTATTATTTAAAAAAAAAAAAAATCTATGCTCCATAATTGCACGTTGAACCTAAACGATTATAAATTTTCTGTAGATTTTATACCCGTATTTAGAAATCTTATGAATCGAGGTTGTAAACATTTCTTGAACCAATACGTAAGCGTTTTTCATCGATAACATACTCATATATTCCACAACCAGAAACCTTCACTTGAAGTAATTTCGAGACGAAATTTTCTAAAGTAGGGGAGACTGTAACATTTGCGCGTTTTATAACTTTATCGAAATTTCATTTCAGTCCTTGTGTTACGATCTTTTGAAATTTTTAAATAAAACTTAAGTTGAGTTATTCGTTAAATCTTATTTATATACGTTTTATTATAAAACTTTAAATAAATTAGTCGAGGGATGTTGGAAAACATCAAGGTTTACGATGAAAAAGATAAAAACTTGATAATATTATGTCGAGTTTATAAAAGAGAAAAAAAAAAATATAGTTTTAAAGTTTTAAAAGGTTTGGTTAAAAAAAAATATATATTATCTTTGGTTAAGTTTTATAAGAAATCAAGGGACTAAACTAACCAAACTAACTTGAGGGACCAAAATTGTCATGTTTCAAAAAAAAAAAAAAAAAAAAAAAAAAAAAAAAAAAAAAAACTGGGCTGTTACTATTCACGTTTTTCCGGCCAAAGTCCGGCCAAAGTCCGGCGAATCTCCGGCGAGCTTGTTTTCTTGATCTTTATTGCGTTTTAACATGAATTAATTGTGGGTTTACGTTTTCTCCAACTTAATGATACGTTTCCCCTTAGAAATTAAGATGAAACAAGTGTTTTAAGTGATTTATAATCGGGTTTTATACTTGTAATCGCCGGAATATTAAAGCTTGAAGAAACGCACTTTTACTAGACCATTATAAATACCGATCGTAGCTTTAGTTTTCTGCACTCTTGCTCTTCAAACCCACTAAAAAACACCAAGTAAAAACGTCTAGAAGGGCTCCAATTCGCGTCTCTTTGTCGCGACTTTGAAGCTCATTTTCCGGCCAAAATACATATTGTAAGCTCTTGTGTTTTGTGCCATTTTACTCCTTTAATCATGCTCTTTAAAAGCCCTCTTGAATCGGGTTCTAATCTTTACGAATTGAAGGTTCCTAAAAATCTAGGGTTAGGGTTTATGGTTTGGGGAAGAAGATGAAGTGTAGGAATTGTTTAAGTATTTTTTTTTGTTGAAGCTTTTAACAAGATATGGTTTGGTTTAGTGGTTGTGTATGTGTGTGGGTACCCCATCTGCTCGGGTTCGAGTCCCATGGGCAGCGTTTTTTTTTCTTTCTTTTCTTTTGTTTCCTTTTCTTCTTATATTTATTGTTTATATTATATATATATTAGTTAAAATCTTATAATATTATTAGAAAATTCATTTTTACTCCAAAAATTATGAAAATTTAGGTGAAATATCTTGACACCCTAAAGAAAATTAACATATTTTTATTTTCTGAAAAATATATTATTTTCCTATTTTTCTTGATTTAATTTGTTTTAATCATAATTAAATGATTAAAAATTCATTTTAAGTGATTTTAACCTCAAATTTTCTGGAGATTTATTTTTATATATAATAAACTGAAATAAAATGTAATTTCTCAGAAAATGATTATTTTTGGTATTTTTACTATTTTTAAATCATTAAAACAATATTTAAACTCATTAAATAAGTTTTAAATGCAAATAAATTGAAAGAAATTATGGAAATATTTTTTTTTCAGTATTTCACCTCATAAAATAATTAGTTTTCATAAAAATATCATTTTTGGATCATATCTCATATTATTTATTCTATTTATATTTAAATTAGATATAATAAATTGTATAATCAAATATAAATCATAAAATCTTTTTCGTGGATATTTTTCTATAAAATAGAAAATGTTTCTAAGTGTGGAATACATAAGTGTTTTAGTCGCTTATTTAATTAATCGTTATATATTTAGTTCAAAACTATTGTTCAAATTATTATCAAAAACTTCATCTTCCCTACACAAGTCTAGTAAACCCTAATGCCTTAGATTTTGGTTGCCTTAGACTCTTAAGTTTTTTCCTCATTAGTATTCTATCATGTATAGGTTGAGTTCTTCGGAATTCTAAATCCTTTACGACGAACTTTCGTGGAGTTTATATTTAGCGAAACTGTGAGTATATCTTTCCCCTTTTATATTGTTTTACTCTTTTGGGGTGATTCATGTACTATTATTATTAAACTTACGTATGTTATTTACAAAGCAATGTGCTCTTGATATGTTTTGTGTGAATTGTATGAACGATTTGTCAAAGTCATTAACCTTTGGGCCGCACCTAACAATGAGTAGTACTACAAATTTTGTTATGGTTTTCTTGAACGATGTGTGAACGATTATTGAACGATGTGAGGCTTGATTTTGACCCTTTTACATATTACAAACATCAAGGCACATAAATTGCAAATTACTGTTTGAACGAAAATGGATATACTCACCAATGCCTTATATGTGTTGACAAATTATTTTGTACATGTTTCAGGTGAAGTTTGATCTTGCATGCTTTTCACGCTTAGGCTGGACCTAGTGCTTAAATAAAAGTTGAACATTTACTATTTATGTTTGAGATTTCTATTAAGACTCTTTGTATTTCGTTTTGAATAATGGAAGTTACTTGCTATTATTATTTACAATTTAGTCCATGTGCTATTGAACAATCGTCACTACGTGACACCTCGATGTTTCCGCCATCGATTGGGGTGTTACAATAGTAAATAAACAAAAGAAACAAACAGCAGATCACACCAAAAACAAACAAATAGAGAACAATATAACAAACAGAAGCACACAAGGTCAAGGTCAAGACACTTCGGCGAAGCTGTACTGATGATCCAGATCACTGGTTCATCACTCTTATGGTGCCAGTGCAGGTCCTCGTATATGAGCCACCTAAAAACCCTAGACCAACCTTAAATCTATAACAGGGACTCAAGCCCTCGCAAAGACTCCTTAAGATTGACTCTAAAAAACAAAAGCCAGGAAAGATCTCACCAAAGGGGGGCCCAAGTTAGGGTTCGCCTTAAACTCGTAATGTTGTAACCTTCACTTAGGGTTACAACATCAGAGAGCAAGAAAATATGCTTCCAGTCACAGCACCAGATCTTGAGATTAGATCTGATTCTTTCCAATCCAAAAGATAATCCACAAAAAACCCGAGATCTGATAGATCATATTTTCCTTAGGAATAGACCACCAGTTTCCAAGATGAACAGAAGATCCAACACCTTCACAGTATCCAAGAAACCCTAGAAATCAGCGAAAGACGATGAAACAGAACCTAGAGCTCTGATACCATATTACAAAGATAATATGATATCAAAAATACTCAGAATGCTTTTATTTCAAAGGAAAAGAATCAAAACATAATACAACTCTCAAGACTTAAACAAATGAACTCTGTAACAAAACTCTCACTACCATCAACAATCAACAGACCTGAGCAAAAGATCAGATACAAGATGTATCTGATCTTATCAACAAGATCAAACTACAACTGCTTAGACGAATGAGAGAATACAAGACTCGAAAGAAGGAAAACAGAGCTAAAATGAGAGTAGGTGAGAGAAATGAGTTTATATACTCATAGAAAGGCTCGGAGATAGGCTCGTAAAGAAACACAAACGAAGCAACGAGAACCATAGATTTAAATGAAGAAACACATCATTAGTGAATCTGAGCCATACGATCGTTGGATCGTAAATATAATATCCGGATTGCCAATGTGGCATGTTGCACCGGATGGACCATGGGCCAAAGGCCATCATCTTCTGTAATACTACTTGGGCTGCAACTTGGGCTCTAATTATTGGACTTGATCAATAACCAGCAACAAGAACTTGGACTTGATCCAGCAAGGACTTGGACGACTTGGACTTGATCCAGCAACTAGCAACTAGCAACCAGCTTCATGACTTGACCCATTAGCATAGATAACCTACAATAATACTTATGCAAGATATCAAAGCACATGTATAAAAGAATTGAACAAACAATATATGAATAACTAGATACCTATTTCAACAAAATATCCAAATTTTTTTTAGAAATTATTTACGTACTCAAGGATGTAAAAATGGTCAACTCAGAAATATACAAAAATGAAAAAAAAAAAATTCGGCGTCCTTACACCGGTCACGGGACCTAAATTATTTTTTCTATAGCTATTCACCAGGTGATATTTTCGGGTCGAGTCAAGCATTAAGGTAGCGTTTGGTATGGTGGAATGGAAGGGGGAATGGAATGGACCATTACGAGGTAATGAAAAATAGTGTGTTTGGTTGGTTAAAGGAATGGAATCACCCATTCCACAAGGCATTTCATTCCCTCAAAACCATTCCATCCACCCCCCATGTTTTTTTTTTCATTCCATCCCTCATTCATCCTTTACTAACAACACCATAACCCACCACCACCACCCACCACTCACCACTATCGTCACCACCCATCACCGCCGTCGTCACCACCCACCACCGTCGCCCACCACCGCTGCCGCCACCACCGCTGCCGCCACCACCCACCACCGTCACCACCCACCACCGCTACCGCCACCTGCTACCTTCACCCACCTACCCACCACCGTCGCCTCCACCCACTCACCGTCACCTACCCACCGCCGCTATCCAACACCACCCACCGCCGCCCACCACCATCACCCACCCATCGCCGCCACCCACCACCGCCACTGCTCACCATCGTCACCCACCCACCATCACCGCCATCCACCTCCACCCATCGCCACCGTTGCCACCACGCTACCGCCACACACCACCACCTACCATCACTAGCACCAACCACTACCCACCACCGCCACTACTCACCATCGTCGCCCACCCACCATCACACCCATCCACCTCCACCTTCCACCGTCGCTACCGCCACCCACCACCGCCGCTACCGCCACATATCACCACCACCATCATCGCCACTGACCACCACCCACCACCGCCACTAACCACTGATTGTATTCCTTCGTCTTTTCACGCCTATCCAACAACACAAAATAATGTTTTGTTTCATTCCCACATGGCAACCAAACAAGACATGGAATGGTAATGATCCATTCCATTACCTTGTCCATTCCATTACCTTGTCCATTCCATTCCCTTTTCCATTCCATTACCCCATACCAAACAGACCCTAAATACAATAAATATCAAAAATTTTAAGCATTTTTTTAACAAACAATTGAACAAAGACACTAAAAAAAAGAGAGAGAGGCAAAAGGTAGGTACGCGATGGCTTTTAGTGTTTGGGCTTAGAACTTTAGGAGTTAAAAATTGTTAGTGCTTGGGATTAGAACTTTAGGGTAACGTTTGGTATGAAGGAATGGAAGGGGGAATGGAATGGACTATTACGAGAGGTAATGAAAAATAGTGTGTTTGGTTGGTTAAAGAAATGAAATCACCCATTCCACAAAGGCATTTCATTCCCTCAAAACCATTTCATCCACCCCTATGTTTTTTTTCATTCCATTCGTCATTCACCCATTACTAACAACACCATAACCCCTCACCACCACCCACCACCGTCGCACACCACCGTTGCGGCCACCACCCACCCACCACTGTCGTCACCACCCACCACCGTCCCGCCGCCTCCAACCACCGCCACCCACCATCGTTGCCACCAATCACCGTCACCCACCTACCACCACCGCCATCCAATACCACCCACCACCATCACCCACCCACCGCTGCCTATGCCACCTGCCACCGTCACTCACCACAACTTTCTTTACCTACCACTACCGCCACCTCCCACCACCACCACAACCGCCGCCACCTCCCCCACCACCGCCACTACTCACCATCGTCACCCACCCACCATCACCGCCATTCATCTCCACCTCCATCCATCGCCACCGTTGCCGCCACCCACCACCGTCGTCGCCACCACCCACCACTGTCGTCGCCACCTCCCACCATTGCCATCGCCACCCACCACCATGCCACCGCCACACACCACCACCCACCATCACCACCACCCACCACCACCACTACTCACCATCATCGCCCGCCCACCATCACGGCCATCCACCTCCACCTTCCACCGTCGCCGCCACCCACCGCCGCCGCTGAGAAAGAGATGACACCATGTAACATTTGTTGACATCATGTTATGTGGCAGCAAGTGTTTGGCAATGGGTGACATCTTGGTGCAGTATTCCTAAGACTATGTGTTGTGGCTCGCGAGTGAGCTGTCGCGAGCCATAAACCAATCCACGTGGATCGCATGAACCACAACACACCTGGGTGAACACTGCCGCGAGCGAGCTAAAGCGACCTAGTTCGCATGTGATGGCGAGGAGAATTCAAACGTTGGGCTATTTTGGTTTTTTTTTTTCTGTATTTGATATTTGATGAAGATGATGAAGAGTGATGAAGATGAGGGTAGGGAAAAGTGAGTTGTAAAGAGAGAGATAGGGAAGGGGAAGAAGATGGTGAAGGGGGGGGGGGTAAACCTAGACTTCTTTGTGTATTTTAATGGTTTTTTTTACACATTTTCAGGTTTTATTATTATGATTATTAATCTTTTTATTATTATTTTCAGGTTTTATTATTATTATTATTAATCTTATTCTTATGGACTGATTAAAATATAATAAATAAATAAATAAAAGTTGGATAGTGTATTTTAATGTTTTTAATTTTTTGTAATATAATCTTTTTTATTTTGTTTATTAATGTTTAAAATAATAAAGTTTAAAAAATAATAATGTATAAAAAAATGGATAAAGCTGTTGCTCACCTCTAGCCACAACTGCATCAGGTGAGCGACCAGCAGCTTTATCAAGCTGCCAACTAGGTGCTGACATGGCGCAACATGAAAGGATACAGCCCTGGCTCACCTCTAGCCACAACACACAGTCTAATATAATAGCATTTTCATGTAATTTTCATATAAGAGTATATTTAATATATTCTATAAAATGATCACTATAATCATTAATCGGTAATTATTCGATGAGCGTAATTACCCTTAATAGATAAAATCGAGTTTCCTTTTGGGTGTATAAATAAGAGATTACTAAAGATATTTATGACTAATAGATACACAACACCATAACTATATTCATCTTTCTCTCTCTCTCTCTCCCTTAAAACTATGATTACTAGATCACCTAACTACACACCATAAATGGAAACTCGAACAAGATCATGGTGTCATCCATTGTTGCGATTGGGTATTGAACTGTCTCGCATATCATGTATCAATCTTTGTCATGTTTTCCATTATATACAATTAGAATCAATTAACATTTCAGTTTTGGGTTTATTGGTCTATCATAAGCATGTAAAGTTAGCCAAAGATCAAGCGATAATGGTATAGGTGATCATATCAAGTATCAATCTTTGTCATGTTTTCCATTATATACAATTAGAATCAATTAACATTTCAGTTTTGGGTTTATTGGTCTATCATAAGCATGTAAAGTTAGCCGAAGATCAAGCGATAATGGTATAGGTGATCATTCTGACAGCTTGTTGGATAACTTGGTGTTCTCGGCGAAGCTGCTAGTGATGTGGAAACTTATTGAGCATATTCAAAGTATGTCTTTCATATGGGTCAAGAATAAGGCAACGGTTTTTATTAGTAATGCATTGGTGTGTTGGTTTTAGTAATATAAAAGATATCATTTTCCCGGTGCCAAAAATTTGGTGTTTAAAACATCAAAACATTGGTTTGGGAAAAAAGAGGATTGTTACTAAACTATTAACGAGTTTTAAATTTATGAGTAAATGATAATTACTTTAGTAAGGATCTAATTAATCGAGTCATTATTGTTTCATGTTATATTTCATCACTTAACTTATGGATTTGTAGTCTAGATAATATCTCATGCTTCATTGTTTTTGTTTGTTTTACTTGTTTATTTATCGTGTTTCTTATGCTAATTTAGAAAATTCATCGCCTAATTGATCAGTTAACGATTAATGAAGATTTAGTATCGAGAGATAGCGTGTTCACGGGTTGCATCCGGTTCTTACATCTTACTATATTACTTTTTGACATGTATACTTGTCTATTTGTGTGTGTTTTAGTTTTTGGTAAAAACCCATTTTTAAAACCGAAATTTGTATGAAAAATCTTTATAAAAAAATATATATACTTTACACACATCAGTTGTTCTGTCATTGCTGGCGGCTTTATTGTCATCTATGCTTACTATGCTCTAATTTAAAGTGCATCTTGCTTCCAAGTTTGTATTATAATTTTGCTATAAACAAAAGGTTTGGCCTGTTGAATCTTCATTTGAGAGTCGTTGGCTTACGGCTAAGTTGTCGGCGGCCTACCGGCCGTCTTTGGTGAATGACATATGTGGGCGACAGTTTGTGGCATTGTTGTTTGTACCATGTGCATTAGGTGGTTGTAGCTCACTTTGTGGATGTTTTTAGTGAAACAATTTGTTGGTTTCTGATTTCTAAAAGTGGCTATACATCTTGTTTGCTTCACACGTTTAATTGGTTGTTGTTTTGACTACTTTCAATCTAAACGGGAGTCATGGTTTGACTATCAAATTGGCTTTGTTAAGAGGCTTAATGTTGATGTATTGATTTTGATTCTTTATATTTAAAAATTTATTATTGCCTTGGTTTCTTGGTGGCGAATTGTGTGATATATTCAGTGAGATGAATGTGTTGGTATTGTAGATCTTGACCAGCGATGAGATTTTCGGCAATAAAACAATAACATTTGTGGGTTTTCAATGGTTAACCTGGCTATGATGAGTTGCAAAATTTACCTGAATATTCATGAACGTGGCATCGCATGTATGGTGGATGGTAGGTTTAAACTTGCAACCCCTGTACAGCTACTTATTTGGACAAGCCAAAATTTTCATACACTAAGTTTTGAAATTGGTTTTTATTCTAGAGTTTGGTTTGATTTGTTCTTTATTCTGGTTGTCATGGTGGTGACGATGATGGGTGGTAGCAGTGGTAGAAGGTAACTCTAGTGGTTGTGAATGACTATATTATATAAAGAATTTATATTAAAAAAAAGATATGATAATACTTAACAAATAAAGTTAGGTGATTTCTAACAGAATTATATCATTCTTTATAATTTTAAACAAATAAAGATAGTTATATTATCCTATATATTAATATGTGAACTTGATGAATAGTGATGAACTCATTGAACTCTCTCCATGCTAACCACATATTTGTCCTCTTCTCCTCAACCCACCTGTCTTTCACCGCCCCACTTCCATATCTTCTTCCACAAGATCATCTTTCCACTTTTCATTTGCTCAGACCTAGAGAGAACCCCCACTCTCTTTTCCCGGCCACTGGTATTAACCCAGCACCAACACCCACATCCTTCCTTTTATTTTTCTGAACTTGATGAATAGTGATGAACCCATTGAACTCTCTCCACGCTAACCACCTATCTGTCCTCTTCTCAACCCACCTGTCTTTCACCGCCCCACTTCCATATCTTCTTCAACAAGATCATCTTTCCACTTTTCATTTACTCAGACCTAGAGAGAACCCCCACTCTTTTTCCCAGCCACCGGTACTAACCCATCACCAACACCCACATCCTTCTTTTTTTCTCTATTAAGAGTCGTATAACCAAACCTGTACCGCCGCAACGATTCCATCAACCTCCATCTCCATCGAGTCGCCTGAAACCTATCGGCCACCTTACACGTCCCCCACCTTGCCTGTCGCTACAACCACCACCTAGAAGCTTGTTTATTAGATGCCGCTCCACCCCAGCTCTCTTCTACCGCCATCCTTGTTGTAATCCGCCGTTCTTCCCTGTGCTGTCATCCCCATGCAACCCTCATCCCCACCCCACGCTACGTTTGCTTTACATGGGCTACGATGTCGGTGCTAGATTGTGGCGATTACGTTTGCTTTATGTGGGCTACGATATCGGTAGTCGACACCCACGCCACCTCTTCCCTTCGTTATGTCTGTCATGATGGTGTCCGATCTTTGGTTTGAAGATAATGTTTGCTGGATATTTGTTGTGTTGTATGGTGAGCTGTAGCTCATCTGAGAGGTAAAAAGATGTGACTTTTATTTGAGTTTTAGATGTATGCAAAGGATTTTTCAACCTTCCAAGATCACATAAACACTGAAAAAGAAGTTGCAGCAGAACTAATGTTTTAAGCAAAAGTATAAAAACAATCTTGCGGTAGGGCTTTTTAAGGTACTTCAGGATAGCACTAACCCGTATTTTCTATGTAGCATCCTCAGGATAATAAAGGACTGGACAAGCTTCAGGATGTAACTGTATTCTGTCTTATGTGCATCCTGAGGATAGACTGACGTATTACCTTATTCTTATGTAATTGCAGGTACACTTAATCAATAATAAGACTTGTAACTTTTCCCGAACGGTTTTATTGTCTCATTAAAATCAAAGGAGCTGGGGATGCAAGAGCTATTCGTGTAGAAGAAGTCCAAGCTTAAAGAATAGGTCAAACATGTAACCGGCGAGCATTGATACTAGGCGAAAATCATGGAAACAGTTAACCAACGTCTATATTGGTTAACTACTGACTTGAAACAGTCCACAAGCTCATTAAAGAGGGCGGATTACATGGGATTCTTATTTATTCTTTTGTAACTATATAAAGCGGATGATTGACGAATATAGGACACTTCGGAACACATTATTAACAGTTGATCAACACTTGAAAACTCAGTTGCTCATTATAGAACACTTGATACTCTCTCACACACAACACAATCATTGTAATCATAGACACTCGTCCATCATTCATCCAAAGTTGTACTCATTTTTACCATTTTTAATATTAACAAACAAGGCAGGGGCTTAGACTCCTCCCAAGGTTTTGTGCCGGCGATCATCAAGTGATCAAGGGCTTTCCTCGTACATCGAGTGTTATTCCTTATTGATTTTTATTTATATTGCTTATTTCATCATTCTGTCAGATAGTTACATCCTCAGGATATAACTGGAGATGATTGGTTATCACCTGCAACCTCCACTGCAGCCATGGTGATTTCCGCCGGCTACACTCTCTAATCCTCATTATGCCAAGTGTTTAATCATATTTCTAACTCAAATTACAACTTTAAATTTTGCTTTTAACTTTGAACAGGTCCAGTTTTTCAGTTGTTGCATATTCGCCACTGGATCTTCACATATGTTTGTCTGCTGCATAGAGTTAGCTTCTTTTTTATCCATATATATGTTGTCTTAAGGTTTTGGTTGCTGGGATTTGTATTATCTACCATGTATTACAACTGTATGACGTATTACAGTATAAATCTCTATATAGAATATAATCATTATCAAATTGTTTGGTTACATGTTGTAAGATCATATATTGAAAGGCAAGTACTTCTTAAACGTTTCATTTTCAAGAACTAAAAACCTATATTATGTTGCTATTGAGTCATGAACTTTACTCGATATATGATCAAAAAGCATGCATTTTGTTTGTTGTTAGACGTAGACGAGTTTTGCAAAGGGTTATGAACGGAAAGCGAGAACGATAGACTTAGCGTGGTGCAACGCGCACGCTGGTCACGAACCTAGTTTACATTAGATACACATGTATATATCATGTATATATATATATATATTAATTCTCAACAAGTCAAAGAATAGTACAGTTCTATAATTTTTAAACTCACCACCACAAGTTTGTATTTGACGTACTTTCACACCACACCCAAGTATCTTCACAAGTATCTTGCCTATGTTTCCATAAATACTAAATAATTAATGAAGATAAGGGTTGGACTTAGGTTATTAGGCAATGAAGAGGAAAACATGTAAGCCATTAGGTGACTGCTGATGTCAAAGGGCAATTAATTAAAAAACAACCCCAAATTAGAGACGCATATGAAAAATAGAGGGGTGTGAATGGGTCAGATCATTTGTAAGATAATTGATATCTTCTTGCTAAAATCTTCAATCAATAAGAACATGTTGTTGGGCCAGGGCCTTCGGGTGGCGGGTTTTTTCCTGGGAATTGGTGTGAAATTATTGGTGGACTCAGGTTACTCTCGGAGTACTCCTTTATCCAGTGGATACTTCGTGGTGATCGGAATTGATTTGTTGGCCGTTAAAAAAAAGAGCATGTTGCACTTAATACTTTAATACTGTAAACCTATTGTAGAGTTGTATTGAAAAAAACAAATGATTTTTGATTTTAGAATGTTGCATTTAATAATGGCCCGCTAGTCTCCCACTTATGTTATGCGGATGATGTGATTTTCATGGGAAAATGGTCACTTCACAACATAGTTAGCTTCTCCCGATTTTTGAGATGTCTTCACTTAATATCGGGCCTTAAAGTTAACCATAATAAGTGTAAACTCTTTGGTGTTAATGTGGAAGATTCGGAATTTATGGCTTTCGCTAATAAGCTTTTGTGTGAACCGGGGTCGTTTCCTTTTACCTACCTAGGTATACCCATTGGAGCCAACATGAAACTTGCTAAGAATTGGGAGGCGGTGTTATCTAAACTTAAAGGCAAACTTTCCTCGTGGAAGGCGAAATTCCTTTCATTTGCGTGAAGAATGACCTTGGCTAAGTCGGTTCTTGGTAGTGTGCCCTCGTATCTCTTATCCCTATTTGCAGCCCCGAAGTGTGTTATCAACCGAATTGAAAGAATTAGGCGGGACTTCGTGTGGGGAAAGTCGGTGAGGGGTAATAAAATTCGCTGGATTAAATGGGACAAAATGATTAGGCCGAAGAGACTTGGTGGTTTCAGGCTTGGAGGAGTTGAAGATTTTAATGCGGCGATGCTTACTAAGTGGTGGTGGAGATTTAAAAATGACCTGAACCAACTTTGGGTTAATGTCGTCAATTCTATTCATAAGTCCCGTATTGAGAATCTATTAATCCCCGTGAAGAGAACTATCACCGGTACATGGAAGGATATCGGGTCCGTGTCTGACATGCTTCTTAAAGCTAGGATTTCTATCAACGAAAATCTGAAAGTAACTATAGGTGATGGTATGAAGACCAAATTTTGGAAGGACCCGTGGATTGTTGAGGTTCCTTTAAAAGAGCGCTTTCGTGAGTTATTCAACATCGCTGCTTTAAAAGATGGTCTGGTTGGTGAACACTTGGACCCTGTTAATGGGTCGGTCAAATGGAAACTTCCTTGGATGGTTAACTGTTTGCAGCCGAGGCAACAGGAGGATATTAACCAGCTGCTGCTGGTCATTCGTGGCTGTTCGAAAGGGACGGATGCTGATTTTTGGGCCTGGACTAATTCGTTGGGTGTTGGTTTTTCGGCGAAACATTTCCGTCTCCAATGGCATGAAAAATCCTTCACTAAGCTTGATTATGTGGTGTTCAAACGGAACTCGTGGGCGCCGCCAAAGTGTAACTACCTGCTATGGAGAGTACTTCTTGGATCGGTAGCGTCGAAAGTTGATCCTGGAAAAAGAGGGGTCGCTTCCTTAAGCCCGTTGTGTGATCGTTGTGCCTGCGTTAATGAAGATATTAACCATTTATTTTGGAACTGCATTTGGGCGCGAAGCATTTGGTGGCAGATTCTCGTTTGGATACGCATTCCCTTCCTGCTGCATATACATACTATTTCGGAGGCTATTAACCTGCTTTTGAACAGCCCAAGTTCGAAGTGGTGGAAGAAAACAATTTATGTGGTGATTATTGCAACGATCTGGAGACTGTGGCACGCGAAAAATCAGAAAGTGTTCGAGGGCTCGTTCATTCCGTCTACTTGGTCCGTGGAGCTGGTCAAAGAAGATGCGTACTTTTGGATTTCGAACAGGTCCAAAAGACAAGTGCCGAATTGGGAGAAATAGATTGACTTTGATATTGTAGAAATGTTGTAATTTCGTTTTGTTTCTGTTTGCGATTTTGGTGTATCCCTGTCAGCTCCTTGCTGAGTCTTTATATATATATATATATATATATATATATATATATATATATATATATATATATATATATATATATATATATATATATATATATATAAAGTCGTTTACCGTTCAAAAAAAAGAATTATGTAGTTTTGGATTATATTTTAATTTTGAAGTTGTATTTTTATGGCAAAATAGGGTTAAGTAGTCACTCAGTTGAATCGCCTGGTACAACCAGTTGAGCCCTCTCTGAGCTAAGTCGATACGGTATAAAAACCGGTTTCGAAACATTGATAGTTACATTTGTATCAATAAAAAGTGTACCTACGGCTTGTATCCATACCCTACATACTTGTGTGCTACTATGTATTTGAACCTTTTTTCTAAACATCACTATTGTTATTGTTATTGTTGTTAACAATGAAGAAAGTTAACTCACCCAATTATCATAATTGTAAAACTGAAGTTGGTCGCTTGGGCCATGTGGCATAGCTCAAAATATGATATAAACAATTGCATATAAAATGTGGGACGTTAATTAAATCTACATGGAAAATAAATGCCAAGATACGGTGCAATATGAATATGACCAGACTGAAAGAACCGTAGTACTAATTAGTATTTAGTAATAGCTGGATCACCCGCTTTAACATGTCGTTATTTTGGTAGTATTCTATATTGTTATTATATTTATTTTTATAAATTGATCATTGAAGATATAAAACGTGTTAAATAAATTAATTTAGTTTTTAAAAGCTGCTAAAAAGTAAAATGGTTAAAATTTGGCAAGTTATATAAAAAGAATTACGAATGTCAAAAGTTGAAATAATTATAATCCTATACGACCGTAATTGAAATAATAAATACTTTTAATTAATAAAAACCTAGAAAAATACAAAAAAAAAACCTAGAAAATTAAAAAAATACAATAAAATCGAAAAAAATTAAAGACTAACAAATTAGTTCAAATTATATTTTTCCATAATATCACGCTTCATTTGAAGCGTCATCTCTAACTCCGGCCCTTGCATATGGTCGGTGTTCATGGCGAGAAATTTCAAATTCTCGCGTTTTTTCGCGCTGCTCTTTGATAGACAATTTGCGCTCTTTCATAGTCAATTTTTTTTCAAACGCTTCGCGAATATTTTTTTTCTCCTCGAGCATTTTTTCTTGAATCGTATTGAACTGAATCATGGTCGCATTTAAATCTTGCAAGTCAGCGCTGTAGGCGCCGGTTGATCCAGAACCCGAACCCGAGGCAGTAGATTTTCGCGCCTCTTTTTTGACTTATCTCGGCCGGGTGGGCGACTCAATTCCTCTTCAAACTCGTCATCATCCAAATTAACGGCTTCTACGTTTTCAGGATCAGTTTGACGGTTTCTTGACGAATTTGTTTTCGACCTTTTTGCGGAGTTGCTTGCAGTGGGGACGTACGCCCATTTTGAGTGGTTCTTGGCGATTTCCCAACAATGAAGAAACTTGAATTCGAGACCGGTTTCGTTACGAAACGCTAACAGCGAGCGCGTTAGGCTGTCGGTATCCGTTTCACCGCTTTTTGGATTATTTCTTGCGTAATAATAATGCGGTTGAAACGTGTTCATTGCCCTGTTTATCTCTGTCCACTTGGACGAGAGACTATCGTTTGCTCGATAGAACTCTCGTCCCATCAACCCATGGAACGCGGCGTTTATTTCGTTCCAAAAGTCGTTTTTATGGCGACTAGTTCCTACAAAAAAAAAACAAAAAAATATTAGCAACACCTTACAAATAAAAATCATGTTAAAAAAATTATTACAAATACCTTCTTGTTTTTCCGACTCGCTTATCCACGCTTTCGTTAAAGCGAGCTCTTCATCGGGTGTCCACTTAAGTGGTTGACGGTTAGCGGATGCTATTGCTTTCTCCTCCGGGGTCTTCCTCCTGTGACTTTTTCTTGCAGGGGGGGTTTTACCCGAAGATGATCCCGCGACATTTTGGGGTTGTGTTTCGGGTACGGTTTGGGTTAAAGGAAGTTGTGAAGGAAGTTGTGAAGGAACGAGAGAATCATTGAATGGGAAATTCGGATAAATTTGCCCACTAATGAAACCCGCATAACCCGCGTAGTCGGGACAAGGTGAAGGAATGGGTGGACGGTTTGGGATCGGGCGAACCGGTGGTGTATTCGGGTTTGGGACAAACGCGTATGGGTTGTTCGGGTCGAAGCCTCGGTTGTAAGGGTTCATTTTTTGGTTGAGGAAGTGTATAAAATTTGGATGAAAATTGTATAAAATTTGGTTAAAAGTGGGTGTTTTGTAGTGAAATGGGGGTAATTTATAAATTTTTTTTTTTTGACCGTTGCTTTTAAGTAGCCGTTGGTATTTTATTTTTATTTTTTTTTAAATGTTAACGTTCAAATTGCATGGCCCAATAACCACATGACACGTGTCCCCCCAAACTCCCCCACGCCGGTGAACCAGACCCCGCCCCCAGCCCCACGCCCTCTTTCCCGCCCCTATGGCGGCGGTGTTTCCCCCCCTTCCCGCCCCTCTCCCGCCCCCACTCCTTACAGTCTAAATGCCCGTAACTTTTTTATACGTCATCCGTTTTTAAAAAAAATTATACCATAAAATTGAGCGTCTTTTTATCTTTAATATGAGTACCATATTGCTATACTTTTGAAAAAAAAAATTCAAAACCCACTTGCGTAAGACACAATGGAATGTAAAACACAATGAACACCAATTAAATATAGGGTATAAAACACATTCAAGAGTCTAGTAAAACACAATTGACGACATACTAAAGACACAATGAATAGAAGACTAAAACACAATGAATACTTTTGAAAAAAAAAAGTTGAAAACCCAGTTGCGTAAGACACAATGGATGACATACGAAAGACACAATGAACAGAAGACTAAAATACAATGAATACTTTTGAAAAAAAAAGTTAACAACCCAATTGTGTAAAACACAATGGACGACATATAAAAGACACAATGAACAGAAGACTAAAACACAATGAATAATAGACTTAAACACAATGAACAACATAATAAAACACAATGTACCCCTAAATACAAAACTCATTTGCGTAAAACACAATTAAAAGCATACTAAAAACACAATAGACAAAGTTAAATCATGTGTAGACTAAAAAAACATAAATAACATATTTATAAAGCACACATGCATACTATAACACAATGAACGAGCAGAAAGACACAACGGAGAAGAAAACCCATTTAGCACGAATTTTTTTTTTCAATTTTAATGTAGCAATGTGGTACTCATATTAAAGATAAAAAACCGCTCGTTAATATGGTGAAATTTTTTTGAAAAAAAAAATGTCGTATGAAAAAGTTATAGACGTTTTAAAATGATGGGGGGAATTGACATGTGCATTGCATGTGAAGAGAGAAAGTCAACAAATGTGGTTTTCCTTTTATACCCTTCCTCTAATTTATTATTTATTTTTTTCAAACAAACTAATCTCAACCCTTCAAATATATGATCAATGGATCACAATCCTTCTCACCATTCCTAGAAAAAGTGTCTTGTGTATTTGATCCTAACCCTTAAAAAAATACCATTTTCCACTTATTTGAAAAAAACACATGTTACTTTAAAAGTATAAATTTTAGAGACTTCTTTAACTTTCATAAATGAGATTTTTTTTTTTTTTTTTTTTTTTTTTTTTTTGTCGGGACTATACCATTTAAGCCGCTAAACAACCCATCCCTTCTCAGTCACCAACAAGGGGCCCTATCACACCCTCCGCTAGACCCTTAACAGCCGTTATTGGTGATCATGTGCCCCCCTCAAGAATCTAACTGTTGTCAACGATTAGTTAAACAAATGTTGTTTTTTCGATACATATAAATACACCTTAACCTTTTACATTTTTTACTACCCAATTTCTTCTCTAAAACCCATTCACTCTCTCAAAATTCAAATATTCAAAACAACAACCTTAACGCTTTCAATCCAAATCATCCGCATTTTGCAAACCAACAACGGGATGATGACGAAAAGAGCCCGTATTTTGTGAATTAAACTACGAAGGAGATCAATTGTCGACCGGTAATGCCACCACTCTTTCCAAACCCATCACAATTACCTCAAATTTCACAATTCTCCCACACTCCACCACAATTCTCACAAACCGTACCCGAAAACCAACCGACTGCAATCAAACGTAGACACCTTAGAAAGGAAGCAGAAAAAGAGTGGGCTCCAAAGGCCGTGGAGAGGGGACACCGACAAAGGAGTTCACATTGTCACGAGCGTGGTTTAATGGATCTGAAGATCCCATCATCGTTAATATATTTTTTCGCAAAGTAAAATTATTTTTTTTTATCCGTATAATATTTTTTTGTCAACTATATTTTTTTTATTTATGTATTCTAATTAGATACCGACCAAGAGTCAAAAGAATTTTGGCGACATATTCGTGAAAAAATTTCTCTGCTATGAATGGCGGTGACTACCGTAGTAACAATCCATTTTCCGAGAAGTGGTCATCGATGTGTACAATATTAAGCAACTTCAACAAAATTAACCGCCTTGTAAACAATCCTACAAGACCAAACGGTTCAAGGGACACAACATCAACATAGAAGCCTACAATCTTCTTAAAGCCCAGTATGTTGTCCCGTTTAACATGTTAATTCAAACTAATTAAATAAACTTTCATTTTGACCCTTCAACTTTCTTTCAACTTCATTTTAGGATTAACTTCCAACATTCCCCCTTAATCCTAAAACCTAACCTTCTTCTCTTACTCATTCCTTGATCGAACCATACTAGTCTCGACCATACATGCTTCTTACTCCTTCCTGCTTTCCTACTTTCTTCTTGTTGACTTGCTATCTTTCTTGCTTGAATTCTTTACGAATTCTTTCTTTCCTCTTACTTTAACTCGAAAACGAGTTTCTTGCTAATCATAATCAAACGGTTTCCGATTTCTTGCTCTTACTACCTTCTTTATTCAAGATCTGGCTCTTGATTGCCTTTCAAGACTTGGCTCTTGACATACCTATTAACCTACTTTCAAGAAACGAACCTGGAAACCTTCTTTCCAAGCAACGTTCTTGCATACCTTCTTATTTTCAAGTAACATTTGTATGATTCACTTGATTGGGTGTATGTTACGTGTTGGTGTAAATTTCTAATTGTGGTGAACGTTTTGTATATATTCTTAAATTCATTTTATTTTCATTACAGTCTATAAGTTCATTTAAATATCATGTTTAGACTTTTTTTTTTTTTTTTTTTTGAAAAGAGAATTTCATTAACCAACACTCGAAAAATCCTCAAAGAAAGGACCTACGAGCACAACCACAACAAACAGACATCAATCCCGAGGATAAATACACCATTTTTTCCAATCAACATTTTTCCATCTAGACCTATTCCGAATCCAAAGATAAGCCGTCGACTTAATTTGCTCCACCAACTCCACTGGTCTTCAATATTTATTATTAAAAATCCGATTGTTGCGTTCATTCCATAACACCCACAGCGTGGTATAAACAATACCTCGAAGAAAGACTCTCTTATCTTTTGAATAATTTGAACTTTCCAGCAAACGAATGAGATCCATGACATCGAAGGCAAAACTATGGGCTAACCGGCACCAAGCTTCAACTCGAAACCACACTTCTTGAGAGTAAGCGCAACCAGTGAAGAGATGTATTGAAGTCTCCAACTCGTCTTGGCATAGAATACAATCCGTCTGAAGGATAATGACTCCTCGTTTAATGAGTTCCGCAATTGTGGGTAGTCTATTTCGAGCAAGTCGCCATACCATGATTTTACACTTAAGAGGCACCCACCCCTTCCATTTGATCACCGAATCCCCTCCCGTAACATTGCGAGAAAGAATGTGTTTGGCCAAAGAAACAGTAAACATACCATTAGTATCTGGTTTCCATCTCCATTTGTCTTCACCACCCTTCCAAGTAAAATCAAAGATATCACTCAAGAGATGAAACAGCTCCATGACTTCATCATTCAAGCTCGGATTAACACGCCAGTTCCATACCATCGTCTTAGAACCATTGTTAAATACTAACCGATCCGAAACCTTAACCCATTTGGATTTTTCAAGTCGAAAAAGGTTAGGGTAAACAACCCGAGAGGAGCGTCACGTAACCAAGTATCTCCCCAAAAATAAATAGAAGAACCAATACCAACCTCTGCAACAAACATCGAGTTCAATGTACAGCCGCTTGGAGTTAGCCTTTCACCTACTTTAGCAATCCATTTCCAACAAGAACTAGAAGAAGCGTTGCAAGGGAGCAAAGTCCACGGTCTACTTGAACCATGACAACCCACAATGACCTTTTTCCATAAACTTTCGCCTTCGTTTTTAAATCTCCAAGTCCATTTTATTACGAGCTCATCATTCACCTCTTGTAATTTAGACACTCCCAAACCCCCATTCTTTTTAGGTGAAGTAACTATATCCCATGCGACCCACGGAATCTTCTTTTCTTCACTAGCACCCGCCCAAGGAAGCGTCTCATAATAGTTTCCATAGAATCTAACACGGCTTTTGGAGCTTTGTACAGCGATAAGTAATAAACAGGTAAACTTTCTAACACCGATTTGATAAGCACAAGGCGGCCACCCATGGATAAATGTTTCGCTTTCCAAGAAACAAGACGACTTCGAATAACTTCAATGACCGGTTCCCAATGACAAATGCGAGTCATCTTGGCTCCAACTTGGATGCCTAGATAAGTAAAAGGCACCGTACCTCTCTTACACCCCAAGATTTCCATCATGTTATCCACCTCAATATCCTCCGTACCAATACCAAAAATATTAGACTTATGAAGATTAATCTGAAGCCCTGAGCATAAATAAAAGATACAAAGAATCCTCGCAATACTCTTCAGATTATCACTAGACCACTCTCATAAAATAAGAGGATCATCCGCGTAAAAAAGATGAGTCATACCATTGCCGTCGTCAAAAAATTTAACTCCCTTGAACACTCCAATATCCTTGGCTTTATTTAATAACCAAGAAAGGGCTTCCATAACAATAAGGAATAAAAAAGGCGAAAGATGATCGCCTTGACGAAGACCCTTCTCACAACTAAAATCGAACGTAGGGGAGCTATTAACCAAAACTGCGGCCCTAGACGATTGACAAATGCCCTTCACCCAATCACACCACCTTGAAGGAAAACCCATTTGAGATAAAATAGAAATTAAAAAGTTCCAATTAACATTGTCGTATACCTTTTAGAAATCTATTTTTAACATATCGGTTCCTCTTCTTCACCCACTCCAAAACTTCATTCACCATAAGAGGACCATCAAGAATGAAACGATCTGATAAGAAAGCCGACTGAGATTATGAGATAACCTGACCCATCACCCTTTTGAGACGGTTAGCAAGGACTTTAGAAATAACCTTACTAATCATCCCGATAAGAGTAATCGGCCTATAATCTTTAAGACCCAAAGGCCTTTTGACTTTAGGAATTAAAGTTATAAAAGAAGTTCCACACCTCGCACTAAACATCCCCGAATCGTGAAATTCCGCCAAGATATTATAAAAATCTTCTTCAAATAAATTCCAAAACCTCTTTACAAAGCGAAAATTAAAACCGTCGGGACTCGGGGCTTTGTTAGAACCACAATAAAAAACCGCATCTTTTATTTCTTGTTTAGAGAACGTGGCCACTAAGGAGATTTTATCCATCTCATCGATTTGCTTTATACCCGAACAAATAAGAGCCGGCCGATAACGAATCTTCTCTTGGAAATGGTTTCTAAAAAATCTGAGGACTTCTCTTTTAACTATGGACAGTTTTGTAACCCACTCATCATCGATCATAATACCTGGAATAGCATTCCTCGCCTTTCTACCGTTAACCACAATATGAAAAAATTTAGAGTTTTCATCACCCAAGGAAGCCCACTTAACGCGCGATTTTTGTCTAAGATCACGCGCCTTATGAGCCTCAATGTCTTCAACCGCCTTTTTGCACTCGGACCAAATCCATAGATCTGTTTTGTAACACCCCAACCGATGGCGGAAACATCGAGGTGTCACGTAGTGACGATTGTTCAATAGCACATGGACTAAAGTGTAAATTTGAATACATTGATTAAATAATTTATTACATTGAAATGAAATACAATGATACTAACTGTTAACTAAAATGAAATACAATGAATCAAAATCTAAATATAAATCCGAAAGCTTAAAGAATGCATCTCAAAATAACCTGAAACATGTACAAAATAATTTGGTCAATACAAAAATTGTATTGGTGAGCATACCCTGATTGTATACATATAGTAGAAAAGTGTTTCGCAATTCATGTGTTGTATACTGTTTGCAATTATGTAATAAGTAATATCCGTTCAAAATCAACCCTAGATAAGTATCAAGAATCAAGAATCAAAAACATTTTTAGTAATATGAATCACAAGACAATGACCAAGGTCTCTCAACAGAGTCACAAGGGGTATATACCATAGTACTATTCATTGAAATGCCAGGCCCTCAAAGGTTAATGATTTTGACAAGTCATAGACACACAAATTAACATAAAGCAAACACACATGAGAATTGCTATTTTAGTAAGAAGTAATAGAAACTTGATAATAAGTACATGAGTCACCCCAAAAATAGTAAAACAGTAAAAAGGGGAAAGATATACTCACAGTTTGCGAAAGCGATCAAAATCCACTTAAGCGGTCGTGAGCTAAGTAATGGGAATTCCGAGGAATTCAACCTATAATGTGTAATAATACTAATAAGGAAAAGTCTAAAGAGTCTAAGGTATCTAGGGTCTAAGGCATTAGGGTTTGCTAAGTCGATTTGGGGAATTAGAGATTTTATGATTAGTCGAATTAATGTAGAAAGTTGTATATTAAAAATAATATACCAAAGTTTGTAATATGATTTATGTAATATAATTATTACCGATTAAATATTTAGATAACAATATGTTTGAATAATTACGACAAAATAATTTAGTTAATTACTTTAACTAAATTAAAATAATACGATAATCATAAATATATAAATAAATAATTTTTGTGTTACACAACGATTCAACAAAAAAAATATAACTAAGACATTAAACCATACGAGTATTTCTAGAAAAACATTTATAAAATAGATGTTTAAATTGTATAAATAAATAAATGTTTTATTATGTCTAACTAAACGTAAATAAGACTAATAATACTATACGTGATCCAAAAATATTTATTTTATAGAAAATAGATGATTTCTGATGTAAACATATTAGAATAATTTTCCCATAATTTATATAAACTTATTTATATTTAAAACTGATTTAATAAGATTAAATCATGTTTAAGTGATTAAAAATGTGAAAATTAATAAAAATAAATGTTTTCTTGACCAATAATTTTTATTTATGTTGAGAATGGTTAGAAATAATTACCCAAAAAGTTTGAGATTAAAATCATTAAAAATGAATTTTTTATCAATTATTTATGATTAAAACAATTTAATTCAATAAAAATATAAAAATAAAACATTTTTCAGAAAATAAAAATGTGGAAATGTTCTTTATGATGTCAAGAAGCTACTCCTAAATTTTCATAATTTTTGGAGCAAAAATGAATTTATTATGAATATTATAGATTTATATGGGTTATAATTGATTATTAAACAATTAAAAATACTAACTCACATAAGACAAAAAGGAAGCAAACCAAAATAGTAGAAAAATATTGTTGGTCATGGGGTTCGAACCCCTGACCTTTCGTGTATAATGTTAGAGCTTCAACCACTAGACCAAAAGCTCCTTGTGTTGATTTAATTAGAATGATATTTTATTTATCCATTATATTAAACTCATCATCTTCCCCAAATCACTAGCCTAAGAACCCTAACCCTAAGATAAATTTCAATAATGCGATTTAGACACTATGAACAATCTGAAATAAAGGGGTTTTGTTCCTGGAACGATTCTAAGCAAAACGGCATAAAGAAGATGTACTCACAATGCGTATCAAGGCCGAACTACGAGCATCCAAACTCGCACTCTAGCGTGATCAATTTGGGGCTTTCTGGACATGTTTATCTACGATTCTTAGTGGGTTTAAGATGCTTTGATGTGTAGAAGACGTATGAGAGGATCAATTTATAGTGTCAAGAATGAAAACGGATTCATTGAATAGGTGCGCCGGTTACAACCTTAAACCCAATTAATTTCCCACAAAAAAAACAACGTTTATGGCCGATTAATCATATGGAAACGTTGGTATGTGATGGAGAAACGTTTTGGCATTAATAACATCGTTTTTAAGGCATTAAATCGTGAGTTTAAGTTTCGCCGGAAAATAACTCCGGCCGCCGGAGCTTCTACCGGAAAAACGGGACATGAGGGAAAAAAAATCAGATTTTGAAAGTTTGGGACCTTGGCACTGTTGGTCCCTTAAGTTCTAACTTGGTTAGTATATTATTAATCAAGTTAAATTTCCTTTATATAAAACTAACCAAACTAACAAAGTTTAGTTTAAACTTTTCTTTTCTTTTTTTTAAACCTTTTATTAGTTTCACCAAATAACTAATATTTATATTTATTTATTTATTTTTTTACCAAAATATATCATGATTAAGTAATGTATCCATATCCGCGTTCGGTTAAAATGTAAATTTTTCCAAAAGAAATAATAATAATAACAATAATCGAAAGAACTCACTTTTTTATTAAATTCTAAAACACAGGAAATACACGGACTAGATTTGACACTTGCTAAAAGATGAGGGTGACGGTTGTCACAGTCTCCCCTACTTTAGAAAATTTCGTCTCGAAATTTCCTTCAAGTGGAGATTACCATGAAACAAGAGGCGTTGTAAAAATCAAGTAGATGTTAAAATTTGTATTAGTTATCATTTTACAAAATTTATAGTAGTGGTTTAATATTCAAAGCAAAAGCTTCAAAATCTTTGACAATGAACTTAAAGTTAGAATGTTGAGATTTTAAATGAGAAAGGTTTTGTGAATGTGTAACTGGTGAGGGAAACAGACACTGATGAAGGTAGTCTCCCCTACTTTAGAAAAATTTTCTAACTAAAGGTTATTAAGGTTAAAATTTCGACTAACAGAGGGTGTAAAAGTATATAAAGTTTAAGGTTTTCTGTAGCGGTGATTAAAACTCTAGGAAGACGAATTAAAGCTCGTGTAAGAACGTTCTTATTGAAAATAATGGCTATTAGTCAACTATCTAATAAGGAGGTAGTAATGGGTAACGGGTCGGTTCTTGGTTAGACTCCTAGTCCGTTCCCGCAGTATCGTTTATGCTTATATATAGGGTGTACCGCAGCTGACCCACCACACTCCCGATACTTTGGACTCGTACTGATTGTCTACCAACAGCCTAATTAGAATCACACACCACCCTC
The DNA here is from genome assembly GCA_030844895.1 of Ambrosia x helenae. Taxonomy (NCBI): domain Eukaryota; kingdom Viridiplantae; phylum Streptophyta; class Magnoliopsida; order Asterales; family Asteraceae; genus Ambrosia; species Ambrosia x helenae. Next base: position 92,504,759 of record CM061225.1, read on the forward strand.
ATGTACCTGTAAGCCCATGATTGCGTTCCGGACCGTAATCATCAATTTACCTTACACTGGGGTGTTATGCTTTTCCATAACCCTATCCTAAGTAATACTAGAAACAAATGCGTGCAATTAGGATATGCAATAGCCACTATAATGAAATAATGTTCAATCATGACATGGTTAGAGGTCCTTCCCTTTCGGGTTTACCCTTTAATCGTAATGAGAATAACATGTAAGTATAAGACATGGTTAGTGGTTCTTCCCTTTCGGGTTCACCCTTAACCGGTAACTTCTGTTCACATCGTTGGCTCTAAAAACCCGTATTGATAGACCCTGAGGTTTCCACCGTTCCCCTCGGATTGAAGAAATACTCTAATCCGAGTCGTACGTGGGCACCGGCTTAGATCTCATACGAGTTATCAACTAGTATGTTCGTTGGTCATGATGATGAACAAAATAATGTAAAGTATAACAGGGTTTTGCTCAAAACAGGAAAGAGAATATGCATACCCAATATGCGTTCAAGTAAGTATATGAGTATAGCATAAAATTCCGACTGAAAGAATAGTATAACATAAATCGAGTAAATCGCACAATTTGCACAAAATGAAAGTAAACGAGTTAAATTAATGCAAATAAGCAATGTGAAAATGATCACAAATAACGTGTTAGAAATAACTATGAATGAAAATGGTGCAAGAATAAAATAATGAAATTTACGGCAAATGAATGTGCACGGAACGAGTGTATAGCCTACTGACATACGAGTTAAAATTTAAAAAAAAAATTTTTTTGCATTTATGCGTTATACTATTTTAGCAACATTCTGATAAAAGATATGTCAATTAAAAAGTTTTGCAACTGAAAGAGTATAAGTGTAAAAGGTAAATTTTCGCAGTTTACTCGACTTTGTGATATTGTTGAAAGAATAGTAGTGATGTATGAGAATAAATTTTTAGAAATCGAAGTGTGTTTTAGATTCAAAACAGGTTCATTTGCAAAATCTTCGTAAATATACATTTTCATGTGTTTACGAGAAGTCGAGTTTGAAAAATGTTATAGGGCTTATTATTAGTTGCAAATTTCTCCCGAAAATATATATTGAATACGTCATATGAAAAAGGTTTACATCCGGTCTTTAAAATATGCAATACAAGTATGTAAAATGCAAAAATGAAACCATTTTATGAAGTATGTGTAATTCCAATGTGTTTTGAAAGACCAAAATGACATGAATGATAAAGTTTAACGTATGTAATAGATCACCAATATTTAAGAAAATTTATAATCAACAAGATGTAGAAATAGCTCCTTGAGATGTGGATTTCACTCCTAACCCAAAGATGTATTTCAAAATTGAAAACGATTGTGGAATGAAACCAATCACTAAGTTAAGAATATCACTTCCAGCTTAGTGGTTAAGTTTCTTTTTGAAGGAAATACTCTTTGAGGTGTGGATGTCACTCCTATCTCAAATATATATTCCTAAGATAAATAACATATAGAGGAGTGAAACTAATCACCAAGGTATGGATACCACTCCTAACTTGATGATATCGTTTCGTTTGTGAAATACGAGTGTCTTCTTTGCCAAGCAAAATATCGAAAGAATAACGAGAAATGATCATAACGAGAATATCTTAAAAGAAAATATGAGAAGTAAGAGAAATGTACACGAGAGGACTCGTGAAAGTAAACTTAGTTATAGTCTAGGCTAAAAGGCATTCTAATAACCTAATTCACTATAACCATGGCTCTGATACCAATCTGTAACACCCCAACCGATGGCGGAAACATCGAGGTGTCACGTAGTGACGATTGTTCAATAGCACATGGACTAAAGTGTAAATTTGAATACATTGATTAAATAATTTATTACATTGAAATGAAATACAATGATACTAACTGTTAACTAAAATGAAATACAATGAATCAAAATCTAAATATAAATCCGAAAGCTTAAAGAATGCATCTCAAAATAACCTGAAACATGTACAAAATAATTTGGTCAATACAAAAATTGTATTGGTGAGCATACCCTGATTGTATACATATAGTAGAAAAGTGTTTCGCAATTCATGTGTTGTATACTGTTTGCAATTATGTAATAAGTAATATCCGTTCAAAATCAACCCTAGATAAGTATCAAGAATCAAGAATCAAAAACATTTTTAGTAATATGAATCACAAGACAATGACCAAGGTCTCTCAACAGAGTCACAAGGCGTATATACCATAGTACTATTCATTGAAATGCCAGGCCCTCAAAGGTTAATGATTTTGACAAGTCATAGACACACAAATTAACATAAAGCAAACACACATGAGAATTGCTATTTTAGTAAGAAGTAATAGAAACTTGATAATAAGTACATGAGTCACCCCAAAAATAGTAAAACAGTAAAAAGGGGAAAGATATACTCACAGTTTGCGAAAGCGATCAAAATCCACTTAAGCGGTCGTGAGCTAAGTAATGGGAATTCCGAGGAATTCAACCTATAATGTGTAATAATACTAATAAGGAAAAGTCTAAAGAGTCTAAGGTATCTAGGGTCTAAGGCATTAGGGTTTGCTAAGTCGATTTGGGGAATTAGAGATTTTATGATTAGTCGAATTAATGTAGAAAGTTGTATATTAAAAATAATATACCAAAGTTTGTAATATGATTTATGTAATATAATTATTACCGATTAAATATTTAGATAACAATATGTTTGAATAATTACGACAAAATAATTTAGTTAATTACTTTAACTAAATTAAAATAATACGATAATCATAAATATATAAATAAATAATTTTTGTGTTACACAACGATTCAACAAAAAAAATATAACTAAGACATTAAACCATACGAGTATTTCTAGAAAAACATTTATAAAATAGATGTTTAAATTGTATAAATAAATAAATGTTTTATTATGTCTAACTAAACGTAAATAAGACTAATAATACTATACGTGATCCAAAAATATTTATTTTATAGAAAATAGATGATTTCTGATGTAAACATATTAGAATAATTTTCCCATAATTTATATAAACTTATTTATATTTAAAACTGATTTAATAAGATTAAATCATGTTTAAGTGATTAAAAATGTGAAAATTAATAAAAATAAATGTTTTCTTGACCAATAATTTTTATTTCTGTTGAGAATGGTTAGAAATAATTACCCAAAAAGTTTGAGATTAAAATCATTAAAAATGAATTTTTATCAATTATTTATGATTAAAACAATTTAATTCAATAAAAATATAAAAATAAAACATTTTTCAGAAAATAAAAATGTGGAAATGTTCTTTATGATGTCAAGAAGCTACTCCTAAATTTTCATAATTTTTGGAGCAAAAATGAATTTATTATGAATATTATAGATTTATATGGGTTATAATTGATTATTAAACAATTAAAAATACTAACTCACATAAGACAAAAAGGAAGCAAACCAAAATTAGTAGAAAAATATTGTTGGTCATGGGGTTCGAAACCCTGACCTTTCGTGTATAATGTTAGAGCTTCAACCACTAGACCAAAAGCTCCTTGTGTTGATTTAATTAGAATGATATTTTATTTATCCATTATATTAAACTCATCATCTTCCCCAAATCACTAGCCTAAGAACCCTAACCCTAAGATAAATTTCAATAATGCGATTTAGACACTATGAACAATCTGAAATAAAGGGGTTTTGTTCCTGGAACGATTCTAAGCAAAACGGCATAAAGAAGATGTACTCACAATGCGTATCAAGGCCGAACTACGAGCATCCAAACTCGCACTCTAGCGTGATCAATTTGGGGCTTTCTGGACATGTTTATCTACGATTCTTAGTGGGTTTAAGATGCTTTGATGTGTAGAAGACGTATGAGAGGATCAATTTATAGTGTCAAGAATGAAAACGGATTCATTGAATAGGTGCGCCGGTTACAACCTTAAACCCAATTAATTTCCCACAAAAAAACAACGTTTATGGCCGATTAATCATATGGAAACGTTGGTATGTGATGGAGAAACGTTTTGGCATTAATAACATCGTTTTTAAGGCATTAAATCGTGAGTTTAAGTTTCGCCGGAAAATAACTCCGGCCGCCGGAGCTTCTACCGGAAAAACGGGACATGAGGGAAAAAAAATCAGATTTTGAAAGTTTGGGACCTTGGCACTGTTGGTCCCTTAAGTTCTAACTTGGTTAGTATATTATTAATCAAGTTAAATTTCCTTTATATAAAACTAACCAAACTAACAAAGTTTAGTTTAAACTTTTCTTTTCTTTTTTTTTTAAACCTTTTATTAGTTTCACCAAATAACTAATATTTATATTTATTTATTTATTTTTTTACCAAAATATATCATGATTAAGTAATGTATCCATATCCGCGTTCGGTTAAAATGTAAATTTTTCCAAAAGAAATAATAATAATAACAATAATCGAAAGAACTCACTTTTTTATTAAATTCTAAAACACAGGAAATACACGGACTAGATTTGACACTTGCTAAAAGATGAGGGTGACGGTTGTCACATGTTTCATCCAACTCATTGGTCTCCATTTGTTTCTCAAAGTCCTCTTTTTCTCTCCGGAATCGTGCCTCATCCTCATTTTCTCTTGCACTGTATACTTTGAACCATTCTCTAAGTCTTCCACGTAACAACTGTGACATCTGTCACTTTTTATTCTTTTATAATAATAATAATAATAATAATAATAATAATAAAAAATCAGATTATAGATATATATTTATTCTTTCTTCTTACCAATCCTAAACCATAATTAAACCACAACCCCAAATCCATATCCCTTATCCATTATTTGAAGCCCACCTTATTTCCTTTTTATTAAGAATTTAGAGCCCAACTCCTGAGCCCAGAACAGATCCGGCCCATAAGCCCACTTCATCCTTCCCTTGTCTGTTAAAAAAAAAGGAAGAAAAAAAATTTGTTCCAGCTGGGATCGAACCCGGGTCAGACACACACATACACGCGCTTCCACCACTAGGCCAAGGCTTTGTTTGTTGTTTAATCCAGATACATAATATATATATACACACGCATAGCTGATTTCTCCTTCTTCCCTTCCTTAACAGCGAACAGCAGCAGCAGCAGAGTATAATACTTTTTTTAAAAAACCTTTGATTTAGTAATCAATTAGGCAAACATGGTAAGTTTACGTGATTATCGGCCCTGTGTGACTCGGATACACACCAATTAACATCAATCATTGACCAATTTTGATCCTATACGCGTATAGACTTTAAGGATTAGTCAAACCTTCCAATTAAACCATCCATCGATCTCCAGTATAAATTGACCTCCTACGAATCATTGAAACTCTCTCACACTCTCTTCTCAATCTTCAATTCTTTTCCAAACACTCTGATTATTAGCTTTCTGATCGTCATTTGACTTTTGGCTTTGACCGGGCAAACGAACACAAATCAACACTGTGAGTATAATTTTTTGTGTGGGTTATGTTCATCGGAAATCACACATCAATAGCCCTATGATTAATTAGGCTATTGATGTGTGAATTGATCAATTGCAGATTCTAGGGTTCGTGCATTTGAATTGGGGATAAACTCAATTTCATATCGCGTATATAATTATTCTTATACAGGATTCATCACAACCACTGGCCTAGGCCAAGTGGTTGTGACCATGGTCTATAACCCAAGGCTCCCGGGTTCGAGTCCCGACTACAGCCACCTTTTTGTTCCTTTTTATTTTTATAAACAACAAAACTAATAATATATATATTAAACATTTTAATCTTATAAATTCGTTTTTAAATATTAAAAACTATTTTATAAATTCTAAAAAAATTATATTTATTAAATCTGGGATAAAAGTTTTATTTACAATTTTTATTTTTCTAAAATTCATTTATTTAATATTTATAATAATTAAATCAATTTTATACTATTATATTTATAAAAATCCTTTAAAATATCAAAACAATTTTATTAATTTCTACAAAAATTATCCTATGTTTGTACAATGTTAAACTTTACTGAAATGATTTTTAATTCAGAAAAATCATTTATTTATATTTTTTAATCAATTTTTGATAGATTTAATCATAATTAAATCATAGTAAATTCATTTTTCAATATTTTTGCACCAAAATTTTATATAAATTATTTCTAACTATCTAGAACTGAAATACAAATTTCTATTCAGAAATTCTTTGATTTTAATATTTTTAGATATTAAAGTCATATTTTGACAATTTGAAATAATTAGATTGAATATTCTATTTTCAAGGAAATAATTTTATAAAAATTATTTTCATACTTAAAACCTTATGTTGTGACTATATTCAACTTAAAATTTTACAAAAAGACTTTTGTTTATTTATTCATTAAATTTCTCATAATTAATAAACAATTTGTTTAATAAACAAATAAACGTTTATCCCCAATTCGAAGCCCTAGAAATACATATATCCTAGAGTTATTTCCCTTACACATTATCGAATACTTTAGGTTGATCATTTGGGAGTAATCTCAATTCATATCTCGTTGTCCAGTTAAATCTCAAACTACTACGTGAACTGTGAGTATTCCTACCCCTTTTTGCCTTTATACATTTTTGGGGTGTTACATGTACACTATTACAATTTCAAATACAAGTTTACATTTTTTTTACAATACAATTCTAGTACTATGTGCATTGCTAACAACGTGCTTTATGCTTAGACAATACATGTGGATTACATTTGTACTTAGTGAAATCATTAACATGGTACAAGCCGACCTTAACATTGGATAGCGCTATTTGGATTGACAAACCGCCTAGATTGATTCTCCCCCTTTTTCATCGGAGAATCCGTGGCCAGTGTTAAGCCTTTTTTATCCATTTATTGGATAAGTACACTACAGTTCATACAGTACATTATACAGTCACAGGGTTGATTTCGCTCATTTGTATGATACATAGTTTACATATTTGCACTGTAGCTTGCACTTGAATTGTATAACTTTTAACCTACTATATATATCAAAACTAGGAATGCTCACCAACATTTCTTATGTTGACCAAACCTATTTTTTTGTACATGTTTCAGGTGCAGTTTGATCAAGAAACTTTTAGCGCTTTATTATGCAGTTATTTCATTATTTATATTTCATTTAAGACTTTGTATTTTCCATTTCCTTGTAAGACAATTTTTGGTTTATTCAATAATATTTACATTTTAGTACCATGTGCTTTTGAACAATCGTCACTACGTGGCACCTCGATGATTCCGCCATCGGTTGGGGTGTTACACAACTTAAGTTTAGTTAATAGATTTAAATCAGCAGCTCCCTCATTAACCCATTCGCTGAAAACAACATTACCCACCTCAATGCATCCGGGCCGATCCAACCACGAGTCAAACACCTTAAATGGTTTTGGGCCAAAATTGGAATCTATAACCGAAAAAATTATAGGAGAATGATCCGAATAGTTTCTAGATAAAGCACGGACACACGCATTCGGCCACCTATTAAAAACATTTTCACAAACCAAAAATCTATCAATCCGACTCCACGTGCACAAACCTTTTCTGTTGGACATATACGTAAATCTTAGCCCTTTCAGATTATACTCATGTAACCCGGCTTCGTCTATGAATTCATTAAAATCTTGAGCACCTACCAGATCAAAGAATGAATTTTTCTTTCCTCCCGGTCTCTCTCACCGCATTAAAATCGCCAAAAATTATCCACCAACCACTGTTTGAACACATAAGCATCTCAATCTTAGCCCATGAAATTCTCTTATCAACATTAGATTGAGGTGCATAAATGTTTACAAGATTTAAACGCATTGAACCAGCCAGAACAGAGCCGCTACAGGAAGATAGTTAGTATCTTTAGACACCAAATCTTTCACAAAAACTTTAGGGTCCCATACACTTAACAAACCACCCAAATTTCCGTTCGCATTGACAAACTCAAAATCAAAACCCATGCCTCCCCAATACCTTGAAACCAAAGCCGTTTTAATATCGCTATTCATAGTTTCTTGCAACCCTATGAAGGAAATCCCAAAGTCATTTTTAAGTTTGTTTATCCAACTCGATTTACCACCAACCCCCACCCCTCTAATATTAATAGAAAGGCAATTCATTTGTCAACTCCTTGTAACCCTTCATTAATGATCGACTCCCTTATCAAATCATGAGCATTATTTAAGTTCGCACCCAATTGTTGACCCAAGTTGATCGTAGCTTTCACCTCATCAGATGGTTCTTGCGAACAAGTTCCCTCTTGTACATTTTGTGAAACAATTCATTAGTATCATCCTGTGCCAGATTATCCACATTCTCGGCTTCCCCATCCAAGCCTAGTAATTGGTCAAGACCAAACAAATCAGTATCACATTTGGGCTTCTTACCAATTTTTGTTTTTTCCAAACTACTTGAGTTGGCTGGATTGGACCAGCCCACTGATCCAACAAATGATTTTTTCTTTCTTTTATTTAAAACATACCCATTGGTCCCACAATCCTCAATAGATGAAATATTATTTTCAAATTCAAAAAGATTACCAGGAATAAAAGTCTCCATCTCTGCATTAAATGTCTCCACATTTTTAGGAAACTCATTCCTATATGTTAAGACTTTTTAAGTTCACTTTTTATATAAACAATCTGTAAGTTCATTTTTTATATATACAATCTGTAAGTTTGTTTCTACAATCTGTAAGACTTTTTAAGGTGTATTGTTGTTACTTGTATCAATTGATGTTACTTGACAAATTTAAGAAATGAAATATAAAGTCTATGCTTAAAAAATCAATTTTTGCCAAACTGTTGTTTGGGCTTCGAACGTGCCAATCGGCCTTTGTCGGGGAGGCAGTATCCATTTTTGACAAGGGTCTTCGATATGCAGTTGAGGATATCGTTGTTTGTGGGGGGGATTTTTGGGGATCTTCCATGGAGAATGACGTCCTTACCGATCAGCTCGAGGAGTTGGGCCTGTGCTCAGCGGAAGATGTGTCCGCATATGCAAATGTGGCTTCTAGAGCGCAGTCCTGGAAGCTACAGGAACACATTCTAAGGAACATCGGGGTGGTTGGGATGGACGATGATTACAATCTCTCACTGGACAACATTCAAAGTTCTCTCCCCAATGTAGATGTGGGTGGCTTTGCGGATAAAGACACCGCCCTAAAAAAGCCTCAAAAAAATATTGGCGAGTGCATTTAACTGTAAATCCATGCAGACTATGGAGGAGTTTAACATGTCTTCGCGCCAGAAAGCGGTGTTTAAATACCTCAAAGAGGCCCATACTCAATATTTCCTCACTACACTCCCAATTGACGGACTCGGGCAACATATGTCGCATATCGAATATCGGGCAGTCCTCAAATACCGACTTATGTGTTAGAAAAAGGAGCAATTGGTATCAAAGAAATATCATCATAAGAGATCTTGACAGCTAAGTAGACACAATCATATAGCCGTTTGAGATCAATCAATGAGCCATTTTTTGATTTATTACCTTTCTTAGATTATCTAGATGTTATATAATGTATTCTTTGATGTTTCTTTTATACAAGAACAATATTCACAATTATTTATATAATACTAAAAACCAAAGCATTTGTGCAATGCTTGATTGTATCTTATGCTTTAGAGGTGTTTGGCATAAGATGTTTGTAGCTTTGAAGGTTATACCCACTAATTTATAATTCCTTTTGATTTTTTATCTTTATTTTTTATACTTTTAACCCAAAGTTTTGTATATTTTACAATTTAACCCCAACTTTTTTTCACTTTCAAAATTAAGTTCCTAATACTTTCATATTTTATATTTTTCGTTTCGGTTTAAATTTTGCGAGTTAACACGCGGTAAGGCGCATGTGGTTTAGCGCTTTTACGTCTATTTTTCCATTCAAAATAATCTAATTAGCAAAGCTTTTATGCATTGAGGGGTTATACTCCATGCATTGGGAGTTTAATAAACAACTCAATGTGATTTCTTATTGGTCTACATACTCCAATGGTCCTACCACTAGAGGTGCACAAACTGGGTTTTTCTAATACCTGGTTTCGGGTATGGAACCGGTTCCGGTAGGGTCGGGAATTACTTTGACCAGGTATTGAAGGAACCGATTCCAGTTCCGGTAATACTCTAATTACCAAAGCTTTTGTGCTTAGAGGGGTTGTACCCTATGCGAACCGGTTCCGGTAGGGTCGGTAATTACTTTGACCAGGTATTGAAGGAACCGATTCCAATTCCGGTTTCGGTATTACTCTAATTACCAAAACTTTTATGCTTAGAGGGTTGTACCCTATGCTTAGGGGTTTTTTCAACAAAAAAAAAAAAAAAAAAAAATTGATGTTACACTTTTAGCCCAAATGTTTTTCTTTTTTACTTTTAACACAAACATTTTCATCTTTTACAATTTAACACTAACAATTTTGATTTTCCACTTCTAACCCAAAACTTCTCATTTTTTTTACTTTTAACGCTAAGATTTTTCATCTTTTACAATTTAACCATAACATTTTTTTTCTTTCAACTTTGGTCCCATATAATTTTCATCTTACGCGATTTTTTCATTTTAAGTTCCGTTCTAAATTTTGCGAGTTATAACAAGTTCGTCGCAATGCGCGGATCCAAGACCGACTTAGCTACTTCACTTTAACCATAGTTATTAAAATTCATCGATTTTACGCCTTTGGCATTAACACGTCACAACGAGCGTGCGTGGTTCTAAGATTTTACGCCTTTTTTCATTCGGTGTTATTTTCCTTTTTTTATTTATTGTACTTTTATGAACTTTTTGGTGTTAGTGGTCGCTGGTGGTGATGTGGCATTAGTGCTACTTGGCATGATTTTACACCCCCGCCGCAACGCGCGGGGGCTTAATACTAGTTATACTCTAATTCATATTCTCTACATTATGATTCCCATGTTTCCCGTCGATGAACCGTGTCCGATTTGTGAAAAAGCATGCTTGGACAAGTTTGGAGAACACGCCCTACATTGTAAGGAGTTGACAGGCTTTAAATATAGACATGACCTGTTAGAAATGTTCTATAGGATGTATTATGAAAGGCCGGGATTTCAGCCAAAAAGAGGCTCCCGTGAATTTCTTGACGGGCGGTCCACCGTGAGGCCAGCGACGTTCTTGTGTTCAGATGGGCGCAAGGCAAGCCTGCGTGCGTTAACCTTACTGGGGTATCCCCATTGGTAGGACTCTGGGATTCGGGTTTTGTGACTAGGTAGGCAGTTTTTAAAAGCCGAGAGCAAAAAAGTGGATAAACATGAAGCGGCTTGTATAGAGAATCAACATGTGTTTGTGCCCTTCGCTTTTGATACCTTTGGAGCGTTGGCCCCTCAAGCAATCAAGCTCCTCGATCGCGTGAAGAAAGTTGTGCAAAGTAATTCTCCTTCTGCTAAGGGCCAATGTTTTATTTTGAATAGAGTAGGTTTTGCAATACAAAAAGAGATTACGGCACAGTTTGTAGCCCGTTTATCTGCGTGTCACATTGGCTGTTTTTGACTTTACATTTATTCAACAAAAAAAATCAAATAACTTATTAGTTTGAATTTACATTTTCTATACATATTAATTCCTAGGAATTTGAAATTTCCATTTTATAACGTTTGTTAAATGATTTATCATATAGAATTACTACATAAAATATGTATCAACTTCTAACTAAAATACTAAAATCAATATATGACCATTAGATATGTTGTGGCTCACCTCTAGCCACAACTTTATCCTCTTATATTGTGTTATGTTGGTGTCTACTTCGTAGCTTGATAAAGTTACTGGTCGCTCACCTGTTCTTGTTGTGATAAACTTTATCCAGTTTTGTTTAGTTTTTTTTAAAGCTTTCTAAATTTATCTAATTTATAATATTAATACAAAAATAAATTTAACTAAAAATTAGATTAATGTTTACCAGAATACAAACTATAAAAAAACTTAAACTAATCTAATACAAGATCATCGGGACGTCTAGCCCACAAATCTCGACTAATTCATGACGAAGGTTTCCGTGTATCTCATGGTTCTTGAAATTGTTTATGTTGTCGAGTCTTTGAATATCACGATTGTCGATTGGGCACGTAGGATATCACCTTGGTAATTTTGACATATCGTCATGCATTGGTCCTCCAATATCATGTTATGTAGAATAATACAAGTATAGATGACGTCCATGATCCTCTCTCATGTCCCAAACCTTATTGGGTTGGCAATCAACGAAAATCTTTTTTTAAGAACGTCGAACGCTCTTTCAATATTTTTTTCTTGCCGACTCTTGTTTCTTTGTAAGCTTGAACAAGTGTCGCCCATTCGTTGTAAATACCGTCAACCAAGTAGTAGCTGTACTTGAAATTTACGTTATTAGCATAAAACTATTGGGGCGGCTCAACCCGGTCGGTAAGGTCATCGAATATAGGTAATTGTTCGATAACATTTAGGTCGTCATTTGACCCAGCAACTCCAAAAAAAGCATGCCAAAACCAAAGATCATGCGACGCCACCGCTTCAAGTATAATACTCGGTCCAGAATGATCACCTCGATGAAGAAAAATCATTCCATGCCAAAGCCATTTGTAGAGAGTGAAGAGAAAAAAATTTTGATTGTGAAATTGTGAGAATTGAAGTTTTTTATCAAACTTGCCAAAAATACAAAGCTATAGCCAACGGTCGATTTTGACTAGCCAACGGCTATTTTTAATCTGCTACCACACGCGAATGTGGTAGCGTTGGCTCGCTCGCGACAGCTTTCGAGTGGGGGTGTTGTGGTGTGAGCGATCCACGTGGATCAAGTTATGAGTCGCGGCATCTCGCTCGCGAGACACAATACATAGTCTTAGCATAAACAAATATTTCTTGTCTTATTATTTAAATTCGTTACATTAAATTCGATCGAATATTTATATACTTTATCAAAGGACATGCACTAAGTTCCATTGCAAGACCAAACATACATGTATTAAGTACAACGTCGTTAAGGACCCAATTGCAAGAAAGACTTAAATATATGGAGTACGTACGTATGCATAAAATGATTGGGTAGTGTTGATGTTGCAGTAGGTTCAATTTTTGTTACCCAAATATTTATAGTTTTTAATATACTAGCCAATTCGTTCGTCGAGTCTTGTATAAATAAAAATTTTGTCTTTAACATTCTTCAACTTGTGTTGGTTAAATCGATAAAAACCGATAAGCGATTGTTATTAAATCAATTATTTCTTATCAAAAAGTGGATTGGTTTTATCGTTTGATTTATTTGGATAACCGAGTTATTGGACGTGTAGCTAAATTATTTCATTGGTTACGTTCACTTTTCGAATTTATGAACACTTAGATATCTCTAAAATCTTATACTTTCAGATTAAATTATTTTTAGAAAGAAATAAAGTACTCTAGAATGATCAAATACAAACTATAAAATCTAGGGGAAACTGCCATGCGTCACAACTCACAAGTGCCTAACGGCAGTTAACTTTATTTTTCACAAGCTTATCCGGAGCAATTTTAGTTTCTATAATGCCATTTTACCTCATTCTTTTGTACCAAACTTTCCGATTCTAAAGCCATATCCAATGCATAACCCCAGTCGGGGCCGGGGCGTTTCCCCTTGGACCCCATGTGGGAATGTCTCACGAGGGACCCCACTACCAGGAGTGTTGTCCCAGACCACTACAAGAAATTTGACCTTTAGCGGCTACGCCTTTAGCGGCTACGGCCAGGCGGGTAGCCGCTAAAGGTATAATTTGATCCTGGCCCTTGATAATCTGATCCAATGGTTGCACTCTTTAACCATTAGCGGCGACACCGTCGCCGCTAAAGGTCCAAAAAAAAAACCCTACATACCCGCCAACAATTCATTCTTTCCCTCTCATTCATTTGTCTCTCCCTCTCATCTCTGCCTACTATCTCTCGCAACCCACCGCCGCCGCCCCACCAAGCACTCCGGCCAACCCTCTTCTCCCTCCACCAAGCACTCCGGCCACCCTCCACCTCCCTCCGGCAGCCCCCTTGCAAAACCCACCTCTCGCAGCCCACCTCCGGCCACCCTCCACCTCGCAGCCCACCTCCGGCCACCCTCCACCTCGCAGCCCAACCTCCGACCACCCTCACCTCCGGCCACCTGTAAGTTTAACATCTTGTTTTTCAGTTTTTTTTTTTCTGTTTATTTCTTTTTTTTTCTGTTTTTATTTTTATTTTATACTTTTAGTTAATTTTTTTCTTTTTTCTGTTTTTAGGGTTTTTTTTTTATTTTTTGATAATTTATTTTTTTTGTAGGAAAGAACCGATCCGGGTTACCCGCCGCCGCTAAAAGGTTACTCGTCGCCGCTAAAAGGTTATTCGCCGCCGCTAAAGGTATGTATTCAGTTTTTTTTTTGTTTTTTTCTGTTATTTTTTTATTTTTTTCTGATTTTTTTATTTTTTTCTGTTTTTTTAAATATTTTTCTGTTTTTTTTATTTTTTTCTGATTTTTTTATATATTTCTGTTTTTTTTAAGATTAGATTATAGTGATTAATTTTTTGATTTGTTGAATGTGCACATGTTCGATTGACATGAATTTGTTGATATTTTTGCTTGATTTAGTCATGCTCGCCACATGTTTGATGAAATGTCTTTGTGAGATGTTTGTGACCCATTGTTTGTAAGTATATAAATGAACATAGGTCATTGTTGAGAAGTGGATACAAACTTTCGTACGTATGTATGAGTATGTATGAGTATGCGTGTATGTATGTATGAGTATGTATGTATGTATGTATGTATGAGTATATGTATGTATGAGTTTATGTATGTATGTATGAGTATGTATGTATGAGTATGTATAAGTATGCGTGTATGTATGAGTATGTATGTATGTATGTATGTATGAGTATATGTATGTATGAGTATGTATGAGTATGCGTGTATGTATGTATGAGTATGTATGTATGTATGAGTATATGTATGTATGAGTTTATGTACGTATGTATGAGTATGTATGAGTATGCGTGTATGTATGTATGAGTATGTATGTATGTATGTATGTATGAGTATATGTATGTATGAGTTTATGTATGTATGTATGAGTATGTATGTATGAGTATGTATGAGTATGTATAAGTATGCGTGTATGTATGTATGAGTATGTATGTATGTGTTATTACATATTGAGACTAGAAAGATATGCCCGAAAATGAATCCTCATTTAAAACATAGTGAGCTTAGAAATACCCGCCCGAAATTGATTTAGTAATTAATTTCGGGTAGTCCCCATTTTGGGACTGCTTTTTGAATACCTTATCTCATTTAGGATGTGAATGTGTACTACATGATTGTTTGTTTTTGAAAGATTCGGTTGGCGTTTCCTCTTTGCTCCTCGGGTATATATTTATATTATATACTTGGGGGCTAAGGGGAAATGCTGCCGAATTTTTCTCAAACAAACAATCATGTAATACACATTCATATATGAGATAAGGTATTCAAAAAGTGGGTTTAGCAGCCTACCCTTTAGGTGTCAATAATACGTTTCATTTAAATTATCGTGCCTCAAACCCAAATTATGTTTCAGTCACATCATCATGTCGATCGATAAAAGCTGGATGTTTATAAAGAACCGTTTGGATGTTGAGTACCAAAAAGGAATTGACAATTTCATTAAGTATGCCAAACCATTCGTCAACTCAGATGGAACGATTAGATGTCCGTGTAAAAAGTGTAATAATTCTATCTTCATAGACTTCTTAACAATGACATATCATATTCGTATAAATGGTTTCGATGAATATTACACGCCGTGGATCTATCACGGTGAAAACCCAATTACGCCGTCTCCTGTAGTCGTAAATGAGGTTAGGGGAAGAAGCGATATGAATGACGTTATCGCAGACCTTATAGCGGAGCGTGTGGTAGTGGAAGAGGATCGTATGGAAGAGTATACTGACCTTAATGAAGGGGGCTCGAATACAGAGAGTAGTGATGTTCGTGATGAGTTTGAAGCCCTGATAGATGAAGTCGAATCAGAGCTATATCTTGGGTGTGCTGATTATTCCTCCCTTGACTTTATATCAAAGCTTATGAATATGAAGGTAAGGCACAAATGGACTAATAATTCGATTGATGAGCTTCTCGGGTTTTTCGGGTCTATACTTCCAGTAGGTAACAAGGTCCCCCCTTCGCATTACAAAGCCAAAAAGATATTAAAGAAGACTGGTTTGGGATATGAGATGATAGACGTGTGTAAATGGGACTGTGCTCTCTTCTGGAAAGAAAATCAGTCGCTGCAGAACTGTCCTGTTTGTAATGAGAGTCGGTGGGTAAAGAAAGACACAAGTGGCAAGAATGTACCTCACAAGGTGTTACGATACTTTCCTTTGACCCCCAGACTACGACGCTTGTATGGCTCAAGGCACACAGCAAAAGATATGATATGGCACAGTACCGGACGATCAGAAGATGGTATTATGCGTCATCCAGTTGATGGATCTTCATGGAAGGACTTTGATCTAAGGTACCGTAACTTCTCGAGTGAACCCCGAAATGTTCGCCTAGGGCTTGCAGCTGACGGTTTTAATCCTTACAGCATCAAAAGCTCGACTCATAGCACTTGGCCGTTATACTCACCACATACAATCTGCCTCCGTGGCTATGCATGAAAGAGTCCACATTTATGTTGACCTTGTTGATTCCTGGCCCTAAATCCCCTGGGAAGGACATGGACGTTTTCCTTAGGCCGTTGGTGGATGAGCTTAAGGATTTGTGGCAGACAGGCGTACTTGCTAAAGACGCTGCGACAAACACGCACTTTACAATGAAGGCGGCGTTGTTATGGACTATAAGTGACTTTCCAGCTCGTAGCAGTCTATCAGGTTGGAGCGGGCAGGGATACAAAGCATGCCCGACTTGCAACGAAGACACCCCTTCAGCGCGTGTAATAGGTAAATGCGTGTTTGTAGGCCATCGGCGGTTCCTAGATGCCAACCATCAGTGGAGAAAAAGTTCTGAGTTTAACGGGGCACACGAGACAAGAGCCCCCCGAGACGGTTTAGTCCCGCTGACATAGATGCTCAACATGCTCTTCTACTCAATCGCCTACCAGGCAAGCATCCACAATTTGGAGGTGCTAACCCCAATCGTAAAGACTTCGAGTTGAACTGGTCCAAAAGAAGCATATTTTTTGAATTAGAGTATTGGTCTTCTCTGCAGTTGAAGCACAACTTAGATGTTATGCATATCGAGAAAAACGTGTGCGACAGCTTGCTTGGTACTCTTTTGATGAATGAAAAGACGAAAGACAGCTCAAATGCACGAATAGACTTAGAGAAGCTGAAAATTCGAAAGACGCAATGGTTGAAAAAAAAGGGAACCAAGTGGACCTGCCCACACCCAAAATACTCATTCACCCGGCGTGACCGAAAGAGTTTCTGCCAGTTTATAAAAAATGTTAAACTACCAGATGGGTTCGGATCTAATATTAGTAAAAGGGTGACAGATAACGATACTAACATTACTGGTTTGAAATCACACGACTGTCATATTCTCATCCAAAAATTGATACCAATTGGGGTTAGAGCATTTTTGGGCAAAGATGTTTATACACCAATGGTAGACCTTTGTGCGTTCTTTAAACAGCTCTGCTCCAAAACACTGGTAGTGGAAGATATGAAGAAAGCGAGGGATGCCATTCTTATGATCTTGTGCAGGTTAGAGTTGATATATCCGCCGGCCTTTTTTGACATAATGGTTCATTTAGTTATGCATTTACCCGATGAAGCGATTCTTGGTGGTCCAGTCTATATGAGATGGATGTATCCCTTTGAACGGTATATGAAAAAACTGAAAAACTATGTTAAAAACCCGACAAGGCCAGAAGGTTGTATAGCTGAAGGTTATGTAGCTGAAGAAGCTTTAACATTTTGCTTAATGTATCTGCAAAATGTTAAGACTAAGTTCAATCAGCCTGAGAGAAATGAGGACGCCGTTGTAGAAAAAAGAAAGTTATGGGTGTTTGAGTCCCAATGCAAGCCGATCAGTGCAACGAATGACAAGCTACTTTCAGTTGAGGACAAACTCAAGATAGAATGGTTTGTCCTCGATAATTGCGAAGAAGTCAGGGGCTACATGAAGTAAGTGCTCTTATCCTTTATATATTTACCGAACATCCCAAATATATAATTAAGACTAATTTTTCCTGCTTTTATACATATTTCTTCAATGTAGTGAATTCAAATCTACACATCCCCAAGATGATATTAAAACTAAGTTTCCGGAATGGTTTCAACACAAGGTAATACATATATAACACTCGTTACTATGTATTTGTTAGGTAATGCATATATAACAAACAATATTATTTTAAATTTGTTAGGTCTATAAGATGAAGAAAGAAAGTTCTTCAGAATTCCACCCAGAGTTATATGCTCTTTCATTGGCGCGCACGTAATGGCCCAGACTTACACCGGTTGCATAGTCAACGGTGTTAGGTTTATGGTGGCTTCACGTGATACAAAACGTGCAACGCAAAACTCAGGGGTTATGGTGGAGGGAGAGAACGGTGAGAAATATTATGGCGTATTAGAAGAGATTATTGAGATCAGTTATCCTCGTGGGTATACAACTGTCCTATTTCGGTGCAAGTGGTACGATACTCGAGTTACGATTGAAAACAATATCACTAGTATCAGCACAGAACACGAATGGGACAAAGAAGATCAGCTCATATTTGCCCGACAAGCCAAACAAGTGTTCTACATCCAAGAACCATCTCGAGGAAAACAAAATAATAAACATAGGTGGGTCGTCGAAAATGTTAATCACCGGCAAATTTGGGATAGTGTGACATCCGTCACTTTTATTATTAATAATAATAATAATAATAATAATAAAAATTTTCAGATTTTATATATATAAATATATACATTTAGTCTTATACTACAACCCAAAATACCCTCTTTATATTCCAACAGCAGCCCAAGCCCACCTTCCTTTTTCCCCTTAGAAATTCCTGAGCCCAGTGCCCTCAGCCCACAAACCAGGCCGGCCCACTAACCCCCTTCAATGACCTGTTAACAAAAAAAAAAAAGAAAAGAAAAATGGTGCCTTCCCTGGGATTCGAACCGCTGACCATTTCCAAGCCAAACACGCGTGCAACCACTGAGCTACAAGCTCGTTCCTGATCTAAACCCAACTCAAATTGTATATTAACCTTGCCCCGCGTCCCTTTCTTTTTCCCTGGTACATCAACGAGCAGCAGCAACAGATGTGGTTTTATTTTATTTTATTTTTTTTTCTTTCTTTTCTTTTCCATTTTTGACCAATTAATTGACACTATTAACGCGAATTTAAACATGGTTTGACTTGGATTCGTGATTACCGTCCTATCAACCATCATTACACGTTCAATTAGCATCAATTCTTACCAAATTAGAGTTCTTGACGCGTTTGACATTAAACCAATAGTCAAACCTTCCAATTAACCAATCCATCGATCCTCAGTATAAATTGATGTGCCACGAACCTTCACAACTCGCTCACACTCTCTTCTTCACCTCCAATTATTCTAAAACATCTCTGATAATTATCAAACTATACGCTGTTTGACTTTTGGCTTGACCGGACAAACGAACACGATTCTACACTGTGAGTCCAATTATTTATGTGGGTTTTGTTAGTCGGCAAACATACAACAAAAGCCCCAACATTAATCGGGTTCAATATGTATGATTTGTCTGATTGTAGAAGCTAGGGTTCGTGTTTATGATTTGGGGATAAATCTGTTCAAACATAATGTATTTATTTAATTTAAACCGGAGATCATCACAACCACAGGCCTAGGCCAAGTGGTTGTGACCATGGGTTATAACCCAAGGCTCCCCGGTTCGAGTCCGGCTACGGCCACATTTTTTGGTTTCTTTTCTTTTTAAACAACAAAGCTTTATTATATATATATTAAACATTTTAAACTTATAAATTCATTTTTAAATATTAAAACTATTTTATAAATTCTAAAAAAATTATGTTTATTAAATCTGAGATAAAAGCTTTATCTACAATTTTTATTTTTCTGAAATTCATTTATTTAATATTTATAATAATTAAATCAAGTTTATTCTAATTTATTTATAAAAATCTATAAAAATATCAAAACGATCTTACTAATTTCCACAAAAATTATGTTAAGTTTTTATAACATTAAGCTTTTCAGAAATGATTTTTATTTCTGAAAAATCATTTATTTAATATTTTTAATCAATTTTTGTTAGTTTTAATCATAATTAATTCATAATAAATTCATTTTACAATATTTTTGTACCAAAATTTTACATAAATTATTTCTATTCATTTGGAACAGAAATACAATTTTTAATTCAAGAATTCTTTAATTTTAATATTTTTTAGATATTAAAATCATATTTTGACAATATGAAATAATTAGATTAAATATTCTATTTTCAAGAAAATAATTTTATAAAAATTATTTTCATACTTAAAACCTCATGTTGTGACTATATTCAATTTAAAATTTTACCAAGAGACTTTATTTATTTATTTATTGAATTCCTCATAATTAATAAACAATTTGTTTAAAAAAAACAAATAAACGTTTATCCCCAATTCGAAGCCCTAGAAATACATATATCCTAGAGTTATTTCCCTTACACATTATCTAATACTTTAGGTTGATCATTTGGGAGTAATCTCAATTCATATTTCGTTGTCCAAGTCCAATTTCAAGTTATTACGTGAACTGTGAGTATTCCTACCCCTTTTTGCTTTTATACATTTTCGGGGTGTTACATGTACACTATTACAATTTCAAATACAAGTTTACATTTTTACAATACAATTCTAGTACTATGTGCATTGCTTACAACATGCTTTATGCTTAGACATTACATGTGGATTACATTTGTACTTAGTGAAATCATTAACATGGTACAAGCCGACCTTAACATTGGATAGCGCTATTTGGATTGACAACCCGCCTAGATTGATTCTCCCCCTTTTTCATCGGAGAATCCGTGGCCAGTGTTAAGTTATCATCCATTTATTGGTTGAGTACACTACAGTTCATACAGTACATTATACAGTCACAGGGTTGATTTCGCTCATTTGTATGATACATAGTTTACATATTTGCACTGTAGCTTGCACTTGAATTGTATAACTTTTTAACCTACTATATATATCAAATCTAGGAATGTTCACCAACATTTCATATGTTGACCAAACCTATTTTTGTACATGTTTCAGGTGCAGTTTGATTTAGTGCTTTAGCAAGAGATATTTAGTGCTTTATTTCAATTCAGTTATTTCAATATTTACATTTCATTTAGACAATGTAATTTCCATTTCCATGTAAGACAATTTTGGATTATTCAATAATATTTACATTTTAGTACCATGAGCTTTTGAACAATCGTCACTACGTGGCACCTCGATGATTCCGCCATCGGGCGGGTGTTACAGTCCGGCTACGGCCACATTTTTTGGTTTCTTTTCTTTTTAAACAACAAAGCTTTATTATATATATATTAAACATTTTAAACTTATAAATTCATTTTTAAATATTAAAACTATTTTATAAATTCTAAAAAAATTATGTTTATTAAATCTGAGATAAAAGCTTTATCTACAATTTTTATTTTTCTGAAATTCATTTATTTAATATTTATAATAATTAAATCAAGTTTATTCTAATTTATTTATAAAAATCTATAAAAATATCAAAACGATCTTACTAATTTCCACAAAAATTATGTTAAATTTTTATAACATTAAGCTTTTCAGAATTGTTTTTTATTTCTGAAAAATCATTTATTTAATATTTTTAATCAATTTTTGTTAGTTTTAATCATAATTAATTCATAATAAATTCATTTTACAATATTTTTGTACCAAAATTTTACATAAATTATTTCTATTCATTTGGAACAGAAATACAATTTTTAATTCAAGAATTCTTTAATTTTAATATTTTTTAGATATTAAAATCATATTTTGACAATATGAAATAATTAGATTAAATATTCTATTTTCAAGAAAATAATTTTATAAAAATTATTTTCATACTTAAAACCTCATGTTGTGACTATATTCAATTTAAAATTTTACCAAGAGACTTTATTTATTTATTTATTGAATTCCTCATAATTAATAAACAATTTGTTTAAAAAAAAACAAATAAACGTTTATCCCCAATTCGAAGCCCTAGAAATACATATATCCTAGAGTTATTTCCCTTACACATTATCTAATACTTTAGGTTGATCATTTGGGAGTAATATCAATTCATATTTCGTTGTCCAAGTCCAATTTCAAGTTATTATGTGAACTGTGAGTATTCCTACCCCTTTTTGCTTTTATACATTTTCGGGGTGTTACATGTACACTAATACAATTTCAAATACAAGTTTACATTTTTACAATACAATTCTAGTACTATGTGCATTGCTTACAACATGCTTTATGCTTAGACATTACATGTGGATTACATTTGTACTTAGTGAAATCATTAACATGGTACAAGCCGACCTTAACATTGGATAGCGCTATTTGGATTGACAACCCGACTAGATTGATTCTCCCCCTTTTTCATCGGAGAATCCGTGGCCAGTGTTAAGTTATCATCCATTTATTGGTTGAGTACACTACAGTTCATACAGTACATTATACAGTCACAGGGTTGATTTCGCTCATTTGTATGATACATAGTTTACATATTTGCACTGTAGCTTGCACTTGAATTGTATAACTTTTTAACCTACTATATATATCAAATCTAGGAATGTTCACCAACATTTCATATGTTGACCAAACCTATTTTTGTACATGTTTCAGGTGCAGTTTGATCTAGTGCTTTAGCAAGAGATATTTAGTGCTTTATTTCAATTCAGTTATTTCAATATTTACATTTCATTTAGACAATGTAATTTCCATTTCCATGTAAGACAATTTTGGATTATTCAATAATATTTACATTTTAGTACCATGAGCTTTTGAACAATCGTCACTACGTGGCACCTCGATGATTCCGCCATCGGTTGGGGTGTTACAGATTGGTATCAGAGCCATGGTTATAGGGAACTAGGTTATTAGATAAAATGGCCTAGACTATAACCGAACTTTCATGCATAATATTTCCTAAATTGCCTTACCCTCATTTCCCTCTACTTTCCTTCGTCTATCTTTCTCTTCTTCTCCATTTCTCCTCATCTTTCATCCTGGTGCATAGAGATGGTGTCCTACAAGGAGTGGAAAGCCTACATCACCATGGAACGGGAGTAGTACCTTTTATGAAGACACTCTTAGACATAATGCCTATTCTTATTTTTGCTCCTTCAAAGTTGTTGAACTTTAATGAGTGTGATGAGGACACGTGCAATCTGGAAGGGTGGACGCCTGTACACTGGGTTTTCTGGCATAGGCAAGCATAGCGCATAAATCCAATAACGGACCTGTTATGCTTACCTGGGATTCCTGGAGTGAGTGTCCACTTATAGGCTAAAGCATGTCTTCTTTGATCACCATTGGGTTCAATTCCTTTGAAAAGTCAACGTTCTTGTTGAGTTTTACAGCTAGACAAGGGCACTCCAAGCATTTATGCAAGGTTTTTCAATAATACTCTCTCGATTCATATACAATATTTCGTATTTCACGATCTTCATATATTGCTTACAAGTTCATACTTTCATAACCATCTATGGATTTCACAATCACACTTCACCTTACCCTCTTAGCCACTTTTTAAATATTCAACACCCTACCCCAAATCATATTATTTCTTCTCTCCACGTGTTATTTATTTTAAAAACTATAACCTCATACCTTAGCACAAACTAAAGATTTCAAAAACTTGTTGTATTACCTAGTAACTTTACAAAGTACATAATATTTTTTTTAAAGGATGTCCTCGAACTTAAATTCAATTGATTATTTATTGACGTAACAAACGATTTTCTATATAATGTTTTAAACTATTACAAAGCCTACTTAGCTTGTACTATTTAACAACTTTTGCCTTATGTACAAAACCAATTTTGAAAAAAAAAAAAAAAGAAAAGAAAATTTGGAATAATATCTAGTCTCTAGATTCTCCATCGACACTCACTCATTTTCAACTTGTTCAAAAAATTTTTTTTACAATATTTGGCATATACCACAGTCATGTTTTCTTATACACTTGATTATAACCTTTGATCCAAACCCCAAAAATTTACACTGCTACATAATCTCCTTACTATAAAATAAACTCTTTATCAACTATCTACACATTCACTATTTCTCACAACCTTGATTCTGCTTAAAGATTTTTTTCATCATCCTCTCAAGAACTAAATTCATATCCTTCACCTCCTCACACATGAGCTAGTTACCCATGATAATCAAACTACAAAAAAAAACCTGATACTTGATTCTACATGATTTTTTTTTTCAAAACATCATAGTTTGTGAAACTTGATTTCCCCTTAATTTGACTATTCACTGGACATTTAATTATTCATGATACTCGTGTTTTCATTTTCTTGATCCTATTATCATTTTGTACCCAATTTTGTCACACTCATTAGCATACAATATCTAGAAATTTCCTTGCGTATTATTGTGTATTAACACAGATTGGAAATTTATTATATTGATTACGTTTATTTTTAATCATACAAGACTCTACCTTACATATATTTGAAACGTTTGGACTTGATACTTGATCTTACAGATGCTTTTCTAAGAAAGCATCATTGGTTATTACATGAAACTAGATTTTTCCCTTAATTTGACTACGCATTGAACATCTAATTATTCATGATACTCGTAAACATTTAATTATTCATGATAACACTTACACTTAATGGTTGTAGTACTTACAAACTTGCTTGCATAAACATGCTATCAATTTGCAATCTATGTGAATAATAATTGCTGCACCTAATAGAGGTCATCATGCCTTTTTCAACAGTCGGGAGAGGCCCTACAACCTGCTTCACGACTGGTGGAGGTTATCGAACATACTCAACGATTGGTAGAGGTCACTATGCCTTTTCAAACAGTCGGGAGAGGCCCTACAACCTACTCCGCGGCTGGTGGAGGCTATCGAACCTGCTCAACAATCGGTGGGATCATAGAAGGACATAAAACCCTAATGTAAGGTAAATTGATGATTCCGGTCCGGAACGTAATCATGAATTTACAGGTACGTTAGGGTAGTGTGAAATTCTATTAGAGTTTTTGGTAGGCGTCCAGTACATTTTTAAGTATCAAAGGTGTGGTGGGTTAGCTACGGTACACCCTGTATACAAACACTAATGATGCATTGAAAGTGAGACTGGAAGTCGGACCAGGAACAAACTCTAGTTATTTGGTAGTTCATTTGATCTTATCATAATCAATCAACTCACACAATTATTTTAGGATTCTAAGCTTAGTGTTTTATTAGATCCTTAATCTCTTTGTTATTCAAGACGAACCTGATCCAATCCTTAACCCACACCTATCAAATCTACTATCCAAATCATTTGAAACGGTTTATTTTGTTACCTATAAATTCACGTCGTACCTTAACTCAAATTCTCCAGACCACAGTTATCTTAATTTTTACCCAAGCATCCATAACCCTATGTTTCTAATAACTTCGGGACGAAGTTTCTAAAAGTAGGGGATGCTGTGACATCCGTCACTTTTATTATTAATAATAATAATAATAATAATAATAAAAATTTTCAGATTTTATATATATAAATATATACATTTAGTCTTATACTACAACCCAAAATACCCTCTTTATATTCCAACAGCAGCCCAAGCCCACCTTCCTTTTTCCCCTTAGAAATTCCTGAGCCCAGTGCCCTCAGCCCACAAACCAGGCCGGCCCACTAACCCCTTCAATGATCTGTTAACAAAAAAAAGAAAAGAAAAATGGTGCCTTCCCTGGGATTCGAACCGCTGACCATTTCCAAGCCAAACACGCGTGCAACCACTGAGCTACAAGCTCGTTCCTGATCTAAACCCAACTCAAATTGTATATTAACCTTGCCCCGCGTCCCTTTCTTCTTCCTGGTACATCAACGAGCAGCAGCAACAGATGTGGTTTTATTTTATTTTATTTTTTTTTTCTTTCTTTTCTTTTCCATTTTTGACCAATTAATTGACACTATTAACGCGAATTTAAACATGGTTTGACTTGGATTCGTGATTACCGTCCTATCAACCATCATTACACGTTCAATTAGCATCAATTCTTACCAAATTAGAGTTCTTGACGCGTTTGACATTAAACCAATAGTCAAACCTTCCAATTAACCAATCCATCGATCCTCAGTATAAATTGATGTGCCACGAACCTTCACAACTCGCTCACACTCTCTTCTTCACCTCCAATTATTCTAAAACATCTCTGATAATTATCAAACTATACGCTGTTTGACTTTTGGCTTGACCGGACAAACGAACACGATTCTACACTGTGAGTCCAATTATTTATGTGGGTTTCGTTAGTCGGCAAACATACAACAAAAGCCCCAACTGTGACACCCGGCAAATTCTGGTTAACAACGTTGTCTAGATGAAAGTCTACCTTAGCGAGTCACGCGTATATTGTACTTAACTGGGTTAGTTAAGTCGGGTTATGGTTCGGGAACTATCGGTTTAGTCTAGAGGGACATTGGATGTTGGTCTAGAGGTTCATTAGATGTCGGTCCTTAACCAAGTGTACAAACGGTGACGATTTGTAGGATCGTCAGGGCATACGGAACATACGAGTCTCGAGTCCCGGGAATTGGTGAACGAGTGTGAACATGTGTATTTACTTGTGTTACGTGTTTATAATCATTATGTGACTTGTCGGTACGTGAATATGTGTTAACATATGTTAAAACGGGGTTTAACGCGCAAAATACACGAAACCAGCCCCTATAGGCGATTAGGAAGGCCTAATCGCCTATAAGGGAGGCGAGTAGGCAAACATAGGGGCGAGTAGGGGCTACTCGTGTGCCCTAGGGGGCGAGTAGGCCCCAATTGCCTGAACAATCATGCGATTAGGATTCCTAATCGCGTGTAAGGGCTGCATAATCGCTAGTTACGTGCTGGACGACTAAAAACGACTATAAATACCATACTTGACCTCATAAACTTCATTATACAAACCCTAGTCGTCCCATAACCTGCCCCAACACACACACAACCTCTGGAACGCGATTTTTGATCAAAACACAAGGATTCAAGCATAATCCTTCATTCTTTCACAATTCTAAGGTTTGGTTTCCATCCATGAATCTTTATAAACGTTTTTAATCAATCCCTAATGGTCCAGACCTGTTCATAAACGAAAAAGTTTTCTGAAAATCATTAATAAGGGTTGTTAATCGGATTCTAACTAGTATACATGTGTTATGGGTGTTTATGATTAGAAAGCTAAGGTTTTTATGATTCATGATGATAGATTAACATGTCATTAGGATTAATTCAGAATACTAATAATATTATGATGATAATATCTGAGTAATTGATTATTAGGGTTGTTGTTATGCAT
Source organism: Ambrosia x helenae (assembly GCA_030844895.1). Taxonomy (NCBI): domain Eukaryota; kingdom Viridiplantae; phylum Streptophyta; class Magnoliopsida; order Asterales; family Asteraceae; genus Ambrosia; species Ambrosia x helenae. The sequence goes on from CM061225.1 coordinate 92,532,240, forward strand.
GTTAGTATGATGATTGCATGCTATGTGAATGGTGTTTGGATTACGTGATTTGCATGCAGGGCTGATAATACGAGGCAAAACGAAGGGTTTTGGTTGAAACATGTTTAGGATAGTGTTTGGGATGATATTGGGTGGTTACACACGTTCTGGATCTGATTTGGAGCGTTAAACGCGCGAAAAACCGGAACAGCAAGGTTACAGGCGAGTAGCATTCCTAATCGCCTATGTTATAGGCGAGTAGGGTGCTAATCGCCTATAACTCATGCGAGTAGAAGCCTACTCGTGTGACCTTAGGGCGATTAGCCCTAATTGCTAGTTTTACATGCAATTAGCCCTAATTGCTAGTTTTTACATGCAATTAGCCCTAATTGCTAGTTTTTACATGCAATTAGCCCTAATTGCTAGTTTTTACATGCAATTAGCCCTAATTGCTAGTTTTTACATGCAATTAGCCCTAATTGCTAGTTTTTATATGCAATTAGCCCTAATTGCTAGTTTGTATATGCAATCAGTCCTAAATGCTAGTTTACGTTTCCTAATCGCGTGTACTGCTGCTGTAAGTGTAAATTAGCATTCCGAGACCCGATTTGACATGTAGTAACATGCTAGGAACCTCGTAACATATATAATAACTTATTAACATATGTTTGGATGTAATTCGGTGATACGTGAACTATGTGCTAGGACTTGTTGTGCGTTAACGTATGTTAAGTGTAATTGCGTTATTGTATGTTTTGGAGCGTAAACATAACACGGGGAGTCTCGGGTCACCAATGGGATGTCGAGTCTTGTACTTTGGGTCAGTTAAACAGTCACGGTGTTTTCAAACGAACTTGGTTATGGTCTGGACATCTAGGGACTAATTAACCTGCGGGTTATTAGTCTAAGTACTTGTAACTGTCATATGTTAGGTCGTCGCTTTACGGGACTAGCATAGTAGCTGAGTTTACTCGGGTTAAGGAGTAACGCAACTTAAGGTGAGTTTACGGCCCCTCTTTTAAACTGGTTTTATACTTTCGGGGGAGAAAACATGTGTTAAAACTATTATTTGGTAACTACTGTCATACTATGGGTTTCTATTGTGTACTACACAATCTTTGGAAGTCCCGGGGGAACCATGAATGTGCGGGTTTGCACAATGGGGAAATGTGAATAGCGCTATTGGGAGTGACCAACCCCGCTCGTCGGCTTGGAGGGCCGGGCGAGTGCATATTGTCTCAAACAGGAACAACAGGAACAACTGGTACTTTTCGGGCACAACATCTGGTATTCGAGTTAGTAATGGTTTTCCAATCGTGGTAGTAACAAAACGTACGCCTAGCTAGCGTATACTGGTTTTCGATTTGTTATAGTATGGACAGGTGGACTTGGTACTTGGATACAAAACCTGTAAACTCACCAGCATTTTTGTGCTGACGTAAACTTTTACATGTTTTCTCAGGTCGCTAAGGTAGCACAACTGGACTAGGGCGCACGCGTCTGCACGGCGTCTAACTAGGGTTGCATAGTCTTATAAACGTTGAACTATTGTTTCATTGTTGAGATACTGTTTTGAATAAGCTTCCGCTGTAAACGGGATTTTAAACTATGTTTTGAAATTGCATTTATATTCATTTAGACTTGTTTATTGTGATCGTTGGTTTGGATCCTGGTTTGTCATGCACCTCGCGGTAAAACTCCGCAAGTGGATTTTGAGGGTGTGACAGATTGGTATCAGAGCCAATGGTTATAGTGAACTAGGACTGCATGTAGAGTCTAGTCTATAGCCGAGTCGCACACACTAGACGATCACATGGTACTAAACATTAAGGTGGTTTACGTATGGTCTTGTCGGGGTGTCTCTAAATCGCTAGTCTTTCTACGTTACATCATCCGTTCTATCTTAGGTTGGGTTACTTGTTTTCTAGGCAGTGTAGTCTATTGGAGTAACTCGTGTGCTCTTGAGACTTGTCCAAGGCTCGGACATCTCCCTTTCATACTCCAATAGAAACACTTGCCATAAACTACCGTAGTATTACGGTGTGTAGCTAAGAGTCTATGTTCGGTGACTTGAACTTTGAACTAGGAGAACACATGGAGGACCATGTAGAGCGGTTTATCATTTTGGGTGCACACAAAATCATAAACCGAAATGCATGGAAGCCCTAGTGAGCTCTGGGTTTGAGGGGATAGTCCTGGATTGGATCTAGCTTTGATCTTGTGAACATTAGTGGTTATCATTAACTGCGAAACTAAATTTTCTCGTTCTTTCTGCCAGAATCATGTCTGGAGTACGAGGAGGACGTGGAGGTGGTCGCAATGGTGGACGTGGTGGTGGTCGCGGTGGTGCTGGTGGTCGTGGTGGAGGTATTAACCTATCGCAGGCTGATCTGAACAACTTGCTCCAAGCTGCCTTTCAGTTAGGGCACAACGGTGGTGGTAAGTTGATTTATCCATTTTCTTTGCCTCATTGGTGAACCTTGTTTACATTCTTCATGGTTTCTCATACGTTTCATTTCAGGTGGTCCTGTTGACCCACCCCCACCCATGTGTACCTACAAGATGTTCCGGGACTGTAAGCCCCAGGAATTCTCTGGCACTGAGGGTGCGGTGAGCTTGCTTAGGTGGTTGGAGAAAGTGGAGTCAGTATTTCTGATGTGTAACTGTCTCCCAGAAGATCGGGTTAAGTATGCTGCTGCGTTATTCCAGGATGTGGCATTGACTTGGTGGAATGGCATCACCCAGAATATGGGTATTGGGGAGGCATATGCTATGCCATGGGAGAATTTTGTGCAGTTGCTGAAGCGTGAGTATTGTCCGAGGGAAGAGGTACAGAAGCTGGAGCACGAGGTGTGGAACCTCAAGATGACTGGGTCGGAAATTGAGAAGTATACCGTGAGGCGAAATGAGTTGGCAGTGTTGTGTCCCGATCTGCATGTGCCAGAATACCGTAGGATTGAACACTATGTCTCGGGGTTAGTACCGGAAATTGCAGGGTTAGTGGCTGCGGGAAATCATCCTACATACGCAGAGGTGGTTCGATCGGCTCATAGGATGACCAACTTAAAGGTGAATGAGGGTATTTTGCCTGCGAAGGGTTCGACTGTTAAGGCCCCAGAGAACAACAAACGCAAGTGGGAAAATGACGGGAAAGGATCTGGGCCAACACAGCAGGGTAAGAGGTTTGATAATGGGGGTTCTTCTTCTTCGGGTAACAAGCAGGGTGGTTATGCGGGGAAACTGCCCAAATGTAACAAGTGTGGACGCCATCATCAAGGGAACTGCGACAGTAACCGTTGTCACCGCTGCCAGCGAACAGGGCATTATGCTAAAGATTGTCGGGTTACACTTCCATCGACCCAGGCCCCGACTACGAACTCAGCTCCGACTACTCAAGGGACTACAGGAAGACAAGGATGCTACAACTGTGGTGACACTGGGCATTACAAGAAGGATTGCCCAAAATTGAAGCAGGGTGGAAACAACGGTAATGGGAACAACGGGGGCGGCGGCAGAAATGCACGTGCCTTCGTCATTGGAGCCGCTGAGGCTAGACAGGACCCTGACACAGTCACCGGTACGTTTCTTCTTAATAACCGTTCTGTTAGTGTGTTATTTGATTCTGGTGCCGACAAGAGTTTTGTATCCATGGATGTTAGTCGACTGCTAGATGTAGTACCCGTACCATTAGAGACCAAGTATATTATTGAGTTGGCTGACGGGAAAACGATTGAAGCTACTAGTATCCTTCGGAGTGTCAATTAGAGTTGTCGGGTTTATCGTTCCCCATCGACCTTATGCCGGTACCATTGGGTAGTTTTGACGTTGTGGTAGGAATGGATTGGTTATCTTTGTATCGCGCGGAGATTGTCTGTTACGATAAGGTTATTCGGATTCCTCTCCCTGATGGAGAATTCCTTTCTGTATACGGTATCAAGGGTGGTGTTCCGTTAAACATCATCTCTAGCATGAAAGCCCTTAAGTGTCTTCGAAAGGGTTATCCAGCCGTTTTGGCACTTTTATCTGTTTCCTCGGTTGATGAGAAGAAGATCGACGACATTCCGGTGGTACGCGAGTTTCCTGATGTTTTTCCCGATGATTTATCTGGTCTTCCTCCTCATCGTCAAGTCGAGTTCGGTATTGATCTTGTACCAGGGGCTGCTCCTATTGCTCGGGCCCCCTACCGTCTTGCACCTCCCGAGATGCAGGAATTGTCTAGTCAGTTACAGGAACTCTTGGACAAGGGTTTCATCCGGCCAAGTTCTTCCCCTTGGGAGCCCCGATTCTATTTATTAAGAAGAAGGATGGAAGTTTCCGATTGTGTGTGGACTATAGAGAACTGAACAAATTGACCGTCAAGAACCGTTATCCTCTTCCACGTATTGATGACCTATTCGACCAGCTTCAGGGTTCTAGTTTTTATTCCAAGATCGACTTGAGGTCCGGTTATCACCAGCTGCGCGTCAGGGAGGCTGACGTTGCAAAGACTGCCTTTCGTACACGTTATGGCCATTTCGAATTCTTGGTCATGCCTTTCGGTCTCACGAACGCACCGGCGGTTTTCATGGACTTGATGAACCGCGTCTGTAAACCATATCTTGACAAGTTCGTCATTGTGTTTATTGATGACATTCTGATCTACTCTAGGAACAAGACCGAACACGAGGAACACCTGCGTTTGGTTTTGGAACTCTTGCGACGGAGAACAACTTTACGCCAAGTTCTCAAAGTGTGACTTTTGGTTACGCGAAGTTCAATTCCTAGGACATGTGGTTAATGAACTAGGGATTCATGTCGATCCAGCTAAGATCGAAGCGATCAAGGACTGGGGAGCGCCTAAGACGCCAACTGAGGTGCGGCAATTCCTAGGCCTTGCGGGCTACTATCGTCGTTTCATTCAGGGGTTCTCGAAGATCGCTCAACCCCTGACCACTCTCACTCAGAAGGATAGGAAATTCGACTGGGGTGAATCACAAGAGTCAGCGTTTGAGGAACTAAAGTCTAAACTGTGTTCTGCTCCTATTTTGTCTTTACCTGAGGGCCCTGATGATTTTGTTGTTTACTGTGATGCTTCTATTCATGGTCTCGGTTGCGTGTTGATGCAACGCGAGAAGGTAATTGTGTATGCTTCTCGTCAACTCAAGGTGCACGAGAAGAACTACACCACTCATGATTTGGAGTTGGGTGCAGTGGTTTTCGCGTTGAAAATTTGGAGACATTACTTGTACGGTACCAAATGCACCATCTACACCGATCACAAGAGTCTCCAACATATTTTCGACCAACAACACTTGAACATACGGCAGCGTCGTTGGATTGAACTTCTGAACGACTATGATTGTGCTATTAAGTACCATCCTGGCAAGGCGAATGTTGTAGCAGACGCCTTGAGCAGGAAGGAATCTACTAAACCTCGTCGCGTTCGGGCGTTGCAGCTCACCATTCATTCATCTCTACCTGATCAACTCCGTTCTGCTCAGTTGGAAGCTTTGAAGGAGGAAAACCTTAAAGCTGAAACTATGCACGGTGCCGACAAGCACCTAGAGCGAAGGCCTGATGGCCTGCACTATTTCGCAGAACGTATATGGGTTCCTTTATTCGGGGGACTACGGGAGCTTGTCCTTGATGAGGCTCATAAGTCCCGGTATTCTATTCATCCTGGTTCGGATAAGATGTACCAAGATCTGAAGGTGCTTTACTGGTGGCCAAACATGAGGTCGGACATAGCCTCATACGTGAGCAAATGCTTGACCTGTGCTAAGGTCAAGGTGGAATACCAGAAACCGTCGGGTCTCTTGCAACAACCTGAAATTCCGGAATGGAAATGGGAACGGATTACTATGGATTTTGTCACACAACTTCCTAAATCACCTAGCGGGAATGACAAGATATGGGTGATTGTCGATCGGTTGACGAAATCAGCTCATTTTCTTGCTATTAAGGAGACCGACACCATGGATCGTTTGGCTCGTCTTTATTTGAAGGAAGTTGTTTCTAAGCACGGGGTGCCAGTTTATATTATCTCGGATCGTGACTCCCATTTTACTTCTCACTTCTGGAAGTCCTTGCACAAGGCTTTGGGTACCCAACTAGACATGAGTACGGCTTATCACCCATAGACTGACGGTCAGAGTGAGCGTACGATTCAAACTTTAGAAGACATGCTGCGGGCATGTGTGATCGATTTTGGCAAGGGTTGGGAAGCTCATCTACCGTTAGTAGAATTCTCGTACAATAACAGTTATCACACGAGCATCAAGGCAGCTCCGTTCGAAGCACTGTACGGACGGAAATGCCGTTCTCCTCTTTGTTGGGCTGAGGTGGGTGAGAGTCAACTCACTGGGCCTGAACTAGTGTACGAAACTTCGGAAAAGATCGTACAGATTCGTAACCGGTTGGCAGCGGCACGGGACCGGCAAAAGAGTTATGCCGATCAGCGTCGCAAACCATTGGAATTCCAAGTCAATGACAAGGTACTTCTAAAAGTCTCACCGTGGAAGGGCGTCATACGCTTTGGGAAGCGTGGCAAACTCAACCCACGATATGTCGGACCATTTACGATCCTGGAACGGATTGGACCGGTGGCATATCGTCTTGATTTACCGACGGAGCTCGGTAACGTACATAACGTCTTTCACGTGTCAAACTTGAAGAAGTGTCTGGCTGACGAGTCTCTCATCGTTCCACTAGAAGAGATCAAGGTTGATGATCGTCTTCGGATTGTGGAAGAACCTGTGGAGATCCTTGATTACAAGATTCGTAGCCTACGTCACAGCAAGATTCGTATCGTTAAGGTTCGGTGGAACTCGAACCGGGGACCGGAATATACGTGGGAACGGGAGGATCAGATGAAGTCTAAGTATCCTCATCTTTTTCCTAAGGAAGCGTTCGAGTCGAGATATGTCTCTTCTGCAGCTGAATGAATCTCGGGGCGAGATTCCTTTTAACGTGGGGATGATGTGACAACTCTGGTAAATCTCTCTTTTGGTTCCTATCTTTTGTTTATTTCCTTCGTTACTTCTTTTGTTCTTTTGGTACTTGTGCAATTTTCGGGACGAAAATTCTTTTAACGTGGGGATGATGTGACACCCGGCAAATTCTGGTTAACAACGTTGTCTAGATGAAAGTCTACCTTAGCGAGTCACGCGTATATTGTACTTAACTGGGTTAGTTAAGTCGGGTTATGGTTCGAGAACTATCGGTTTAGTCTAGAGGGACATTGGATGTTGGTCTAGAGGTTCATTAGATGTCGGTCCTTAACCAAGTGTACAAACGGTGACGATTTGTAGGATCGTCAGGGCATACGGAACATACGAGTCTCGAGTCCCGGGAATTGGTGAACGAGTGTGAACATGTGTATTTACTTGTGTTACGTGTTTATAATCATTATGTGACTTGTCGGTACGTGAATATGTGTTAACATATGTTAAAACGGGGTTTAACGCGCAAAATACACGAAACCAGCCCCTATAGGCGATTAGGAAGGCCTAATCGCCTATAAGGGAGGCGAGTAGGCAAACATAGGGGCGAGTAGGGGCTACTCGTGTGCCCTAGGGGGCGAGTAGGCCCCAATTGCCTGAACAATCATGCGATTAGGATTCCTAATCGCGTGTAAGGGCTGCATAATCGCTAGTTACGTGCTGGACGACTAAAAACGACTATAAATACCATACTTGACCTCATAAACTTCATTATACAAACCCTAGTCGTCCCATAACCTGCCCCAACACACACACAACCTCTGGAACGCGATTTTTGATCAAAACACAAGGATTCAAGCATAATCCTTCATTCTTTCACAATTCTAAGGTTTGGTTTCCATCCATGAATCTTTATAAACGTTTTTAATCAATCCCTAATGGTCCAGACCTGTTCATAAACGAAAAAGTTTTCTGAAAATCATTAATAAGGGTTGTTAATCGGATTCTAACTAGTATACATGTGTTATGGGTGTTTATGATTAGAAAGCTAAGGTTTTTATGATTCATGATGATAGATTAACATGTCATTAGGATTAATTCAGAATACTAATAATATTATGATGATAATATCTGAGTAATTGATTATTAGGGTTGTTGTTATGCATGTTAGTATGATGATTGCATGCTATGTGAATGGTGTTTGGATTACGTGATTTGCATGCAGGGCTGATAATACGAGGCAAAACGAAGGGTTTTGGTTGAAACATGTTTAGGATAGTGTTTGGGATGATATTGGGTGGTTACACACGTTCTGGATCTGATTTGGAGCGTTAAACGCGCGAAAAACCGGAACAGCAAGGTTACAGGCGAGTAGCATTCCTAATCGCCTATGTTATAGGCGAGTAGGGTGCTAATCGCCTATAACTCATGCGAGTAGAAGCCTACTCGTGTGACCTTAGGGGCGATTAGCCCTAATTGCTAGTTTTACATGCAATTAGCCCTAATTGCTAGTTTTTACATGCAATTAGCCCTAATTGCTAGTTTTTACATGCAATTAGCCCTAATTGCTAGTTTTTACATGCAATTAGCCCTAATTGCTAGTTTTTATATGCAATCAGTCCTAAATGCTAGTTTACGTTTCCTAATCGCGTGTACTGCTGCTGTAAGTGTAAATTAGCATTCCGAGACCCGATTTGACATGTAGTAACATGCTAGGAACCTCGTAACATATATAATAACTTATTAACATATGTTTGGATGTAATTCGGTGATACGTGAACTATGTGCTAGGACTTGTTGTGCGTTAACGTATGTTAAGTGTAATTGCGTTATTGTATGTTTTGGAGCGTAAACATAACACGGGGAGTCTCGGGTCACCAATGGGATGTCGAGTCTTGTACTTTGGGTCAGTTAAACAGTCACGGTGTTTTCAAACGAACTTGGTTATGGTCTGGACATCTAGGGACTAATTAACCTGCGGGTTATTAGTCTAAGTACTTGTAACTGTCATATGTTAGGTCGCCGCTTTACGGGACTAGCATAGCAGCTGAGTTTACTCGGGTTAAGGAGTAACGCAACTTAAGGTGAGTTTACGGCCCCTCTTTTAAACTGGTTTTATACTTTCGGGGGAGAAAACATGTGTTAAAACTATTATTTGGTAACTACTGTCATACTATGGGTTTCTATTGTGTACTACACGATCTTTGGAAGTCCCGGGGGGAACCATGAATGTGCGGGTTTGCACAACGGGGAAATGTGAATAGCGCTATTGGGAGTGACCAACCCCGCTCGTCGGCTTGGAGGGCCGGGCGAGTGCATATTGTCTCAAACAGGAACAACAGGAACAACTGGTACTTTTCGGGCACAACATCTGGTATTCGAGTTAGTAATGGTTTTCCAATCGTGGTAGTAACAAAACGTACGCCTAGCTAGCGTATACTGGTTTTCGATTTGTTATAGTATGGACAGGTGGACTTGGTACTTGGATACAAAACCTGTAAACTCACCAGCATTTTTGTGCTGACGTAAAACTTTTACATGTTTTCTCAGGTCGCTAAGGTAGCACAACTGGACTAGGGCGCACGCGTCTGCACGGCGTCTAACTAGGGTTGCATGGTCTTATAAACGTTGAACTATTGTTTCATTGTTGAGATACTGTTTTGAATAAGCTTCCGCTGTAAACGGGATTTTAAACTATGTTTTGAAATTGCATTTATATTCATTTAGACTTGTTTATTGTGATCGTTGGTTTGGATCCTGGTTTGTCATGCACCTCGCGGTAAAACTCCGCAAGTGGATTTTGAGGGTGTGACACCAACATTAATCGGGTTCAATATGTATGATTTGTCTGATTGTAGAAGCTAGGGTTCGTGTTTATGATTTGGGGATAAATCTGTTCAAACATAATGTATTTATTTAATTTAAACCGGAGATCATCACAACCACAGGCCTAGGCCAAGTGGTTGTGACCATGGGTTATAACCCAAGGCTCCCCGGTTCGAGTCCGGCTACGGCCACATTTTTGGTTTCTTTTCTTTTTAAACAACAAAGCTTTATTATATATATATATTAAACATTTTAAACTTATAAATTCATTTTTTAAATATTAAAACTATTTTATAAATTCTAAAAAAATTATGTTTATTAAATCTGAGATAAAAGCTTTATCTACAATTTTTATTTTTCTGAAATTCATTTATTTAATATTTATAATAATTAAATCAAGTTTATTCTAATTTATTTATAAAAATCTATAAAAATATCAAAACGATCTTACTAATTTCCACAAAAATTATGTTAAGTTTTTATAACATTAAGCTTTTCAGAAATGATTTTTATTTCTGAAAAATCATTTATTTAATATTTTTAATCAATTTTTGTTAGTTTTAATCATAATTAATTCATAATAAATTCATTTTACAATATTTTTGTACCAAAATTTTACATAAATTATTTCTATTCATTTGGAACAGAAATACAATTTTTAATTCAAGAATTCTTTAATTTTAATATTTTTTAGATATTAAAATCATATTTTGACAATATGAAATAATTAGATTAAATATTCTATTTTCAAGAAAATAATTTTATAAAAATTATTTTCATACTTAAAACCTCATGTTGTGACTATATTCAATTTAAAATTTACCAAGAGACTTTATTTATTTATTTATTGAATTCCTCATAATTAATAAACAATTTGTTTAAAAAAAACAAATAAACGTTTATCCCCAATTCGAAGCCCTAGAAATACATATATCCTAGAGTTATTTCCCTTACACATTATCTAATACTTTAGGTTGATCATTTGGGAGTAATCTCAATTCATATTTCGTTGTCCAAGTCCAATTTCAAGTTATTACGTGAACTGTGAGTATTCCTACCCCTTTTTGCTTTTATACATTTTCGGGGTGTTACATGTACACTATTACAATTTCAAATACAAGTTTACATTTTTACAATACAATTCTAGTACTATGTGCATTGCTTACAACATGCTTTATGCTTAGACATTACATGTGGATTACATTTGTACTTAGTGAAATCATTAACATGGTACAAGCCGACCTTAACATTGGATAGCGCTATTTGGATTGACAACCCGCCTAGATTGATTCTCCCCCTTTTCATCGGAGAATCCGTGGCCAGTGTTAAGTTATCATCCATTTATTGGTTGAGTACACTACAGTTCATACAGTACATTATACAGTCACAGGGTTGATTTCGCTCATTTGTATGATACATAGTTTACATATTTGCACTGTAGCTTGCACTTGAATTGTATAACTTTTTAACCTACTATATATATCAAATCTAGGAATGTTCACCAACATTTCATATGTTGACCAAACCTATTTTTGTACATGTTTCAGGTGCAGTTTGATCTAGTGCTTTAGCAAGAGATATTTAGTGCTTTATTTCAATTCAGTTATTTCAATATTTACATTTCATTTAGACAATGTAATTTCCATTTCCATGTAAGACAATTTTGGATTATTCAATAATATTTACATTTTAGTACCATGAGCTTTTGAACAATCGTCACTACGTGGCACCTCGATGATTCCGCCATCGGTTGGGGTGTTACAGATAGACCACCACAACTCGAGAATGTTCAAAACGTAGACACTGAGTTAGGCGAGGATGTTGGCGAGGATGTTGACGTCGTTCACAATAACTCTTCATCTAATATTGGCCTAATTATTGACTTCCACCAATACTTTCAAAACATATCTTCTCATGCTACTCCAGGTGAGAATGCAATGGAAGTTGATGCCCGAGCAATAACGACAGTGAAGTTGCTGATGCTGGGTCATATTATGACGAGGACGATCCAGATTATGATGACATGGAGTCTGATTAAAAAACAGTAATTGTTGATGATTTCATGTATTTATACTTTATTTATTACATATAATAATATGACTAATAGTTTTTATTTCCTTTTTGCAGGACAGTATGAGTTCGTTTTTGTTTTTGTTTGTGTATTTGATGGCCGCTGTTATGGGCCATGGGGGAGACGGTGCAGGGGCGCCGCCACCGCCACCAGGCGGTGATGATTGGTGGAACAACCACCAGGAAGACGGTGGTAAGTCTTACAATTCTTTACTGTTTACTATTTTTACTTCTTTTTCAATTCTAATACTAATTATTTTTAACTCTAAATGCAGCTCCTCGTCGGAGAACACGGGGCCCTGCAAAAAACAAGGGCTTAAGAAAAGCGCTTAAGACAGGCAAAGGCAAGGTAGCGATTCCATTTGATGATGCCGCCACCAACATGCCTGTAGGCAAAGATGGCGGCTACTTCGGCCGGGAGGCGTCCATGCATATATGGCGTGAGATCCCGTTGGATGTGGAAGGATGGGATAATGTTTCTGAGGCTTACAAAGACAAGTTATTTGAGATTTTAAAGGTTAGTGATTTGTAAATATATATTCTATATATTATTTGTTGATTTTTTTTTCTATCTGACTAGCTTGTTTGATTTAATTATTAGGGTTGCTTCGACTTGGATGCTATTAATGAAGAAATGAATGCCGCTAAAAAAAAGGAGGCATTATGGCGGTTATCAGAAGGCGATACAGCGACCGCAAAGCCGACGCAAAGCGTTATTATTTGCGGGTGCTGGGAGATGATGGGGATGTGGAGTTAGCAAAGCAAAATCCTCCCAAGGGTATGAAATTGGAAAACTGGCATCGAGCTGTTGATCACTTCTGCACACCAGAGCATAAGAGGAAGTCTGCACTTGCTAAAGCCGCCCGCCAGAAACAAATGAACACATACCGAGGTGGATCGAGCTCTCTTGCCAGTCATTGTTACAAGAAGGTATATACACACACATATACATAGACGATAATGTTTATTTAACTTATAATTTAACTTTTAATGTTAAACAGGGCGTGGAACGGTATGAAGCATACCGTATTGGACATATAGGAAGGCAGGGGACGTTTGATAGCCCTCAGAATGAAGAGAATTATGTAAGCATTTATTTATAATCTATTGTATACATTTATAATCTATTAAATCACTTTTGTAAAATACAGCACAAGTTAAAGTCACGGGTTGAGTCTGAACGTCAACGGATCGCCGAAGAAGAAAGAGGAGAAGCAGGCAGCTCCGAACAGGCGGATCAGGTTGGTATTTTTGAAGAGGTGTTGGGTAGTCGTCGCAGACATGTTATCGGGATTGGGCATATGCCTTTTCCGAAAGAAAGCCTTCCTCAAGTTACACCTACGGAACCGAATATTACACAGGTATCTCTTTGTAGTTTAAATGTTAGTATTTGACCTGTTTGGTATAAATATTTTTAGTAAATAGAATATTTGACCCATTTGGTATATATTTGTAGTTTAAATGTTGATAGTTAACCCATTTGGTATAAATATGTTTAGTAAATAGGATATTTGACCCATTTGGTATATATTTGTAGTTTAAATGTTGATAGTTGACCCATTTGGTATAAATATGTTTAGTAAATAGGATAGTTGACCCATTTGGTATAAATATGTTTAGTAAATAGGATATTTGACCCATTTGGTATATATTTGTAGTTTAAATGTTGATAGTTGACCCATTTGGTATAAATATGTTTAGTAAATAGGATAGTTGACCCATTTGGTATAAATATGTTTAGTAAATAGGATATTTGACCCATTTGGTATATATTTGTAGTTTAAATGTTGATAGTTGACCCATTTGGTATAAATATGTTTAGTAAATAGGATATTTGACCCATTTGGTATATATTTGTAGTTTAAATATTGATAGTTGACCCATTTGGTATAAATATGTTTAGTAAATAGGATAGTTGACCCATTTGGTATAAATATGTTTAGTAAATAGGATAGTTGACCCATTTGGTATATATTTGTAGTTTAAATGTTGATAGTTGACCCATTTGGTATATATTTGTAGTTTAAATGTTGATACTTGACCTATTTGGTATATATATGTTTTGTAGGAGCACATTAATGATATAATAGCGACTCCTCAATTCCAAGCGCAATTGCTCCAAATGGCTAATCAATTGGTCCAACAAAGGCTTGGAAATCTAGGCGGAAGTGGTAATAGTGGCGATCACGATCACGACGATGAAGCCGAAGACGAAGAGCAAGGCGAAGACTTTTAGGCAACTTTGGTATGTTTGTTTAGTTTTGATGGTGTAGACTTGATTCAAATATTAGGTTGGTATGTTAGTTTATTTTGTTTGATATGTTTTGACGAATGTTCGTTTAACTTTGTTACGTTTATTTTATATATATGTAGATGTTGGTTTATTATTTTTGTTATTATTTAGTTTGGTTATGCGTGTGCAGAGTAAACGAATAGCAAAAAAAAAAAAAAAAAAAAAAAAAAAAAAAAAAAAAGACCTTTAGCGGCGACGCGTAGCCGCTAAAAGTCTTACCCAGGATGCACAGAAATCTGCCACGTGGCATGCCACGTGGAAAAAAAAAAGTTAAAAGATAATGCCACGTAGATAATTACTTTTAGCGGCTACACCTTTAGCGGCCACAGGAGCAATAGCGACAGACTAAAGCTGGCAGGACTTTTAGCGGCAGCCGTGGCCGCTAAAGGTCTTGCTGCCGCTAAAGGTATGCCTTTAGCGGCAGCAAGCGTGGCCACTAAAGGTCGACTTCCTTGTAGTGGACCCCCGTTGTTTTGCAGGTGTGAAACCATAACATTCTCAAACAAGTGTGCACTCTTTTTTATTGTTGTTTTTACCGTAGTAATACAACCTTTGGTGGTTCTAATCGTAAAGGCTAACAAGGACTTATTTTACATTGGTGGTTAACATGAGTTCACTATATAAGTGGAATTCTAGGCATTTTGTTTGCATAAAACAATTAGAATAAACACACAAAGAGATATAATAGAAAATGATAAGTGAGTGTGTTTAATCGGTTTATGTACATTTGAGGTAGACCCTATGCTTATGGCTCAGTGGTCATGGAAAATGAGGGAAGACTCTTGGCCTTTTGTTATGAGTTCGATTTCTGAGCTCACCAGGATTTTACAAGCTTTCTATTGTTGTGTCTTCAGACGGGTGGGGGTTGGGTTTTCCACGGTCTGGAAACCACATGGGCGGCTTTGGCTCCCAGTGGGAGCCAAATTTGTAGAAGTGCTCCCGTAAGGAGTCGGGCAGAAATGTTTTGTTGGTTTTCTAAAAAAATGTACATTTGAGGCAAATTATAAATGGAAACTTCAATTAGGAATAGTGAAAACTTTCGTTTGTAAATGATGTCCTGATTAGTGATGTAAACGTCCTGTTGCTTCTACTTTAGCCTTCACACGAATTTCAAACTCGGATCCACCATCTGTAGGAACCCTTCGCGTATAAAATAAAATAAACAACTTTATTTGTTGTCGAGAGTAGGTAAAAGACAAAGATGATTGAATTGTATTATTATTGTGTGTATTGATATTACATACAAGCCTTTCAATTTATAGGCCAAAGACAGAAGCTAAAAATGGATACAAAGGCTGGATTGTAAATGAGATGAGCTGTGATTGCGAATGTGATGAGCTATGATTGTGGGCGTAATATATGGGAGATGATGTTGCCAAAAAAAACTGATCTTAGGAATATTCTATTTTCTAACATTCCCCCTCAAGTTGAATGGTAGGGTCACCAACATTTAACTTGCCCAAACATTTGTTGAAGATTCTTCCGCAGACGGCTTTTGTTAGAATATCGGCTAGCTGGTCCTCGGATCGTACGAATGGAAGTTCGATAACCCCTGAGTCAATTTTTTCCTTGATGAAATTTCGATCTACCTCTATGTATTTTGTTCGGTCATGTTGCACAGGATTCTCAGATATTTGAATGGCTGCTTTGTTATCACAGAGAATTTGATTTGGTTTACTTGGAGGGAAGCCAACTTCAGTGAGGAGTTTTTTAATCCATAGAACTTCGGTTAGACCTCGTGCTATTCCTTCTGAACTCAGCTTCTGCACTGGAAAGAGCCACTACCTTTTGTTTCTTGCTTCTCCAAGTCACGAGGTTACCCCCTACAAGGGTAAAGTATCCTGCCGTGGATCTCCTGTTACTTTTGTCCCCTGCCCAGTCGACATCAGTATAAACTTGAGTGTCTAAGTGACCATTTGCTTTGAACAAGACACCATGTCCAGCAGTTCCTTTAAGATATCTAATGATTCTTAAAGCTGCTTCCATATGTGTTTGTTGGGGTTGATGCATAAATTGACTTACTACCCCAACAACATAGGCTATGTCCGGCTGAGTGTGTGACAGATATATTAATTTTCCTACAATGCGTTGATATTGACCTCTGTCAGCTGACTGCGCTCCTTCTTCAATAAAGAGCTTTTGGTTCATAATCATGGGAGTGTCCGAGGGTTTGCAATCAATCATTCCTGTTTCAGCTAATAAATCACAAACATATTTCCTTTGGCAAATAAAATCCCTTGATTGGACCTTAGGACCTCGATTCCAAGGAAGTACTTGAGTCTTCCCAAATCTTTCATCTCGAACTCTTTAAACAAGTTTACCTTCAGTTTCTCCATCTCTTCTTTGTCATTTCCTGTTACAATCATATCATCCACATAGATAATAAGACAAGTTATGAGTTTACCTCTACGTTTAAGAAACAATGTATGATCCGAGTTACTCTGCTTGAATCCATATTTTTTCATGGCTAGGGTAAATCTACCAAACCAGGCTCGAGGAGATTGTTTAAGCCCATATATGGATTTTTTTTTAGTAAACAGACTTCTCCTGGTTTAAAGTCTCCGGTGAACCCTGGTGGTGCTTCCATATATACTTCTTCTTTGAGTTCCCCATGTAGGAAGGCATTTTTAACGTCAAACTGATGAAGTGGCCATTGTTTATTTGCGGCTATAGAAAACAGAACCCTGATGGTGTTGATCTTCGCGACCGGAGAAAAAGTTTCGGAATAGTCAATTCCGTATGTCTGTGTATATCCCTTGACTACCAGTCGTGCTTTGTATCTTTCAATGGTTCCATCTGGGTTGTGTTTTACTGTAAATACCCACCGACACCCGACCGTTTTTTTTCCTGTTGGAAGGACACATTTTTTCCATGTGTCATTTTTCCTAAGAGCATCATTTCAGAATTCATGGCTTCTTTCCAGTTCTCAGACTTGAGTGCTTGTTCAATTGTGGTTGGAGTTTCTTCAGAGTATAGAGATGCAGCGAATGCCTTGGCTTCTTGTGAAAGATTTCCTTTAGCAATATTCGCCATGGGATATTTTGAACCTCTAGTTTCTTTTTCTGGGGAGTATCTTTTTGGAGGAACCCCTCTGTTTGCCCTGGGAGGCAGGACATATTTTTCTCTGATTTCTTCTGAATGAGTTTCTTCTGGAGTTTCCTGGCTATCAAACACAGGCTCATCAATAGTATTAGATTCATCAGAAGGGTAAACATTAGCAAAATCATCATGGAGGTTATAATTATTGAAGTCCTTAGATGAATTACTCGTACCTGAAGAGTTACTTACCTCTGATATCAGGATTGGAGGAGTGTCATCAGAGGGTAGAGGGTGGAGCACTGCTATTCTGGACATCGGGTTGTGTAAACGATGTTGTCTGTGACTCATCTTGGGATGCCTCGTTTTGGAAACTGCTAGCGCTTCCTCTTTCTGTAGATTCTAAGACAGGTTCTAACCAACTTAGTGGGTCTATTACTTCCCCCTGACCACTGCGTCGGGAAGCATAATAATATTCAGTTTCGAGGAAGTCGCAATCCATTGTTGTGTGCATATGTCTGGTTCTGTCAGTTTTTGGTATGTGAACAAATGAAGAACAACCAAAGACTCGTGGTTCAAGAGTAAGAGTGGGAGGTACTTTAGTAAGTTTTGATAGTGTTTCTAAGGGAGTTTTTAATTTAAGGATTTTGGTTGGAAGACGATTGATTAAGTAAGTGGCGGTAGACACAGCTTCAGGCCAGAAACTGCTCGGAACTTGTGATTCAATTAACAATGCCCGAGTAATTTCTAGGAGAATTCTATTTTTCCGTTCTACAACACCATTCTGTTCTGAAGTATGTGCACAGGAGGTCTGGTGAATAATTCTTTTGGTTTCAAGAAATTGTTTCATATGTGAGTTAATGAATTCACCACCATTATCGGATCGGAGGATTTGAATTTTTCTTTGAAATTGAGTTTTAATCATGGCATAAAAAATGGTAAACTTATCAAACACTTCGGATTTGTGTTTCAAAAAATAGACCCAAGTCATTCGAGTACAATCATCCACAAATAGAAGAAAGTAACGAAAGTTTTGTCCGCCAAAAATTGGGGCTGGACCCCAGACATCTGAGTGAATCAGAGAGAAAGGTACATCAACCCTTGTGTTGGTTGGTTTGTACGTTTTTCTATGACTCTTAGCAAACTTGCAAGTATCACAGTTTGAAACATTATTGGAAGAAAACAATTTTGGAAATAAAATGTGTAAATAACCCGTAGATGGGTGTCCCAGTCTTCTATGCCATAACCAAGCTTCGCGGTCCAGAGACCCATGTGCAAGCATTACAGTACCCGATTGAGTCACCTCGTCCACATGGTACAACCCTTGTCGTTCAGTGCCACGCCCAATGATCGCTCCCGTCCTGATATCCTATAAGATACAAAACGTTGGATGCATTAGAACGGTGCAATTAAGTTCTTTTGTCACATGACTTATTGACAACAATTTATGTGACAATGTGGGAACGTAAAGACAATTTGAAAGTTTCAATGTTTTGGAAATTTTGATGGTTCCCCCTGTCTCTACATTCATTCTTTCCCCATTTGCTGTTTGAATGTATGCCTTTTCTGGTTTAGTTGACGAAATAAAATCCGACAGTTCGTATGACATTGTGTCGGTTGCACCACAATCAAAAATCCAAGACTCGTCCCCTTTTTCGAAATTCATAGCCATATTTGCAAGTCCTGTTTTATTTGGGTCAGATTTTAATATTTTGTTTTTATGAGGGACTGAACATGAAAATATTTGAGGTTTAAGTTTGGAAGGGTCTGAGGTTATCTCCTCAAACCCTGTACCTGTGACCAGAGCTTCTTCTTCATCTTGTTCAGCCACTGAAATTCCGGCGAAGCCGCCGCTGTTATTATCCACGCCGGTAGCACCATGGTTGTTGCCGTGGCGACAGCAGCCTTCCCTTTCTCTTGTCCGTTTCTCTTAACTCCTTTCTTGTGGCCATCATTCCACCAGTCGGAATACCCAACAATCCTGAAACACTCTTCTTTAGTATGTTTAGTCATACCGCAGTGGGTACACTTTAGGTGGGTTTTATCGGTTTTTGTGGGTTGAGTCAGACGAGTTCCCTTCGACACAAGGTTGGATCCGGTTTCCGGATCTGTGACACAGAGTCCAGCAGCAACCCTGATGTTTCGTCTTTTGTACCGAGAATATTCTGATGAGCTTCTTCTTTTCTTACGGTTGCGTAGGCTGCTTCTGCGGTGGGTAACACATCTGATCGGGGTATCTCCCTTTTTATGGGTTCATATTGCCGATCCAAGGCATTCAAAAACTGGAACAGCTTCTGTTCGGATCTGAGTTTAGTAAAGATCTTGATGTCTTCTGGGCATTTCATTGGGTTTGGGTCAATTCTTTCAATTTCTCCCCAAATTCCTTGGAGAGCAATCCAAAGACTCTCAAGTGAGGTCTCGTTTTGCTTGATTTCGTTTGCTTTAACATGAAGATTGAAGGTTTGAAGCTTATCTTTACCGCTACTGTAAGTGACAACGAGAGCATCCCACAATGTTTTAGCGTTTGGGAACTCGGTTAGGTTGTTGGCGAGTGTTAGTTCAATATTCTGAATGAGCCACGAGAAGACGATAAGATCGTCTTGTTCCCATTGCTCATAAGAGTCATCGCTTGGATCTGGGGGGTCTGAGGTTAAGTGTTTTAACAAGCCTTTTGATTTTCCGCCTATGGCAACTCGAATCATTCGAGTCCATAAAGCGTAATTTTGGCTATTAAGCTTGAGGTTGATTTGTAAGTTGTCGGACAGTTTTGGGTTTTGTGGTTGGATATTGAGGCCATTCTTGAAAAGGTTGGCTAGTTGTATTGACAAATCGGAACCCGAGTTACCGTCGTCTGACATGGCAGCTGGGTTTTGATCGAAACGGGAAAAAATCGGTAGTTGATGAGCAGGCCAGTATTAGAGTCGGAAAACCCGCTCTGATACCATGTTGTCGAGAGTAGGTAAAAGACAAAGATGATTGAATTGTATTATTATTGTGTGTATTGATATTACATACAAGCCTTTCAATTTATAGGCCAAAGACAGAAGCTAAAAATGGATACAAAGGCTGGATTGTAAATGAGATGAGCTGTGATTGTGAATGTGATAAGCTATGATTGTGGGCGTAATATATGGGAGATGATGTTGCCAAAAAAAACTGATCTTAGGAATATTCTATTTTCTAACATTATTACAATTACAAAAGAAATGAAAGCAAAATTACAATACGTGTTACAACTGAAATAAAAAAAAATACAAGAAGGAGAAGAGACAGAATGTTGATGATGGCTAAGAATCGTGTTGAACACGGGGTCCTTAAAACAAATTCCGAGTCTATTACGAGAGCTCGTTTTGTTTCGCATGGTATAACAACCGAAGCAGTAATACTGCCGGTGTTGGCTCTAAAACCCGAAAAGGACCTTGAAAAACTTGAAAATAAGAATAGAAGATTGCTAGAAAGTTTTTAGAGAAAAATTGGTGATTAAGTGTGACTCCAAACCAAGGGATTCTTTGCTTTTATAGTGGAGAAGTGAGTCAAATCAGTCAAAGAGATTAAAACAAAAATTAAAGTGAATTGAACGTCTTCAATGCCATTTAATTATGTTTTAATTCTTAACCGTTACTGTTTGACTTGTCTGTTACAAGTCACAGATTGAAACAACAGCTGCTAGAAGCTACGCGACTCCGGGCGCGCGCTCGCGTGAATTATGTTCTACGTCAGACACGGAACGGACCCGCAAGTTCGCGCGACACGTCTTTTCCAAGCCAAGGGACTCCTTTCTTTTATATTGGAGAAGTGAGTCAAATCAGTCGAAGAGATTAAAACGAAAATTAAAGTGAATTGAACGTCTTCAATGTTATTTAATTCTTAATCGTTGATGTTTGACTCATCTGTTACAACTCACAGATTGAAACAACAGCTGCTGGAAGCTACGCGACTCCGGGCATGCGCTCGCGTGAATCATGATCTACGTCTGATGCAGAATGGCACCCGCGTGCCAACCTGGAAGCCTCCACGCAGACCAGGACGCCACCTAGTCTTCGGCGTGTACTCGCACACCACACACCTTGCCACGTTACCCCCGTCACTTGGTCCTGACAAGCTAAGTACTGGACCACAAGCTTGCGCCCATCGCCCACGCCACGCGCACGTGTGCAACTGCGAACCCTTCACAAATCCACAAGTGTGTGCTTCTGTTGATGCACTTTGTGTGTGGTCGTTGCTGTAGAATAGACTATGGTTGAGTCTTAGCTGAAAATGGTGTAATACATGAGATTGTGGTGATCCATAAGGGCATTTATGGACCTGACGCATTTGATAACGTCGACCAGTCAAATGAGTTTCTCATTCGTACTTTCGTAAGGTCGAATGAGAATCTTTGCTAGTCATTCGTACTTTCGAGGATACGGATGAGGAGTTCAGCTTGTGGTTTATATAAGACAATCTCATATTTAGAATTCATTAAGATTGTGAGTTTATGCTTTGAGTGCTCTCTAGGGGAGGTCATGCCCGACCTCTGCTGGCCCTGAGATAGATGTTTATCCTACTGATGACAGTGTCTGTAATCGTTTCCGATGTAATACGAATCTGTGTTGACGTGGTTTTCATCTATTTATGTTTCGTCTCCAATCTCCGTCTAAAATCGAGCTTTAATTGTTTAAACGATCTTGTAAACGATTCTGATCATTCAAATCGGTACCTCGACTCTGATACCAAATGTTGGTGCACTTTGTTTGTGATCGTCGTTGTCGAATAGACTAGGATTGTGTCTTAGCTGAATATGGTGTAATACATGAGATTGTGGTGATCCATAAGGGCATTTATGGATCTGACGTATTTGGTAAAGTCAACCAGTCGAATGAGTTTCTCATTCGTACCTTTAATGGTACGAATGGACTCATTCGTAAGGAGTTCAGCTTATTGTCTATATCCATGTTTAGAATTCATTAAGATTGTGAGTTTATGCTTTGAATGCTCTTTAGGGGAGATCATACCCGACCTCCCCTGGCCCCGAGATAGATGTTTATCCTACTGATGACAGTGTCTGTAACCGTTTCTGATGTAATACGAATCTTTGTTGATGTGGTTTTCATCTATTTCTGCCGTTTAAATGGTTCTAAACCGTTTTCACCGCTTCCAGGGAACAATAAAGAAGGAGAGTTTCCACTTATAAAGTACTCCTAGTATTGTCTCTTCACCAATGTGGGTCAAGTTTCACTTGCCCACTTCACTTTCAATTTCCAACTTTGAATGTTTCATTCACCAAACTTTAAGCATCGATATCTCATTTATCCTAGCTTCGTTTTGGACATGGTTTGATTCGTTGCGAAGCTGTCACAACATAGAACATAAACCCATAAAGAAATATATAAATAATCCTCAGTTTCAAATATATATTTTAGTCCAAAATTAGGAAAAACTCATTTTCTTATATTTGTGAAAATACTCTTTTCACCCAAATTTCCAACACTATCAACACTTTCCCCTTGACCCGAACCCACCTGCCGGACCGTCCCAGATGCGTAGGAAACCCTTGGAATGGGAAAACCTTCGCCCCCGCTTGAAGTCGAACCCAGGTGAAATCCATTCAAACTCTTCATTGCGATGTCTATCAGCACTTTCTTATTTAACTAGTTAAAGAGAATTTGTAACGAAAGGAGAATTGACTATGAAACCTAATTGGTGCGCATAGAAACCAACCTATCAAGGAGATTTGGTAGAGATGACAATAAGTCAAATTTTAGACTAGTTTTTGCATTGCTAGTACGATTATAATTGTAAAATCGTATCCCAACCCGTTGAATAAAATCGTATCCTAAACTATAAAAGACAAGATCTAGCAATCTGTTGGTAGTGATTCGTCGATTTATATTTAATTTTTTACAATAAATTTTACATTAACATGTTAAATTGATTTATTAAGAACATAGAAAAAGTCTTCTGTGATTTTTTTTGATAAATATATATATATATATATATATATATATATATATATATTAGGAAAACAAGTTTGTAGTGTAGTAGTAATGTATTACCAACAAGAGACAAAAGGGTTGGGGCTGGAGTTATTATGAAAGATTGTGTTTTCAGCAATCCCGAAGCCGTGTCTAATGCACCCAGATCCAAAAACAATCATACAATTTCAAATCATATGCATGGGTTGACTTTTAAAAAAAAAAAAAAAAAGAAAACTATAAACTTTAAATCCTTCCATTAATCATCGATCATGATAACTTCTCATACTTTTATTTTCTTTTTAAATGTATATTTTTTTCTTATTTCTCCAAAAGTACAAATCTATATGTAAATTCTTTTGGTTAGAAAAACATATGGATAAACTTGTATTTTATAAACTTTAGAGTAAATTGTGTTGTGTGGTTTTAACTAATTGAATTCAAATTCAAAATGTTTAACTATCTGAGCACCTGGTTTTTTAAATTGCAACGATCTAAATCCAATTAACTAACGTCATCCAATATATCAGTTAAGTACAAGGGCAATAGAGTCATTTACACCTAAGAGCATTCATAATAGTTTCCCCATCCCCCATCCACTCACAACCAATCACAACCACATATTACACTAAATCTCATTACAGTTTCTCTCTCCTCCACTCACAACCACTTTCAACAAATATTAAAAAATAAATACAGTTTTTCCGTTTTCCCAAAAAGATTCCTAAAGAACCCAAAATTTACCAATAAACAGTAGATTCTCCATTTTCTTCACTCACAACCACTTCTAGCCCCATAAAAAATTTTAAGGCTTTGTCTCACACAAATATGAGGGCTCTATTGTGAATGCTAAGTTGGTGATGCACAAAGTATAACTTAATTTATACCATTTTACTATTATATTATTATATAAGAATTTCATTATATATAAAAAAACAGGGAACACAGACAAAACACACACTCTTCATCTCTCTTTCTCTCTCTCACCACTAGGGGTGAGCAAATGTCGGTTCGGTTCGGTTTTTACATATAACCGAAACTGATAACCGAAGTTTGGTTTTAAGAAAAACCATAACCGAAACCAATCGATTACGTCAATTTGGTTAATTCGGTTAATATGCCGGTTATCGGTTCGGTTTCGGTTATGTTCGGTTAATATCCAAACATAAAACTTATGCAAAAATATAAACTTAAAATAGTTAGTAAAGTGTTTGGATATTTTTCAAGAATACAAATATATATCAAAACGCAAGAAAAATACATGAAATACCGAGGAAACAAATAATAAATTCTTCAAATATATGGATATACATGAAAAATACATAAGTTACATAAAAGATATATTTCAAATACATAGATATACATGAAAGGTACATGAAATATACCGGAAATACATGAAGATATGTTCCAAATACATGGATATATGTATGAAAAATACTTAAGTATATAACTATCAGTTCGGTTTTGGTTATTTCGGTTACGGAAGAAAGGAAAACCAAAACCAAAACCGTAACCGAATGGTTCGGTTTTGGCCATATGTTAACCGTAACCGATCGGTTAATTCGGTTTCGGTTATTTTCAGTTTGGTTATCGGTTCGGTTTCGGTTTTTTTCAGTTATCGGTTTTCATATGCTCACCCATACTCACCACCACCTCACCATCACTATCACCATTGCACCACCCTGCCGCCACCACCATCCTCAACCCTACCCACACTGCACTACCACCATATTCAACCTCCACTCCCACCACTGTCTCACACCTTCAACAATCACCACCACTGTCTCACACCTTCAGCCATCACCACCACTGTCTCAAACCCATCACCACCACTGTCTCAAACCAGGGTTCACCATACCCCTACTACAACTCAACAATCGAGCCTGAAGAGGACGGTGACCTCCGATTTGGGGGTTAGGGAAGATGATGCAGACGAGGACAGCTTATTCTACAACCCATCACCACCACCGTCATCATTGGGGCTTAGGATTAATTTGGGTGTTGTTGTTTATTTGGTTTTAGGGTTGATTTGAGCAATAAGCTACGATTTGGAGGTTAGGGAAGATGATGCAGACAAGGACGTTTATGGTTTCCTTCGCCGGTCGTTTCTGAACATCATCGGAACCTAGACCCAACGTCACTGTCATCTTCCGTCGTCGAAATAATCCCACCATATGCCACCACAGCAACCACCAATCACCACCTTCGAGCCCCTTCTTCCCGAGACAACGACCACCAATCTCCTCTGCCGCTCTCTCTCTCTCCTCTAACTCTCTCTCTCTCTCTATAGTCCTCTTTCTTTCTCTAATTATACATATATATGTGTATGTTGTTGTTGATAAGTAAGAGAGAGAGAGGGGTTTGATATTTATTATGTTTTTTATTTATTGTTAAATAAAAAGGGCATTTTCGTCTTTTCACAAAAACTAACAGACTTTAATGGATGGAGTTAGTTAAATGGACTCATATAGTTATAAATTGCAAAACCAGGTGCTCAAATAGTTAAACATTTTAAATTTGAATTCAACTAATTAAAATCATCAAAACACAGGGACTCAAATAGTAATTTACTCTAAACTTTATTCACTAGTATATGTTAATTACCTCGATAGTTCAGATAAAATATATTATCTCTTAAGATTTAGTAAATCATGTTTTTCTCATCTTACTCTAAAATTTTGATGCTAAATCTATATCTATATCTATATATCTATATCTATATCTATATATATTATAAAAGAAATCAATTTTAATGACATGGCATTCAAGGAGGCATTCTCCTCCTTGAGTGTGTCATGTATCATGCCATGTGGCAAATTAAAAAAAAATAATAGTATAAAATCTAATCTACTAAATTTAAATTGAGTTATTTTAGAAAAAAAGAATTTAAAAACAAATTTAAATTTTTCTCTCTTATGTTTCCTCCATAATTTTTAAACGTTAATATCTTTTATATACGAGATTTTTTAAAGAAAAAAAATTACACCAAATTAACGAGTGTTTTATTATCTTTCCAACGAGCACTATAGTGCTATATAAAAAACGGAGAAAAAAACGACTATTTTTTGTGGGGTTTCGTTGATACGGGAAAAAAACACAAAGTGTTCAGATTATTCATTAATAATGTTTTTTCTTTTAAACCAGGTTCTTATCTACGATGTTGAAATTCAGCCCAATCGCCATGCTTTCATTGGAATTTTACTATTTTAAAGATGCATAGGTATACTTCATCAAGAGAAGCTAGGAGAAAGAATCGCGCAACACTGCAACACATGGTGTCACCTTATAGTAAGTTTATTTTTTTTATTTAATTGCAAGAGTAATTATTATTACTATTACTACTACTACTACTATTATTATTATTATTATTATTATTATTATTATTATTATTATTATTATTATTAAAATAGTGTTTGACTTATTATAACTTTATTACGTGTAACTTAAACTCAAATAGATGAATGATGTTGAATAATTCCTGGTATCCAGACAAAGAATATTCTAATTATTTAGATAGGGAGTATTTTTTTTCTTCTTTATTTTGAATGAACTATGAAAATAGTTTAACAAATAAAAATACGGTAAGACAATTGATATGAGTTTGAAAATTATATATATTAACTTTTAATAGTGTAATTGACATGATTAAAACAATTGTGTTTTCATGCGTCCAAATATAGCAAAACGAAAGTACAAACCTTCATTGGTTAAAGTTGAAAGACTGCCACATATACTTGAGATACAATCTATCGGACCACTGGTATTTAAAATACTTGATGTCCAATCTATAAAGTGATATGTAGCAAGATTGTAAAGAGGGTATGATGGATCGTATAACCAAATTTTCTACGCGTTTTCTGTTCGTGATCTGCTGAAGATTCATTCCACTGTGAACATACCGGCTCATAAAAAGAAGTGGATTCGCATCATAGTTCTCGCTGCTACATGGGTCATTTGGAAGGCAAGGAACGCGACAATATTTCAAGGATCAAGGGTCAATCTGGAAACTCTATTTGGTGAACTGCAGGCCACTACATACAGCTGGATTAGTCATAAAACGAAGCCAACAGGATGGTCTTGGGAGTCATGGAAGTCATTTAGGGTGCCGAATAGTTGAAGGCTTAGCTGGGCGATTTAAGTCTTTTTCATGTAATCAGACTAAGTGGTGATGTATTGGTTATGTTTAGTATCTTACTAGCATACCATGTGTATAAATTTTTGGGTGAAATAAAGTGATAATTTGCCGATCAAAAAAAAAAGTAAAGCTCCCTTGAAATTACATTTGACCTTTGCAAATTAAAGGGGAAAAAAATTCCGTAAGAAAATTTTGTTGCATAATGACACTTTTCTAGTAGTGTGTACGTGTAGCTATTGTTGGAGAAATAAAAAATAATTTGACTTGGGTTTTTACTTCTTTTTTTAAAAGTTACCGTGTTCTACATCTTTTTCTTCAAGAACAAGAAAATAAAAAGAAGGATGAATGTCCTACACTTGTAGCCCAGTTGGTTGAGGGCCTAAAGTTTCTTATGGGAGACTTGAGTTCAATTCCCACTAACTACATTTGAAGGACATTGGTGGAGGGGAAATGAGGGATGACCCGGCCATTGGCTTGGGTTCGAGTCCTGATCCCGACCGGTTTTGCCGATTATTTCACTGTCGTGCCTTCGGGCGGGTGAGAGGTCGGGTTTTCCCGGGAATTGGTGGCAATTGGTGGCCCGGGTACTCTCGAGTACCTGATTCGCCAAAAGGTACCCAAGAGTGCTCGGATATTGATTCGTTGGCCGTTAAAAAAAAGAAGGATGAATTGTGAGGATAATAATTAAGTGTACACACACAATGACGGTTCAGTTTTTAATAATATGATAGTAATAAGAGAGAGCAATAAATTTGTCTTTCAAATTAAGTGGTCTAAGTTATGATGGAGTGGTATGGAGGCTCAGTGATAGAAGACTTATGGCTGAAGGTTATGTGTTCGATTCTTAAGAGCGTTGCGTTTTACCGATTATTCTATTGTCGTGCATTCGGGCGGGTGGACGGTCAGGTTTTTCCCGGAACTGGTGGCTGGTGGGCCAGGGACTCCGTCCGTCTGGGTAAGGGCCGGCTAAAGCTCATTTGACCATTTGGAGCCGCGTACGAAATACTCGGCTTCTACTTAGTTTTACGTTAAAAAAATTAAGTGGTCCAACCCATCACTTCCTGTATATCATAAGGATGATTTTTACAATTACATATAGCTCAAAACTCGTTATATTTAGTACATTTAATAAACTAGCTAAAATAGGAGCCATGAGCTAGAATATATATTACATTTTTACATATACAATGATGTGTTTAATAAATTATTTGTAGGTGTAACTAAAAACATAAAAAGGCTTAAATAAGTACATAACTCACAAGCTCAAACATAAAAGAAATGTAAGTAAGAGTACTTAGATAACTTGATTCATTAAAAGCTTTAAAAAAACTACATTTCAGTGCTTTTAAAAGAAGTAAATAACTCACAAGCTCAAACATTAAAGACATGTAATGAAGAGTATTAAATTAGATAACCTGATTCATTAAAAGCTTAAAACTAACATTTAGGCTGTCCATTGTGGATGTGTGAGTAAACGGGCGCGAGTCATTGACGTGACTATTAAGTAATCCGGTCACTTGACCCCGTTGTGGCCGGGGTGAGCAACGGCGTGACCAAATGTCACTTTTTCCCGTTAACCCACGCGACCACCGTCGCTTGTGCTCACGCCGAAACTGTTCGCGTGAGGCTGTTGTGCCTGGGGGTGAGCACGGGCGCTGAAACCTCGTTCGTGTCGTACTGCTCACTCGTCCAGCCTTAGCCTTATAGAAGTTTGCCGTTTAAAAAATAACATTTCAATGCGGTTAAAAGTTTTTTTTTTTTAAATATTACAGACCCATGTTTTTTTTAAATATTAAACATTAAATTCTTTCAAGCTTTAAAAAAATCCCTTCTAAAATAATCCTCACGTCAGCTTCTTCTCCATCAACCATATTTATTTAATATGATCTCTAAAAAATAAATAAATCTGAGTAATTTTTTAAACAATACAATAGTGCTTATAAACACTCAAAGTCTAAGTACCAATGGTGGATTTAGGATTGTTTTTCAAATGGTGCGATTGGGGGGTTTTTTCTAAACTTTCAAGGGGTGCGATCAGGATTTTTACCTATAAAATACACTAAAAAAAAAAATTCAAGGTGTGCGGCCGCACATCTTGAATTGTACTTGGCTACGCCTTGACTCAAACAAAAAGTTACCCTCTGGGAAAATATATTTTTACTGCCCAAAATTGAAAATATAGTGTCTGCAACACCAATTTATTTCACTTAAAAACATTGATTGAGATTTATTGCATTGTATTTATTTAGCTTCTGTGCGATTATTAATATCCAACATATACTTGCCAGATTTCACATTTTAAGTAACAGCTTATCTAACATTTTACATAAAAACAATCTCAAATGTTAGCTCGAGCTCTCTTTAAAACCTTAAAGTCAGCTCGTAGCTTGTCAAATCAACTGGTTTATTCTTAAAATTTTAGATTCTTATACATTGATACATAGGCTAAAACTGGGGGTGGGGTGGGGGCACTCATAGTAACTTTTTTTTCACTTCATTGATTTTAACCAATTATATACTGCCACAACACCTCTCTGCTTTACTTCACTCAAACACCTTTTAGATGCAACACTCCACTGATTCTTTTTTTTTTTCATTTAAATACAAATCTAAACACCCATGACCTCTTGATCTATTGGTATGGTGTCCCCCCTTACAAATGTAAGGTTGTGGGTTCAAATCCTTGCAAATGCAAGGTAAGGTGGAATAAAGGTGTAATAAAAATTTGCCGTTCAAAAAAAAATACGAATCTAAACCTTTTTTTTTTTTTTTAAATCACACGGTTTTTATAATTTACCACCTAACGGTCAGCAAATAACTAATTTCCATAAACCGTTCCACCCAACACGATCAAAAATATATTTTTTTTTGTTTTCATTTAAATACCGCTTACATATAATACATATTTCGTAATATATATAACATATTGATACATACCTAAAAAATAGTGTGTGTATATAGGCACACATTGATACATGCCTAAAACCTACATATGATACATATATATAGAGAGAGAGAGAAAGGTTCTTGTACAAATGAGTTTTATTCTACACATAGCCTCTCACATGAAAGGTGAAGGAGGAAATGTGTTTTTTATCATGTTAAACATATATTTTAGTAGTGAAATCTAAAAAAAATGTGTACTAATAGCCTAATTACACTAAAAAATATTAGTTTTTTTTATATTATTTATTTAGAAAACATGTTAAAATAGATGGAAAAAAATTTAAAAAAAAAAAAATCTCTTTTCACTTTTCATGTTTAATACGTTAAACATATTTGTATTTAATCTTTAAATATATACACACACTCTAAAGGGCTGTTTGGTAGCCTCTGAATGATCATTAAGATGTTACATCTAAATGGTTCATAGTCTCTTAATGGTTAAGATGTAATATTAAATATAAATAGTTACATGGTAACATCTTAATTGTTGCCTCTTAACCATTCAAACTTAAAGTTACCTCTTAACTATTCAAAGGTTATGGACCATTAAGAAGTAATCTCTGAATAATCATTAAAAGACTACCAAACACCCCTTAAAAGCACATGAAAAATCCCAGAATTCTAACTTTAGAAAACAAAAGAGTAATAAACAAAAAGACATTACTAAACAGCAAACAAATAATTTAATAAAAAAAATTACACCAAAATGACAAAACTACCCTTGGACATATTCCTTCACCATATGACTCGATTACCTTACATTGCACGCCTCTCTTGTCCATAAAGAGCGACACTCTTCCACGCATCTCCCTCCATTTCCCTTCACCACCATGTCCACAGCCACAGATCTCCAATTCCGGCAACCCGACCACCGCCCGCTCCAACGATCATCCCTCACAATCAACCTTCCACCCCCAGATCACGAACCCTCGACCGAATCATGCACAATTGCACCAAAACAAGTCCAGGAGTGTATAACACCAACCTCACCTCAACACAAGATTCCTACCCTCCTAATCTGTCCTCCACCCCCTAAAAAGCAGCGGCGAACATACCCGACATGTAAAAGAAGGTTATCTGAGCTCCAGTTCTTTGAAACGGTTGCTGGAGACGAGATAGATTTGTTTTTCAAGTCCAGCTTTGAGTTCATTAACCGAAATTCGACTAAAAGACGGAGGGATGATATGTAAATTTGTTTACTATGAAATAGTACGTGATTTTGTTATTTTTATTCTATTATACGAATATGTATGTAAAATTTTCTTTAAATGTTATTATTATTATGTCTAGTTCTGATGTATCCATATTGGTTTCGGTTTTTAGTTGTTTAAATTTGAAATTTAAAGCGGAATTCGGAGTGTTTAGATCGGAATTTTGGATATGATTTGAATGAAGATGATTGTTTATTAGATAATATGTAATATGTTTATCTTTTTTGTAATTTAATTGTTTATTCTATTTGTTATGATCCAGATTTGTTTAAATGAAATCATGTTGTATTTTTGTTCTTATTCGTTCTAATAGATCTGAATTTTTGTATGATTGTGAGTTATAATTTTGGTTCTATATATAGATTATCCGTCGTAAATGTTTCAGGTTTCGAATTCGGAAACAAAATCTTCATTTCATAATGGTCATCACCAATGTTTTGAAAACCGGACCTGAACGTGAACTGGATGATGTAATAATTAATTTAAAAGAAATATTTATGTATATTAAGTTAGGTTTAAATATTATGGTGTTATATTTTATATTTAAAATATAAAAAAATTCTAAATGGAAGAATATTTATATATGTGTATAAGTGGTACAAAGTTCTAATCTTATAATCTAAAAGAATTACTTAAAATGGTAACCATTGACACTCGTAAAAAAAGGCGAGTCTAACCAGTATCGGTTCAACCCATGTCAACTGAACGGCCGGGTAGAGGTCAGAATCCCGGTCCGTATGGTTTTAACGACATCGCTTTCGTCTTGGAAGGCTGTTCAACAAGTTAGATACTTAGATCTAAAGTGAAGACATGAAAAATAGGGTGGAATGAGTATGAATGACGAAAGTGAAGGAAGGTGATGATCATGTGGTGGTGGTCAGTATGAGAAGGGAACTTAGAAGTCACGTTAGAATCAGTGGATGCCAAAAAGTGCCAACCATATATCTAATCCATCATGTACAAAAAGTGCTAGTCACACCTTCTTCAACTCTAGTTTTGGAATCAAAATGATAAAATATTATTATTTATTATTATGTTATATTGCATGTAAAAATTGACATTTGAATATATTATTATTAAATAAATAAATGTGTGGTGTTTGATTTTGAATTTGGCATTGATAATTAGACTGTGACTAAACTTATAAATGACATCGTCCCCAACCATAAGTTCAACCACCCAACTAACAATTGTGATAGGTAATCTTTTTCTCTTTATTTATTTATTCATTTTTGTGTATGTATAGATAGATATACACATATTCTTGATACAAATAAAAACTATGGGGTAGGTTCACGTACAAACAACTTTTTCGATACGAACTGTACGAATTTAAGGAAAAAACATGCGGGCCGTTTATAACTAGAGTCGGCTCGCGTGTTTTTTTCTTCAATTCGTAAGTTCGTACCGAAAAGTTGTTTGTATTTTATCTTTTTTCTAAAAACTATAACTTTGAGCTCCAGCTCAAGTTAGGTGTACGAAACATACCTTTAACATGCTTAACAGTCACAAATAATCTATTTGAAGTAAAGAATCGTAAGAATTAAATAATAATAGTTGAAGTTACTTTTTCTTTAACTGTGATATACATAAGGCAAAGTTAATAAAACTCTGAAAAATCAAAGTCACCGTTATATTATACAATGTATTAATTAGTGAATATATTATGGTGAAATTAATAAATTATAATTGAAAATAATAAATAATAATATCTATTTAAGTTGAGACCACTAAGAAGCTATATTATTATAAGATATAAATGATATATAGATTGCATAAACATTGAGACTTTCTGAACATACCGGAACGTAAGAACGAGGAATCCAAGAAAAACGTTTTCTTATATTTTAATCGCGTCAGACTCAATTATCTCTTATTTTTCTTTGACGTTATATGAAAATAACAAATGTATGCAGTGAAGAAATTTAAAATGTAAAAAATAGGAAATGAATTGTATAACTATATTATTTATTACATATATCCTAATGAAAACGAGTTCATCAAAAAAAAAAAAAAAAAAAAAAGTGTATTTTAATTATCCTATTACTAAAAAAATTAGTTTCATATTGTTCACAGCACCGTTTAGAATTGAGAATTGAGAATGAAGTTGATCAAAGGAGAATAAGAAGATTTTGGAGAGATTCAGTCTATGACCACACCGTATAGTAGGTATTTATCTATGTAACTTGATAAAATCAGTAATTCTAAGGAAGGGAACTTCATAAAAAGAACTACGAGGAGGAGGGAGGTTACTAGTTTCGCGTACTTCGCAAATGGGGAGAGGGATTATGGTAAGAAATAGTTAGTGTACAAACGTTCGCCAACGGATTATTAGGGCCAACCACTCGTCACCAGATAAGAAGTCGTGATGATGACATTGGTATATATAGAACATTTGAAAGGAAAGCAACTTGCAACACGCTAAACAAGTGTTATGTAGATGCAACTAAAGACCTATATTATAATAGATTATGCCATTTTCAATCACTTTGATTCTAATTATAAAAGGGACTATGTTGACTTCATAGGAGATGCACAATCTACCACATAAACATTTAATTACGTATGTACACTCTTTTTCTTCAAATTGCACTTAATAAAATTGTGTTCAATTGCATATCTAATTGTGTAATTACCAATTAACATATATATAAGGGAAAATGGCCAAAATAGCCCGTTGACCGGGCGTTTTGCACAAATAGCCCTCTCCACCCTCTTTGGAGAGAGGGGTCACGGTTCCCAACATGCCTGAACCGTCTCCCGAGAGGCTTCCCATTTCAGCCAACAGAGGACCGCCACGTGTCGTTCTTGATCCCGAGACAGACCTGAGACGTGAGACAGACCTGAGACGTCTCAGAGACGCCTCCGGTGACGTCTCAGAGACGCCTCCGGTGACGTCTCAGAGACGCCTCCGGTGACGTCTCCGAAGACGTCTCCGGTGAAGACGAAGAACAAGAAAAAAAACAGAGGATAAATGAAACTTCGTCGGAGAAGACAAAGAACTCACCGGAGAAGACCACCGGAGAAGACGAAGTGTCTCTCAGGGCGGCGGCGCCGCCGGAACCGCTGTGTCTCTCTCTTCTCCATCGCCTCTCTTATTTTAAGCAGATTAACGGGCAAGGTCATCAGTGTCTCCTAAAAAGTTTTTTCAGTTTTCAAGATTTGATGAATGAATTTTGGATCTTGTTCCATAATCTGATGCAAGTCATAATCATTAAAATGTCTCTGCTCTGCTCTGTCTTCGCGCGTGCTCTGTCTCCGTTTGTTGCTAATATGTATCATTAATTAAGAATCTAAAGTAAATGGTAGATGAAAATGTTGATATGTAAAATCATATGTGTAGTAAAGAAGACGGTTGGGGGTGAAGAGAGAGGAGAGAGGAGAGAGGAGAGAGAAAGTGAGGAGAGAGAGTCATCGGGATCAAGAACGACACGTGGCGGTACTCTGTTGGCTGAAATGGGAAGCCTCTCGGGAGACGGTTCAGGCATGTTGGGAACCGTGACCCCTCTCTCCAAAGAGGGTGGAGAGGGCTATTTGTGCAAAACGCTCGGTCAACGGGCTATTTTGGCCATTTTCCCTATATATAAATAATATAATAATGTGACTTATTTACTTAGTGACTATTTTGGTAAAGTAATCAATATGATAGTTCTTATTTTATAGGATTGTCTTTTAGTTAAGATACACAGTTATTAAAATCATTCCATTATATATAAGCCATATTACAACAATAGTCTAAGATGTTACTAAATGATCGAACACTAAAACATGAAATGATTTGTTGTATATAATGCCAATGCTATTTATATAAAACTTTTATGTCCTGTTATCACAAAGCAATGGTTTTACCTTGTTTGAGGCTTCTGTTAACCTAAATATGAGATAAGCATATCAAAATAATGAGTTGGTTTCAGAACATTCCATTTTCTTAACCATCGACATTGTTATCATTAAAATGTTGGTTTTTAGATCAAAATGTTGAGCTGGAATGCTTATAGTGGAAGACATTAAAAAATACGTTTTTTCGATTAATTCATAGGGAGAAAATGCAAAACTTAGGGTGGAATGTATGATGTCATTTCAATTTTTTGTATCGTGTTTGTATTGCTTGTAAAAGCATCCTTTGCTAATTTGAAAGATATTTTGCCGTTTAAGAAAACATATCATATAATCAAGAAACAATAACACATTTTTATAGGCCAATAAAGTCGCCGCGGGATGTCGTGGGAGTACCTTTATGACGAATTCATGATACCCACGGGGCACCCGGTCCTCCAGGTTCACCAATCCTGAGAAAAACCCGACAACCCACCCGCTCGAAGACACGACAATAAATAATCAGTAAAACATGGTATATTTCAAGGCTTGAACTTGTAACCACTTGACCTCAAGTCACCTATAATCGGGTCACGTACCACTCCACCAAAATGTGGGGATAAGAAACAATAACACATAATCATTCTAAGTCAACATTTTGACCTGTCTAATTAATACTTCAACGGTTTAACTAATTACCCTGCTTTTATTGGAAATTCACAAAGCAACCGGCTTGGAAAGTGCCAAGAAAAAGGTGATTCAAGCAGTGATCCTCACGGCATGTTGGGTAATATGGAAAAAGCGTAATGACAAGATCTTTAATGGAATAAACGCAACCTTGGAACAACTAATGGTGGACATTAAATTGCTATCATTCACATGAGCAAGAGACTATTGATTGGGAGAAATGAAAAAGGTTTGAATTTTAGAAACACAATTATACGGTCATGTAATTTGGGCGTTGTATTTTTGTCTTCTAATTAGTAGCTTGCTGTCAAAGGCATTATAGCCCAGCGGCATCTTGGTGGTGGGATAAGACTTAGGGATTATTAGGTCTTGGGTTCGAATCTCACAAGGGAGTTTTTTCATAATTATGAATTTCCTCCTTAATTGGTGACTTGGTAGTGGAATATAATCGCGTGATAACACTGGTGGCACGATGATACTCCAGTAGTACGTGAGTGATTCCAATTGGCCGTTAAAAAATAGTAGCTTGCTATCAGTAGACATGTAAGTATTTAGGTGTGAAATAAAATATCGTTTACCATTAAAAAAAAATTACCCTGCTTTTATGTTGTCCAACAACATAACAGAAATAAAAAGAAAAAATCCTAACTTTTAGTAATGCCAACATAGAAGTAATAAATTATCTGATTTATCCTAAATGAAGTACATTTATATTATATTTAAAGAATCCAACAAGAAATGACAAGAAAACAAAGCATCAAGACTATTCATTAATTTTGTTTTCGAACTATATGTTTAACTTATTCCAATACTGAATTTTATTATAAGTCTACAAACTAAGGGACCGCTTGAACCGAGAATGGCTTGTACAACTACAAACTTCTTGTTGTACTTTATCTAACTTTTTTTATGAGAAAAGAATGCTTATTAAAATAATAACCTTTACATCTTTATGGTTCAAGAACTCTATTCAACAACCACTCTATTACGTTGATGCTGATTGTTTGAATAAAGTATGTTGAGTATGTTAGAAAAAAAAAACCTATAACTTCTTTATAAGCTATGAACGGGACCAAACACTTAACCGAGAATGGCTGTACAACCGGTTTGGTCAAGTATTCTTAAATTCTCTCTAATTACCAGTAGGATAGGGTGTTTGTTGCCTTGTTGGTTGAACCGTCAAATTGGTAAACTGGATTGATGGTTGGACCAGATTTTTAAAATCTTAGATCTTATTTAAATTTTTGCAAATCGGCGGGGCCGGACTCAACCCGGACTAAATTTACCTATGAAAATCGTAAATTTTCACTACTGTGCCAAAAAACAGGGGGGCCAGGGCCACCCCTGGCCCTCACAATGCTTCGTCCTTGCATTACACACATGCCTATGTCTGTATATCTTACTACCTAACCCCTACCACCATCACCAACATACAATACACCTTCACATCTAAACCACCACTACACCACCTCACCACCACCGCAACAGCCCCACCTCACCTCACCTCACCACACCACTCCACTACCGCAGCCGCCCCACCTCATCACCACCTCACTCCCAAAATTGGTTATGAACCCTAATCCCCACACCTAAAACCCACAAACCCTAGTCGTCATCCTCTACCCGCTTCACCTTCATAACCTCCAAATCCACCATCTACCCTCGTTAACCACTTCACAATCCTTACCCGATGACCTACAAACGTCAACCACTTGCAACATCGTGAAGCCTCCACCCCGTTAACCCCAACCTTCATATCTCTATTTCTCTACCAGCATCGTAAAGTGTCACAACGAAAAGAAAGGAGAAGAAACTGAGTAAAGTTCATTGTTGTATAAAGATAAGCATAGATTTGAAATTAGTCAATCGTGATTAGGGATTCGTACCGCCTTGTAAGAGACCTAATCGGAGAAAAGCATGAGCGGTAACTTCCTCTTCGATCGCACGTTTGCCTGAAATACTTGACCTAATTTTGGATCTTGTTTGTTGCAATGGAGTTACTGATTGATGAGAAGGAGAAAAAGATGGGAGAGAGATATAAGAAAGAGAGGAGATTGATTTAAATAGTTCTTTTTTATTTTGTTTTTTATTAGTGAGGGTATTTTTGTCATTTCATACAGATTTAACAGATTTGGTTAACGGAGTTACGAATTTGGACTCAGATGGTTATACATTTACCAACCAGGGACTCAAGTAGTTAAAGTTTTAGACTTTGAATTCAAGTAGTTAAAACCACTATAACACAGGGACGCTAGTAATTCACTCAAAAAAAATATCCTTTGTAAACTAACCCCACACATTGAGAATCGTGAGAACCGTTTAGGTGCAATATTTATTTATTTTTTCCAAGGAATTGTTTTGCTAAATCGTATATTTTCCAGGGTTTTTTTTGTGATTGTACACATGTGTACATACGCAAATGTGTAGAAATGATTGCACGTATATGTATATAAAAAAAAAGATTATGGTTCTAATCATATTTCTAACGTACATGTGTGTTTAAATTTGAAAACAAATATCATATGTATATGTTTGATAATGTACACGTATGTATAATATAATTTGACAATATACGCACAT
The DNA here is from genome assembly GCA_030844895.1 of Ambrosia x helenae. Taxonomy (NCBI): domain Eukaryota; kingdom Viridiplantae; phylum Streptophyta; class Magnoliopsida; order Asterales; family Asteraceae; genus Ambrosia; species Ambrosia x helenae. The sequence continues at coordinate 92,570,693 of CM061225.1, forward strand.
GTACGTATACTTAAGAAAATCTAAACAGGGGACGATTAAAAAAGTTTCTTAGAAAAATAAGTGGTTAGAATGATTCTCACGGATCTCAACTAGCATTTGATTATCTTAGGATTCTTAACACACACGCATATATAGGATCAAATTAGTGTACAAATGTCATATTTTATGAGAAGTGTGACAATTAATATGTACGCATCATTTTTTGAATTTAGTCATTATGTTCTGGATTGTTTTGGATAGAAAAACATCAAACATATATAACAATTAAAAACACAAAATAATGTATTTTAGATTTAAAACTTATAACATCATGCCAAGAAAATTAAGTAGTTTATTTTAAAAGTAAAGCTGTGTGTTTTACTTGTGTTTTATATTCCATTACTATCATATATTATATTGTATTTTAAATTGTTGTGTTTAGAGTTTTTCTAGCCAAAACAACAACAAAAAAATCATGCCTTAATCCATCCAAAATATGATATCTACATGTTAATTCTTAATACTTCTTGCACTTCTATCGGTATTTATAGTCGTCCACCACAGCCACCCACAATATTTTTTTATGTTCTACTTCCTTGATTCCTAAAATTTAGCCTTAAATGATAATTGTAAAATGATTGTTAGAATTGGGCGTTTTGTTAAGCTCAAAGTTGGGTGTTTTTTTTTTTTTTGAATGTTAGCGCTAATTATAAATTAATTGTTATTTGTTAGAAGTGTTTTGGTAAGCCCTAAATTGGTATGTCATTTTAATACTATAACTTTGCTATGTTTATTGGTATAATGCTAATTTTCGTTTAAAAAAATAGTTTATATAATTCGTTAGGACTTAGTACATTTTTTCAGCCCAAATAGACAATTTGAATTCTCAAAATTGGCTCTGATTATCTTTAAATTAAATTAATTATTATTATGTTTTTTATTTTTGTTTTTTGTATGATCAGAATTATAAAGATTAAATTTCATCCTTGAAAAAACAACGACTATAAATACCGATAGAAGCAGTATTTATGATTGTCACTCATTGCGGCAAGGTAGAATCATTTGCTAACACTCGTGACCTCGAACAACCTACAAGAATAAAACGGAGGCCGTATAAAGGAAGGCGACTGCTAGGATGCTAGAAAACAGCTCCAACGTACAAACACAAAAATAGTGTTGGCTTACATAGTGTAACATGACGTGCCATATGAAGAGGGTGTAACCCTCTTTATACAGGGCATGTTAAGGGGTGCATCAACTTTCGACCCATGTATTAGTACTTTAGGAACATGACAATTAATGTTGTCAGAAAAGTAGGAGAGTATACCACCTTTTTAGAGCCACGTGGCGTGACAAGAGTGGCCACATGTATGTCCTTCTAACGGGCAGAATGCTTTTGACCATTGGGAGCGCTGACGTGAAGTCTGACGGTGTGCAGGGCAACGTGTGTGTACAGTACTCTGACAGTATCGTATACAGCAAGGTCCCAGCATGGAAGTTGTCACGTCATTGTACCAGTCAAGGTGGTTGGTCCAGCCCTGAAAGGTGTCGGCTTTTGATTGGATGGGCATGCGCCCATGCTCTGACCGGATGTTTTTGAGTATGAATCTTCCGTACACAATTGTACTTATATACAATGTTGCTTGCTTGTCTTGCACGTGTGACCACGCGCGTTGATTCCTTTTTGGTGATGACGTTCTTCTGCGCCACTAGGGAGGTTGGGCAGATGAATATTCATGCGCATTAATTGCTCCGTAGGTAGGGCTATAAACGAACCAAACGAACACGAACAAGGCTTTGTTCGTGTTTGTTTGTTAAGGTTTCTTGGACAAACGAACCGTTCACGAACACACTAACGAACATAATTCTATGTTTGTGTTTGTTTGTTAAGAAATTCAGTTGTTTGCGAACTGTTTGTGAACACGGGTCTTGAACACAAACAAAGAAAAACAAACATTTAATATGCAACTTATCTCTACTACTATATAGTGCATTCTAGATGGGTAATAAGGTAATTTAACTTTATTATAGAAGGACATCATTGTAATTTAAATCAAATCATTAATACATTATTTAATATAAACTTCTAACTAATTAATACTTTATTTAATAAACTTATAATTATAATTAAATGAACTAATTGCATTTTCTCTAACAATAATTTTTATACTTATAAATAAAAAAAAATAAGGTAGAGATACATATATAATTAGAACAAAACAAAATTAAAGAAATTTATAAAAACAACATAAATAATAGTATCATGTTATTATATACAACCAAGGAGCAAATATAGAGTCTTAAAGTTATCCATTTCTAAATATCATACCGTTGACACGACACATAAAATTAAAACTATTACATTCTTTAAATTAAAATAACATTATTAATTATATGTAATAAGCGTAAGTTATTTAACATTTTATCAAATGAATTATATTTCTTTAAATTAAAATAACAATATTTAATATGATATGTAATAATATTAAGTTATTTAACTATTTATCAAATGTTTAAAAACTATAATTTGTTGACTAAATCAAATCATAGATTATACTTCTTTTTCTACCAACGACCCTAAAAAGCATTGTATTACTTATTAGGAACATTATATAAAAAATTACCCTTCCACAAAATATAATTTGAAGGTATGTAAGGAGATGAGTCCGTTGCAATTATTACTGGATATTCATATTGGTTCAAGTTTTCTATTCGTGCTTTCGAATAAATGAATTATTAAGACTAAACGGATATTGAAGTGTTTTTTAAGAAACTTATATTTCAAAATCTTTGACAACAAAATAGAGAAAAAAAAAGGCTCGAAAAGTGTCCATTACATTAAACTAGCCTAGAGATAACCCATTTTTTTTCTCAAACCTGTTTAGGTTTAAAACAAGTTTGAGTTATATTAAGTTATTTGGCCAAATCGATACGGGCTAGAAACCAGGATGGGCCAAAAATAAACAAAACCTTCTTGAACCGATTGGCGTTGGGGAAAATTAATTTTTTTTATTTTTACAATATTTTGGTTTTAGGTTTTTTTATTCGTGTTATTATTAGTATTTCGTCTACATTTCTATTTAATTTTCATTCAAAATTGGTTTGTCCCGCTGCGTAACGCGGGATTACTTCTAGTTTAAAAAAACATTGTTAATAGTAACCATTAGACAAAGTACATCTACTAAATGATGTCGATAAGTCAAATTGTACTAACTTAGACATAATTATCTAAAATTACTTAGGCATAGGCATGAATACATGATATTCCTAATTCAAAAGTTCATAATTATCATAAGTTTTAACTAGTGATCGAACATAAACAAACATACACAAACGGATATAAATAAACGAACGTAAACAAACACATTGTCGAACGTTCATGAACGCAATCGAACAAACGAGACATTTATTCGTGTTTGTTTGTTTAGTTAATCAAACAGAATTTTTTGTTCGTGTTCGTTCATTTATTAAACAAACGGACATAAACGAACTTCCCGCCGAACAGTTTACGAACTGTTCACCGAACGTTTGGTTTGTTTACAGCCCTATCCGTAGGTGCTTGGGAGTTAAGATTTTCTTTTTATGTGTTAGAGATAATCTTGTTTGTGCTAGAATTCGAGACCCTATATCATTACCACCGTGGCACCGTGATTAATTGATTAATGGTTGTCATCACCATCAACCACCACGTAGCAGCCAACCAACCAAAGAAAAAAAAGAAGGAAACAGAAGATTTAATTTAATAAAAAAAAATCACGTGGGAGGTGGTGGTAGTGGTGTTGGGTACGCAATCCACATGGGAGTGATGAATGAATCTTTACACGTGAAAGGCTTTCGGGTACCATGTTCCTTCAACTCCCTTTTATAGCATAGGATTCCGTGAACGCCGTTATTCTTCCTCACAAGGATCCCTATGTAATTCATATTATTATTATTATTGATTATTTTTTTACATGTCATGTCGTATACTTAATTCCTTTTTAACGATGGTGAAAATTTATATAAACACAAGCTCCTAACAATTAGGTGTTAGAAGCATAGTGTACAACATCCACAATTCGATTTATCAATCTATGATTTAAATTTTAAACTTCAAAAATATACCATCAAAACGAATCTAAAGATATAAATTTTGGTCTATTCTCTACGTGCAAAAATAAAGATGCCGTTCACTAGATCTCCTCCTATATCTTGAACACCGATATGGTTTGGTTGTTATGGATCTTATATCGTTTTAGGCTCGCAAAAGCATCAACATTCATTAAAAAGTTGTTCCCTGAATGCTAATTGCTAAATATAGAGATTTTCTGTGAATAAAATGAAATATTGTTTAATTTCTTGGATTTCAACATGTCATCTTTACTTATTTATTTATGAAATTTACATTCTATTATTAGCTTGTGCTGTTTTGAATAATTTACATAACTTATGATATAGGGGGTGTTTGGGATTGATTATTCAAAACAGATTATGCGTTTTGGAAAAGAAGGGGTGGAGCTGCTTATAGATTATTGCGTTTTGGCAGCCTAAAAAACTGATTATCTGCGTTTTCAAAACGCATTCCCAAACACTAAAAACTCACTACAAGGAAGTCCACCTTTAGCAGCGACGCCTGCTGCCGCTAAAGGTATACCTTTAGCGGCAGCAGGACCTTTAGCGGCGACGGCTAAAGGTGTCGCCGTTAAAAGGTGTCGCCGCTAAAAGTCAAATTTCTTGTAGTGACTGATTATTTGCGTTTTCAAAACGCAATAATCTAAAAATCATATTCAAAACGCAATCCCAAACACCCTCATAGGTCAAATTTATACAATACTAGAGATCTAGTTATGAAATTAAATTCTCTTTGAAGGCAAAACAAGTACTTTTATAGACGGCAAGATCCATTCCTTATCTCCGTTCGTAGAAAATCCGGTCATGTCTATTGTTTTCTAATAGTGAATATGCAGTGAAAATTAACTTTAGAAATGCAACAAAGAAAATAAAGTTTATGAAACCAGTTAAAAGTTTTATGTACATTTTTAAGACCAGGATTTGTTTAATAAAAATCATTTTTTTGAATACATTATTTGAATATGCTTAAGTTGCTTGGAGGTGAATGATAAACACTTAAAGTCTTCTATAAATTCTTGTAATTTAATAACTTGATATGTAGAATGATTATAAACTAATATTATTTGGTTTTTATTAGTTTTAAATTCAGACAATGCACCACTTTAGTTGTGACCAGCTTTGGTAGAAAAAAATAATACAAATATTAAAATATATGGAAAGGTATGGGACTATGACTGCCACATTGCTGCCGTGTATGAGAATGTATACGATCGCTCAAACAGACAGCTGTAATGTTATATGACTCATCTACTTAATAGTCTTACTTTATATAACACTAGTTTTTATCTCGGGAGCGTCCCGAATTGAAATATATAATATAACATAATAAAATATTATATTATATTATTATTGTTATTATTATTTTAAACAAATCTCCGCCGGGGTATAAATCTAGTGTCATTACAAATGAATTCGGAAGTTTGTAATCGATCATTCTAAAAAGAACTAACATGAAATAAGAAAAAAAAAAGTTAATTATTGAAATATCGAACGCATTAGTCTAAGGGTTATGTGATGCGTTAAAAAATTCATGTGTATATGATCGGGTATGTAGTTCGGGTATTTGGGTATGTTGTTTCGGGTAATCGGGTCGGGTATCTCCAGACCTGACCCAAACCCACAATTTTTTTAAACTAATCCCAAACCCGACACAATACCTGTCGGGTTACAAAAAATAGTCATTTTTTTCTCCGATTTTTATATAGCAATATGGTACTCGTTGGAAAGATAATAAAATGCTCGTTAATTTGGTGTAATTTTTTTCTTTAAAAAATATCGTATATAAAAGATTTAACGTTTAAAAGTTTTGAGAGGAAACACGAGAGATAAAATAATAAAGGTTTAATATTTAGATTTAGTAGATTAGGTATTTAATAGATTAGGTTAAAGATTATAATAGATTAGGTTAAATCATATTTATTTCTTTTTTTTAATTGGTTTATAGTTGCCACATCACATCCTATGTGGCATCTCTTAAAGGAGAGATTGCATAATATTATGACATGTAGGATTAATCCCTTTGCAATATATATATATATATATATATATATATATATATATATAGATGTTGAAATTTTATTTATGAGTAAACTAGCTGATTATTCCGGGAGGGTCCCGGGGTTGAAAAATCTAATTTTACGTGATAACCTATTGCAAATGGCTCAAGTTAACTAACCATAAAATCTCTCAATCATTGCATGTTCATAGTATTCTAATCATTAATAACTCATATTCCCTAATCTAAAACCTAATCAGTAATCATCTAAAGAAACGCTTATATAAGCTGCAACTATTAAAAAACTCATCACATCTCTCTGATTTCTCACATTCTAATGGCTCTTATAATTCATAACCTAATCAACTAAACAAACACTTAAGTTGGAAGTTGTAATCATTGCATCTCATTGAACGTCACGTCAGCAACTATCAATTCTTTCCGGGAGCGTCCCGGGGTTGAAAAATATAACCATTCTAATAATACTAATACTAATTCTAATAGTAATAATTATTACTCTTGTAATTAAATAAATAAAAAAATAACCTTGCTATAAGGTGACACCATGTGTTGCAGTGTTGCGCGATTCTTTCTCCTAACTTCTCTTGATGAAGTATACCTAGTAAAATTCCAATGATAACATGGTGATTGGGCTGATTTTCAACATCGTAGATAAGAATCTGTTTAAAAGAAAAAACATGATTAATGAATAACATGAACACTTTGTGTGTTTTTTTCTTGTATGAACGAAACCCCACAAAAAATAGTCGATTTTTCTCCGTTTTTTATATAGGACTATGGTACTCGTTGGAAAGATAATAAAACGCTCGTTAATTTGGTGTAATTTTTTTCTTTAAAAAATCTCGTATATAAAAGATATAAACATTTAAAAATTATGGGAGCATGAGAGAGAAAATTTTAAATTTATTTTTAAATTCTTTTTTTCCTAAAATAACTCAATTTAATTTAGGGTTTTATGTTTATCTTTTTTTTTTTTTTAATTATAAAGCAAATAGTTCAAAAACACTAAAATCTTTCAATTATAATGTTACATGGCACTCTCAAGGGGAGGTTGAGGCCTCCATTACACGCCACGTCAGCATATACGTTTTCTTTTATATATATAGATAGACTAGCTGATTACCCCGGGAGGGTCCCGGGTTGAAAAATCTAATTTTACGTGATAACCTATTGCAAATGGCTCAAGTTAACTAACCACAAAATCTCTCAATCATTGCATGTTCATAGTATTCTAATCAGTAATAACTCATATTCCCTAATCTAAAACCTAATCAGTAATCATCTAAAGATTCATTTATGTAAGCTGCAACTATTTAAAAACTCATCACATCTCTCTAATTTCTCACATTCTAATGACTCTTATAATTCCTAACCTAATCAACTAAACAAACACTTAAGTCGGAAGTTGTAATCATTGCATCTCATTATGCCACGTGGCATAATCAAGAGATGGTTGAGGCCACCATTGAACGCCACGTCAGCAACTATCAATTCTTTCCGGGAGCGTCCCGGGGTTGAAAAATATAACCATTCTAATAATACTAATAGTAATAATTATTACTCTTGTAATTAAATAAATAAAAAAATAACCTTGCTATAAGGTGACACCATGTGTTGCAGTGTTGCGCGATTCTTTCTCCTAACTTCTCTTAATAAAGTATACCTAGTAAAATTCCAATGACAACATGGCGATTGGGCTGATTTTCAACATCGTAGATAAGAACCTGGTTTAAAAGAAAAAACATGATTAATGAATAACATGAACACTTTGTGTGTTTTTTTCCTGTATGAACGAAACCCCACAAAAAATAGTCGATTTTTTCTCCGTTTTTATATAGGACTATGGTACTCATTGGAAAGATAATAAAACGCTCGTTAATTTGGTGTAATTTTTTTCTTTAAAAAATCCCGTATATAAAAGATATAAACGTTTAAAAATTATGGGAGAAAACATGAGAGAGAAAATTTTAAATTTATTTTAAATTCTTTTTTTTCTAAAATAACTCAATTTAATTTAGGGTTTTATGTTTATATTTTTTTTTAATTAAAAAAGGAAATAGTTCAAAAACACTAAAATCTTTCAATTATCATGCCACGTGGCACTCTCAAGGGGAGGTTGAGGCCTCCATTGCACGTCACGTCAGCATATACGTTTTCTTTTATATATATATAGATAGATAGATAAGTATAGGTCATTGTGGTTAATTCAAGTTTATAAAAAGCGTCCTATTTTTAAAGTAACTATACATTTTATTCGATTTCACACTTATCAAGTTTCCAAGTAAAAATCAAGTTACCTTTGCTATTTTTAATTTCATTAATTCTTTTAAGTTAACTACATATTATTTTACAAAACACTTAACGTCGCGGCTCTTCTTATTTCTAGGAGAAATTGTACCATCACTAACCACACATTTATCCACTGTTGCCATCACCTGCCTCCATGGTCAACCATTGCACAGTTACACCAAGAAGTCACGAATAAAAGCTAAAAAATGACATTTTTTGTGATTTTTAGCCACTTTTCCCAAAATAATTCGCATTTACCCCTAGCCCACATTACGACCCAATTAAAGACCTTTTGAAGTTTATTTGTGTTTGGCCAAATGGTTGAGGATCGGTCACTTGTCAAGCTTATGATATTTGTTTGGTTCGCCATGACTTGAGTGAACATGTTTCATCTTGACATAATTATCGGCCTAGTGTTGAACAAACAAGTTGATTCTTTAATAAAGAAATCATTTATTCATACATTATATATAACTACAAATAGCAACCTAACGGAAACCGTTAACTTCCGTAATTCCATATTGACAGCAAACCGTTAACTTCCAGTAACATTTTTAATAACCGTTTCTTTACTTCGACATCCCAATCGCCCACTACCATCACCATATCCCTCTTCTCATGCCTTGAAACTACTTCATCCAAAGCCCTTCTGTGTTTCTCTTCAACATTAAAGGAACTAGTTGATTACACGGAGCGCGCGTTGCGCGCTTTGTGATTCGGTTTTTACCAAAAATGCTAATAAGCTACTATCAACTAAAGTCCCAGTTCACAGTCCATTACAGTTGGTTTAGCAAAGACCAAACGTAGTGGTCTGCAACTTTTTCACGCCCCTCTCCACTTAGTACCTCTCAAAACGTCACGAGCCACATGATTTCATATTTACGTTTAGACATGAGCATAGTTATCGAATGAAATGAAAAGCAGATCGTATATTAGTTTTCATATTATTGGAACACCTTTTTATTAGTCTATCATACTATTGGAATCTTCAGACACCTTTTTTAGGTTTAATAGTATGGTTAAAAAAAACCATTCTAACAAACTGGCCCACTGTATTTGTTTGAGTACCACTTTTAATTTTCCAAAAAGACTACCTAAAGCCCTAGGGTCTGTTTGGTATGGGGTAATGGAATGGATGGGGGAATGGAATAGACGAGGTAATGGAATGGACAAGGTAATGGAATGGATCATTACCATTCCATGTCTTGTTTGGTTGTCATGTAGGAATGAAACAAAACATTACTTTGTGTTGCTGGATAGACAAGAAAAAACGAATGAATAAAATCGATGGTTAGTGGCGGTGGTGGGTGGTGGTCAGTGGCGGTGATGGTGGGTGGTGATATGTGGCGGTAGCGGCGGTGGAGGGCGGCGGCGGCTGTGGTCGGTGGCGGCGACGGTGGAAGGTGGAGGTGGATGGTCGTAATGGTGGGTGGGTGACGATGGTGAGTAGTGGCGGTGGTGGATGGCGGTGGTGGTGGGTGGGTGACAATGGTGAGTAGTGGCGGTGGTGGGTGGAGGAGACGGCGGTGATGGGTGGCGGCGGTAGTGGTGGGTAAAGGAAATTGTAGTGAGTGATGGTGGTAAGTGGTGGAGGTGGCGGTGGGTGGATGACGGTGGTAGGCGGCGGTGGGTGGTTTTGTATGGCGGCGGTGGTGGGTGGGTGACGGTGGTGGGTGGTGGCGGTGGTGGGAGGGTGAAGGTAGTAGGTGGTGGTGGCGGTGGTGGTGGTTAGTGGCGGTGGCGGCGGTGGTGGGTGGTGACGGTGGTGGTGGGTGGTGGCGGTGGTGGTTGGTAGCGGTGGTGGTGGGTGGTAACGGTGGTGGTGGGTGGTGGTGGCAGCGGGTGGTGACCGCGGTGGTGGGTGGTGGCGGCGGCAGTGGGTGGTGGCGGCGGCGGTGGGTGGTGGCGGCAGCGATGGGTGGTGGCGATAGTGGTGGTGGCGATAGTGGTGGCGATAGTGGTGGTGGGTGGTGGTGGTGGGTTATGCTTTTGTTAGTAAAGGGTGAATGGGGATGGAATGAAAAAAAAACATGGGGGGTGGATGGAATGGTTTTGAGGGAATGGAATGCCTTGTGGAATGGGTGATTCCATTCCTTTAGCCAACCAAACACATTATTTTTCATTACCTTGTAATGGTCCATTCCATTCCCCCTTTCATTCCATCATACCAAACGCTACCCTACTCTTTCTTCACCTATACAAGAAGTCTCAATACGATAGCAGTGACCCGGTGACCAGTTTACCATCAACACCTTTTGCAAGAAAAAGGTAGCGTCAACAGTTGCCGACAATACCGTTTCCCGTCGTGACATCTAAGCGGTTGAACCCGTTATGATTGTAGCCAATACCGTTTCCTGTCGTTAGATCCAAACGGTGGAATCTGTTATGACAGTACGACTGCTAGCGGTGGAGGTGTCTTAAAGAAAGGATCCCGGAGACAGAGGTATAACTAATGAAAGCACAAGACGGGGAAACCCATTGGTCATCGGAGGCAGAAAGTAGGGGATCTATCGTGGTCCGCGGACAGAGTTGAGGCCGGCGCAGGATAAAGAAGGTTGGTGGCTGGTGGCGCACGTTAGATAGCAGGGTATTCGACGAAACATTTAGAGTTTGGTAAGTCTCCGTCGGTCCGCGGCAGAAGGTGGAGACGGGGCATTGACGAAATGCGGCAGAGGGTGGAGATGGCGCAAGGCAGAGCTGGCAGGGGGTGCATGTTTGATCAGATGGGCTATGGCAGCGAGAGAGAGAGGAGAGAGGTTGAGAGAGACAAAACAGAGAGAAAAAAATGGTTGGATGTAAAAGACGGGAATACCCCTAGAAAATAAAAGAAATACAACTCTGCCAAAATAACAGTACTATTCATGGGAGTTTCAAAACTAACATATAGGTAATATCTATTTGGTTCTATACATTCTATTCAACCATTAAATTTTCAATTGCATCACTTTTGTAATGGGTTGTTGGTTAATTAATTGTTTGATTTTTGTGAATTGTTTTTTTTATGGGGTTTTGAATGTGTTCATTAGGAGAATTAGGAGAATTGGGGATTAGGGTTTGTTACAGAATTTATAAAATTAATTGAATCATGGAAAGAAAAATCTTCCAAAGCACACAATCAAAACTTGATACCAAAATGATGTACTATTTGTTTTTGATTATTGGATGTAAAAGAACGATGAACATCAGTCGCTTTTAATCGATCGGTTAGTTCGATGAAAAACTAAGAACCCATGTTTCTAAGAAAAAAATGTGATAAAGAAAGGGAAATCGGTCAAAGATATAGTGTTGTATTCTCATCCATATTCAATAAATCGAAACTAACAATCAAAGCGCCGAAAGGTTATAGTTAACCGTATACGATTGTTTGTATTTTACCCGCGTGTCAAGTCCGATTGATTGTTTTTGGTTCCCACATCATACACGACAAAGCAAAATGACTATACGGGTATCCCAAATATGATTATCCAAACTCAATTGTATTTGGAATCTTGATTGTATTTGTTTCGTACCAAACAATAGAGTTTTCGCAAAACCATGATCCTGGTTCCCATTTGTAAAACTTAACAACAATCAAAAGTTATTTTCTTTCAATGTTAACATGGAAAAGAAACAACGTTTTGGGGGCGGTAAAGAGATCAAAGTTATCCAGCATCACCACCAAAATAGGAGCAGTTTAACTGGGATAAAATTTTGACAATGCTAAGTAGTTTGAACTGTTAAAATGGGGGAGGGAATCTTAGAAGGGAGGTAGTTTTAATTTTATTTTGGTCATGTGTGTGGGTTGTTTTTACTCTCCCAATATTTAGATGTTAAAAAGTATATTTGTTTGCAACATTAATAAGCTTTGGCGATTTAAATACCGGACCTACAGGAACTTGATGAAGCCAAATTAAGCAGAATAGTCGTTAATTGAAATAGTTAATTAACATCCCGCCGCAATGCGAGGGTTGACGACAACTAGTTTTTAACATTATGTAGCATCCTCGTACTTATATCATTCCCCTACTAGGGGTGTTCAAGGTTCGATTCAAAACAGTGAAACCATACAAACCGTTCATAAGTTTGGTTTCACGGTCGGGGGGGGGGGGGGGGGGGTTTCTTAACTTACAGGTAGTCGGTTTTGAAAATTTCAAACCGTAGTAAACGGTTTGGTTTGCGGTTTATGTCTAAATCGACTATATAAAACCGACCAGACAGTAAGATGCAATTGTATTTTATTTTCTACATATTTCAGATTAGATATATTTAAATTTCTATATTAGATTTGTATATAATAAAATTGAGTTAACCTCTATTTAATTGAAGTAAACTGGGCTGGGTAAGTTGATCTAACTTGTATCAGCCCAATCTAAAGTTCCCAACATTTAATTTCCAAATTGCAAGCCTAGTCAAAAGTCAATTCTTGCTACCATCTCACTCCTTTTTTATGCGGCTGTGTAGGTTTTTTTTTTACTCACGGATCACTTGTGCCACCACCATGCGATCATATTTCACCACCAAGTCAATAATTTAGGAGGAAACTCATAATTATCAGAAGACCCCCTTGTGAGATTCGAACCTAGGACCATAGCCCTAAGTCTTATCCCACCATCAAGAGCGACTTTTATCAAGAAACATTCTTCCAGCAAGCGACTAGAGAAAGGAAAAAGCTACAAACAAACAAAAATACAATTGCACATCAAAAGCTAACCACCTAGATCAATCCAACGAAGCGTTGTTGACCGATGCTTGTGTAACACCCCAACCGATGGCGAAATCATCGAGGTGTCACGTAGTGACGATTGTTCAAAAACACATGGTACTAAAATGTAAATATATTATTGAATAATTTAAATTGTCTTACATGGATGAAATGGGAAAAATACATAAGTCTGAACAAAACATGAAATTTGAAATAAATTATTAAAAGCAAGCACTAAAATCCAATGCTATAGAACTAAGATCAAACTGCACCTGAAACATGTACAAAATAAGTTTTGTCAACATATGAAATGTTGGTGAGCATTCCTAGTTTTAATACATGTAGTAAGTTAGAAAAATGTTATACAATTCAAGTGCAAACTACAGTGCATTTATGTAACTCAACAGTCGTACTAACTGTCAGACACGATCTCCAAAGCAGGTGTACCAACCGTCAGGCACGTCTTTTCAAATTCAAAACATTCCCGCCTTTAATTCACACAAATTCCAAAGAGACAAATTCAATGCGGAGTAAATGCAGGCGCAGACAGCAACAAAAAAAATGACTTTTCACAACTTCTGGCCGCGCAAACAGGCCCAACGCCTATCTTGCCTCAACGCCTGCGCGCCGGAGCGAAAATTTTGAAAAAATTGATTTTCACAACTTCTGGCCGCGCAAACAGGCCCAACGCCTATCTTGGCTCAACGCATGCGCGCCAGAGCGAAAATTTTAAAAAAAATTGATTTTCACAACTTCTGGCCGCGCAAACAGGCCCAACGCCTATCTTGGCTCAACGCCTGCGCGCCAGAGCAAAAATTTTAAAAAAATTGATTTTCACAACTTCTGGCCGCGCAAACAGGCCCAAAGCCTATCTTGGCTCAACGCCTGCGCCCTAGAATGCAACCAAAGTGTAACAATAGCACCCTTGGGTTTTACCCAAAACACCATTTTAGTCCCTCTTGTAAAAAAAAAAAAAAAAAAAAATCAGCCGACTTCAACTCCAACCATATCCATTCAGCCTACCATAGCCTACAATCACATCTTGTACTCATCTAAACTCAATTTGTGTTCACACTTGTAGAATTTTGCTTATAAATACCCATTTTAATCATAATCTAATTACTCCATTTCTATCTAGTTTTATCACAATTAAACTTACCCATATACTCTCCCTATCTAGTCTATCAAGTCTATAACTGAATCATTGCTTATTATCTCGTGGTTCTCTCGAATTTTGAAGATTATTAAGTGGGTTTTTTTCTATTCGGGTCTATTATCTTTTGAGCTATAAAAATCGTGAGTTTTTCCAATTCCTTTTGGTTATTCTTTCATTTATGTTAGTAGATCAAAAGCCCTCTGTTTAATTCAGCAAACATAATCGTTAAGGGCTCCAATTGAAAAATCTAGGATTAGGGTGTTCTTGATTAATTGGGGATTTTGATTTAAAAGTATATACAACTTTAAAATTCCATAACTCGGCCATCTTTGATCTAAAAATTATGAAACTTGGTATGTATGTTCATATTACTGATTAGAAGTTCTATAAAAATTTTCGTGAATTTTTTATACTGTTTAATATTTTTAATAATTTTATATATCTTAAAACATGATTAATTCATATAAAATCGGATATTTTGTATTTTAACATGAAAATTGGTGAAAATATATTTAAATATGTTAGAATAATTTTCATATCATTTTCCCTCTGTTTTAAAACGTTTTTACATATTATCTTAATTTATTTGTTTAATTAGTTTTGAACAAATAATATTCATAATAAATTCATTTTTGTGACAAAAATTATGAAACTTTACGTGAAGTATCTTGACATCATATAGAAGATCATAGTATTTTTATCTTCGAGAAAATAAATTATTTTCACATAGTTATCAATTTAAATCCTTTTTATCATAATAAATTGATTAAAAATTCATTATTAAGGATTTAAATCCCAAATTATGAGTTCAGAAAACAATACGTTTTATGGATTTCCCTATTTTTAATCATTTAAACATGATTTAAACTCAATAAATCAGTTTTAAATAAAAATAAATGGAGAAAAATGATGAAAAAAGTATTTATATTATTTTTCATCAGAAGGTAACTATTTTTCATCAAAATAACCTTTTTGATGTTTATCTTGTATTTTGGTCTTATTTATGCTTAATAAGACATAAATAAATAAACTAATTATACATATATAAAATTCTCTTTTATAAATGTTTTTCTATAAAAATATTTCAGAGCTGAAAATCATAAGTGTGGATCTTAGACTCATTTGTTTAAATATTATGTAGTCATAAAAATCGTTATATATTTAATTAAAATAATTGACTAAAACCTTTATATAAATTAATTAGAATATTTTTATACAAAATATTCAAATAAGAATAATTAGTTTACTTAGTCATTTTATGAAATTTAGAACATAATATGCTTTCGTGATACATATTTATCATTAAATACTTATTTTATAAAAATACTATTTCCCCAAATAATTTAACGAATCCTAACGCCTTAGATTTTGGACGTCTTAGACTCTTAAGACATATCCCTTATTAGTATTCTTATACGTATAGGTTAAGTTCTTCAAGAATTCGTAGTCTTAACTCGTGACAAGTTTATTCAGATTTATCGTGCTTAGCAAAACTGTGAGTATACTTATCCCCTTTTTATCTTTTCTTACACTTTTTGGGGTGATTCATGTACACCTATGAAACTTACACTTACACATATTCATAAACGTTTTACATACAATTCATACACATGTTATGCTTTAAATTCTTGTGCTTTATGATTAGACATAAACGTAGTATACTTGCAATCGTTACATAATCATTAACTTTGCTAGCCGACTTTAACAATGGATAGCGCTATTTGGATTGACAACCCGCCTAATGGAAAATACCTATGCGTTAGGGAAGTCTTGGGTCATTGTTAATTCTTTAGTCTTTGTCAACATAAAGGTTTGATTGTGACCCGCATCGTGTGCTTACGTGTTTATCATACTGCCTTGAGTAAATCATAACACTTGAATTGTAAAACCTTTTTATACCTATATCATACGTACACTAACTAAGTGTACTCACCAACATCATGTGTGTTGACAGATACTATTTTGTACATGTTTCAGGAGATGCTTGAAGTTTATCACATAAGGCTTGGACTTAGACATCATAAATAAAACTTATGCTTTGTTTCTAGATGTAATGTTTTGAAATGTAATGTTGACACTTAAATCGTTATTAAATAAATATTTGTATTTTAGTACCTCGAGCTCATGAACAATCGTTACCTCGTGGCACCTCGATGTTTCCGCCATCGGTTGGGGTGTTACAGATTGGTATCAGAGCCGTGGTTATAGGGAATTAGGTTATTAGTAAATAACTTAGACTATAACTAAGAACCCATACATGACCTTATTTGTGTTTATTTGTTTATTTGCTCCACTAACCTTTCTCCTTTGTCACCTCTCATACTTTCCCCTATTCTCTCTATTTCTTTCTTTATTTCTTCGTCAAGGGTTTTGAGGAGTGACTTTACTTGGAAGAAATGTCTACACTTGGGAGCATGTTGGATATTCTTGGCTTAATTGCCTACTTTTGTTTTTCATAAAATTTTTCATCCTTCAAAGTGTCTAACTCTAAGTGAGAGAACACGTGTGGGTGCCTGTACACTGGGTTTTCTGGCATAGGCAAGCATAGCGCATAAATCCGAAAGCGGACCTGTTATGCTTACCTGGGGATTCCTGGAGTGAGTGTCCACTTATAGGCTAAAGCACGTCTTCATTAATCTCCAACTGAGTTTGATTCTTTGAACAGTCAAAGTTTTTGTCGGGTCTTATGACTAGATAAGAACACTCCAATGTTTTATTATTGATTTCTTGAAATCATAATGATTCATTATATGCTTAAAAAGAAAAACTTTCATATATTGGTGATACATTTTCATACTTGGTTATTTCATACACATATTGTGCAAACCCGTCATGCGTATAAAGATTTTATTATTTTTGACCTCATAATATTCTTTATTCTTAGATGGCTGATCGTCGTACTGCTCATCGTAACTCTCGTCATCGAGCTGATCGTCGACTTGCGACACTAGTAACTGAACGTATTACTGCTGCGATTCCTAACCTAGTTGCTGAGTTGAACCATAGCAACAATTCTGGAAGCTCTGGAACTACCAGAGGAGGTAACACTCATTGCACCTTCAAACATTTCAACTCTTGCAACCCAACTAAATTCTCTGGGGAAGAGGGAGCTACTGGCCTCCTCCAGTGGTTTGAAAGCATGGAGAACACTTTTATAAATAGTGAGTGTCCTGATGAACTCCGCGTTCGCCATGCCACCAGTGTTCTTCACAAGAGAGCATTAACTTGGTGGAACGGCGAAAAGCATAGTCGGGGTACTGATGTTGCTCTAGCTTTAACTTGGGACAAGGTGAAGGAACTCATGTTAGCCAAATTCTGCCCTAGAAATGAAATTAAGAAACTTGAAGATGAATTTTACGTTTTGAAACAAGACAGTGGGGAGAATCTTTCCTACAACACTCGTTATTATGAGCTTAGCATTTTGATTCCACACATGGTAACCCCAGTTTCTCGAGCAATCGAGAAATATATCGAGGGATTGCCTGATCTTATTCAAGATGTCGTCACTGGTAGCAAACCCATTTCGGTGGAAGAAGCTATTCAGCTTGCAGCTTCTTTGACTGATAAACACGTGAGAAAGTGGACTCTTGTTCGGAAGGGTACGAAGAAAGCTGCTGAGAAAACTGCTACGGATGCTGAACCTTCCAAAGCTGTTTCAGATAAGACTGCTTCAACCTCCTCCAACAACAACAAGCGTAAGCGGCAAAACAGGAATTATGCTGTCGTCACCCCTACCCCTATTCGCCAAGTTCCTATGGCTCAAACTGTTGGTGCTAATCAACCAGCTACTACTCGACCCTACACTGGTATTCATCCTTTGTGCAATACTTGCAAGTATCATCACCCAGCCCATATCCCGTGTCGTCAGTGCACTAGGTGTGGAAAGTGGGGGCATTTTGCTACCACTTGCAGGGTGATACTTGCACCGCAAGGAAATCCTCCACCAACAACTCATCCAGCCATTGAACAAACAGCTCGAAACCCATTACCCATTGCACCTGCTCGTGCTTGTTATCATTGTGGGGATCCAAGCCATATCAAAGCTCGTTGCCCAGTACTTAACCAACCAAATCAAGTTGTTACTAATCATGGAGCACGTGGGAGAGCCTTCAACATTAATGCAAATCAAGCTCAGGCAGCGATTGATGTCGTGAATGGTACGTTCTTACTTAATGGTCTTTATGCTTCAATTTTGTTTGATACTGGTGCGGACAAGAGTTTTGTGTCGTTAGCCTTCGAACCTTTGCTTTCTCGTTCTCGTTCTGAACTTGAAAGACCCTTTACCATCGAGGTTGCTGATGGTACTCCCATTACAATCAAGTCTGTTATTCGTGATTGCATACTTAACCTTAATGAGCACGAATTCTCCATTGATCTTATACCCATGCAATTGGGCAGTTTTGATATCATAGTAGGCATGGATTGGCTTTCTAAGTACCATGCTGAAATTGTTTGTTTCGAGAAGTATATTCGAATCCCTCTCTCAGGTAACTTTCTGCAAGTCTATGGTGAGAAACATTCAAGTGGCCTTAAGCTCATGTCTTGTACCCAAGCTCGAAAATATTTACGCAAGAAATATGTGGCATTCTTAGCACATGTAGTGGAAAAAAAGGACCAAGGGAAGAAGATTCAAGATATTCCTATTGTTCGTGATTTTCCAGAAGTCTTCCCTGATGATTTACCTGGTCTTCCTCCTATTCGTCCTATTGAGTTCCGAATTGATCTTATCCCCGGTGCTACCCCTGTTGCTAAAGCTCCTTATCGTCTTGCACCTTCGGAAATGCAAGAACTTGCCAGTCAACTCCAAGAATTGGCTGACAAGGGCTTCATTCGTCCAAGTTATTCGCCATGGGGAGCCCCAGTTTTGTTTGTTAAGAAGAAAGATGGATCGTTTCGCATGTGTATTGATTATCGTGAGCTCAATAAACTTACAATTAAAAACCGTTACCCCTTGCCTCGTATTGACGATCTTTTCGATCAGTTGCAGGGTGCAACGTGTTTTTCAAAAATCGATCTTCGTTCTGGATATCACCAGCTTCGAGT
This sequence comes from Ambrosia x helenae, assembly GCA_030844895.1. Lineage (NCBI taxonomy): Eukaryota > Viridiplantae > Streptophyta > Magnoliopsida > Asterales > Asteraceae > Ambrosia > Ambrosia x helenae. The sequence goes on from CM061225.1 coordinate 92,589,968, forward strand.
CCATGAGGATGATGTATCTAAAACTGCTTTTCGCACTCGATACGGTCACTATGAATTCATGGTTATGCCTTTCGGTCTAACTAACGCACCTGCTGTTTTCATGGATCTTATGAATCGAGTGTGTAAACCATTTTTGGATAAATTTGTTATTGTTTTTATCGATGACATCCTCATTTATTCAAGATCCAAAACCGCCCACGAACAACACCTTCGTCAGATTTTGAGTCTTTTACAACATGAACAACTGTATGCTAAATTCTCGAAATGTGAATTTTGGCTTAAAGAAGTTCAATTTCTAGGACACATAATCGATGATAAAGGAATTCATGTGGACCCAGCAAAGATTGAAGCCGTTAAAAATTGGTGTATACCCAAAACTCCTACCGAAGTTCGTTCATTCCTTGGTCTCGCCGGTTATTATCGACGCTTTATTTCAAACTTTTCAAAAATCGTTGTTCCACTTACTTCTTTGACTCACAAGGATAAGATATATGAGTGGGGTCCTAAGCAAGAAGAAGCGTTCCAAATCTTGAAGCAAAAACTCTGTGATGCTCCGGTTCTTTCTCTCCCAGATGGTACTGAAGATTTCGTGGTCTATTGTGATGCTTCTGGCCAAGGTCTTGGTTGTGTTCTCATGCAACGAAGCAACGTTATAGCTTACGCATCACGTCAATTGAAAGTCCACGAGAAAAACTATACCACCCATGATCTCGAACTTGGTGCCGTCGTGTTCGCATTGAAGATTTGGAGGCACTACCTCTATGGTACCAAATGCGTGGTTTTCACTGACCACAAAAGCCTTCAACATATCTTTAACCAAAAGGATCTAAATATGCGTCAACGCCGTTGGGTTGAATTGTTAAATGACTATGATTGCGAGATTCGCTATCACCCTGGTAAGGCAAATGTTGTTGCTGACGCTCTCAGTCGTAAGGAACACATTCAGCTATACTGTATTCAAACCCATGATCTTAAACTTCGAATCTTTGAAGCTCAACATGTTTCGGTCACTGAAGGCAACATGTACGAAGAAATGTCGTGTGGAGCCGAACATCATTTGGAAACGAAACATGGTCTGCTTTATCTTTCTAATCGTATTTGGATTCCTGATCGTGATAATCTTCGTGTTTTCATCATGGACGAGGCGCATAAATCTCGTTACTCCATTCATCCTGGTGCTGATAAGATGTATCAAGATCTGCGTTCTATGTATTGGTGGCCTGGTATGAAAAAGGACATAGCTCACTACGTGGCTAGGTGCCTTACTTGTGCTAAAGTTAAAGCCGAACACCAGCGTCCCTCTGGCCTACTTGTACAACCAGAGATTCCTGTTTGGAAGTGGGAGAACATTGCTATGGACCTCATTACTAAACTTCCTCGTACTACTCGTGGTTATGATAGCATTTGGGTGATCGTTGACCGATTAACCAAATCCGCTCATTTCTTACCTATTCGTGAAACCTATTCCGTTGAAAGACTGGCTAGATTATACATTGATGAAATCATTAGTCGTCATGGAACTCCTTTGAACATCATTTCTGATCGTGACAGTCGTTTCACCTCCCGCTTTTGGCAATCTTTGCAAGATAACTTGGGTTCTAAAGTTAATCTTAGCACAGCTTACCATCCTCAAACTGATGGTCAGACTGAGCGAACCATTCAGACTTTAGAAGATATGCTTCGAACTTGTGTTATTGATTTTGGTGGCAATTGGGATTCACACTTGCCATTAGTTGAATTTTCATATAACAACAGTTACCATACCAGTATCCGTATGGCACCTTTTGAAGCTCTTTATGGTCGCAAATGTCGTTCTACTGTGTGTTGGAACGAGGTCGGTGACACTCAAATTACCGGTCCCGAACTAGTCCAGGAAACAACTGACAAGATTGCGCGAATTCGTGAATCATTGCAAATTGCTCAGAGTCGGCAGAAGAGCTATGCTGATCAACGACGCAAGCCTTTGGAATTTCAAGTCGGGGATCTAGTACTTCTTAAGGTTTCACCTTGGAAGGGTATGTTCCGATTCGGGAAAAAAGGGAAACTTGCGCCAAGATATGTAGGCCCATTCAAAATCTTGGAAAGGATTGGGAAAGTGGCTTATAAGTTAGATCTACCGACCGAACTCAGCAGTATTCACCCAACTTTTCATGTGTCAAACTTGAAGAAATGTTTAGCTGATGAGAATCTTCATGTTCCGCTTGAAGACATCCATATTGATAAAACAATGCATTTCATCGAGAAACCGGTGGAAATCATGGATCGTGAAGTCAAGACCCTTAAACGTAGTCGCATTCCTATAGTTAAAGTTCGTTGGGAATCCAAACGTGGCCCAGAATTTACTTGGGAACGTGAGGACCAAATGAAAACGAAGTATCCTTATCTTTTTCCAGAACCCTCCACTTGAAGTAATTTCGAGACGAAATTTCTAAAAGTAGGGGAGACTGTAACAATAGCACCCTTGGGTTTTACCCAAAACACCATTTTAGTCCCTCTTGTAAAAAAAAAAAAAAAAAAATCAGCCGACTTCAACTCCAACCATATCCATTCAGCCTACCATAGCCTACAATCACATCTTGTACTCATCTAAACTCAATTTGTGTTCACACTTGTAGAATTTTGCTTATAAATACCCATTTTAATCATAATCTAATTACTCCATTTCTATCTAGTTTTATCACAATTAAACTTACCCATATACTCTCCCTATCTAGTCTATCAAGTCTATAACTGAATCATTGCTTATTATCTCGTGGTTCTCTCGAATTTTGAAGATTATTAAGTGGGTTTTTTCTATTCGGGTCTATTATCTTTTGAGCTATAAAAATCGTGAGTTTTTCCAATTCCTTTTGGTTATTCTTTCATTTATGTTAGTAGATCAAAAGCCCTCTGTTTAATTCAGCAAACATAATCGTTAAGGGCTCCAATTGAAAAATCTAGGATTAGGGTGTTCTTGATTAATTGGGGATTTTGATTTAAAAGTATATACAACTTTAAAATTCCATAACTCGGCCATCTTTGATCTAAAAATTATGAAACTTGGTATGTATGTTCATATTACTGATTAGAAGTTCTATAAAAATTTTCGTGAATTTTTGATACTGTTTAATATTTTTAATAATTTTATATATCTTAAAACATGATTAATTCATATAAAATCGGATATTTTGTATTTTAACATGAAAATTGGTGAAAATATATTTAAATATGTTAGAATAATTTTCATATCATTTTCCCTCTGTTTTAAAACGTTTTTACATGTTATCTTAATTTATTTGTTTAATTAGTTTTGAACAAATAATATTCATAATAAATTCATTTTTGTGACAAAAATTATGAAACTTTACGTGAAGTATCTTGACATCATATAGAAGATCATAGTATTTTTATCTTCGAGAAAATAAATTATTTTCACATAGTTATCAATTTAAATCCTTTTTATCATAATAAATTGATTAAAAATTCATTATTAAGGATTTAAATCCCAAATTATGAGTTCAGAAAACAATACGTTTTATGGATTTCCCTATTTTTAATCATTTAAACATGATTTAAACTCAATAAATCAGTTTTAAATAAAAATAAATGGAGAAAAATGATGAAAAAAGTATTTATATTATTTTTCATCAGAAGGTAACTATTTTTCATCAAAATAACCTTTTTGATGTTTATCTTGTATTTTGGTCTTATTTATGCTTAATAAGACATAAATAAATAAACTAATTATACATATATAAAATTCTCTTTTATAAATGTTTTTCTATAAAAATATTTCAGAGCTGAAAATCATAAGTGTGGATCTTAGACTCATTTGTTTAAATATTATGTAGTCATAAAAATCGTTATATATTTAATTAAAATAATTGACTAAAACCTTTATATAAATTAATTAGAATATTTTTATACAAAATATTCAAATAAGAATAATTAGTTTACTTAGTCATTTTATGAAATTTAGAACATAATATGCTTTCGTGATACATATTTATCATTAAATACTTATTTTATAAAAATACTATTTCCCCAAATAATTTAACGAATCCTAACGCCTTAGATTTTGGACGTCTTAGACTCTTAAGACATATCCCTTATTAGTATTCTTATACGTATAGGTTAAGTTCTTCAAGAATTCGTAGTCTTAACTCGTGACAAGTTTATTCAGATTTATCGTGCTTAGCAAAACTGTGAGTATACTTATCCCCTTTTTATCTTTTCTTACACTTTTTGGGGTGATTCATGTACACCTATGAAACTTACACTTACACATATTCATAAACGTTTTACATACAATTCATACACATGTTATGCTTTAAATTCTTGTGCTTTATGATTAGACATAAACGTAGTATACTTGCAATCGTTACATAATCATTAACTTTGCTAGCCGACTTTAACAATGGATAGCGCTATTTGGATTGACAACCCGCCTAATGGAAAATACCTATGCGTTAGGGAAGTCTTGGGTCATTGTTAATTCTTTAGTCTTTGTCAACATAAAGGTTTGATTGTGACCCGCATCGTGTGCTTACGTGTTTATCATACTGCCTTGAGTAAATCATAACACTTGAATTGTAAAACCTTTTTATACCTATATCATACGTACACTAACTAAGTGTACTCACCAACATCATGTGTGTTGACAGATACTATTTTGTACATGTTTCAGGAGATGCTTGAAGTTTATCACATAAGGCTTGGACTTAGACATCATAAATAAAACTTATGCTTTGTTTCTAGATGTAATGTTTTGAAATGTAATGTTGACACTTAAATCGTTATTAAATAAATATTTGTATTTTAGTACCTCGAGCTCATGAACAATCGTTACCTCGTGGCACCTCGATGTTTCCGCCATCGGTTGGGGTGTTACAGATTGGTATCAGAGCCGTGGTTATAGGGAATTAGGTTATTAGTAAATAACTTAGACTATAACTAAGAACCCATACATGACCTTATTTGTGTTTATTTGTTTATTTGCTCCACTAACCTTTCTCCTTTGTCACCTCTCATACTTTCCCCTATTCTCTCTATTTCTTTCTTTATTTCTTCGTCAAGGGTTTTTGAGGAGTGACTTTACTTGGAAGAAATGTCTACACTTGGGAGCATGCTGGATATTCTTGGCTTAATTGCCTACTTTTGTTTTTCATAAAATTTTTCATCCTTCAAAGTGTCTAACTCTAAGTGAGAGAACACGTGCAATCTGGAAGGGTGGGTGCCTGTACACTGGGTTTTCTGGCATAGGCAAGCATAGCGCATAAATCCGAAAGCGGACCTGTTATGCTTACCTGGGGATTCCTGGAGTGAGTGTCCACTTATAGGCTAAAGCACGTCTTCATTAATCTCCAACTGAGTTTGATTCTTTGAACAGTCAAAGTTTTTGTCGGGTCTTATGACTAGATAAGAACACTCCAATGTTTTATTATTGATTTCTTGAAATCATAATGATTCATTATATGCTTAAAAAGAAAAACTTTCATATATTGGTGATACATTTTCATACTTGGTTATTTCATACACATATTGTGCAAACCCGTCATGCGTATAAAGATTTTATTACTTTTGACCTCATAATATTCTTTATTCTTAGATGGCTGATCGTCGTACTGCTCATCGTAACTCTCGTCATCGAGCTGATCGTCGACTTGCGACACTAGTAACTGAACGTATTACTGCTGCGATTCCTAACCTAGTTGCTGAGTTGAACCATAGCAACAATTCTGGAAGCTCTGGAACTACCAGAGGAGGTAACACTCATTGCACCTTCAAACATTTCAACTCTTGCAACCCAACTAAATTCTCTGGGGAAGAGGGAGCTACTGGCCTCCTCCAGTGGTTTGAAAGCATGGAGAACACTTTTATAAATAGTGAGTGTCCTGATGAACTCCGCGTTCGCCATGCCACCAGTGTTCTTCACAAGAGAGTATTAACTTGGTGGAACGGCGAAAAGAATAGTCGGGGTACTGATGTTGCTCTAGCTTTAACTTGGGACAAGGTGAAGGAACTCATGTTAGCCAAATTCTGCCCTAGAAATGAAATTAAGAAACTTGAAGATGAATTTTACGTTTTGAAACAAGACAGTGGGGAGAATCTTTCCTACAACACTCGTTATTATGAGCTTAGCATTTTGATTCCACACATGGTAACCCCAGTTTCTTGAGCAATCGAGAAATATATCGAGGGATTGCCTGATCTTATTCAAGATGTCGTCACTGGTAGCAAACCCACAGGTCAGCACTGGACTGGGGGGACTTGAAGGGATATGGTATTAAAACATTACAAATACCATACCATCGCCCACTTAGAACAGGCTTCGCCAGACGCTCATCCGCCCGTTCTACGTCAGCGGATCGTCTCGCGCCCATCCGCCCGTTTTACGTCAGCGGAACGTCTGGCGTCCACAAACCCGTTCTACGTCAGCGATGCTTCTGCCGTCCGACGCGAGCATTAATATTCTCGTTCTACGTCGACGGAACACCTGGCGTCCACCTGCCCGTTTTACGTCAGCGGTACATTCGACGCCGGGCGCACAAACGCCGGCCCTTTTACACAGGCGGGCCAAATGTACATCAAGGCTTCCTTGGCAAGCTTCACCACAAGTGGAAGATACCTTTTGGGGCAGCTTTGGAACTCACCCCTGCCCCAAACAAATATCTCTGACATCACAGGCGGCCCGTCAGAGTTCCCCTCCAATCAAAGACTGTTTCCAGTCTGACGAACAGAAAGAACGACGACGTGGCAGCCTCCCAGCCAAGATATCTTCCTGACGAAGCAGACTTTCTCTGCCCACCTCGAAATCCTGGAAAGCATAAACTATCCACCACCCGGATCCACTAATGGGCGAGCACCACGTGTCCACCGCCCATCAGCGTCCACTTACTGGGCGCCACGTGTACATGCGTCAGGACGGTAACATCCCCCCTAGCATTCTACTTTTTCCTACTTTACTGAAACCCACTTGCACCAAATGGGCTTGAGGGTTTGGGCCGGATTATGGAGACTCCTCTACCTGGGCCGGGCCCCATTAAGGGTAGAGGATGGGCTGAGAAAGTAGGACGTCTTGGTACTATAAAAGGAGGACGCCCTCCTCCTTTTATTGGCATCTGATATCCAATACACTTTCACTCAAGAAGAATACGAACTTTCGTACCTTCTTCAACCCCTTGTTTATTATACTAACGATTAGAGGCTCGGCTCTTCTAGTTAATAGTCTCGTAAATCCTTGGTCTTGCTTTTAGACCCACACGTATTTTATAATCACACTCTCTTTATAAAATATAGTAGAATCACCACACGGATTGCCCTTCATTGGACGATCCCTGAACCCGTGTTTCTTCATTGGCGCCATCCGTGGCCTTACCACAACTACTCTAAACCCAACAAGCTTTTACAGCCAAATCATAAAAATGACCTCACCTCCACCAGTGTACACTCCGTCTGGGGTCGTCGAAGACATCACTGACGCCACCCCAGGATCCCACCCAACATCAGGGGACCACAATAACCAACAACACCCCCTTGTAACCCCCAGAAATTTGGAGGCCCAGCTCACCGACCCAACTCCTCCAACTGAGGAGGAAATCGAGGCACTAAATAATGACCGGTACGAACGCCAGAGACAAATCCTCGACGCACAGCTGGAACGACGCCGACTCACTGGCAAAGCACTCATGGGCTCCTCCTCAAGGCAGCCCGCAAGAACACCGGCGCCCGCCCGTCACGGGGAACGTCCAGGGCAACTCCCTGAGGACCAGGCCCGTGCAGAGCGCAACCGGTTTGATGCCGAAGACTACGACGAAAGTTCGTGGGAGGACGATGCCTCCAGGGACTATCGTCATAGCCCATATTACAGGCGGGAATGACTCAACCGCTACAACGACGACGCTACCACCAACCTATCGCTCCCTTACAGACCAACCGCATTTGCGGACAAGTCTAAATTCACTCGGCGCATCTCTTAGGCACCAATCCCACCAAGAAAACGCTTACCGGCCAATGTCAAAATCTACGACGGCCTATCTGACCCAGATGACCACCTCGGCATATTCAACGAAGCCGGGCCCGTCATCGGTTGGACCCTACCCGTTTGGTGCCATATGTTCGCCCAGACACTCACCGGAGCCGCTAGGGTCTGGTTTGACAACCTCCCCACCGGAAGCATCGACAGCTACGAACAGCTGATCGAAAAATTTTCACTCCATTTCAGCCAACAGCGTCGCCACAAGCGCGACAAAAGCCAAATCTCCCTCTGCAAACGCAGAGACACAGAACCTCTCGAGGACTTCATCGTGCGGTTCAACAAGGAGGCCCTCCAGTTGGGAACAGGGGACGAGGCAACCCGAACCTCCTTCTTATCCAACGTCAACGATGACGGCCTACAACACACCCTACAGGGGAAAGACGGCGTCCCAGGCGCCTGGGAAGAAGTTGTCCGCATTTCAAAACTCTATGCGGGCAACCAGAAAACGATGCGCCAAAACCAGAGAGGGAGTTCCAGCAACAACCGCAGCCGCGGCAACAACCGAGCATCCGTCTGGAACCGCATCTCAGGTTCCACCGATGAAGGACGATACTCAACTTCCGGCGACGCCAGAAACATCATCGGCAACAAACAAAGCCGCGACCAACGCAACAGTGGACGCCGAAACCAGGATTGGACCACTCTCACCAAAACGCCGTCCCAAGTACTATCACAAGTCCTCTCCACCGGAGAGGTAACCTTCAAAATCCCGAAACCTATGGGGACAAAACGAAAAAATGTCGACACCACCAGGTTTTGTGACTTCCACAAAGACGTGGACCACGATACCGACAACTGCTACAGCCTCAAAATGGAAATTGAGGCGGCCCTACGCTCCGGGAAACTTGCCAACCTGGTCAAAAATGTCCGCGCGGGCGGACGCAGGCAAGACGAGCCCGATAAAGCCATCAAAGACATTAGAACACACTACATCCGCGACGCACACAACAGACAGTGCAACATGACGCGCAGCACCAAGCGGAAAACAAACTTCCCCAATATAGCAACCACATCTGGAACCACAAGCTGGCGGGAGGCCCAAGTCCTCCTCCCTATAATCCCAGGGGCGCTCAGTCAACGACCCCCCTCACTATCACAGCACTGTTCAGACACTACCGAACTTACAAAATGATGTGCGACGGCGGCAGCAGCTTCGACATCATGTACCAACAGTGCTTCGACCAGCTAGACGACGAAGACAAGGCACGCCTACAACCAGATACACCTATTGCCGGCTTCTTCAACGAGGTAATTCACCCCATTGGCAAGTTTGACTTTACAGCCACACTTGATGACGGCATACACAGCCGCTCAGAAGTATGCACCTTCCACGTCATCCCAGCCATTTCCTCATATGATATATTGCTAGGCAGACAGGTTTGGAAAACTTCAATTCCACCGCATCAACTCCTCATAAAACCATGGGTTTCCCAACACCCACCGGGATCGCATACATCCGAGGGAATCAAGAATGCCTCATGACAACTCACCGGTAGACGACACAGCAGCGCTTCCACCAATCCCACCAACCGATGAAAACTGGGTCCTTAACCCAGCTTTTCCCGAACAAACTATTACTTTGGGTCGGACCCTTTCCCCCCAAGTAAAGATACATCTAAAACAACTACTGGTGGCAAACAAAGACATCTTCGCATGGCAATCATCAGACATGATCGCGTCGTCCCAAGACACATCGCCGAGCACCGCCTCAACACATACAAAGACGCGCGCCCAGTGGCCCAGAAAAAGCGGCCACTCGGCCCCGACAGAGTCAAAGCCATGAACGAACAAGTCGACGATCTGCTAGACGCGGGCATTATCAGAAAATGTAACCACCAAACCTGGGTGGCCAACCCAGTAATGGTACTAAAAAAGAATGGGTCTTAGCGCATGTGCGTCGACTACAAGGACCTAAACAAAGCATGCCCTAAAGATCACTACCCTCTCCCAGAGATCGATTTAAAGGTTGACTCACTCACGCCATTCAAATACAAGTGCTTCCTCGACGCATATCGAGGATATCATCAAATCCAAATGGCTTACGAAGATGAGGATCGAACGGCGTTCAGAACAGAACGAGGGGTGTACTGCTATACCAAAATGCCCTTCGGACTCAAAAACGCCGGCGCAACCTACCAACGCCTCATGGACCAGGCGTTCATTAACCAGATAGGCGTCAACCATGAAGTCTACGTTGACGACCTGGTCATCAAAAGCACCCAGGAGGATACAATGCTTATGGACATCCAGCGCACCTTTGAACAGTTGCGCAGCATCAAAATGAAACTAAATCCGGGCAAATGCTCCTTCGGAGCAGAAGAAGGGAAATTCTTAGGCGTCATTGTCACCAACAGCGGCTTCAAACCAAACCCGGAAAAAGTCCAAGCAATCCAACGCATGCCATCACCAAACTCGATAAAAGACGTACAGACGCTGATGAGACGTCTAGTTGCTCTCAACCGCTTCCTGTCAAACTACGCCTCTAAGTCTTTTCCTTTTGTTCATACTTTACGGAATGTACTCAAGAAAACTCAGTTCCGCTGGACACCAGAAGCGGAGGTAGCCTTCCGTGAAATGAAGCAATGTTTAACCTACTTACCAACTTTAACAACACCCTTTCCGAAGGAACCCCTTACGTTATATCTATCTGCGTCAGAAACAGCAATAGGCGCCGTACTATTAGTAGAACGCAACAAAGTACAAACACCAATCTACTAGATCAGCCGCACCCTAGCAGACGCAGAAACCAGATATTCAACAATGGAAAAACTCGTCCTAGCACTAGTCCACGCGTCAAGACGCCTGCGAAGATACTTCCAAGGACATCCAATCAATGTCCTTACAGACTACAGGATCAACACCGTACTGTCCAAACCAGAACTCTCCGGCCGCTTGGCCAAATGGGCGATTGAGCTGGGTGCACACACCATTGTTTACAAACCAAGACCCGCGATAAAGGGCAGGTCCTGGCAGACTTCATCGCAAAAATCCCGATTGACAAAATCCAAGACTGCAAAGACGAACAAGACCCCAAGCCCATTCCCGACGATCGAGTAACCTGGTGATTATACACTGACGGAGCTTCCAATGACCAGGGCTCAGGCGCCGGGCTTCGCCTCGTCAGTCCCGACAAAACGGAATTCACATACGCCGTGCGCCTTGAATTCCCAAGCACAAACAACGAGGCAGAATACGAAGCATTCTTGGCAGGCCTGCGCCTGGCACACAAAATTGGCGCAAGGCACCTCAACGCCCATGTGGACTCTATGCTAATTGCGGGCCACATGAACGGCGTTTACGACGCCAAAGATCCTGTCATGGCCCAATACGTCGACCAGGCCAAGCTCCTCACCAAGAAATTCGTTACCTGCACCATCCTCCACATAAATCGCGGCGGCAACAAGGAAGCCGACGCACTCAGCAAAATGGCCTCCACAGCTTGGCCGCACATGGCCAAAGAGGTACGCATTGAAACCCTACCTCAACCTTCAGGACCGCTTAGACAGGTCAATATAACACAGACAGGCGCCGGGTCATGGATGACCCCTATTCAAGCCTATCTAGCAACAGGCACCCTGCCACCTCAAAAAGCGGAAGCTCGAAAAATCCAATACAAATCCCAACATTACCAACTAATGAATGGGATTGTGACACCCGGCAACTTCCGATCTACACGGATGTAATTTTTTTATTATTAAAATAAATATTTATTATAAATATTGTTAATTATAAAGTTTCGGAAGTTTACTGATCGTTTTAACAATTGAAACTGCGACCGATTTAATTAACGCGATTTAAACACGTGTGTTGAACGCACGTGTCAGTTGATGGAAGTAATATTCATTTTGTTCGGTTTAGTAGGATTCTTAATTCCGAACAAAACCGACTAACTTTTGTAAATTATTATTGAACTAAAATAGAAAACCGAGGCATATTACGTTTAGAACGGGTTCGGATATGCGATGTCCACCTACCAAACTAACCCTACCTATATAAGCATCTTATTCTTTTCTTCTCCTCATTTTTCACCCAACACAAAAACCCTAGCCCCTCTCTCTCTAAAAACCCGTCACTCTCTCTCTCTCTCTAAACCTCTCTTTCTTCTCTTAGTCTCTCCCTCTCCCGATCACTATCTCCATCGCTCCCTCTCTCCTCTCGGCTCTCACCCTCAGCTCTTCCTATACATAGCAGCGACCATCGGTGGTGGTGGCAGACGAGCAGAGGTGATGGCGGCACTCTATAATCAACCGGGCGGGGTAGGGCCAGACCATTATCGAGGTCGTGTTGTTCGGTGATGTATTACTATGGGTGCCAGACAAGATACGGTTTCGTTAAGGGTGCTGGGTCATGGATCTTGGTTCAAGTCACGTTGTTTACTCATTTTCAGATCTGGGTTCGGGCCTCAAGTTTTAGCGGTGGTTCGTTGATTGTGGTAGCCGATGGTGGGTCTGGTTGTTTGACAGGAGTATTTTGGTTGGTTATGGTGGATCTGATTTGTACAGTTTGGGTGTTCGGGTCGAATCCTGGTCGTAGGGTCCATCTCGGGTCAGATCTGCTTGAGTTATCTTTTGGTTATGGATGTGGTTCGAATCTTATTTTGAGTCAGTTTTCGAGCGGTTTCGTCTTGTTGATGGGTCTTGGTTCAAGTCGGGTTCAACCGGGTCAATTACCGTCAACACTAGTCAGATCTGGTACGAGTTTCTTTTGGTTCGGGTGCCGGGTCACGGGTTATGGTACGGGTCAGAGCTGGTGCGGTCAACCAGTCAAATCTGTGGACAGATGGTCAACGGGTCAGCGTTTCGGTCTACACGTAGTTCGAGGTGGTTCCGGGTTACACGCGTACGATTCGGTATACTTATAATCGTGTTATTATTACTTTATTTGTATATTTATAAATATTGGATATTTGTAAATATTATATATTTATGAATATTATATATTTATAAATATAGTGATATTGAGGAAATAGTTTTAACTCGCGAACGGACCGAATAATAATAATAAACGGTAACTACGTTATATATTGAACGACTTGGTAAATGGTTAACTTAACATGACTTATGATATTGAACTTCGGACTAAATAACATTGGACTATATTGTTGGACTATATTATATATATATATATATATTGCTATATATATATATATAAATAAGTATACATAGGTGATGAAACGTATAGTCTCGTGAATCGGAAATGTGGATAAAAGGACTTGATGAATTGTGTTTGAAAGATGATTTTGGGGAAAATTGTAGACAACGGGTGTTGTCTGGTTTGTACAAAAACAGAGGAAACTCTGCCCAAATTTCTATAAAATCAAGTGTAACGAAATGCTATTTCTATAAATAAATTCCCTTAAGTGTTTTGGACAAATGCATTAAATCGAGGTGTTTTCAGAGACTAACTATTTATAACAGTAAAGATGATTTTCAAGCGATATTTGAGAAAAAGTAACAAATGTTATTGATCGGTTTAATAACTAAGTTTGTAATTTCTCAAAGGGTATTTTCTAAAATATAATTACGCAAAGCAAATACATTTACATGATTTGCGAGACGAGCAACGATTCAGGATAATTATACGTTTCGGGGTACTAGTCCAACATGGTTTATACACAAATAGCGACAAGTGTGCAACTTGGGTGCTATGTTGTATATGTGAATTAAGTTAAGTCATTGTCGGTTCGTCGAGTTGAAACGTATTTAAAACTCGTGTTGGTACACACGAGTCTAGACAGTCGAGTAGGCTATCTTGTAAGCGGTTAATAAGCTAGGCTTATGTGTGATAGACTGTTAAGGTGTCCTCTATTGGTAATTAGGGCACGAGGAAGTCGGTCGAGGTTTCAGGCTTGTTTGCTAGCTTAGCATGGAAATTAAGGTGAGTTCATGACCCCACTTTTTACTGTTTTATAAATGTTTTCGGGGTGGGAGACATGCTTCTTTTATGAAAATCTGATGAAATTAAAGTGATCAAGTTTTGGGAAAAGTTTAACATTTCAAACACTTTGAAAAATCGTACATGGGAAATCAAATGGGTTGCGTGAGTTTCACGGCCCCACTTTACGTTTTTATATTTCGGGGGAGACACATGCTTTATACATACTTCATAAATTATCATGTTATACTAGTGTTAAATTCATTTGTGCTATACGATACGTAAAGTCCCGGGGAAACCATGAATATGCTGGATAGCATAACGGGGGAAATGTGGATAGATCTATTGGGACTGACAGACCCCACCCGTCGGCTGGGAGCCGGTCGGGTGCATATTGTCTCGGTCATAAGCATAATCGTTTCGGGCAAAATCATATATCGTTGTCTGTAATGGTTTCCGGTCGTAGTAGTATTATTCATGCGTCTAGCTAACGCTATCATTTCTAACATAGTGATAACATGATGGCTTTCAAAACTTATGGAAATGTTTTTGTAAAACTTTATTCCTGGTTTGGAATAACATAACTTTATTCCCTGGTTTGGGGTTACACAACTAGTTCCTGGATTTGGACTACATAGATTTCGGTTGAAATGATTTTGGATTAAACTTAACTTTTGGTTTCGCAAACTTATGGACTCACCAGCTTTATGTTGACTTTTTAAGCATGTCTTTCAGGTTTAAGCTTTGGTAATGCCACGGTTGGAGTGGGCGACGTCTTGGGATCGGGGATCCTAGAGGGTTAGAATTGGCGTTCAGGAAGTAAGAGTCTTAGATGCATCTTTCCGCTGCGCGGCGAAGCTACCAAACGTCACAACCGATTTGGGGAAAAGTCGGGGTGTGACAGTTTGGTATCAGAGCCATAGGTTTTAGCGAATTAGGTGTCTGTGTAGATATCTAGGCTTTAACCTGAGTTTGTTTCGAGATAGGGACCAAAACTTCTAAGACAATATTTAGCATGAACGCCTAGGAACTGAAATTCCAACCGTTGCCAAAGCAATGACATGATTAGTGGTGTGTTACACTAGCTCAACGTACATTTCTTCGTCGTAAGAAACATATACTTTTCCTATGTGAATAATCAGTATTTTTCTATAATGGTATATAGAAAGGATAATAACACGTGGTGGTTAGGCATACCTCACTGGTGACTGGCGAGTCATCGCTTTAGATATCAGAGTGGTTATTCACATAGAGTTAGCTGAGTCATTGTTTCTCGGCGTGGGGAACAATTTAATTGCTTATATATCGTGTGCATTTACGTAAAGTATATATAAGTACATTTCGTTAATAATACTTATCGCCAATGGTTGTCGACTCAAGCTTGGACGTATCTAGAACGCTCACACGTGTCGCGTTAGTTGGACGAGTTGGCAAAGGGATTGTTGCAGCATCTGCGGTCTCGCATCCCTGGTTCGGAGCATGCAATGTCGTCAGGGTCAACTTTGGTCAGAAATGTCTTGATGAGGCACCTCGTTTTGCCGATGATGCTGAGAAGCTGGAATGCGGACGGGAAGAGCATTGGGAAAGGTGGCGCATTCAACAAACATTATATTATGTAATATATATATACGTGTTACTATGTGGATGTAACGAGTGCTTGTGATATACTCATGATGGAGGTTAATAGGATGATCTGGTGAGGTAAATTTTTGATAACGTAGACGTCACGTTATTGCAAATTTACAGGCACTTGATAGTTCTAAGAATTTCTATCGTGAGGGTATCTATATTGTTATATGTTGTTGTGTAAATAAGTAATGGATAAGGGTTATTCATTCTTTTGTTGTTGCGGACGTGATTGCCAATTCTCCCCTGTTCGTGTCATTTGTGACTTTGCTTTTTCTTAAACCAGTTTAAGATCTCGATGATCTTGTTTCTTGAGCTTCTAAGGTTCCTGTTTTAGAACCTAGTTATATCTTTTGAGTACAACTTACGTCTCTCTTCTCTTATGTTTGTAGCCTTCAACAACAATCGTAAAGGGATCTAATTTTTGTTGATTCTTTATTCTTTTCACAAAACTAGACATGTCTTATGTACACGTGTTAACTGTTGTATGTTTGGATTCTTTAAATTTGTGAAGGTCCATTGTAGGGCTTCACATCGAACAATTATTTCATTAATGATTTGTTTATCATTACGTTGCTCGTAATGCTTGCTTTCTAGTCTTGGTGTGTCAGGCCATTGTGGGCAAAGAATCTTTTGATACTTCATCGATGAGTTTCTTTAAAATCGACACTTCAGTTGAATCGAATTGTGGAAATTTGATAGAGCACCTTGTGGTGAGTATTCAATCAACTAGTGTTAGTGGATGATTTTATTTGTCATTTTCATCAACTTGTTTGTGCCTTAAATCCAAACACACCTTGCGGCGTGTAATGCGAAAGTTGGTGCATTAGTTGCTTCGTTTGAGGTGCGCCAATAGTATTTGTTGACAGAGTTATTGTTTACACTTTGCATTCAGTTGATTATGGAAATTTATCTCATGCCATTTGTACCGGCAAGTCCGTTGACTATTTTTGTTGTACTACCATTGGTTCTTGGATGATATCCTACCTCAAATTTTGAGGACAAAATTTCTGTAACATGGGGAGAATGTGACACCCGGCAACTTCCGATCTACACGGATGTAATTTTTTTTATTATTAAAATAAATATTTATTATAAATATTGTTAATTATAAAGTTTCGGAAGTTTACTGATCGTTTTAACAATTGAAACTGCGACCGATTTAATTAACGCGATTTAAACACGTGTGTTGAACGCACGTGTCAGTTGATGGAAGTAATATTCATTTTGTTCGGTTTAGTAGGATTCTTAATTCCGAACAAAACCGACTAACTTTTGTAAATTATTATTGAACTAAAATAGAAAACCGAGGCATATTACGTTTAGAACGGGTTCGGATATGCGATGTCCACCTACCAAACTAACCCTACCTATATAAGCATCTTATTCTTTTCTTCTCCTCATTTTTCACCCAACACAAAAACCCTAGCCCCTCTCTCTCTAAAAACCCGTCACTCTCTCTCTCTCTCTCTAAACCTCTCTTTCTTCTCTTAGTCTCTCCCTCTCCCGATCACTATCTCCATCGCTCCCTCTCTCCTCTCGGCTCTCACCCTCAGCTCTTCCTATACATAGCAGCGACCATCGGTGGTGGTGGCAGACGAGCAGAGGTGATGGCGGCACTCTATAATCAACCGGACGGGGTAGGGGCCAGACCATTATCGAGGTCGTGTTGTTCGGTGATGTATTACTATGGGTGCCAGACGAGATACGGTTTCGTTAAGGGTGTTGGGTCATGGATCTTGGTTCAAGTCACGTTGTTTACTCGTTTTCAGATCTGGGTTCGGGCCTCAAGTTTTAGCGGTGGTTCGTTGATTGTGGTAGCCGATGGTGGGTCTGGTTGTTTGACAGGAGTATTTTGGTTGGTATGGTGGATCTGATTTGTACAGTTTGGGTGTTCGGGTCGAATCCTGGTCGTAGGGTCCATCTCGGGTCAGATCTGCTTGAGTTATCTTTTGGTTATGGATGTGGTTCGAATCTTATTTTGAGTCAGTTTTCGAGCGGTTTCGTCTTGTTGATGGGTCTTGGTTCAAGTCGGGTTCAACCGGGTCAATTACCGTCAACACTAGTCAGATCTGGTACGAGTTTCTTTTGGTTCGGGTGCCGGGTCACGGGTTATGGTACGGGTCAGAGCTGGTGCGGTCAACCAGTCAAATCTGTGGACAGATGGTCAACGGGTCAGCGTTTCGGTCTACACGTAGTTCGAGGTGGTTCCGGGTTACACGCGTACGATTCGGTATACTTATAATCGTGTTATTATTACTTTATTTGTATATTTATAAATATTGGATATTTGTAAATATTATATATTTATGAATATTATATATTTATAAATATAGTGATATTGAGGAAATAGTTTTAACTCGCGAACGGACCGAATAATAATAATAAACGGTAACTACGTTATATATTGAACGACTTGGTAAATGGTTAACTTAACATGACTTATGATATTGAACTTCGGACTAAATAACATTGGACTATATTGTTGGACTATATTATATATATATATATATTGCTATATATATATATATAAATAAGTATACATAGGTGATGAAACGTATAGTCTCGTGAATCGGAAATGTGGATAAAAGGACTTGATGAATTGTGTTTGAAAGATGATTTTGGGGAAAATTGTAGACAACGGGTGTTGTCTGGTTTGTACAAAAACAGAGGAAACTCTGCCCAAATTTCTATAAAATCAAGTGTAACGAAATGCTATTTCTATAAATAAATTCCCTTAAGTGTTTTGGACAAATGCATTAAATCGAGGTGTTTTCAGAGACTAACTATTTATAACAGTAAAGATGATTTTCAAGCGATATTTGAGAAAAAGTAACAAATGTTATTGATCGGTTTAATAACTAAGTTTGTAATTTCTCAAAGGGTATTTTCTAAAATATAATTACGCAAAGCAAATACATTTACATGATTTGCGAGACGAGCAACGATTCAGGATAATTATACGTTTCGGGGTACTAGTCCAACATGGTTTATACACAAATAGCGACAAGTGTGCAACTTGGGTGCTATGTTGTATATGTGAATTAAGTTAAGTCATTGTCGGTTCGTCGAGTTGAAACGTATTTAAAACTCGTGTTGGTACACACGAGTCTAGACAGTCGAGTAGGCTATCTTGTAAGCGGTTAATAAGCTAGGCTTATGTGTGATAGACTGTTAAGGTGTCCTCTATTGGTAATTAGGGCACGAGGAAGTCGGTCGAGGTTTCAGGCTTGTTTGCTAGCTTAGCATGGAAATTAAGGTGAGTTCATGACCCCACTTTTTACTGTTTTATAAATGTTTTCGGGGTGGGAGACATGCTTCTTTTATGAAAATCTGATGAAATTAAAGTGATCAAGTTTTGGGAAAAGTTTAACATTTCAAACACTTTGAAAAATCGTACATGGGAAATCAAATGGGTTGCGTGAGTTTCACGGCCCCACTTTACGTTTTTATATTTCGGGGGAGACACATGCTTTATACATACTTCATAAATTATCATGTTATACTAGTGTTAAATTCATTTGTGCTATACGATACGTAAAGTCCCGGGGAAACCATGAATATGCTGGATAGCATAACGGGGGAAATGTGGATAGATCTATTGGGACTGACAGACCCCACCCGTCGGCTGGGAGCCGGTCGGGTGCATATTGTCTCGGTCATAAGCATAATCGTTTCGGGCAAAATCATATATCGTTGTCTGTAATGGTTTCCGGTCGTAGTAGTATTATTCATGCGTCTAGCTAACGCTATCATTTCTAACATAGTGATAACATGATGGCTTTCAAAACTTATGGAAATGTTTTTGTAAAACTTTATTCCTGGTTTGGAATAACATAACTTTATTCCCTGGTTTGGGGTTACACAACTAGTTCCTGGATTTGGACTACATAGATTTCGGTTGAAATGATTTTGGATTAAACTTAACTTTTGGTTTCGCAAACTTATGGACTCACCAGCTTTATGTTGACTTTTTAAGCATGTCTTTCAGGTTTAAGCTTTGGTAATGCCACGGTTGGAGTGGGCGACGTCTTGGGATCGGGGATCCTAGAGGGTTAGAATTGGCGTTCAGGAAGTAAGAGTCTTAGATGCATCTTTCCGCTGCGCGGCGAAGCTACCAAACGTCACAACCGATTTGGGGAAAAGTCGGGGTGTGACAGTTTGGTATCAGAGCCATAGGTTTTAGCGAATTAGGTGTCTGTGTAGATATCTAGGCTTTAACCTGAGTTTGTTTCGAGATAGGGACCAAAACTTCTAAGACAATATTTAGCATGAACGCCTAGGAACTGAAATTCCAACCGTTGCCAAAGCAATGACATGATTAGTGGTGTGTTACACTAGCTCAACGTACATTTCTTCGTCGTAAGAAACATATACTTTTCCTATGTGAATAATCAGTATTTTTCTATAATGGTATATAGAAAGGATAATAACACGTGGTGGTTAGGCATACCTCACTGGTGACTGGCGAGTCATCGCTTTAGATATCAGAGTGGTTATTCACATAGAGTTAGCTGAGTCATTGTTTCTCGGCGTGGGGAACAATTTAATTGCTTATATATCGTGTGCATTTACGTAAAGTATATATAAGTACATTTCGTTAATAATACGTATCGCCAATGGTTGTCGACTCAAGCTTGGACGTATCTAGAACGCTCACACGTGTCGCGTTAGTTGGACGAGTTGGCAAAGGGATTGTTGCAGCATCTGCGGTCTCGCATCCCTGGTTCGGAGCATGCAATGTCGTCAGGGTCAACTTTGGTCAGAAATGTCTTGATGAGGCACCTCGTTTTGCCGATGATGCTGAGAAGCTGGAATGCGGACGGGAAGAGCATTGGGAAAGGTGGCGCATTCAACAAACATTATATTATGTAATATATATATACGTGTTACTATGTGGATGTAACGAGTGCTTGTGATATACTCATGATGGAGGTTAATAGGATGATCTGGTGAGGTAAATTTTTGATAACGTAGACGTCACGTTATTGCAAATTTACAGGCACTTGATAGTTCTAAGAATTTCTATCGTGAGGGTATCTATATTGTTATATGTTGTTGTGTAAATAAGTAATGGATAAGGGTTATTCATTCTTTTGTTGTTGCGGACGTGATTGCCAATTCTCCCCTGTTCGTGTCATTTGTGACTTTGCTTTTTCTTAAACCAGTTTAAGATCTCGATGATCTTGTTTCTTGAGCTTCTAAGGTTCCTGTTTTAGAACCTAGTTATATCTTTTGAGTACAACTTACGTCTCTCTTCTCTTATGTTTGTAGCCTTCAACAACAATCGTAAAGGGATCTAATTTTTGTTGATTCTTTATTCTTTTCACAAAACTAGACATGTCTTATGTACACGTGTTAACTGTTGTATGTTTGGATTCTTTAAATTTGTGAAGGTCCATTGTAGGGCTTCACATCGAACAATTATTTCATTAATGATTTGTTTATCATTACGTTGCTCGTAATGCTTGCTTTCTAGTCTTGGTGTGTCAGGCCATTGTGGGCAAAGAATCTTTTGATACTTCATCGATGAGTTTCTTTAAAATCGACACTTCAGTTGAATCGAATTGTGGAAATTTGATAGAGCACCTTGTGGTGAGTATTCAATCAACTAGTGTTAGTGGATGATTTTATTTGTCATTTTCATCAACTTGTTTGTGCCTTAAATCCAAACACACCTTGCGGCGTGTAATGCGAAAGTTGGTGCATTAGTTGCTTCGTTTGAGGTGCGCCAATAGTATTTGTTGACAGAGTTATTGTTTACACTTTGCATTCAGTTGATTATGGAAATTTATCTCATGCCATTTGTACCGGCAAGTCCGTTGACTATTTTTGTTGTACTACCATTGGTTCTTGGATGATATCCTACCTCAAATTTTGAGGACAAAATTTCTGTAACATGGGGAGAATGTGACACCCGGCAACTTCCGATCTACACGGATGTAATTTTTTTTATTATTAAAATAAATATTTATTATAAATATTGTTAATTATAAAGTTTCGGAAGTTTACTGATCGTTTTAACAATTGAAACTGCGACCGATTTAATTAACGCGATTTAAACACGTGTGTTGAACGCACGTGTCAGTTGATGGAAGTAATATTCATTTTGTTCGGTTTAGTAGGATTCTTAATTCCGAACAAAACCGACTAACTTTTGTAAATTATTATTGAACTAAAATAGAAAACCGAGGCATATTACGTTTAGAACGGGTTCGGATATGCGATGTCCACCTACCAAACTAACCCTACCTATATAAGCATCTTATTCTTTTCTTCTCCTCATTTTTCACCCAACACAAAAACCCTAGCCCCTCTCTCTCTAAAAACCCGTCACTCTCTCTCTCTCTCTAAACCTCTCTTTCTTCTCTTAGTCTCTCCCTCTCCCGATCACTATCTCCATCGCTCCCTCTCTCCTCTCGGCTCTCACCCTCAGCTCTTCCTATACATAGCAGCGACCATCGGTGGTGGTGGCAGACGAGCAGAGGTGATGGCGGCACTCTATAATCAACCGGACGGGGTAGGGGCCAGACCATTATCGAGGTCGTGTTGTTCGGTGATGTATTACTATGGGTGCCAGACGAGATACGGTTTCGTTAAGGGTGTTGGGTCATGGATCTTGGTTCAAGTCACGTTGTTTACTCGTTTTCAGATCTGGGTTCGGGCCTCAAGTTTTAGCGGTGGTTCGTTGATTGTGGTAGCCGATGGTGGGTCTGGTTGTTTGACAGGAGTATTTTGGTTGGTATGGTGGATCTGATTTGTACAGTTTGGGTGTTCGGGTCGAATCCTGGTCGTAGGGTCCATCTCGGGTCAGATCTGCTTGAGTTATCTTTTGGTTATGGATGTGGTTCGAATCTTATTTTGAGTCAGTTTTCGAGCGGTTTCGTCTTGTTGATGGGTCTTGGTTCAAGTCGGGTTCAACCGGGTCAATTACCGTCAACACTAGTCAGATCTGGTACGAGTTTCTTTTGGTTCGGGTGCCGGGTCACGGGTTATGGTACGGGTCAGAGCTGGTGCGGTCAACCAGTCAAATCTGTGGACAGATGGTCAACGGGTCAGCGTTTCGGTCTACACGTAGTTCGAGGTGGTTCCGGGTTACACGCGTACGATTCGGTATACTTATAATCGTGTTATTATTACTTTATTTGTATATTTATAAATATTGGATATTTGTAAATATTATATATTTATGAATATTATATATTTATAAATATAGTGATATTGAGGAAATAGTTTTAACTCGCGAACGGACCGAATAATAATAATAAACGGTAACTACGTTATATATTGAACGACTTGGTAAATGGTTAACTTAACATGACTTATGATATTGAACTTCGGACTAAATAACATTGGACTATATTGTTGGACTATATTATATATATATATATATTGCTATATATATATATAAATAAGTATACATAGGTGATGAAACGTATAGTCTCGTGAATCGGAAATGTGGATAAAAGGACTTGATGAATTGTGTTTGAAAGATGATTTTGGGGAAAATTGTAGACAACGGGTGTTGTCTGGTTTGTACAAAAACAGAGGAAACTCTGCCCAAATTTCTATAAAATCAAGTGTAACGAAATGCTATTTCTATAAATAAATTCCCTTAAGTGTTTTGGACAAATGCATTAAATCGAGGTGTTTTCAGAGACTAACTATTTATAACAGTAAAGATGATTTTCAAGCGATATTTGAGAAAAAGTAACAAATGTTATTGATCGGTTTAATAACTAAGTTTGTAATTTCTCAAAGGGTATTTTCTAAAATATAATTACGCAAAGCAAATACATTTACATGATTTGCGAGACGAGCAACGATTCAGGATAATTATACGTTTCGGGGTACTAGTCCAACATGGTTTATACACAAATAGCGACAAGTGTGCAACTTGGGTGCTATGTTGTATATGTGAATTAAGTTAAGTCATTGTCGGTTCGTCGAGTTGAAACGTATTTAAAACTCGTGTTGGTACACACGAGTCTAGACAGTCGAGTAGGCTATCTTGTAAGCGGTTAATAAGCTAGGCTTATGTGTGATAGACTGTTAAGGTGTCCTCTATTGGTAATTAGGGCACGAGGAAGTCGGTCGAGGTTTCAGGCTTGTTTGCTAGCTTAGCATGGAAATTAAGGTGAGTTCATGACCCCACTTTTTACTGTTTTATAAATGTTTTCGGGGTGGGAGACATGCTTCTTTTATGAAAATCTGATGAAATTAAAGTGATCAAGTTTTGGGAAAAGTTTAACATTTCAAACACTTTGAAAAATCGTACATGGGAAATCAAATGGGTTGCGTGAGTTTCACGGCCCCACTTTACGTTTTTATATTTCGGGGGAGACACATGCTTTATACATACTTCATAAATTATCATGTTATACTAGTGTTAAATTCATTTGTGCTATACGATACGTAAAGTCCCGGGGAAACCATGAATATGCTGGATAGCATAACGGGGGAAATGTGGATAGATCTATTGGGACTGACAGACCCCACCCGTCGGCTGGGAGCCGGTCGGGTGCATATTGTCTCGGTCATAAGCATAATCGTTTCGGGCAAAATCATATATCGTTGTCTGTAATGGTTTCCGGTCGTAGTAGTATTATTCATGCGTCTAGCTAACGCTATCATTTCTAACATAGTGATAACATGATGGCTTTCAAAACTTATGGAAATGTTTTTGTAAAACTTTATTCCTGGTTTGGAATAACATAACTTTATTCCCTGGTTTGGGGTTACACAACTAGTTCCTGGATTTGGACTACATAGATTTCGGTTGAAATGATTTTGGATTAAACTTAACTTTTGGTTTCGCAAACTTATGGACTCACCAGCTTTATGTTGACTTTTTAAGCATGTCTTTCAGGTTTAAGCTTTGGTAATGCCACGGTTGGAGTGGGCGACGTCTTGGGATCGGGGATCCTAGAGGGTTAGAATTGGCGTTCAGGAAGTAAGAGTCTTAGATGCATCTTTCCGCTGCGCGGCGAAGCTACCAAACGTCACAACCGATTTGGGGAAAAGTCGGGGTGTGACAGTTTGGTATCAGAGCCATAGGTTTTAGCGAATTAGGTGTCTGTGTAGATATCTAGGCTTTAACCTGAGTTTGTTTCGAGATAGGGACCAAAACTTCTAAGACAATATTTAGCATGAACGCCTAGGAACTGAAATTCCAACCGTTGCCAAAGCAATGACATGATTAGTGGTGTGTTACACTAGCTCAACGTACATTTCTTCGTCGTAAGAAACATATACTTTTCCTATGTGAATAATCAGTATTTTTCTATAATGGTATATAGAAAGGATAATAACACGTGGTGGTTAGGCATACCTCACTGGTGACTGGCGAGTCATCGCTTTAGATATCAGAGTGGTTATTCACATAGAGTTAGCTGAGTCATTGTTTCTCGGCGTGGGGAACAATTTAATTGCTTATATATCGTGTGCATTTACGTAAAGTATATATAAGTACATTTCGTTAATAATACGTATCGCCAATGGTTGTCGACTCAAGCTTGGACGTATCTAGAACGCTCACACGTGTCGCGTTAGTTGGACGAGTTGGCAAAGGGATTGTTGCAGCATCTGCGGTCTCGCATCCCTGGTTCGGAGCATGCAATGTCGTCAGGGTCAACTTTGGTCAGAAATGTCTTGATGAGGCACCTCGTTTTGCCGATGATGCTGAGAAGCTGGAATGCGGACGGGAAGAGCATTGGGAAAGGTGGCGCATTCAACAAACATTATATTATGTAATATATATATACGTGTTACTATGTGGATGTAACGAGTGCTTGTGATATACTCATGATGGAGGTTAATAGGATGATCTGGTGAGGTAAATTTTTGATAACGTAGACGTCACGTTATTGCAAATTTACAGGCACTTGATAGTTCTAAGAATTTCTATCGTGAGGGTATCTATATTGTTATATGTTGTTGTGTAAATAAGTAATGGATAAGGGTTATTCATTCTTTTGTTGTTGCGGACGTGATTGCCAATTCTCCCCTGTTCGTGTCATTTGTGACTTTGCTTTTTCTTAAACCAGTTTAAGATCTCGATGATCTTGTTTCTTGAGCTTCTAAGGTTCCTGTTTTAGAACCTAGTTATATCTTTTGAGTACAACTTACGTCTCTCTTCTCTTATGTTTGTAGCCTTCAACAACAATCGTAAAGGGATCTAATTTTTGTTGATTCTTTATTCTTTTCACAAAACTAGACATGTCTTATGTACACGTGTTAACTGTTGTATGTTTGGATTCTTTAAATTTGTGAAGGTCCATTGTAGGGCTTCACATCGAACAATTATTTCATTAATGATTTGTTTATCATTACGTTGCTCGTAATGCTTGCTTTCTAGTCTTGGTGTGTCAGGCCATTGTGGGCAAAGAATCTTTTGATACTTCATCGATGAGTTTCTTTAAAATCGACACTTCAGTTGAATCGAATTGTGGAAATTTGATAGAGCACCTTGTGGTGAGTATTCAATCAACTAGTGTTAGTGGATGATTTTATTTGTCATTTTCATCAACTTGTTTGTGCCTTAAATCCAAACACACCTTGCGGCGTGTAATGCGAAAGTTGGTGCATTAGTTGCTTCGTTTGAGGTGCGCCAATAGTATTTGTTGACAGAGTTATTGTTTACACTTTGCATTCAGTTGATTATGGAAATTTATCTCATGCCATTTGTACCGGCAAGTCCGTTGACTATTTTTGTTGTACTACCATTGGTTCTTGGATGATATCCTACCTCAAATTTTGAGGACAAAATTTCTGTAACATGGGGAGAATGTGACACCCGGCAACTTCCGATCTACACGGATGTAATTTTTTTTATTATTAAAATAAATATTTATTATAAATATTGTTAATTATAAAGTTTCGGAAGTTTACTGATCGTTTTAACAATTGAAACTGCGACCGATTTAATTAACGCGATTTAAACACGTGTGTTGAACGCACGTGTCAGTTGATGGAAGTAATATTCATTTTGTTCGGTTTAGTAGGATTCTTAATTCCGAACAAAACCGACTAACTTTTGTAAATTATTATTGAACTAAAATAGAAAACCGAGGCATATTACGTTTAGAACGGGTTCGGATATGCGATGTCCACCTACCAAACTAACCCTACCTATATAAGCATCTTATTCTTTTCTTCTCCTCATTTTTCACCCAACACAAAAACCCTAGCCCCTCTCTCTCTAAAAACCCGTCACTCTCTCTCTCTCTCTAAACCTCTCTTTCTTCTCTTAGTCTCTCCCTCTCCCGATCACTATCTCCATCGCTCCCTCTCTCCTCTCGGCTCTCACCCTCAGCTCTTCCTATACATAGCAGCGACCATCGGTGGTGGTGGCAGACGAGCAGAGGTGATGGCGGCACTCTATAATCAACCGGACGGGGTAGGGGCCAGACCATTATCGAGGTCGTGTTGTTCGGTGATGTATTACTATGGGTGCCAGACGAGATACGGTTTCGTTAAGGGTGTTGGGTCATGGATCTTGGTTCAAGTCACGTTGTTTACTCGTTTTCAGATCTGGGTTCGGGCCTCAAGTTTTAGCGGTGGTTCGTTGATTGTGGTAGCCGATGGTGGGTCTGGTTGTTTGACAGGAGTATTTTGGTTGGTATGGTGGATCTGATTTGTACAGTTTGGGTGTTCGGGTCGAATCCTGGTCGTAGGGTCCATCTCGGGTCAGATCTGCTTGAGTTATCTTTTGGTTATGGATGTGGTTCGAATCTTATTTTGAGTCAGTTTTCGAGCGGTTTCGTCTTGTTGATGGGTCTTGGTTCAAGTCGGGTTCAACCGGGTCAATTACCGTCAACACTAGTCAGATCTGGTACGAGTTTCTTTTGGTTCGGGTGCCGGGTCACGGGTTATGGTACGGGTCAGAGCTGGTGCGGTCAACCAGTCAAATCTGTGGACAGATGGTCAACGGGTCAGCGTTTCGGTCTACACGTAGTTCGAGGTGGTTCCGGGTTACACGCGTACGATTCGGTATACTTATAATCGTGTTATTATTACTTTATTTGTATATTTATAAATATTGGATATTTGTAAATATTATATATTTATGAATATTATATATTTATAAATATAGTGATATTGAGGAAATAGTTTTAACTCGCGAACGGACCGAATAATAATAATAAACGGTAACTACGTTATATATTGAACGACTTGGTAAATGGTTAACTTAACATGACTTATGATATTGAACTTCGGACTAAATAACATTGGACTATATTGTTGGACTATATTATATATATATATATATATATATATATATATAAATAAGTATACATAGGTGATGAAACGTATAGTCTCGTGAATCGGAAATGTGGATAAAAGGACTTGATGAATTGTGTTTGAAAGATGATTTTGGGGAAAATTGTAGACAACGGGTGTTGTCTGGTTTGTACAAAAACAGAGGAAACTCTGCCCAAATTTCTATAAAATCAAGTGTAACGAAATGCTATTTCTATAAATAAATTCCCTTAAGTGTTTTGGACAAATGCATTAAATCGAGGTGTTTTCAGAGACTAACTATTTATAACAGTAAAGATGATTTTCAAGCGATATTTGAGAAAAAGTAACAAATGTTATTGATCGGTTTAATAACTAAGTTTGTAATTTCTCAAAGGGTATTTTCTAAAATATAATTACGCAAAGCAAATACATTTACATGATTTGCGAGACGAGCAACGATTCAGGATAATTATACGTTTCGGGGTACTAGTCCAACATGGTTTATACACAAATAGCGACAAGTGTGCAACTTGGGTGCTATGTTGTATATGTGAATTAAGTTAAGTCATTGTCGGTTCGTCGAGTTGAAACGTATTTAAAACTCGTGTTGGTACACACGAGTCTAGACAGTCGAGTAGGCTATCTTGTAAGCGGTTAATAAGCTAGGCTTATGTGTGATAGACTGTTAAGGTGTCCTCTATTGGTAATTAGGGCACGAGGAAGTCGGTCGAGGTTTCAGGCTTGTTTGCTAGCTTAGCATGGAAATTAAGGTGAGTTCATGACCCCACTTTTTACTGTTTTATAAATGTTTTCGGGGTGGGAGACATGCTTCTTTTATGAAAATCTGATGAAATTAAAGTGATCAAGTTTTGGGAAAAGTTTAACATTTCAAACACTTTGAAAAATCGTACATGGGAAATCAAATGGGTTGCGTGAGTTTCACGGCCCCACTTTACGTTTTTATATTTCGGGGGAGACACATGCTTTATACATACTTCATAAATTATCATGTTATACTAGTGTTAAATTCATTTGTGCTATACGATACGTAAAGTCCCGGGGAAACCATGAATATGCTGGATAGCATAACGGGGGAAATGTGGATAGATCTATTGGGACTGACAGACCCCACCCGTCGGCTGGGAGCCGGTCGGGTGCATATTGTCTCGGTCATAAGCATAATCGTTTCGGGCAAAATCATATATCGTTGTCTGTAATGGTTTCCGGTCGTAGTAGTATTATTCATGCGTCTAGCTAACGCTATCATTTCTAACATAGTGATAACATGATGGCTTTCAAAACTTATGGAAATGTTTTTGTAAAACTTTATTCCTGGTTTGGAATAACATAACTTTATTCCCTGGTTTGGGGTTACACAACTAGTTCCTGGATTTGGACTACATAGATTTCGGTTAAAATGATTTTGGATTAAACTTAACTTTTGGTTTCGCAAACTTATGGACTCACCAGCTTTATGTTGACTTTTTAAGCATGTCTTTCAGGTTTAAGCTTTGGTAATGCCACGGTTGGAGTGGGCGACGTCTTGGGATCGGGGATCCTAGAGGGTTAGAATTGGCGTTCAGGAAGTAAGAGTCTTAGATGCATCTTTCCGCTGCGCGGCGAAGCTACCAAACGTCACAACCGATTTGGGGAAAAGTCGGGGTGTGACAGTTTGGTATCAGAGCCATAGGTTTTAGCGAATTAGGTGTCTGTGTAGATATCTAGGCTTTAACCTGAGTTTGTTTCGAGATAGGGACCAAAACTTCTAAGACAATATTTAGCATGAACGCCTAGGAACTGAAATTCCAACCGTTGCCAAAGCAATGACATGATTAGTGGTGTGTTACACTAGCTCAACGTACATTTCTTCGTCGTAAGAAACATATACTTTTCCTATGTGAATAATCAGTATTTTTCTATAATGGTATATAGAAAGGATAATAACACGTGGTGGTTAGGCATACCTCACTGGTGACTGGCGAGTCATCGCTTTAGATATCAGAGTGGTTATTCACATAGAGTTAGCTGAGTCATTGTTTCTCGGCGTGGGGAACAATTTAATTGCTTATATATCGTGTGCATTTACGTAAAGTATATATAAGTACATTTCGTTAATAATACGTATCGCCAATGGTTGTCGACTCAAGCTTGGACGTATCTAGAACGCTCACACGTGTCGCGTTAGTTGGACGAGTTGGCAAAGGGATTGTTGCAGCATCTGCGGTCTCGCATCCCTGGTTCGGAGCATGCAATGTCGTCAGGGTCAACTTTGGTCAGAAATGTCTTGATGAGGCACCTCGTTTTGCCGATGATGCTGAGAAGCTGGAATGCGGACGGGAAGAGCATTGGGAAAGGTGGCGCATTCAACAAACATTATATTATGTAATATATATATACGTGTTACTATGTGGATGTAACGAGTGCTTGTGATATACTCATGATGGAGGTTAATAGGATGATCTGGTGAGGTAAATTTTTGATAACGTAGACGTCACGTTATTGCAAATTTACAGGCACTTGATAGTTCTAAGAATTTCTATCGTGAGGGTATCTATATTGTT
Organism: Ambrosia x helenae; assembly: GCA_030844895.1. Lineage (NCBI taxonomy): Eukaryota > Viridiplantae > Streptophyta > Magnoliopsida > Asterales > Asteraceae > Ambrosia > Ambrosia x helenae. Next base: position 92,620,289 of record CM061225.1, read on the forward strand.
ATATGTTGTTGTGTAAATAAGTAATGGATAAGGGTTATTCATTCTTTTGTTGTTGCGGACGTGATTGCCAATTCTCCCCTGTTCGTGTCATTTGTGACTTTGCTTTTTCTTAAACCAGTTTAAGATCTCGATGATCTTGTTTCTTGAGCTTCTAAGGTTCCTGTTTTAGAACCTAGTTATATCTTTTGAGTACAACTTACGTCTCTCTTCTCTTATGTTTGTAGCCTTCAACAACAATCGTAAAGGGATCTAATTTTTGTTGATTCTTTATTCTTTTCACAAAACTAGACATGTCTTATGTACACGTGTTAACTGTTGTATGTTTGGATTCTTTAAATTTGTGAAGGTCCATTGTAGGGCTTCACATCGAACAATTATTTCATTAATGATTTGTTTATCATTACGTTGCTCGTAATGCTTGCTTTCTAGTCTTGGTGTGTCAGGCCATTGTGGGCAAAGAATCTTTTGATACTTCATCGATGAGTTTCTTTAAAATCGACACTTCAGTTGAATCGAATTGTGGAAATTTGATAGAGCACCTTGTGGTGAGTATTCAATCAACTAGTGTTAGTGGATGATTTTATTTGTCATTTTCATCAACTTGTTTGTGCCTTAAATCCAAACACACCTTGCGGCGTGTAATGCGAAAGTTGGTGCATTAGTTGCTTCGTTTGAGGTGCGCCAATAGTATTTGTTGACAGAGTTATTGTTTACACTTTGCATTCAGTTGATTATGGAAATTTATCTCATGCCATTTGTACCGGCAAGTCCGTTGACTATTTTTGTTGTACTACCATTGGTTCTTGGATGATATCCTACCTCAAATTTTGAGGACAAAATTTCTGTAACATGGGGAGAATGTGACACCCGGCAACTTCCGATCTACACGGATGTAATTTTTTTTATTATTAAAATAAATATTTATTATAAATATTGTTAATTATAAAGTTTCGGAAGTTTACTGATCGTTTTAACAATTGAAACTGCGACCGATTTAATTAACGCGATTTAAACACGTGTGTTGAACGCACGTGTCAGTTGATGGAAGTAATATTCATTTTGTTCGGTTTAGTAGGATTCTTAATTCCGAACAAAACCGACTAACTTTTGTAAATTATTATTGAACTAAAATAGAAAACCGAGGCATATTACGTTTAGAACGGGTTCGGATATGCGATGTCCACCTACCAAACTAACCCTACCTATATAAGCATCTTATTCTTTTCTTCTCCTCATTTTTCACCCAACACAAAAACCCTAGCCCCTCTCTCTCTAAAAACCCGTCACTCTCTCTCTCTCTCTAAACCTCTCTTTCTTCTCTTAGTCTCTCCCTCTCCCGATCACTATCTCCATCGCTCCCTCTCTCCTCTCGGCTCTCACCCTCAGCTCTTCCTATACATAGCAGCGACCATCGGTGGTGGTGGCAGACGAGCAGAGGTGATGGCGGCACTCTATAATCAACCGGACGGGGTAGGGGCCAGACCATTATCGAGGTCGTGTTGTTCGGTGATGTATTACTATGGGTGCCAGACGAGATACGGTTTCGTTAAGGGTGTTGGGTCATGGATCTTGGTTCAAGTCACGTTGTTTACTCGTTTTCAGATCTGGGTTCGGGCCTCAAGTTTTAGCGGTGGTTCGTTGATTGTGGTAGCCGATGGTGGGTCTGGTTGTTTGACAGGAGTATTTTGGTTGGTATGGTGGATCTGATTTGTACAGTTTGGGTGTTCGGGTCGAATCCTGGTCGTAGGGTCCATCTCGGGTCAGATCTGCTTGAGTTATCTTTTGGTTATGGATGTGGTTCGAATCTTATTTTGAGTCAGTTTTCGAGCGGTTTCGTCTTGTTGATGGGTCTTGGTTCAAGTCGGGTTCAACCGGGTCAATTACCGTCAACACTAGTCAGATCTGGTACGAGTTTCTTTTGGTTCGGGTGCCGGGTCACGGGTTATGGTACGGGTCAGAGCTGGTGCGGTCAACCAGTCAAATCTGTGGACAGATGGTCAACGGGTCAGCGTTTCGGTCTACACGTAGTTCGAGGTGGTTCCGGGTTACACGCGTACGATTCGGTATACTTATAATCGTGTTATTATTACTTTATTTGTATATTTATAAATATTGGATATTTGTAAATATTATATATTTATGAATATTATATATTTATAAATATAGTGATATTGAGGAAATAGTTTTAACTCGCGAACGGACCGAATAATAATAATAAACGGTAACTACGTTATATATTGAACGACTTGGTAAATGGTTAACTTAACATGACTTATGATATTGAACTTCGGACTAAATAACATTGGACTATATTGTTGGACTATATTATATATATATATATATATATTGCTATATATATATATATATAAATAAGTATACATAGGTGATGAAACGTATAGTCTCGTGAATCGGAAATGTGGATAAAAGGACTTGATGAATTGTGTTTGAAAGATGATTTTGGGGAAAATTGTAGACAACGGGTGTTGTCTGGTTTGTACAAAAACAGAGGAAACTCTGCCCAAATTTCTATAAAATCAAGTGTAACGAAATGCTATTTCTATAAATAAATTCCCTTAAGTGTTTTGGACAAATGCATTAAATCGAGGTGTTTTCAGAGACTAACTATTTATAACAGTAAAGATGATTTTCAAGCGATATTTGAGAAAAAGTAACAAATGTTATTGATCGGTTTAATAACTAAGTTTGTAATTTCTCAAAGGGTATTTTCTAAAATATAATTACGCAAAGCAAATACATTTACATGATTTGCGAGACGAGCAACGATTCAGGATAATTATACGTTTCGGGGTACTAGTCCAACATGGTTTATACACAAATAGCGACAAGTGTGCAACTTGGGTGCTATGTTGTATATGTGAATTAAGTTAAGTCATTGTCGGTTCGTCGAGTTGAAACGTATTTAAAACTCGTGTTGGTACACACGAGTCTAGACAGTCGAGTAGGCTATCTTGTAAGCGGTTAATAAGCTAGGCTTATGTGTGATAGACTGTTAAGGTGTCCTCTATTGGTAATTAGGGCACGAGGAAGTCGGTCGAGGTTTCAGGCTTGTTTGCTAGCTTAGCATGGAAATTAAGGTGAGTTCATGACCCCACTTTTTACTGTTTTATAAATGTTTTCGGGGTGGGAGACATGCTTCTTTTATGAAAATCTGATGAAATTAAAGTGATCAAGTTTTGGGAAAAGTTTAACATTTCAAACACTTTGAAAAATCGTACATGGGAAATCAAATGGGTTGCGTGAGTTTCACGGCCCCACTTTACGTTTTTATATTTCGGGGGAGACACATGCTTTATACATACTTCATAAATTATCATGTTATACTAGTGTTAAATTCATTTGTGCTATACGATACGTAAAGTCCCGGGGAAACCATGAATATGCTGGATAGCATAACGGGGGAAATGTGGATAGATCTATTGGGACTGACAGACCCCACCCGTCGGCTGGGAGCCGGTCGGGTGCATATTGTCTCGGTCATAAGCATAATCGTTTCGGGCAAAATCATATATCGTTGTCTGTAATGGTTTCCGGTCGTAGTAGTATTATTCATGCGTCTAGCTAACGCTATCATTTCTAACATAGTGATAACATGATGGCTTTCAAAACTTATGGAAATGTTTTTGTAAAACTTTATTCCTGGTTTGGAATAACATAACTTTATTCCCTGGTTTGGGGTTACACAACTAGTTCCTGGATTTGGACTACATAGATTTCGGTTGAAATGATTTTGGATTAAACTTAACTTTTGGTTTCGCAAACTTATGGACTCACCAGCTTTATGTTGACTTTTTAAGCATGTCTTTCAGGTTTAAGCTTTGGTAATGCCACGGTTGGAGTGGGCGACGTCTTGGGATCGGGGATCCTAGAGGGTTAGAATTGGCGTTCAGGAAGTAAGAGTCTTAGATGCATCTTTCCGCTGCGCGGCGAAGCTACCAAACGTCACAACCGATTTGGGGAAAAGTCGGGGTGATAGGGATCCTGTACCGACGCTCATACTTGGGTCCATTACTAAAATGCATAGATACTGCAACAGCCACCTTACTCATACGCCCATATCTTGATCTCTGTGCGCGCACCAGTTGACGAAGAACAAACAAAAACACACGTCCACTTTGGTACATGAAAACCCAGTGACGACTGGATGTTACTCAAAGTACACATGTGAAATCAAGTCCAGCACTCCCCAAAGATACAGGTCAGCACTGGACTGGGGGGACTTGAAGGGATATGGTATTAAAACATTACAAATACCATACCATCGCCCACTTAGAACAGGCTTCGCCAGACGCTCATCCGCCCGTTCTACGTCAGCGGATCGTCCCGCGCCCATCCGCCCGTTTTACGTCAGCGGAACGTCTGGCGTCCACAAACCCGTTCTACGTCAGCGATGCTTCTGCCGTCCGACGCGAGCATTAATATTCTCGTTCTACGTCGACGGAACACCTGGCGTCCACCTGCCCGTTTTACGTCAGCGGTACATTCGACGCCGGGCGCACAAACGCCGGCCCTTTTACACAGGCGGGCCAAATGTACATCAAGGCTTCCTTGGCAAGCTTCACCACAAGTGGAAGATACCTTTTGGGGCAGCTTTGGAACTCACCCCTGCCCCAAACAAATATCTCTGACATCACAGGCGGCCCGTCAGAGTTCCCCTCCAATCAAAGACTGTTTCCAGTCTGACGAACAGAAAGAACGACGACGTGGCAGCCTCCCAGCCAAGATATCTTCCTGACGAAGCAGACTTTCTCTGCCCACCTCGAAATCCTGGAAAGCATAAACTATCCACCACCCGGATCCACTAATGGGCGAGCACCACGTGTCCACCGCCCATCAGCGTCCACTTACTGGGCGCCACGTGTACATGCGTCAGGACGGTAACATCCCCCCTAGCATTCTACTTTTTCCTACTTTACTGAAACCCACTTGCACCAAATGGGCTTGAGGGTTTGGGCCGGATTATGGAGACTCCTCTACCTGGGCCGGGCCCCATTAAGGGTAGAGGATGGGCTGAGAAAGTAGGACGTCTTGGTACTATAAAAGGAGGACGCCCTCCTCCTTTTATTGGCATCTGATATCCAATACACTTTCACTCAAGAAGAATACGAACTTTCGTACCTTCTTCAACCCCTTGTTTATTATACTAACGATTAGAGGCTCGGCTCTTCTAGTTGATAGTCTCGTAAATCCTTGGTCTTGCTTTTAGACCCACACGTATTTTATAATCACACTCTCTTTATAAAATATAGTAGAATCACCACACGGATTGCCCTTCGTTGGACGATCCCTGAACCCGTGTTTCTTCAGCTTCAAATGTAGAAGTAATATACTCTAGAAGAAAGGTATGAGGGAGAGTTTAATCAAATTAAAACAATCAATTTAGAGGTGCAAAGTTTAATGGGTCATAGGTGGGTTTTTATACTAGTTTTGGATTCAATTAGGCTTTTTTTTAGCAATTAAAGTTACATCATAATAGAAGGTAGGCTTTAAAATTGGTCAACACAATAAAGTAAGGTTTTAAGATGAATTGACTATTTGACTAGGACTTTGACTAGGATTTTGACTAAGACTTTGACTAGGATTTTGACTGAGACTTTGACTAGGACTTTGACTGTCTCAGCGGACCGCGAGGGCTAAAAAAATTATTTTTCTAATTAAATCAATTTTAAGTTCTAGACTTGTTTCCTTCTGTTTCTAAGTTGTTTTAAGACTGAAAATTGAGGGCTTTGAGTATCAAGGTCTGAAACATACGTGCTCGGGTGTAGATGTGAGTATAAAACGTGCATACTTTTACTTATAAAAATTATAAGTTTATTAAATTGTGAATTTTGGTCCTATTAAAATACAAGGGTTAAAAATGAAAATTTTGAAATAGTTGAGGAACCAATTATGCACATTTATGAAAAGTGAAGGGTGCAGGTTGTCACAGCTTGATCCATAAGAAACTATAAGATTTAATATCACCTAGGGGGCGAAGCTTGGTTCTCCAATTGGGGGGTCGGACTCAATTTTTTCAATCGGCGGGGGCCGGGTTCAACCCAGACTAAATTTACCTACGAAATTTGCAAATTCCACTACTGCGTCAAAAAAACGGGGTGGGGGGGGGGGGGGGCAGGGCCACCTTTGGCCCTCACAATGCTTCGTCCCTGATATCACCAGAGGAAATAATGGATGGGGGATGTTCCTCTTTAAAGCCGACCATGAACAAATTTGTGTAGATCAAACATATCTTATGGAAAACGCCAATACCAGCTGACAGCTGACTATTACACCATGAAGAAACTGATTGCCATACAATGGAGGCCACTAAACATGTGGTGAATACGTGCTCCGCTGTCGTCTCCGTTGCATTAAATTGTTTTTGTTTTGTTATCTGAACATAAAGCATGCTAAGATTGTTTTGACTGTTGTTCTGCATTCTACCTATGTGGTTCTGCTTTTTTATGCTACTCCAATTCTATGTAAAACCAATAAGCTCAAACCATAAAACCAAATCAGAGCAAAACTGTAACGGTTTGGTTTGTATTAGTTCAGTTTTGCTCTTTGATGGTCCAAAGTTGTTACCAAATCAGAGCAAAACCGTCTAGATCGGACTGTGAGAATCTACTGCGAATAATGCTCTAACCATACATCCTCTCCACCGTCCCCATTACTTGCCTACACCGTCAGCTATGGGTTGTTCTCCCACATCAGCTTCGCGCATTATACCTAAAAACCCTTTATCACCCATGTGACTTGTAAATTAAAGCCCTAAACACAGAAGATAGACACAATAGGATGCAATTAAAGATTAGTGATTATAACTTAAATAGTTAACACAATTAATAAAAAGTAAAAATAATTAATACAAAGAAACAATATCATTATATTAATGATAAGTTGGCTTTAAAAAAACAAGAATCATTTATTTATACATATGTAACATTGCACAAAATGCTTTTAACTATTGTATCCCCCTATAATGCATTTCAGTTCTAACGTTTCTCCGGCATAACAAGTGTACAACTCATCGGTTTGAAATAAATGGTCTATAAAATTTGAAGTCCATCCAGGAAAACAAATCAACTTTTCACCTAAATAACAAAATTAATTTGACTCGAAGAATGTCGGTCACACGTAGACTCTGGCCATACCTGTGCACTTTCTGTTTATACAGCCAAACGCGTATGTACTCTTTCATGTATCTTTTAATGGTGTCAATGAGAACCCGTTCTCCATGATCAATGATCAGCAAAACCGATGCACTGGGATGCCCAGAATATCGAGCTGATCGTTTGACGGATAGAATTTAGACCGAAAACTTAAAAGAAGTTTCTACCCTGCAAGTGTCTTCTGCTTGTATCCAATCGCTAATCTTTCAAATAATTTCTCTTTTTGTTTTCTCTTTTTGTCCATTTTAATTCTATATCTCTCTTCCCTTTCTCTTTCGAATATACCTTGCCAATGTACCTCCCCGGTTCTTGGCCATAACCACCTTTCGTATGGATGGTCACCTTCATCTGCCGCCTCGGCTAGGTCTTCATCCATGCTCTTTAATAAAGTGGAATTAAAATATTGGGTCCACATGAAACCTTTACGTTGTTCTAGAGGGTGTTGTTCTTCTAGTGATCCTGAATTTGGATCAATGTAAACCATGGTTCGAGCACTATGGTAAGCCCACACATTCACCAGCAGTTCCAGCAGCCGACAATAACAATGTTGTTTCTGTATTTATAAAAGAACACGACTTTGAGTATAACAGTATAAAAAACAAACAAAACTTGAGACGTCTATGTTATTGTGCATTTTACGAGAGGTAGCAAAATTGATGGGCCTGGCCGGTCGAAGAATTTGTCAAAATGAATCCAGGTTATTCTATACCGCACATCAACTTAAAACACTTTTTGTCCAATGTTTTAAAAGCGTGTATTTATACAATAATAATAATCTAATATTTTTAAACTTGAAAATGTGTGCGCAAAAAATAATAATCTAATATTTGAACCGTTTTATTTGTAGCTAAATAATTTCATTTGACCCGTTGAGAGATTGAACTTAACAAAGCAAATGGATCCATTCTTAGTTACCTCGCTCACTGAAGATCCTAAAAGGCATTCAGTAGTTGTACTTGTATTGATGTGCAAACTGTCAAGAGAATCGGCAAACATCCTGTAATAGAACCAATTGAATGAGCACCAAGACAGATAGACGAGATCATCTGAATTCGATTTGCTTACAACGGTTTACTCATATGAACTTTTTTAGATACAGTCTTACCTAGAAAACATCATGAATTCTAGGAAAGAGGGGGTTGGCATCACCCAGCTGTGCAGTGAAGACCAGCGACCGCCATCTTCAGGCATTGGTGGAAGGGCTTCAACATACGATGGCATCGCATACATCCGACGGAAAGCATCCTGAAATGCTGTTCTGCTTGCAACAAAAGGAAAGAAAAGTTCTGTTCATAAGTGTTCAGCTTAGAGTAGCTGAGGAGGTGGCAAATGGACACATTGGGTAACAGGTCGGAAAATTCAGGGCAGGTAGTGCTGACGGTTGACCCACAAACGCTTCTGTGTCCTTTTTCTACTATATATAAACATTGCAATAGCCAAATTCAGCTCTTTTCGCTAATACTATAAAAATACTCTCTCAAAAATAATCCAACAGTTCCCCCATTTAATAAGGTTTTGATCCCAGGTTACTTCAATCCATTAGTAATCTGTCCAACTTATCGTTGACAATGAGTTCACAAGGGTCCTAAATGGATGTCATCTGAGGGGAATTTTGATTATTTGGTTAAATAGTCAAATACTTGTGGCAAATCATGCGTCAAGGTCATGAATGTCATAACGGGTTATAAAGATCAATGTACCTGCAATTTCCAGCATTTAAGATGTCACACATAGACCAAAATGTTAGAGCATGATTGCTCCGTGCTAGTTCACCATCCACGTCTACACGTGCCCAAAAGTATATTACATCTCCTCTGAGGTTCTGTTGCACTGTTCCTTCCAGAACCCTTTCAGCTTTGGAGGACAATGATAACTGAAACAGAGAGAGGTCTTGAAGGGAAAATAAAAAAGACACACAAGCAAATACACATGCCCAAAATCTAGGTGATTGGCAGATTGAAGAATCATTTCACAGGGAACATAAAACTTCAAATACTTATTAATCCTACACAACCCTGATTTCTCCAGAGACAAAGACATTATATGCTAGGGAAGTTGGTGCCAAATAGCATACATGAGAAGTAGACGTGCAATTTCAACCGCTTTGTTTATGACTAGGTCGTCGATTGAAGTTAAAATCACCTACAGTGTACTTTTTAAGCAAAAAACCTCCTAAATCATTTCTCAAAAAGTTAGATTATTATTGAAACGCATATGAAATTTGTAATCATATTTGGCACCCTAATTATCTGTAAAAGTTCAAAAACTACTTAATTTGACCTGTTACCCAATCCACTGGATCCACCCATTCTGCCATGAGGGCATCAAAATCCCACAAATTGTATGACCTACCTTCCTTGCAGCAGCACGCCATGATTGAAATCCAATCCAAGGTCGCTTGTGAACATTATCCAATTTATTTGCAATTGAAAACATGCCCCCCATCTCAAGAAGTATATCTCGGTAGTAAGTCTCATTCAAAATAGAAAGCCGCCCAACTGCATCAACATCATCTGATCGCAATCTTCTAGATTTTGAAGACTGAAGAACATACAAAACTAAAACCATGAATGCAAGTGGAAAGTGCTGATGATGAAGAGCAAGAATCATAGATAAGTATCCGAAACAAAAAATATATATAATCCTATCAGAACTGGGAGTAACTTACAAGACTTAACCCACGGTACAAGGAACCATGGTGAAGAAAAGGCCAAGCCCCAGCTCCATTGTAAACCTCATAAATGCATACAGGTTGCCCTGTCCTCTCTAGCTCCCCTTCATCCCTTTCATTTGCTTCAAATTTTAATTTATCAGCTCTTTTAGCATCACGATATAGTTCCTCCCACACACCATAGCTTTTATCTGTTCTTCCCTCTATCTACATGAATTATAAAGTGATATCTTAGATACATTTGCCAGTAAAGCAAAGAAATAGTTTACAATACGAACGAAGTTCTAGGCACAAGAAAAAGAGGTGGCAAGATGGATGGGTCAATGGGCTGTAATTTGTCCCAGAAATACTTTTCGCCTATATTTTATTTCTTCATAAATAACTAGTGTGTAAAGTGTTAACAACGATTGCAGAAAGTCAGAAACGCCATTATTACAAAAAAGATGTAAAGCACTGGATAATAACTCTTTTAGCTGATCTACTTTTAAAATCAATTAGTTTATGAGTTTAAACACAGCCCAGATCAACCCAATCATAAGTAAATTGGTCAAGATTACCACCTTTAAAAAAATCATACCTCCTCTAACTCTACTCTCTCAGTTTCTTCCAAAGTATCAATTTCACTTAAAACATCCCAGTCCACTTCAGTTAGATTATCGTCTAGCATGATCTCAGATTCATCCTGAAATCCTGTTCTTGAATCTAGTGAAGGTGTCATATCTTCCTCAATATCATAAACAACACTTGCATTTCTTGTGTCTTCCTTCATACTCAAATATGTCATATTAGTGGACCAATGATATGTTTCCTCTGAGAATAGATCCCATTCCCATTCTCCCTGTTTTGGTTGAGAAACTAGCCCTGGCAAAATGGAATCTGATGGAAGTATAAGAACATTCTTTAGAAGTTTCATATAACCGTCAATGCATTCTGAAGCTTGCAGGTTCTTAGCAAGAAGCTTCCCTGAAGAACCGACACTATGGGCATAATTTGATAATTTTCCGTTGGATGTTAGAAGCTTAAAAGCTCTCATCAACTCATCTGGCTTGTCTTTTGAAAAAATAATTCCGTGTTCTCCATCAACAACCTGGGGATTTGAGAGATCTTTATAGAAAAGAACAAAAAGAAAATCATATTTTAACATCACCTAACCTACATATACAAGGATACAGCACTACAACAGAAATGAATTCTCAAGTGGATATTAACTTACATATCTTTTTATGATGGGGTAATCAGGGGCAATTATAGGGACGCCATATGTCATGGCTCGGGTGATTAATGAAGGAAAACCTTGTTCATCTTGAGAGGAACCATATAAAACAATATCAGCTATCAATAACATTTCATCCACATCACCATCTAAACCATAGTGTCCAACAGAATCACGACGAAGACCCAGACGGCCAGCAATATCCTGTAAATATTTCATCATCAAAACTGCCACCTTCATGCATGAGGAATTAAAGCAAAGTATAACCCCACTTTGGATTGCAAGTAGTTACATTAATATTTGCTTGAAACCAAATTTCTTACAAATAAAAAATGGCCCGAGTATCAAGTTCATGCGTATTTAAGGAAGTCTAAAGTCTTACAAAAGAACTTCAGAATTGAATTGCTTAGCTCCCCCATCATGTCTAGTTTTAACTAAAATTTCCATTTTAAAAAAAAAATACTTAAAATAAAGGAAGTGACTCATAAAACTACTCACTTTCTAAGTCTATTCAATTCTAGACTCGTATTGCCATCCTTACGGGCATTAAGTACTATATTATAGTTAAATTTATCACATACGAACGTTTTTAGAATACACGTATATTAATTTATTAGTAGATGCAATGCAACAGGCATTTGTTCCCTAATCTAAAGAACTTTGGTAGTATTAGACTTAAATTTCAGATAGCAACTACCCAAAAGCTTTTAAAAACAGAAAGAAGTATTTATTCTATGAATAGGTGCTCTTTATATTATGCAATTACGAAATCTACAAAAAGTGAGATTAAATCGTATACCTGTAAAGCATCATTATAGGCACTACTAGAGTTCCCGCATACAAATAGAAATTTGAATGATGGCCCAACATCACCTTTCCTAGCATAATTGGTCAGCAGCGGGCCTAAGTTATGCATTGCAACTGCATAATCCCATGATAGCTCATTGTAGAAGAAAGAGCTCCCAACAACCAAAACGAGCATATCATCATTGCCAAAACCGTTTTTCACCCTTAATTGTGATTTGGAGTGGGCTTTTTGGTATCTTTCAGCTGCCCACACATCTATTGGTGAGCCAGGAATCACAAAGAAGTTTCCAGTGTCAAGCACACTATATAACATCTGATACATGAATAAAGCATAGGCTGAGAAATAAGGTAAGAACGCCAAAGCTATCATGTAAGTGGTTCTTAATTGCAATAATAATTACAATACCAGTGTAGGACAGGAAACTTTACCGACAGAGAGTAATCAGGAAACACAATCACATCAGCCCTTCTAAAAGCATTCTTCCAATATGCAATTAAATGTCCCCATCCCATCTCTTCATAAAAAGGAAGGCGATTTGCCAGGGTATCTTCTTCAATGATCCAGATAAGTTGTACAGAGCAAAAAGGCTCCTGCATAAGGCTGCATAAATATAAAACTCACAAACCATAGTATCTACATATAGACAAACAAACTTGAATTTGCTTTCACTAGTTAAGAAAATTTTTCATTGTAATAGAGGGATTTTACCATAGAATATTGTCTAAAATTCTACTCTGTGTAATCCACATGCTGGATAATACTTTTACTTTTTAGTTACTTGTTGATTGGATGATGTTTCACAACAAACTTTAATCACTCTCAAATTATAACAGGGTTGCATGAGAATCAGCAAATGTTGAACGGGTAAGGTAAACATGGGAGAAATTACAGTTTACATTTCACAATAAAATATTTTAATAATCATTTTAAATTCCCCATACGGCCACATACCTTAAAATAGCATCATGTGCTTCTAGAGAATTTACAACAACGCCATCAAATCTGCAGCAATAGAGATAACAGAAGTTAATTCTATCTTCAACATAAAGAAAAACTATACAATACAGAAAGAAGAACACAAATAAACAACAGGTTCTGTTCAAATATTAATAAAATGTTTGTTGACTAATCATTGCATACTATTCAGAATGCATTGGGGAGACACACACACACAGAGAGAGAGTTAACATACATCGACCAATCAATATGACCATAACTTTCTGGACTTAATATTGAGACGTGGCCAATAGTCTTCTCCCAGGTTGGTTTTATTTTGCTATCCTCTGTGGCATATATCTGCATTAAAAAGATAAAAATTGGACGTGATTCAGAAATCTACCTCCACAACTTTTTTAACAATATACGAACAAACTAGTGTGGAAACAAGTGGAAATACTTTTCATATCAATCTAACATTACATCACTTCATATTCCATATAGAATACTTAGCTCTACATACAGATATAGAAGGGGATAAAACAGAGATGCTAAAGTTTCAGAAAATAACCTGAAGCATATAACCCAATCCACGCAAATTCTTCATCACGGTAAGAAGCATCAAGGAAGACGGATCATTCTTCATGTTTCCTACGATCTTACAATAATCAAAACAAGGCACTGATGTAAATATGTGATCATGAGTGTTCATGGATATATATATACACACACATACACACACTTATTCATTAGAGCAAGGTATAAGTAACAATTAACAATGAAGACATCAAACAATCCTAAAATATTAAGTCATTTAGTAATAATAATTAAAACAATACCAGTTATATATAATTCCAGTCTCCGGTAAACCTCCTTAACAACAGCTATTTTATCATTTGCACCAAACAAGTAGGGGATGCAAGAGCTCAAGAACAACGTCATTCTCTTCATTCAACATTTTAAAATGCCGAATACAAACCTATTGATACATCTGCTACTAACATCCATCAATCCTAGATTTAGAAACATGCTTGGTGCAGAAAAACTACCTACCAAATACCAATGCACTAAACAGTAAACCCTATCCGGCTATCCCCATTATTTATAATTTTAACATTCACTCTACCCACTAAACCCCCACAGTACAGAGGCACCTTCCATCAATTCCAGAGATAACACAATTACCGAAATGAAAACGACTCGGTTAACTACGTTATAACTCATATCCTGATGCGTAATGTATCCACAGGTCTTTGCTTTCGCAAAACAAAGGAGATAACAGACGTTTTTTTCTAATTTAATTTCAGACCTAGAACACAGTGTGTACCCGGACATCACACAAGCAGTCAAATAGAAGTTGCTATTTACAAGCCTAGCCTCCTAATCTAAATTATTTTTAAAAAAAAATCCAAAACCGCACCGTCTACTTTTCATTAAACATATTAATAATCGTGTCCTAAACAAGTCAATAATAAAATAGCAACTCACAATTGCAAGCCTAGGTGATCTCACTACAATTCGATCCTTCTTCCTCACACCTTCACTCACAAACCTCCTGTCAACGAACTTCAACGAGCTCCCGAACTCCAAACCCTGACGAACACTCGGTCCAATCCCGTGACCACCACCTGGTTTAAACATCATAGAGCCAATGGAGCTCTGCAACACTAACGACACAAACGCAAAGGCGAAAACAACAATCAACATACACAAGTAAAACCAGTTCGTTCCTCTAACTGAAAACAGCTTCCTATAGAGAACAGATCTGGCTCCATAAACGTTAGATCGACGGCGATCCGATAAGCTGGATGCAGAAGAAGAAGAGGTTTTTGTAATAAGTGTGGAGGAAGATTTAGGGTTTCGCTTTAACCGGAACCGGTCACGGATTGGATATGAACCGGTGGTGGTGGTAAAGTCGTCGTCGCCGTCGTGTGGACTGGGCGAGTTTTGGCCCATGGTGAGTGAGTTAAGGGATTTAACTGAGTGGACTCGGTTTTAGCATGGAAGATGAATGCAGAGAAACAATGGTGTGATGATGATGATGAATTGTTAGTAGAGAAGGTGGTTTATGATTGTGTTAGATATTATATAACGTAATGTGTGTTGTATGTGTGTGAATATGTGTGAAGAAGAGTGTTGAGGTTTGTTGTTTTCAAGAGTGTGACGGTGATGATGAGATCTGATTTGTGATGGTTTTGTTTTCTTTTTTGGGTTTAAAGTTTTAACGCGTTTTCGAATTAACAGTTCGGTTTTTGTCTTTGTGAGTTGTGGCTTTGTGTTAACTTTATATAGGGGAAGTGAAGTTAGAAATTTGGTATTTACATCTTTAGTTTTTTGGAGTGAGTTATTTTGAAAGTAGTGTTTATTGTCGCGTAAGAAACATTCGGTGACGGTTTAAGACTGTATAGACAGGTGACTAGAAGATTGAAATAGTACTATCAAAAGTGTTTTTAAGTGTGTGTGATGCTTATATCAATACACTTGTATGAGTTAGTTGACGACGTAAAGAAGCATGGCAATGTGTATATGATGATATATGTTATTTTAGTACTAATTTTTACAATTAGTACTAAGTTGAAATTTTATATACATTAGTTAAATCGAGATAGATCAATTATTGACATCCGTGATCTTATTTATGATATGGATTGTAACATCGCGTGTTTTTACTTTTCTTGTATTTTAAATTCTATATTTAACAAATTTCAAGTTCGCCTTTATTCGCTTCTTTTATGTTACTCCTACCAAGTCATGACGGGTCGTCATTATAATTTATCCTAATCAATTTAAAAACTAATTTAGTTAACATCTTAATATATATATTTATTTTTAAAATAAGACATATATATAGATATTTTCTTTCTTAATACAAAAAAAAAAAGAATGAAAAATGAAAAAAAAAATAAACGTAAAACATGATTAAAGTCATTTGACTTTTTTTTAATCCAAAACAAACATAGTTTATGAAATACAAATGCCGTTCATTTATTTGTTTATTTTTTTAATTTTTTTTTTTTTTTTGAGGAATACCTCCCATTTAATTAACTTCTAACCACCCTAATTAATTCATTAAATACCCAACCCCTTCACCCCAACTATAAATACACCACTCCTACCCATTCTAACATTTGCTCATTTCTAAATCCTCTCTAAACCTCCCAATTCTCTAAAGAAATCCCAAGAGTGGAAGTCCACTTCTAAGTGAGTTCTCTCATAAACTCCAACTTTATTCTTCTTTCTTCACTTCTTTTCTTCTTCTAACCTCTTGGAGAAACCTCTAGGATCTTCCCCATATTTATCCACAAAAGTGTGATAAGGGTAGAGCACCTAAAAGAGGTTCCAAATGTGGTTGTTTTCTGAATTATACTATATAATAATATACTTTCAAGTTTCTATCTTACTAGTTTATTATTAATCTTTGGAAGGTTTGTGGTTACACCCTACCTTACCAACTCTCTTGACCCTTCTTGTGCTACGGATTTATCCACACTAGAAAGGGGAAATCCCGTGTCTAAAACCCACGTTTATTCCATAAGCGAAGTGGTTATGACATGAACCTATCAAATGGATTCACATCTCTAACTTTATACCATCCGAATCATCTATGATGGTTTTGTGCTTGGTCTAACTTAATCTCATGACCATCCGGATTGCCCAAAAGGCAATTTGTGCTTGGTTTGCCTAAAAGGCTTGCATGACTCTCGTGAATCTATAATCTAAACTCGAACCTAAGACCCTTATTTCTCTAATTCTAGTTAACCAAGGCTAAGGAACTAATCCCCCAAGACTCATTCTTTTGGAACCTTGCTAAAACGCACCCAAAGGTGAGTTCATACTTGTCCCCCTTTTATTCTTTATTCTTTGGGGCTCAACATGTATCACTATCAAAACTCAAACGATTTTAAACTCTACAATCTACTATGCTTAGTCTAAAGTCTATCATATTCTAAATTCTATCATGCGCAATCTAAAGTCTATTATATGCTTGTACACTATGCTATGTAGAATTATTTACTCTAACATACAAATGTTCATATAGTTGACAACCCACCTTGCATGTATAGCGCTATAGGATTGGCTATCCGCCCCCTACATGGGTCATGTTAAGCAAAATTCTTCGTGGCTAGTCGTCGTTTGTATGGTTCTCGTGCATATGCCTATAAGCAAAACTTTATTATACTATGTATGTATGTCAAAACTAGTATGCTTATCAATGCTTTATGTGTTGACGGATATTTTATACATGTTGCAGGAAGTATTTATTGCAGGACATTCAAGAAAACTACTTAGGATTGGACATAGAAACTCACTCTAGTTCAAGTTATCATATTCTTGTTGTTGTATTTTTCGTTACATGAACTACTTGTATTTCTACTTTTAGACAATAAATGAAATTCTATCTTTAAACTATATTGTCACAAAATCTAGTGTCATGAAGTCTTTGAACAATCTATCACAAGTCTTACCTCGATGTTTCCGCCATCGGTTGGGGTGTGACATGGATGAGATCCCTTCGTTGGCCGAGAGGTTGATGCATACATCTAGGAGGCTATTACCGATGATATGCCTTCACCAACCAAGGATGTCCTTTACCAACCAAGGGTATACCTTCATAATTGGTTTTTTACATGTTTTGAAGATAAACTGGAAACTAACCTCTTTGGTGAGGTTTGAAATTTCCTAAATTGACATACCAATATTTAAAAAAAAAAAGGAATATGAAACCAATTTGATGACTAATCTAGGAGGTCTAATGCTCTCATGGTTTTAAATTGAACCATGAACACCTCTAATTTTGTGTGCGTAATTACTGTATAGTATGTGTTTGCTTCCTTTATGAATTCGGGTAAATTTTGAAACCAACAACACCAAAGCCTTTAAGGCTTTAATTATTATTATTTTTTTTTTTTGAACGGCCAAACGGAACTTTTATTTAATCAAAACAACCATTACACCCACAATCGCCCGGACACATTTAGCCAGCGGCTACTTGCGCCATTAA
Source organism: Ambrosia x helenae (assembly GCA_030844895.1). NCBI lineage: Eukaryota > Viridiplantae > Streptophyta > Magnoliopsida > Asterales > Asteraceae > Ambrosia > Ambrosia x helenae. Next base: position 92,638,088 of record CM061225.1, read on the forward strand.
CACCCAACACGTCTACAAACCATATCACCTATCAACACCTATACCACTATAAGATCATTTAACCATTATCAAATACAGCAAAATCCCACCAAGCCGCCTTGTCAATGTCCGACATCTTCGCCCGTTTAACCATCCACCAATATGATTCCAATTTAATTTCTTCGACCAATGCCGGTGTCGTGACATCCTTGTTATTAAATATTTTATCATTCCTCTTCAACCATAGTTTCCAACATGTCAGCAACACAACTGCGTACGTCGCCTTCGATTTTTGTTTGCTGACAGCATTTTGATTCCAAGTGCAGCCAAGTAGCCGTATCAGTGAGTCACCATTCTTGAGCTCTTGGATCTTTAGCCACTCCCCAATGCTCCACCATAAAGCTCTCGCCCACACACACGACACAAGAATATGCTCTACCGTCTCAAGTTCAAGCCCACATCTTTTACATAAGCCATCACTCACGTGAACCCCTCTGTACGCTAATGTTTCAGCGGTCGGAATCCAATTGTTTAGAGCTCTCCACACAAAGCAATTTACTTTAGGCGTCGCGAAATTATTCCATTTAAACATTGTCAGACTTGCCGAGCCCCAGGCGGCCCTAGACAGATCATCTCTGACCACTTTAAGGCTTTAATGTTTTTGCTAAACAACAACCGTTTTAATCATTAAATGTATAACAATAAAAGTTATTTTACCTCTACACGATTTGATATTAACTATCTTGTGAACGAGTTTTTATACATGGATGTTACAAGAATAGTTTAAATAATAAAGTTTATATCATTCTTTTTTTTAATACCAAGTATGAAAAAACTTATTTAAAAAGCAAACTGTGAAAGAATTTTTTGTGCACAACTTTTCTTCTTCAATGTTAGAAACATTAAGTAGTTAAAAAAATAAAAATTATATTTATATCGAAACAAGATTAATAAAGTTAGATGCAAATCATTTTTTCCCTGAACTATAAATTTTATTAAACCAACAGCTACCGCCCTAACAAACAACTGAACAACTAGTGGCAGCAGACCACATATAACAAACTATATTTTTATTTGTCACCTTCAAGTATTGAACATTCAAGGCGACGTTCATAAATAATAATATTTTCAATCACTTAAAGCTCTTTAAAAACTTTTATTCATTTGGTCTATTTATTCATTTATGACCATAAACTTTGTATACCTTAATATATAACTTTACTCACCACGTTCGATTTCGGTGCATTCAAATCTATTAAAGATATTGTTTATCATATGCCCACGTTCGTATTTCCTTTAGACTCTGTGTTGTGGGCACGCAAGCAGGCCTACGCGAGTGAGGTGCGGGCCACGTGGCTCGCGAACACCACAACACCTACACGTAAACGACAGTGCCAGCGAGCAGACATGACCCTGATCGTGTGGGCTAGCGAGGAAATAAAAGGAAGAGTTGCATATGGGAATAAAATGGATAAAGCCATCGCTCACCTTGAGCCACAACAGGGTCAAGTGAGTGAGCTCAAGTTTTATCCATTGCTATGTCAACGTCCAGATGACGTGAAATGATAGGATAATATTTGTGCTCACCTTGAACCATAGCTTTAGTGTGTTTTATATGTTAATCTTAGATGTGGGTGTCTTTAATTACTACCAAACCTAATTTGTGTTTGGAGAATTGGAGTGTTTCAATATTCAAAGTTTTGTGACTTTTTTCTTCAGTTTCAACATCAATCGTTTGTTATTATGTTTTATCCTTAGTTCTAAACCCCTCATTCGTGTTTTGTGTGTTTCAATATTCAAAGTTTGTGACTTTGGAATATTGTTTTGCCATCTTTATTTGGTTTATGTCTTTGTCATCAACTGAAAACCCAATAAATAAATGAAGTTACGGCCTCAAATAAGATGAAAACAAAGGTTTTATTTTATGTTTTTTTTTTTTAAATTAGAGTCTCGTATTGTGTAATTTATATGGATATGTAATACTTACAGTATAATCATATATTCATATATTGCCCAAAATAATATCATAGGTGATATAATTATAGTTTAACTAAAAATTAAAATGGACAACCAATTCTAATTTGATAAAAACATATAAATTAGTTTCAATTAATGAGAAAAACACAGACGAAATGTTGGTGGCCCAATGGTAGAAGCAATGCTTCTAGGAACACCTAAGGGGGAGATCATGGGTTCAAGTCCCACTATGAGAAGAAATTTGCCGTTCAAAAAAAAAACTGAGCTACGAATATGGGGTGTGGTCAGTAGGGCTGCAAACGAACCGAACGAACACGAATGAGGCCTTGTTCGTGTTCGTTTGTTAAGGAAAATATGTGTTCACGAACAGTTTATGAACACTTACCGAACGAGAATTTATGTTCGTGTTCGTTTGTTAAGAAAACAATCATGTTCGTGTTCGTTTGTTAATTTTGTTCATGAACGCACATGAACACAAAGAAATGTTCATGAACAGAAACAAACACAAACGGACGTATATTAACTTTCTAATAAAATCAAATTCACATACATATATGTTTATTTATTTATTTAGGTTAAATAAATAAAAACAAAATACTATTAAGACAAATTATAAAAATTTAAAACCTTATTAAACTATCGAACATAAACGAACGAACGTGGCCTCTGTTCATGTTCGTTCGTTTAACTAAACAAACGAAATATTTTGTTCGTGTTCGTTTGTTTATTAAACGAACAAATACAAACGAACTTCTCGCCGAACGGTTCATGAACGGTTCGCTGAAAGTTCGGTTCGTTTGCAGCCATAGGCCAGGGTTGGTTTTTTATTTTATTCATAAGATCTTAAAACATCATGCCAACAACATGTGTTCTAAATTATTGTGTTTTAGTTGTGTGTTTTAGCAATGTTTTAAATTCCATGCCTATAATACATTACATTGTGTTTTAAATTGATGCGTGTGGCTTTTTCTAGCAAAAACAACTCAAAACATCATACCTAAATCCAAAACATGATGCATACATGTCAATTCTTGATTCTTCTCACACTTCTCACTAAATACGACATTTGTACCCAAACCTTTACTATAGTTCATGAATAGTTAGTTTCGCATAATTGGTTAAATGATTTAACATAAACAAATACAAAAATAAAATATTAATTTCTTATATAATATGAATATTTGTAAAAAAAAAAATAATGAAAAACAAATTGAATGGCTCGTGAGTCGGCTTAGCTCAAAACGGTTTTAAACAAGACGAGCCTGAGCCCAACATGTAGGCTTGATAAAATAAATGGGCCCAACTCGATTTGCAAGGGCGGATTTAAGTGGACCTAAGACCGGGCCTCGGCCCACCCAGTTTTTCATTTCATAGTGTAAATTAAGCCGAAAATTTGTATATGTATTGAGTCCGACCCGCCTAGATTGAGCCCAGCCCGGCCCTGCCAGGTGTTTGGTTCAAGATCCGCCACTGTCGATTTGTAAATGAGCCGAAGCTCACCCTGGTTCGGCTCATTTACAGTCCTAGTCTTAGGAGGGTAAGACGTAGACAGTTTTCCCTTTACCCCATAGTAATAGGAGACAACTTCCAGTGAGACCTCCGGCTAGATAGCAGTTTTGCATCAAGCCTTAAACATAAAGCACATAAAACTGGGAAATTTGAACAAACCCGAATTGTGCATGTACCCCCTTGTCTATCATCTATCAACGCCACCACATGATGCATTATTAGCCGTGTTTAACGTTATTTTCACGAAACTAGTAAAATAACGTTAGAATTAGTGCAATTTGTTTTTCCCTATCGTTTTAATGTAACATTATAATAAATGGTCTAAAAGATAATATGTTTAGTGAGTTATAAAAAATTTTGAACCAAAATTCCAAACGCAAATAACAAGTTATAGTCTCATATGAGATTCACATGCTCGTTTTGTCTGTAGGAACCAACTTTATCCATTTCACTCGACTATAATTGGTAAACGATAGGCATATTCTATGGATACCACATATGCTTTCTGATTGACAATTGCATTGGACCACATAATATGAAATTTGGCCTTTATATATCACCCCTTTATATCATGTGCGGTCATGACCCAATGGATCTCACTATAGTGCCATTTACAAGTCCAGCCGTATATTGGCTAGTTTTAACACTTTTAAACATTTTTTTTTTAATAATCTATCAGATGTCGAATGAAGGTGGTTTAACCGTTTAAGGCTTAAGAGTATTTGAGTAGACCGGTTTTGTAGCTGCTACCAGTCAACCCAACCGATGTAGTTATAGGAACACTAGTGTAAGGGTAATGATGTACATACCTAAAAGTATGTCCAACCTGTTTAACGATAAAACTATGTTTCGGTCTCATAGTTAGACATATTTTTAAACATTTGTTTTAGACACGTGATTACATGAAGCGGTCCAAAGCCTAAACAAGTGTAAAAAAAAATTTAGCGGCTAAAGTTACTCCTTTACACCAATAATTCTAAATTATATCCAGGCTTGAAATGAGACATCCCCTTTAAGAGGCATGTGCCTCTCAGTGGTTAATCTAGACACAAATTTTAAGGGTAACGTTTAAAAAAAATTCAGAGCAGTGGTGTGGAATGATACTTTTTCTTTTAAAAATTTGGCTTTGAAAGTCAAGATGGATGGATTGTAATATGTAAAACATTAAAAAGCCTTATGGGCTTCTATTTAAAAATCAACAAATGGAATAAGTCACCGATTGTGAGCTATTATTTTATACTAGGTTAGAGTCCCGTGGGGACTCATGGTTCATCATTTGGATAATATCTATATTTTAATCATAACTAAAATTAAGCATAGAACACTTATCATTTAGTTGGGGCTTAACGAACTTCAACCAATGGTCCATTTTCATTACTTCAATCAAAATCTTCCAAGTCTTCCTCATTGATAGCTGATTTTTAACCTTCGAAGTTGTTATCATTGTCATCACAATCCTCGAAATGCAGCTTACTTCAACCAATGGTCCATTTTCATTACTTCAATCAAAATCTTCCAAGTCTTCCTCATTGATAGCTGATTTTTCGCCTTCGAAGTTGTTATCATTGTCATCACAATCCTCGAAATGCAGCTTATTTTCAATAATTTATGAAAACCTCAACCATTGTATTCCATATTTGTGTTCTACATAAAATATAGTTGTTGTAAAGATATGGATACGGTGATGAGTAAATCAAAAAACAATCCTTAACCCACTTACTTGAATGGGTAGCTTAAATTTTACATGCTATCTCTCTAATGGTTCAAACCGATTACATAGCTAAAAAACAACTAATAAGAAAATGGGACCAATGTCACATGCTGTAATATAATTTCCTATATTTTATTAAAAAAAAAAATAGACACCAAAAGGATCAACCCCAGACTCATTTCAACATGTAGCCAAATGGACCTATTGTACACACACTTTAAGCAACTTTTGACATGTTACAAAATGCCGCCAAAAAAAGTCATTATTTAAACTGTGCAAATATAGTACTTAACAATTAAAAATCTTAATAAATAACATCAAAATCATAATCAATCAATCATTCAAATCAATGGCATTAAAATAATCCGCGTCTGAAATTGCCTTACCCATTATATAAAAATTTTTATTGACATCTAAAAATTAGCACACTTAAAATTAGCACACTTATTGAAATCAAGATGATGATTATCGTTTAGTGACAATTGATTAAAGAAAAGTCGTAATATCAAAATGAAAGTCGGTCAACAATGTTAAAATGAAATTCGTAATATTAGTAACATCAATAAATACGATTAAAAATCTTAATAAATAACATCAAAATCATAATCAATCATTCAAATAAACGACATTAAAATCATCTGCGTCTCAAAATTCCTTACCCATTATATACAAATTATCATTGACATATTTAGTAATCATTATTAGTTGTGATTGAAGTAATATAATTATTTAATAGAAAGTAACATTTTGAAAATTTATATTATCATTTAATTTCGTTGTTAAAATTGGTATGGCGATTAAATGATTTTATTATTTGTTAAGGTTTATATAGTATTGATGTGTCTCGAACAATTCTGCAAAATCGGAAATGCTATGCCTCGATTGACGTGATCAAGTAGGAATTTATTTATATATTTGAATTATAAAAAATGGAAGGATTGGTAATTGACGTGAATTGGTCAACAACGCTTAAAATTAACACAATCAAACTCAAAGACATAAAGTCAAAGAATTGGCCTCCATCAAATTAACAAAAACGTAAAAAGTTTTTACACAAATTGGGTCAACAATATTAAAATTAAGGTCGTAATATTAGTAATAGCATTGAAAATTATCTTGAATACATTATATATTTTTGAAAACTGTTAAATGGATTTGAATTATATTTATTGGGGAAAGATCTTGTACAAAGTGTTTTTTTGTAAGAACTGTGAGAATCAAATGAGGGTATTTTTTTCGAATTTTTTTTCCCATATTGTTAAACATATATTATAGTATTGAAATCTAAAACAACAAAAAAATAAATAAATTTTGGTGTAGAGTAATTACGTAATTACTGTTGTAGAGTAATTACATAATTACTCTAGTGTAAACTAATGTATTTACTTTAATGACGTAATTACACTAAAAAAATAATTTTTTTTGTATTATTCATCTAGAAAGTATATTTAAGCACATGGGAAAAAAATTCTAAAAAAAATAAATCCCCCCCCCCTTAATTCTCACAGTTCTCACCAAAAAAAACACTTTGTATTTGATCTTTACTCTATATTTATTATTAAAAGAATAATAAAAGTGTAGGAAAATAAATGTACACTCCTATCTTCGGATTATATTTAAATTATAAACTGTTAAATAGATTTAACATTGTTAAATAGATTTAAATAAATGTTTAAAGGAAAGTCATATATGTTTAAAAGAATATCGTTTCATGACAATTGATTAAAGGAAAGTGTTTGAATTATAAAAAATGGAAGGATTGGTAATTGACGTGAATTGGTCAACAACGCTTAAAATTAGCACAATCAAACTCAAGGACATATAGTCAAAGAATTGACCTCCATCAATTTAACAAAAACGTAAATAGTTTGTACTCATATTCGGTCAACAATATTAAAATTAAGGTCGTAATATTAGTAATAGCATTGAAATTTATTATGAATACATTATATATTTCAGGAAACTGTTAAATATATTTAAATATATTTATTATTAAAAGAATAATAAAAGTTTATGAAAATAAATGTACATTGTTATCTTCGGATTATATTTAAATTATAAACTATTAAATAGGTTTAACATTGTAAAATATATTTAAATAAATGTTTGAAAGAAATTCGTATATGTTTAAAAGAATATCGTTTCATGACAATTGATTAAAGGAAAGTTGTAATATCAAAATTAAAGTTGGTCAACAATATTAAAATGAATTTCGTAATATTAGTAATATCAATAAATAAGATTAAAAATCTTAATAAATAACAACCAAATCATAATCAATCATTCAAACCAATGACATTAAAATCATCTTAAATAATATTAAAACTTTTCATAAATAACATCAAAATCATAATTTAAATTTCAAAAATCAACGACATCTTGTGGAATAGTAAAACTAAATGGGATTAGTATTAGTAATTATTAGTAATTAGTAATATATTCGTAAAAATAGAAATAGAAAATTTTAATTCAGTCAATAAGATATAAATGGGATTAAAATTAAAAATCGTAATATTAGTTTTAGTATTAGTAAAAAATTCGTAATTTAATTCGGTCAATAAGAAATAAATGAGATTAAAATTAAAAATCGTAATATTAGTATTAGTAATATATTCGTAAATTAATTCGGTCAATTCGGTCAATAATAAATAAATGAGCTTAAAATCGTAATATATAACATTAAATTCGGTCAATTATTATTAATGTCATTAAAACTCATAATAAATATCATTAAAAAAATAAATAAATCCTATTAATTGCAGAAAACACCAATAATAATTCGAACAAATAGTAATATAAACAATATTAAACATAATTTCATAAATATAGATTAAACATAATTTTGTAGTAATATTAATATAAATAAATGAGATTAAAAAAATCGTAATAAAGTCAACGTTAGATAATCAAGGAATATAACTATTTATCTTAATGTATATTTATTGACAGTAAATTCGTATTCAAAGTCAAGGTCAATAAACATATTGACTTTCCTTATACATTCAACAATGGAGTAGAAGGAGACCATCAATTTTGCCTTAACATGTATGAAACTGGACCCGTAAATTCGTATTCAAAGTCAATATGTTATTGAAGAAGGAGACCATAAATTTCGCCTTAACATGTATCAATTCCTTATGAATAATGTGAGTAAATTCGTATACATTATGTATTCAAAGTCAACGTTAGATAATCAAGGAATATAACTATTTATCTTAATGTATATTTATTTACATTAAATTCATATTCAAAGTCAAGGTCAATAAACATATTAACTTTCCTTATACATTCAACAATGGAGTAGAAGGAGACCATCAATTTCGCCTTAACATGTATGAAATTGGACCCGTAAATTCGTATTCAAAGTCAATATGTTATTAAAGAAGGAGACCATAAATTTCTCCTTAACATGTATCAATTCCTTATGAATAATGTGAGTAGATTCTTATACATTATGTATTCAAAGTCAACGTTAGATAATCAAGGAATATAACTATTTATCTTAATGTATATTTATTGACGGTAAATTCGTATTCAAAGTCAAGGTCAATAAACATATTGACTTTCCTTATACATTCAATAATGGAGTAGAAGGAGACCATCAATTTCGCCTTAACATGCTTGAAAATTGGACCCGTAAATTCGTATTCAAAGTCAATATGTTATTGTAGAAGGAGACCATAAATTTCGCCTTAACATGTAACAACTCCTTATGAATAATGTGAGTAAATTCGTATACATTATGTATTCAAAGTCAACTTTAGATAATCAAGGAATATAACTATTTATCTTAATGTATATTTATTGACAGTAAATTGGTATTCAAAGTCAAGGTCAATAAACATATTGACTTTCCTTATACATTATGTGTTTACATATTTATAAGATAAATGTTATATAAGGAAGTCAAAGTCAATAAACATAATGGTTTTTCTAATACATTATGCATTTTGAGTCGATACATAATTAATGGTCTAATTACATTTGCTGCATATAAATGTGTTTACATTTTTATAACGAAGAATAAACATATATAAGGCAGTCAAAGTCAATACACATATTTAACATCATTAAATTTTAGTCAAAGTATATAATTACATGTTTTCAAAATTTCCGAATAACAAATGTTTATATTAGGAAGTCAATTTCAATTCTTAAGTTAATATCAAATGGCGAAATTTCAATTCCTAAATAATCGCGTCGTGCCACCACTGATTAACGTATACACATTCTAACAATTACAACATACCAAATATTATGTAAAAATCTAAATGTTATTGTATATAATAATGGAATATAGTTATGATTTTAATGATTATTGACTCACAGTCAATTCGTACTCATTTACACATATTGACCATAATTAAATTTTAGTCAACTGCATAATTACACGTTTAAATTCCAATTAATACCAAAGTCGAAAATTTATAGCACAATCAAAGGTCAACTTGTATTTAATAAGCAGTAAAATTGATTTAAAATAAGTATAAAAGGAAATCACAATAAATAAGGAAGTCAAATTAAACTGACGAATGTATTGAAAATGTGTTTAATGAAATGAACGCTGAATACATTAAACTTCTATTAATTCATTTGTGACAAATCAATAACTTCTTGTGTTTCGATCTTGGTAACAAACAGCCTACGTTGGTCCGAACACCATTTGAACACGCAATAGTCACCAATAGAAATACCTTCTGATTCACGCAAGTCATCCCATCCAATGACAGTAAACCTTAACAAAACAATCAAGAATACAAAATATATATAAGAGGTAAAGCAATTTTCGTAATCTAAGATAAATGAAAACACTAGATAAGCCATAATCTAAGGGTCATGAATAACTTTAAATTTTCGTAATCTAAGGGTCATGATAACCTTGAAGAATTTGTCACCTTGTGATAAGCCATAATCAAGTTCTTTGTCCTAATGAAATCCTGTTCTTCAAATGCAAAACAAATATTTGTTAATGTAACCATAAACTCAAGCAAGTTTTTTTTTTCATTTTCACGAAAACTATAAACTGATTTCATTTGAATCCTGTTATTAAAAACACAATCATATTACATCAATTATTTGGACAATAATACAATGATTAAACCTGATCGTAAACAGTTGTGTATCCATTTCATCCAATTCAGAAACTTGATCCTAAACAGTTTATATACTTATGTTAATAAAAAAACGTTTTGATCATTACAAAAAAACCGATTTTATTTGGTAGAATATTGATGTAATACGATGTTGATTTTTCTTTGCAGAAAAAATGAATATATAAACCAATTGTATTTCTGTTTGATGTAATATGAACGTAAACAGCTATGTATGCATCTCATCCAAATCAGAAACTTTATCGTAAACAGTTTAGATAATTATGTTAATAGAAAAACGCGGTGATCATTACAAAAAAACAGATTGTATTTTTTACAAGTTTGATGTAATACCATTCTGATTTTTCTGTGTATTAAAAAGAAAATACATAACCGATTGTATTTCTCTTTGATGTAATATGATTGTAAGTAGTTATGTATCAATCTCATCCAAATCAGAAAAATGATAATAAAACAATTTCGTGACTTATATTAATCGTAAAACGTTTTGATCATTACAAAAAAAACCGATTGTTTTTCATTCATGATTGATGTAAAATGATAAATATAAGATTAGATGGACAACATACCTTGTAAAAAGAACAATTAGAAAGGAATGAGGAATGAGAAAGGAATTAAGATATGAAGGATGAACAATGTATTAGGCTAGGAAGGAGGAAGAATGTTTTAACATTAGGATATGAAGGATGAACAATGTATTAGGCTAGGAAGGAGGAAGGATGTTTTAACATACAAATGGATGGTGAGAAAACAAAAAAAGAAGAGGTTTATATACTAAGAACACATGGAGCTCCGTTTACCATTTGGATCCTAGGAGACCCTCTCAAAAGCTAGGATTCAACCCTAGTGTTTTCATTTATTATATAGATAGATGTAGGGCTAATGATAAAACTTTAAGGGTGTTTTGACTTTTTTTTTAAATAATCAAGGGATAGTGTTATATGATTTCAGGGCCTCTGATACCTTTAGGGTGTGTTTGGGATTGAGTTTCAAGAAGCCAATAAGTCAATAAGCTGTTTGTGTAACCCAAAAGCACTTTCTGTTTTGACTTTTGGCTTTTAAGGGTGGAAAAGTTGTTTTTAAGAAGTTAGAAATTCTGGCTTTTGGCTTTTGACTTTTGGAAAAAAAAAAATACAAATCTACCACCCATACAATCAATATTCACAATAAGTTAAGTGAAACACTTGAAAAAAAAACAATCTATTGACTTTTTGACGTTCTCATCACAAAAGCTAATACAAACACTTTTTTTTAAAACTCCTTTTTTCAAAAAGTCATAAGCCAATAAGCACACCAAAGGCACTTTTGCATTTCCAAACTCAATCCCAAACACCCTCTTACTAAGGTGGTGTTTGTTTTTTCTGAGCCAAAAGGTCTGCAGTTTGCGGACCACATTTGCAGATATCTGCAAGAGAAGGGGTGGACCAAGTCTGCAAGAAGAAGACTGTTTGTTTGTTAATGTCTGTGTAAATTAACCATAACCACAACCCACCATAACCCACCACAACCCACCATAACCATAACCAACCACAACCCACCATAACAACTACAAACCACCACAACCATAACCAACCACAACCTACCATAACCCACCATAACCACCGTGAATCACCACAACCCACCATAACCATAACCCACCACAAACCACCATAACCAACCACAACCCATCCTGTCTGAAGAAGAAAAAACATTTAAAAACAAATAACAAATCTGAAAAAAAAAAAACCAACGTTCAAAGTTTCACAATCCAATTTCCTAATAATAATAATAATAATAATAATAATAATAATAATAATAATAACATCACTCCTTAGATCGACTGAGAAATTAACCAGATTATTATTAACTTGCTCACTGGCACGGCGTTCAAATGACGGGGTGTGATGTCATCGGGAGGGAGGAGTTAGGCGGCGGCGACGACAGCGTCAGGAGGGAGGGAGGAGGTTGGCGGCCTAGGTGGAGGAGGAGAAGAAGATAAGAAGAAAAGAAAAGAGAAGAAGAAGATATGAAAAAGAAGAAAAGTGAAAAAGAATAAAGACCAGAGGAGTACGAGAGGAGAGGAGAGGAAAAAGAAAAAGAAAGAAGGAGAAGGTGAAGAAGAGGTGAGAATATGTGAGAATACCTTGGTTCAAGTCTGCACCAAGAAGAGGTCAGGAAGACCCTTTTTAGTGAAAGGTTTTTCAAAAAAACAAACAATCTGCGCGCTTCAAACGTCTGCTCGCGTCTGCGTGGCGCACACAGAAGTTGTTAGAAATACTTCCGACCAAAAAACAAACACCCCTAAGTGGGCTAGCTGCCTCGCTCATAGTGTTTCAAAATTATTGTTACGAAGTTTATAAAACGTTTCCTTTTAGACCACGTTGAACATTTATGATGGTTGGACCATACTGGCTTATTAATATGTAACATATATAGCCATGATATCACATCAACCACAATTGTACATTAAACAATAGTTTGCTATTTATGTTTATTACTATTTTATGTATGATATGAACACAATTTACTAAATAAATAGATACTTTCATATGAGAAAAAAAAATGGTTTTCTCTTAAGCGATAGTTGCAATTTATGTTATTATTATTAGACTATCTTATATGATCTAAAATGTTACGTAACACTCATTTTTCTAAAACCGAAACACGTTGTAGTTTACAAGTGTATATCATAAAGCATGGTATAAATAAACTTCTAATTACGTAATATAATTAACCTAACATGTTATAACACATGCGAACTTGATATGATAATATATGAATTCCCTATGTACTTTAGCCAATTCAGTATTTCAGTTCACCTTAAAGTATAAGGAATACCATTAGTTTAAGTCTACAATACTTTGAATGATTAAAAGCCAAAAACCACCATATATATGTTCACCATAGAGCGGGAATGGTTCATTTCAGAAGAGGTTTTAATGCGAGAAGAATATTAATAATTCATTTTTTTTCGTTTAAAAAAAATAAGAATGTAAGAACATTGTTGAAATGTGTTGTTTATTCACCTATCTTCAAAAAAAAAAAAAAAAAAACAAATATACGAAGAAATTTCATTAATTTATATAACCTACACATGTACAGATTTTGTGTAGGAATATTACCTACGCATAATATAACAGAAGTGTATGAAAGAGTTTAAACATTAAAAAAACTTTTGATTACATTAATTTAATAAGTTATATATATAGGGTCCCTTTGGCCTTTGATACCTTTGGCTCCCTAGCACCAGAAGCTATTCGTTTCTTGACTAGGGTCCAACGGGTCGTCCACAACAACAGTTCATCTCCAGGGGGCAAGGATTTGTCTTTGGTAGACTAGGTTTCGCTATCCAAAAAGGGGTGGCGGCGCAGCTTGTTGCCCGTCTACCTTCTATTGTAATGTAACTTTCGTATTTTGTTTTAATGAAAAGTATTTACAAAAAAAAAAAAAATTATATATATATATATCATAAACAATGATATATAAAAAGTAAAAACTTCAAAAATATATGAACCATTACTAATAAAAAGTAAGATTTATGTTTCTTCTCACATTTCTCTCAATAAAACACTCTTTTAAAAATAACCTAACACCACCATAGAGCAATAGAAAACTTGACATTCATAAAGCTACGATGCTTAAGTTGAATTATGCCCAAACCAATTTTATGTTAATCCCATAACACAAGTTTCTACACAACTTTTACTCATATCCACCTAAAGTTGTGTTACAAACTTACAATATGACCCCGAGTACATAACGTAACATCAAATAATAGTGAAGTGAGGTGCAATGGTGGACATGAGAGCATTCACACAGTAGCTCCCCTGTTTTTCACATTATATACATTATATGGGGTGAGTTTGAGGGGTTGTGAGTGAAATAAAATAGGGAATCTACTGTTGATGAAAACAAAAAACTGTATTTATTTTTTAATATTTGTTAAAAGAAAAAATTACGCTGTTAGTCCTTGTGGTTTCCTTCCAGTTTCAATGTAAGGTATTAAGGTTTTATTGTTTCACTTTAAGGTATTAACCTTTTAATTTGTTTCAATGTCAGGTATTAAGGACTAACCTAGTTAAAACTTAACTAGGTTTGAGGGGTATTATGGTCCATTCACCTATATATTCAGTTTTTAATGTAAAAAAATTACAAAACCGTGGGTTAATGGACTCGAACCCAGGTTCATTTGCAAATAACAAACACTTACAACCACTAGACCAAGACAATTGTGTGATGAATGTTTAGAAACAACAATATTTTTATATAATAACTCAATGTTCATCTTCTTCCCCAATTCACTTTCTAAAACCCTAACCACTCCATCAGTTATTTGGATGTGCGTGCTGGCATGTTTTTTTATTTTAAACCTCCTGTATCTTCATTTTCGATCTGTTGCTCAGAATCAATATTGTCTTCTTGAATATTATTGTTTAAATCTGGTGTTATAAAGTCCCCAAATACAGTCCCTTGTTCGATATTATCCACACCATCAGAATCTGTGCCAATGTCATCAACTAAACCCAATAAAGAATTAAGCCCAAACATGTGAAAACAAAAAACAAACAGTTTGTGATAAAAAGCAAGAAAATTAGTAAATGAATTATCACTTCTTCAGGATGCAGACGAAAGAGCTATCGATACGCTGCAACAAATTAACACACAATTTAAACAAACAAATAAAATAACTATCAAAAAAGTTAAAAGATAAAAAAATCATACCGGTTCAATGAATAACAGCTGTCACTATAATCACTCTACAAATTTAATCGATTGTGTTCCTTTATTTTATTTAAGCAAGTTTTTTTTTTGTAAGTTTTACGAATAAAGAGTATAAAATCAAAATCTTCAAAAGTTCAAGATAATTATTATGTTTTAGAATGAAGCTAGGAAAGAAGAAAAAGACAGCCAACCTGGTTTACGAATGGGCCACGACGTTCGTTATTGCAAATGTTCAAGATAATTATTGGGGAAGAAGATGAACATTGAGTTATTATATGAAAATATTGTTGTTTCTAAACATTCATCAAACAATTGTCTTGGTCTAGTGGTTGTAAGTGTTTGTTATTTGCAAATGAACCTGGGTTCGAGTCCATTAACCCACGGTTTTGTAATTTTTTTACATTAAAAACTGAATATATAGGTGAATGGACCATAATACCCCTCAAACCTAGTTAAGTTTTAACTAGGTTAGTCCCTAATACCTGACATTGAAACAAATTAAAAGGTTAATACTTTAAAGTGAAACAATAAAACCTTAATACCTTACATTGAAACTGGAAGGAAACCACAAAGACTAACGGCGTAATTTTTTCTTGTTAAAAATGGTTGTGAGTGGAGAAGAAAAAAACTGTAATGATTTTTAATGTAATATGTGGATGTGATTGGTTTTGAGTGCATGGGGGAGGGGGTGGAGAAGCTATGTGAATGCTCTTAAATCATAAGTAATCAATTTTGTACATTCGATCATTTATAAGTTTTACTCACTTTGACAAGAAAATCATCACTAAACATTTAAAGCAGAGCCTTGATTTGGACGCATCCAGCTAGGTAACCAAAATAACGAATTTAAACAACCTAGACATGAGATGAAGCATCAAAATAACACAGTCAATCAAGCTCTAGTTTTATTTATGTTCCTGTTAATTTAAAAAAACAAAAACACGTTGACTTAAAATACACAAGACATAACCACTATGAATTGTTTTCGTTTTTAATATGGGGCAATCATTGACTAGGTTGAACATTGACTAGTCAATGATTGGCTCTATTAGTTTTCAATTACGCACTATTAAACAATGTAAAATATCATATAATATCAAATTAAATGATTCACCCCTATAATACATGGACTAACACATTAAAATTATATTGAGCATGTATTTTGCACATTTCACAAACAACAACAAATCAAGACAAAATAGAAAACATATGCATAAATAACATCAAAAGGTAACTACAAAACTTCAAATCAACATAAAACAAGGGGGCACTACCACTAATGGAAAATAGGGCAAACTCAAGATGCCATCTCTTTTAATCTAAATTATCTTTATCACATAAGTAACATTGCATGGTTAGACCAATCGATGATTATCTGTATCAAATTCGATGGTACAAATATATTACATTCTTCAATTGAACTTGCTCTTCCCATTTCTTTGATATGTCTTGTTTAGCTGGATGGTGTTGATTAGTGAGATTTGTAATGTTATAAATGCATCAAATTTTGCTAATTATGGGACCTGAACCGAACCCTTTTTTTGCATACCATTTGGAGAACCCTGATTAGTATGTTCATCTTGTGGAGGTTATAATGTAATAAAATGCATGTGTATATAATACATATTTGTCCCTAAAGGATATACTTGTGATACGGTGCATAGGTCATCATCAAACTCAGTAAATCTTACTAATAACAAAGCTAAGATAGAGTTTGAGGAGGGTAAGATGTAGACAACTTATAACTTACCCTGTAGGAATAGAAAGGTTTAATATACAATAAGTTGCAAGTAGATGTCGTATATACACGTGATAAGGTGCACCTTCTATATCATAGAGGTTGAGGGTTTAAAATCTGCAAGCTACAAGTAGTGTAGTCTATATGAGTAAAGTAGGATTATGAGCCGTTAAAAAGAGTGTAGTAAATGTGTTACTATTAAAGGGGTTATGTGTTATAGTCCCACAATTGATGTACATGTATATATGTAATTGGTGCATGCCTCTCTCCAAGACAGTTCCCAAATCGTCAAGTTAGTCACAAAAGGCTAGGGATCACCCTGTCAGATGAATTACCTTTCCACATAGAAGGAAACTATAACAATTTGAATTTTTCTGTTATAATTGTTTTGTCTTAGTATTATTAATAAAAAAATATCAATGGCATTATATGTTTCGATCAAATTCTTCCTCATTTTTTTATATACATATATATTTGTGTGTGGTTATATAATAATAAATATTAATTACTTTATAAAATTTCAACAAGTTTGTTGAAATTTGTAAAATTTATAACATTTAATGTTTTGGATATTTATTTGTATAAGTTGCAAATTTAAAATATTAAAAATAATAATAATGATGAGGAGTTGGAGACTTTTTTATAAAAAGATCAAAACTACAAGGACTAGTTGTGCAATTAACAAAAACATTCAAATTGTCATCTTCTTCCTCACGTAAATCTGGTTGCCGGATTTTCCGATTTTCCGGTCAAACGAATGCCGTCCAAATCGTGATAATTATAACAGTTTCAACACACCTAACCCTCCTAATCCTTACCGCGAAACCATTTAACATAAAATCCGGACTTTTTAACGTGTTTGGCCAGCTGAATATCGATCCCCATATTTCCGGTATTTTAGTTGCAAACCGAATCCACATTTTACGAGCTGCAGATTATATAATGAACCCACCTCTCAACTCAGAAACCATCCGCAAACAAACCCACACTTCGATATTTAGTTTTCGAGTCGTTTTTGGTGGTCACCGGAGCTTAACCGGAAAACCAGAAGCCGACCACCCCTCTCCGTCCTTCTAACCGGCGCGTTTCTGGATAATCCTTCGGGATTCTCTCAACCGTATTTGCACTATTTGGAAAATTTGCTTGCTTTGTTAAGGTGAGTTTTACATAGCCCCGTCTCTTTTACTATTTTTTTAGGGGTGGAACATGTTTACTTTTTGTCTTGTTATATCGTTACGCATTTGTTTTTATTATTAGTTGGTAAACCCGCCTCAGTGTAGTCATTAACTTTGATCAAGCCAACTGTAGTAGATTATAGCGCTATAGGTTTGACAAGCCCATCCCCGCATAAATTCAGGGATGATTGAAACAGATTTTATACTAGCTCATTGAGTTACGTCATTTTATACTAGCTCATTGAGTTACGTCATTTTTATACTAGCTCATTGAGTTACGTCATTTTATACTAGCTCATTGAGTTACGTCATTTTTATACTAGCTCATTGAGTTACGTCATTTTTATACTAGCTCATTGAGTTACGTCATTTTTACTAGCTCATTGAGTTACGTCATTGTCATTAGGGTTGACTATACAACACCATGGTTTCCAATTAATATTATTACAAATTGTTTTGATATATAGACATGACTTACAAAACTTTGCTAACAATTTTTTTTTTTAAACAAATGTATTACTCACCAACTATTTATAGTTGACCCCCCACATTTTCCAACTTAAACATGTTTTAGGGAATAATGCAGCTTGAAGTTCTACGTGCTTTGGACGTTAGAAGTTGAAGTCTAGTTTTATTTTTTTTTATTTGGTTATTGGCTTAGTTTGAAGTTGAACATTTAGTATTGTTTCCTTTTCGTTGTAATAAATTCCATTATTAGAATATTTATTTAATGGAACTTGAATTTTAAATACCATGTGTTTTTGGACAATCGTCACTACGTGACACCTCGATGTTTCCGCCATCGGTTGGGGTGTTACAGAAACCCACAATCGAGAAAAATCCGTGACTCACTCCAACCTACAATCTCCTATAAAGAAAGTCATGGAGAAACGTTCAACCAAATGTACTTACTATAATATATTTAAATATCTCATGAAAATAAAACACATGCATATTGCATGTTCTTTTTTGTTAAGTAGATTGTTTCGGCAGTTATGATTTCCTGCTCGCTATATCTTTTATCTTTCCGTACACGTTAAGAATTAAACCTTTCCCTACAATTATTTATTTTTTAACCCATATATCTTATTCTTTCACCTAAAAAAATAAAACCATTATAAAATCACACCCCACTTATTAAAATAACCACAATGCCCTCACACTTGTGGTGGAGTGACATGAAAAATGATGAGTATAGCTTAGCCTCCTTGAGGTATCAATTTCTGTCACACCCTCAAAATCCACTTGCGAAGTTTTACCGCGAGGCGCATGACAAATCAGGATCCAAACCAACGATCACAATAAACAAGTCTAAATTAACATATGCAATTTCAAAAACATAGTTTTAAATCCTCAGTTACAGCAGAAGCTTATTCTCAAAACATAATCCAAAAATAAACCAAATGTTCAATGTTTGAAAACCATGCAATCCTAACTAGACGCCGTGCAGACGCGTGCGCCCTAGTTCCATTGTGCTACCTTAGCGACCTGAGAAAACATGTAAAAGTTTACGTCAGCACAAAAATGCTAGTGAGTTTACAGATTTTGTAAGCACGGTACCAAGTTCAACCTGTCCATACTATAACAAATCGAAAACCAAGGTACGCTAGCTAGGCGTATGTTTTGTTACTACTACGATTGGAAAACCATTACTAACTCGCAAACCAGATGTCGTGCCCGAATAGTAAACCTGTTGTTCCTGTTTGAGACAATATGCACTCGCCCGGCCCTCCAAGCCGACGAGCGGGGTTGGTCACTCCCAATAGCGCTATTCACATTTCCCCGTTGTGCTAACCCGCACATTCATGGTTCCCCCCGGGACTTCCAAAGATCGTATAGTAAACCATAGAAACCCATAGTATGACAGTAGTTACCAAACATAAGTTTTAACACATGTTTTCTCCCCCGAAAAGTGAAACCAGTTAAAAGAGGGGCCGTAAACTCACCTTAGGTTGCGTTACTTCGAAACACGAATAAACTCAGCAAGCTATGCTAGTCCCGTAAAGCGGCGACCTAACATATGACAGTTACAAGTACTTAGACTAATAACCCGCAGGTTAGTTAGTCCCTAGATGTCCAGACCATAACCAAGTTCGTTTGAAAACACCGTGACTGTTAAATTAACCCAAAGTACAAGACTCGACATCCCATTGGTGACCCGAGACTCCCCGTGTTATACTTGCACTCACAAACACACAATCATGCAATACACACTTAACATACGTTAAAGTCCAACAAGTTATAGCACGTAGTTCAAGTATCACGTAAATAAGTCCGAACACATGTTACCAAGTTATTAGATATGTTACCAAGTTATTAGATATGTTTCGGGGTTCCTAGCATGTTCCTAGATGTCAAATCGGGTCTCGGAATGCTAATTTACACTTACAGCAGCAGTACACGCGATTAGGAAAAGTCAACTAGCATTTAGGTTGGTCAACAGGCATTTAGGAATGCTAATCGCCTATATTATAGGCGATTAGGGCTATCTCATATGTAATTTTTGAGTCTATAGGCGATTACGTCGTAAAGCATGCAATTCAGGACTTAACTAGCATTTAGGATCGTAAATGCATGAAGTAAAGGGGAATAGGATCCTATTCGCCTATACTATAGGCGATTAGGGCTCCCCTTCAGGCGAATGGGCTCCTAATCGCCTATAGTATAGGGGATTAGGATTCCTATTCGCCTATAGCACAGCTGTTCCGGTTTTTCGCGCGTTTAACACTCCAAATCGAATCCTGAACGTGTGTAAACATCAAATATCAATCAAATAACTATATCAAACATATATCAATCAAAATCCTTCGTTTAACCTTGTTCTATCAGCCCTGCATGCAACCATGTATCCCAAAAACAACACATATAGCATGAATCATCATATTAACATGCATAACCCTAACCCTAATGAGCAATTACTCAGATTTCATCAACATGCTATCATTACTAATCTGTAACTACCTTAATATCATGTTACTAACCCTTCTTGAATCATAAAAATCCTATCTTTTAATCATAAACCCACATACAACAAACATGATAGTTAGAATCCAATTAACAACAATTAATAACGAATTTCCAGAAGACATTTACGTTTATGAACAGGTCTGGACTATTAGGGATTTAATAAAAACGTTATTAAAGATTGCATGGATGAAAATCACACCTTAGATTGTGATAGATTGATGAATTAAGCTTGAAACCTTGTGTTTTGATCCAAAATCACGTTCCAGAGGTTGTGTGTGTGTTTGGGCGGGTTATGGGACGACTAGGGTTAATAATATGATGTTTAGGAGGTCAAGTGTTGTATTTATAGGCGTTTTTAGTCGTCCAGCACGTTATACGCGATTACGCAGCATTATCAGGCGAATAGGGATCCTATTCGCCCTTAGTATAGGCGAATAGGGCCTATTCGCCCCTATGGGGACCATACTCGCCTACCCTATAGGCGAATACAGCCCCTATTTGCCTATAGGGTCTGGTTCAGCACAATTGGCGCGTTAAACTCCGTTTTAACATATGTTAACACATTTTCACGTACCGACAAGTCACATAATGATTGTAAACACATAATACTTGCAAACAAACACATTCACACTCGTTCACCAATTCCCGAGACTCGAGACTTGTATGTTCCCTATGTTCTGACGATTCTACGAATCGTCACCTTTTGTACACTTGATTAAGGACCGACATCTAATGAGCCTCTAGACTAACATCTAATGATCCTCTATACCAAACTAACAGTTCCCGAACCGTAACACGACTCAACTAACCCAGTTAAGTACAATATACGCGTGACTCGCTAAGGTAGACTTTCATCTAGACAACGTTGTTAACCAGAATTTGCCGGGTGTCACATCATCCCCACGTTAAAAGAATTTTCGTCCCGAAAATTGCACAAGTACCAAAAGAAATATCACAGAAACAGACAAAAGATAGAAACCAAGAGAGATTTACCCGAGTTGTCACATCATCCCCACGTTAAAAAGGAATCTCGCCCCGAGATTCATTCAGCAGCAGTGGAGACATATCTCGATTCGAACGCTTCCTTAGGAAAGAGATGAGGATACTTAGACTTCATCTGATCCTCTCGTTCCCAAGTGTACTCTGGTCCTCGGTTCGAGTTCCAGCGGACCTTTACAATGCGAATCTTGCTATGACGTAGGCTACGAATCTTGTAATCAAGGATCTCAACAGGTTCTTCCACAATCCGAAGACGATCATCAACCTTCATCTCTTCCAGTGGAACAATGAGAGACTCGTCAGCCAAACACTTCTTTAAGTTGGACACATGGAAGACGTTATGTACGTTACCGAGCTCCGTCGGTAAATCAAGACGATATGCCACCGGTCCAATCCGTTCCAGGATCGTAAATGGACCGACATACCGAGGGTTGAGTTTGCCACGCTTCCCAAAGCATATGACGCCCTTCCACGGTGAAACTTTCAGAAGTACCTTGTCATCGACTTGGAATTCCAATGGCTTGCGACGCTGATCAGCATAACTCTTTTGCCGATCCCGTGCTGCTGCCAAACGGTTACGAATCTGTACGATCTTTTCCGAAGTTTCGTACACTAGCTCAGGCCCAGTGAGTTGACTCTCACCCACCTCAGCCCAACAAAGAGGAGACCGGCATTTCCGCCCGTACAGTGCCTCGAACGGAGCTGCCTTGATGCTCGTGTGATAACTGTTGTTGTATGAGAATTCTACTAACGGTAGGTGAGCTTCCCAACCCTTGCCAAAATCGATCACACATGCTCGCAGCATGTCTTCTAAGGTTTGAATCGTGCGTTCACTCTGACTGTCAGTCTGTGGGTGATAAGCTGTACTCATGTCCAGCTGGGTACCCAAAGCTTTGTGCAAAGATTTCCAGAAGTGAGAAGTAAAGTGGGAGTCACGATCCGAAATAATAGAAACCGGCACCCCGTGCTTAGAAACAACTTCCTTCAGATAAAGACGAGCCAAACGATCCATGGTGTCGGTCTCTTTAATAGCGAGAAAATGGGCTGATTTCGTCAATCGGTCAACAATCACCCATATCTTATCATTCCCGCTTGGTGACTTAGGAAGTTGCGTGACAAAATCCATTGTAATCCGTTCCCATTTCCACTCCGGAATTTCAGGTTGTTGCAAGAGACCCGACGGTTTCTGGTATTCCACCTTGACCTTAGCACAGGTCAAGCATTTGCTCACGTATGAGGCTATATCCGACCTCATGTTTGGCCACCAGTAAAGCACCTTCAGATCTTGGTACATCTTATCCGAACCGGGATGAATAGAATACCGGGACTTGTGAGCCTCATCTAGGACAAGCTCCCGAAGTCCCCCGAATAAAGGAACCCATATGCGTTCTGCGAAGTAGTGCAGGCCATCAGGTCTTCGCTCGAGGTGCTTGTCGGCACCGTGCATAGTCTCAGCTTTGAGGTTTTCCTCCTTCAAAGCTTCTAACTGGGCAGAACGGAGTTGATCAGGTAGCGAGGAGTGAATGGTGAGTTGCAACGCCCGAACGCGACGAGGTTTAATTGATTCCTTCCTGCTCAAGGCGTCTGCTACTACATTCGCCTTGCCAGGATGGTACTTAATGGCGCAATCATAGTCATTCAGAAGTTCAATCCAACGGCGTTGTCGTATGTTCAAATGTTGTTGGTCGAAAATATGTTTAAGACTCTTGTGATCGGTGTAGATGGTGCATTTGGTACCGTACAAGTAATGTCTCCAAATTTTCAACGCGAAAACCACTGCACCCAACTCTAAGTCATGGGTGGTGTAGTTCTTCTCGTGCACCTTGAGTTGACGAGAAGCATACGCAATCACTTTCTCGCGTTGCATCAACACGCAACCGAGACCATGAATAGAAGCATCACAGTAAACAACGAAATCATCAGGGCCTTCAGGTAAGGACAAAATAGGAGCAGAACACAGCTTAGACTTCAGTTCTTGAAATGCCGACTCTTGTGGTTCACCCCAGTCGAATTTTCTATCCTTCTGAGTAAGAGTGGTCAGGGGTTGAGCGATCTTCGAGAACCCCATAATGAAACGACGATAATAGCCCGCAAGGCCTAGAAATTGCCGCACCTCAGTTGGCGTCTTTGGTGCTCCCCAGTCCTTGATCGCTTCGATCTTAGCTGGGTCGACATGAATTCCTAGTTCATTAACCACATGTCCTAGGAATTGAACTTCGCGCAACCAAAAGTCACACTTTGAGAACTTAGCGTAAAGTTGTTCCCGTCGCAAGAGTTCCAAAACCAAACACAGGTGTTCCTCGTGTTCGGTCTTGTTCTTGGAGTAAATCAGGATGTCATCAATAAACACAATGACGAACTTATCAAGATACGGTTTGCAAACGCGGTTCATCAAATCCATGAAAACCGCCGGTGCGTTTGTGAGACCGAAGGGCATGACCAAGAATTCGAAATCGCCATAACGTGTACGAAAGGCAGTCTTTGCAACGTCAGCTTCCCTTACGCGCAACTGGTGATAACCGGACCTCAAATCAATCTTAGAGTAATAGCTAGAACCCTGGAGTTGTTCGAATAGATCATCGATACGTGGAAGAGGATAACGGTTCTTGACGGTCAATTTGTTCAGTTCTCTGTAATCCACACACAATCGGAAACTTCCATCCTTCTTCTTAACGAATAGAATCGGGGCTCCCCAAGGGGAAGAACTTGGTCTGATGAAACCCTTGTCCAAGAGTTCCTGTAACTGACTAGACAATTCCTGCATCTCGGGAGGTGCAAGACGGTAGGGGGCCCGAGCAATAGGAGCAGCCCCTGGTACAAGATCAATACCGAACTCAACCTGACGATGGGGAGGGAGACCAGATAAATCATCGGGAAATACATCAGGAAACTCGCGTACAACAGGAATATCGTCGATCTTCTTCTCATCGCTAGAGGAAACAGATAAAAGTGCCAAAACGGCCGAATAACCCTTTCGAAGATACTTAAGGGCTTTCATGCTAGAGATGAGATTTAGCGGAACACCGCCCTTGATACCGTACACAGAAAGGAATTCTCCATCAGGGAGAGGAATCCGAATAATCTTGTCGTAACAAACGATCTCCGCGCGATACAAAGACAACCAATCCATGCCTACCACAACGTCAAAACTACCCAAGGGTACCGGCATAAGGTCGATGGGGAACGACAAACCCGACAACTCTAGTTGACACTCCCGAAGGATACAAGTAGCTTCAATCTTTTTACCGTCAGCCAACTCAATTATATACTTAGCCTCTAATGGTACGGGTACTACATCTAGCAGTCGACTAACTTCCATGGATACAAAACTTTTATCGGCACCGGAATCAAATAAAACACTAACAGAGCGATTATTGAGAAGGAACGTACCGGTAACTGTGTCAGGATCTTGTCTAGCCTCAGCGGCTCCAATGACGAAGGCACGTGCATTCCTGCCGCCGCCCCCGTTGTTCCCGTTACCATTGTTCCCGCCCTGCTTCAGTTTCGGGCAATCCTTCTTGTAATGCCCAGTCTCCCCACAGTGGTAACATCCCTGTCTTCCCGTAGTTCCTTGAGTAGTAGGAGTCGAGTTAGTAGTTGGGGCCTGGGTCGATGGAAGTGTCGCCCGACAGTCTTTAGAAAAATGTCCAAATCGCTGACAGCGATGGCAACGATTACGGTCGCAGTCCCCCTCATGATGACGCCCACACTTGTTGCATTTAGGCAATTTCCCCGCATAACCACCCTGTTTGTTACCAGAAGAAGAAGAACCCCCGCTATCAAATCTCTTACCCTGTTGTGCTGGCCCAGATCCTTTCCCCTCGTTATCCCATTTACGCTTGTTATTCTCCGGGGCCTTAACAGTCGAACCCTTAGTAGGCAAAATACCCTCATTCACCTTCAAGTTGGTCATCCTGTGAGCCGATCGGACCACCTCTGAGTATGTAGGATGATTTCCTGCAGCCACCAACCCTGCGATATCTGGTACTAGCCCCGAGATATAGTGTTCAATCCTCCTGTACTCTGGCACATGCAGATCAGGACACAGCACTGCCAACTCTGTTGGATCAGTTTGCTCTTGTTTGCTAAGTAAGAACTTGCTATCTTGACACTTAAGTGTTTAGCAAGTCCTTGTAAATCAGATTATAAGCACAGCGGAATGTTATAAGTTAAAGCAACACTTTTTATGCAAAGGCAGAGTTATCACTCCCCCTTGATGTTTGAAACTAATAAATGACAAAGTATTTATTATGAATCTAAGTTGTAAATGAGAATTAGATACTTAGAGAGATTCACAATAAATACAGAAATGGAATATAACAATGAGAGTGTTTGAAGGATTTTCTGTTAAAAATCAATGTCTAAAATAGAAGGTTGAAGCCTTCTATTTATAGACGATTACATGCATGTATCTTGCCTGAAAAGCAAGTACAGAAACTCCAGTTACAAGTTGCACAAGTTGCAACATTGAAAGAAACAAATAAAGCTAAAAGTAATATTAAACAACAAACTACTGATGCAAAAAGGCGGTGGGAAATATCTTCTGCTAAGTGCTGATGAAGGACAACTACTGAAGAGTAGTTTTGTCTTCAGTACTTCTGAAGTGAACTTGTCTGGTTTGGACTTCAGAACTTCTGCAACTTCAGCACTTCTTCATATCTTCTAATCAGCAGTTTCTTGTCTTCTCTTCAGTACTTCTATACTTAGCCAAAAATGACAGAAGTGAATTAGACTAAGGTTTACAAAAGTGGTTTCACCAATCCTCTTTGTCCTAACAATCTCCCCCTGGATTGATGAAGCCAAAACCTTACTAATTCCTTATGTGTTTCTTGAACAATCTTCCATATCTCTTTGTACATGGTGTTCTTGAGCTGGTTGTACTGATCATCAGACATAGATCCTCTCTGTGGTTCTAGATGTTGAATTGTGAGCAGGTCTTGTGTTGACAGTTTCTTCAGATCACTGATCTTCTTGTAAGCCCTGCTTGAGAAGTCTCTTCTTGTCAACAGTACTGAGTTGTTATCAGTAAGTGACCATCTGATGATAGGGATCTTTGACTTGTTAAAGTCAGAAGAATAGGGAACCAGACTTGTCCCTTGGGTTGATGGTCCTGAGTGCTGGATGTCTTCAGTTTCAGATAGCCTCAGGTGGGATTCTCTTCCTTGTTGATGTTGTTGCATACCAGGCATCTGAACAGTTGGGAGATGGTGTTCAGTCACTACTTTGGTATGCAGCTTTTCTGTGATTGTCTTTTGTATTTGATAAGCAAAAGTGGAAGGATCCCTGAACTGTGTTAACAGAGGTTTCTCCTCAATGTCAAAATCTGAATGGACTATTGAGCTTCCCTCAAGTAGTACCATTTTGAAATCAGTTTTGACATTGTCCTCTGCCTTCTTCTTCTGAGCAGCAGATCTTCTAGATACACCAGAAGTTCTAACTACTGATCTTGAAGGATCAGCAGTTTGAAACTTCTCAGGATTTGCAGCCTTGGCAGCCAAGTATTTTCTATATGTATCCATTAGTCTTTCTTCTTTCCATCTGGATACAGAGGCTTTTGAACCATATCCTTCTGCTACTAGCTCTTCAATTATCTGGGCTCTCTTGGCCTTTCCATCTTTGCTTGTGGCCAGTTTGTCTGCAAGCAGTTGTGCTCTTCTTGTCAGCTCTTGCATAGAGAGTCCTTTGAGTGTAAAGGCTTTAGTCTTGCTGTTCTTGGTAATATAAGACACCAGTTGTTGTCTTTTATCCTGTTCAGCAATCTCATCAAGGCTAGCCTGCCTTTGTAGTTCAGCTTCATAAGCCTGAAGTTTTTCTTCATGGCTTAAGTCCAAATCATCCCTTTCTTCCAGAGATTTCCAAATCTGATCTTCTCTGGCCTTCTTGTTGGCTGCAATTAAACTCTTCTCTAATAGTTCAGCTGATTGAGAGATGGGAGAAGGGTTTAATACAGTCATTGTTGTAACAGATGTAGGCCTGATGGGATCAGATGTTGGTTGAATGGGAGCAGTGGTTCTGGAAGGTTCAGTTGTTTGAGGTTGGGAAGTGTTGACTTTTGATGTGCTGACAACTGCTGATGGTTTGTCAGCTACTGAAGGATTGTCTTCAGTACTTTCTGATTCTTCATCAGAAGTTTGGTCATCAGAAGTTTCTTCATTACACCTTAGGGAATCATCAGAACTTTGGGTCTCATCTTCTTTCTCAGCAGCTTCAATTTCTTCAATAGAGACACCAAACTGTTTGGCCAATTTTTCTTTCCTGGCCTGATCTTTCAGATCTCTTTCAAGGAGTGCCACTCTTGCCTTTACTCTGGCTTGGAATGACTCCTTAGGTTCCCTGATCTTCTCCCCCTTTTTGGATTCATCAATTCTAACCCTTGAAGCAGAGGGTTGGGAGAAGTGTCCTTGAAGATGAGCAATCTGCTGGCTGTTGTAGTCTATTTTGTTGGACAGATCGTTCATCTTGGTTTTAATCACTCCAAATTGGTTCTTGATGGACAGCTCCAAGTCAGCTGTATATGTTTGGAAGTGATTTCTGATGAGTGTATTCATCATGTGGTACAGGGGACCCTCTGGGCTGCATAGCTGGTTCAGGTCTATGCTTGTTTGCCCAGGGAATTGGGTAGGCATTTGCTGTGAAGGGGGTGTTTTTGGGAGATCCTCATGTTGTACAGAGGATGCCACTCTAGGGGTTTTAGGGATTGAGTGGGCTTTAACCTGTGCAGAGGTGACTGGCTTCTTGAGCCTGGATACCTTTGCAACAGGACCTTCAGAAAGTGCCGTCAATTCAGTAGTTTTAAATTGTGAAACATCATCCAAACTAATGGAATCATCTGAATCCCTGATGTTGCCCTCAGTGAGGACAGTCTCAGTTAAATCATGAGCTGAGCCCAACTCAGTTCTCTCATGAACCTCTGTTTCTTGGTACTGAGGATTTCCTACTTCAGGCATTAAGCCTTCATCAGTAGTTGCCACATCTGAGGTCTTAGCTATGTTACTTCTGTCCTCAGATCCACCACTGGGTGGTAACTGAGTAGTAGCAGCCTCAGATGCCCCAAGAGTCTCTAAAATTGGGCTTAAAGACTCTGGTCCACCCTCATCTCTTGGGATAGGGCTAGTAATGTCCACATCCATGTCTGATGTAGGAGTAATGTCCCCTGTTTGTTGTGGTTGATGGGGACTGACATGATCAGATGGGACATTCTTTTTTAGCCCAGAGAGAAGTTTGGCAATTTCAATTGCCTCTTGTTCAGAAATTTGTGGGGATGGTTCAGTAGTTTGGGCAATAGGTTGTTGTTCAGCAGTTTCAAAAGAAGAGTGTGTTTGATATGTTTTTCTAAGTCTTTTTCTTTTGAATTGAACAGATATGGGTGCTCTTGGTGGGGTTTGAGATGGATGAGACTGAGAGGGTGTTTCAGTCTCACCAATGTGAAGAGCAGAATGCTCAAGAGCATGTTCAGGCATCTCAACCTCCTGAACAGCTTTTCTTTTGGGTTGGTGGGTTGCAGTTTTTGTTGGCTTGGGCTTTTTGGCTTTTGGTGGTGTGATTTTGGAAGATGTGGGCTTCAGGGGGACTTGTTGTTGTTCTCCCTGATCATCTTCTGGCCAGGCAGCCGGTTTGTTTAGTCTTGAGTATGCTTGTGATGTTAAAGGGTTTAAAGTTGAAATTTTTCCCACAAGCACCTCATTACCCAGTTCCCCTATTATGCATTGCATAATGAACCTTGGGTACAACAAAAACTTTTTCTTGGTATTATTGTGATGTAACACCAACTCATGAAAAAACAGTTTTGATGCCCTGAATTTAGTTTCATTCACAATGGAATGAAATATTGGTTGAAAAGTGGAGGGCATCTGGTCATAAGACCCTGTTTTTGGACTCAAACACATAATAATATAATGAAACAAAAGTTTGTATTTTGGTTCAAAATATTTTTTGAATATTGTAGCATGGGAGAGAGTACCTTGATAACCACACTCAGTCATGGTTAGATGAATATCAGTGTTAGCAACATGGTCAGGGGCAGCTACATCATCCAGACCCAGTCTTGTTGCTAGTGTGGCCGGTGTGATGGTCAGTTGTTTCCCTTTTATCTTTGAGTTGAGGGAAATGACCTCACCACCCATTGTAACCGTCTCAGCATTTTCCCAGAACTCATTCAGAGTTTCAGTGTGAATTGGTGGGTTAATTGTGAGAGCAGTAAAGTATTGGGATTTGACGACAAGATCAATGATCTCATCGTATTGGGACCAGCCTTCTTGTTTTTCAAGAAAGGCTCTTTGATTGTGTCCCTGTTTTAGAACTAGAGCCATTGTGGTTTGGGTGTTTGATCGAACAGTGATTTTTCAGGTGTAGGGTTTGAGAGAGTTTTGAGAGAGAAGGAGGGATATTTTTGAGTTTTGAAAGGATAAGTGTGTAGAAAAGGTATTTATTTGGAGTTTTAACCGCTTGAATCTTCTTTATTAGAAGTTTTAAAACCGCCTTTGGTTAAAAATCTCTTTATCAGAGGTTTTAAACTGATTAGGTCAAACCTCTGATGATGGGAAAAGTCAGATTTGCCCTTTTGACTTAAACTGCTGATGAAGGATTACTTCATCAGTAGTTCCCATTTTCTCTTCAGTAGTTTTAACATCTGATGAGAAATGTTTTTATAAATACTTTGTTCATAACTTCTGAAGTTTATTTTATCAGAAGTTACACACTTTTTCAGAAAATTATCCCATACTGATGATTTTTGTTCATCAGTACTTTCTCTCATACTGATTTTTGTTTAATCAGTAGTTTGTTTTTCAGAAGTTTTGTTGCAGACTTTTGTCATTTGTAAGTGAAAACCAGAAAAAAGATGGAAAAGGTTAACTTGAAATCCACCAAGGTAAACAGGATGGAATCAGGGGTGGAAAAAGGAAAAAAAAAATTTTCATTTTGATTTCACCATGATAAACAGGATGGAATCAAGGATGGAAAAAAGGAAAAGGAAAAATTTTGATGCATAACAGTAGTGATTGATGTAGAAGTTTGCTGTAGAGTTGGGTAGAATCAAGTGTTTAACTTGGATTCTAACTGATATGCAGAAAAAAAATAAAATAAACACTTACAAATTTAGCATTCCAAGCATGGAAACTAACTTCTGAAATGTTGATGTGTCAAGGGGCTTAGTGAAGATGTCAGCTATCTGATTAGCTGTTGCTACATGCTTCACCTCAATCTTGCCTTTTTCATAGCAATCTCTTATGAAATGGTACCTGATCTCAATATGTTTAGTTTTTGAGAACTGTACCGGATTTTGAATGATGCTAATGGCAGATTTGCTGTCTACAAACAAAGGTGTCTTGGTCTCTTTGATTCCATAATCAAGAAGTTGATATTGGAGCCATTGTATCTGTGATGTACAACTTGCAGCTGCAATGTATTCAGCTTCAGCAGTTGAAGTTGCAACAGATGTTTGCTTCTTTGATTGCCATGACACTAGACAGTTACCCAGGAATTGACAACCACCAGATGTTGACTTTCTTGTCATCTTACACCCTGCATAGTCACTATCTGAAAAAGCTGATAACTTGGTATTGCTTGAAGCAGGATACCAAATTCCCAGTGTTGGTGTTCCTTTCAGATATCTAAAAATTCTTTTGACTGCAATAAGGTGTGATTCCCTTGGTGCTGATTGATATCTAGCACAGACACATGTTGAAAACATAATATCTGGTCTAGAAGCAGTTAAGTATAAAAGGGAACCTATCATGCATCTGTACATGGTTTGATCAACCTGTTTTCCTTGATCATCAGGTTCAACTTGTGTGATAGGTGTCATGGGAGTGGAACATGATTTACAGTCATTTAAAGAAAATTTGTTCAATAATTCTTTAACATATTTTGATTGATGTATAAAAGTTCCATTTGTTTGTTGTTTGATCTGCAGTCCTAGAAAGTACTGCAGTTCTCCCATGGTACTCATCTCAAATTTTGATTGCATGAGTTTCTTAAAATCATCACACAATTTTGTGTTTGTTGAACCAAAGATGATATCATCAACATAAATTTGAACAAGTAAGACATGATTTCCAACATGTTTAATGAAAAGTGTTTTATCAATGGCACCTCTTGTAAAGTTATTTTTGAGTAAAAAGGTGGAGAGTGTATCATACCAGGCTCTTGGAGCCTGTTTGAGCCCATATAGAGCTTTATCCAGTCTGTACACCCACTCAGGATGAGAAGGATCCTCAAACCCAGGTGGCTGACAGACATACACCTCCTCCTTGATTTTACCATACAAAAATGCACTTTTCACATCCATTTGATAAACTTTAATTTTGTTGGAAATGGCATAGGCCAGAAATAACCTGATGGCCTCAAGCCTTGCAACTGGAGCAAAGGTTTCATCATAGTCAATTCCCTCTTCTTGAGAGTACCCTTGAACTACCAGTCTTGCCTTGTTCTTGATTATCATACCAGCTTCATCTTATTTGTTCCTGAAAACCCATCTTGTACCAATTGGTTGCTTGTTTTGAGGTAAGGGACATATTTCCCAAACCTGTTGCTTGTTGAACTGTAGTAGTTCATCTTGCATAGCCTGCACCCAATTATTGTCTTTGAGGGCTTCCTGGTACTTCTTTGGTTCCAACTGTGAAATAAAGGCTGAGAATAGGCAAAAGTTGGAGAGCTGGTTTCTGGTCAGAACACCTGTAGCTATATCACCCATGATTTGATCAAGTGGATGATCTCTGTGTTCAATCAGTTGTTGTAAACCACTGACAGGTGTAGGTGGCTCTGGTTCTTCAAACAAACTACTGAGGTCTATGATATCTGGTTCAGCAGTTGCAGCTTCTTCAGTAGTTGCAGGTGCTGAAGCAGATGTTTGAGTTTGGCCTTCAGTATTTGTTTGATCAGAAGTTTGGAAAACTTCTGATGGTGTTGTAGTTGACTTAATGACTGTTTGAGGAGTCCATGGTGCAGGATCCTCATCTTCAAACCTTTGATCACCATAATAAGTAGGTTTGGAAGAAGTAACAGCCTTTTCAGGTCCAAAGTGAAAGTTGTCAAGGTCAAAGAGTTCAGCAGGATGTGCTGGAATAAGAGTGTGTTTTGACTCATTGAACTTGACATTCAATGTTTCTTCTACTATCTTGGTGTGAGAATTAAAAACCTTGTAGGCTTTTCTAGTTGAAGAGTAACCAAGAAAGTAACCTGAGTCAACTTTGGCAGCAAACTTTGAAATAGATTCCTTGATGTTCAAGATGAAACATTGACACCCAAAAGCCCTGAAAAAGGAGATAAGGGGCTTCATGCCATGAAGAACTTCATAGGCAGTCTTGGAATGTCTCTTGACCACAAGAACTCTATTCTGAACATAACATGCTGTGTTAACTGCTTCTGCCCAAAAGTATAATGGCAGTCCAGAATCAGCTAACATTGTTCTTGCTCCTTCTATCAATGTTCTGTTCTTCCTTTCTACTACACCATTTTGTTCAGGAGTTCTGGGAACACTGTATTGTCTAATAATCCCTTTAGACAAACAGAATTCATCCAGAGTTTTGTTCCTGAACTCTGTCCCATTGTCACTTCTAATGGTTTTGACAGATAGAGAATATTGTTTCTCTACTTGTAGAATGAAGAACTTGATGATTTCAGCAGCCTCATCTTTGGAAAATAAGAAGAATACCCATGTGAATCTTGAGTAGTCATCAATGATGACTAAGCAGTACTTCTTTTTACCAAGGCTCATAATCTTGACAGGCCCAAATAAGTCCATATGGAGTAGTTGAAGACATGCAGTTGTTTTTGATTCTTCAATAGACTTATAGGAGGACTTATGCTGCTTTCCCTTTAAACAGGATACACAGTGTTCTTGACACTGGTATACTTTCAAAGGTAGACCTCTGACCAAGCCCATTTTTGTGACTTTATTTATGGTTTTAAAGTTCACATGGCCAAGTCTCCTGTGCCAGAGATCTGTTTCTGAAGTTGATGCCCTTGAGAAGAAACAGGCAGTGTTGTTCAATACTTTGTCTTTTTCAATGTCCACTGCATAGACATTGCCACATCTTTTGGCAATCAGCAAAGTATGATCTTCTATAATCTTCTCAATCAACTTCTGGCCTTCTGGTGAGATGATCTTGCAAGCTGTCTTTGTGAAAAAGGAAGAATATCCTTTATCACACATTTGTGACACACTCAGCAAGTTGTATTCAAGGTTCTCCACCAGATTGACCTTGTCAAACTGTATTTTGCCAGAGGAGACATTGCCATGTCCTAGCACATATCCCTTAGCATTGTTCCCAAAGGACACAGATCCTTCTCTTTGGCTGATAAAATTGTTTATCAGGTATCTGCATCCAGTCATGTGCATAGAGCCTCCACTATCAACATACCATATGCTGTTTAAGCCCCTGGAAACTCTCTGCACATAAAAGCAAATTAGTTAGATTTGGAAACCCAAGCCTGTTTGGCTTTGGGTTTGCTCTTGGGAACAGTTACAGTTTGTTCTTGACCAGGTTGAGAAATCCATGTCTTTTTGGCAATGGATTTTTCATGAAGAACTATGGTGGTATCCTTTTTAGGACCACCATCAACCTTGGTCATCAGTAGTTCTACCATGTTCTTTAGATTTTGAATCTCAGCAGTTTGTGAAACTGCTGATGATTCTGGTCTAACTACTGACAAGGAATTTTGAGAAAAAGATTTTGGTTGAGATTTTATCTTTTTCTGAGAAAAGGTGTTTTCAGGTTGTTGTTTCTTGGGTTTAAAGACTTTTTCATAATCATTTCTGATTTGATTTCCCACAACCTGTTGTTTAAATTTTTGATTGAACTGAATTCCTTTTCTGTATCTACAAAATTCAGTTTTGTGGTTGAACATGCCACAAATTTCACATGCTTTTGCCTTCTGTTTTTGTTCTGAAGGCAAATTTCTGACAGTTGTGAAAAGATTTTGCTCATCAGTAGTTTTCAGGGTCTCAACTCCTGAAGTAGATGAAACTACTGATGGCTTATTGTCAGTTTTTGTAAATACTTCTGAAGTACTTTCTTTAAAAATGCCAGGATTTCTATTTAGAAAGTTTTCATGGAAAGATGTGCATTCTTTCCCTTCAGAAGTTTCATTTGAAACAATTCTTCTCCCATCTTCAGTAGTTTTGGGAGAAAAATCTGTTGGTGTTTCAACATGATGGTATCCTATGCCAAACTTCACATTTGAAGCACTTTGTTTGTTTAGCAGTAGTTGATACCCCCTACAAGATTCCACCCATTTTTCACAAGTGATCCTGGTGTCAGCAAGCTCTTGTCTGACATCTCCCAGGTCATTTAGCATCATTTTGATTTGTGCTTGGGTTTCAATAGCAGAGTCAGTTAATTTAGAAACCTCTTTTGTTTTAGCACACAGTTTTCTTTCTAAATCACATTTTATCTGTGTGTATTTTCTTTCTAAATCATTGGCTTTGCCTTGTAGGTGCACGTTTGTCTCTCTTATGAGAGCAAAAGTTTCTTTGCAAGAGTTTGAACATAGTTTTGTCAAAGATTCTTTTGATACCTGAGACAATGCAGATTTTGAGGTACAGCCTTCAAATGCCATTAAGGCAAAGTTCTTTCTGCCATTGTCTGGTTCTCCCCAGTTGATGTCAAACACTTTGTTGTCTGCATCAGGATTACACTCTGTGGTGTCATATGGGAGACTGCTCCAGTCAACATACCCCGAGGTAAAGAGACTTTGTTGAGGGGGTTGTTGAGGCTGTGGAGGAAGTTGAGCAGCTGGAAAGGGAGGGATTGATTGTTGGCTCTGCATCTGTTGAGCAGGCACTTGAACATATTGTACTTGAGGCATATATTGCTGTTGAGGAGCTTGTGCCTGTACAAAATGAGCACTCCCTTGAGTTCCATTGTTCCTATTATAATTGGGGTTATAGTTATTTCCAGATTGTGATTGGTTAAAGCTAGAGCTTCTACACTCTCTAGCAAAGTGTCCCAACTTCTGACACTTGTGACATCTCAGTTTAGATTTGTCAAAACCAATTTTTGTATTACTGGTCAATCCTGGAAATTTCCTTCCTGACCTTTTATAAAACTTGTTAGTTTTAATGCTTAGCATGGCCAGTTGGTGTAGTATGTCCATTTCTTCCAAGTCATCACTGCTAAAATTTTTCAAATCATCCATGATAAAACATAGATTATCAGCAGTTTGACTTTGGTCATCATTGTCATAACCTGGGAAAGATCTTTCTGATGAGATCCCAGTGGTTATGTCAATATTGTCATAAGATCCATAGGAACAAGTTGGTGAATCTTGTCCCAAAAGTGCTGTACTACCTGGTAGGTAGTCATCAGCAGTTTTACCAGAAGTTTGTAATTTCTTCTTTTGATCGATTTCTCTCTCAAAAGTAAGTAATCTCCCATGGAGTTTTGTAAGAGTGAGGGAGCTAAAATCTGGTGAGGATCTTAAGACAATGGAGTAGGTTTCCCATTTGTCAGGTAGAGACCTTAAAAATCTATGTAACATAGATACTGTTGTATAGGTCTGACCATTTAACTTTAGCTCAGAGATTAATGAGGAAAATCTTTCAAATTGTTGTGTCAAAGTTTCCCCATTAATATAAGCAAATGTTTCATATTGTTGAGCCAAAATTTCTCTGGTGTTGGCAATCACCTCTTCAGTTCCTCCAAACTGTTCTTTAAGACAGTCCCAAAGTTCTTTGGCACTTTCACAATGTAAAAGGCCAGAGTATATTTCATTTGGGAGAGCCATTGCCAACATAGAGAATGCCTTAGCATCTAGCTCAAGTTTTAGGAAATCCTCATCTGTATAGTCTTTGGGATCCTTAGGAATCCCTTCTTTAGTTTCAAGATTTATGTTTACTGGTTTGTGTGGACCATATATCACAGATCTCCAACAACCTGTGTTGGTTTGTGACAAGGTATGTGCCATTCTTTTCTGCCATATATTGTACTCATTTCTCACAAGCATGGCAGGTTTGGTGGCAGAACCAGTATTATGTGGATCCATTTTTAAAGAGTATAGATTTGTCTGATGACTCTTTTAAGTGATGGATATTGATAAAAAGTGAACTTTTGATCTTTTTATTGAATATCAATAAGAGCTTTGTGTCTGATTCTCAATTTGTTAGATTGATATGTGATCAGATAAACCAAAGGCTCTGATACCAATTGTTGGATCAGTTTGCTCTTGTTTGCTAAGTAAGAACTTGCTATCTTGACACTTAAGTGTTTAGCAAGTCCTTGTAAATCAGATTATAAGCACAGCGGAATGTTATAAGTTAAAGCAACACTTTTTATGCAAAGGCAGAGTTATCACTCCCCCTTGATGTTTGAAACTAATAAATGACAAAGTATTTATTATGAATCTAAGTTGTAAATGAGAATTAGATACTTAGAGAGATTCACAATAAATACAGAAATGGAATATAACAATGAGAGTGTTTGAAGGATTTTCTGTTAAAAATCAATGTCTAAAATAGAAGGTTGAAGCCTTCTATTTATAGACGATTACATGCATGTATCTTGCCTGAAAAGCAAGTACAGAAACTCCAGTTACAAGTTGCACAAGTTGCAACATTGAAAGAAACAAATAAAGCTAAAAGTAATATTAAACAACAAACTACTGATGCAAAAAGGCGGTGGGAAATATCTTCTGCTAAGTGCTGATGAAGGACAACTACTGAAGAGTAGTTTTGTCTTCAGTACTTCTGAAGTGAACTTGTCTGGTTTGGACTTCAGAACTTCTGCAACTTCAGCACTTCTTCATATCTTCTAATCAGCAGTTTCTTGTCTTCTCTTCAGTACTTCTATACTTAGCCAAAAATGACAGAAGTGAATTAGACTAAGGTTTACAAAAGTGGTTTCACCAATCCTCTTTGTCCTAACAAACTCGTTACGCCTCACCGTATACTTTTCAATCTCGGACCCAGTTGTTGGGTCTGCTGACCTGGAGAAGAACAGATGATTAGAAAGCCAAAATATGCTATCAGTTTGATCCTTGAATAAACAGTCTTTACAACTTACTTCTCCCAAAAGACTGCTGACCCTAACTACTGTTCTATCCAAACAACTGCTCAACAACTGCTGATACAAAGAACTGCTGAGTAAACAACTGATGAAGAACAACTGCTGACCAAAGGTCTGATGAAGAACAACTGCTGATACAAGTACTGAAGACCAAAGCACTGCTGGAACCAACAGCACTTAGGCTCCAGCAGTGGATACAAGACCATCAGAGTTTATCTACAACAGCTGTTTAATATCAGTGCTTTCAATGTAACAGTAGTTTGTAATAGGCAGATGTTTATGTTTGTTATTCTGTTAGAGGTCACTGTCTTAGGTGACGTCAGCCTAGGTCATCAGTGCTTTGAGTCTGTCTATAAATAGAACAGTGCTTGTACTGTTCTATTGCATCACACACACAAACATTCTCTCAGACAAACAATCACTGTGTGATCAGGCTGAGGGGGAGTATTTGTACGATTGTAATCTTTTAGATAAATGAAAGCATTCGATCTGAAAACATTTACTCTCTTGTTTTGATTAACAGTTTATTATTCCGCTGCACTTTCATCTATATTCGTTTCACTTTTATCATATTTAGTTAAACATAATCAAAACAAACAAACTCAGATCCTAACAATTGGTATCAGAGCCTGGTCAATTAAATTCGATCTAACAAATCAATTTAATAATCAGCTCACAATTATTGATATCGTTTGTCTGTTAGATTGAAAACAGAGTAATAGTTTAATTTCGTTTCAACCGTTTTTAAACAGACTTTGTTTTTTGAAAAATCAGAGAATGGCTTCTATCAATCACGATCCACAAAACACTGGCACGAACAACAAGCCACCGATGCTTGTCAGATCTGAATACAATATCTGGCAACGTCGGATGAGCCATGTTCTAGCTCAACAAAACACTGGGTGCTGGAAGTCGGTTATCTTCGGACCACATGTTCCGACTGTGCCGAGTACTGAAGATCCCAAAGTGTTTAAGCCAAAGAAACTTGAAAACTACTCCGACCAGGATTTTCAGAAAATTGAGCTAGATGCTAAGGCCTTCAGTATTGTGGCCATGGCTCTACCCAATGATATATATGCTGGGTTGTTACACTGTAACAGTGCAAATGAGTTGTGGGATGCACTGAAAGAACAGTTTGGTGGGACTGAGGAGGTTATTGAAAACAATCGTGAAATACTTAACCAACAATATGAAACATTCAGTCATGTCAAAGGAGAGTCATTAACTCAACAGTTTGAGAGATTTAATTGCTTAATTAGTGAACTAAAATTGGTTGGTCTTACTTACCCTCATTCAACCTTGAACCATAGGTTTTTGAGATCATTACCAGACAAATGGGACACTATTGCTATTGTGATGAGAAACTCAATAGGATTTAAAGACCTATCACTGACCCAGCTTCATGGTAAGCTCTTGACCTATGAGAGAGAGCTTAACCAGAAAAAGAAGCTCCAGGACTCTGGAAAAGTGTCTGATGACTATGTGTTTGGGAATACAGCACTTTTGGGTCATGATGAGGTGCCTGGAAACACAAAGGATCAGAGTTATGATCATTTCATTGACATAACTTCAGGTTTTAACTCAGGTTTTAACTCTGATTCTTATTCACCAAACTATGCTTTCACAGCAAGTGGTGGTGATATCCAGGCATATGCCAATATATCCTTTGAGTATGATGACCTGAAATACTTTGACCCTGATGATTTGGAAGAAATGGACATTATGCACCAATTGGCCCTTCTCAGTGTAAGAACTAATAATTTTTACAAGAAAACTGGGAGAAGGTTTCCAGGGTTGACTGGCAGATCTAAGGTTGGGTTGGATAAATCAAAGATAAAGTGTTACAAATGTCATAGACTTGGTCATTTTGCTAGGGAATGTAGGGGTCAACATGGTGCACCTATAATAACCTATCCAAATCAAAGACCACAGACCAACACTTATCAGAATTCCTATAATGCCCCTGGACCAAATGTGCAAAACACTGCTCATTTTGCACAGTCCTCGAACACTGTTCCTGTCCAGTATATCCAAACCACTGTTCCTCAGATCCACTATGTGCAAACACCTGTTGCTCAAGCACCTGTGCAAACGACTGTTGCTCCATCCTCTGCTCCTGCAGAGACTGATCGCGTGTCGAAGTGCTAATCAAAAAAATATTTTAAAAACAACTCCTTAGCTACAAGGACTGCAGTATAGGGAGTAGGGTTGTCGAACCACGAGGAGTATGTGGTTAGTGTTGATAGCAATTTTATTAACTAAACTAATTAATTA
Source organism: Ambrosia x helenae (assembly GCA_030844895.1). Taxonomy (NCBI): domain Eukaryota; kingdom Viridiplantae; phylum Streptophyta; class Magnoliopsida; order Asterales; family Asteraceae; genus Ambrosia; species Ambrosia x helenae. The sequence continues at coordinate 92,678,233 of CM061225.1, forward strand.
AAAATAATATTTTATGAAGTAGAACGTTGTTGTGCTTGAAAAAGTTGATTAAGTGATTCGAATAGAAAACAGTAATAATAAAGAAGTAACTCACTCTAAACTTCAGGTTCTAGGTTTCACACAATTTTCAGTTTATAGATTGGGAACCACATAGACATGGTTCTGGAAATTAGTTAATTAACTGGTAGCACAAGTTCTTGTCATCAAACCCTATTATCTACCCAATTGTAAGCGTCAAGTCAACCCTCTTTATGTCACCCAACCCGCTACTAGGTTTTGTCATCAACCGAACAAGTTGTAAAGAAAGGACTCAAAACACAAATCAATTGTTTGCTTAACTAATACATCAATAATGTTTTAGTTGTTTGTCATCACAAGCAAAACATAATCCAATACTGAAAATAAATAGAAAAAGTGCGAAACCTAATTGAACCATTCGTCTAGAGGAAGCTACAAAAGATTTAGCCTTGCATCTTGATCATGGTGGCTTCTTCCTCTATTTTTATTTCTTTCGTGCGATCGTCCTCTGTCTTCGATCCTCACTGCCGTCCCAAGAATCGTGATCCCCCTTCTGTTGTATATCGTGCCTTCCTTTCAAAAATTCCATGGGCTGAAATAAACCCAATTAGTAGAGCCCACTTGATTCTTTCAATATTTCATTTATCTCAATAATAACGATTATATTATTATTATTATTATTATTATTATTATTATTATTATTATTATTATTATTACTCCGTGCTTTGGACTCGGGTGTTCTTCGCTCGACCAAAATTTCTCGTCTACGCCACAACGTCCATGAACACCTACAAAACACATGAGCACTAATAAATAACTAAGACCGACTAAATGTACACAATAAAATACTAAAATATATACAAAACTAACATATTAACAAGGTGTTTTCACCAACACATCACACCCCCACACTTATCTTTTTTCGTCTCGAAAAAAATTATATATATACTCTGCTCAAGACATTATCACAGACTAGCACCCCCAGTCGCCCCAGCATACCTTAGCTAAGGTCCAAAGTCATACCCCATTTACAGATCAGCATTAGATGTGTTAATTCAGCAAGTTAAATTGATTTCCATTTAAAAACATAATTAACCCGACTAAACCTAACATGCTTCCAGTTTTTATTTTCATGCAACACACCCCTCACAATTTTTCACTCCACTCGGTTTAATATCTGGACTAGCATGTAATGAGCTAGTATTATTCACTCAAAACCAAGTATGTAACTCTGTTATCATAGGCTTGTATAACAATCACACCTTAACTATAGACAATGCACATATCTAAAGGACTTACGGGTTTTGGGTTTCGGGTAAAGGTAGGATAGATTTGGCTAACAAGTGGTTTAAAAACAATGGTTTCAACATGCTTGAATGACCATCCTTATTCACTAAGCACCATAATACAATAATCACACAACTTTGGGCATATTGACCCATAACACATACTTCTATTTTCTTTTTCACTTTCTTTTTTTTTCATATATATTTTTTTTTCTCTTTTTTCTCTGTTTTTTTTTTCACAACTTAAACATAACTCAATCGCTTGAACAAAACATAAACACAATGGATGTCATCAATTTATTACACAAAGGTAAACAGGTCAATTTGGGTAATAGGTTTAATCAAATGAAAAGGTATAAGGCTCAAAGTTGGCTACTAATGGTAATATTCTTGGGTGAACCGGTTAACACAAACACATAAAAGGTGTCAAACAAAAAGGGAATCCTAAATCGCCTTTGTCATGTACGTGCATATCTAGTCTACAACCTCGGCATGTATCAAATCACACAAGTTCTGCAACAGAGAAACATCTGGCCTACTCTCAACAAATGAAAATGTATATGAATCAACCTATCATCTAGTAGGCTCAAGATGTCACAGAAGTGGGTAAATGGGCTGCCGATGTGTGCATGCATTTATTACCAATAGCTTGTTAAACCTAGTCAGGCAATTCAAAACTATTTTCTTAAAAATACCTGCTGAAAACGGTTCATATTACTTTTCCACAAATTAGACCATGACTAAGGATCTACTGCCAAAACAATCAAGGAACAACTGGTATGTACTGAAAGAGCTGTTTTATGTCTGATTAGAATGTTTTTTTTTTTTTAAGAACAATTTTCAAGACATTTTCAATTTTTTTTTTAATTTTTTTTTTATTTAGACTCAATAATACATAAAAAAAACGAAGTTTCCCCACCCGCACACTTGAACGACACCTTGTCCTCAATGTGAACTAGGGAATAAACTAAAGCAGAAAGAAAGCTAATATACAACAAAAATAAAAGGAATAGACTCCCCTGGATAAGCAATATGCGCATGCGAGTCTCGTTCGATTCCTCCCAATCGAGCCGTATAGCATTTCTTTCGCGGCCGATAAACAAACCTGAAACTAAGACTCAAAAGAAAAATAAAAACATAAAATTCTAGGATGCCTTATACACCGATGGTGTACAGATCTATCCCGCCTGAATGGAGATTGAGTACAGGCGAGGTTATCTGATTACAAAGTTAAACTCCAAGCATTCCCAGAAAAACAAAAACAGACTCAAACTCTAAAAATAAAATAAAAACATACCTTTAATACTCTACACAACTATACAGACTCTACAAGTAAACATACCTGACACATCTACTCATGGTGGTCTAGTGGGATGCTTGTGTCCCCACACCTCTAAGTGTGTGCTCCTCCTACACCCAGGTAACTCATCCTCAGTTCTCCTTATTAGCCCCAGCAATGCCAATTTCTCATTCTCACTATCTGGTTTTGGTGGCTTCTTGGCTTTCTTTTTCCTTCTCCTTCGTTTTCTCTTAGTTTTATTCTTGCTCACTAGTTCCATCCTGTCAATCACAAAACATTCTGTCTTTTCTTTTCCATTCTCCTTCACAGGAGATCCACTTTTGTTAGTTTTATGATTAACAGTATTAGAGAACACCTTAAGACTCATCTTCCTATCCCCAAACCTCATCTTTACCGTCCCCTCAGCACAATTAATAATGGCTTTAGCAGTAGCCAGGAACGGTCTACCCAGAATGACAGTTGGTTGTGTGTTTTTAACATAATCAAGCACTAAAAAATCTATCGGGTAATAAAACTCTCCAACCTTAATAATCACATCCCTTACAATCCCCCTAGGACACGAAGGAGTTTGATCGGCCAACACCACAGTTGTGTTGGTTTTCTGTAATGGACCAAAATCATACTGATCATATAAACTCCCTGGTATAATACTCACACTAGCTCCCAAATCCAGAAGCGCTCTATCCACTTGAAAATCACCTACTTGTATAACAATAATAGGCGCTCCAGGGTCTTGGAGTTTTGGGGGAAGGGTACCCAACAAAACGGCATTCACACTGGCACTTAAATCTAACTGTTTAGGAAGTTTATGCCGTCGTTTTTGGGTACTCAATTCTTTCAGACACTGAACCTGATCAGGACATTCTTCAATTTTATTAATTAACGGTAAATTGATTTTGACAGTTTTAAATTTTTCCCACTTCTCATCCTTTGGTGGGTCCGGTTTAATTAAATCTTTTCTCTTAGCAGGATCTAATAAAGCCATAGGAAAGGGTACCTTTTTCACCTTCTCACCCCCACACTTAGCCTCATTAGACCCATTCTTCACATTCTTACTCTCAAGATTTAATTTGAAAAAAATTTCTTGTTCAGCTTCAGACTCAGATTCTGTGTTACACTCCTCCACCATTCCCTCAACAAACTTTGGTGGAGTATTGTCTACACTACCTATTTCAGAGGTGGGAGAAATACTTACCGCGTTGATGTGCAGACTTCTGGAGGAAGACTGGTGAGCAGGATTTAGTGCAGTATCACTAGGAAGTTTACCTGGGTCTCTCCCTGACATCTGAGCAGCTAGCTGGCCTACCTGTTTTGACAAGGCTTCCACAGTTTTGTCCCGCACTTCATTATCCTTCCTAATTCCCTTAACATCCTCCTGGACTGCCTTGATAGCTTCCAGAATCACATTTAACTCATTATCGCTTCCACCTGAAGTGCCCTGTTGTCGGTTCCAGTGTTGCTGCTGATTTCCACCCTGCACATGAGAATTAGAAAAATTAGGATTTGATTGGTTATTCGAGTTACCATACCTGAAATTGGGGTGATTGTGCAGTCCAGGATGATATGTATTCGAATTCATGTCATATTGTTTTCTTTCTCCATAGACTTGATTTACCTGTTCACCTGCACATTCGGCTGCAATATGACCCAATTCATTACATTTAGTACAAACATTAAAAGCACTACCTACCTTCACCTCATCACTTTTTCCTACTCTCAATTGGGCTACCTGTTTTTCTAAGATCAAATTCTGCTGCTTAAGTTTTTCTATCCTCTCTTCAGCCTCATAATCAACAGCCCTAACAGAAGATGATCTAGATTTCCTACTAGACTGTGCTTGTCTCTTAGAAGTTGCACTCATCCTCTCTAAGTACCCCCAATCTATAGCTACTGTGTTAGTGAAAAAAGTACCACTGCTAATAGCTGTTAGATCCCTAACCTCATCAGGCAATAACCCATCATAAAATGCTTTAATAAGCTCCCAAGTCTCAATGCCATGATGTGGGCACTTCCTAAGCAACTCCTTAAATCTAGTAAAGGCCTCATGAAATGTCTCACCTGAATTCTGCTCAAAGGCTCTAATTGCTTCTCTAGCCTCAGAAGTCTTACTCATAGTGTAATACTCTTCTAAAAACACCTGCTGCATTTCTTGCCAAGTAAAAATGCTACCTGGGGTCAGGGTTGCAAACCACTGCCTAGCCCTATCCTTTAAAGTGAATTGAAACAACATAAGCATAACCTGATCCTTCGTAAACCCAGTCCCTCCTACAGTGTTACAAATAGACTCAAAAGCTGCAATATGTAAGTAGGGCTCCTCTGATCTCTTACCATAAAACTCAGGTAGGTGGCCTAAATAATCGGGTTTAACCTCAAAAGCTCTACCATTCCTACCTACGGGTGTCACTATAGCTGATGAATTAGACATAATGACTGGCCTAAAGTGACTATCTACCCCACCCCTAACTGGTGCCCTCTGAACAAGCTGTGGGACACCATCTACAAACTCTAAATCATTCCCCATATCACCAGCATCAAATTGTGGCACACCTCTTGGTGCCCGGTTATTTACCCTTTGTCTTACAACCCGGCTCCCTTGATTAAATTGACGTACCTGATTACGTGGGACTGGATGCCTAGGATGCAAGTTGAACCCATCCTGATCAAAATCATCATACCTGACGTCGGCATATCTGCCGTCATACTCCCCATGCTCAGATTCTCTGTCCCAGTCAGTCTGCCATGTACTGTGAAAACTTTCCTCGTCAAATTGTTGAGGAATGCGATGCAGCTGTTGGTTTCCAATGTTTTGTTGCTGCTGTGGTATGACTGGTCGGGTGTTTCGGGCAGGTTGGAATTGTGGTACTGGTGGTGAGTTTTGTGGTTGAGGTGGAATAGGTGGTGGTGGATTCTGAGGATGTAGATCCTCAGGGATGTTGTGATGGCTGTGAATACTCATGGTGTGATTAGGGTGGTGAAGGGATCGGTTTCTTCTGGCAGTTCTCTCAATCTCTGACTCAAAAATCAAAGGCGATGTTTTCCCCGACCTTCGTGTATGGTGCATACAAGTAAAGTAACCTGCACACACAGAAACAAGAAAACCAGAGTAGTACTGAACAAAGAAAAATAACTAAATAAAGAACAAAAAGTAAAAAAAAAATATACTATTTAAAAAAAATCAATTTATTATTTTTTTTTTCTAAAACTAAAGACAACTAAAACTAAAAACACTAAGCGCACGCACTCCCCGGCAACGGCGCCATTTTGATCGCGTGTCGAAGTGCTAATCAAAAAAAATATTTTAAAAACAACTCCTTAGCTACAAGGACTGCAGTATAGGGAGTAGGGTTGTCGAACCACGAGGAGTATGTGGTTAGTGTTGATAGCAATTTTATTAACTAAACTAATTAATTAAAAATAATATTTTATGAAGTAGAACGTTGTTGTGCTTGAAAAAGTTGATTAAGTGATTCGAATAGAAAACAGTAATAATAAAGAAGTAACTCACTCTAAACTTCAGGTTCTAGGTTTCACACAATTTTCAGTTTATAGATTGGGAACCACATAGACATGGTTCTGGAAATTAGTTAATTAACTGGTAGCACAAGTTCTTGTCATCAAACCCTATTATCTACCCAATTGTAAGCGTCAAGTCAACCCTCTTTATGTCACCCAACCCGCTACTAGGTTTTGTCATCAACCGAACAAGTTGTAAAGAAAGGACTCAAAACACAAATCAATTGTTTGCTTAACTAATACATCAATAATGTTTTAGTTGTTTGTCATCACAAGCAAAACATAATCCAATACTGAAAATAAATAGAAAAAGTGCGAAACCTAATTGAACCATTCGTCTAGAGGAAGCTACAAAAGATTTAGCCTTGCATCTTGATCATGGTGGCTTCTTCCTCTATTTTTATTTCTTTCGTGCGATCGTCCTCTGTCTTCGATCCTCACTGCCGTCCCAAGAATCGTGATCCCCCTTCTGTTGTATATCGTGCCTTCCTTTCAAAAATTCCATGGGCTGAAATAAACCCAATTAGTAGAGCCCACTTGATTCTTTCAATATTTCATTTATCTCAATAATAACGATTATATTATTATTATTATTATTATTATTATTATTATTATTATTATTATTATTATTATTACTCCGTGCTTTGGACTCGGGTGTTCTTCGCTCGACCAAAATTTCTCGTCTACGCCACAACGTCCATGAACACCTACAAAACACATGAGCACTAATAAATAACTAAGACCGACTAAATGTACACAATAAAATACTAAAATATATACAAAACTAACATATTAACAAGGTGTTTTCACCAACACATCACACCCCCACACTTATCTTTTTTCGTCTCGAAAAAAATTATATATATACTCTGCTCAAGACATTATCACAGACTAGCACCCCCAGTCGCCCCAGCATACCTTAGCTAAGGTCCAAAGTCATACCCCATTTACAGATCAGCATTAGATGTGTTAATTCAGCAAGTTAAATTGATTTCCATTTAAAAACATAATTAACCCGACTAAACCTAACATGCTTCCAGTTTTTATTTTCATGCAACACACCCCTCACAATTTTTCACTCCACTCGGTTTAATATCTGGACTAGCATGTAATGAGCTAGTATTATTCACTCAAAACCAAGTATGTAACTCTGTTATCATAGGCTTGTATAACAATCACACCTTAACTATAGACAATGCACATATCTAAAGGACTTACGGGTTTTGGGTTTCGGGTAAAGGTAGGATAGATTTGGCTAACAAGTGGTTTAAAAACAATGGTTTCAACATGCTTGAATGACCATCCTTATTCACTAAGCACCATAATACAATAATCACACAACTTTGGGCATATTGACCCATAACACATACTTCTATTTTCTTTTTCACTTTCTTTTTTTTTCATATATATTTTTTTTTCTCTTTTTTCTCTGTTTTTTTTTTCACAACTTAAACATAACTCAATCGCTTGAACAAAACATAAACACAATGGATGTCATCAATTTATTACACAAAGGTAAACAGGTCAATTTGGGTAATAGGTTTAATCAAATGAAAAGGTATAAGGCTCAAAGTTGGCTACTAATGGTAATATTCTTGGGTGAACCGGTTAACACAAACACATAAAAGGTGTCAAACAAAAAGGGAATCCTAAATCGCCTTTGTCATGTACGTGCATATCTAGTCTACAACCTCGGCATGTATCAAATCACACAAGTTCTGCAACAGAGAAACATCTGGCCTACTCTCAACAAATGAAAATGTATATGAATCAACCTATCATCTAGTAGGCTCAAGATGTCACAGAAGTGGGTAAATGGGCTGCCGATGTGTGCATGCATTTATTACCAATAGCTTGTTAAACCTAGTCAGGCAATTCAAAACTATTTTCTTAAAAATACCTGCTGAAAACGGTTCATATTACTTTTCCACAAATTAGACCATGACTAAGGATCTACTGCCAAAACAATCAAGGAACAACTGGTATGTACTGAAAGAGCTGTTTTATGTCTGATTAGAATGTTTTTTTTTTTTTTAAGAACAATTTTCAAGACATTTTCAATTTTTTTTTTAATTTTTTTTTTATTTAGACTCAATAATACATAAAAAAAACGAAGTTTCCCCACCCGCACACTTGAACGACACCTTGTCCTCAATGTGAACTAGGGAATAAACTAAAGCAGAAAGAAAGCTAATATACAACAAAAATAAAAGGAATAGACTCCCCTGGATAAGCAATATGCGCATGCGAGTCTCGTTCGATTCCTCCCAATCGAGCCGTATAGCATTTCTTTCGCGGCCGATAAACAAACCTGAAACTAAGACTCAAAAGAAAAATAAAAACATAAAATTCTAGGATGCCTTATACACCGATGGTGTACAGATCTATCCCGCCTGAATGGAGATTGAGTACAGGCGAGGTTATCTGATTACAAAGTTAAACTCCAAGCATTCCCAGAAAAACAAAAACAGACTCAAACTCTAAAAATAAAATAAAAACATACCTTTAATACTCTACACAACTATACAGACTCTACAAGTAAACATACCTGACACATCTACTCATGGTGGTCTAGTGGGATGCTTGTGTCCCCACACCTCTAAGTGTGTGCTCCTCCTACACCCAGGTAACTCATCCTCAGTTCTCCTTATTAGCCCCAGCAATGCCAATTTCTCATTCTCACTATCTGGTTTTGGTGGCTTCTTGGCTTTCTTTTTCCTTCTCCTTCGTTTTCTCTTAGTTTTATTCTTGCTCACTAGTTCCATCCTGTCAATCACAAAACATTCTGTCTTTTCTTTTCCATTCTCCTTCACAGGAGATCCACTTTTGTTAGTTTTATGATTAACAGTATTAGAGAACACCTTAAGACTCATCTTCCTATCCCCAAACCTCATCTTTACCGTCCCCTCAGCACAATTAATAATGGCTTTAGCAGTAGCCAGGAACGGTCTACCCAGAATGACAGTTGGTTGTGTGTTTTTAACATAATCAAGCACTAAAAAATCTATCGGGTAATAAAACTCTCCAACCTTAATAATCACATCCCTTACAATCCCCCTAGGACACGAAGGAGTTTGATCGGCCAACACCACAGTTGTGTTGGTTTTCTGTAATGGACCAAAATCATACTGATCATATAAACTCCCTGGTATAATACTCACACTAGCTCCCAAATCCAGAAGCGCTCTATCCACTTGAAAATCACCTACTTGTATAACAATAATAGGCGCTCCAGGGTCTTGGAGTTTTGGGGGAAGGGTACCCAACAAAACGGCATTCACACTGGCACTTAAATCTAACTGTTTAGGAAGTTTATGCCGTCGTTTTTGGGTACTCAATTCTTTCAGACACTGAACCTGATCAGGACATTCTTCAATTTTATTAATTAACGGTAAATTGATTTTGACAGTTTTAAATTTTTCCCACTTCTCATCCTTTGGTGGGTCCGGTTTAATTAAATCTTTTCTCTTAGCAGGATCTAATAAAGCCATAGGAAAGGGTACCTTTTTCACCTTCTCACCCCCACACTTAGCCTCATTAGACCCATTCTTCACATTCTTACTCTCAAGATTTAATTTGAAAAAAATTTCTTGTTCAGCTTCAGACTCAGATTCTGTGTTACACTCCTCCACCATTCCCTCAACAAACTTTGGTGGAGTATTGTCTACACTACCTATTTCAGAGGTGGGAGAAATACTTACCGCGTTGATGTGCAGACTTCTGGAGGAAGACTGGTGAGCAGGATTTAGTGCAGTATCACTAGGAAGTTTACCTGGGTCTCTCCCTGACATCTGAGCAGCTAGCTGGCCTACCTGTTTTGACAAGGCTTCCACAGTTTTGTCCCGCACTTCATTATCCTTCCTAATTCCCTTAACATCCTCCTGGACTGCCTTGATAGCTTCCAGAATCACATTTAACTCATTATCGCTTCCACCTGAAGTGCCCTGTTGTCGGTTCCAGTGTTGCTGCTGATTTCCACCCTGCACATGAGAATTAGAAAAATTAGGATTTGATTGGTTATTCGAGTTACCATACCTGAAATTGGGGTGATTGTGCAGTCCAGGATGATATGTATTCGAATTCATGTCATATTGTTTTCTTTCTCCATAGACTTGATTTACCTGTTCACCTGCACATTCGGCTGCAATATGACCCAATTCATTACATTTAGTACAAACATTAAAAGCACTACCTACCTTCACCTCATCACTTTTTCCTACTCTCAATTGGGCTACCTGTTTTTCTAAGATCAAATTCTGCTGCTTAAGTTTTTCTATCCTCTCTTCAGCCTCATAATCAACAGCCCTAACAGAAGATGATCTAGATTTCCTACTAGACTGTGCTTGTCTCTTAGAAGTTGCACTCATCCTCTCTAAGTACCCCCAATCTATAGCTACTGTGTTAGTGAAAAAAGTACCACTGCTAATAGCTGTTAGATCCCTAACCTCATCAGGCAATAACCCATCATAAAATGCTTTAATAAGCTCCCAAGTCTCAATGCCATGATGTGGGCACTTCCTAAGCAACTCCTTAAATCTAGTAAAGGCCTCATGAAATGTCTCACCTGAATTCTGCTCAAAGGCTCTAATTGCTTCTCTAGCCTCAGAAGTCTTACTCATAGTGTAATACTCTTCTAAAAACACCTGCTGCATTTCTTGCCAAGTAAAAATGCTACCTGGGGTCAGGGTTGCAAACCACTGCCTAGCCCTATCCTTTAAAGTGAATTGAAACAACATAAGCATAACCTGATCCTTCGTAAACCCAGTCCCTCCTACAGTGTTACAAATAGACTCAAAAGCTGCAATATGTAAGTAGGGCTCCTCTGATCTCTTACCATAAAACTCAGGTAGGTGGCCTAAATAATCGGGTTTAACCTCAAAAGCTCTACCATTCCTACCTACGGGTGTCACTATAGCTGATGAATTAGACATAATGACTGGCCTAAAGTGACTATCTACCCCACCCCTAACTGGTGCCCTCTGAACAAGCTGTGGGACACCATCTACAAACTCTAAATCATTCCCCATATCACCAGCATCAAATTGTGGCACACCTCTTGGTGCCCGGTTATTTACCCTTTGTCTTACAACCCGGCTCCCTTGATTAAATTGACGTACCTGATTACGTGGGACTGGATGCCTAGGATGCAAGTTGAACCCATCCTGATCAAAATCATCATACCTGACGTCGGCATATCTGCCGTCATACTCCCCATGCTCAGATTCTCTGTCCCAGTCAGTCTGCCATGTACTGTGAAAACTTTCCTCGTCAAATTGTTGAGGAATGCGATGCAGCTGTTGGTTTCCAATGTTTTGTTGCTGCTGTGGTATGACTGGTCGGGTGTTTCGGGCAGGTTGGAATTGTGGTACTGGTGGTGAGTTTTGTGGTTGAGGTGGAATAGGTGGTGGTGGATTCTGAGGATGTAGATCCTCAGGGATGTTGTGATGGCTGTGAATACTCATGGTGTGATTAGGGTGGTGAAGGGATCGGTTTCTTCTGGCAGTTCTCTCAATCTCTGACTCAAAAATCAAAGGCGATGTTTTCCCCGACCTTCGTGTATGGTGCATACAAGTAAAGTAACCTGCACACACAGAAACAAGAAAACCAGAGTAGTACTGAACAAAGAAAAATAACTAAATAAAGAACAAAAAGTAAAAAAAAAATATACTATTTAAAAAAAATCAATTTATTATTTTTTTTTTCTAAAACTAAAGACAACTAAAACTAAAAACACTAAGCGCACGCACTCCCCGGCAACGGCGCCATTTTGATCGCGTGTCGAAGTGCTAATCAAAAAAAATATTTTAAAAACAACTCCTTAGCTACAAGGACTGCAGTATAGGGAGTAGGGTTGTCGAACCACGAGGAGTATGTGGTTAGTGTTGATAGCAATTTTATTAACTAAACTAATTAATTAAAAATAATATTTTATGAAGTAGAACGTTGTTGTGCTTGAAAAAGTTGATTAAGTGATTCGAATAGAAAACAGTAATAATAAAGAAGTAACTCACTCTAAACTTCAGGTTCTAGGTTTCACACAATTTTCAGTTTATAGATTGGGAACCACATAGACATGGTTCTGGAAATTAGTTAATTAACTGGTAGCACAAGTTCTTGTCATCAAACCCTATTATCTACCCAATTGTAAGCGTCAAGTCAACCCTCTTTATGTCACCCAACCCGCTACTAGGTTTTGTCATCAACCGAACAAGTTGTAAAGAAAGGACTCAAAACACAAATCAATTGTTTGCTTAACTAATACATCAATAATGTTTTAGTTGTTTGTCATCACAAGCAAAACATAATCCAATACTGAAAATAAATAGAAAAAGTGCGAAACCTAATTGAACCATTCGTCTAGAGGAAGCTACAAAAGATTTAGCCTTGCATCTTGATCATGGTGGCTTCTTCCTCTATTTTTATTTCTTTCGTGCGATCGTCCTCTGTCTTCGATCCTCACTGCCGTCCCAAGAATCGTGATCCCCCTTCTGTTGTATATCGTGCCTTCCTTTCAAAAATTCCATGGGCTGAAATAAACCCAATTAGTAGAGCCCACTTGATTCTTTCAATATTTCATTTATCTCAATAAGTGATTCTTTCAATATTTCATTTATCTCAATAATAACGATTATATTATTATTATTATTATTATTATTATTATTATTATTATTATTATTATTATTATTACTACTCCGTGCTTTGGACTCGGGTGTTCTTCGCTCGACCAAAATTTCTCGTCTACGCCACAACGTCCATGAACACCTACAAAACACATGAGCACTAATAAATAACTAAGACCGACTAAATGTACACAATAAAATACTAAAATATATACAAAACTAACATATTAACAAGGTGTTTTCACCAACACATCAGAGACCAGTCAACAGAGCTTCTTTACACAAGGCTTTGTTGATTGGAGCAGTCTACCTGATGAGTTAACAGATGAGAATTTTGCACTAGTTGCCAAAGCTGAAAATGAACCAGAAAATTTCCGTTTCATGGCCATGGTGGATGAGATTGAATCTGAGGAGGTGGTAACTGAATCTGATGTTGTGACTGATGATGTTGTTAGTGAAGTTGTTACAGGTGAAAAACCTAAAGAAGAGGTTGTGAATATCACAGATCCCTGGGGTGCATCTGATGACTGTGAGTGCAAGTGTGATTGTGCATTGATGGCTGCTGCTAAGGTATCTCCTCAAATTCTTAAAGAGTTGTGTTCTGAAAAATGTGTAATAGCATTTGCTAACATCAAAGAGGTGAATGAAAACCTTAGAAAGAAAATTTTGGATGATGAAGTTAAATTTGAGAAACTCACAAAAGATTTGAAAACAAGTTTAACTGCAAAAGAGTCTGAAATTAGCAGCTTAAAACATGAAGCAACCATAACCAAAGACCAGCTCCAAACTATGATAGCAAAATATCAAAGTTGCAAAAGTGAGCTAGAGTCCACCCAAGTTGAATGTGAGAAATGGGTGGAATCATGTAGAGGTTTTGAAATGTTACTCAACAAACAAACTAAAAGTCATGTGAAGTTTGGCTTTGGTTTTGAAAACACTGACAAAAAGAGTCAAAAGTCTGTTGAGGTTATACCAACAAACCTGCAGGGTCAAGAGATTAAAATCACTGAACCAAATGGTAAGAAAATTGTTCTTGAAAAACCAGAAGGTTCTTCATCTTTTGCTGAACTTGAAAAGTATGAATTTAAACCTACTTGGTCTGATGAGTGTGATACTCTTGAGAATTTCAAACCTGTTGATTTTAAAACACCTGAGGGAAAGACAGCTCCTCAGGCAAAGGTCATTCCATTGGCTAAAGTCATTCCCCTGAAAAATCTTCCAGCAGATGCTCAAACATCTGCTGAAAAGAAGGCTGAAAAGGGGAAGAAGAAAGAAAAGACTGTCAACTTGTTCTGTGATTTCTGTGAAAAGAAGAATCATGTCACCAAAAACTGTTTTCTTCTAAAAGCATATGACATTAACAAAGGAACAAGTGAATGTGATTCCAAAGCCACATGCTCAATATGTGGGAAAAAGAATCACAAGACCAAAGAGTGCTTGTATCTCAAAATTTTTGATGTGAAAATACAAGAATACAAAGCTAAAACTCTTGCAAACCCTGTGGTTAGTACTTCAAAAGGAAAGCCCAAGCAGACCTTCACCCCTGTCCAAACATCTGTTACAAAAAGGCTTGAAACATCTGCTTCTAGAGATGTCCAAGTAACAGATGCTCCACCCACAAGTAAATACCCAAGAGGTTATGGTCAACCTCCATGTCACAGTCTGCCACATGTTTATGAGGAGCCTAAAAAACCCTCTAAACCAAGAGTGAACAGAAATCCATATGGGTATTATCATCTGTCAGGAAGTGATCAAACAACTGCTGCCCCAAGTGTTGACATCCAAGCACTGGCAAATGGTCAGCAGCAGTTGTTGACCTTAATTCAGAAATTGGTCCAAACCACTGATCACCTTCCAAAGCTTGAGTCTGAAAGGTCTGAGGACCCATCCAAAGCCAACTTGGCTTTGGACACTCACCAAAACTAATCATTTACTGATGTGCAGGGAGCTTCTGCTTGTTTAGATAGTCTTTGGTATGTAGATAGTGGAGGCTCCAGGCACATGACAGGATGTAGAGCCCTTCTTCTGGACTTCTTGGCTCATGGAGGGGGTGATATATCCTTTGGTAATGATTCTAAAGGTAAGGTGTTGGGTTCAGGGACTGTACAGGCTGGAAAACTCAAGTTTGAAAATGTCAATCTTATTGATAATCTCAAGTTTAATCTTCTGAGTGTTTCACAAATGAGTGACAAAGGTTATGGCTCATTTTTCACAAAGAAAACTTGTAAGATTATTGGGCCAGAAGTGGTGAAAAAGATTGATACCATTATTGCTGAGAGCAAAGCACAACTTGTTGCTCATAGAAGTGGCAATGTGTATGTTGTTGATATGTTAAAGGACAATCCTATGGCAAATGTTTGTCTGTTTTCTGCTGCCTCCACTAAGGAGACAGAATTGTGGCATAGGAGATTGGGTCACACCAACCTTAATACTATCAACACACTCTCCAAACAAAGCCTTGTTAGAGGCTTACCATCAAAAGAATTTAAATGTGATGAGCATTGTGTTTCTTGCTTAAAAGGGAAACAACATAAGAGCTCTTACAAATCCATTGATGAGTCCAAAACTAGTCAATGTCTACAACTGTTGCATATGGACTTGTTTGGCCCTGTTAAAATCATGAGTCTAAGAAGAAAGAGATTTTGTCTTGTCATAGTTGATGATTTTTCTAGGTTTACATGGACTTACTTTTTACATTCTAAGGATGAGACTGCAGGTATATTGAAGGACTTTGTCACCAAAGTTGAAAAGCAATATGACTTGCCAGTAAAAGTCTTCAGGAGGGACAATGGAATAGAGTTTAAAAATAAGGAGTTGGATGACTTCTGTGTGTCAAAAGGGATTGTGAGGCAGTTCAGCATCCCAAGAACACCAGAACAAAATGGGGTGGTTGAGAGGAAAAATAGGACTCTTATAGAAGCTGCAAGAACCATGCTAGCAGATTCTGGTTTGCCACTGTCCTTTTGGGCAGAAGCTGTAAACACTGCTTGCTATGTTCAAAACAGAGTTTTGATCAACCCTAGACATCAAAAAACTGCTTATGAAATTTTGTTCAAAATCAAACCATTAATCTCATTTTTCAAAATCTCTGGCTGCCCATGTTTCATTTTAAATCTCAAAGATTCCATTTCAAAATTTGCAGCCAAAGTAGACTGTGGTTATTTTCTAGGATATTCTTCTACTGCTAAGGCCTACAAAGTGTTTAACACAAGGACTAAGACAATAGAAGAAACTCTGAATGTAAAGTTCAATGAACTTTCATCTCTAAAAATCCCTGCAAACCCTGCTGAACTATTTGATTTAGATAAATTCAAATTTGAAGATATCACTGTTAAAGCTAACAATGCAGGTATACCACAGTCTCCACAGCAAGATTACAGAACAGATGTTGTGATTCCCAGTCACTACAAAGTCTATTCTGCCTCAGAGGAAGCAGCTGTTCAAAACAATTGTCAAAACTCTGCCACAGCTGTGTCAACCACTGTTGGCCAGTCTTATCCTCAAACCACTGCTTCACCCCTCACAATCACTGATCAATCATCTGTTGACAAAAGTCAGTCAAGTTTCACACCACTTGGACCCATTCCTCCATTACCATTCCAAACATCTGATGGCACTACAGAAGTACCAACAGATGTTACACCAACAGAGTCACCAAACCTCTGTCCATCACCTCAAAATGCCATTGTTCCATATCAAGGAGATCTTATTTACTTAAGAGCTCATCCACCAGACCAGATCATTGGCAACATCAGAGAGGGTGTGCTCACAAGAAGCCAATCCTCAAATATCTGTCTTTTTGCAGGTTTCTTATCCCTCACACAACCTGTCAAGTACCAAGAGGCACTGAAAGACAACAGTTGGGTAGAGGCCATGCAGGAAGAACTCCTTCAATTCAAAAGACAACAAGTATGGGAACTTGTACCACTTCCTAAGGATGTTTGTCCTATAGGAACAAAGTGGGTCTTCAAAAACAAGACTGATGAAAGGGGTATTGTTGTCAAAAATAAAGCCAGGCTTGTGGTTCAAGGCTTCAGACAAGAAGAAGGAATAGATTATGATGAGACTTTTGCTCCTGTAGCAAGACTAGAAGCCATCAGACTCTTTTTAGCCTTTGCTGTCAACCACAACATAAAGGTGTATCAGATGGACATCAAATGTGCTTTCCTTTATGGCAAAATTCAGGAGGAGGTCTATGTATGTCAGCCACCTGGTTTTGAAGACACATTCCATCCTGACTATGTCTACAAGCTCAACAAAGCTTTGTATGGACTTAAACAAGCACCAAGGGCCTGGTATGAAACTCTCTCCACATTTCTCTTATCCATTGGCTTCACAAGAGGTAAAATTGACAAAACTTTATTTCTTAAATGGAAAGGGAAACACTTAATGATTGTTCAAATATATGTGGATGACATCATTTTTGGATCCACATGTAACCAAATGTGTGAAGAGTTCAGAAAACTCATGACAGCAGAGTTTGAGATGAGTGCCATGGGTGAGCTTCAGTGTTTCCTTGGTCTTCAAGTGAAACAACTGCAAAATGACACATTCATTCACCAAAACAAATATGTAAAGAACCTATTAACCAGATTTGAGATGAATGATTGTAAGCCATGTAGCACACCCATGAGTACAGTCAAGCTGCTCACTATTGATGACAAGGATGAACTGGTTGATCAAACACATTATAGATGTATGATTGGGTCTTTATTGTACCTAACTGCATCTAGGCCAGACATTATGTTTGCTACCTGTGTCTGTGCCAGATCCCAGGCTTCACCCAGAAAGTCAAACCTTATTGCTGTGAAAAGGATATTCAGATACCTCAAAGGTGCTCCCACACTTGGTATCTGGTATCCTGCTAATGGAAACATTGAGCTTTCAGGTTATTCAGATAGTGACTTTGCTGGCTGTCACACCACAAGAAAATCCACTTCAGGAGGGTGCCAATTTCTAGGGAATGCCTTAGTTTCATGGCAAAGCAAAAAGCAGGCAGCTGTTTCAACTTCAACAGCTGAAGCTGAATACATTGCTGCTGCAAGCTGTACAGCCCAACTCATGTGGCTTCAAAATCAACTACTGGATTTTGGGATAACTGCACTTAGGACTCCACTCATGTTGGACAGTCAAGCTGCTGAAAATATCATCAAGAATCCAGTCTCTCATTCCACTACCAAACACATTGACATAAGACATCATTTTGTCAGAGACAGCTATGAAAAAGGTTTGATTTCTTTACACCATGTTCCAACAGAGGATCAGTTGGCAGATGTGTTAACAAAAGCTTTAGACACATCTACCTTTACAAATCTGATTTCCAGAATTGGTATGTTAAACATGGATTAAACAAATAAATTTTCAATAAATCATAATAAAATGTTTCAGAAAATCAATTTTTTTAAAATAGCTGTTTGGTTGAAAAATCTGTTTATAACATCTGATCAGATAAAACAACCACTGTTTCATTCATATCCACTGTTGGTTGAAAAGTCTGTTTCAAAACATCTGATCAGATAAAACAACTGTTAGTTGAAAAATCTGTTTCAGAACATCTGTTCAGATAAAACAACTGTCCGCTTATATATATATATATTATATCTATACAAAAAAAACAGTTGGATCCATCAGCTGTTTGTATCAGTTGTTTGCCAAAAACAGCTGTTCTCCACCAGATGTTTCATCCATCAGATGATTGCCACGTCTGCTCATATAAGCAGAGGTTTGGCCACATCAGCGGTTTCATTGAGCCTATAAAAACCCTGTTTTACCACAACAGACGTTACACTGTCTCATTGTATTCAAAATACTGAAAACCGCCTTCTTCATTCTCAAACCCTCCATCAATCTTCAATCATCTTCACCTTCGAAATCCATTACAATGGATCTTCAAGCCAAAGCTACACACAATTGTCTCCCTTATCTGATTAAAACAGATGACAACACTCCATTTCATTCCACCATCGACATTTTCCTTAACTCCAAATACTTACCCATCCTAACCGCTAACGCCCCCATCTATCTTGATACACTCCAAGAATTTTGGTTGAATGCTGAGTTTCTACTACAAGACAAAAAGCCTACTTCCATTATTTCCAAAATTGGAGAAACCAGTATCGTCATTACCCCTGAAACCATATCCACAACCTTCACACTGAATGACCTGGCAGGTAAGGATTCCTTTACTAAAACAGAGCTTCACACTGAGTTCCAAGAAAGAGGGTATGATGGTCAGATGACTGGATCAACTCTTTTCAAAAAGTTTTTCCCTCCAGTCATGAAATTTTTCTTCCATACTCTTCTTCTTTGTGTCTCTGCTAAGTCCACATCCTTTAATGAAATCCCATTAAGGATGCAATATCTGGGTTATGCCATGTTGTCAAACTCTGACTTCAATCTTTCCCAGGGATTGTTCATGGACTTGGTATCAAATGTGAAAGCAGTCAAGTCTGGGTCAAACAATGCTTTTCTTATTTACCCAAGAATTCTTAGTGTAATCTTACAAAAAGTCTTACCAGAAAAAGTTTTCAAAAAGGGTGAGGCTATGCAAATGAAAAGCTTAACTGATGAAACTTTCACAAGAATGTTGGGTGGAAGCACCCAAGAAAAAGTGTCTAAAGTGTCAAAAGTTTCTAAAACACAAACAAAGAGGACAAAGGCAACAACTGTTGTCAAAACCTCTGTTGTTGAGCCCACTGCTCCTGGTGATCATGGCACTACATCCAGTGCCGTGAAACCCACACCAGCTACTTCCAAAAAGAAACATCCATCCACAAAAACCACCACTCAACCACAAATGAGGCTTCTGGATGATGAGGTACCAGAAGAAACCTCTGTTGCACAACAAAAGCAACCTGAAACCACTGTTGTTACTTCCTCACAACAGTTGGACATACCTCCACCTGACCAAACTCCTCATGAATCATCTCAAAAGGATCATGTTGTAAGCCAAGGGGACACACATCATGATACATTTGAGTCACTTGACCAAATGTTCACAAGCCCCTCTCCCAGGGCTAATTCTCTTGTTACTCCTCCACCCTCACCATCACATCATGTCCCACAAACCATGCAACCTCTGTTTGAGGCAATTGAAAAATCTCAGGAAGATCCCAGTTCCTCTCTTCCACCTGTCACTGAGAGTATACTTCCACATGTGACTGGACCTGAGAATATTCAATCTGCTATCCCACAAACAGAAGAGGAGGTTACACCACCTGAGTTCAATGCAACTCTAGGTGAGTTTTCAAGTGGAGCAGCCACTACTGATGTAGAGACCACTGTCTCACATCAGGACAGTGATTACATAGCTAAGACTCCCTTGAAGGCAACAACTGTTGAAGCCACTATAGTGTCTCCAAAAACAGTTGGAAGTCCCCAGTACCAAGAAAAAGGGGCATCTGATTCACCTATTAGGACTGAATCAGGTAGAACTACCACTGGTAGGGACTCAGATGATCCTATTAATTTAGGAGATGGGTCAAAATACCAAGAATTGACGGACAGAGTTTCTGTCATTGAAACCTCTGTTGCTGACATCAAATCTGATGTCAAGCTTATACTGAGCTCAATTGCAGACCTTTCCAAGAGTCAACCATCCACAGCTGATATAGCCAGTGAGTTATGGAAATCAGTTTCCCCCATCATCATAGCTCACAGAAAACTGGCTGATCAGACACATGAAACTTACATGGCTGAGATCAGAAATATGGTAGATGCAAGGTACAAAGATACCCATGCTGATATCAAAGCCATCAAGGACCACTTGCTGAAGACTACTGGCTCTGCCCCTACCACCATCCTCAGGGATGAAAATGATGATGCTTTCACGGCTGATGATGCCAAAAAGGGGGAGAGTGGCAGAGATAGGCTACCAAAACTAGATCCTTTTGGTTGTCCTCCTTCTCAAAAAGGCCAAGCCAAGTCTGCCAAGAAACCAGAGTCTACCAAATCAGCTCCACAACAACAAGCTCCACAACAACAACAAGCAACAACAGCACCACCACAACAAACCACTGAGAAGAATAAAGCAGCAGATGACTCTGCAAACATAGAAGCTGAAAAGGCTGCTCAAAAGAAACAGAAAAGAGCTGACACTTTGGAAGTTAAAGCAGAGTCATTAATTGAACTCAAAAAGAAACAACAAAGGGAAACTGAAGATGTGGGATCCTCTAAAAGGATGAAAAGACCTGCCAAGCATGTTAGAAAACCACCATCTAAGTTGAACACCTCTGTTGATAAAACCACTGCTACTGAAACCACTGCCCCCCAAAACACTGAAACTACTCAAAACACTGCTACCCAAACCACTGCACCCAAACCAACAAACATACCCAAACCAACAAACACACCTGAACATACAACCACCAAACATACATCACCAGCTAAATCCCAAACATCTGCTGGACCTACTAAAAGGCCAACAGATGTTAATCCAACCACTGCTACCAAATCACCATCACCAAAAATCATGTACACAAGGAAGAGAAAATCAACCTTTGTTGTACATGATGAAAACATACACACATCACCAAACACCATCTCAACTGCACAATCCACTCCTCCCATCACAGCTATTCCAATCACATCATTCTCACCACACACATCCAAGTTCAGATCCCATAGACCACCACCAACCATTACACCATTGGTTGTTCAGTATCCCCTTGAACTTGATCTACTCAAGGGGGAAATACAATCCTTCTACAATACTGAACAGCCATCAGAAAGATCCTTCCCATCTCTCCCAAACTTCCCTGTTCCCCTCAACCTTGATAAATATCTGAAATACAAGGGTGAACAGGTGGATGCCATCATTAAGGAGAAGTGCAAAGGGAAGGATGACAGGACTACTCAGGGCATCCATTCAGCAGAGCTTAGCAAACTCAGAAGGATTGAAGACTTTGCTAAGACCCTGAGCAATTCCATGTCCTCCATGCCTCTCAGTGTAGACTTGGAAAAGGAGGTAAGGGAATCTCTTCTTGAACAGATTATGGCAACCAAGCCTTACAAAGCAAACAAAAAGCAGTTCAATGGTTGGACTACACATGCTTTGAGAGAAGAACTACTCAGAATTGAAGAAATGGCCAAAGACCCCAAGGCTAAAGTCTCTACTCCCAACTTTGGCAAAGGCAGAGACCCAGTCAGAGCCTTGAAGTTCAAAAGAATGAGGCAAGAGATTGTAGCTGCCAATTATGGGGAGATGAGGTCAGTTTCCAGATGGTCTGAGTTAAGGTTGGTTGAAACTTATAAAAGTCTGGAAGAAAATAGGAAGAAGGATCCCAGCCTGCCAAGGAAACCAATTTACACTGATGAACCAATGATGAAGAGACCCCAACAAACCTTTAACTTGGACAGCTTACTTGAAACCTCTGATCTAACAACTGCTGCAAGAAGACAGTTCAAGAAGCAGAAGGAGATGTCAGAGGAAGATCAAAAGAAGTTTGCTGATACATTCATCAAGGAAGGGCTCTTCAATCAAATACACTATTTCTCTGATCCTACAACAGAGAAACTCAGAGAACTCATTGGAAGACCTCCTTCACCCAACTCATCAAGAATAAAAGTTCATCTCAGCAAATCCACTGACTCAAAAATTCTAAAGTGGAAAGTCAACAAAGACAACCACGAATTGACATTGCTCAGGTCAGATGGAAGGGTTCAGAAGATCAGCATGGATGATGCTTACAGCCTATGTGCAGAAGATCACCAAACATTGCTAAATCTGGACCTAGAAAGAGATGAAGAAGACTTATTTGCTCTGAACTTTGAATTACAATTCAAAGGCCAAATCAGAGAAAGTCTGATGAGGAATAAAGATCAATAAATAAAGCTGAGTTTTGGCATCATCTGTTCTAGGGGGAGATTGTTGGGTCTGCTGACCTGGAGAAGAACAGATGATTAGAAAGCCAAAATATGCTATCAGTTTGATCCTTGAATAAACAGTCTTTACAACTTACTTCTCCCAAAAGACTGCTGACCCTAACTACTGTTCTATCCAAACAACTGCTCAACAACTACTGATACAAAGAACTGCTGAGTAAACAACTGATGAAGAACAACTGCTGACCAAAGGTCTGATGAAGAACAACTGCTGATACAAGTACTGAAGACCAAAGCACTGCTGGAACCAACAGCACTTAGGCTCCAGCAGTGGATACAAGACCATCAGAGTTTATCTACAACAGCTGTTTAATATCAGTGCTTTCAATGTAACAGTAGTTTGTAATAGGCAGATGTTTATGTTTGTTATTCTGTTAGAGGTCACTGTCTTAGGTGACGTCAGCCTAGGTCATCAGTGCTTTGAGTCTGTCTATAAATAGAACAGTGCTTGTACTGTTCTATTGCATCACACACACAAACATTCTCTCAGACAAACAATCACTGTGTGATCAGGCTGAGGGGGAGTATTTGTACGATTGTAATCTTTTAGATAAATGAAAGCATTCGATCTGAAAACATTTACTCTCTTGTTTTGATTAACAGTTTATTATTCCGCTGCACTTTCATCTATATTCGTTTCACTTTTATCATATTTAGTTAAACATAATCAAAACAAACAAACTCAGATCCTAACACCAGTCATTTTGAGGTTCCACACCTCGTGCTCTAACTTCTGCACTTCTTCCCTTGGACAGTACTCTCGCTTCAGCAGTTGCACAAAATTTTCCCAAGGCATAGCATACGCCTCCCCTATACCCATATTCTGAGTGATGTTATTCCACCAGGTCAAAGCAACATCCTGGAATAACGCAGCAGCATACTTGACTCGGTCCTCTGGGAGACAGTTGCACATCAGAAACACTGACTCCACCTTTTCCAGCCACCTGAGCAAGCTCACCGCACCCTCAGTGCCAGAGAATTCCTGGGGCTTACAGTCCCAAAACATCTTGTAGGTGCACATGGGTGGGGGGTGGTTTAATAGGACCACCTGAAATGAAACGCATGAGAAACCACGAAGGATGTAAACGAAGTTCGCCAACAAGGCAAAAGTGGATAAGTCAACTTATCGCCACCATTGTGCCCTAGCTGAAAGGCAGCTTGCAGCAAGTTGTTCAGATCATCCTGCGTTAGGTTTACACCTCCACGACCACCAGCACCACCGCGACCACCACCACGTCCACCATTGCGACCACCTCCACGTCCTCCTCGTACTCCAGACATGATTCTGACAGAAAGGACGAGAAAATTTAGTTTCGCAGCTAATGGTAACCACTAGCATTTACAAGATCAAAGCTAGATCCAATCCAGGACTATCCATTCGAACCCAGAGCTCACCAGGGCTTCCATGCATTTCGGTTTATGATTTTGTGTGCACCCAAAATGTTAAACCGCTCTACATGGTCCTCCAAGTGTTCTCCTAGTTCGAAGTTCAAATCACCGAACATAGACTCTTAGCTATACACCGTAATGCTACGGTAGTTTATGGCAAGTGTTTCTATTGGAGTATGAAAGGGAGATGTCCGAGCCTTGGAAAAATCTCAAGAGTACACGATTTACCCCAATATATCACACTGCCTAGAAAGCAAGTAACCCGACTAAGATAGAACGGATGATGTAACATAGGAAGGTTAGATGATTTAGAGACACCCCGACAAGCCCATACGTAATCCACCATAATGTTTAGTACTATGTGATCGTCTAGTGTGTGCGACTCGGCTATAGACTAGACTCTACATGCAGTCCTAGTTTACTATAACCATTGGCTCTGATACCAATCTGTCACACCCTCAAAATCCACTTGCGGAGTTTTACCGCGAGGCGCATGACAAACCAGGATCCAAACCAACGATCACAATAAAAAAGTCTAAATTAACATATGCAATTTCAAAAACATAGTTTTAAATCCTCAGTTACAGCGGAAGCTTATTCTCAAAACATAATCCAAAAATAAACCAAATGTTCAATGTTTGAAAACCATGCAATCCTAACTAGACGTCGTGCAGACGCGTGCGCCCTAGTTCCATTGTGCTACCTTAGAGACCTGAGAAAACATGTAAAAGTTTACGTCAGCACAAAAATGCTGGTGAGTTTACAGGTTTTGTAAGCACAGTACCAAGTTCAACCTGTCCATACTATAACAAATCGTAAACCAAGGTACGCTAGCTAGGCGTATGTTTTGTTACTACTACGATTGGAAAACCATTACTAACTCGCAAACCAGATGTCGTGCCCGAATAGTAAACCTGTTGTTCCTGTTTGAGACAATATGCACTCGCCCGGCCCTCCAAGCCGACGAGCGGGGTTGGTCACTCCCAATAGCGCTATTCACATTTCCCCGTTGTGCTAACCCGCACATTCATGGTTCCCCCCGGGACTTCCAAAGATCGTATAGTAAACCATAGAAACCCATAGTATGACAGTAGTTACCAAACATAAGTTTTAACACATGTTTTCTCCCCCGAAAAGTGAAACCAGTTAAAAGAGGGGCCGTAAACTCACCTTAGGTTGCGTTACTTCGAAACACGAATAAACTCAGCAAGCTATGCTAGTCCCGTAAAGCGGCGACCTAACATATGACAGTTACAAGTACTTAGACTAATAACCCGCAGGTTAGTTAGTCCCTAGATGTCCAGACCATAACCAAGTTCGTTTGAAAACACCGTGACTGTTAAATTAACCCAAAGTACAAGACTCGACATCCCATTGGTGACCCGAGACTCCCCGTGTTATACTTGCACTCACAAACACACAATCATGCAATACACACTTAACATACATTAAAGTCCAACAAGTTATAGCACGTAGTTCAAGTATCACGTAAATAAGTCCGAACACATGTTACCAAGTTATTAGATATGTTACCAAGTTATTAGATATGTTTCGGGGTTCCTAGCATGTTCCTAGATGTCAAATCGGGTCTCGGAATGCTAATTTACACTTACAGCAGCAGTACACGCGATTAGGAAAAGTCAACTAGCATTTAGGTTGGTCAACAGGCATTTAGGAATGCTAATCGCCTATATAGGGCTATCTCATATGTAATTTTTGAGTCTATAGGCGATTACGTCGTAAAGCATGCAATTCAGGACTTAACTAGCATTTAGGATCGTAAATGCATGAAGTAAAGGGGAATATGATCCTATTCGCCTATACTATAGGCGATTAGGGCTCCCCTTCAGGCGAATGGGCTCCTAATCGCCTATAGTATAGGGGATTAGGATTCCTATTCGCCTATAGCACAGCTGTTCCGGTTTTTCGCGCGTTTAACACTCCAAATCGAATCCAGAACGTGTGTAAACATCAAATATCAATCAAATAACTATATCAAACATATATCAATCAAAATCCTTCGTTTAACCTTGTTCTATCAGCCCTGCATGCAACCATGTATCCCAAAAACAACACATATAGCATGAATCATCATATTAACATGCATAACCCTAACCCTAATGAGCAATTACTCAGATTTCATCAACATGCTATCATTACTAATCTGTAACTACCTTAATATCATGTTACTAACCCTTCTTGAATCATAAAAATCCTATCTTTTAATCATAAACCCACATACAACAAACATGATAGTTAGAATCCAATTAACAACAATTAATAACGAATTTCCAGAAGACATTTACGTTTATGAACAGGTCTGGACTATTAGGGATTTAATAAAAACGTTATTAAAGATTTCATGGATGAAAATCACACCTTAGATTGTGATAGATTGATGAATTAAGCTTGAAACCTTGTGTTTTGATCCAAAATCACGTTCCAGAGGTTGTGTGTGTGTTGGGGCGGGTTATGGGACGACTAGGGTTAATAATATGATGTTTAGGAGGTCAAGTGTTGTATTTATAGGCGTTTTTAGTCGTCCAGCACGTTATACGCGATTACGCAGCATTATCAGGCGAATAGGGATCCTATTCGCCCTTAGTATAGGCGAATAGGGCCTATTCGCCCCTATGGGGACCATACTCGCCTACCCTATAGGCGAATACAACCCCTATTTGCCTATAGGGTCTGGTTCAGCACAATTGGCGCGTTAAACTCCGTTTTAACATATGTTAACACATTTTCACGTACCGACAAGTCACATAATGATTGTAAACACATAATACTTGCAAACAAACACATTCACACTCGTTCACCAATTCCCGGGACTCGAGACTTGTATGTTCCCTATGTTCTGACGATTCTACGAATCGTCACCTTTTGTACACTTGATTAAGGACCGACATCTAATGAGCCTCTAGACTAACATCTAATGATCCTCTATACCAAACTAACAGTTCCCGAACCGTAACACGACTCAACTAACCCAGTTAAGTACAATATACGCGTGACTCGCTAAGGTAGACTTTCATCTAGACAACGTTGTTAACCAGAATTTGCCGGGTGTCACAATTTTGATCCTTAATCCCACCAGGTTCTACTGATTTTTCACTGTCGTGCCTTCAGGCATGTGTGTGGTCAGGTTTTTCCCGAAACTAGTAGCTTGGTGGGTTCTAGCTACCCAGTGCTACCTATGGGTGGACATCTAGAACGTGTCTTCACCTAAGGGCGTATGAGGTACTTTTATAATAAATTAGTGGGTACCCCATTTAATGAAGGCATCGATTGTTGACCGTTAAAAAATAATAATAACCACAATTAATTGTTAACCAAATCTGTAAATGAAGTAACATTCAAGGGGCCAAAACTATAACCTTAGTACGCGGCAAATGGAACACAAAAGGAAGACAAAAGAGAGATCTGTCGCCTTTAATATCATGACTACCGTTCAAGAACCGATATCTTTAAATACTTTTTTTTTCCTTATTCATAAAAATAATAATAAAAAAAATACAATAAATAAACAAACTGAAAACAAAGGCCCAAATCATACGTACACATAGACGCACGTCACGTTATCCCATTATCACCGTCTCTTGAGTGTCTGCCACCTTTTTTCACCGTCAATTTATGCAATAACAATTACAAGTTTCATTTCATTTCATTTCATTTCAGATTAATAAACCAACACCACCCACTTAAAATCCTTCATATAATATTATTATTATTACTATTAATAATAATCATCATCCACATATCCCTCAACATTCCCAACAAAACCCCTTCTAACCCTTCAAGAACAAATCCATTGGTTTTTTATTCTAATAATAATAATAATAATCGGTTACCGGTGGTTGAAGGGTTATATATATATATACATATGGGTTGGAGTCAGACGTCTGATAAAACCCACGGGTCACGGTGGCGCGTGCACCCTTTGTTTGTTTCGTTTCTGCTGTGTATATCGTTTGGGGTTTTTTATATATTTTATTTGTTTGGTAATAACCCTAATTTGGGTTATAATGGTAATTCACTTGGTTGTCAAGAAGATAATGATGGGTCATGGGGGATTGGAGTTTATTATGGGGATTCACCCTTTTCTCTTAAACCCATTGAAGATGTAAGTTTTTATTTTATTTTTTGATTTTTTATGATTTTTTTTTTTAAAGAATTTAGGGTTCTGCATTTGGTTGATTTGTGAAAAAGATTGGATTTTTTTTTGTGGGTGTGTGATGATTTTGTGTGATTATAATAAATTATTAAATTGTATTGTTTTGTGGATCTTTTGATGTATTATAAGTGTGTTTTGGTGTTACATGTTTTTTATTTTTATTTTTTTATTTGGATGGGTTGATTAAATATTATCTGGAGAAAGGGTACTCTTTTGGCTTCTGATGTATGGAGTGGGTCTGTTATGATTGTTTTAATTTGGAAATATAAAAAAAGTCAAAGGAATTGTATTCTTTGGTTGACTTTTTGATGTGTGAGGTGAGTGTTACTGTTGTATCTGATTAATTTAAAAAAATGATATGATTCTTTATGGGCTTTTTGGTAACCATGAGAAAGCGTTACAGGAAAAAGCATGGCACCCCACCAATCTTGGTTTTAAAAAGCACGCTTGAGGCGCGCTTAAGCGCAAAGCGCACCTAGGCGCAAATCCATGCGCCTTATGTAACCATAGGCGAGCAGTGTACGAAAAGCGCAAGAAAAGCGCAAAAAGCGCACGAAGAGCGCATGAAAAAAGCGCTTTTTGTACACATGATGTTTTTGTGCTTAAAATTGTTATACATGTAGCTAAAAAGGTTGTACATTTTAGTTAAATCGTATATATACCTTATTTGTATCTATATTTAGAGTAAATAATGCTAAAAACCTATAGCATATATAAAAAAAATTATATAATTGTCTTGCGCCTCGCGTACGAAAAGCCCACCGCTTTTGCGCTTTGCGCCTCGGTTTTAGACCTCGTCGCTTTTGTGCGCTTTGCGCCTCGGTTTTAGACCTCGTCGCTTTTGTGCGCTTCGCGCTTTTTAAAACCAAGCCACCAATACCCTGCTGCTATTGGGTTCAGGTAAAACGCAGCTTACGTTGTGCAAGTTGCTTTTAAGGGGTTAAGTGCTTACCAATTCGCATTCCGTTCCTTGAAGCTTACCTTTTTGTTTTAATATACTTGATGTGAATATATTCTGATTTGGGAATTAAATAATTCAAAGAATTTGGCCTTTTTTTGTTGGATTTTGTGATATATGAAGTGGGTATTACTGTTGGTAGGATCTTTAGCTTGAATTCTTTATTTAAATTTAAAAAGATTGGACCTTTATGTGGGGTTTTGGTTTGAATGACTTGTAGATGAATATATGGGACAATACAAGTGCAGCATGGCCTGTAGCAAATCCAGTTTTGACCTGTGCTTCTGTCACTGACTCTGGGTTCCCAAGTAACTTTGTTCTTGATCCCTTTCTTTATGCTCAGGTAATTTCTTTATTATTTTGCTTAATTTAATTTAATCAGATTAGTTTCTGAAGACTAGTTTACTACCAAATGATATGATTCCTTAGGGGTTAAATAGTTTTATTTTGGACGATAAACTTTTTAACATTTTTAACAACTGTGATCACTAAAGGTATGAATTTGAGATTTCTCTTATTTTAAGATGTTTATTGTTTGTTTTTGCTGGTTTTGACGAAAATTCTAGACCGAACCGATATTGTGGTTTTACTTTTAGGAAATGACAAACCAAACCGACCGGTTTTAGTGGTTTGACAGTTTGTATTTGGCATTTGACGTTTTGATCTAGTTGAGGAAGGTTGGTCGGTTTCAATGGTTCATGAACATCCCTAGTCTTATCTTTTCAAAATTATTCTATAAATCGCTTTTCAAACAATTAAAAGTTGCCTGCTGCTCAACGAAAAACCAATTATTTGGTTATTATAAGTTAAATCGTTTGAACCACATCCAAACGTTACTTCTATAACGCCTTGTAGTACTTGTGGCCTACTCTTGATTATCCAAACCCACTTGTCAATTTTCTTAACCTACATGGAAATACCCGTTAGTCAACTAGTTATATGAATTTGAGTTTCGAGTTCCCAATAGTTCGAAAACAAATATCTAAACACCCCCTAAGCTTAAAATAATGATATTCACTTGGTCTTGTTACGGGTCCTATTACATTCTTGTGATAGGCTAATAGAACACAAACAAGATCTTACTTTTCATATCATCTTTACGTACTAGTTGTTGAGTTCAGCGTTTAATTATGATTCAGGGTGATATTCTTTACATGTTCTTCGAAAGCAAGAATCCAATAACAAGGCAAGGAGATATAGGTGTTGCAAGAAGCATGAATGACGGAGCAACATGGGAACATGTCGGTTTGGCTTTGGATAAAGATTCACATCTTTCACATCCATATGTATTCGACTACAATGGTGAGGTAAGATCGACTAAACCACCGGTTCTTTGTTTTCATCTTCATTTTTTTATTATTTCAACACAAGTATATAAATCATTATCTATTTGTCTTGTATTATAGTTATGGCCATGTTAATTCTTTATGGTTTAAAATATTGTAGTAAAACATAACTATAGGGAGATATGATCTTAACTAATATGATAGGTAGGGGTGCAAACAAGCCGAGCTGCTCGCGAGCTACTCAAGATCGACTCGGTAAAAAGCTCGAAACGAGCTGAGCCGAGCTTGAGCTTAAAACAAAGCTCGTTTATTTATCGAGCCCGCGCTCGAGCCTGTCATGTGAAGCTCGTTAGGCTCGTCGAGCCTTATCAAGCTTAGTGTAATGTTATTTTTTTAAAATATTTACCACTCATTTAGAGTTGTTTAGTAAACGAGCCCGAGCTTGAGTTTCACTTATCGAGCTCACGAGCCTAAACGAACTATAATTATATTATTTTTATTTAATATATTAATTAATAGATAATAAGCGAGCCGAGCTTGAGCTTGGGAAATTACCAATGAGCCGAGCTCAAGCTTTGAAAACAAAGCTCGAATCGAGCCGAGCTTGCACCCTATTGATAGGAGTGACTAGGGTCTAGGGGTGTTCATGATCTTTTGAAATCAAACATACCGCTCAAACCGAAGCAAGTAGTTGGGTTTGAGATTTATGCGGTTTGGTTTTGGAGGTTTATGAGTGTGGCCGTCGGCTTGGAACCTGGAACATGCCTTGTAAACCTAACTGTTTTGGAATCATCTTTGTATGTTAAAACACTTAAATACAAACTAACGATTTTGAAAATAAAACTATTATTTTCAAACCGCTAAAGATGGTTGGCGCCCGACCAACCAACAAACCTATCGGAAGTTGAAACTATTTTAATTTTTTTTTCTTGATCATTATAGATATATATGATGCCTGATGGAAATAGAAAAGGGGATGTTCGTCTGTACCGAGCAACAGAGTTTCCTTTAAAGTGGAAGCTTGAAAAGATCATCTTGGACCGCCCACTCGTCGATGCATATATCATTCAACACGATGAAAAGTATTGGATGTTTGGTTCGTATCAAAGTCAAGTAACCTGCCAACATCTCGAAATCTGGTATAGTAACTCGCCATTTGGTCCATGGACCGCACACAAGAAAAACCCCGTTCCAGGACCAAGAAATGGAGGCCGACCCTTTTTATACAACGGGGATCTCTACAGATTAGCTCACGACGAACGTGTTCGTGTTTTTAAAATTGAAATGCTTTCAGTAAACAGTTACAAAGAAGTAGAAGTTGATTTAGGGATTGAGAAACCGACGAAAGGTAAAAATGCATGGAACGGAGCTCGATCTCATCACCTCAATGTTCACCGGTTAAGAACTGGGCAATGGATAGCTGTTGCAGATGGAGATAGGACTGTTTACGGAGACGTGACTAGCCGACGCATGATGGGGTGCGGTTTAATTATAACCGCTGGTTCGATCGTTTACATTATATGCTGGCTTCTCGGGTTCGTCAAGTATTTAGTCACCTACAATAGTTTGAAGAGGAAAAATGTCGCGAATTTAGTGTGGGAGAGATTGAAGTTGAGGTTACGGTTGAATATAAACCCGAATACTTATAAGGGTAAGTTTATTGTCTCATTACTAGTGATGATCTCAGTCACAATATTGTGCGTCGGATTTTGGTACATCTATGGCGGAAATGGGGCAGAAAAACCGTATCCTGTTGACGGTCGGTTCTCTCAATTCACATTATTAGCAATGACATACGATGCGCGAATCTGGAACTTGAAAATGTACGTAAAACATTACTCTCAATGTGCTTCGGTTCGTGAAATCGTGGTGGTTTGGAACAAAGGGAAGCCGCCAAACCTAAACGATTTGGACTCAATGGTTCCGGTCAGGATCCGGGTCGAGGAGCAAAACTCTTTAAACAACCGGTTTAGGCCCGACCCGTTAATAAAAACCAAAGCGGTTCTCGAGCTAGACGATGACATCATGATGAATTGTGACGATCTCGAACGTGGGTTCAAAATTTGGCGGGAAAACCCTCAACGGCTAGTTGGATTTTACCCACGCTTAGTCACCGGACCACCACCGTTGCAATACCGACCCGAGAAACACGCCCGAAAACACAACGGGTATAACATGATTTTGACCGGGGCGGCATTTATGGACCGAGAGTTGGCGTTTGAGAGGTATTGGGGTAAAGAGGCGGAATCGGGGCGGACTACGGTGGATGAGGTATTTAACTGTGAGGATGTTTTGATGAATTTTTTATATGCAAATGCCACGGTAGGGGGCGTGTCGGTGGAGTATGTGAAACCGGCTTGGGCTATTGATACGTCGAAGTTTTCAGGCGTGGCGATAAGCGGGAACACGCAGGCGCATTACCGGGTGAGAAGCAAGTGTTTGGAGAAGTTTAGCGGGTTGTATGGAGGATTGAGTGATAGGAAAGTTGAGTTTAGGCGGAGGATGGATGGCTGGGATTTGTAGATTTACAAAGGATGCAAAATTTTGGAATGTATTTTTTGTATATGAGTCTAATTATGAAAGAAAATACATTATAAATCAGTATAATATATGATCAAATTTGAATTAACTAGCCTTGAATTTTGTTTTATAATTTGTTATATCGAAATGAACTATATATAAAAGATTGATGTTGCTGTTGAAAATTAGCATTGATATTATAAAGAAATAATATAAACATAACACTCACTTACATTAAGATGCCTAATGGATGAATGGTAGAGAGTATTCATGGTGGAGTAGTAATTTTTTTTATTATTATTATTTTATTTTTATATTTATTGAAATATAATATGAAGCGATTAGACAAACTGGGAGTACAAGAAGGTTTAGTTAAGCAATGTTGGAGAGAAATTTAGTTTACCATGAAAATAGTAATATTATTATTGCTTTCAATGGAGCTACGTGTATTTACAATGAGAGAAATAAATTGTTTATATAGGCAAACTACAAAGAAAGAAAAAGCTATCTACCAAATGTACATCCAAAACGTGGGTGGATAGAAATTAAAGAAACATAACGATAAAAAACTTTTTACAAAGTTTCTAAATAAACTTTTGTCGGCTAATGTTGAAATTCAGAGTGCCCTCTTGATTTTTCTTCTTTAATTATACTTTACACCTATCTTCATGATTTGTTTTTTCTGTGTAATCGTTATTGCTTACGTCTTGTTTACATTTGTCTTCTAGAGATCCTTGTGTGTGCTGTCAACTGACTGTGAGCTTAAACAGTCTTCTATTTGATCTTTGTCTTCGTCTAGATTGACAAAGTGTTGAATATGTAGAGTGTCTTCTTCTCTTGCGAAAGGTAAGAGAACACACCAATTTGCTTTTGCATGTGTATATATATATATATAGGTAAAGTATATGGAGGAAACCCTTCTTATTTGGTAAACTCTGGAAACTCTGACTTCCCAACATTTTTTTTTTTTGAAAAAAATAGGGTATGTAATATACATTTTTTTAAGCATTTCGAGCCAAAAAAATCGAAAAAGCGCCGAACGGTTTTTTTTAAAAAAATAAAAAACGTCTACTGTTTACATATAGTTAACACATTGTTAACACCTGTTATTAGCGCTTAACATGTGTTAGTCAAAATTTTATTTTATTTTTTTAAAAAAAATACTCGGCGCTTTTTTAATTTTTTTGGCCCAAAATGCTTAAAATCATGTATATTACTTGCCCTATTTTTTTCAAAAAAAAAAAAATATTGGGAAGTCAGAGTTTCCAGAGTTTACCAAATAAGAAGGGTTTTCTCTATAACCATTCCCTATATATATATATATATATATATATATATATATATATATATATATATATATATATATATATATTCTAACAGCAAACTTAACTAAAACCGACAGACTAGGAAGACACTTGCAGCCAAAAGCAGAACAACAAGCAAAAAAGAAAGTTACGCCAATTAGCCCAATTAAGTGATTTAAAAGTGGACATATTTTTAATTCATAAGAAACTTAGTGGCTTAATATTTTCAACCGCCTTCGACATAGTAATCGATTTGTTGTGATTGCATGGTTTCTAGATTCCCAATACACTAGCAAGCCGTCAGTAAAAACGTGTATTGAAAGCACATGACACCAAGATGAAATAGTATGTCACACACAAGAGGCTAAAGCACAAGAAATAAGGTGGGAAGCTTGTTTAGTAGCATCATCACAATTCACACGAACTGCATAGAACCGAATCCACCTGGATACTCCTTTGGGCAAGCCCGTCACGAGGTGAAAATTGTTATATCTATTTGTTAGATTCATATATCTATTTGTTATATCTGTAGGGTGAGTTTTGGCAATTCACTTTATCCGGTTAGTTCTAAACCAAATCGTATAACTCCTAGCCTAGTTGTAATGATCGGTTTAGATGGTTTGATTGGTTTCACGTTTTCAACGAATTTTAACATTCATAGTTACCGGACAATTAGTCTCACGTCAATAGGGGTGGGCTAAATATACTCCCCTCTTATACTTGTCATACCCCCTCCCTGAAAATCACAACAAAAATATGTCAAATTCACCCCTTAGAAATATCAATTTATTTAAAAAGTGTTTTTTTTAAATAAAAAGGTTATCGTGTCGACAACATGCTTATAAAATTTTCTTTGAAACACAAAATGAAAATTTTAATACCTAAACTCAAGAGAATACGATAGATCATTAACTTTATGGTAATAAATAATTCAAACATCTATTTATATGAACTTTAGTGTCGAAGTTCAAGCACGAAACACATTAATTCAAAGTTATATGAAACCCAACATGCTCTAAGTAGTAGAATTATGTAGACAAATAAGATAGATACAAATTAGTTGAGAATCTGAGATAATACACATGATATTAAGAATGCTATCAAAGTAAAGATAAATTTTAACTTCAATTTATACGTACGTGGATTTTCATTTAATAAAAGAAAAAAACAAAGGGATGATGTGGAGATGAGTTTTAGACATTAACAATTTGTTTTTTTTTTCTTTTGATAAGATCGTGAGACACGTATATTGTAAGAGAATTCAAACTGCTTGATAATTTATATCATATAATGAGATCAAAAGATTATATAAGAATACAAATTTAATAAATGAAAATGAAAGGTTTAAATTGTATTTATTAGAAACTTTAGGGAGGGGGTATAACAAGTAAAAATAATATAAAAGAGGGTATGAATAGCAACCCCGCGTCAATATTGCATCAAAAGAAAGCAAGCTTGATGCCGTTAAACTACTTTTTATTTGATTTGTTTGGCATGAACTTTTTTTAAGACAAGACTTTAATACATCCAAGAAGTCAAAACTAATATGTGAAACGTGTAAACGACAATGTTAGTAGCATCTACATCTAAAGTCATTGTAGTCAGTTAATATGGCTATAACATTAAAATTCATTGTAGTTAGTTAAATTACTCTATCTTAATTTGTTAGGTCCTTTTAGATTGCCGTGGTGGGCGTTAGGTGCCAACTCACCCAAATGGAGCATTTCAACCCCATCCCTAGGTGTGGATGGGCGTTTTGGGTCATAATACACCAATATACCCATTTCATGGAATGAGTGTCAATATCTCTCCTGCTTATGAGACGTTGAGATGTCGACTTTTTTTTTTTGGAACTAGAACAATTATTATTAAAACTCGCAAGGCGCTAGGCAAGCATTACAAATAGAATGAGTAGGTAGAAGAAAGACACCAAACATACTAAGATAAATTGTCCTTTCTAGCTCTAAATTTTAACCATTAGACAGAATAAATGTTAAAATCCTTCGTATTGTTTGCTAGCAAGAAGGCATTGCCTAGGAGGAAGGACTTTTCATCACATTCACACCACCGCTATGGATGCTCTTAATCTCTTTTCATCACATTCACACCACCGCTATGGATGCCCGTTATCTTAATGTAATTTTCTTTGTCCGGGAACGAAAGAAGTTGAAATTAGCAATTAAAAAAATAATAATTTAATATTAACCATGTTATTTTATTGTTCCACCAAAGTCACATGGGTGAGAAAGGAGGTAATTTGAAAAATTTGTAATCTAAATGGAAGATATATGAATCTTACTTACTTTTTCAAGAGTACGATCTCAAATTTGGCAAGGTTAAATGGATGAGAAAGGAGGTAATTTGAAAAATTTTGTGGAAGATCAATGCATGGTGCAAATTGCAAAGTGTCTTCGGGTCAGGTTCCTTTGGAAAGCGACATACAAAAAGAAGTTGTTTGATGATCGTATTTAAAGCTCAAAAGCATGGTTGAGCTCACTTACATGTCCACATTCAACTCTAGCTTTTTTTTTTTTTTTTTTTTCTTCTGAAACGACGAGGAACGACGTGCTAATCACCTCACCGTGACACCGGGCGTTGTTGCCAAGATCGAATACTCGACCGCCGCCGGCCCATGGCTCTCCTAGATGCGCAAAACCCGACCTTCACCCGCCGAAGGCACGACGATAGAATAATCGGTAAAATCTCGCATCTTATCCGAGTCAACCGACGTCACACATATTCGCTTTTTACCTGAATACCACTCCGCACTTTTCACCTGAATACAGGGACCTGGGGTTCGACTCTAGCTCCTTCCTAGTTGTTTTTTACAAACCAGCAACGATTTTCATTCTTTACCATAAATGGAAAAAAAAAAGTAGAAAAGAAAGAAACAAACAACCAAATCTCATCGTCAACATCTACACATTTGTATTTCCGATGCGTACATATCCATCCTTTTTAGGCATCCACGTGTCCCCCCTCTCTCTCTCTACCCTTACTTTCTCTCTCTAACTTTGTCCCCTCCATCACTCCTCACAGAAGAAATAATTCACAAAAACCAAAAAAAGCGATTATTAATATTAATTAATATAATTCACCATAAAGATAAAAAACCTCACCAATTCTTCCCCTTCGATCCCCAATTCCCCACTTCAATTTTTTCATTCTAGGGTTTTAAATCCACTCTTTCAATAATAATAATAATCGCTTTATTATTATTATTATTATACTATACTCAATTGAAACGATTATATTTACAGGAGGATCTATACGTTTACGTGTAAGCAGTTGATATTATTGTATGGGTTTGGTTAGTTGGTTTTCTAGGGTTTGAATAATGGAGAAGGATTTTGAGGCTAAGTTAAATGTTAAAGAAGATTCAGCTGATAATGATGTTCATAAAGCTAAGAGCTTTAAGTTTAGGGCACCACAAGAGAATTTTACTGTACAGGATTTTGAATTGGGAAAGATCTATGGTGTTGGCTCTTATTCTAAGGTTTGATGTTTGTTTTGGGTTATTGTTTTGTTGTTTAATTGGTGCTTTTTATTATGTTGCTTTGTATGGTAAGTTTGGCTAGTTGGTTATAATAGAAATATGAGATTATTATGTCTAAGGTTAGGAATTTTAGCATAAAAGCATGTAAATAACTAAATATTGTGATCTTGTGATGAATTGATGACAATTGAAATATGAGCTTAACTGTTCTTTAATGAATTTAATTGAAATGTAAGTTGACCATTTTGTGCACCCGTGAAAATAATGTTAAAAACGACGGACGGTTAATCATGCATCATGTGGTGGTGTTGATAGCCAAAAGACAATGGGGTACATGCACCAATCGGGCTTGTCCTGACCGCTAAGTGTTATGTGCCTTATGTCCAAGGCTTGACACAAAACCACTATCGAGCTAGGGGTCTCACCGGAAGGAGCCTCTCTATTCCCACGAGGTAGAGGTAAGGCTGTCTACATCTTACCCTCCTCAGACCCTACCTTAGCTTTGCTATTGGTGGGATTAACTGAGTATGATGATGATGATTTTATGCACCCGTGGGCGGGTTAGGTAATAGGTTAAATGGGTTAATTAGGGTCGAGTTGTATGGCGCATATTTAGTTCTTAATATCTGTTTGTTCTTGCTTTCAAATTACTTGTTCATTAGTTAAAATTTGACATCATCAGGTTGTGAGAGCTAAAAAGAAAGACACAGGAAAAGTGTACGCCTTAAAGATCATGGATAAGAAATTTATAACAAAAGAAAACAAAACGGCCTATGTGAAGTTGGAAAGGATTGTGTTAGATCAGCTGACTCATCCTGGAATAGTGCAGCTCCACTTTACATTCCAAGACACTTATTCACTATGTAAGCACATCATGTTTACAGTTTATGGATTGTGTTATTTTATATGTTTTTGCTTGGATATTTTATTATGATATATCGTATATACATTGACACGTCCATTTGGCTATGTGTATTGAAGACATGGCACTTGAGGCCTGTGAAGGTGGAGAACTATTTGATCAAATAACCAGGGTAAGTGAAATTCATAGTTTCAACTTCCAACCATGCCTTACTTTTTTGCCGGTGTAAATCATCATAGAATTTAAACCTTAAAACTAAATGCTGCCGGTTTACACTTCACTAAGGAGTAAAAGCTGTCTGGGTCAGTCTCAAAAAACCAAGTTTCTAGAAAACCTTTTTCAACCGGTGACTGAATGATTCAGCTGTTCAACCCAGTGACCTAGATAGAGAGTGATTCAGCACCCATCAACCGATAATGTCCTATGTGCTTTATTTGCAGTATTGAACGGATCGTGGATCCAAACGGGCTTGGGTGAAATGGGAAATATTTGGTACTGACTGATAAGGTTGGGTTGGCATCAGATACTTTCTGTCCACATTTTTTAATTCATATAAATAATACTTTGTGGCAAATATGATTACAAATATCTGTCATTATAATAATGGTCTAGGTTTTTCTAGTTAAGCGATTTAGTAAGTCTGTTTGCATAAAAAAATACACGCTGGACGATGTTAAACCCATATCCTATTTAGTTAATTGTTCTGGATTTACCGACTTTGCTTATTAAAAAGACAATAACCAAATTTCCCTGTTATAAGTAAGTTAATGGGTCAAAATGGCCACCCACGCAATTTGCTTTTTTTTTTTTAAGTAAACACTGGTTTTTGTAAACAAACTCTTAGTTCGTGTGTAATAATGTTTAGTTAAATACAAATTAACATAAGTATTAATTTGATCCCTCCTTTATTATATACCTTTAATATGTATTGATTTTGTTGCAACTTGCAAGATATCTAATATATGTATTTAATTGGTGTTTATAGAAAGGTCGTTTGACTGAGGATGAAGCTCGCTTTTATGCAGCTGAAATCGTGGATGCTCTAGAATACATGCATAATTTGGGTTTGATACATCGAGACATTAAGGTATTGCAGTTATGTATTTCCTTACGAGTGTTACTATTATGTGTGGTAATCACCTGCATAAAATAACGATCACATAAAAGATCAGGCACTTTGTTAACAGATTAGCAACTGACCCACATCATCGTTGTCATGAGGATTTTATCATATTTTCATGAATATTTAATACTAGAAAGAAGTTTTGTCTAATTGTCTCTATAACAAGAATAGGAAAGTTAACCAGTTTACTAGATTGACTGAATGGCTCATTGTTAAACGTTTCGAACAATGAGTTCTATTAAATAATTCAAAGTCCGGCCAAACTGGTCAATATGCTTTGGCTTGACTCCTTTACTCGTTTGGGCCCAACCATGCATGCTTATGACTTTATTGTTTACATCAGACTCCACATGTTGATGTCCTACAATAACTGTTGCTGACAGCCTTTTAATGACAGCCAGAGAACTTGCTTCTTACATTAGATGGACATATTAAAATTGCCGATTTTGGAAGTGTAAAGCCCATGCAAGATAGTCAGATTACAGTTCTTCCAAATGCAACATTAGGTGTGCTCCCTCTCTCTCTCTCTCTCTCTCTCACACACACACAGTGTCTGTGTGTGTATGGGACTATACAGCCTTAAATTTAATAAGCATGGCATTCTTCTTCTTCTACAGATGATGAGAAGGCCAGCACGTTTGTGGGGACGGCTGCATATGTCCCTCCCGAGGTATTAAATTCTTCACCTGTAACTATTGGGTGAGTATAATTCTCTCTATTAAATTCTTCACCTAGTGACTATTGCTTTAATTGTTATTGTATTGTAGAATGACTCTTCTATGCTCTTTTAAAAATTATTGGCAGAAATGATCTTTGGGCACTTGGCTGCACCTTGTTTCAGATGTTATCGGGAACTTCTCCATTTAAAGATGCAAGTGAGTGGCTCATATATCAACGGATTATAGCCCGTGATGTCAGATTTCCAGATTACTTTTCTAATGATGCCAGGGATCTGATTGATAAATTATTGGTAAGCGAACGGATACACTTATTTTTGTCTTATTGTTATTACAAATTTAATCTTAAGCATTGGATATAATGCTTTAGAAAGTCGAAACATTAAGAATAGACTTTGGGCGACCTTCAACCCATCTGGCCCATTCCTCCTTTTAGGTAGTTTTATTGTTTGAACCGTAACCAATCCGTTTTAAATCATAAGTAAATGGGTCAAAATTGTAAACATTTGATTTTGTCCTTTCATGAGGATCAATCACTATATTAGATGCTAAAATTTCTTTCCTATATTGTCAATAACTATACCAATAATGCAGGATGTTGATCCAGTGAAAAGACCAGGTGCGGGGCCGGATGGTTATGATTCTCTAAAGAATCATTCTTTTTTCCGAGGAATTGATTGGCGTGATATAAGGTCAAAAAGCCCTCCAAGACTTGTATTAGAGAAGGTATCTAGATCTATGATGCTTTAATTTTCAACTTTAACTAATTGATTCCAAGACTTATGTATGGAAGTTCATATTTTGATTATTATATTGTATAAAATAGTATATCTTTGGCTATTTTTAAACGTCTTCAACACCAATGTATTTTCTGATGAGTACTACTGGACAAATAAGTAATTCTACCCAAATTCATAATACATTTCATATTTCTACAGGGTCCCACCAGTAGCCGCTCAAGTGGAGGTGATGACACTCCAGATTCATCATGGAACCCCATACATATTGGTGACGTTACAGCAACAGCCACAGGAAATATGGTTGCTGATGTCACATCCTCATCCGATGCAGGGCATATAACTAAACTTGCTTCGATGGATTCCTTTGATTCAAAATGGTAAACAATTGTGTTTGTTATTAAGCTTGAAATTCCTACACATCTGAATAATTGAATATGTAATGTTTCTGAATTTATGAGTGTATTGTTGACCTTCAACAGGATCCTAAAATAGTGACATAGTGTTATTATTAGAGGTGGCAAACTTTCAATTTTGACCCATTTACTCATAAATGGTCGATTGGGGTTGTATTTTTTCTTTAACCGGACAAACCGGCACATTAAGAAAATAGCCTTACTAATAACACTAATACTAATAATGAATCAATAATACTAAAGAATATTAATAAATTTAATGACAATTATAATAATTTTGTTTTAAAAGTTAGCTTATTGTTGAAATAGTTAAGTTTTGTTATCATATATGTCACATTTATTATTTACAAGATTACGGACTGAAGAATTTTTCTGCTCAACACAATCTGCCCATTTTTCACCTCTGATGGTATTCCGTTGGGATTGACTTAGTTCTTGTAAGAAGTGAAAAAAATACTAGACTTTTAAAAGGATGATCAATATTGTACATATAAATGTCCTTTTTGGCTTGACTCATGGCTCGGCCAAATAAATCCTCAACAGGCAACAGTTTTTGGAGCCAGGTGAATCCATTCTTATGATTTCAATGGTCAAGAAACTGCAGAAACTATCAAGTAAGAAAGTACAACTTATCCTAACTAACAAGCCAAAGTTGATATATTTGGACCCTTCAAAGTTAGCCGGTAAAGGGACTATCATCTGGTCCGATGATCCCAATGACCTTAGCATCCAAGCTACAAGCCCATCAAGTTTCAAAATTTGCATTGTGAGTCAATTTTTCCACTCTCTTGCTGTTCAATTCATAATCTTCAGTTAAACTTTAAAATGCTCAAGAAATTTGCTCCCTAGGGTGGCTATATAGACGGGTCAAGGTGGGTTGGGCCGTTGGGTAATGGTCAAAGAGGGCCAGGTTGGGTAAGGGCCAAAGAGGGTCAGGTACTCAGGTTAGGTAATGGTCAAAACGGGTCAGGTTGGGTTGTCACACAAAGCACTTTCTGTCCATTATTAATTTTTAAATAAATAGCAAATGTGTTATTATGATTAAAAAACAATGTTATTACAATAACTTAATATTTGTTGTAACACGGTTTAGGAGGTTGTATGCTTTAAGAATTTGATTTTTGGTTGAACATTTTTCGTCTTACCCATTGGACTCGTTTCAAATCAAACAGAACACATATCAACTCACTCATAAGCAGTGTTGCAAAAGTCAGTTTGGGCTTGTACTCGGCGACCTACCCTGAAGCGAGTACTCGGCCTAATCGGGGGAGTACCCGGGGCTCAAATCGGCCTATGCGGGAGTACTCGGCTATACTCGGCGACCTACCCTAGGGCGAGTACTCGAGGAGTAATCGGTCAACTCGGCCTTGTTTTGCAACACTGCTCATAAGTAAATGTGTCAAAATCACACCTTTTTCTCATTTTTACGGTTGTTGATGCAGCCAAAGAAAGTTATGACATTTGAGGATCCAAAACAGAGAGCGTATCAGTGGAAAAAGGCAATCGAGGCCCTTCAAAACCGGTGATTTCTGTTTAATTTGTTTGCTTACACATTCTTTTCATGTAACATTAATGTTGTACCTTGGGAATCCTATGAACAGTTGGATTCTACTGAGGAATTTGTTTTACTTGAGGTAAAAAAAACACCAATCTATCTCACAACAAGCCACTTTTTTTTCATGGTTTGATTTGTTCTTTTTCTTTTTTCTGCTTTTCTCTTCATCAGGTATGTAGTTATATATTTTATTGACCTTGTTTTTTTAGTGACATTTGACCACTGGGATTGTACATCTATATGTATTGTGTGATTGGAGACTTGGAGTATATAAATATTTACTCACTGAATGGAAGTGGTAGCTTACATGCCATGCTTTTAACTCAGCCCCCTGCTATTGTTATAATGTCAAATGTCAATCATAATAATGGTCTTTAAGGTTGATGTCTTGAGATCAGATCCATTCCTAAATTTTGAGTTATCAATTCTGTGTTAATGGGTGAGGTTTAGGTAATGTTTGGATAAACTTATTTGAGTTTGAAACGACTTTTGGTTAAAAGGATTTATTAACTTATAATTTTTAAAAAATGAGTTTTTAGAAAAGTTTTTGGATTAGCTTATGTGGTGGGGAAAAACAATAAGTTGATAAGTTATTTTGTAAAAAAAATGTTAGGTTTAACTTATTTAAGTAAAATGACCAAAAAGGATATATGGAGGGTAGGTATAAGGATATGGGGGCATGTAGGTAAGTTATAAGAAGGTTCAAAAAGTCACACATTTCTTACTTTTTCAAAACAATTTATTATAGGCAAATGAAAAGTTAAAACATTAAGTCCTTTTTCATTTGTTAAACACTATTTTTAACTTATCGACTTTTTGAAAAAGTAATAAGTTATAAGAAAGTGGAAACAAGGAGAGCCAAACATGCTCTTAAATAGGGACTCCTCTTGACTTTTGAGGTGAAACCTTTTCATTTGACATGGAATTGACTTTAAAAAAAAAAAGAAGAATTTCTCGCAACCAATTGCATTTTAGTTTACATTTTCTCTCTATGCATGATAAATT
Source organism: Ambrosia x helenae (assembly GCA_030844895.1). Lineage (NCBI taxonomy): Eukaryota > Viridiplantae > Streptophyta > Magnoliopsida > Asterales > Asteraceae > Ambrosia > Ambrosia x helenae. The sequence goes on from CM061225.1 coordinate 92,722,354, forward strand.
TAAGTAAAACTAGTAACTAGACCCGCGCGTTGCGGTGTGGTGTGAGTACATTACAAACATCGAATGGGTTAGTCCAAGCGTAACATGATACGTTCACTATATGAAATTTTCAAGATCAAGGTGTAAAAATGGGGTAATAGCGTGAGGTGTAAAACACAAAGGTGGTGGTGGTAAAAACGAAGTAACAATGCAAGGGTAAAAACGCAAAATTTAAATAAGAGGGTAAAATGAAAGGTGTAAAAGCGCAAAGTTTAAAGCTTGGGGCGGTGGCGTAAAAAATGTAGTGCAAGGGGTAAAAATGCAAATATTAAAACTTGAGGGAGCGTTGGTGAAATTCAAACTTGAGGCTTAAAAAAAGTAAAGTATAAAGTTGAGGTTAAAAAAGGAAACTTTCAAAGTTGAGGTGCAAAAAAGCAAAATTTAAAAGTTAAAAATTGAGGGGTGTAAAATGTCAAAATTCAAAAGTTTAGGAGGTGTTGGTGGAATAGCCACCGACCCACCCAAATTGGATAATATAATTAAATACATTATCTGTAAACTTGATGCTTCGGAAACGATCCACTAAGTCAATCCCACTAGATTTACCTTCATTACCACATTGGAAAATATTCAACCACAAGACAAATCTTATTTTGGACCACTCGCAACATATCTAATTTTGAGAGACAACAAATGGCACAAAGAGTATGGTCGATGCACGGTAGGACTGTGCCATCGGCCATATGACTCCTATCAATATTTTATTGTCTTTCTTTTCATGTATGTAACTCTTCAACATTTGACTCATGTCTTACCATATTTAAAACCTTGAATATATTTAATAATTCTTTAAATGATTATATCAGCTACACTCAAGATACAAGATAGTAAAATAAAAAAAAGTTCTTTAGGTAGTTATATTATTATACATAAACACTCACACTAAAGAGATGCAAATCAAATATTGAGATTATAAGGGGGATGCAAGGTTTATCGCTATATATTACAGTAAGATATCAGTAAGGGTGATCACTATATGGTAAAAAGTTAAGAGAGTGATCACTACTCGTTTAAGGAGAAGTTTAAAGGGTGATCACTACCCTGTTTGTGAGAAATTATTATGACATTTTAGTATTAAAATTGAACATCCTAATGCCACTAGCGGTGTTGCCGATACATGTTGCCTTTAGCATATGCTATCGACATTGTCCTTCATTACAGTCTCATATTTTGTCTATTATGTACATTCATGACATCTACATTTCAAATAACCTCATACAACATTATCGTACCAAACATATTAAGATTGGTACTCACTTTGTTTGGGAAATGATTTTATAGGTCAACTCCTCTTTTTCATGATCCTTTTTAGTAGGGATGTGTGTATGGGTCGGTTTAGTTAACTTGGGTTCCGACTGAACAAAAAACCAAAAGTTCATTTTTTTCTTTTTTGTTATTGAAAATCGTTTGTTTCGATTTTCATTTTTCATGATTGGTTTGGTTCGATTCCGGCTTTGCCATTTGGGCCAAATTGAAAAAAATGACCCAAAATAATAAATTTGAGCTTGAAACTTTGCGCCAAGTTTTGTGTTAGTTAATGATTAATTGATTATTACACAGTTTTTTTTTTTTTTTTGAAAGGCAAATTTCTTGCTCATTGTGAAACTTGAACCCAAGACCTCACACTTTTAGTGTATTAAAAGGCTTTGCCTTGCCATTGGACCACCAAGCCTACATTTTTTGGGTTACCTGATAACTAATTTGCTAATTTCTTATAAATTACTCAACACTTAAAAAATATAATAGATATATTCCGTAAGAAATATTAAAAATGTAAGGCCCTACCCGACAAACGGGTGATTATACGATAATTTACAAGGAAATAAACTTAGTTTGGAAGTTTATAAATAAAGCATTACATGTTTAACGTGTTTCACAAGTTTTTTAGCACATACACGTCACATTTCAAAACATACGTATAGTCTAGTTAGTTTCGAACACGACAACAAAACGCCTTCCAAAAACCAAGTTTTAAAAGATTAAGTTTAAACGTTGCGGAAGTGGTCAGGTCTGATACGTTCGGTTCTTGCTCGAGTCTTGATCATCATCCGTATCGCCAACCTGATTTCCTGGGGGTTAAACACGGTTAAAAAAACCCAAAAGTTAGTTTAAACGAGTCAATAATAAACATGATAAACACCCATTGGCGTATCCCTACTCCCATGGGCGTAGCCCTACTCTCACTCAAAATTGGCTTTTGGGCGTATTTGGGGCGCATGGCAGCAGAATTTCATGATTTCAGAAAATTGACAACAGAGTGGCCGTAGCCCTACTCTCCTGGGCGTAGACCTACTCTGCTCAGAAATGGCTGCACGTTTATACTTAGCATTTTTGCCCATTATCTCTTGCACCAAGTTGAACTTTTCATGCAACTTCAAAACCATTTTAGGGACTTCTTAGAACTCATTTATGTGTCACAATGTATAGTTTCTAAGTGATTAAATCTCGGGTACAATACCTTATTCGGTTTCTAACACTATTCCTATAGTGATTCGATTCATCTTCTACTTGACCCATTAAGGTTTGTATAAGTTGAAAACGTGCACCTTTATGATTCCCAAGTTTATATTCGTGAGTTACACACTACTAATCAAGCTCCAACTTGACTAAGTGATTATTAGTCCAAGCCATTCCTGTAACATTCGTATTTTTCGTATTTTCCATTCTAGTCCTTGTATTCTTGTATCTTTCCATTTTGTACCCTTGTAATCCCGAGCTTATGATCAATGGAAAAGTTTTTTTGTCAATTGCATTTAATCTTAATCTATTTCATTTATTCTATAAATTCTACGTGACGCAAACTTTATGTAACGTCGCGTGATTTTTAAATTCTATATTTAACGAATTTCGAGTTCGCCCTTATTCGCTTCTTGCATGTCGTCATGATAATTTACCCTATTTAATTTAGGCGTCATAACAAGAAACTTATTTAGTTAAGATCTTAATATATATTTATTATTAATAAAACATATATATATATAATAATACAAAAAAAAAAACATAACATTTCAAATGTTATGAATTTGCCGTCCACTTCTTTTTGTCTTTATTTATTTATTTATTTTTCTCTTTTTTTTTCTTTTAAATATATATTTACCATTAATTAACTTCTAACCACCCTAATTAATTCATTAAATACCCAACCCCTTCACCCCAACTATAAATACACCACTTCCTACCCATTCTAACACTTGCTCAATCCTAAATCCTCTCTAAATCTCCAAATCTCTCAAGAATTCTCTCAAGAATAAGTGAGTTTCTCACTTCACCTTCAACCTCTCTTCTACTTTCTTCACTCTCCTCTTCTTCAAACCCTTTGAGGAAACCTTTAGGACCTCTCTCCTATTTGCCATGGCAAATAAACATGAGTAGGGCACCAATTTGAGGCCTCAAATGTGGTCATCTTCTATTATCTTTATGCACTAAGTTGTTAATAATACCAACCAAGTTCACCAACAACTCAATGATGGAGGGACTTGTGTTATGGTTCATGGTTGACAAAAGGAAGGCCAAGGCTCATCCAAACTAAGTCACCATACCCTACTTTCTAAGTTATATTATATAAATACTAAATTATATAAACTCTACTAATTTAATAACTCGGAAAGGTTTGTGGATACATCCCTACCTTACCAATGCTTGACTCTCCTAACCATCCGAATCACCTCTATGGTGGTTTGTGTTTTGGTTCGCCTAAAAGGCTTGCTTGACTCTTATGACCATCCGAATCACCTTCATGGTGGTTTGTGTTTTGGTTCGCCTAAAAGGCTTGCTTGACTCTCTTGAATCTATAACCTAAACTCGAATCTAAGATCCTTTATTTTTTATTTTTTTTTTTTTTTTAGTTAACCAAGGCTAAGGAACTAATCCCCCAAGACTCATTCTTTGGAGCCTTACTAAACGCACTCAAAGGTGAGTTCATACTTGTCCCCTTTTTACTCTTTATCACTTTTGGGGTGTAAACATGTATCATATGCAAAACACACTAATGCTTTCATAAACATACTTATATGCTACTTGCCATGCTTATGATTCTTAGATACTTAGACATAAATCATTAACTATTATTAGCCCACTTAACATGTATAGCGCTATAGGACTAGCACACCGCCCCCTTTATGGGTCATTGTTAAGATTTAAACGGCCTAACATGAATATGTTAGGTATACGCTGTGGTACTCGCGGGTTTGAGTTATGTCTTTTGTATGATAGGTATGTGCAATGCTATAGTATGAGATTTGAGTAAACCATTCTAAAATACTATGTATGTAAACTAAAACTAGTATGCTCACCAATGCTTTATGTGTTGACGGATATTTTATACATGTTGCAGGAAATGTTTGATGCAAGATATCCAAGAAATCTACTTAGGATTGGACTAGAAACTCACGCTAGTTTAAGTTCTATACTTTGATGTCGTATTTCTCTTTTCATGAAAACAATTTGTATTCTATTATCTTTTTAGATGATAATTATGCTATGAATGAAATTTTATCTTTAAATCATATTGTCACGAATTCTAGTGTCATGAAGTCTTTGAACAATCTACCACTAAGTCTCACCTCGATGATTCCGCCATCGGTTGGGGTGTGACAGATTGGTATCAGAGCCATGACTATAGGGAATTAGGAAAAATTGCCATGTTTGACCTAGACTATAGTTAAGAACCCTTTTGACCATTCGTTTTATCATGCTTAAAATACTTGTTCTCCTTATCTTGCTTCTACTCCATTCTTTTGGACTAAAAAAAAAAATTTCCCTTCCTATTTGTGGATTACTCTAAACTCGAAGACGCTCGTATAACACAAACGAAAGGAAATCACCAAAATAGGCGTGAAACCCTCACTTTGGTGATAACTTTCAATCCGCGTAAATTCTTTATGTTTTTGAAACTACACCAAGATAGGAGTGATATCCTCACCTTGGTGGAAATTTCACAATTCTCGTTCTAGTGGACACTTACCAATTGAAAGTTAGAATTAATTTTCTTACCACATTGGATAAAGTGTACAAACCACACTCAAAGAAACGACCTCGCTAAGATAGGAGTGAAATCCACAACTTAGCGACTAGTTTCAATTCTTGATATATTTTTTTTTTAAAATCTCTCCAAAGTCTCAAATTTACTAATGACAAGAAACATGTAGTAACTGGAAGGGTGAATACCGTTAACCGCAAGTCGGCGAGAGTATTTCCACCTATTAGGCCAAAGCATGTTTCAAACTCAAAGGTAAATTCGAACCACTTTGGTTAGTCTTAGTTCCGTTCCGGAACACTCCAATGGCTTTCTTAAAACAAGCCCCTCATTTTATGTTAATAATATTTTCAATGTTGTTTTCATGCTATGTTTTCACTACATATATTCGATTTTTTTTTACTACTCGCAAAGGCTCTCAAGACTCGCATCTCAAGTACTCTCGCAACCTCCAAACAATACTAATAATCGCAAACCAACACTAATCAAAGCTCCTTTATATGGTCTCAATGCACTATACTTGCTTATACTTATGTGTTATGCTATATACACAATGTGAAACTACATGCTACTTGAACTATTTGACACTATGTGCTTTGTATGCTTAATTCACTTTTAAAACAAAGACAAAATGCAATCTTTATACAAATAAACCATTGATCAAAGCTCATAAACCTTTTGTTTATCCTTTAGATGTCTTCCATGTCCAACCGAAGAAGCTCAAAACAAAGCACCAACAAGAAAATGCTCTCTTTCATGGCCAAGCAAATGGCCAAGGTCATACCCGAGGTAGTTAGCAAAATCCAAGCCTCCGCAAGCCCACATGGTTCAGTTGACTCAAGAGCCGAATCCTCCAAAACTACCTCCTTCACCTTTAAGCAATTTAACCTACATCGACCCGACTCTTTCACGGGAAACGATGGTGCTACCGCTATGCTCGAATGGTTCGACCACATCGAGCTAATCTTCATCAATAGCGAATGCCCTGAGAATCTCCGCACTCGTCACGCCACTAGTGTCTTCAAATCAAGAGCACTCGAGTGGTGGAAAAGCGAGAGAGCCACCCGTGGAAACGAAACCGCTTTAGCTCTACCGTGGGAGGAACTCAAGCAACTCATGATTGAGGAGTTCTGCCCCGCTCAAGAGATTGAGCGACTTGAAGAAGAGTTTTGGAAACTCAAGCAAAACAGTGGTGATAACCTCTCCTATACCAATCGTTTCAAGCAACTTCTTGTCCTTGTACCTCACCAATTCAACACCACTAAGAGAATCATAGCTAAGTATCTCAAAGGCCTCCCAACGAGTGTTCGTGATATCGTTGAAGGAGCCGAACCCACCACCCTAGAAAAAGCCATTCGTTTAGCTTCCAAAATCTCGGATAACCAAGTGAAAGATGGAACCTTAACTATCCCAAACACCACCAAAACCGTCAATCAAACCACCACCATTCCCACCGACAAACCAAAGGAATCCAAAACCCCATCAACCCATAGTAATAACCGCAAACGCAAGTCCCGAACCCAAAACTATGCCGTTACCATTCCATCCACCGAAGCTCAAGCTCCAACTCCTCTTAACCAAGTGCCTGCCAAGAAACCCTACACCGGCTCTTTCCCAAAATGTAACACGTGCCATTTTCATCACCCACCAACCTCTACTTGCCGTTTCTGTACCAATTGTAACCGCTATGGGCACCTTGTCCAAACTTGCAAAACCGGCCCTAGAACCCAAAACAACCAACCTCAAGTTGTCAACCAACCCCGAGTTGCTAACCAACCTCCTCTAGCCATCGGCAATGGGCGTGCATGTTTCAAGTGTGGTGATCCTAATCATTTTGCTCCTCAATGTACCCGCAACAACCAAGTTCAAGCTCCGGCTCAAAATCAACCACCAAGGGGTCGCGCTTTCAACCTCAATGCGGCCCAAGCTCAAATTGAAAATGATGTTGTGAATGGTACGTTCCTTGTTAATGGATCTTATGCTTCTATACTTTTTGATACTGGTGCGGATAAGAGCTTTGTGTCTCTAGAATTTGAACCCTTACTTGCTTGTGCACGATCTAAATTATCGGAACCTTTCACCGTTGAAGTCGCAAATGGTGAATCCATCTCTATTGATTTCATTATCAAAAACTGCACCTTGAATCTTAATGACCATGATTTCTCCATAGATCTAAATCCTATGCAATTGGGAAGTTTTGACATCATAGTAGGCATGGATTGGCTTGCAAAACATCGTGCCGAAGTTGTTTGCTTCGAAAAATTTATCCGCATACCGCTTCCTAGCGGTGACATTTTACAAATCTATGGTGAGAAAGCCTCCAAAGGACTCAAACTCATGTCTTGTACCAAAGCTCGAAAGTATCTCCGTAAGGAATATGTTGCATTCTTGGCTCATGTGGTAACAACCAAAGACAAGGAAAAAGGCATAAAAGACATACCTGTCGTTTGTGACTTTCCCGAGGTCTTTCCCGAAGATCTACCCGGTCTTCCTCCTGCTCGTTCTGTTGAACTTCGCATTGACCTCATACCCGGTGCTACACCTGTTGCAAAAGCTCCTTATCGTCTTGCACCTTCCGAAATGCAAGAACTTGCTAGTCAACTCCAAGAATTGCTCGAAAAAGGCTTCATACGCCCGAGTACTTCTCCCTGGGGTGCTCCTGTTTTGTTTGTTAAAAAGAAAGACGGATCTTTCCGTATGTGCATCGATTATCGTGAGCTTAACAAGCTTACTATCAAAAACCGATACCCTCTCCCACGCATTGATGATCTCTTTGACCAGCTCCAAGGAGCTACTTGTTTCTCAAAAATCGATCTTCGTTCTGGATACCATCAACTTCAAATCCACGAAGAAGATATTCCAAAAACTGCCTTTCGCACAAGATATGGTCACTACGAGTTCATGGTGATGCCTTTCGGTTTAACCAATGCACCCGCGGTATTCATGGATCTAATGAATCGAGTGTGTAAACCTTATTTGGATCGTTTTGTGATTGTCTTCATTGATGACATCTTGATCTATTCCAAATCCGAAGACGACCATAAACGACATCTCCGTTTGATTCTAGAACTCCTACGTGCCGAACGACTTTATGCCAAGTTCTCTAAATGTGAATTTTGGTTAAAAGAAGTTCAATTCCTTGGGCATATTGTGAACGATAGGGGTATTCATGTTGATCCTGCCAAAATTGAAGCCGTTAAAAATTGGATTGCACCAAAATCTCCTACCGAAGTTCGTTCCTTTCTAGGATTGGCGGGTTACTACCGTCGGTTCATCTCCAACTTTTCCAAAATTGCTACACCACTCACCGCTTTGACTCAAAAATCCCAACCTTTCATTTGGGGTCCTAAACAAGAAGAAGCCTTTCAAACCCTGAAGGACATGCTTTGTGATGCTCCTATTCTAGCCCTTCCCGAGGGGAATGATGATTTCGTGGTTTATTGTGATGCATCAAATCAAGGTCTTGGTTGCGTTCTTATGCAACGAGGCAAAGTCATCGCCTATGCATCAAGGCAACTCAAAATCCACGAAAGGAACTACACCACTCACGATCTCGAACTTGGTGCTGTTGTTTTTGCCCTAAAAATCTGGAGACACTACCTTTATGGTACAAAATGTGTTGTATTTACCGACCACAAAAGCCTCCAACACATTTTCAATCAAAAAGATCTTAACATACGACAACGACGATGGGTCGAATTGTTAAACGACTACGACTGCGAAATTCGCTATCATCCTGGTAAAGCGAATGTAGTAGCCGATGCTCTTAGTCGAAAAAGTCATGCAGTTCTATGCAACATCCGAGAAATCGACCGTCTTCGTAGCTCTCAATTTCAAAATGATCTATTTAATCGTATTCGAGACGCTCAACATACATCGGTCAATGAAAATACTCTATATGAAGAAATGTCTTGTGGTGCCGAGTTACACTTGGAATCCAAGGCAAATGGGATTCTTTATTATCTTGATCGTATTTGGGTTCCCAATCGTGATGATCTTCGTGCTCTTATAATGAATGAAGCGCATAAATCTCGATACTCCATTCATCCCGGTGCGGATAAAATGTATCAAGATCTCCGTCGCATTTATTGGTGGCCCGGTATGAAAAAGGACATTGCTCTCTTTGTGTCCAAATGTCTCACTTGCTCCAAAGTAAAAGCCGAGCACCAACGACCGTCGGGTTTGCTTGAACAGCCCGAAGTCCCCATGTGGAAATGGGAAAGTATTGCTATGGATTTTATTACCAAGCTCCCTCGAACATCATCCGGTCATGATAGCATTTGGGTAATCATTGATCGTTTAACCAAGTCAGCTCACTTTCTTCCCATTCGTGAAGATTACAAAGTTGAGAAGCTAGCCCATATCTACACCAAGGAAATCATTTGTCGTCATGGTATTCCTCTTGACATCATCTCAGACCGTGATGGTCGATTCACCTCCCGTCTTTGGGAAACATTTCAGGCTGCCATGGGAACTCAGCTTAATCTTAGTACAGCTTTTCATCCTCAATCTGATGGACAAACTGAACGTACGATCCAAACTCTTGAGGACATGCTTCGATCTTGTGTAATCGACTTTGGTGGAAACTGGGATGCTCATCTACCATTGGTCGAGTTCTCTTACAATAATAGTTATCATACCAGCATCCAAATGGCTCCTTTCGAAGCTCTTTATGGCCGAAGGTGTCGTTCTCCTATATGTTGGCACGAGATTGGTGAAGCACAAATCACCGGTCCCGAAATCATCCAAGAAACGACCAACAAAATCATTCAGATTCGTGATAATCTCTTAGCTGCTCGAAGCCGTCAGAAAAGCTATGCTGACAAGCGGCGAAAACCCCTTGAATTCAATGTTGGTGATCAAGTACTCCTCAAGGTGTCTCCTTGGAAAGGAGTAGTCAGATTTGGAAAGAAAGGAAAGTTAGCTCCACAGTATGTTGGACCATTCAAAATCATTGAGCGAATTGGGAAAGTGGCTTACAAGCTCGAGTTACCCCAAGAACTCAACAATGTCCATCCCACCTTTCATGTTTCAAATTTGAAGAAGTGCTTAGCCGAAGGGAACATACACATTTCTCTTGATGACGTACGAATTGACGAGACTATGCATTTCGTCGAAAAACCAGTGGAAATAACGGATCGTGAAGTCAAACAACTCAAACGAAAACGTATTCCGCTAGTTAAAGTTCGTTGGGAATCGAAGAATGGACCCGAATTCACTTGGGAACATGAAGAGCAAATGAAGAAAAAGTACCCACATCTTTTCAGTCAAGCCACTTGAATAAATTTCGAGACGAAATTTCCTAAAGTAGGGGAGACTGTAACATTCGTATTTTTCGTATTTTCCATTCTAGTCCTTGTATTCTTGTATCTTTCCATTTTGTACCCTTGTAATCCCGAGCTTATGATCAATGGAAAAGTTTTTTTGTCAATTGCATTTAATCTTAATCTATTTCATTTATTCTATAAATTCTACGTGACGCAAACTTTATGTAACGTCGCGTGATTTTTAAATTCTATATTTAACGAATTTCGAGTTCGCCCTTATTCGCTTCTTGCATGTCGTCATGATAATTTACCCTATTTAATTTAGGCGTCATAACAAGAAACTTATTTAGTTAAGATCTTAATATATATTTATTATTAATAAAACATATATATATATATAATAATACAAAAAAAAAACATAACATTTCAAATGTTATGAATTTGCCGTCCACTTCTTTTTGTCTTTATTTATTTATTTATTTTTCTCTTTTTTTTTTCTTTTAAATATATATTTACCATTAATTAACTTCTAACCACCCTAATTAATTCATTAAATACCCAACCCCTTCACCCCAACTATAAATACACCACTTCCTACCCATTCTAACACTTGCTCAATCCTAAATCCTCTCTAAATCTCCAAATCTCTCAAGAATTCTCTCAAGAATAAGTGAGTTTCTCACTTCACCTTCAACCTCTCTTCTACTTTCTTCACTCTCCTCTTCTTCAAACCCTTTGAGGAAACCTTTAGGACCTCTCTCCTATTTGCCATGGCAAATAAACATGAGTAAGGCACCAATTTGAGGCCTCAAATGTGGTCATCTTCTATTATCTTTATGCACTAAGTTGTTAATAATACCAACCAAGTTCACCAACAACTCAATGATGGAGGGACTTGTGTTATGGTTCATGGTTGACAAAAGGAAGGCCAAGGCTCATCCAAACTAAGTCACCATACCCTACTTTCTAAGTTATATTATATAAATACTAAATTATATAAACTCTACTAATTTAATAACTCGGAAAGGTTTGTGGATACATCCCTACCTTACCAATGCTTGACTCTCCTAACCATCCGAATCACCTCTATGGTGGTTTGTGTTTTGGTTCGCCTAAAAGGCTTGCTTGACTCTTATGACCATCCGAATCACCTTCATGGTGGTTTGTGTTTTGGTTCGCCTAAAAGGCTTGCTTGACTCTCTTGAATCTATAACCTAAACTCGAATCTAAGATCCTTTATTTTTTTTTTTATTTTTTTTTTTTAGTTAACCAAGGCTAAGGAACTAATCCCCCAAGACTCATTCTTTGGAGCCTTACTAAACGCACTCAAAGGTGAGTTCATACTTGTCCCCTTTTTACTCTTTATCACTTTTGGGGTGTAAACATGTATCATATGCAAAACACACTAATGCTTTCATAAACATACTTATATGCTACTTGCCATGCTTATGATTCTTAGATACTTAGACATAAATCATTAACTATTATTAGCCCACTTAACATGTATAGCGCTATAGGACTAGCACACCGCCCCCTTTATGGGTCATTGTTAAGATTTAAACGGCCTAACATGAATATGTTAGGTATACGCTGTGGTACTCGCGGGTTTGAGTTATGTCTTTTGTATGATAGGTATGTGCAATGCTATAGTATGAGATTTGAGTAAACCATTCTAAAATACTATGTATGTAAACTAAAACTAGTATGCTCACCAATGCTTTATGTGTTGACGGATATTTTATACATGTTGCAGGAAATGTTTGATGCAAGATATCCAAGAAATCTACTTAGGATTGGACTAGAAACTCACGCTAGTTTAAGTTCTATACTTTGATGTCGTATTTCTCTTTTCATGAAAACAATTTGTATTCTATTATCTTTTTAGATGATAATTATGCTATGAATGAAATTTTATCTTTAAATCATATTGTCACGAATTCTAGTGTCATGAAGTCTTTGAACAATCTACCACTAAGTCTCACCTCGATGATTCCGCCATCGGTTGGGGTGTGACAATTCCGCCGTCAAAGCGACGCCTCGTGTTCATGGCCACATGTGCCACTTCTCTTGGTCTTACTCGCGAGGCTCATATGAATCGTGACATGGTTTTTATTCATGTAACACCCCAACCGATGGCGGAAACATCGAGGTGTCACGTAGTGACGATTGTTCAATAGCTCATGGTACTAAAATGTAAATTTGAATACATTGATTAAATAATTTATTACATTGAAATGAAATACAACGATTCTAAATGTCAACTAAACTGAAATACAATGAATCCAAAATCTAAGTAAAAATTCCAAACGCTTAAAAGTCATCTCATAAATAACCTGAAACATGTACGAAAATAGTATATGTCAATACAAAAATGTATTGGTGAGCATACCCTGTTTGAATACATATAGTAGAAAAAAAATGTTTAGCAATTCATGTGCGGTACCATTTGCAATTATGTAATAAGTAGTATCAGTCAAAACCAAGCCTATGAATAATGACTAACACATGACTAACAATCTGAATAATGAATAAATAAGACAATGACCAAGATTCTCTCAACAGAGTCTCAAGGGGGTATACCATAGTACTATTCATTGAAAAGCTAGGCCGCCCAGCGGTTAATGATTAAGCATAATACACACCAAATCACATAAGGCAAACACACATGAGAATTGCATTAAGTATAAGAAATAGAAACTTGATTAATAGGTACATGAATCATCCCAAAATAGTAAAACAGTAAGAAAGGGAAAGATATACTCACTTTGATCATGATGATGGACTTGCAAGATATCAATGAGAATCAGTGAATTATGCTTGAACCTATATTTTCATTATTAAGTTTATGAACATAGGCTCGCTATATAATTTGTTGGCTAATCAATTTCTCGGCGATAAGGACTTATTATTTTTAAAGGATTAAAATAACTTGAAAGTTGTATTGTATTGTATTGATCCAAAAAAAAAATGTTTTTAAGCCATAAATTTATTAGGACAATGACACTAGAATTGTAAGAACGCATGTAAAAGACATAACGTTTTTTTTTTGTTTACTAACTTATTTGAGAAGCATATTATATCTACCCATGCTTAAAAACGGTTTATATTTATTACACTAATTTATTATTCGTCTTATTGTTTTGAAACCAACCATCTAATTTAGATAATATATAAATTGTGAATGTACACCAAAAGTAATGAACAAAACGTGAGTTTACCCATAAACTCATCTTGTCAAAATATCACAGAGTCAAAAGTGTAAAAAAAAATTAAAAAAAATAATAATAATAAATTTTCTGACTACATAACCAAACCGAAGTCTACGTTTGCTTTAACTATAATATTTGTATTACTTTGTACTTTGACCACACATAAGTCAAACCGATAAGGATTATAATGTACTCGTGTTCAAATTTAAATCATCCTAAAAATAATAAGTTCATAGTTGCCAGAGTTATCATAACCCACTAGAATTTTGAATATCTATTTTTAACTTGAAAGATGGATCGATTAGAGTACCTTGGTCGTTGCATCAGAAGTAGTCACAACCCGATAGAAATATCGTGGCCAGGTGGTGGCGTTGCGGTAGCCGAAATGCTATAACGACGGCGGGTGTGTCTAGTCGGCGTATATGATTGAAGAAAAATAAGCCTTCTTGGATAAACACCATTTTTTACCTCAAAGTGAATGATAGCACATATATATATATGTCTTCTTAATATACGGTTTTTATTTTTTTGTTGAAGGAAACTCTTGGTGCTTGGTATATATTAAAAGTGATTGATTAATATGTCTTAATTGTCATAAAAATGGGGAGGTTAAAGATAGTCATGAGTCTAGCGGTTACCAAATTCTTGTTAATTAAAAGAAAAAATGAATTGCAATGGATTAAAGACTAGAGTCTAACTTAAATACAAATAAATTTTGAGAGAAAAAAAAATCTTATCATATAAGAAATAATAAGTCTATTTTTTTTAAACAATCATCTCGAATACAAGGACTTGAAATGCAAATAGAAAATTCGAGGACTAAAGTTGTATAACCAGTAAAAGTGATGATGACGTATGTCACAATTCAAGATATCACACCTCTTGGGAATCACAAAGGTATCTCAATTTATATGACAATGCTATCATCTTCAAAATGTGCATATATGTATAAAGTCATAGTTATGACTACCTTAGTTCACGCTCCTTTTTGCTTATAGAATAGCTTGAGATTGATAACATAGAGTTTACGAATATACTCAAGTAATTAACAAAATTGATATCGGCATAAAGTTGACCCTTAGCTTAGGTCATTGACTAACTAGTGTTTTACCCAATTGACTCGTTAGCCTAATTTGGGATATTGACAACCTTCATCTAAGGTCGTTTTCTATGAATTATGAATCTCGTTTAAGCTTTTTTTTTTTTTTTTTTTATGACACTCCAATGTCTAGATCCCAAATACATATACAAAGTTATAACTAAGCATATGAACGTACTAGGAATATATCAAGAATTAAGCCATCGAGTGACTTACTTTTGTTCGTGCTCCTACCCGCGCATTTCCTTTAATTATAGGTCTCCCGAAGCCTTTCTTTTTACTACCTAGTAGATTGTAATCCACCTAGGTTGTTAGGATCATAATTAACAACATGGCTACACATGATCAATCAACCGTTTACTAGTTTTTACCATGTTCAACACATTTATCGAGTTTTAGTCCAAATTCATTCCTTTGGACATTTCAACAAACACTTGGTGGGCATGAATTATCAAGACTACAATTTTGGGTGTTTTATGAGCCATTTGCCTATCAATCAAGTATTCAGCCTTGATTTATCATAAGATGACAATTTGCCAACCCAAGTTCACATTCTTAGTTCTAAAACATTGATTTTTAGCTTATGAGCACACATGTTGCTCATACCAATCAATACCCACCAAGTTACCTTTGGGATTTTACCCAATTTGATAGACTAGCATGAATTCAACAAAAATTGTTGGGATTAAGGTTCCATTAGACTAGAGACACCTTCCCAACACCCAATTCAACTTTTTGTAAAAACCCTAGATTATCAACTTGTCATGCAAGCTATTATAATACATCAAATACGATGACACAAAAGTTACCTACTGATTACATGAGGTTTGCAGGTCCGATTTCTTGCTATCCCAAGCAAAAGCCCCTTGAATTGAGCTTGATTCAAGCTTGTTTATGAGTTTTTAGGGTTTGGTTTGATAGATGGTGATTGGTGTAACACCCCAACCGGTGGCGGAATCATCGAGGTGCCACGCAGTGACGATTGTTCAAAAGCTCATGGTACTAAAATGTAAATATTTGATTATAGAATATTGTTTTACAACATGTGAAATTTAAATACAAGGCAACAAAAATAAAGATAATTGATTGATTTAATCTAAGTCCAAAGTCCTATGTGAAGCGTCAAGCAGCTTATCCTGAAACATGCACGAAAATAATTTTGTCAACATATGATGTTGGTGAGTACTACTTAGTTTTGTACATATAGTATAAGTTTGAAAAGGTAGTACAATTCATGTGTCTAGTATCACCAAGGCATTATGTAAACACGCAAGTAACCAAACAAGACAAAGATCAAATGTAAAGTTTGTACCATGAAATTGATAATGAGCAACTCAACACGTGTGAGTCTAAAAGAGCACCATAACATAAGTTATGTCTAAATGAGCACCGTAACATAAGTTACGTCTAAATGAGCACCGTAACATAAGTTACGTCTATATGTAAAGAGCACCATAACATAAGTTATGTCTAGATGTATGATTTTGTATGTAAGCTACGTTCATGTTCAAACATAAGCACAAAGATAAACAAGACACGTATATGAATTTTAAATGAATAAAAATGTATGTGCAAATAAATATGAAAGTTTTGTATACTTGTGCATGAATCACCCCAAAAGTTGTAAAAGCGAAAAAGGGGATAAGTAATACTCACCTTAGCACGGTGGTAAGTCTTGGAATTGAATAAGTGTAAACCAACGTTTGTCAAGTATCACCCTATGTATAAGATAACAAATAAGTCTAAGTCTATCTAGTCTATAAGTATTTTCTAGGGCTTCGAATTGGGGATAAGTATTCGTTTGATTAATGAATTAAACGTTTAATAAATAAAAGAAATTTGGTAAATAAATAAACAAAGGTCTTTTTGTAATATCAAATTGAAGATGGTCACAATATAAAGTTTTAAGTATGAAAATAATTTTTATAAAATTATTTTCTTGAAAATGGAATATTTAATCTATTTATTTCAATTTGTCAAAATATGATTTTAATATATAAAAATATTAAAATTAAAGAATTCTTGAATTAAAAATTTTATTTCTGTTCCAAATGAATAGAAATAATTTATGTAAAATTTTGGTACAAAAATATTGAAAAATGAATTTATTATGATTTATTTATGATTAAAACTAACAAAAATTAATTAAAAATATAAAATGAACGGTTTTTCAGAAATAAAAATTATTTCTGAAATGTTTATTGTTGTATAAGTTTAGGATAATTTTTGTGGAATTTTATAAAATCGTTTAGATATTTTTATTGAATTTTACAATTATAAATAAATAAATTTGTAATATTTATAATATATATTAAATAAATTATTTTTGAAAAACTAAAAATTGGACAGTAAAGTTTATCATTGGAATAACATAAAATAAATTTTGTAGAATTTATAAAATAGTTTTAGTATTTTAAGACGATTTTTAAAAAGAATGAAGATAATATAGGTATAAAGGATAACAAAAAAAAATGTTTGTTTGTGGTGGGACTCGAACCTGGGCCATAGGCCGGTTCAAGTCTTATCACAACTCGTGTCTACCATCTGATCTGTAGGTTAGTTTGTGATAGGATTCAAAACAGTTTAGATTTAAGTCATGTCTGCGATTCATGTTCTTCCCCAAATTAACCCACATCGAGCCCTAGTTTCACAATTGATAAAATTCGTGTTCAATAGCCCCTGATTCTTTGGGGCTATTGTTCACAAGGTGCCGATGATTAAAACCCAACAAAGAAAACAACTTACAAGATACGTAAACGTGATTTGATGCTCGGTCAAACCAAAAGTCAAACGCGAGCTATTTCTTGATCATTATGAAAAATTAACAGAAAAAGAGTAAAGGGGTTGGATTATCGGCGAGTTAAGCTTGTGTAGAAGGTATCAATTTATACTAACAACTCGTGATCATGTATTTAGAAGTTTTGACCCATTAATGGCATAGACACGGTAATTGGCCTTGATTGGAAGCGAATTGATGATGATGGTCAAAGTCGAGTCAAGTATATTAAGTATAGTTTCCATATTAGTCCCAATTATTGGTCAAAGCAAGAAGAAAAAGAGGGTGTTTGGTCGCGTAACAGTAGCAGCAAGGAAGGAGATGTCTGGTTCGGTTTCAGAAGAGGTTAAAACAAATAGAATCCAGCTCTAATCAACAAGGCAAGTATGTGGCGTAGTGGTTGTGTACGTGTGGGTGAACAGAACAGACTCGGGTTCGATCCCCGGGTCTGTCATGTGTTTGTTTTTTTTTTTTTTTTTTTTTTAAAGAGGAGGGGAGAGGATGGGCTTGGCTGATGGGCTTAGGTTTGGTTGGGCCTGCATGTCTGGGCCAGATCTGGATTGGGTCCAGAAGTGGAAAAGAAATAAGGAATATTGGGTTGGGATATGGTTTGGTTATGGTTTTGGGCTCAAGTGTGGTTGGACTAGTATTATTATCTATTACCATTATTATTATTATTATCATTATTATCATTATTATTATTATTATTATTACAAAAATAAAATATAATGAAAGGAAAAGTGACGGATATCACAATTGGGTCGTGAGTTTTTGAGCAAGGGAAACACATTCCCTGCATTTTGTCCAAGTTATAAAACCAAGTTTCATCACTTGGCAGGTTCAGTCCCTCCAGGTATGGATTTTGGTTAACTTCTGCTAACCCGGTTAGTTTTATAAGGCCTTTCATATTGTTATTCACCTAACGTGACTAACGAGGTTAGTTCCAAACTATTGTTAATCCAAGATTATTTAGTAATATAAATTGGGATTTTAAGCCGGTTATTACCCTTATTAGCATAAACACTAATTATCAAATTTGGGTTGTTACAAAAAAATTAAACGTTTTTTCGGTTATTTGGTCCGATTTAGGTCAAACCAAAACCAAACCGTGAAATTCGTTTTTCAAAAAAATACCAAACCGAATAACCGGGTTTTTTTATCATTTGGTTGTTTCGGTATGGTTAAGCTGGTTAATTTGGTTTCTGTTTGGTTAATCGGTTTTTTTCACCCCTACTTCTTAGGGATGCTCAGTGGGTCGGTTTTTCGGATTAGCTGAATTTGAAAAGTTTGAAACAGAATAAGATTTAAAAAGTTGAATCCGGTTTAAATTCGGGTTGATTCTTATGACAAGAAATATGGACAATTAAATAGTTATATATACATTATATATATTGAGAAAGTATATGATATAAAGTTCCTTAACGTGAGAAGTGTAAGAAGCCACCAGAGATTGACACCTGTCAATTTAATCTAACCACAATTAACCCCCAATTAAACCTATTTTCCTCTTCCCTGTTTTGAAACAAACCAATCTAGATCTGACCACCACCACCGCCACCACCACCATCATCATCATCCTCCCCCACCTCTGTCCTCACAAATCCGACCAGTTATCCACCACCATATTTAACCCGATGCCACCCCATGACCTGACGTAGCCACCATCGGAAGTCACAACTGAAACAAACCCACCATTCTTTTTCACATAACCGAACCTGAGGGCCCTGCCGTAGCTCCGCCTCTGTCCACCGCGACTCTGATCACCACCACCACCCCCTCCATTCTACCGATTCCGATTGCAAATCCCCAATTTAGGTATTTTTTTTCTTAAAAAAAAACTATTTCATTTAAATAACAAAAAGAAGGATACACCTATAAAGCTAAGTTGACTATCAGATGAACTCATCGAGCTCTTTAATTTTGGGAATTATTGAAGATAGAGAAGATAAAGCAGAGAGATAGAGACAGAAGGATAGAGAAGATAAATCAGAGAGATAGAGACAGAAAGATGGAAAGATAGAGAGAGTGCGTACAAATTTTTTGTTGGGTTTTGATGAGTGCGTCCAAAATTTTCAATGAGTGCTTCCAAATTTTCAGTGAGTGCTTCTAAATTTTTAATGAGTGCTTCCAAACTTTTTAATGAGTGCGTCTGAAATTTTGCTAAGTGCGTCTGAAAATTTTGATTAGTGCGTATGTAAATTTGATGAGTGCGTATGAGATTTAAAAGTGCTCTGTTTTTCACCAACTTCATCTTCTTCCTCTGCAACTTTTTTTAACCTATTTTTTATGTTTAATCATCCTTCTTGAAACAAAATCGAGAGTATTTCGACAACTATTACGATTCATAATTGTTCATATGATTATTTTAATCCTCAGTTTTTTATTATTTTTAGATTTAAATACTGATCTTTACGTTTTCGTTCATTGTAATCGATTTTTTTTTGAATTGTGTAATCATTCTGAACATGAATCGATCTGAAAACGATGAAAAATCAGGGTTCAAATTAGTTCTGTTGTTACGATCTGAATCGATCTGTTCAAATTAGATTATTTTTTCCTATTGTGTATCCAGACATCTTGTTAATCTAATGACTGAGATTGCTTCTTACGCTTCTTACGTTAAGAAGCTTTATACGTTATCTCTCCCCATATATATTTTATATATTTTTCTTTTTAGAGAAAAAAATTATATAATTCCATTTCGATTTGGAAAATCAGTTTGGTTCGAAAGTCATAGCTTTAAATTTGATATGTATAGCCAATTACAATTACTTACAATCTATTAATATTACAACTTATTTGAACAGTAACCATGGCAAATATGTTATTTGTGTTTCTTTTGAGGGCATTACAATTACAATTATGACTTTTCACTTCTTCTTTTGTCTTATTGTACTTTTTTTGTTTTTATACGTGGCAACCATTTCGGTTTACTATGTGTGACAAGGCTTCTGCTTTTTGAATTGAGCCTCTGCTTAAACACGTGTCCCCATAATCATAGTTTTACAACACACGCGTACACCAACCTTCCACACAAAGAAAATTATATAACTGCCTTTCGTCTTATTTTTATCCTGACAGAAACTCAAAAAGACAAAGCTCAACACCTATTCTCTCTCCCACATAAACACACCCCGCTGCCTTCCACCGGACAACCACCACCGTTGGTTTGCCGGTCGACCCAGAACCAGGAACTACCTTTTCAGGATCGATATAAGTTGCATGCATATGTTTTGTTGCGTTGTGTTTATATTTCATTGCTTCTTGACCTGTTTTTTCCTGGGCGGCGTACCGGCACATCCAGATACTTGCGTGGTTCCATCAACTTCTGCCCAGCAGACATGAGTGATTATGTATGGCGGCTGCCTTATCTGTAGAGAGAGGAACAGGGAAAAAACAGATTTCTAGAGAGAGTAACATCAATACGAAGCTTGGGTTTTCTTTGAGAGAGAATGTAAGGTGATGTGCTATGGTGGACTGCTGGTGGAAGCTAGGTATGGTGGTGGGTTTATTGTGATGGTGTTGGGCTCCATGTTGTGGTGTAGAGAGGTTATATATATATATATATATATATATATATATATATATATATAGAGAGAGAGAGAGAGAGAGGCGAAAGAAATTAGAAATGTGTTTTAACTTCGAGGTATGTTATTTACACAATAACAAAAAGGAAGTTTGCACAGCCCTCTACGGCCCGTAGAGGGCTCTACGGGTCGTATAGGGGGTCAGTGTAATAAATGCTCAACCCTCTACGACCCGTAAAGCCCTCTACGGGCCGTAGAGGTGGGTTGGTCGAGTGCATTTAAACCCTAGACGGCCCGTAGAGGGCTCTACGGCCCGTAGGCAGTACGAGGTACGAGGTCATTGAATGAAGTGTCTGACATTCAGTGTGTCAGTCTGAAAAAGCTAACCCTCTACGGGCCGTAGAGGGCTATACGGCCCGTAGAAAACCAGGTTGTTGGGAGCATTAAACCCTATACGACCCGTATAGGCCTCTACGGGCCGTAGAGGGTCCAGATATATTCTTCTTCCTTGTCTTCTTTCTTCAGTTAACGAAAGAAAATATAAAAACGCGGTGCACAAAAATCCGATCGATTCCAAGCTACCACAATGTCTTCGGGTCACTACGGTAATGTTTCGGATGAATGGGAGCATTCGTTTAGCCTATCTCACGTCTCGGAAAGCCTTTTCGGAGCCGTGGTGGAACGTGGTGAGGAGGAGGTTATCTCCGTTGTTCGCTATGGTGACGAAAATGCACTACTCGATTTGAACCTGCTGCCCGATTTGAACCAGGAGTACGTAGAAGAACCGGGGTCATTTTACTTGCCTCCGCCAAGTCATCCACAGTACGAGGGAGGTGATAACGGTGGCGAGGAACCTGTCCCGGATGTTTCGTACGAAACGAATCAGGTGTGTTTATGAATTTGCACTTGTTTATAATTTAGACCCGTGTATATTTAGACTCGTATATTTAGGGTTTGTGAGATATTTAGACCCGTGTACATATTTAGACTCGTATATTTAGTCCCGTACCTAAATTTGTTTTAGGGTTTGTGAGATTTGAACTCGTATATATTAGTTGTTATTTGAACTCGTAGGGTTTGTGAGATTTGAACTCGTATATATTAGTTGTTATTTGAACTCGTAGGGTTTGTGAGATTTGAACTCGTATATATTAGTTGTTATTTGAACTCGTAGGGTTTGTGAGATTTGAACTCGTAGGGTTTATGAGATTTGAACTCGTATATATTAGTTGCTATTTGAGTCGTATATAAATTTTGCAGGTATTCAGGTCTCTTAAAGACCTCAAAGAGTGGGTTTATCAAAGAGCAAAAGAAAATGGTTACATTACCGTATTCGGACGTACTGTTTCTGAAGGCAGGGGGCCGAATAGGAGGGTAACATCGGCATGGATACGATGTGACCGTAGTGGCGTACATCATAGTGTAGCCACGGTTCGAAAGACGGGCAGTAAAAAATGTAATTGCCCGTTTCAACTAATAGGGAGATACCACTCCGGCCACGATGGTTATATTTTGGAGGTCCAAAACCAAACACATAATCACAAACCTTTCCAACACATCGAGGGTCACGCGTATGCTAGGAGGCTGGGTCCGGCCGAGTTAAAATTGGTGGATACACTTTATTTTCAAAATGTTACGCCAGTAGACATACATTCGGCCGTTAGAAAACAAAACCCGGATAGTCCCTGCATCTTAAGAGACATACATAACACAATAACCAAGGTTAAGCATTTGTTATACGGCGGCAGGACTCAAATGCAGGTATTATTATTATTATTATTATTATTATTATTATTATTATTATTATTACTTCTTTATTATTATTATCATTATTACTTCTTTATTATTATTTTTTAATTATTATTATTGCTATGCAGGTACTCGAAGCCACATTGGTGGAAAAAAAATTTGTTTACTTCACCCGGAGGAATGACTCGACAAATGCGATCGAGGATATTTTGTTTGTCCATCCCACCTCGCACAGGTTATGGCGTGCGTTCCCGCATGTGCTGATGATTGATGCGACCTATAAAACGAACGAGTATAAACTTCCGTTTGTTCAAGTTGTGGGTATGACATCAACATCCAAGTCGTTTTGTGTCGCCCATGCATTCATCTCCGGTGAAAAAAAGGATAACTACCTATGGGTGCTACAAAGGCTTAAAGAGTTGCTAGAAGATAGTACGGAGCCCCGTGCTATAATAACTGATTGTGAGAAAGCCTTGATGAATGCATGCGACATTGTATTTCCAGCAGCTTCGAAGTTGTTATGCAGGTATACATATTATTATTATTATTATTATTATTATTATTAATTATTTTTATTATTATTTTTTTATTATTATTATTATACATTCAGGTATCACATTCAACGAAATATATTGAAGCACTGCAGACAAGCCTTTGGAAATGCAGATTGGGAAATATTCGTGAAATCTTTTAAGCGATTATGTAGATCTTCATCTCCGGAATTTTATAGTCTCTGGTTAGACCGATTCTACAAACGACTATGTCAGGACGAACGAGCTGGTACATATTTTATTAATTTAGTTTAAAACGCATACATACACACATTAACAAATATCTTTTTTCTATCTTTTACAGGTGTTTTTGAATATATAGACCGGGTCTGGCTCCGTGACTACAAAGAAAGGTTTGTTTCTGCATGGACAGACACAAACTACAACTTTGGTCAGTATACGACCAACAGAGTTGAGAGCCAGCATGCAAGGTTTAAGATGCACATTAAGGGGGCTAACAACTCACTCCACAAACTTGTGATGATTGCAGACGATGTTGCAACGTCACAAGAGAGGGCAATAAACCACTCGTTTGAAGAGAGTTTATCTGTGAAAAAGGTGCACCATGACATACCTCTTTTTGAGGACCTACTCGGTAAAGTTTCCCATGCAGCGATCGAGAAGTTGATAAAAGAGATAACAAATATAGAGAGGTTGAAGGAACGAAAAATGAGTTGTGGTCACCAGCTTTTCACGAGTTCTGGGTTGCCGTGTGCATGTCAATTAGATTCGTATATAAATAAAGGTAATACCATTACTTTATTATTATTACTATTATTATTATTATTACTACTACTACTACAACTATTATGTTTATGTTTATGTTTATGTTTATGTTTATGTTTATGTTTATGTTTATGTTTATGTTTATGTTTATGTTTATTGAATACAGGAATAAAAATACAGCTGTCCGAAATAGACGTCTTCTGGACACGACTGAATTACGAACCGGAAGTAGTATGGGGGGAACGTGACCTTGCGAGTGAGTGGGAGATAGTCAAAGAGACACTGATGTCTCAATCACCACGCGTTCAAAGAAATATGTTGTCAAAAATAAAGTCGGTGGTAAATCCAAGTATGACTGACACTCAACCTCCTGAGGTACAAAAGAATACTCGCGGGCGCCCAACTACAAAATTAAAGAAAAAAAACAGCAGGAGGATGCGCAAGAAGATGTTAGTATTATTATTATTATTATTATTATTATTATTATTATTATTATTATTATTATTATCCATTGTAGGAAGACGAGCCTGTTAGAAGACGTAGGCCATCAGACCCGGGTAAAGATAAAATGAGAGTGTGTAGCAAAAAGTATCCACTCTTAGTAGGGGACAGGTACATAAATAACTATTTATACATACATACATATGTACACATCCCCTAATCATGATTTCCCAATGTTTGGCGGTGACAGGTATAAATTTGTGCTTAGACAATTTAAGCATCAGATTGATCCCCTTTATCGACGGTTTGTCACGCATATTCAAAATGTTCAGCCAGACGGTAACTGTGGGTTCCGATCTGTAGCTTTGGCTTTGGATATGGAGGAGGAAGACTGGGATTTGATCCGCCACCTTCTTAAAGAAGAGATGATGGGTCAATACCATGAGGATTGGTACGAGATTTTGAACCAATTCGACGATAACGGTTTCGCCCGCATATACTCGTCCTTAGATTGGACGGGAGTCGGGAACACACCTAATTCAAAGTGGATGGAGATGCCTTTGACTGGATTAGTGATTGCTCAGGCATTTGGTGTGGTCCTTCAATTCTTCAGTCCTCTTGGAACGAGCACATTCTTCCCTATTCACAAGCATCCTCAAAGCGTGCCAGAACATCAGGTCATTTCGATGGCCTTCGTGAACGGCAACCACTTCATCATGCTAAAGCTAACAGACGACGCTCCGATGCCTTATCCGAATGGAACATGGAGGCGTTGGGTAGATGTAAATCACAACCCATGGTTAGCACTATACAGGGATCGTCTTGATGAGGGGCGTAGGCTATCTCAAAGAGATCCAGAGTTGTTTGACCTAACAGGCTGTCCTGATTCTTCTGATAGTTCGGTGTAAATTTGTTTTTATAATGTATAATGATTTATTAAATACATTTTTTTATTTTTTATTATTATTTTACATATACAATATGAAATGAAAACGTTATTTTATAAAAAAAAACCTATACCACCTAATTAAAACTAACAAAATTTAAAAAAAACAAAACTTCTATTGGGCCGTAGAGGGCTCTATGGGCCGTAGAAGAGATTTATCTACGGCTCGTAGGGCCCTATACGACCCGTAGGCTTCTGGGACAAGCTCGTAGACACCATCTATGGCTCGTAGAGGCCATTGAGCCTACGAGCCGTAGAGGCTTCTACAAGCCGTAGGCAAAAAATTTTTATTTCTAAAAAAATTGTAAAGTTTATAAAAAGTTAATCAGTAGTTTTTTAAAAAAAATTGGAGTCTACGACCCGTAGGGGTCCCTACGGGCCGTAGACTAGGATTTTTTTTAAAAAAATTTGGTTTTCAGTTATATGTTATATATAAAATTTCTGGATAATATACCAGCGAACTGGTAGCCCAGATGGTTTGTATGTTTGTGTATATAACGTGTGTTTGATAAAGTGCCCGGGTTCGATCCTTGTTCCAACCATTTTTTTTATAGTTATCTACGGCCCGTAGAGACCTATACGGGCCGTAGGTAAGTTTTTAAAACCTCTATGAACAGACGATCTGTTTCATTTGCCACACCAAAGAAAAAAACCCAACCCTAACCCCCCTCTGCCCCCTTTCAACTGCTACCGCCACCACCACCCTAAACCACCACCACCACGACCGGCCCACCACTGCAACCACCACCACCACCCGAATCCGACCACCAAAACCCTAATTTCAACCCGAATCCATCCCCCATTTTCGAAACAGGTTTTTTTTTCAGTTAATTATAATTAGTTTTTATGTTTTAATTAGTTAATTGTTGTAGATTATTGTTGATGGTTGTAGATAATTGTTGATTTTAGTTTTTTTTTTTTTCATTTTTTTTCAGTTTTTTTCAGATTTAGGGGTTTAGGGGTCGATTTTTTTCAGTTTTTTTTTTCTGTTGTTGTTGATTGTTGTTGATTGTTGTTGATTGGGTTTAGCGAGTATAATGTTATTAGTTTTGGCGATTCTTTTGAATCGCCAAAAACTATATAGTTTTGGCGATTCTTTTGAATCGCCAAAAACTATATAGTTTTGGCGTTTCTTTTGAATCGCCAAAACTAATATAGTTTTGGCGTTTCTTTTGAATCGCCAAAACTATATTAGTTTTGGCGATTCTTTTGAATCGCTAAAAACTATATAGTTTTGGCGATTCTTTTGAAACGCCAAAACTATATTAGTTTTGGCGTTTCTTTTGAATCGCCAAAACTATATTAGTTTTGGCGATTCTTTTGAATCGCCAAAAACTATATAGTTTTGGCGATTCTTTTGAAACGCCAAAACTATATTAGTTTTGGCGTTTCTTTTGAATCGCCAAAACTATATTAGTTTTGGCGATTCTTTTGAAACGCCAAAACTATATTAGTTTTGGCGTTTCTTTTGAATCGCCAAAACTATATTAGTTTTGGCGATTCTTTTGAATCGCCAAAAACTATATAGTTTTGGCGATTCTTTTGAAACGCCAAAACTATATTAGTTTTGGCGTTTCTTTTGAATCGCCAAAACTATATAGTTTTGGCGATTCTTTTGAAACACCTTAATTATAGAAACGCCCTAACTAACTATATATTCTTTGATTTTGCAGTTATGGCAGATTTTCTAGACGAGCAGTACATGGGCGAGGAGGAGGAGGAGCAGCAGCAGGAGGAGGATGAGGCCGCGGTGCAGGCGGGGGCTGCCATGGCAGGGGGTGACTTGTCAGGCTATGAGCATTGCAGTTTTCTGCGAGTCGATTACCCGGGTGCCAGATTTCATAGGTTGAGGAAGAAGAAGATTGGAAAGGCGCGTGGGATTTCTTGGGACGCGCTTCGGGAGTGTAGGGGTGCTGAGGCGATTGCCCGAAAGTGGATCCCGGAAGGGAGCCCACTGGACAGGTTTTTCGACGACTTTTGCGCGCCGTCCCATAAGCCGTTGGTGATAGAGTTTCTATCCACCTTTCGGTTTCGCCCGCCCACCGCCGGATCGTCGGACGCCGGATCGTCGGGCGCCGGATCGTCAGGCCGCCCACCGAGGGATATTGAGTTTTCCATACTCGGCGTTGAGTATGGTTATTCTCTAGATGAGTGGGCTACGCACATCCGGTGGTACACTCGCGACGACCTTGTAGAGGTATTAATATTATTTTTATTTTTATTCTTATTATTTTTGTTTTTGTTCTTATTCGAAATGTTAATGTTAATGTTAATGTTCAGGATGTCTACACTAGGGCGGTGACTACTGTCGCTGATGACGTCCTCTATGCGTGGTGGCCCACCATTGGTGGTCCCGAGTTCGGCAACCCGGCACAGAAGTATTATTATTATTATTATCATCATCATTATTATTATTTTTCAATATCTTTGTTCTGATTATTATTACTATTATTATGCTGTGCAGGGAGAGGTGTGACAGGGCATCCAACATTCGTCACCCCGTAGTTCGTTACATTCACCGTTGCATTACTTATTCCCTAACGGCACGGGGGAATAGTAACGAGCGGGTGACGAAGACGGACCTGATGTACCTGCATTGCATACTCACCGGCACACCGATTGCCTTGCATCGGGTCATGGCCGAGTTTTTTGCCTCCTTCCCCCATAAGCCGTTGAAGGGAGGCATCCCATGCGGGGGGCTCATCAGCAAGATTGCTGAGCGCTGCGATGCCGTGAAGTATTACGGTTATGTTAACCGTAATCGGTTTCCGTCACTACCGCCCAGGTATTTCGGTTATTAATGTTATTATTATTATTATTATTATTATTATTATTATTATTATTATTATTAATGTTAATGTTTATGAGTTTCTTTCAGCCCAATAGGTCTACCCACGATGAAGGCTATGCTTTGTGCGGCGAAGAAGGCGAAGACGCCGGATCATGATGAGTTCCACTATCTGATTGGTCCCGGTGGCGTGGAGTTTGTGCATGAGCCGTTAGTACATCAGGGCCTTAGAGGTATTATTATTATTATTATTATTATTATACTTATTATTATTATTATTATTATTATTATTATTATTATTATTATTATTATTATTATTATTTGGGAAACTTGTAGACAACTTGTGTTGTCTGGTTTGCCTAAAAACAGGGGAAACTCTGCCCAATTTTTTTATAAAATCCTGGAATATTATTATTATTTATTAATTATTTATTGTTATCCATTGCAGGTGATGCTGTGGAGGTCGGGTTGCAGTTTGTGCATGAGCAGGAGGGGGCGGTCTTAGGGACGTCGAGATGCCTCAGCAGCAGCCTGAGGACGTGCAGATACCGGCGCGCGTTTATCACTCTCTTAGGTTGCCTGCTGATGTTAGGGCGGACGTTCGTGCGGCTGCCGACGAGGCTGTCGAGATGCGTGCGTGGCGTCAGCAGATGGACACCTGGCGTCAGCAGCAGGACACCTGGCGTCAGCAGCAGGACACCTGGCGTCAGCAGCAGGACACCGATACGCGTCAGTGGCGTGATCGGCAGGACGACGCGATGCGCTGGTTGATTGCTGGCCAGCAGGATATGTATCGCCACCTAGGCATGCAGGCTCGTGTCCCACCGACTTTAGGGACCAGCACGCACGAGCCCGTGACGTCCTCCCAGCAGCCCGAGACGTCTTCGCAGCAGCCCGGGACCGCGCCGCCGACTGACTCTACGATGTTTTATTTCTGATCATCTTATGTATTTAAACAATCTTTATTTTGAACGCTTCTGTTAACTTTTAGTTTTATTTTTTTGCGTATATAAACGATTAGTTTTATTTTGAACGTTTCTGTTAACGTTTATTTTACACGCTTATCGAGACGACGTTGGTTTATATTGGTTTATGTTATAAACAATTGTGTTCACGTTTTACATGCTTGTGTTAATGTATTACACGCTCGGGATTAATTATTACATAATTAAAATGATTTAAAAAAAAAACCCTATCTACGGGTCGTATAGACCTATACGGGCCGTAGAGGCTGCCTAAGACTGGTTTATGTTATATTAAAACTTTCCAACTAAGAAACCAGCGAACTGGTAGCCCAGATGGTCCCCATATACTTAATAAGACTTTGTGTGTGTGTTTGTGTGATAATGTGCCTAAGATCGAACCTCGTCCCAAACGTTTTTGGTTTTTTTTTGTCTACGACCCGTAGGGGCCTATACGGGCCGTAGGCACCATAAAACATCAATCTTCTCCTTCTTCATTCTCAAAAATAATAAGACTACTTCTACGAGCCGTAGAGGCCTCTACGGCTCGTAGGCAATCATTACCAATGATTGTATGATTACCAATCATTGGTAATGAGTACCTACGAGCCGTAGAGGCCTCTACGGCTCGTAGAAGTCTGAAAAAATTGGCTCTACGACCCGTAGAGCTCTCTACGACCCGTATAGGGTTGTCTGAATAAAATTACTACTTGTGCAAATATCCGGAGCCTTAACTTCACGTCTAACATGCTTAATTGATATCTTTTTAACTTTATATCTGCACCTCTACATACACACACATACACCGCTACGTCGTCTGAAACTCGATTCGGTTTATAGTAGAAGTAATCAAAATGGAAGGAAGGGTACAAATGAAGCTGTGTATTAACTTTTTACATTATTTAATAAAATCTATACATATAATAAACCAAAGCCATTTTAATGTCATGGCACTCAAAGAGGCATTCTCTTTCTTGAGTGTGCCATGTGTCATCCCATGTGGCATTGAGATATTTTAGGAAAAAAATAATTTAAAAACAAAATTGGCTTTTTCACTCTCATGTTTCCTCCCATAATTTTTAAACGTTAATATCTTTAATATACGAGATTTTTTAAAGAAAAAAATTATACCAAATTAACGAGCGTTTTATTATCTTTCCAACGAGTACCATAGTGTTATTTAATGACATGACACTCAAAGAGACATTCTCTTTCTTGAGTGTGTCATGTGTCATCCCATGTGGCATTCAGATATTTTAGGAAAAAAATAATTTAAAAACAAAATTGAATTTTTCACTCTCATGTTTCCTCCCATAATTTTTAAACGTTAATATCTTTAATATACGAGATTTTTTAAATGAAAAAAATTACACCAAATTAACGAGTGTTTTATTATCTTTCCAACGAGTACCATAGTGCTATATAAAAACGGAGAAATTTTTTTTGTGGGGTTTTGTTCATACAGGAAAAAAAACACAAAGTGTTCAGGTAAATCATTAATCATGTATAGACAAGTCACTAATTATGTTTAAATCAGTAAATATGAAAAAAAAATCAACCAGAGCCGAATAGGTTAATAGAGTTATACGTTGTTTTAAGTTAGGTATCAATATTAGTATTGTTAGAGTTGTACATTTGTTTAGTCTTTAGGATAGGTGTTAATATTAGAGTTACGTTAAAGTTCTACATTCTTTTAGGTTAGGTGTTAGCATTGCAGTTGTACATTGTTAATTTGTTTTAGGTTAGATATTAATATTAGAGTTATACATCAGTCTATTTTATATGTAAAACTGATGTATCATGTTAAATTTCTCAACCCGGGACGATCCCGGGGTATAATCTAGTTAGTTAATATGAGTAATAATAATTTATTTAGTTGGGCAAATAGCGTATTATCAAACTTATAGTAATTATAATATGATAAATCTAAAAAAAAAAATCACGACACAAAGGTAAATATCGTATTTTTTTCGCAGCGGTAACAAAAGCCGTAAGGAATCTAACCATACGTCGCATCATGTGCAAGCTCTAATCACTTTCACTAACCATCCATGTTCACATCAGAATGTAATGTGAAATGTGCTGGTTTAAGAACAACACCGCTACCAAAAGGATCAAAAGCATCATACTAGAAAATGAAAAATACCAAGTCTACACATAAATATAAAAAAACAAAATCGGGTAACCCATTGCGTGGAACTACTCCGTTACGCAACGAAGGTCAGCCCAGTCGCTTTGTCGACCCAGGCGCATCGCGCCGTATTTGATACCCCTAGTTCATAATTGTATATATCATAAAAAAATGGCACACTTGAACAGTGTCCAACCCACTTAAATTACAAATATGCCCTAATTGATAAAATACTAAAGTAACTTATGACGTGTTTCTTGCTGCTCCTTTTCTTTGACACCTGCCACTTTCCTCTGTTACACTCTCCCTTTTACCTTCTTCTAGCTAATTGAACATACTAATCCTTTTACCTTCTTCTTCAGCGTTCAACATACTTCCAGAGGTAAAGTTTATCACCGTTTCACTTATTTTGTTAACTACTTCCATACCTCCTACTCTTAAAATATATATGTACTAATAAAGTTAGCTTTCTTTTAACAAAAAAAAACAATCAGTAAATGGGATTCAAACATTGAATTTGAAGCGGCCACTGATTTGTATTTATTTCATACAATAGTTATTTAAAATTTTATTAAATGTTTAAAACACTAAAAATAACCCACCTAATTGAAATAATTGTCTGACCCCTTTTTTTTTTTTTTTTTGGCTCTAACAGCAGCTCTTCCTGTGTATATACCATCTACTCTTTGAGTTGAAGTTATTCCCAACTTAGCTTTACAATGGGTTAGTGGTTACCTTTTCTACCTTTGAGTTTCCTATTATCTTTATACTAATAGGTTGTATTGTGGCTGCTTTATATGTATTGGGATTTGTTTTATGCTATAAAAATCAGAGGCATAACCCGATTAAAACCATTTTTATAGCAATATATAAAGAACAATATAAAAAACATACAGCTTTTCCTGTCACTACACTCACTCATGGTTAAATTGAGGTTACTGTATTGGGATTTGTTGTTGATAAAATTAGGCATTAGGCTGTTAAAGGCTGCCACAGCACAATAGTTCAGTACACTTAAATAAATCTTTGTTAACCTTAGATAGGTAGTTAATATGGTATATTAGAATTACTTACTCATGGAAGACAATACAAGCGTATTGCGTGTACGTGGCAAGCGACCTGTAGCGGAATCTGAAACTGACTTGGCTGCTGAATCTGCTGTGTCTAGCACTATAGGTTCCACATGTCTGCAGCCTCTTTCAAAGAAACGTGCGTCTCTGTTAGCTAACAGGGTACGTATCATAGATGCTGATGCGCAGGCATCAACATCATCTACTTTTCTGCCAACAGGTCAGCCATCTGCTACATTTGTTACGCCACCATACATTGACGTGGGTGATTGTTGTCATGTATGTGAGTACTGTGGTGCTCGCTTCTGGTTTGCGGAGCATGTCAGGCCTTACTCACCCAGTGGTCAGCTTAGATATCATCAGTGCTGTAAGGGTGGTGATGTTAGATTACGTCATCCACAAGATCCTCCTCCTTCCATAAAAACGCTTTTTTGTTCACCTGATTTCCTAGGTCACATTCGCGCCTATAATTCCATGTTTTCTATGACTTCCTTCGGCGCAAGCGTTGATGAATCTATAAATCTTAGGCCCGGTCCTTATGTATTTAGAGTTAGCGGACAGATTTGCCACCGTCTTGGCTCACTACTTCCAGATCCTGGTACACAGCCACGTTTTCTACAAATGTATGTATACGATACAGAAAGTGAGCTTTCTAACAGACTATCTTTTTTTGGCGAACATGGTACATCATCTTTAAATACCGACACTGTTGAACTCTTATCACGTACACTGGATGAATGTAACGACTTAGTAAAACTTTTCCGAACTGCCAGAGATCTTTGTCTTCGACAGGATATCCCTGCCTTCTCTATCCGTTTATATAGTGGTAGTAGGGAGGTTCGTTACGATATACCTGCTGCTGGAACAATTGGAGGAATTGTTTACGGAAACACGTCCACGTCAACAGATTTTGATATAATTATTCGTGCCCAAAATAATACCGCACAACGTGTTAGTAAACTGCACCCTTCCTATATGTCGTTGCAATATCCTTTGCTTTTCCTCTTCGGGGAGCAAGGTTGGAGTCCTCAACTCCGACTACGTGACAATGGTTCCCGTAATCGCAACTTGACAATGGATATGTACTACAGCTATCGTATTCATGATCGTGCTCATACGTACAGTCTTCTTCTTCGGGGCGGCCGTCTTTTCCAACAATTCTTAGTTGATGCATATCTTTGCGTTGAACAGGGGCGCTTCGACTACATTCTTAGGCAAAAGTCACGATTACGTAACGAGTATTTACAGGGTGTTCATGATGCTATCGAGCGCGGCGATTCAAGAGGCCACGACATTGGGAAACAGATCATATTACCTTCTTCCTTTACCGGGGGCCCACGGTACATGTACAAGCATTATCAGGATGCGCTAGCAATCTGTCGCGTCCACGGTAACCCCCAGTATTTTATAACTTTTACATGCAATGTAAAGTGGCCAGAAATTCAAAGATATATGACTGCATTTTCACCCCTTACTGCCCAAGATCGACCTGATATCATCTCTAGAGTTTTCAAATTAAAGGTTGACGCATTTATGCAGTATCTTAGGTCTGGTACTCCCTTTGGTGAGGTTGCAGCAGGTAACTTGACTGTTAACTTTTACAGCTCCCTTTTCCCTACACTGTTACCTATATAACTTCTCTATTCGTTACTATTTCCAGATCTCTATACCATTGAATTTCAAAAGAGGGGCCTCCCTCATTGCCACACTTTGTTATGGGTAAAGGCACCCTTCAAGATTCAGTCAGCTGCGCAAATTGACACATACATTTCTGCTGAAGTTCCTAACCCTTCTGAGGATCCTCAGCTCTACCGTATTGTTTCAGAGTTGATGTTACATGGTCCCTGTGGACTTGTCAGGCCAAATTCACCCTGTATGGCTAACAGTGTATGTTCAAAACGTTTCCCCGACGCTTTGAATCTGTAACGAGATTTGATAACAATGGCTACGTCCTTTATAAAAGAACACCAGGTGGGTATACCGTCATAAAAAATAACGTCACAATGGATAGTACATTTGTTGTTCCATACAATAGAAACTTGCTTCTTCGCTTCAATGCACATATAAACGTTGAATATTGTGGCTGGAATATGCTCATCAAGTACTTATTCAAGTACATTTCTAAAGGAACTGATCGGATTCGTTTCACTGTTACTAATAAACTAGCAAGTTCCACTGCTACCCAACGTGATTCCTCTGTTGTTAACGAAGTAAAAAACTTTACTGATGGTCGTTTTATTTGTCCTCATGAGGCTTCTTGGCGGATACTTGACTTTCCCATTCATTGTAGGCATCCGCCAGTACAAGTACTTTCAGTTCACCTTGAAAATATGCAAAACCTTCAATTCAAAGATCGCGATCATTTACAAAACATTGTTGACAACGCTTTCATGAAAAGAACGACGTTAACGGAGTGGCTGGAAAAAAACAAATTCGATCCCGAAGGGCGCCATCTTCGTTACATCGATTACCCTACTGAATATAGATGGGACTTATCATCTAGATCCTGGAAGCGTAGAGTGTCACCTACAACTGCATCTATCGGAAGACTTATTTACATCCACCCTTCATCTGGTGATGCATTTTATCTCCGCATGTTACTTAATCACCAAAAAGGTTGTCGTACTTTTTATGATATTCGCACCGTGCACGACGAGGTATGTACAACATACCGAACTGCTTGCGAAAAGTTAGGTTTACTAGACGACAATCGAGAATGGGAGCATGCTTTTACTGATGCAGCCTCATGGGCTACTGCTAAGGAGTTACGCGCTTTGTTCACTCATATGCTCCTTTTTTGTGAGGTTCCAAATCCTTTGCAGCTCTGGATAACACACTGGCGTTCTATGTCTGATGACATGCTATACAACATCCAACATAGTACCAACTTCCATCAAACATTTGCTACCGACGACGACATGCAACAGTACACGTTGTTAGAGCTACAGATGCTTCTAAATGCCGCCACCACGCCCTCTTCACTTGAAAATTTTGGTTTGCCATTACCGCGACCAAACCTGCTTTCCTCCCTAAACAATCGCCTCTTAATGGAAGAAAAGAACTATGACATCCATAAAATTGCTATCGAACATGAAAGTCTTCGAAACGCCCTTAACGCAGAACAAAATCGTATCTACGACTTTGTCATTAATTCAAATAGGCAAAAAAGGCAGGTTTTGTTGTTTGTTTATGGCCATGGTGGTACTGGCAAAACATACTTATGGACAACAATAACATATGCACTACGTTCAACAAGCCAGGTAGTGTTAACTGTTGCTGCATCAGGAATTGCTTCCTTACTATTACCGTCTGGTCGTACTGCACATTCTAGATTCAAGATACCGTTAGATTTAACAGATGAATCTATATGTCACATAAAAAAGAACACACAACTTGCTAATCTTTTGGGCGAGACTTCTCTCATAATATGGGATGAGGCTCCTATGAGTGATCGTCGATGCTTTGAAGCTTTAGACAAGACTTTAAAAGACATACTTGATGTCCCAAATACTCCATTCGGTGGAAAATCATTGCTCCTAGGTGGTGATTTTAGACAAACACTCCCAGTGAAACCTAAGGCTTCAAAAACAGAGGTTATAAATTCTTCGCTAACAAAATCATACCTGTGGCCAAATTTCAAAGTTTGCCTGTTAACTGAAAACATGCGCCTTCACCGTCCAAATCTTACTGATAATGATAGATCTGACATAGCATGGTTCTCAAATTGGCTTCTTAGCGTGGGTGATGGTAACCTTGGTGAACCTGTAACAGCATCTGATTTTGATACAAAAACCATCGCCATTCCTTCTAAATTCCTATTTTCGTCAACAAATACTCCCCTGTCATCACTCATTGATTTTATATACGACGATGACACGTTAAAAAACCCATCAATCTCAAAACTCTCTGACAAAGCCATCATTTGTCCAAAAAATAACATTGTCGACGAAATCAATGACATGGTACTGCATTTATCTGGAGGTAGTACAGTATCTTACCTAAGTTCAGATTCAATGGTTCCCTATGCCAACGATAGAGGTGATACAGAAACACTTTACCCTGTTGAATACCTAAACATGCTCAATTTTAATGGTATTCCCCCTCACCAGTTACTGCTAAAAGTTAACATCCCAATCATATTGCTAAGAAACATAAACCAAACCACCGGTCTATGCAACGGAACACGACTACTTATAACACGTCTTCTACCAAAAGTCATAGAGGCACAGGTAATAACAGGCACAGCTGTCGGTTACCGTGTGTACATACCACGTATCACATTCGTTCACAATGACAAAGAGTTACCTTTTGTTTTTAAAAGAAGACAATTTCCTGTGAAGGTCTGTTACGCAATGACAATTAACAAAAGTCAAGGCCAATCACTTAATAAGGTGGGCATTTACTTACCTGAACCCGTTTTCAGTCATGGACAACTATACGTTGCTTTATCAAGGGCCACCTCACTTCATGCATTAAAAATTGTCCTCATACCAGAACATAAACATTTACCATGCCAAACAAAGAACATTGTCTATCACGACTTTCTAAGAAATATAACAGTAAACCAGGTAGGTGACCACCCTAGAAATCTCACATCCTATAGATTCTAACATTTGCTAATATAACTTGTACACTCACTTCTACAATATCTCAATTGTTATATGCAGCTTACTTTAGACATCACTGTTGAACACTAAATGATTGTTACTTACAATAATGGTTTCTCATGCAGCTGTAGCTTTGCAATACAAACCTCTTAATACAGTTGAGCCACATGACGCAGCAGACCCAATTGAAGTTAAAATACTGAGGACATGGATAACTGATGGATATAGGGCTGAGCGTTGCTATCTGTTGATTGACAAAGAGGTATATTCACAACTTTAAAGGTGCCTTCTATTTTTTTCCCCTTTATATTACTTACAATAACAACATTTGTTTAAAATCTTTCACAGGGAGGCGTCATCCAGGCAATTGTAAACCCAGGCGATGAAAGATACATAGAATCACAGGTTGCGACATCCTCATGCTACCGTATCGTTGACTACTTATCCATTACTACCAGATCCTACATAAGTATCCTTCAGCATCCTGCAATGGTTAAGTTGTCCAGGGGAACAACTATTACTCAGATACCAGACACCAACTTCCCTGATACCTACTTTGATTTCCTACCACATGAGCGCCTACACGAGCGTGCAGCTGCCCGGTCACCCCTCACAGGTATATACAGCTTCCAAGCACTAAATTACTAATAGTATAAACACCATACCAACATTGTTTCTTCTACACTTTTAGACTACATCGCAAGGTTCAATTGCATTATCACCGATAGGAAAACTCCAACAGGAAAACTCTTATTAAAGTTACAAGTAGAAGACACAAGGTATTCAGTTTTATACATCTACATATTGCCTATAACAGAAATTTTACCTAAA
This sequence comes from Ambrosia x helenae, assembly GCA_030844895.1. Taxonomy (NCBI): domain Eukaryota; kingdom Viridiplantae; phylum Streptophyta; class Magnoliopsida; order Asterales; family Asteraceae; genus Ambrosia; species Ambrosia x helenae. The sequence goes on from CM061225.1 coordinate 92,760,048, forward strand.
CTTTCTACACAGGGCAAAATTCACTGAAATAGCTCTTTGGCAAGATGCTACAAAACCAATCAACAGGCAATCACTTACCACCTCACCTTTCCCAGCTATTATTGCAGTAACCTCACTTAGGGTGTCAACACGCAACAACATGTATCAGCTGGCTTCTACTCCAGCAACCCACTTGTACCTGAACCCTCCTATTAACCTAGCAAAGGAAATCGCCACAAGGTACCAATAAAAACTTAATTTAAACAGTTTAATCTTCTTTATATTTCACTAAATAAAAGTAAATGCACATATCACAGCTTCACTGATAGGTTCAACGCTGTAACAATTCAAACGAGGAACATGATTACTCTACATGATCTGCTAGAACAAAACACAGCGGAGCATCTACAACAACGCTTTGTTTGCAACGCATGGATAAGCAACTGGAACGAAAAAAAAATCATGGTACTACAGGGGCTGCAAGAAATGCAACAAAAAGGTTGAAAAAAGAGCCGGCATTTGGACTTGTAGCAACCACCCAAAAGAAGAGGAATATGCTTATGTGTAAGTAAATGATATATTAAATACTATAAAGAAGACTACTGCTGTGTTACTAACCTCAAATTATACTTGCTAAAGGTATTGTATTAGCGGAACATTAACGGATAACACAACAAATGCAACCGCCATACTCTTTGATGCAGCAATGGAATCATTTGTAAACAAAACATGCAGTGAAATGATCCACCTGTACACTGACAAAGATACCATACCAGAACCAATACAGGAGTTAAAAGGGCAACCCAAAATATTTGAGGTCTACTTCAACAAACAGTCATACACACAATCCACACAACTAGTCATCAACCGAATCCTTAAAAAAACCATCCCTAACATTGAAGAATGCAGCTAGTCAACTTTTCCACTAGGTATCATGTAACACCCCAACCGATGGCGGAAACATCGGGATGTCACGTATTGATGATTGTTCAGTAGCTCATGGTGAATAATAAATTCCATTAATTGATTTAAATGAATTACATACAATTGTTCTAGAATTTGTACATCAAATTGAGTAAAACTATACACATATCTTCAAGCATCAATTCAAATCTTCAAGCAAATAGAACCTGAAACATGTTAAGTTGAAAATGTTTTTGGGTCAACAAAAGTTGGTGAGAATTACATAGGTTTTGATAATAGAATAAAATTGTTGTGCAATTCATGTGTCATGGCAATCTAGTCCATATGCGAAAACATACTAGAAGTAAATCGAGTGCATAATCAACCTTGTTGACTGTTGTAATTGTGGTACATCCCATACGCTCATGGTTCACTCGTTTATATTGCAGTAACAAACACCCACGTAACCTTTGTAGGAGGCACGTATCCGGGTGGGATTGTCAGTCCAATAGATCTATCAATGTATACCGTTTGGCTGATGAATGTTTATGCTAGAATTGTGCTTACCCTAGTCATGTTCAAGACATAATGCAACATAGAAATACACATAGACACATTGATGATTGAATTGCATAAATAATGTTGTAACATGTTTCACCCCAAAAATGGTGATAAATAGAAAAAGGGGCTGTGTAAAACTCACCTTAGCAAAATGTTGTATTTGTTGATAAATAGAATAGTGTGTTGCCCAAATATGTCAAGTATCACCCTATAATAAGGTAATAAATATGTCTAAGTCTATCAAGTCTACAAATGTATAAGTTTCTAGGGCTTCGAATTGGGGATAAATGCTTGTTTGATTAATATCAAAAATGTTTGATAATTGAGAGAAATTTAGTAAATAAATAACCAAAAATCTTTTTATGAAATTTAAATTTAGGATGGTCACAATAATGTGTTTAAAGTACAAAAATAATTTTTATAAAATTATTTTCTTTAAAATAGATTATTAAATCTATTTATTACAAATTGTCAAACTTTAACTTTAATAATTAAAAATTACTAAAATTAAATAATTATCAGTTTAAAAATTATATTTCTGTTCTAAATAATCAGAAATAATTTGTATAAAATTTTGGTGCAAAAATATTAAAAATTGGATTTATTATGATTTAATTATGATTAAAACTAACAAAAATTGATTAAAAATATAAAATAAATGATTTTTCAGAAATAAAAATCATTTCTGAAAAGCTTAATGTTATAAAAACTCAGGATAATTTTTGTGGAAATTAATAAGATCGTTTTGATATTTTTATAGATTTTTATAAATAAAATAGAATAAACTTGATTTATTTATTATTTATATTAAATAAATAAATTTTTGAAAACTAAAAATTGTAGGTGGAACATTTATATCAGATTAACTAAAAGTAATTTTTTTTAGAATTTATAAAAAGGTTTTAATAATTAAAAACGAATTTACAAGATTTAATGTATAATATATATAATTAGTTTGATTGAAAAAAAATAGATGGAAAAGAGGTGTGGCAGCCGGGTTTCGAACCCGCGTCTGCTGGGTAACAAAGCCACAACACAACCACTTGGTTTAGACATGTGGTTGTGTTTTGATTCAGTTTGTTTAAATTATATACGTTAACTAATCTTGGTGTTCTTCCCCAAATCGAGCCCTAGATTTCCCAATTGGCCAATCTACACAACATCAATCAAATTAAACTTAGGGTTACTGTTGTGTAGGTGCCGATAAACAAAACCCATAAAAAAATATTCAACTTACAGACACGATTCGTATACGGATGGTTGGTCAACTCTAAAAGTCAAAACGCGAAGAACATCACTAAAACAGAAGATTTTAAGTGGAGTTGGGGATGGAGAAAGAGATAATGGCGAGTTAGGATGGTTTGTGAACATCCAATTTATAGGGAACGAGTCTGAATTGTTAATTTGGCATAGTTGACCTCGCTTTAATGTTTTGACGCGTCATATGACAATAATTGGTATGTATTAAACGCTAATTGAACGTGTAATGATAATTGATAGGCCGTTAATCACGAATCAATGGTCAAAACAGGGTTAATATGCGTTAATTAGGCCAATTAAATTGGTCAAAAAAAGAAGAAAAAGAAAAAAATAAAAAAAAGAAACCTGCTGCTGTTGTTCGTGGAAAATGGAAGGAAAAAGGAGAAATGAAAGGGTGCTTTTATACATTAATTGTTGGGTTAAAGTCATCACAAAGGTGTGGAGCAGATGGCTAGTTCTGCGTGAGTGTGTGTGATGTGATCCGGGTTCGATACCCAGCAGGGGCGCACCTTTTTTTTTTGATTAAAACGGAAATAGGAGGGGTTGGTTAGCTGTTGGGCCGGGTTTGTTCTTGGGCTGGGTATCTGTTTGGGCTTCAGCAAACATAAGAAGGTTTAAGGTGGGCTTGGTGTGGTTGCTTGGGTCAAGAATGTTTTAACCAACTAGTTTTATTGTTTCAACATTATTATGTATTATTATTATTATTATTATTATTATTATTATTATCCTTTATATATATATAAATATATATATAAATAAAATGCTACAAAATAATTAAATGTAAATTTTAATACTAGAAATTGTCGTTTAATTCAAATTATACGTAACGTATAATTATTAAACGCGAATGTTACAGTCTCCCCTACTTTTAGGAACTTCGTCCCGAAGTTAAAGGAAGACACTAGGTTAGCAATTGGTTGACTACCGAAGACCTTGATAAAATTTCACACTACCTTAATGTACCTGTAAATTCATGATTACGTTCTGGACCGTAATTACCAATTTACCTTACATTAGGGTTTTGTGTCCTTTTATGACTTTACCGATTGTTGAGCAGGTCTGATAGTCCCCACCAGTCGTTGAGCAGGTGGTAGGGCCTCTCCCGACTGTTGGAAAGACATGATGACCTCCACCAATCGTTAAGTAGGTTGTTTGGTAGTCAACTAATTGTTGTATAAGTAAGCTAGTATGATTATAGATATAACAATCAGTTCACATTCAAACAAGCATGCACACAGATGTTATGATAATACTTGTATTTATTATTTGAATAAAAAGTGTCAATACATAGAATTAAAGAGGAAAATAGACATTAATCAAATGGTGGAGTTTGTGGTTAAGTAGCTGGAGGGTCTCAAGCGGGATTATTTGGAGCATCAAGAGCGTTTGTAGCAGGGATTCGACAAACATCTGCAAGATGCCCATACCTTTGACAATTGGTGCACTGTCGGCAGGGAACTTGAGTTGGGTGGTGATACTGGCAGGTGTCACACTTAGGTAGCTTCCCATTGTATTGTTTCTTGTTGGGTGGGGCAGTGGTATCTATTGCAAAATTTCTGACCTTGTTCTTTCCGTTGGTTGAGGCTTCAGTTTTGATTTCAATGGCAGGTTGAGGAGTATCCTTTTTCTTTTCCCCTTTACGAGTCAGGGTTCCTGCCTTCACATGGTTATCTGTTAGGGTGGCAGCCAAACGCTTTGCTTCCTCTAAAGTAGCAGGGTTCCTTCCCCACACCGTGTCTTGAATCTGCATCGGTAAGCCACCGATGTATTTTTCGATCGCAATGGGCAAAGGGGTGACTTTGTGGGGTAGCAGTAAGCTAAGTTCGTGAAAACGTGTGTTGTAAGCAAGGTTTTCCCCACTGTCTTGAGCAAGATCATGAAATTCATCTTCCAGATTCTTAATTTCATTACGAGGACAGAACTCTGCCTTCATAATGTCTTTAGCTTGATCCCAAGTTAAGGCTAGTGCAACTTCAGCTCCGCGAGTGCGTTTTTCTTCATTCCACCAAGTGAGTGCTCATTTATGAAGAACACTCATGGCATAACGGACTTTAAAATTGTCGGGGCACTCACTGTTGATGAAGGTATTCTCAATACCCTCAAACCATTGTAGGAGTCCTGTAGCTCCTTCTTCTCCACTGAACTTTGGGGGATTACAGGAATTAAAGTGTTTAAGGGTACAGGCTGGAAGTCCATTCCCGTTGTGATTTCCATTTCCATTCCCGTTGCCGTTGTCGTTCCCGTTGCCGTTCAACTGGATGACTTGAGCTAGTAAGTTGGGAACCAGAGTTGCGATTTGCTGCGCCATTTGTTGAGAAATGATTGCAGCCAGCTGAGCATCGACACCATTGTTGTTGTTGTTGTTGTGGTTAGTATCGTGGTTGTGGTTGTGATTGCTACTTCCTTCATCATGATTTTCACCACTGTTAAGACGAGCACTGCGACGTGGAGGCATGATCTGTAAGAGACACAATGAGGTTATATAAGGAATGTAATCATTTATTCATTAATTAAAACGAATAAACGAAAACGTTGACTTATCAAAGATTCTAAATTTTAATAACATATAAAGACATGCTTTAGCCTATAAGTGAACACTCATCCCGAGAATTCCCAGGTAGGCATCCGGGTCCCTCGTCTGATTGGGATATATGCGCAATGCCAGCCTAGACAGAAGACTCAGAATACAGGCGTTCACCCTTCCAGATTGCACGTGTTCGTTATTAAAATCTAGATCTTCGACGAGATCTCAAGGGGGTTCAGGTTAAACCTGAGGATTTTGCCTTATTAGTCTAAGAGTGGATCCAGTGATGGAGAGTAACCTTCTTGTAGGGATGAAAGTAGGGATATGAAGTAGGAGATAGAGAATAGCAAGTAAAAGAAGCAAGTACTGGTTAAATCCTATGGTTATAGACTAGATTATTTTTCTAATAACCTAATTCCCTATAACCATGGCTCTGATACCAATCTGTAACACCCCAACCGATGGCGGAAACATCGGGATGTCACGTATTGATGATTGTTCAGTAGCTCATGGTGAATAATAAATTCCATTAATTGATTTAAATGAATTACATACAATTGTTCTAGAATTTGTACATCAAATTGAGTAAAACTATACACATATCTTCAAGCATCAATTCAAATCTTCAAGCAAATAGAACCTGAAACATGTTAAGTTGAAAATGTTTTTGGGTCAACAAAAGTTGGTGAGAATTACATAGGTTTTGATAATAGAATAAAATTGTTGTGCAATTCATGTGTCATGGCAATCTAGTCCATATGCGAAAACATACTAGAAGTAAATCGAGTGCATAATCAACCTTGTTGACTGTTGTAATTGTGGTACATCCCATACGCTCATGGTTCACTCGTTTATATTGCAGTAACAAACACCCACGTAACCTTTGTAGGAGGCACGTATCCGGGTGGGATTGTCAGTCCAATAGATCTATCAATGTATACCGTTTGGCTGATGAATGTTTATGCTAGAATTGTGCTTACCCTAGTCATGTTCAAGACATAATGCAACATAGAAATACACATAGACACATTGATGATTGAATTGCATAAATAATGTTGTAACATGTTTCACCCAAAAAATGGTGATAAATAGAAAAAGGGGCTATGTAAAACTCACCTTAGCAAAATGTTGTATTTGTTGATAAATAGAATAGTGTGTTGCCCAAATATGTCAAGTATCACCCTATAATAAGGTAATAAATATGTCTAAGTCTATCAAGTCTACAAATGTATAAGTTTCTAGGGCTTCGAATTGGGGATAAATGCTTGTTTGATTAATATCAAAAATGTTTGATAATTGAGAGAAATTTAGTAAATAAATAACCAAAAATCTTTTTATGAAATTTAAATTTAGGATGGTCACAATAATGTGTTTAAAGTACAAAAATAATTTTTATAAAATTATTTTCTTTAAAATAGATTATTAAATCTATTTATTACAAATTGTCAAACTTTAACTTTAATAATTAAAAATTACTAAAATTAAATAATTATTAGTTTAAAAATTATATTTCTGTTCTAAATAATCAGAAATAATTTGTATAAAATTTTGGTGCAAAAATATTAAAAATTGGATTTATTATGATTTAATTATGATTAAAACTAACAAAAATTGATTAAAAATATAAAATAAATGATTTTTCAGAAATAAAAATCATTTCTGAAAAGCTTAATGTTATAAAAACTCAGGATAATTTTTGTGGAAATTAATAAGATCGTTTTGATATTTTTATAGATTTTTATAAATAAAATAGAATAAACTTGATTTATTTATTATTTATATTAAATAAATAAATTTTTGAAAACTAAAAATTGTAGGTGGAACATTTATATCAGATTAACTAAAAGTAATTTTTTTTAGAATTTATAAAAAGGTTTTAATAATTAAAAACGAATTTACAAGATTTAATGTATAATATATATAATTAGTTTGATTGAAAAAAAATAGATGGAAAAGAGGTGTGGCAGCCGGGTTTCGAACCCGCGTCTGCTGGGTAACAAAGCCACAACACAACCACTTGGTTTAGACATGTGGTTGTGTTTTGATTCAGTTTGTTTAAATTATATACGTTAACTAATCTTGGTGTTCTTCCCCAAATCGAGCCCTAGATTTCCCAATTGGCCAATCTACACAACATCAATCAAATTAAACTTAGGGTTACTGTTGTGTAGGTGCCGATAAACAAAACCCATAAAAAAATATTCAACTTACAGACACGATTCGTATACGGATGGTTGGTCAACTCTAAAAGTCAAAACGCGAAGAACATCACTAAAACAGAAGATTTTAAGTGGAGTTGGGGATGGAGAAAGAGATAATGGCGAGTTGGGATGGTTTGTGAACATCCAATTTATAGGGAACGAGTCTGAATTGTTAATTTGGCATAGTTGACCTCGCTTTAATGTTTGACGCATCATATGACAATAATTGGTATGTATTAAACGCTAATTGAACGTGTAATGATAATTGATAGGCCGTTAATCACGAATCAATGGTCAAAACAGGGTTAATATGCGTTAATTAGGCCAATTAAATTGGTCAAAAAAAGAAGAAAAAGAAAAAAATAAAAAAAAGAAACCTGCTGCTGCTGTTCGTGGAAAATGGAAGGAAAAAGGAGAAATGAAAGGGTGCTTTTATACATTAATTGTTGGGTTAAAGTCATCACAAAGGTGTGGAGCAGATGGCTAGTTCTGCGTGAGTGTGTGTGATGTGATCCGGGTTCGATACCCAGCAGGGGCACACTTTTTTTTTATTAAAACGGAAATAAGAGGAAGGAGGGGTTGGTTAGCTGTTGGGCCGGGTTTGTTCTTGGGCTGGGTATCTGTTTGGGCTTCAGCAAACATAAGAAGGTTTAAGGTGGTCTTGGTGTGGTTGCTTGGGTCAAGAATGTTTTAACCAACTAGTTTTATTGTTTCAACATTATTATGTATTATTATTATTATTAGTATTATTATTATTATTATTATTATTATTATTATCCTTTATATATATATAAATATATATATATAAATAAAATGCTACAAAATAATTAAATGTAAATTTTAATACTAGAAATTGTCGTTTAATTCAAATTATACGTAACGTATAATTATTAAACGCGAATGTTACATATCACAGCATATGGTATCTTTTCATCTCTAATACTTACTTTATAACTAACACTTTGTAAACAAACTACCCACATTTATCTAACAGGTCAGCCACAAACACCAACACCATCCACCCCAACAACAGCTCCAAAGGATACTCCTCCTTCTACCAAAAAAAGATTGCTATCCAGCCTCCACGGTAATGCCTACATACTTATGCCTCTTTTCTTGCCGTATATGAAGACACCAACATGCTCTAACTGTTTCTCATCTTTATGACGCTTCACTTATACTTTCGCAGATGCAGACAACGAAAGCAAGAAGAAACGTCTCAGGGAAAACTGAACCTGGCTACGGTAATTTGGAGAAACCCAAATAGAAAAGAATCAAAATTCACTAATCAAGAAAACCAATTACAAGGAGTTTTATAGGAAACAAAACAAACTGATAATAACTAACCAAAAGATAAAGTGAAGTTCAAAATACTAGAGATAAACATAAAATAAGAGATAAGTTAAATTCAAAAGAAATACTATCGGTTCCTGTAGATAAACCGGGTCAAACGGGGTCTTGCGCGAGTGCTGTTGGATCGGTTTCGGACTCCATCTCAGGGTCGGCTTCTTGGTCTGGATCGGGTTCATTCTCCCCCACTTGAAAAGGACTCGTCCTCGAGTCAAAGTCATCGCCGTCTTCATAAGGTTTTAAGTCCGCAACATTAAATGTGGCGGAAACATTATAGTGTCCCGGTAGATCAATCTTGTACGCATTATCATTGATTCGCTTAAGAACTCGAAAAGGACCGTCAGCTCTAGGTTGTAGCTTGCCAAAACGTCCCTGCGGAAACCGCTCGCGGCGCAAATGAATCCACACCAAATCCCCCTCTTTAAACACCAACTTGCGCCTATGTTTATTGGCCCTTGTTTGGTACTGTAAATTATGCTTAATAATTTGTGCCTTAACCTGTTGATGTAGTTCTTTAATTTGATTTGCACGTTCCTCACCATCAGCACTGAAGTGTTTAGTATCATGTGAAGGAGCAAGGTCCAATGGGGTGAATGGGTTGCGACCGTACACAACAAAAAAAGGACTCTGACCCGTGGAGCCATGATTAGACCTGTTATAAGCAAACTATGCCTGGGGTAAAACCAAATCCCATTTTTTCGGATTGTCGCCAACAAGACTTCGAAGTAAATTCCCTAGGCTACGGTTGGTAACCTCCGTTTGTGGATGATGTGAGCTACTAAATTGTAGTTTGGATCCCATCCTCTTCCACAACGTTCTCCAAAAATGACTTACAAACTTGACGTCCCTATCGGAAGTAATAGTTTTAGGGATGCCATGAAGGCGAACAATTTCAGCAAAATATAACCGTGCCACCTGAGACGCATCAAAAGTTTTAACACATGGAACAAAATGCGCCATCTTGGAAAAGCGATCAACAACGACCATAATAGAATCCTTCATACGCTGGGTATGCGGCAACCCCAACACAAAGTCAAGACTAACATCCTCCCAGGGACCATTCGGGACAGGCAGCGGTGTATAGAGGCCTTGATTAGTGTTACGAGTTTTTGCGATATGGCACACACGACAACGCTTGATAATACGACCAACATCCTTGTCTAACTTTGGCCAATAGAAACGTTCACGAACTAATGCTATTGTTTTGTCCCTTCCAAAATGGCCAGCCAACCCACCCTGATGACATTCCAAAATAATTGCTTCTCGAAAGGACGAAAGCGGAATACATAACCGACTCCCTTTGAACAAAAATCCATCCCGTAACACAAAGTCTTGAAAGGGCGATATCATACACTTAGCCCATGGTACCTGAAAATCAAGATCATCTTGATATAAATGACATAAGGAATCAAAACCCGTTACCTGAACACGGAGCGAAGCCACTAACGAGTGTCGGCGGCTTAGGGCGTCCGCCACTGTATTCGAAGTTCCCGCCTTGTGGCGGATCACAAAAGAATAATCTTGCAACATTTCAACCCATTTAGCGTGCCTTGGGTTAAGTTTAGATTGTCCTTGAATAAATTTCAACGCTTGATGATCTGAATATAGAATAAATTCTCCAGAGAGCAAATAGTGACGCCAATACTCGAGGCTGCGAATGATAGCATAGAACTCCTTATCATACGTGCTGAACTTGCGCTTTGCCTCACTCAGTTTTTCACTAAAGAAAGCAATAGGACGGTTTAATTGGCTCAGAACCCCTCCAATGCCAACACCCGACGCGTCACACTCTACTTGAAACACTTCATTAAAATTAGGCAAGGCTAGAACCGGTGCATGGGTGACTCGTTCTTTCAACTCATCGAAGGCTGCCTGAGCCGACTTACTCCAAACAAACTTACTACTCTTCAAACATTCTGTGATAGGCGCGACCACGGTGCTAAAATTTCGGATAAAACGTCGATAGAACGACGCCAACCCGTGAAAACTCCGAATTTCATGCAACGAAGTGGGTGTCGGCCATGTAGTAATAGCCGAGACTTTTGCTTCATCCATCCGTATGCCCCGACCTAAAACTAAATAGCCCAAAAAAATAACCTCCTGAGTAAGAAAATGACACTTCTTACGGTTAGCATACAACTTCTGGTCGCGCAAAACCGTAAAAATTTCGCGTAAATGGTGGAGGTGCTGGTACATATCCCTGCTAAAGACCAAAATATCATCAAAATAGACAACCACACATCGACCAATAAATGGTTTAAAAATATGGTTCATAAGCCGCATAAAGGTACTCGGTGCGTTTGATAATCCGAACGGCATAACCATCCATTCATACAGTCCGTCTCGGGTCTTGAAAGCGGTTTTCCACTCGTCTCCGGGCCTCATACGTATCTGGTGATAGCCGCTTCGTAGGTCAATTTTAGAAAAAATATTAGCACCATTCAGTTGATCAAGCAAGTCGTCAAAACGTGGAATAGGAAACCTGTATTTGATGGTGATTTTGTTGACGGCTCGACTGTCTATACACATCCTATACGCACCTCCGGGTTTTGGGACAAGTAAAGCCGGAACGGCACACGGGCTCATGCTTTCCCGTATAAGACCCTTCTCCAGAAGCTCAGTGACTTGCCTATGTAATTCTTCAAACTCTTTGGGATTCATCCTGTAGGCTGGTTTATTCGGAATGCTAGCACCCGGTAAAAAGTCAATACAATGTTGGATTTCCCGCATCAATGGTAAACCCGCTGGAATATCTTCTGGAAAAATATCTTGAAATTCATCTAGCAGAGGTTGCATAATGAGCGGTACGTTTGTGATGATGGGATTCTCTTCGGCCATAAAAAGACCAAAGATTAGTGGAGGAGCTACGACCCGGGTGTAGTCTAAAAACTCAGACTTTGCGAGAACTAAAGCTTTTGTTTGGTGCTCCCGAGGGTCCAACGGAGCAAGGGTAATATTAACACCATCCTTCTTGAAGCTATAAGTATTACGAAAACCATCATGTTTAGCCCGTCGGTCGTATTGCCACGGGCGACCCAACAAGATGTGACACGCATCCATTGGAATCACTTCACACCATATTTCATCAGAATACTTATTACCAATTGAGAATTGAACTAAACAACGATGAGTTACCTTAACCAAATTTCCTTTCTTCAACCACGTGAGTTGATACGGTTCAGGATGATCTTCCATACGCAAGCCAAGTTTTTCTACCATCGTCGTCGCGAGCATATTTTCACAGCTGCCGCCATCTATAATAACTGTGCATACTTTGCCCTTGCTGGTACATTTAGTCCGGAAAATGTTGTTCCGCAACCACAAAGTGTCATCACTTGTTTTGACAGCGGACGAGTTAAGAACACGTTGCGAGACTAAGGCTTCTCCCCTATCTGGATATAGGACTTCTCCTGCACACTCTTCATCCTTTGCGCCAACATCGGTGTCATAAACAGGGCCCGTTTCTTCGTCCGAGTCTTCATCAACGAAAGTAACCATTTGTCTATTTGGACATTCTCGCTTCATGTGACCCAAGCCGTGACACTTATAACACCTGTTCGTGATTGGAATTGATGGTATAGGGGGGTCGGACCACTAGACGCTTCGGCTTTGATTGGGCCGGGCTTGCTAGCGGTGGGGGCTGTTAGCGGGCTTCGGGTTGATGAGGAAAAACGGTTTTGGCTTGGTTTCGGTTTGGTCTTCAATTGTTTCTCCACTCGTTGGGCTAGTTTGAATACATCATTGAGGCTCCAATAAGGTTGTAACTGCACAATTTCTGTGATATCTGTCCGTAAGGCTCCCAAGAACCGAGCGATTACTTGTTCTTCTTCCTCCTTTGCCCCGCATCTCATCCGAAGTTTATCAAATTCGATAATGAGTTCTTCTACTGTCATGGTTTGTTGCTTCAAGTTATGGTACTCGAGGTATGTATCTTGACGATGGTTGGCGGGCAAAAACTTAGCCTTCATTAGTTTCTTCATCTTCTCCCATGATTCGACTTTTGACTTACCCTCTTGTGCTCTTTTCTGCCGAACATGATCCCACCACAATGACGCGTATTTCTTCAGCTTGATGGCGACCAGCTTAACTTTTAATCTTTCTAGGACATCCCGAACATCAAACACCCTTTCTACTGTACTCACCCAATCGATAAAATCATCAGGTTGCATATGTCCTTCAAACTCTGGAATTTCTAACCTGAAACCCAGGTTGCGAAGTGGGTCTCTTTGAGGTGATTCTCGGCCCCTATTCCGGTGACCAAACGGGTTCCGATCTCTGGCTTCCCGCTCGTCCCAAACGCCTGAATCTGTCTCAGTGTCTTCCCACCTATCTTCATATTGTAACTCTAATTCCTGCACCCTTCGTTGCAGCCTTTCAATTTCCTCGATGTCTCGTGGATCCCGGTAATAGTCACCGTTGCCTCCCGCGGCGACTCTACGTTGACGGTTACCAGCTTCTCTTCCACTACCTGCCATCGAAACCCGAGCTTTGGTACCACTTGAACCTGGCTACGGTAATTTGGAGAAACCCAAATAGAAAAGAATCAAAATTCACTAATCAAGAAAACCAATTACAAGGAGTTTTATAGGAAACAAAACAAACTGATAATAACTAACCAAAAGATAAAGTGAAGTTCAAAATACTAGAGATAAACATAAAATAAGAGATAAGTTAAATTCAAAAGAAATACTATCGGTTCCTGTAGATAAACCGGGTCAAACCGGGTCTTGCGCGAGTGCTGTTGGATCGGTTTCGGACTCCATCTCAGGGTCGGCTTCTTGGTCTGGATCGGGTTCAAAAACTCTCCATAAACTCCCAACGTATCAACTTAGCCAGCAAATACGCCATCTTTTGATTAACCTTTATAGCATTACACAGTAACAATGCATCAGCGGCCTTTTTGAAAGCTGTTTCCCAGCTAGGCGACACTGCGACTAACTGGCCATGTTTTTTTTTCCCTTTCCCAGCTACCGTTTTGTCTACTGTTGTACAGTTATCACAGCTATGTAAATAGTGTTATGAAGCTTTTGCTATAATATTATCACAGCTATGTAAATAGTGTTATGAAAAGCTTGTCTTTTGCAATTAGTCAGTCTCATAGAGCCATCTTTAGTTTACTACTGTGCTTCTTTTTGTTATGAAATAGTCTTATGAGGCTTTTGCTATAATAGCTATCTTTTGTTTACTACTGTACTCCTATTTCTTAGGCATGTCAGCCAAAACATGCAATACAGTTATGTCAACATCATGTATGTTAACTGCAACACACAACACTGCTGCAAGTCCGCACATAATTGTTAACGCCCGCAGCGAAGCGCGGGTAACTAGTACTCTAGTTTAGTTTGAGATAAAGACTTGATTTGATTATTTATATTCGGTTCAAATTCACGTTTTTCAAGTCTAGTTCAAAAAATAAACTTCCTTCCGACTCGTAATAAGATGACATCTTTAACCATGTCTCACGCCAATTAGAATGTTACTATGTGCTTCAGAAAATTAGAATGAAGTTTGGAGAAATTTATTTTTGTTTGTATTCAGAAAATTAGATATTTGGTTGCACAAAATATCCAATTTTATACGCTTGAAACAAAGTCTTGTTTTATTATGGAGAGGTAGGTGTGTTAATGTCTCCTGATATGGAATTTGGAGATGGCACTAGATTTTTCATCACCAAAAATCTACTATATTTGATATTAGATTAGATTATACCCTGGCACATTTTGAGGTTGAGAAATCTATTATGACATATCAATTTTATATATGAAATAGAATGATGCGTTTTACAGTTACATGTAGGAAAGCTTCGCGCAACACCTAACCTAAAACAATTAACAATGTATTTCTAATGTTAACGCTTAACCTTAAACAATGTATAACTCTAATATTAATACTTAACCTATAACAATATATAACTCAAATGCTAACACATGTTGAAAATAAAATTCATATTTACTGATTTGAATATAATTAGTGACTTGCCTATACATGATTAGTGAATTACCTGAACCCTTTGTGTTTTTTTCCTGTATGAACAAAACCCCACAAAAAAATAGTCGTTTTTTTCTCCGTTTTTTATATATCACTATAGTATTCGTTGGAAAGATAATAAAACGCTCATTAATTTGGTGTAATTTTTTAAAAATCTCGTATATAAAAGATATTAACGTTTAAAAATTATGGAAGGAAACATGAGAGAAAAAACCCAATTTTGTTTTTAATTTTTTTCCCTAAAATCAATTAATGCCGCTTGACACACTCAAGGGGGATGATGTCTTCTTTAATTGCCATGTAGAATTTATTGCTTTCAATTATTATAATAGATAGATACATAAAACAAATTATTTAAAAAATTAATACTAAAGTAAATGTTTTTGCCAATAGATGCAAACAACACATTACAACTTTGTTTTTTTTTTTTTTTTTTTTTTTACTATATGTTACACACTTATCAATTTCGAACAAGTGTTAATAGACACGTTAGCGATAAATTGTATCTAAAGTTCTAAACCGTAAATATGACATTTCATTGAACAACTCTTTCAAACCATAGAACGAATAATATAAATCTCAAATAAACTAATTTGTATCAATGCATTGATTTTAACAACTTAAACACACATAATACGTTTAATGTAATAAATACGTTTTTTTAACGTCTTCTAGATATGATAAAACAAATAAGATAAACTTTAAATTAACTGGGAATCAGCACGTTGAGTTCAACGATGTATACACACATCACACTTTAAGTAAAAGTTACGTTTTTTCATCATCATTCAGGTAGATATAATGTACCCGGTCAAATATGGCTATACAAAAGAGGCCGGCTAATGTACAAAGGCGTCTTAACCTACAAAGTGTGAGAAGCCATCCTGGCCCTCCATCTTCCCCTTCTGCGTTTTACCTCGTACATTAATTGCACATGTTTCTCATTAATGGCAGTTATCAATTAAGGGTATATGAGACAATTTACAACCTAAATAATTTGATTTTTTTTTGCAATTAGCGCCCAATCACCCTCATTCATTGACGGTTACAACACTCATCCAAAATTAAATAACACGATTCAATCACCGAGAATTCAGAAAAAAAAAACAGAGCACTCAAACTCATCGCTGAACATCGCTGATTATAGAAGAATCATGACTCCAAAACGCAAATCAGGTAACGAATTAATCATGTTTTTAACCTATTTTTGATCGTATACCAATAATGGTTGCTAATCGTTGTTTTTTAAACCGTAAAACAGGTGAAGGACGAGAAAAAAGAAGCAAGTTGTGTCATGACAGGCCTTCGAAACCAACGATTACAGTTATGATTGTTGAAGATAACACGTTTTATGTTATTGTTGAAGGCGTTTTTTGCTAAATTGAATGATGATTTGAGAGATGAATATTTTGGATCTGATTATTGATGCATGACTTTATGAAGGCGTTTTAGAGTTTCAGATTGAATTAGTAAAGGCGTTTTGCTATTTTCATTGAAATGGTAAAAAAATGTAACTAAGATACTGATGAGAGATTATTATGAAGGCGTTTTAGATGTTTTGATTGAATTAGTATATGCGTTTTGCTGATGATGTGTATGGTTGATGTAATAAGTAAAGGCGTTTTAATAGTTTTACTTATGACTATGAAGTTTTTTATGATCTATATTGGTAGATGCGTTTTGAAGTTTTAGTAGAGGCGTTTTACTAATGAAGAACTATCATACTGATTACAATCAAGGATATCTCAAAACGCATCTGCTAATAGTATAAAGGCGTTTTACTGATGTAGAACTATGATTCTGATGTCAAGTAAGGGTATCTCAAAACGCCTATAGTAAAAACAGTAAAGGCGTTTTATTGTGTGATTGTTGTGTGCAACATGGTTTAACCCCTAATGTATGTTGTTCATTGTTGTGTTTGTCTTAATCAGAACAACTAGCGGATCCAGGGTCTGATGATGATTTCCATACTCCTATAAAAGATTTGAGGAAAGTAAAGAAAGGTATCCAGAAACCAGACAAGGTTGTTGAAAAGAAAACTGTAATCGAAAAGAAAAATGCAAATACAGTAAATGTTGGGAACTGGAAAATAAAGTAAAACGCATGTGTTATTTACCAAAACGCATGCATTGTTAGTAAAACGCATCTAATAAACAATAAAACGCCTTCAGTAAATATGATATAAAAAATGTATAATCTGTATAAAAATTGACTAAAACGCCTTCACAAATCACAAAACGCATTCATTAAAAACAGAATAATTCTCCAAATGTTTAAAGTATACTAAAACGCATTCATTAATATTAAAACGCAGGCATTAAAAAATACTAAAGATCAGTCCTCATCCACTTGGTCTTCAACTCCGTGATGATTAACTCCTTGGTCTTCTGCATTTTCATCTTCCTCATTCTCATCTTGTAGCATTGTGGTTTTTAACTTGTGTTTCCGACGATCATGTCCTACCTCCCCACAAATGTTACATGTTCTATTAAAACGCATTTGAAACATTGTAAAAAGCATGTATGTATATATATTGGATCATAAAAATGGGTAAAAAAGAAAACTACTAAAACGCATGTATAAAACAGAGGAGTAAAATCTGATGAACTGCTGATTGATACTACTGATGAAGAAGTTAACTACTGATAATGAAAGTACTGTACAACCACTGATGAGAGAAACCACTGATAGTTAGTTACTCGTCAGTGGTTATCATTCATCAGTAGTTATAAGCCCATCAGTGGTTTGATCAGCAGTACTTATTAACCTTAGCACTTCATCAGTAGTACTTATTAACTTCATCAGCAGTTTCATCAGCAATACTTAATAAACTTAATCAGCAGTTCATCAGATTTTAATAAAATCAACAAAACGCATGTATAAAATTGGTAAAACGCATTCAGAAATGTTATCAAATACGATCATACAACCAGTTACATTAAAACGCATGTTACTAATCCTAAAACGCAAATGATTATCTTCAAATCCACAAAAAACCAAAAAATACCTTGCATCCTTCTGTGTTCAACCATGAAATCAAATCTCTCACCAATGTGTTCATCAGTGTTGTTTGCATCTTCATGTATAATATCTACATAAAAGTTTTTAATGGAATGCTCAACCTCTGTTTTCATCACTGATCTAAAAAAGCTTCAAAACAGTAGAAATAACCTTCAAAATTGAGATTATGAGGATCAACAACTTCATGTTCTTCATCGACGTTCAATTCAGGTTCATTGTTTAGATCTGAAAATACAAATTAAAAGTAAGATCACGAATAATTGAAAGTAATAAAAACAGAGTACATACCGAACATGGTGAAGAACTCGGCAACTGATTATAATTTTCGTAAAAAATTGAAAACAGTGATCGACGATTGTATGATTTTTGAATATGGTAACAATTGATAATCGTATATTATGGAATCAGTTATGAAATTTGAAATATTGATGAACGATAAAACAGGGATTTGATATTAAACGTGATTAATTGATATGTCCAATTGACTATACTGCCCCTCTAATCTGTTAAAGAGTTATAACAGACAAGTTCCACGTGGCATCATTTTATGGCTTCTCACACTTTGTAGGATAAGAGACTTTGTACCCTAAACAAAATCATTGAAGTTAATAAAGTAGTAAAACAATCATCAAACAAAATTAATGAGGATAAAAATAGAATTTATTTATTGGTTATATTGAACACATTAATTATCATTTTGATTGTAAAAAATTTGGGTAAAGATAAATCTTCCCCAAATATGAAATAGAATCATCAACATCAAAACAAAACAAAATTCGTGTAGCTCTGCAACTCCAGACGACTCCAGTATATATATTAATATAATCTCCACATTCATTCATCTCCATCGTCGTCATCATCTATCGCCTATAAATTCATGCTTTATGTTCTAGAACCATCATCTGTTCTATCGAAGATCTTCATCGATTCACGGTTAATAAACAAAACTATTCGGATAACCTTTTCGCCTCATCACTCATCGACTACGACGCTTCTATCCGTCATCCTCCAACGAACGGTATACGTCTCTGTTGACCTGTTTATTATGATATTATGATGAAATTCGTCCGTTCGATTTCAATTATTAGTTTAATAATAGTTTTCTGATTAATCTAACCGCTGTAATTCGATACAATTTGTGTAACCTAGGAGTTTATAGATTATTGATTTATATTTGAGGTTTAATTCAGTTCATCTATGACTGTTTGTTATTGTTGCCTAATCTGTTATGCTATAGCTTTGAAGAAATTGAACTAATGTAAATAATAATTGATTACTTATTTCAGTGTGAAGTTAAGATTTGATTTCTTTTCAGTTATTAACAACTTAAGAGTCTCTGAGGTTAAATTATTATAGATCAGATCAGGTGGTTACATTTCTTCGATTTATGAGAGTGGTTTATAGCATAGCTTAAATGATAAATGATACTATTCTTACTATAGAAGAAAACCTCATAACCTTAGAAACAGCTATAATTCGATACAATATGTGTAACCTAGGAATTTTCGGATTAGGTGCCGGTATTGATTTATACTTGATGTTGAATTCAGTGCATTGAAGAAATTAACCTAATGCTAATAGTTGATTTCCTGTTTCAGTGTGAAGTTAGATTTGATTTCTTACCAGCTTTTAACAACTTAAAGTCTCCTAGGTTAGCTTTTATAGATCGGATGGTTGCGTTTCTTCTGTTTACTAGAGTAGTTTATCACATAGACATAGCTTATTGACCTGTTTATATTTGCATTTTATTTATTAGTTTGATAATACCTGTATAATCAATCTAACCGCAAAGCGAGCTATAATTCAATACAATTTGTGTAACCTAAGACTTTCCGGATTAGATATTGTTTTATACTTGATGTTGAATTCAGTGCATCTATGAGTCTATGACTATGACTATTTGTTATTTTTTTGGTCTCTTGTTTGCTCCAATGTTGACTAATCTGGTATGCGAGCACATTGAAGAAATTGGACTAACGCTAATAGTCTAATAATTGATTACATGTTTCAGTGTGAAGTTAGATTTGATTACTTTTCAGTTTTAACAACTTAAGAGTCTCTTAGGTTAATTTTTGTAGATTAGGTGGTTGCATATCTTGATTTTCTTCTATTTACAAGAGTAGTTTATTGCATAGGTTATGTTGAATTTATGTAAAGAGAGTGATAGGCAGATGATAGTATCCTAAGTTCCTAACAGCAGAAGGAAGCCTCATATATCTTCCAGATCTTAACCACTTTAGTTGGTGCTGTGTGTTTCTTGCATTACATGCATGATTTTTAAGCAATGTTAGTGTTAAAAGGTATTTAAAAGGCAGTGACCTCATTATCTATACTAAGTTAATCTTAAACGTTTTGTATGTTTCTATTCGTTCTATTTGTAAGTTTCATGCAACATATCATATTATCACGAGAAGAATACTTGTATCCCTTTTTTACTTTCATACCCAATGCAACATGTTTATGTGACAAAAAACCTAATGCCCATCACATATTAGTTACGTGTTTTAATTAAGTTAATATCCTTACCGGATGGTGGCGAATATAAATCCGCGTGTTGCAATTATGTCCTTTAACACTTTTCCCACAGTAGTAACAAATCAGGAGAAACAAAGGTAACACGGTAGGAATCTGGGATATTTAGCATAAAGCGGTGGTCCAGGGATCAAATCATGACCCCCTGTCCTTTGTCTGCACTTTACTTTATTTGCCTCTTACATGTTGGCCGTGGGACCGGTCAATAAGGGACCCCCTAGGGTACAAAAAAAAACGCAGTATAACCTTCAGTTTGAATGTTTGACCGTTAATGCCTTATTGTTTCGTCAGTGGATCATTAATCTTCAGCTCCTCTTAGATTAAAAGTTTGATGCTATAGTCGTTAAGCCTTAATAGTTACGTTGGGTGTCAACCATATGCAATTTGACTATCTCATGCTGTCTCAATTCTTTCAGTTTAATAAATTTCAAATGTTTCAGAAAAAAAAGGAAAAAAGTATTAAGCCTCAACAATTTATTCCGTCTGAAGCAGGAGAGTAGGATATTGCCTAGAGTAATTACTGCCCATAAACGGTTTGTGAGGATAGATATGCTGTAACTGAACATTTGAAAATCAAATTCCTCAAATTTATATGATATTGTTGAATTTCATATAGAAGAAGCTTGGTATGCTTTGCTGAGGTCACCTTAACCTTAAAGTTACGACGTTGGACTGTTTGTTTGCTGTTGAACAGTCTGATGTATAATAAATATCATAACCTGGTCTATGTCCCCTTCTTTATTATAATTTGTTTCTCGCTTTTCTTTTCTAGCAGAAGCGACATGACTTCTAGCTTTGGTGAAGAGGGCCCCGCTATTGTACAATTGCAAAAATGGGAACCTTCTTGTCTGCAATTGAACCTTAAACAGTTCCGTGAAGCTTTCCTTTCCCCAACCAGAGAACGCATATTGTTACTTTCATATCACCATGAAGGGCTACTTCTTCCTCTAATCAAAGGTCAACATCCAATCTTAATTGCATATGCTACGGTTGAATCTGGTTTTGTTGATCTCAAATGTGAGTTCTCTTTTCTTGGCAGGTACAAGGGTGGATGATCAAATCAATTCCGATCCAGTAGATACGGGTTCACATAATACATTTTCTCTCCAAACTGATATTGTAAGATCTAATAGTTATCCTATGCTTTCTGATATAAATTCACTTGCTTGGGGTATATGTGAGGATACAAATAATGAGCATGAAGGGGCTTCATTTAGAGAACTTTTGTTTGTGGTTGGAAACCATGGGGTGACCGTCCATGCATTTTATCAACTGAATCAATGCTATGAATCCATTGAACCTACGCCAGATGGCCCGAACGACGAAGGGATATGGGTGGAGTGGGGTCCATCTACGTCAAAAGATGCAACGCATCTAGATGAGCCTGATGACAATGTTGAAAATGCAGCCACTTTCTTGGGGTCTGGAGATGATCTATTAGAGAAAGCTGAACCAAGAAACTGGTTGAAAACTTTCCTTATGAAGGTCAAAACAGTCAAATCTGATGGCAAACTTTATAGCAGATTTCCAGACAAGTCACAGTTCCTATCCTCCAGTAAAGTTGTTTCGTTTAACATTTTTGAAAATGATTCTACACTTCTGAGGTTCATATTAAACAAGAATACTGATCTAGATCCTGAGGGGGATGAAATGAACATTTCTTACAAATGTTGTAGAGTGTTTGTTAATAATTCACATGACCTAATTGGGTTTGTTTTAACACTGGTTAATGATGAATCTGAAAGAAAGCAGAGAAAACATGTACTTGTTGGTAAGATAGTTAGCTGGGGCATACAGTGGATCTGCTCCGTGAAGCTTGACGAGGATGTATATATGGTTCCTGTGGATCAATGGACAGACTTCAAATTTTTAGATAAATATCTTATATGCCTTAGTTGTGCTGGACAAATACATTTTTTTGGTGATACAACTGGTGAATACATGGGATGTGTCAATCTTTTAGAGATATATGAATTAAAAAAGATACCTAATCAAAACAATGACGTTGTTGGTAAAAGTGTCTTTAGGACACTTCTTGTTGCTTCACATACCTCATTGTTGGCTGCAGTTGATGACTATGGTATAGTTTATGTAACTCGTGCCAGTGATCTTCTTTCAGACATAAATAACACAGTTGAAAAATCACTGCCACAATTTCAACAACTAAAGTATAGGACATTGGTTGGTTGGGAGGTTGGTGGTGCTGACATCAGCCATCAAAGGCTATATGATAATGTTTCTCCAAATATAATATTTGTAAGGGAAAGAAGTTTTTCTAAGGATAAAATGGATTTTAACGAGTCAGTTATTACTGGTTTCTCTGCTGCTTCACAGATAATGGGACATAAGACCACCCACAGTGCTTTGAGAAGTGTATTTCTCCCACCAGATAAATATAGCAAACACGATGTTATATGTCTTTCTCCATTTGGAATCACCCGGCTTCATAGAAATAATAATACAACTACAGAAAGGTTTTCCCAAATTATCCATTTCAACTTGCATTTAAACTCAGCTATGAATGACGATAAAGGCTCTAATGGAGGTCAGGAAGTTACTATAGCAGATGCGGTTGGTTGCATGTTTCATGGATGTTTTTATCTGGTCACAGCAGATTCTCTTTCAGTAGTTCTCCCTTCTATTTCAGTAGCTTCTGGTTGTATTCCTGTTGAAGCCATTGGCTTCCGCCAGATTAATTGCAGCTTAACGGACCAAAGTGTAAATCTCATTGAAATAAAAGGATTGAAGCAGCCCTGGCCAACTTGGAAAATGGAGGTTATAGATAGAGTTCTTTTATATGAAGGTCATGAAGAAGCAGATCATTTATGCTCGGAAAATGGTAAGCTTTTTTTATTTATTCTAATTTTCACTTCAATAGAAATATCATGTATGTATTGCCTATATATAATATATCTTTAGATGCTTCAGTGTTGCTGAATTCTTGATATGAATCCTGATTGCTTATGTCTTATCTATACGCACACTCCTCAAGTATTTGCCTCTCTAGAATTTTCTTCTTGCCTAGTGCACTGAGCAGGCCTTGTTACACTTACACATGTCTAAACCATTGGCATTAATTTTATATCGAGTACTCGAGTGTTTTTAGTATTTATCTCTTCTTTCACACATCTATATTAATTAATACATTGGCATTAATTTTATATCGAGTACTCGAGTGTTTTTAGTATTTATCTCTTCTTTCACACATCTATATTAATTAATCTGAATGAAGAGTTCCAATACTGCAACTCTGTGAATCATTTCAAATAGTAATGCTTCTATAATCCTGTCAACATATTGTACTAGAACAATCCTATCTTATTGTACTAAGAATCATGTAGACATAGAAACTTTATGTTACCTTGAATTCCTACAAGGCCTGGGAGAAGAAAAAACTAAACCTGGTAAGTGTTGACACAGTTTAAGGTTGGCCATAAGTTCTGTATAAAACAGAACTATGCATAGGCTTAGTTGACTTTACCTTATTAGTTGAATTGACGATCTAAACATCAGCTGAGTACCCTGACAATTGTTGATCCAAATTCAAGACTTGTTTTCTACCTGGTTAATAAATGTTTCATCCTAAACTATATTTGGAGTTTTTATTTTTTTATTCTTTATTTTTTTATTCTTTGTTGCATTCTTTGTAGCACTTTTATTGTTGTGAGACCTAGATGACCAACAAAGGCACACCGCTTAACTTGCAGTTACTTTGAATCTATGTAAAATGCATGATAGGTGAACATGAACCATGGCTGCTCATCAAATAGTAATATTGTTATATGCTC
This sequence comes from Ambrosia x helenae, assembly GCA_030844895.1. Lineage (NCBI taxonomy): Eukaryota > Viridiplantae > Streptophyta > Magnoliopsida > Asterales > Asteraceae > Ambrosia > Ambrosia x helenae. The sequence continues at coordinate 92,784,155 of CM061225.1, forward strand.
CAGCCTCCGGTTTAATATTATTTTAACCATATGCTTAGCTTATGTTGTAGATGTGACATGCTAATATAATTTCTAATGCAGCCAAGTAGAACATATCACTTTAACATAAGATTTTTCTTGATATCTGTCAGGTTGGGACCTGAAGGTTTCTCGGATCCGTCGGTTGCAACTGGCATTGGATTACTTGAACTTTCAGGAAATAGAGATGTAAGATTTATAACTTTCTGTTAATTCACTTTCATATCTTCTTTGTTTCTCGTGTAGCTTATTTGATTGACTCGAGTCCAGCATTTGCAATATATAAATATAATTTAGGGTTAGGATTTGGCTACAAAGTCCAAAACTCCTAAAACGTATGAGAAGTCTATGTCCGCATTCTGTTTTAAATTTTAGGCATGATGTTTTAGATTCTTTTGGCATGGTATTATCATAGTTATTAGAATCCCTCGCTTCATGCGCCTTGGCCCATTTTCCAAGCGAGGCCCTCTAATTGCACTTCTGATTCATAGGCCCTCGCTTAAGTTCTCCAGCCACACTAAATACCGATTTATTATTATTTAATGCAAAATGATTGATATTCTCTATTTCTCTTCAATATAAGCTTCCACAATACCGATTTAAACAACTTTCATCCAGAGTTCTGATCTAGTTTTGAAAATTTTGAACTTTAGAACTTTCAACTTTTGAAATTATATTTGAATCTTCACTATTTTAGGACTTTTGGTATTAAATAGATGATAATAAATAGCTTTTATTTATTTTATTTGAAGAATATAGTATTATTCTACTACATAATATTTTTTTTTTTCATTTAAGTGCGCTTTTTTTGTTCTAAGACCCTCACTTTTTTAGCACCTTGAACCTAGGCCCCGGGCAAGGCCTATGGGCCATGAGTGCTCATAGCCCCTTTGATAACTATGGGTGTTATATAGAAAAACATTAAACGTAACAATTTAAAACACAATGAAATGTACTCTAGGCATGAAATTTAAAACACATTGCTTAACTTTCTTGGCATGGTGTTTTAAATTTCATACCTAGAATATTTTTCACTGTGTTTTAAATTGTGACGTTTGATGTTTTTCTATATAATATCATGCCCAAAAGAATCTAACACATCATGCCTACAATTTAAAACACAATGCCTAGATAGACTTCTCACACATTATGAGTTTTGGACTTTGTAGCCAAACCCTACCCTACAATTTAGCACCAATGAGGAACTGATAAATTCTAACTCTGTTTCTTTTATAAATTGCAGCACCTACTATAATGAAATACATAGTAGGAGCCTTATATTTCATCAGTATCACATTTTCTCCCAGTCTGTAAATAATGGGCCAACATTGAAGAAAATAGTTTAGCATAATAGAAAATACTTGATTGTCGATTTACAAGATGCATGTTTGTAGAAGAATGTAATTATCTTGTGCTTTTTCATGGATAATCAGTTCATTAGAGATGCTTGCTGGTGTGAGTTTAGCAGAAGAAGGCGTTCTGAGATTGGTTTTCGCTGCTGTTTATTTAATGTTGAACAAAGGTGGAAATGACAATGATGTATCTGCTGCATCAAGGTATGATTCTTTTTATTCTGGTAGGTTTTTATTTTTTATTTTATATGTTGATGTGAGTTTTGTATTTGTCGGTTAACGCGCCATCTAGTTTTCTTTTCTCATCATATTGTCTTACGCTATTTAATTTTACAATTCAGGCTTCTTTCTTTGGGCACCCGTTTTTCTACGAAAATGATACGTAGATATGGATCATTGCAGCATATGCAAAATGAGTCGACAAGTATTTCAGGAATGAAATATTCTTCTCTTCCGTTGCTTTTAGCAGATAAAGAACATAATGAGACTGAAAATTCAAGAAGGCTTCAGGAAATGGCTCGCTTGTTGGAGATTATAAGAAACATGCAATGTCGTCTTGCTTCCAAATTTAAAAAATCCGTTACACGATTGGTATGTTTTTATTATTACTACTACTATTGTTGTAGTTGTTGTTGTTGTCGTTGTTAATATTATTATTATTATTATTATTATTATTATTATTATTATTATTATTATTATTATTATTATTATTATTTACTCAGAGTTATGAAATCATAATATGGATGGTGTCACAGGGGGATGGTTTAAAGCCATTGGAATTTGTGGATTCAGAATTATTACAAGATGATCCAAATGTCTCATCAATGGAAACAACAAATGAGCAGGGAAGGCATGCTTTGAAATCGATGGAATCACTCGACTCTAGATCATATTCAGATCTCGAGAGCTTAGGGGGAGCATCTATTTCTCAAGTAGAAACAAGTTTACTAGGAAGGAGAGGCATTTCATTTGAAAATCCTAAGGATATGATTAGGCGTTGGGATGTAGATCATTTAGACCAAAAAGAAGTTGTGAAAGATGCCTTACTTTCTGGTCGTCTTCCATTAGCGGTCCTTAAATTACATCTTCATAATCAAGGAAGGGATGCTAACCAAGAGGTTCATGATACCTTTGAGAAAGTTCGTGATATTGGAAGGGCAATTGCTTATGATCTGTTTCTTAAGGTGTGTGTTATACGTCATTCTAAATTTAAACATTTTTAAACGTTTTTTTTTTAACTTTAATGCTCGTGACCTGTTATGCTCAAAAGGGTGAAACTGAACTTGGTGTAACCACACTTCAAAAGCTTGGAGAGGACCTGGAAAGTTCTCTGAGACAACTGGTTTTTGGCACTGTAAGGAGATCTCTCAGAAAGCAAATAACTGAAGTGATGAAAATTCATGGATATCTTGGACCATATGAATCAAAAATATTGGAAGGGATATCACTTATTGAGGTATTTGTTATTTTTATCTTTTCATCTATCCAGTTATGTAATTGTCTCCGATCCTGATACTTGATTGTTTTGTGAAAGAGGGTGTACCCTTGCAGTAGTTTTTCTGGAACATTTCGTGCCAGGCAAAAGGAGTTGATGGCAGTTTGTGATGTTAACTCACCAGAAGAAATCAAGCTTTCTTTGTTGCATTCACAATCTAATAAACTTACGATTGAGTGTGGTGAACTTGATGGAGTTGTGTTAGGTTTATGGAGACATGCCAGCAAATATCCAGATGTTTCAGTGATTGATGATGATGACACCCATGATTCTTACTGGGCTGCAGCTGCCATCTGGTCTGATGCTTGGGATCAGAGAATCATTGATCGTGTAAGTTTATATCTTATTCTTCAAACATGCTACCATGAATTGAGTTTTACAGATTTTCTTAGGTCTATTGGTTAGTTTAGGTTGAGAACGTAATTTGGTAGGAAAACAAAGTGGCTTTCACTGAAGATCAATCTAAGACCAAATCCCATGCAATCATTGTTTGCTTTCTTACTTTTTCAATATTGTTTCCGTAAGAGCAATCATTAACAGCCTTGTAGATTCGGTAATCTAGCATTGGGTAAGCCTTTTGGGTAGTTTTCTTAGCTTGCAAGCAGAATTCTTTCTTGGTTCTTTTGGCTGATGTAATGAACTGACACAATAATGCATATTTACTAATCCAACTAATATAGTTTATATGTTTCCCATTTGCAGATAGTGCTAGACCGACTTTCTCTTATGGATCTTGATATATCATGGGAATCACAATTTGAGTACCACATATCCCACAGTAATTGGGAGGAAGCTTCCAGACTCATAGATATAATTCCATCATACTCATCATCACATGGAAATCTTCGGATCAGTTTGGATGGTTTACCAAGTACTTCTGCTGGAATCCAAAGTGAGTTTGGCGATTATGGAAACTACATATATTCTATACAAGATTTGGATGCTGTGTACATGGATGTCCCAGATATCAAAATACTAAGATTCCCATCCATCAATACATCCTCTGTATGGTTAAAATCACTTGTGGAATCTCAATTTGCAAAGAAATTCATATTTCTCAAAGAATTCTGGGAGGGTACTGAGGAATTAGTCTGCCTTCTAGCACGTTCAGGCTTTGTTGCCAATTCCAGTGATGCATCTCTTCCTGAGAAGTCAACAAACGACTCAACCGATTTGTATTTGGTAAAGGTTGATAATGACATCAGCAATACTTCTTTCCAGGGTCTGCATAAGCTCTTTTTGCACCATTGTGTTCAACTTAATTTGCCATACCTACTTGATCTTTACCTTGATCACCATAAGTTGGCTATGGGTCCTGAACTTCTTTCTGCCTTGCTTGAAGCTGCTGTAAGTTCCATTTAATTGTATTTGCAGTTTCCATTTCTATTATATTACCTCACTATTATGTATTTGCATTATGATTTGTGTCTGCACAGGGAGATTGTCAATGGGCAAGATGGTTACTTTTATCAAGGGTCAAAGGAAACGAGTACGAGGCATCATTCTCAAATGCTCGTGCAATTGCATCACACAATTTTTCTTCCGTAAATACCCTTGGTGCGGTTGAAATCGATGATATAATTCATACAGTTGATGATATTGCTGAGGGAGCTGGTGAAATGGCAGCTATAGCCACATTAATGTATGCACCTGTTCCTATTCAAGATTGCTTGAGTACTGGTAGTGTAGATAGGAACCGAAGCTCCTCAGCTCAGTGTACATTAGAGAATCTTAGGCCAGCTATACAACGGTTTCCTACACTATGGCGCACGTTGGTAGCAGCATGTTTTGGACAAGATCCAACTTGCAATTATTTTAGTTCCAGATCAAAGGGCAAGTATTTTTCTATTTGTTTGGTTTTGTTTGTGTATATTTATCATCATCTCTATTTACCATTTGTGAAATATTCTGACTCCAATTATTTGTAAATACAGTCTTTGGAAATTCTTATTTATCCGACTATCTGAACTGGCGTGACTATATCTTTTACTCTGCTGGACTTGATACTTCACTTGAACAAATGCTCCCAGGATGGTTCTCTAAGGCTGTCCGAAGACTAGTTCAACTTTATGTGCAGGTTTTGCCAATTGTTAATACTTAATACTCCTTTCATCTCAAAATAAATGCAACATTGCATTTCTGTTTGCTTATTATTCACATATTGATATCCTCAGTTTTGGTTCAGAAGATGCCTTTTTTGTTTGTTGTAATTGATGGGTGTTTTAGATATTTGGCAATAGCCAAAACCTCAAAACACATCTGCAGTTATTTTAGCTTAATTTTTTTCAGCCAGGATAAATAAAAGAATTATAGATGATAATAGTTTGTTTTCTTGCATCCACTTCAGGGTCCTCTTGGTTGGCAATCTGTACCAGGGATGCCAGTGGAAGAATCTTTTCTCCTTAGAGATGTTGATTATGTAGATAATGGTAATGAGCAAATTAAGATCACCACATTATCCTGGGAAGCTGCTATCCAAAGGCATGCTGAGGAGTTATATGGTCCTTCTCTAGAGGTCAGTGATACTTGTTATGTGAATCTCAATGATGATTCACCATGTCACTTGATACTTGAGGATCAGTTTCTTATGTTCACTCATACTCACTGACAGTTTCTTATATTCACACTTTTTAATCGCTTTCAGGGATCTAGACTTGGGCTCGAGCATCATCTGCATCGTGGACGTGCCTTGGCAGCTTTTATGCATCTTCTATCTTTAAGAGTTAAAAAGCTAAAGTTGGAATACGAAACACGCAGAGTGCCTTCAGATGCATCAGTAAATGGCCAATCAAATATTCAATCCGATGTTCATACTCTACTTTCTCCAATAACGTCCGAGGAAGAATCGCTTCTTTCATCTGTGAGATTCACTGCTCATATTATCTGAATAACAAGTCTGTTATTCTCACATAGTTGAATTACATAATCTTTTGGTGGTGATTTGTGTGCAGGTCATGCCGCTTGCTGTCATGCATTTTGAAGATTCGGTGTTAGTGGCTTCATGTGCTTTTCTTTTAGAGCTATGTGGATTATCTCCTAGCATGCTTCAAGTGGATGTTGCTGCTCTGAGGCGAATATCTTCGTTCTTTAAATCCACTGATCACACTGATAATTCTGGACAACCTTCATTTAAGGGCTCTGCATTTCTTGAAGGTGATATTACTGATTCAATGGCACGGGCATTGGCCGAATACTATTTAAAATACTACAACACTGGTGTTATGAGGGAAAAAGATAAACATAGTAGCCCTAATGGTAAACAAGCCAATCGAGCACTTGTGCTTGTTCTTCAGAATTTGGAGAAGGCAAGTCTCCCATCATTGGTTAGTGGAGAAACATGTGGATCTTGGTTAATGAGTGGAGATGGTGATGGAGCGGCTCTGAGGGCACAGCAGAAAGCTGCAAGTCAGCATTGGAGTTTGGTAACAGAATTTTGTAAAATGCATCAGATACCCACGAGTACTAAATATTTGGCGGCTTTAGCTAAAGACAATGACTGGGTACATTATTATCTATGTCAAAATGTTACCAATCTGTTATCTAACCTGTGTCTCCGAAATATAAGCTGACATTATTGTTTTCAGGTTGGATTTCTGTCAGAGGCGCAGGTTGAAGGACATCCTTTTGACACAGTGATCCAAGTGGTAGGCTTCTTGTCCATTCCTGTTTTGTTAAATCTACCTTTTTTGCACTTGCTTTTTTACTGTAGTTTTTGCTACAAGTAGAGGTGGCACTATGGGTGTGCCGGGTAAGAGGTCAAATGCGTAATTTTTGGGTACGGGTTGGGCCAAATTGGGTAAAAAGTGATTTCAAAGTTTGTCCATTTCAATGATACTCTAATTTTCTATTTCAAATGATTTAGGAGGTTTCTAGCATCTTAATTACAATTCGGGCAACTTTCAACTTGATTTGACCCATTAAAATTAAAAAATCACCTGGATAAACCTGATTATCAGTCAATGGGTCGAAATTGCCACATCTCTACAACCTTTTTTTTCTTGTTACTACTACTACAACTATTGTGATTTTTTGTTATTGCCATATTATGCTTCGATAATGAATCATGTTGCCATTCCTTTGACCATATATGCTTTTTTTCACAGGCTTCAAAGGAGTTCAGTGATCCTTGTCTAAAGGTTCATATTACAACAGTTCTCAAAGGAATGCAATCAAGGAAAAACTCCTCTTCTTCCTCAAACTTCAATACCACAAATAAAAAGAACGAACCTTCTTTTTTGGAGGATAACAATTACATCCCTGTTGAGCTCTTTGGTATAATAGCTGATTGTGAAAAGCAGAAAAATCCTGGAGAGGCCCTCTTGTTAAAAGCAAAGGATTTGTGCTGGTCAGTTTTAGCAATGGTTGCAGCATGCTTTCCAGATGTATCTCCATTATGCTGCCTAACAGTTTGGCTTGAGATAACAGCAGCAAGGTTAGCCAACAATTATTTCTGAAATTTTTGCATCATACATTCATACTAAAATGTATTCTTATCTCTGTTGCTTTATCTCTATTCTCTACGTTGCCCTAAATTAAAATTTTATATAGAATTCATATAAGATAAATGTGTATTGTTGGTTTTCTTTTACAGGGAGATAACATCCATCAAAGTGAACAATATTGCTTCTCAAATATCTAGTAATGTTGCAGCAGCTGTGGATGCTAACAATTTATTGCCAGTGACTGCTAGAGCCCAAACACTTCATTACAACCGCAGGAACCCCAAACGAAGGCGGCTTATGGAGTCTGGGCCCATTGATACATTAACTTCAAAGCGGTCTGATGCATCTAGTGCTTCCAGTAACACTAGCATATTCACTGATCAAGGAATCATTTTTGGAGAAAGCAAAGAAATCACTGATGAGAATAAAGTTTCAACAGAATCTGATAAAGTATTCAACTCTTTATCTAAAATGGTTGCTGTACTTTGTGAGCAACGTCTGTTTCTTCCTTTGCTAAGAGCTTTTGAAATGTTTCTTCCATCATGTTCACTGTTGCCTTTCATCCGAGCTCTTCAGGTTGGTTCCAGAACTAAACTTTAATTTTAGAGGTGGAAAAATGAGCAGGCTAGCTGGGTTGAATCAATACACTTTTTGTCCTAAATATATATCTTATTATCAACAGTTATCAAGCATCCTATTACAGTGTTACTTCAACAAAACTCATTTTAAATGACATAATTTAGTAGGTTTTATGCGTTAAACATCCAGTTTGGGCGAATTTTAAGTCGTTTGGCCTGTTCTTTTAAGCTACTTTTAGTTTACCCATTTGAATAATTGGAGATTCAACCAATACTTACATACCCCTAACCGATTCTTAAGTAAATGGTTCAAAATTACCACATCTACAGTATATTCATCTTTTCTCTGTGGTAACTGTGTTATGCTTTGAAATTTAGTTATCAGTCAGTGAATTGCTTGCTGTGCGGCTTTTTCTCCCTCTAATTTTTCATGTAAAAAATAATCTGTGGTATCCAGGCGTTCTCTCAAATGCGTTTATCAGAAGCTTCTGCGCATCTAGGATCGTTTTCTGCTAGAATCAAGGAAGAACATACCAACATACAAGCAACTTCAGTGAAAGATGGGCCAATTGGGAGTTCATTGGTTTCGGTTGCTGAAAAAGCTTCTGATGCAATGCTGATGACATGTCCATCACCTTATGAAAAACGATGCTTATTGCAACTATTATCTGCCACCGATTTTGGTGATGGTGGATTTGCCATGTCAAACTACCGAAGGATGTACTGGAAAATCAGTTTAGCAGAGCCTTTGTTACGTAAAGATGACGTTTTACATTTAGGGAACGAATCTTTGGATGACGCTTCACTTTTAACCGCCCTAGAAACAAATGGGTACTGGGAACAGGCTCGCAATTGGGCCAAACAGTTGGAGGCTAGTGGTGGACCCTGGAGGTCAGCTGTACATCATGTGACTGAGACACAGGTATTGTTACAGTTAATTTTTATCCAATGTTGCAAGCCTTTAATGTACAAATTAATGTTATTTAAAGCCCAATCTCTATTTATAGGCTGAATCAATGGTGGCTGAGTGGAAAGAATTTCTTTGGGATGTCCCTGAAGAGAGAGTTGCTTTGTGGGGCCACTGCCAGATGCTTTTTCTCAGATATGCTTTTCCTCCATTACAGGTACTTCGGCCCAGAGCCCGAATGTGTGTAAATGGTTATTTTATTTTTATTTTTTTTGTATTTATAAAAAAGGTTATGTCTTTTGGATTTTAGGCTGGATTATTCTTCCTGAAACATGCAGAAGCTGTGGACAAAGATCTTCCACCAAAGGAACTCCATGAATTGTTGATTCTTTCTCTCCAATGGTTGAGTGGGATGATAACTCAATCTGCTCCGTACGTAAACTCATTTTACAAGTTCTTGACATCTTTCTAAATTTCAGGCTTTTTAATATATTTTTTTAACGACTTTTAGAGTGTACCCATTGCATCTATTGAGGGAACTTGAAACCAGAGTATGGCTCCTGGCAGTAGAGTCAGAAGCTCAGGTTAAGAGTGAAGGGGAGTCAACCCTAAACAATACCAGTAGAGAATATGGATATGGAAAGGGATCAAGTATTGTTGACCATACTGCAAGTATTGTATCAAAAATGGACACTCATATCAACACAATGAGGACAAAGAACGATCATCACAGAAGCCCACATGTCATAGATACAACGACTTCTACTAGCACAAAGCCGAAACGTAGAGCTAAAGCCATTGTGCCATCAAGAAAGCCTTTTGTTGATGCTGAAAAAGTTTTTGAATCTGAAGATATTTCTGTTCCTAATAATCTTGAGGTTGACTTAAAGTCAACAGAAAGTTTATCTTTTTCATGGTGGGAAGAAAGCATTGGGCCTACTGAGCTGGAGAGGGCTGTTCTTTCTCTGTTGGAGTTTGGACAAATATCAGCTGCTAGGCAGCTCCAGCATAAGCTATCTCCGTCACATTTTCCATCAGAATTCACTCTTGTGGATGCAGCTTTGAAGCTTGCTTCCATCTCAACTCCTAGCAATAAAGTAGCAATTTCCATGTTAGATGATGAAGTGCGTTCTGTAATTCAGTCACACAACCTGCCAACAGACCATCAGTTTGTTGATCCAATGCAGGTACTAATTTTCATCTGTATGCCATAACTAATGAGATAATGTCTAAACTTTACAGGGGTTTTTATGTAAAATATACTCTTCTTTAGCTGTTTCGTACTTATGTTAACAAGCAGATATACTGTAGCTATATGAAAATGCTTACATATTAGGGTCATCATGAGTGGATATACTTTTAGGGTATTAGGTGACCACAGGATTAGAAATCAGGAGATATATTTGGTTCTCTACTTTTCCTTTAGGGAACTTGCCAAAAAAGTAAATAAGAAATCTAAAAAAGAAAATATTGTTGTTAGCACAAACTTGGCCAAATACCCTTTTAAAAAAGTTATTGCTTACTAAATCTTTGCCCACACTGTTGTGTTCTCTCTCCTGCTTCCAGGCATCTTTTCTGATATCTAGAAAGAATACACTGTACACTGAAACATAGGTGGTTAGAGAAGATTAAATGATTAAAAGTAAACTGTAATAGTTTATTGTTGAATTCACACAAGTACCTGGACCTTATTATTGCATGATTAAATCCCTAGACTTAAAAAACTTTGCAAAATAATCGTTTTAATGAAGTTTTAAGGAGTTAATCATGAAAAGAAAAAAATATAGACCTTTTCATTCAGTTGTAAAAAGTCCAGGGATTTATTTACACAAATAAAGTACTTTTATGGTATTAATTAATATTTATCTTTTCCACCTTCCTGTATGTGTGTGCATGTGTTTCTTAGGCTGTTTTACTAATGATGGATACATACAAATCTGTGATTCACTTTGGCACTAATATTTACAAATAATTTTGAGAAATTTTAGGTATTGGAGAGTTTAACCACCTTTTTCATCGATGGTAGAGGGCGTGGATTGTGTAAAAGATTGATATCTGTTGTAAAAGCTGCAAATGTTTTGGGTCTTACATTTTCGGAGGCATTTGATAAACAGCCTGTCGAACTGCTACAGCTGCTATCTCTCAAAGCTCAAGAATCATTTGAGGAAGCGAATCTTTTAATTCAAACTCATTCCATGCCAGCTGCTAGTATTGCTCAGATTCTTGCAGAATCCTTTTTAAAGGTGCAATTACTTGCACGTTTCAAATATTAGTCATCTAGTTTCAGTTTTAGATTACTCAATATTAGGTCGTAGCCTTATACAGAGATGGCAAAAATGAAGAGCAGGTACCAGGTCAAAATGACTCTAGTTTACTGATCAAAACGGCTTGGGCGGGTCGGGCGGATGTATTGAGTATGATCAAAATGGCTCTAGTTTACTGATCAAACCTACAACACTCTTATGTCTATTTTCTAAAATAAATATATTAAATATGATTTAAAAACTATTTTATTGTAATCTACTTTTAAGATAAAAGGGCCCATGATTTTTTTATTATTAATCTCAGGGCTTATTAGCAGCACATCGTGGTGGATATATTGATTCTCAGAAGGAAGAAGGCCCTGCTCCTTTATTATGGAGATTTTCAGATTTCTTAAAGTGGGCTGAACTCTGTCCATCAGAATCTGAAATTGGTCACGCGTTGATGCGTTTAGTAATTACAGGACAGGAAATTCCACATGCCTGTGAGGTACTGTTGTCGTCTTGATTAGAAAAAAGGTCATTTGATAACCAATTAATTTATTTAAACATTAATACACTCCTTTTCAGGTTGAGCTTCTTATTCTGTCTCACCATTTCTACAAATCATCCGCTTGCCTGGATGGAGTTGACGTTCTTGTGGCCCTAGCAGCTACCAGAGTAGACGCTTATGTTTCTGAAGGCGATTTCCCATGTTTGGCCCGTTTGATAACTGGTGTCGGCAATTTCCATGCCCTTAATTTCATACTTGGGATTCTTATTGAAAACGGGCAGTTGGAACTCCTTCTTCAGAAGTACTCAGCTGTCACTGACACTCACACTGGCACCACACAGGCTGTCAGAGGATTCCGTATGGCTGTTCTTACATCACTGAAGCAATTCAACCCAAGTGATCTAGATGCATTTGCCATGGTTTGTCATCTACCCCTTAGTGATTAGTAGAGGTGGCATAATTGGTCTGGTAACGGGTCAAAACGGATATCTTTTTCATATTGGTTGGGTTGGGTTAACCCAAAATGCTTTTTGTCATCCCCACAATGGTGGCTTAGCGGTAAGGACATGCAACATAAAGTGGAGGTTCATGGAGCAAATCCTGACCTCATGTCCTTTGCCTGCGGTTTACCAATTATGTTGGCCATTGGACTGGTCAGTGGGTTACCCAAAAAAAGTGTGCGCTTTCCAAATTATTTTATAAAGATTTGTGTCAAATTTCACAAAACTATTACAAAACTTTAACATTATTTCATTAATATCTTTTTTAAATTAAGGTGGTTTTATTCATTAAAAAGTACACCCTGGGTGGATTTCGACCCCTATAACCCTTTCCCTTATAAGCGTATTTTTTTAATTAAATCATCTACAAAAGAACCAAATCAACATAACACAAAATATGAATAACTATTGCATTGATTATGTTTACGAAAAACAATAGTATTAATATGACGATCTGAATCCTTGAATTAAAGGACTCTAGGAGGTTGTATGCATTAAAAATAGGCTTTGGGCGACTTTGAACCCATTCCTTGTTTATCTATATACTTTTCGATCCGTTAGAGATAAAACACAATACAACATGACCTGTAAATCTTACTTCTATTTACTTCATCTACAGGTGTATAACCACTTCGATATGAAGCATGAAACAGCTTCCCTTCTGGAATCACGTGCTGAGCAATCGTATCACATGTGGTTCCTTCGTTACAACAAGGATCATACTGAAGACCTTCTAGAAGCTATGAGATACTTCATTGAAGCTGCCGAAGTTCATTCTTCCATTGATGCTGGCAACAAAACCCGTGCCGCTTGTGCAAGTGCATCTCTTGTTTCACTTCAGATCCGTATGCCTGATTTCCACTGGCTCAATTTATCCGCCACCAATGCCCGACGGGCCCTCGTTGAACAATCCCGCTTTCAAGAAGCCTTGATTGTTGCTGAAGCCTACGGGCTTAACCAGCCTGGTGAATGGGCCTGGTGCTCTGGAATCAAATGTTGAAACCTGAGCTTACGGAGCAGTTTGTAGCGGAGTTTGTGGCGGTCCTCCCTCTCCACCCCACCATGCTTGCTGAAATTGCGCGGTTTTACAGAGCTGAGGTGGCAGCACGTGGGGACCAGTCTCAGTTCTCTGTTTGGTTGACGGGTGGTGGATTACCTGCTGAATGGGCCAAGTATTTAGAGAGATCATTTAGATGTTTGTTGAAGAGGACAAGGGATTTACGGCTCAGATTGCAGTTGGCGACTGTTGCGACGGGCTTTGCTGATATAATTGCAGGCTGCTTGAAAGCGCTGGATCGGGTCCCAGACAATGGTGGGCCACTTGTGTTGAGGAAAGGGCATGGCGGTGCCTACCTTCCTCTAATGTAAAGATGTTGTAAACCGGAACGTTACGTACAAACGGGGAGAACACAAACACAGATAGGAAGTAGATCAAAATCTTTGTGATTATTGGTTTTAGTGTGTTTCTATGGTTGAGGGGTTGTGTTTGGTTGGTGGTTATTCTTTTTGTAAAAGTCTTGAAATGTAGAATTTTCTGTTTGTGGGATCTAAAAACATACAGTACTCTTGTACATCAGTAGACAGTAGTAATGTTGAATATACCAAATTTTGATGCACCCATAGATACCATTACAATAAAATTTGGATTTATTTAATATAACCTTTTAAATGAATATGACATTTGAGCCCACCCAGAACCTAGAACCTATTAGATAGTATTATTATACTAATAAGGTTTCTTAGTAAGAGTCCACGGGCTCATTAGGATTTTGTTATGATGTTTGTATACTGTAACATAATCCTTCAATACTATGCAATTCAGTTTTCACCATCGTATATAGTATCAGAGCCTTAAGGTTTTGGTTACCTCATTATTCTCTGTCATCATGCCACCACATACAGACCCTAGCCCATCGCTACCGAGTTCAAACCCTAGATAGGGCGGCGTGTTGCCATCGTCGCCGCCCTGTCCCACTTTTGTTTTTTCTGTTCCGTTTCTTATAGAACCCTCCACCCAAAAGAATATTGGTTATCCCTATTTTATAGCTACGTAAGAGAAAAAGCTCTTAATTAGGCAAGTCACGGGTGTGGACGTTTGGTCACTGGTGACCATTACATCTCCATCTTTTTGTGTCACATTAGCATCCTCTTTCATCATCTCTCTCCTCCACTATCTAATGGTGTGGTCATTATCCTTTACACTATCTATATATATCCTTACATGAATTGTTTGGAGCTCGTGAAGAGCGTTGAAATCCCTCGAATGCCACTGCCACGATCAAGGGGGATGTGTGCCATGATGGCCACAGGCGCCACCTAACCCCCACGACCTTCCACCACGAACCACACCCGTTGCCTTAGATGTAAGATGAATTGGTTAATATCCACCAAACCACTATAAATATGTGTTCTTGTGTTAATTATGCTTTACCTTATAATTATTATTTATTCTTGTGCAATCAAACATGAACACGTTCGTTTCCTTAACAAACAAACACAAACAGAAAATCTTGTTCGGTAAGTGTTCATGAACAGTTCGTGAACACATTATATTCTTAACAAATGAACAGGAACAAGGCATTGTTCGTGTTCGTTCGCATCCCTATTAATAGCCAAGCATGTTTTCAACTGTACAACACATTGACGGATTCATCCGGCCAATAAATTGACAACTAGATTGAAAAGGTTTTACCGTCATGTGCAACTTACACAAGTTGATTTCACGTCCAAAACTAAACAAACATCCACAACAATGATCAAATGTATTATAACCCGACAAAAGGCCACAATCAAATTAGTAATTTATTAAAACAAGGCCAAATTTATAATGCGAACATACCCTAGAAATATAGTTGTAACTAATCACGTACCGATCTTCAAAATCACAAAAAATGGGTATTGGTTGGAAAATACTGATACTGAAATGAAAATACCGATACCGTACGAAACTGAAAATACCGATCCTAAAAACGCAAAAAGTGTTAACCGAATTGATACAGAAAGTGATTTAGTACGTACGGTTCAATTTTGACAACTTATACTATTTGCTCATCCAAGAGAACACACATCAAGGCAAAGTATTTACCTTCATTTGACTAACTTATAAAATACAAAGTGCTCAGTTGCTCATATCACTAAACAAAATGGCTTAATTGCAAAAACTCTATACAAAAACCTAATGTCAATTCCGTAATTTCACTAACCCACCACTATAAAACAACACTTCACCCTCCATTTCCAAAACCCTAACAATAATAATAATAATCCCTTAAACCAAATAACCGCCGTCACAACAACCTTATCAAAAAAATGGTTAAATTCCTTAAACCAAACAAAGCAGTCGTCGTTCTAGGCGGCCGTTTCGCAGGCCGTAAAGCCGTCATCGTCAAACAATTCGACGACGGCACTCGCGACCGTCCGTACGGCCACTGCCTAGTCGCCGGAATATCCAAATACCCAAACAAAGTAATCCGAAAGGACTCAGCAAAAAAGACGGCCAAAAAGTCACGTGTGAAGGCGTTTATTAAAGTAGTCAATTATAATCATATTATGCCTACTAGGTACACTCTGGATGTCGATTTAAAAGATGTGGTGACCGTTGATGCGTTGCAGTCGCGTGACAAGAAGGTGACTGCGTGTAAGGAGACGAAAGCTAGGTTTGAGGAACGGTTTAAGAGTGGAAAGAACCGATGGTTTTTTTCGAAGCTGAGGTTTTAAGGATGAGATAAGTTTTGTTGCTGTTTTGGTTTGTTTTGATTTTGTTTTGGAGGATTAGTTGTATGGACTTTTGATGGATCTATTGATGTTTACTTTGTTTTAATGGTTAAGAGGTTATAATGTTACATTTCAATATTGCATTATATGTATTAGATAAGAGTTTGCTGATTGAGTATGAATCATTTAACTTGTATTTGATGAACATTGCCCTTTAGAAGTTTGTTGCTATAGAAATTACTTGGCTTTAGAAAGCATGCTTCGGTGTGAGGCGCAACAAGGCGCAGGGCCTGGGGGCTTTTTCACATAGGCACATAGCGCCTAGAGGAAATACACGAGGAGCCAAAAAGACACAGATTTTAGGGGTGATTTTTTGCTTAAAGCGCGTTCCTGCAGAAAAGTGTAGTACCTTGGGTTCTTTGGTTTGTAACGTAGCTAAAGTCATATAAAAACCTGAATTGGAGGTTTATTTTTGGTAAATTAATAAAAACCTCTAGGATATACAAAAAAAATTACTTAATTACATTGGGCCTCAGGAATGTAAAGCCTGCCGTTTTTGCGCCTTGCGTCTTGGTTTTAGACTTCGTTTTTGTGCGTCTTGCACTTTTTAGAAACAAGGCTATAATCAATCGTTGAATTAGAGCTTCTATTTACTTTTGACATGATTTTTGGTGTCTTATAGGTTCTATAGATGAAGTATGTGACTATATTGAGTGGAACAATAATTAGAATTTGGGGATTGACCCTTGGTTTTAAAAAGCGCGAAGCGCACTAAAGCGACGAGGTCCAAAACCGAGGCGCAAAGCGCAAAAGCGGTGGGATTTGCGTACGCGAAGCGCAAGACGATTATATAATTTTTTTAATATATGCTATAGGTTTTTAGCATCATTTACTCAAAATATAGATACAAATAAGGTTTATACATGATTTAACAACCCTTTTAGAGCATTCACAACCCATCCCCATTCCCTCCCCCATTCTTAAAATTTAAGAAAATCCTACAAAAACTCACTCTATCCCAACCCCTTTCCCCATACCCCATTTCTAAAATTTACAAAAAACCTAGGGGTGTAAATGACACGTAGCGGCTCGGGATCGGCTCGGGATCGGCTCGGTAAAAAGCTCGAACGAGCCGAGCCTTAACGAGCCCGAGCCCGAGCCAGAGCCTGAAATATGGCTCGTTTAGTTATCGAGCCCGAGCTCGAGCCCTAGATATAAAGCTCGATTGGGCTCGCGAGCCTTAACGAGCTAGAGCCCGAACCCGAGCCCGAGCCTAAGTTACAGCCGAGCCTAAGTTATAGCCTTAACGATTGGGCTCGCGAGCCTAAGTTATAGCCGAGCTTTTGCGAGCTCGAGCCGAGCTTTTGAGCTCGTTTGAGATTCTCAAATCACCTCGAGCCGAGCCGAGCCGAGCTCGAGCTTTGGATTTTACTAGCGAGCCGAGCTCGAGCTCAAGATTGTAGGCTCGAACCGAGCCGAGCTCGAGCTCGAGCTTCACAAAACCTTAACGAGCCCGAGCCGAGCCCAGTCAGGCTCGGGCTCGGCTCGGCTCGTTTACACCCCTATGTTGAGCCCCCATATATGGGGTCTTCCATCCTTCCCCCATATCATTTAATAATAATAAAATATACAAATGAAAGGTGGATTGAATTAATGTTGGTTGTAAAGAAATAAAATAATAATAAAAAAAGCTTATAGGGGATATGAATGAGGAATGGGATGTGAGAGATTTTGCAAAAGTGAGTGGCAAATTTAGAAAACTATGATTTTTCCTTAAATTATATGGTTGGGATGGGGGATGGGTTGTGAATGCTCTTAGCTACATATATAACGATTTTAAGCATAAAAACACCTCCCGTACAAAAAAGCGTGCGCCTTAGAGGATTTTTTTGGCAAAAAATCGTGCTTTTTCTGCGCTTCTTGTACTAGGTGCGCCTAGGGTTACATAAGGCGAAGATTCTGGCGCCTTGCGCTTAAGCGCGCTCGAGGCTTTTTAAAACACAGGATTGACCTGTTTGGTCCGGTAGAGAAGTTTATTTCCGATTGGTTGCGTAGGAAATTTAGGTATTGAGGTGTTCATAAATCGTTTAAACATAGGCATATTCGCTTGCTCTGTTTTTTTATGACCAATGCTCACATATCCATAATGTTAGATTTACCTGAAGTATCATAATAAACACTTACATCTATAGTAAATCTATATTGTATTATACCATGTATGGTATTTATCAACATTCTTACTTTTGTGGTATGGAAACTACTGTTGAAGAGGGTTGGCAATGATTTAAAACAAAAGGGGTTAGTATTGGGTGTGCCAATAGAATCAATCTTAGGCCTAACGGTATGGTAGCGTGAGGGTGCTTTTAGGGCCATGAGACCATGGGTACACCGCCTCCACCCCACAACGTGAGGGTCCTCACGATTGTCACGGCTTTGAACATTGATGATTTTATCTTGAGATTCGTGACGTTGGTGATGGAGGAGGGTAGTGACCACACCCCTAGGTTGGTGATCGAGGGGGTATAGTGATATGACAATGATGTGGAGGGACGAGGGTGGCAACGGTAACTAGGAGTATACCCTATGAACTTAAAATATCACTCTTGACAACATGAGAAACCAAAAGCTCTGTTCTGTCTTGAGATGAAGACATGACTGATCATCATCCATCAAAAATTAAAAGTTAGGCCTCATTGTAAACTTCTTTAAAAGTCTTGTTCTATTTGTTTTAAGTATTTCATACCCTTCATAAAGTGCACTGTAAAATTGAGAAGTTTATTTATCTTTGATTTAAGCATTATAGGTTTTTTGTAAAAAAATGTTGCATTGTGAATATGGTCTAATTTTACAATGGTGGGTCTAATTTTACAATGGTGTGTCCAATAGCACGTCTGAACCATGAGCATACTCTTGTTTTACAATGGTGTGTTTGACAATGTGTCTAAAAAACACTTGTAATTTTACAGACGTGTATATCTTCACTCTAAAAGTAAAGACACATTTTGTATCGAGTTTTTCGTACGTGCCATGCAAAAATCGCTTCGTAGGCAACAATAGGTTTTCTAGTACGAATGGAGCATCATCTGAAATTGTGTATCCACTTGAGAATGCAACTGCAATGAGAGTACCAACAGTCGTCATTTTCTCCACTAGGCAAAAGTTTCTCTAATTCCTCATGATCCATACCATACATTGTCAGTAGGACTTTAAACGAACCAAATACTTTAAACGAACCAAATGAACACGAACAAAGCCTTGTTCATGTTCGTTTGTTAAGGAATTAACGTGTTCGCAAACTGTTCACGAACACTTACCGAACGAGATTTTTTGTTCGTGTTCGTTTGTTAAGAAAATAACGTGTTCACGAACTGTTCATGAACACTTACCGAACGAGATTTTTGTTCGTGTTCGTTTGTATTTATTTGCTAAATTTAGGTGTTGGACAAAAACGAACACAAACAAACACAAATGAATGTAAACGAACACACATAAGCATTACTGAACAAAATCGAGCATAAACTAACACGTTAAATTCTGAAAATTCACATTTTTCATCGCTAACATTGTCCGCCCAGAATACGCTAATCCAATTACCCAAATATACGTGACATAATCTTGATCACATAATGTCTTATAAAAACACAGAGGTGTCATATTAAACTTAAAATCCTCGTTTAAACTAGGGGTGAGCAAATGTCGGTTCGGTTCGGTTTTTACATATATCCGAAACCGAAAACCAAAGTTCGGTTTTAGAAAAAAACCATAACCGAAACCGATTGATTATGTCGGTTCGGTTAATATGTCGGTTATTAGTTCGGTTTCGGTTATGTTCGGTTAATATCCAAACATAAAACTTGTGCAAAATTATGAACTTAAAATAGTTAGTAAGTGTTTGGATCTTTTTCAAGACTAAATATATATATATATATTGTCACACCCTCAAAATCCACTTGCAGAGTTTTACCGCGAGGCGTATGACAAACCAGGATCCAAACCAACGATCACAATAAACAAGTCTAAATGAATATAAATGCAATTTCAAAACATAGTTTAAAATCCCGTTTACAGCGGAAGCTTATTCAAAAACAGTATCTCAACAGTGAAATAATAGTTCAACGTTCAAAAGACCATGCAACCCTAGTTAGACGCCGTGCAGACGCGTGCGCCCTAGTCCAGTCGTGCTACCTTAGCGACCTGAGAAAACATGTAAAAGTTTACGTCAGCACAAAAATGCTGGTGAGTTTACAGGTTTTGTATCCAAGAACCAAGTCCACCTGTCCATACTATAATAAATCGAAAACCAGTATACGCTAGCTAGGCGTACGTTTTGTTACTACCACGATTGGAAAACCATTACTAACGCGAATACCAAAAGTATGCCCGATGTAGTTCCTGTTGTTCCTGTTGTTCCTGTTTGAGACAATATGCACCCGCCGACCCTCCAAGTCGACGAGCGGGTTGGTCACTCCCAATAGCGCTATTCACATTTCCCCGTTGTGCAAACCCGCACATTCATGGTTCCCCCCGGGACTTCCAAAGATCGTGTAGTACACAATAGAAACCCATAGTATGACAGTAGTTACCAAATAATCGTTTTAAACACATGTTTTCTCCCCCGAAAGTATAAAACCAGTTTAAAAGAGGGGTCGTAAATCACCTTAAGTTGCGTTACTCCTTAACCCGAGTAAATTCAGCTGCTATGCTAGACCCGTAAAGCGGCGACCTAACATACGACAGTTACAAGTACTTAGACTAATAACCCGTAGGTTAATTAGTCCCTAGATGTCCAGACCATAACCAAGTTCGTTTGAAAACACCGTGACTGTTTAACCGACCCACAGTACAAGACTCGACATCCCATTGGTGACCCGAGACTCCCCGTGTTATGTTTATGCTCCAAAACATACAATAACGCAACTACACTTAACATACGTTAACGCACAACAAATTATAGCACATAGTTCACGTATCACCGAATTACATCCAAATATATGTTACCAAGTTATTAGACATGTTACGGGGTTCCTAGCATGTTACTACATGTTAAATCGGGTCTCGGAATGCTAATTTACACTTACAGCAGCAGTACACGCGATTAGGAAAAGTCAACTAGCAATTAGGTTGGTCAACTAGCAATTAGAAACCCTACTCGCCTCTATTATAGGCAATTAGGGCTATTCACCTGAACTTACTAGCAATTAGGGCTATTCACATGAACTTATAGGCAATTAGGGCTATTCACATGAACTTATAGGCAATTAGGGCTAATCACCTGATCTTTCACACGAGTAGGCCTCTACTCGCCTGTGTTATAGGCGATTAGCACCCTACTCGCCTATAACATAGGCGATTAGGAATGCTACTCGCCTGTAACCTTGCTGTTCCGGTTTTTCGCGCGTTTAACGCTCCAAATCAGATCCAGAACGTGTGTAACCACCCAATATCATCCCAAACACTATCCTAAACATGTTTAACCCAAATTCCTTCGTTTAACCTCGTATAATCAGTCCTGCATGCAACCAAGTAATCCAAACACCATTCACATAGCATGCAACATCATACTAACACGCGTAATCATAACCCTAATATCCAATTACTGAGTTTTCTATCATCATACTATCAACATCAATACTGATCTATCATAATAACATATCAAATCATCATCATGAATCATAAAAACCCTAGCTTTCTAATCATACACACCCATAATGCATGCATATTAGTTATAATCTGATTAACAACCCTTATTGACGATTTTCAGAAAGCTTTTTCGTTTAAGAACAGGTCTGGACCATTAGGGATTGATTAAAAACGTTTATAAAGAGTTATGGATGAAAATCAAACCTTAGGATTATGAAAATATGATGATTCAAGCTTGAAACCTTGAGTTTTGATCAAAAATCGCCTTCCAGAGGTTGTTTATGTGTTGGGGCGGGTTATGGGACGACTAGGGTTGGTATAATGAAGTTTAGGAGGTTAAGTATGGTATTTATAGTCGTTTTTAGTCGTCCAGCCGTTACTAGCGAGTATGCAGCAGTTTCAGGCGATTAGGGCTCCTAATCGCCTGAATGTTCATGTGATTGGGCCTACTCGCCCTTACCTATACACGAGTAGGGTCCTACTCGCCCTTAGGGTTCCCTACTCGCCTCCCCTATAGGTGATTAGGCCTCCTACTCGCCTATAGGGGTTGGTTTTGTGCGTTTTGCGCGTTAAACCCCGTTTTAACATATGTTAATGCATATACACGTACCGACAAGTCACATAATGATTGTAAACACATAACACAAGTAAATACACATATTTACACTCGTTCACCAATTCCCGGGACTCGAGACTCGTACGTTCCGTAATGCCCTGACGATCCTACAAATCGTCAACGTTTGTACACTTGGTTAAGGACTGACATCTAACGAACTTCTAGACCAACATCCAATGATCTTCTAGACTAACCAATAGTTCCCGAACCATAACCCGACTTAACTAACCCAGTTAAGTACAATATACGCGTGACTTGCTAAGGTAGACTTTCATCTAAACAACGCTGTTAACCAGAATTTGCCGGGTGTCACACATATATATATATATATATATATATATATATGAAAACGCAAGAAAAATACATGAAATACCGAGGAAACAAATAAAAAATGCTTCAAATATATGGATATATATGAAAAATACATGAGTTACATAAAAGATATATTTCAAATACATAGATATACATGAAAGATACATGAAATACATGAAGCTATGTTCCAAATACATGGATATATGTATGAAAAATACTTAAGTATATAACTATCAGTTCGGTTTTGGTTATTTCGGTCACGGAAGAAGGGAAAATCGAAACCGTAACCGAATAGTTCGGTTTTGGCCATATCTTAACCATAACCGATCGGTTTAATTCGGTTATTTTCAGTTCGGTTTCCGGGTTTTTTCGGTTATCGGTTTTTATGCTCACCCCTAGTTTAATCCATCAAAAATAACAGTTAATCAAAATAGTTAAAGTAATATTAACATGTGATACAGTAATCTATACTATATTATAATGCATGAGGGAGTGGTAGTTTAAGATACCCAAAAGTTAAGAACTTATTTTTCATTAATAACCTTGAAATAAGATAAAATAATCATTCATACATTATTTACATTTTAATACCCTATCTAGCTACACTTTAATCCTTTAAACTTACTTAATTTTTGTTTATTTAAATTATAGTTATACTTCTTTTCCTTATTTTAAGCAAACCACCCCCCGTGATTTTTAAATAATCATTTTTTTTCATACGTTGATACTTTTATAAAAAAAAAAAATACATCATAATAATAAGAATTTAATATCTTTAATTTGAGTATAATATTGCTATATTTTTTATTTTAAAAATCTTTATGTGCTACGTGATTAAGAATATCTAGGAGGGTGAGCAATAATTAAACCGTTCATCGAAGCCAAACCAAAAAACAGACAAACTGAACCAAAATCTATTGAAAACTGAAAGCATCTGATTTAACTTAAAATCGGTTATCGTTTTCTTTTTGTACCCTAAGTTAACCTAAGTTAGTTAAACTAAAACAGACCCATTCATATATTCAAAACAGCGTGCCCGCACAAAGTGGTAGGGAAGACAAACACTTCTAATGGTTTATGGTTGGGTTAGGTTTAGTTTGGTTATAAGCCTCAACTGAAACAAAAATCGACATTATCGGTTTATCAATCTTATTAACCAACCGGTTAATTGGATCAGTCTATTTGGTTAGATTGTCGTTTTTAGATCGGTTTAGTTAATTTTGGTTAATAACCAAAACCAAACTTTGGTTAAAATTTTGCTTAGAAGCATATGAAATAGAGGTATAAATACATGTAATGGATGTATAAAAGATATAAATGTATAAATAGTTCAGTTTTGGTTTGTTAATTTTGGTTAACTTAGGGTACAAAAAACCGATATTAGGTTAACTCGGTTTTTGTTAATTTTCAGGTCGGTTTTGTATGTTTTTGTTCGATTTCGGTTGAGGGTTCAATTATTATTGACCCCTAGATATTTTTAATCACGTAAAAAATCAAAATTTTAATTAAAATTATATAGCAAATTATACTCTAATATAGTTTGAAGCTAAGTAGATAAGTTTTTGAATTATAGTGGCGAATAGAGGGGGTTTTGAAATTTTAGAATTTGAATAATTTATTCTCGCCACTTATTCGTCTTTTCTCTGTATTTCCTTCAAAGCCATCTTCTTTGTCTCTAGCTTCAGGCAAACTCTATGCCTCGCTATAAAGTTTATGGATTATGTTGAATAGTAAATTTCAGCTTATATGTCATTTTTGTATTTGTAATTTTTTAGATCTCATTCCATTGAATAGTGATTTCAATACTTCATCACCAAGCTCACTTCTATCATGTTCCATTAGTATAATTTTTGTATTTGTCATGTTCGTGTTTGTTTATGTTTGTTCGTTTAAAAACCTAAACGAACAGTTCTTGAACGAACATAAACGGACATTCACAAACATAATAAATGTGAACGATTTTGTATTACTAAAAACCCCAATTACTAATTGGTTATATATGTATACAAGTAACTAAAGCCCAATTTATATTTATCTTCATGTAAATATAACTACTTATGTAATTAATAAACCTAAACGAACATAAATGAACGAACACAACATTTATTCATTTAACTAAACGAACTTCCCGCAAACAAGTTCCCGAACAGTTCATGAACAATTAGTTTGTTTACAGGCCTATTTATACATCTATTTCATAAATTTATATACCTCCATTTTATGTACTTCTAGGCAAAAAAAAATTAGCCAAAATTTGGTTTTTGTTATTCACCAAAATTAACTAAACCAAAACTACAAACCGATAATCTAACAATACTAACTGAACCAAGGAACCTATTGTTTTATAGGATTAATTAATTAATGACTCCGATTTTAATTAGTTTCGGTTGAGGCTAATAATCAAACTGAACCGAACCATAAACATTCTTAGAAGTGTTTGTGTTCCCGCTGCATCACGCGGGCACTCTACTAGTATATATTAAGTAATCTACCACTGGGGCTGGACGAAATACAGATTGTTACAAAAAATGCACAACAGAAACAACGATGACTAGTATTTAATGTTTAATACAATTTCTAATCCCCAAAATATAAGTATACAACTTTGAATAAATAGTCAAGCGTCTACTAAAGTCTCACCTTAACAACTTATCATAGGTTCACCCCAAAATAAATAGACACGATTGACACCCTAGTTAAGACACACACAAGCATAGGTTCACCCCAAAATAGTTAAACACAAAAAGGGGAATGGTACACGAAACTCACCTTAACAACTTATCACCTCATGTCACATAGTTTCCCAAGTTGGGAGCCCATCTATCATTAGCACACAAGATCCTATGGAAATTACAAACATCAGTGGGTGTAACTGAACATCGTGGTTACACGTGTTGTAACCTCACGAATTTTCCCATTTATTTTGCATTAAAGTATTTCCCGATCCATGATATAAAGTCTAATTTATTTCTAAGTATTCTTATCTTTATCCGTGCACTCTATTTTTCTAAGTTTCTTTTATCATTGTACTTGAAAAAAAAAAATCTTCAATCATGACATATGTCCTATCCAAATTCTATTTATAAAATCGTCATTTTATAAGACGGTGTTTTTTATTTTCTAATTCAAACTAATGATTTTTTTTTATTTCTTAAATAAAGCCTTGAGTCAAATAGTCAAAGTCATAGTCAAAGTCTTAGTCAAACAGTCAAAGTCCTAGTCAAATAGTCAATTCATCATAAAACCTTACTTTATGGTGTTGACCAATTTTAATGGCTAATTGAATCCATAACTAGTATAAAAACCCACCTATGACCCATTATACTTTGCACCTCTAAATCGATTGTTTCAACCCGATTAAAATTTCCCTCATACCTTTCTTCTATAGTCTATTACTTCTACAATTGAAGCTTTGATTATAAGCTCTTGTAATTGGAAACTTTGGGGCTACACATATTCTATTTCTCGAGACTTAATACTTTGCTAAGGTGAGTTTACGTAACCATGTTTATGCAATTCTTCATACTTGCAACATTATACTTAAGCAATTCTACATGCATGTCTAGTTGTAAACTTTAATGCCTCATGAATTAGACAACAACAACAGTTTCAACGAGTTTCAACATTACATAATCATTAGCTATGGCCAAGCCGACGATACTCAATAATAGATCTATTGGATTGACAATCCCACCCGGATACGTGTACCTCCTACATAGGTAGCGTGGGTGATTGTTATCGTTCCAACATATTATTAAGGTGAACCGTGGATGACGGGATGGACCTAAACTAGTCGGAGGTTTGATTATGTCGATTCAACATATTATGTTTATTCATGTAGACTTAAACTTACGATAGACATATGAATTGCTAAACTTTTATACTTAAACTATTTGCTTGACATGGCTTATGTATTCTCACCAACTTCTAGTTGACCCCCCCCCCCCCATTTTTACAACTCAACAGGAAATAATGATGCATGAAGACTAGAGTATTTACATGAGAAGGCAAACTGAAGTCTATGCTTGTTTGGTTTTTGTGATGTATTAGATTTCCACTTAAAACTCATTATGTATTTCCATTTTTGGATATTTGCACTTTAAATTAATTCCAATTAAAAATTTGGTTACCATGTGCTACTGTATACTCATTCTTACGTGACACCTCGATGTTTCCGCCATCGGTTGGGGTGTTACACGTGTGGGCGAGCTAGGACCATTGGTTGTTCTTGTTAGGCTTTTTCTATTTGTCGTTTGTGTTCTATTAGATCCATTTATATCTTGTGTATAGCTCTTATCCCGAAGTCTTACATGTTTGTTTAACGGTTTTGTCCTGGCGCTCAGAAGTTTGAAATTACATAGATGCTCCTGGCGGTATGTATTTTGTAACCTCGTTGGTCCTTAGCTCGAACGGTTATTTACTAGGTCCGTTAAGTTAATGTAAAATGACCAAACTATCATTTCATTTAAAAAAAAACAAGTAGGCCTAAATTAAAATTGTTAACCTTGAGGGCCCACATAAAACAGTGCCCAACCTCCTTTCCTCTTCACTTTTATTTTCGGGCCAGATTATACCTTTACCATAATCACCATTCTCCACCATAACCACCACTGTGTCTTGGCCACCATACCCCACCACAACCATTAGAGTATAAGGAGTGGAGGGGGGGGGGAGAAGGGGTGAAGCGTCATGTGGCACTTGTGGGACCTATGTGTGAGGGGCGGGGAATTGTGGGGAGTGGAAGGGGGTGAAAGGAATATTATTATTATTTAAATTGTGTTTTAGATTAAAAAAAAGAAGCCAATCAAGTCCCTCCACCTCATGTAACACCCCAACCGATGGCGGAAACATCGGGGTGCCACGTATTGATGATTGTTTTCAGTAGCACATGGTATAATATAAATTTTAAATAATTTATTCAAACATAATATCCCAAAATGTGAAATGATGTCTAAGAATTCAAATACATAATATCAAATAACAACTTCAAAACTTCAAATAAACTTCAAGTAAAATCCTCATGCTAACTCAAGCCTCAGCTTCATTGTTACCTGAAACATGTTAATTTTGAAAGTATTTTGGGTCAACATAAGTTGGTGAGAATTACATAGGTTTTTGATAATAAAATGAATAAAATGTTGTGCAATTCATGTGTCATGTTAATCTAGCCCATATGTGAGAACATACTAGAAATAAATCGAGTGCATAATCAACCCTGTTGACTGTTATAAAATGATACATACCATACACTTATGGTCCAAATGAATATGTTATGCGATAACAAACACCCACGTAACCTTTGTAGGAGGCACGTATCCGGGTGGGATTGTCAGTCCAATAGATCTATCAATGTATACCGTCGGCTGATCAATGTTAATGATTATGCTAGAATGGTGCTTACTCTAATCATGCTCAAGACATAATGCAACATAGAAAACACATAGACACATTGATGATTGAATTGCAATGATAATGTTATAACATGTTTCACCCCAAAAATGGTGATAAATAAAAGGGGCTATGTAAAACTCACCTTAGCAAATGTTAAACTTGTTGAAAAGATGAAATAATTGTGTTGCCCAAAATGATTCCAAATATCACCCTATAATAAGGTAATATATAATAAGTCTAAGTCTAATTAACTTACAAGTGTATCCTAGGGTTTCGATTTGGGATAATCAATTGTTGAATTTTAAATTAAAATGTTAATTAATAAAGGAAAATTTGATAATTAATAAAAGAAAGTCTTTTTATAAAATTTGAATTTTGAATGTGCACATTAAAGTGTTTGAAGCATAAAAATAATTTTTATAAAATTATTTCATTTAAAATAGATTTTTAAATCTATTTATTTATAAATAGCCAATATTTAACTTTAATATTCAAAAATACTAAAATTAAAGAATTCTTATTTTAAAAATCATATTTCTGTTCTAAATGATTAAAAATAATTTGTATAAAATTTTGGTGCAAAAATGATGAAAATTGGATTTATTATGATTTAATTATGATTAAATCTAACAAAAATTGATTAAAAATGTAAAATAAATGATTTTACTGAATTAAAAATTATTTCAGTAAAGTTTATCTTTATAAAAAGTCAGGATAATTTTTGGAGAATTTAATAAAATTGTTTTGATATATAAATGGATTTTTATAAATATAATAGTATAAAAATGATTTAATTATTATAAATACTAAATAAATGAATTTCTGAAAAATAAAAATTACAAATAAAACTTTTATCTCAGATTAAACAAATATAATTTTTTTAGAATTTATAAAATAGTTTTGATATTTTAAAAAGAATTTAAAAGATTAAAAGGTTTAATATATATATATATATATATATAATTGTTATTTAAAAAGAAAAGAAAAGCACAAAAAGGGAGGTCAGAGCCGGGACTCGAACCCGGTTCCCCTCTGAATCAAACCCAGGTCACAACCACTTGGCCTAGGCCGGTGGTTGTGATATTTCCTGTTTAAAAATAATTAAATACACACGTGAAATCCAGTTTATCCCCAATTTCAAGTGACGAACCCTAGAATTTGCAATCAAACAATTCAGAAAACTAGAGCCCGATTAATGATGGGGCTTTTGTTGTTTGATCGCCGATCATCAAAACCCATAAAAAAAATGGAACTCACAGTGTAGAATTGATGATTATAGCCGGGTCAAGCCAAAAGTCAAACGACGAACACAATAATCAAAATCAGAGTGTTGCAGAGAGAATTGGAGGTTGAGAGAGAGTTGTGAGCGAGTAATCAAGGTTCGGAATACATCTATTTATACTGATGTTCACAGGTTATGGTTAATTGGAAAGTTGACCTTCGATAATTATCATACGCGTATAATTTGAACAATTGGTCAATGATTAGCTGTAAATGACGTGTAATCGTGTTGTATAGGACCGGTAATCACCTAAATTTACCAAATAGAGATCAATTACGAGTTAATTTGCTGGATTGATCATCAAGTTAACCCACAGTTGACTTTCCTTGTCAACTGTGAAGGTTTCTAATGTGTGTATAAATAAAATGAAGATCCGGGTTTAATACAAGATGGTGGTCCAGCCCAGATGGTTGTGCATGTGTGTGTGTGTTTGGCTTTGGCGCGGGTTCGAACCCCGGCCAAAGCATATTATTATTTTTGACATTTTTGCAATACAACACACATATATAATATTATATATATAGTATTAGGGTTCCACAAATGCGACAAAAATAATAAATGCGATGAATAAGATAAAACTTGACGTTTTTATTAAATGCGAACGTGTACGTACAAGTATTAAATGCGTAATGTTACACCTCACCTCCAACCTTGCCCCACGCCCTTGAAGCTTTCCCGCCCTCCCTTCCCGCCCCACCTTCCACACCCTATAGGGGTGGTGTTCCCGCCGGTGAACCCACTTCCAGCCCCACTCCCTCCAGTCTTACCGTTCAACAAGCACCATTCCCTCCGCCACAACCATCATCCTCCACCACCCTCGATCAAATATTAAGCCAACCTAAAACGAGGATGAATCATTAGCCTCTATTCTCCCACTATTAAACCTAAAACGAAGGTAAACTCGAACCAACTACCGTTTGGTTATCTTTTGGAAAACGAGCACCACCTCCCTCGTAAAATGTATCATAAATAACAATGCATTTAACATGTAAAATGTATCATAAAAAAACAATTTAACATGTAAAAAAAATATTTTTTTTAAAAAATTGTTTTTGAAACTTTTTGCATATGAAGAAGATGTGTAGTAGCAATTCTAATAAAAAAAATACATTTTTCTAAAAAAAATTACCATTTTTTAATTGATTTAAAGCAAAATACAAAACGTGATGCTGCCACCGTGGCAATCCACCTCAAACAACCAACCCTACATTCAATCCACACCGTCCAATCACCATCAAACCAAATCAACGGCCTACAACCACAATCCGCACCAACCCATCTCCACCAATCAAAACCCAAACCCACTTCCTATATAACCCAAACAACTCAAACCCAACAAACCCATCAAACACTTCACTCAAAACACACACTAAAAACACACACACAAACATCCAAACAAAACAATGGCACCAAAGGCAGCAGAGAAGAAACCAGCAGCAGAAAAGAAACCCGCAGCAGAGAAGAAACCAAGAGCAGAAAAGAAGCTACCAAAAGACGCATCAGCAACAGATAAGAAGAAGAAGAGGCACAAGAAATCTGTAGAGACATATAAAATATACATATTTAAGGTGTTGAAGCAGGTGCATCCAGACATTGGGATATCGAGTAAGGCAATGGGGATAATGAACAGTTTTATTAATGATATATTTGAGAAGCTAGCACAGGAGAGTTCGAGGCTTGCTAGGTATAACAAGAAGAATACTTTGTCGTCTAGGGAGATACAGACTGCTGTTAGGCTTGTGTTGCCTGGAGAGTTGGCTAAACATGCTGTGTCTGAAGGGACTAAGGCTGTTACTAAGTTTACTAGTTCTTAGGTTGTGGTGTGTTTTTTTTTTATTTAAGGTTTTTAGTTATGAAATTAGTTGTTGGATGTTGAATTTCTATTGTAATTGAGCAGAAGTTAATGAAATGAATCTGTTTTTTATGTCATGTTTTGGGTTTTGACTTTTTGTGTTTGAATTTGTTGGCTTGTGTGTTCTATTTTGGTTGCTGCTTTGAACAGAATTTTTATTTTTTAGTTTAGATATATATATAATGTAATATAAAAAATGGACTAGTATTTTGGATTTGTATGTTTGACGTGACCACTAATATAAACAACGAAAGGTGAGTACAAATGTTAGGATGATTTACCCTTGTTGTGTGGTATGTTGATGTGCAAAAGTTGGGTTGTAGTTGATGCTTTCAGAATCAGATCGGATGTAAAAAGCAGATAGTGTTGTAAAATTAATTTAGTAAAATTTAAAAAAATAAAAAAAAATCTGGTTTAACCGAACTAGTTCCCAGTCTGACCGCCGGTGAATCGGTTCCAGTCCCGTCTGACGTATCCTCGGTTCAATACCTCGACCTGAACTGGACCCCGAGTTCATCCGGTCAACAATGGTTGTAGTATAAAACGTGTAATGAGGTTTTTAACCATGAAAAAAAAAGAGCCATAGTGGTAAAAACTCTAAATCACATGTGGACATTATAGAGCGTTGGCTTGGAAAATTTAGAAAGAAATATAAAATGAAAAAATATACAGGCCCAATGTTTATGATGAAAAAATGTTAGGGCTCTTCATCTTTTTTAAATCAATAAGGGACATGGTAAATTGGTAATGGTACATCCACATATACACGGCGTTGCGTAAGGGCTATACGCGGGGTAAATATGGGTACAAAATGGATGTTATTTCGAATCCGATTCTTAATTCTTGAGCTAATTTTGAACCAACTTATAGATTCAAACGACGATCATGTGTTTGATTTGCGTTTTTATTACATTTGAATTTAGTTTGTAGGTTATGGTTTCGTTTTCATGGTTTTCGATGTGGTTTTTTCTTTAATTTATTGGACTAGGGATTATAAACCCACGGGCTTATAATACCTAGTCTAAGAATAGAGTCTAATAGTTTCATGGGTGGTTATCCGATATGCTTTTCGCGATGTGCTTTTTTTATTATTTAATCATATACCATATCGGTATATTATTAAATAAAATAATCGTAGTGTTTATGAACATTTGAATGTAATTTAGCCAATCTTTTTAATGGTATTTAACTCGTTCGAACCTTAAATATTACTACTTTATGTAATATTATTATTTACTTACCGGGTGAAGAAGCAAATTTAACTTGTACTAGTTATTAATATATCACATTCGAACACATACTTGATGCCCACGTTTTGCTTCAAAAACTTGGTCTTCAATCCACCTTTCAAGCACAATTCTTTAGTGTATTCTAGCATTCTTTTATTAAAAAAGTGACTATATTTTTTAAGCTAATATATGGTCCAAGTGGCAATGCAATATTAGGATTTTAGCTTAAGTTTTAGAATCTCTACCGTTTAACACGGTTTATTCTTGCTATTAATCGAAGTTAAAGCTATGAATACCGCATCGGAGAGAGTAAAATGCAAGTTGTCTTTTATGAAATTAACTTTAACTTACAATTTTTGTCCTTTATAAAATTCTAAATTATGGACCAGGTCCTTTAAATTTTTTACTTTTGCTCTGTATCGTTTTTATCTATAGTTTGTTACAAATGTTATCCTTTCCACTTACTAGGTTGGAAAATCTTTGTAAGTTAGGTAATGGGCAATGAATATAACTTATAGGACAATTTTTGTGATTTATTTATAGAGATAATTATAAGAGTATTTTTTGTAATTGCAGATAAAACACCATCCGTAATGGTTAATGTGTTTTAATGGGCCTATTCCGTCACATTATCATCATAATGGCCATTCAAAAAATATGTAATGGTTATTCATTACTTTTCAAAAAAAATTCTTATCTCTAGGTATTATATTAGAAATGTCCCTCTATTTTCATGCCCCTATAACCAGTGGCGGATCCAGAAATTTTTTTCACTGGTTCCTTTTTTAGGTGTTCCAATTTCATATGAGCAAACATAAAAATTTCGGGTCGGTTTGACGCTTCGGGTCGGGTAAGGTTTATCACATAATAAAAATACGATACAATAATGAAAAAAACATCGTCATTGAAATTTAAAGCACGTAATATAATACGATTGTCTTCAAGGATAGAAAAATAATACTTGCATAACGTTGCATTACATTCTTAACCGAAACTTGTTATAGTAGCTCCTAATACTATCAAATTAAGGTTTCAATCAGTTAAAAATCCACAACAATGTTTGTACCAAAGTAAATCGACAATGCATTAAGGTTTATAAACTTAAGGTTTCAATTAGTTAAAAATACAAAATTAGTCAAAACTGGCCACACCAGATCATGAACTCGATCAGCAATATCACCATCTCACTACCTAAACCCAAATTACACTAAATCTAATTTCACTACCAATAAAGTCAAAAAACCCATCACAAAACTTAACAGTAAACATCAAATTAATAAAAATAAACACTTCAATAATACATATTGACCTGAAATTAAGAAAGTGACCAAATAAAATGAGGGGCCAGAAATATAACGGAGGGGACTATGAGAGAGTGGAAACGAAGAATAAGGGTACGAACTGAATAAGCCTGAAAACATGGGTTTGAAGGAGATGAGTGTTTGGAAAGGAGGGTTGCAGTTTTTGTTTGGAGTGGAGGCTGCAGTGTTTGCTTGGCTTTTGGTTAGGGTTAGGTTTTTGAATTAAAAAAATAGACGAAATAAATATGCACACAACAGGTTTTGAACCGGGAATCTGCTTTATATTAGGGAGGATTACAACCACTAGAGCACTCTCAATATCTAGTCTTGGGTTCCTTAATATTTTTCTTATGGGTTCCTTCTATTTAACACTATAATTTACAAACCAACTGGGTTCCGGGAACCCGTCAAACTAGCCTAAATCCGTCCCTGTCTATAACGTTCACGTAGACAGTGTTGTGGATATTATCATGCTCATTCATGCCCCTGTATTGTGTATTACACAGCGTCTAAGGTACATTAAATGTTACGCAAAACGATTACTCTAATTTCCTTTGATTACGTCTTTTATATCTCTAATAAAATAACGGAAAAGCTCTGTTATAAATTTAATAATAATGAAAAACTATCAACCGAAACCCTGAACCAACTGTGGCAAAAATGACATTTATGGAAGATTCAAGGGTATTACTGGGAACTCGCTTTCTCACCTACCCTACTAAAAGCACACCTCTGCTTTTACTTGTTCCAGCCCACCACCAACCATACTATGTACAACACTTAGCAAATCTTATACTATTTATTTTAAACTAAACATAAATGAATCTTTTGACTGAATAGATTCTGAAACCATTTTAGTAGCAAAAATACTGATTTTAATTAATAATCAGTTTTAATTTTAAAGTAAACTATAGAAGTTTACCAACAACATATTTTTAGAAAAAAAATTATCGTTATATACAAAGTTTAAATATCTTAACTATTCGCAATTATCAATTACTAATTATGCTATTTTGTGTCACATCCCAACTCATTACACCTACACACTATATTTTCGACAACATTTAGCTCTTCCGTATTGGAACTAGCAATTCCTGGCTAAACCACGAAACTTAAAGCAATCTTTTGACTTATTGTTTTTTGTTTTGAAAAGCGAATAAATTCGTTACGATCTTTCATGGGAATCGCTTTATGATGATTTCAGGATACCCACAGGGCATCCGGTCATCCAGGTCCACCAATCTAGAAAAAACTACAATGAATAATCGATAAAACCTAGTATCCTTTGAAGGCGCGAACTTATGACCATTAAACTCAAAATTACATACCACTTCACTGTAAGGTGGATGGCGACTTATTGTTTTATTATTATCTTTTTTAAGAGCATATTTTGACTTGATAAAATAAAAAAAGGCTTGTTTATTTATGGTAGTGATATCACTAATCTATATCTATATCTATATATGTTAATATTTCAAAGTATGAAATTCTATATGACAAAGTCATTCTTCCATAGGTGTTCAACGTGACATTAGCTATTTAAAAAAAAAAAAAAAACTAATCACCTATAAAACTTCCTTCTCCCAAACCCTAAAAACCTATTCAATCTCCACCTCTCTCTATCTCTCTAGAGTTTGTTTCTGCAATGAAATCGAGCGATGAAATAAAAACCCTAGAAGACGACGGAATCAGTTGGAGAACTCGGATCCTTTATCCTACTCTCCTCGAAGGTATATCTCAAATTTATTATGTGATACTATGTGTCAATTGTTTTTAATGTTTTTATATCAATTTGTTGAAGAATGTGACGTAATGCTAGGGTTGATTGGAGTTAATTGAAAAACGCTTCTGTAACTATGTTTTGAATATTTGTTTATTGGTTAGGGATTGTTGGTGGAGGAATTGGATGGACGATTTATGGGCGTCAACTAATGTCTACTTATGCTACTAATATTTTGAGACGTTTCGTATAATATGTCATGTATCTTTTACCGATTCAACTAGGTTTTTAGTACTTCTTTATGCTGAAGTATTAGGTGTTAGCATTGAATTTACAGATTGTTTTAGGTTAGGTATTGAATATTGATATTAGAGTTATGAATTTTTGCTAGCCTTTATGATAGGTGTTAATATTAGAGTTATACATTGTTTTATATTAGATATTGACTATTGATATTAGAGTTATGCATTTTTTAGCCTTTATGATAGGTGTTAATATAAGAGTTATACATTGTTTTAGGTTAAGTATCAATATTAGTATGTTAGAGTTGTGCATTTTTTTAGTCTTTAGGATATGTGTTAATATTAGTTACATTGTAGTTATACATTGTTTTAGGTTAGGTGTTAGGCTGTTAGCATTAGAGTTGTACATTGTTTTAGGTTGGTATTAATATTAGAGTGAGTTATACATTGTTTTTAAGTTAGATGTTAACATTAGAATTATACATTGTTAAAAGTTAAGTGTTAACAATGGTGTTATACACTATTTTAGGTTAGGTGCTACTCGAAATTTTCTTGCATGTAAATGTGAAGCGCATAAGTCTATTTCATTGTCACACCCTCAAAATCCACTTGCGGAGTTTTACCGCGAGGCGCATGACAAACCAGGATCCAAACCAACGATCACAATAAACAAGTCTAAATGAATTAAAATGTAATTTCAAAACACAGTTTAATATTCCCGTTTACAGCGGAAGCTTATTCAAATAAATCCAACATAAATAAATCAAGTTCAATGTTTGTGAAATCATGCAACTCTATCTAGACGCCGTGCAGACGCGTGCGCCCTAGTTCCATTGTGCTACCTTAGCGACCTGAGAAAACATGTAAAAGTTTACGTCAGCACAAAAATGCTGGTGAGTTTACAGGTTTGCAGTTCAAGTACCAAGTCCACCTGTCCATACTATAACAAATAGAAAACCAGTATACGCTAGCTAGGCGTACGTTTGTTACTACCACGATTGGAAAACCATTACTAACTCGAATACCAAAAGTATGCCCGATGTATGTTCCTGTTGTTCCTGTTGTTCCTGTTGTTCCTGTTTGAGACAATATGCACCCGCCGACCCTCCAAGTCGACGAGCGGGGTTGGTCACTCCCAATAGCGCTATTCACATTTCCCCGTTGTGCAAACCCGCACATTCATGGTTCCCCCCGGACTTCCAAAGATCGTGTAGTACACAATAGAAACCCATAGTATGACAGTAGTTACCAAATAATCGTTTTAACACATGTTTTCTCCCCCGAAAGTATAAAACCAGTTTAAAAGAGGGGCCGTAAACTCACCTTAAGTTCCTTTACTCCTTAACCCGAGTAAACTCAGCTGCTATGCTAGTCCCGTAAAGTGGCGACCTAACATACGACAGTTACAAGTACTTAGACTAATAACCCGCAGGTTAATTAGTCCCTAGATGTCCAGACCATAACCAAGTTCGTTTGAAAACTCCGTGACTGTTTAACTGACCCAAAGTACAAGACTCGACATCCCATTGGTGACCGAGACTCCCCGTGTTATGTTTACGCTCCAAAACATACAATAACGCAAGTACACTAAACATACGTTAACACACAACAAGTTATAGCACATAGTTCACGTATCACCGGAATACATCCAAATATATGTTACCAAGTTATTAGACATGTTACGGGGTTCCTAGCATGTTACTATATGTCAAATCGGGTCTCGGAATGCTAATATACACTTACAGCAGCAGTACACGCGATTAGGGAGGCTAATCGCGATTAGGGCTACTCGCCCTTGAGGCCACGCGATTGGGCTACTCGCCCCTGTAGTCAGGCGAGTGGGGCCTACTCGCCCTTATTACACGCGAGTGGGGGCTACTCGCCCCTAATACCCGCGATTAGCAAGGCTACTCGCCTGTAACCTTGCTGTTCCGGTTTTTCGCGCGTTTAACGCTCCAAATCAGATCCAGAACGTGTGTAACTACCCAATATCATCCCAAACACTATCCTAAACATGTTTAACCCAAAACCCTTCTTTCAACCTCGTAAAATCAGTCCTGCATGCAACCAAAGCAATCCAAACACATACACATAGCATGCAACATTCAATTAACGCATGTAATCATAACCCTATTATCCAATTACTGAGATTTCTATCATCATACTAACAATATTAATTCTGACCTAGCATGATAACACATCAAAACATCATCAAGATTCATAAAAATCCTATCTTTCTAATCATACAAACCCATAACGCATGTTTATTAGTTATAATCCGATTAATAACCCTTATTGACGATTTTCAGAAAGCTTTTTCGTTTATGAACAGGTCTGGACCATTAGGGATTGATTAAAAATGTTTACAAAGTGTTATGGATGAGAATCAAACCTTGGAATTGTAAAAGAATGATGGTTAGACCTTGAAACCTTGTGTTTTTGATCAAAATCGCCTTCCAGAGGTTGTTTAAGTGTTTGGGGCGGTTATGGGACGACTAGGGTTGATATTAGGGAGTTTAGGAGGTTAAGTATTGTATTTATAGGCGTTTCTAGTCGTCCAGCACGTTATAGGCGAGTATGCAGCAGCTACATGCGATTAGGGCTGCTAATCGCATGAGATTGGGCCTAATCGCCCCTATGTATACACGAGTAGCCTCCTACTCGTGTCTAATGTTCCCTACTCGCCTCCCCTATGGGCGATTAGGCTTCCTAATCGCCTGTAGGGGTTCCTTTTGTGTGTTTTGCGCGTTTAAACCCCGTTTTAACATATGTTACCCCATATTAATGTACCGACAAGTCACATAATGATTGTAAACACATAACACAAGTAAATACACATATTTACACTCGTTCACCAATTCCCGGGACTCGAGACTCGTACGTTCGTATGCCCTGACGATCCTACCGATCGTTACCGTTTGTACACTTGGTTAAGGACTGACATCTAACGAACCTCTAGACCAACATCCAATGATCTTCTAGACTAACCAATGGTTCCCGAACCATAACCCGACTTAACTAACCCCGTTAAGTACAATATACGCGTGACTCGCTAAGGTAGACTTTCATCTAGACAACGTTGTTAACCCGAATTTGCCAGGTGTCACATTCATATATAAAATTGATGTGTCATATTAGATTTCTCAATCTCGGGACGCTCCTGAGGTATAATCTAGTACTAATCAAATAAAAATATTTTTTAAACAAAACAATGAATTATACTGCTCTAAAATCGTAAAAGTTTCATAGTAACTTTTCTCTTCTACATTTAAATAATCTCAACTATCAGCAACTGACCACCATTAACCCCAACTAACGAAAGGTATATTGACAATCTCATATTTTAAAGTATTGGCAACGAACAAACTATAACTATAGAAAATTTGTTTCATATATATAATCAGATAAGTATTCTATTAATCATAGTACGTTAGTGACTAGTATATTAAAAAAACACGCATTTTATTAGTTAAGACTCGCACTGGTGACGATAAAGGGTATGTTTGGCAAGGAGTTTTTAAGAGCTTTTAGGAGCTTCAAGCTTCAAGCTTTTAAGAAAAACCTCCTACTTAATAAAAAACCTTGTTTGGTTGAAGGGGCTGGAAGCTTTTAGGTTAGAGAAAAAGCTTACAGTGAAAAGCTACTAGTAGTAGCTTTTAAGAAAAAGCTCTACTAGCTACAAGCTTTTAGTTAGTAAATGACACAAATACCCATTCTATTTTAAAAATAAAATAAAAACCTTCTTTACAATCTTTTAATTATGTCCATTTTGGTCATTTTATACATTTTATTAAAAGCTCTAGTTACTCTGCCAAACACCAAAATATATTTAAAAAGCTTCCAGCTAACAGCTTCCAGCTACCAGCTTGCAGCTACCAGCCTCCAGCTAGTTTTGCGAAACATACCCAAATTAGTGATATTAATCCAAAGGTTCTTTCATTTTTAAAAAATTTAACTATTTACAATTATGAACATCAAATTTGCTATTTTGTCACATCCCAACTCATCACACCTATATATACACATACACACACCCTCTCAAAACCTGCATCTAACCCACCAACCCAAACACAACCATGGCCACATCAACCACCACCCCCAACACCCTTCTT
Organism: Ambrosia x helenae; assembly: GCA_030844895.1. NCBI lineage: Eukaryota > Viridiplantae > Streptophyta > Magnoliopsida > Asterales > Asteraceae > Ambrosia > Ambrosia x helenae. The sequence goes on from CM061225.1 coordinate 92,823,612, forward strand.
CTCAAAACCCCTAACATCTTCAAAACCCCAACCCACAACATCCACGCGCTCCCAATCTCACGCGCCACCGTCAAACCCACCACCATCAGATGCCAACACTCCGCCACCGTAGCCCCACCCTCCACCACCACCGACCGCCTCTTCAACTTCGCCGCCGGTCCCGCCACCCTACCGGAAAACGTCCTTCTTAAAGCCCAATCAGAGCTCTACAACTGGCGAGGCGCCGGCATGAGCGTCATGGAGATGAGTCATAGAGGAAAAGAGTTTTTATCGATTATTCAAAAAGCTGAGTCAGATCTAAGGAAATTACTTAACATTTCTGATGATTATTATGTTTTGTTCCTTCAAGGCGGCGCTACTACCCAGTTTGCTAGTATCCCTTTAAACATATGTAAACCGGAAGATCCGGTTGACTATATTGTCACCGGTTCATGGAGTGATAAGGCGGTTAAAGAAGCTAACAAATATTGTAAACCTAATGTGATCTGGACCGGTAAACCGGAGAAATACACCGGGTTACCGGTTTTTAATGATCTGGATCAGAGTTTGGATGCTAGGTATTTGCATATATGTGCTAATGAAACTATTCATGGGGTTGAGTTTAAGGATTATCCAACGGTTAGGAATAAGGATGGGGTTTTGGTTGCTGATATGTCTTCGAATTTTTGTTCGAAGCCGGTCGATGTGTCGAAATTTGGGATTATATATGCTGGAGCTCAGAAGAATGTTGGACCGTCTGGGGTTACGATTGTGATTGTTAGGAAGGATTTGGTTGGGAATGCTCAGGGGATAACGCCTGTGATGTTGGATTATAAGATTCATGCTGAGAATAATAGTTTGTATAATACGCCGCCGTGTTACGGGATTTATATGTGTGGGTTGGTGTTTGAGGATTTGTTGGCACAGGGTGGGTTGGTTGAGGTTGAGAAGAAGAATGCGAAGAAGGCGCAGGTTTTGTATGATGCGATTGATGGGAGTGGCGGGTTTTATAGGTCGCCCGTTGAGAAGTCGGTTAGGTCGTTGATGAATGTGCCGTTTACGCTTGAGAAGGCGGAGTTGGAAGGGGAGTTTGTTAAGGAAGCGGCGAAGGAGGGTATGGTTCAGCTTAAGGGGCATCGGTCTGTTGGTGGGATGAGGGCGTCGATTTATAATGCTATGCCGTTAGCTGGTGTTGAGAAGTTGGTTGCTTTCATGAAGGAGTTCCAAGCTAAACATGGTTAGGGTTTGGTGGTTTTAGGGTTTGTTTTGTAGTGTTTTGTTGTTTGCTTGCTCTGTTTTTGATCTTTCTGTCATGTTCTGTTATGTGTTTTGTTTCTTAGTATCTATAAGTTGCCTGATACATTGGCTGGTTTGCAACAAGAATCTGTAAGTTGCTTAATACATGAATTGGATTGCAATAAGAATGTTTAGGTAGTTTTGTTGAGTCATTATTTGAAGCAGCAATGTAGCATCATGAGTTATTAGTAATCACTAATAATAAAAACATGTGATTGTAAGTTGTGAATTGACCGACAACCCGAGAATCCGGTATACCTCAGGGTTTGAATACTGATCGCTATTCTTCAAGCTCGATAATCTTCACCACAGAATCATCGCCGACCTTTTGACATACGACAACACGATCATGGGGCTTGACCATACCACTCGCCTTTCCATGATCCAATGCAATCTTTAAGATCGAATCACTTGTTGCACTTGTTGACTCTGCCTGTCCCAAAAAATGAAAATATACACATATAAGAAATCATGCCCCAAATTTTTAGGGCACGATTGCTGACATGAGCGGTTGTGTGAAATTAAAAAGGGTTTGGAAAACTGGGAGGAATCTCACAGGATGACGAGGATCTGCAAGCATTGGAAAGAGGCCCCGAATCTCACAGGATGACGAGGATCTGTTCCCTACTCGCCTCCCCTATGGGCGATTAGGCTTCCTAATCGCCTGTAGGGGTTCCTTTTGTGTGTTTTGCGCGTTAAACCCCGTTTTAACATATGTTACCCCATATTAATGTACCGACAAGTCACATAATGATTGTAAACACATAACACAAGTAAATACACATATTTACACTCGTTCACCAATTCCCGGGACTCGAGACTCGTACGTTCCGTATGCCCTGACGATCCTACCGATCGTTACCGTTTGTACACTTGGTTAAGGACTGACATCTAACGAACCTCTAGACCAACATCCAATGATCTTCTAGACTAACCAATGGTTCCCGAACCATAACCCGACTTAACTAACCCCGTTAAGTACAATATACGCGTGACTCGCTAAGGTAGACTTTCATCTAGACAACGTTGTTAACCCGAATTTGCCAGGTGTCACATCATCCCCACGTTAAAAGAATTTTCGTCCCGAAAATTGCACAAGTATCAAAAGGACAAAAGACATAACGAAGGAAGCAAACAAAAGATAGAGACCAAAAGAGAGATTTACCCGAGTTGTCACATCATCCCCACGTTAAAAGGAATCTCGACCCGAGATTCATTCAGCTGCCGAAGAGACATGTCTCGACTCGAACGCTTCTTTAGGAAAGAGATGAGGATACTTAGACTTCATCTGATCCTCCCGTTCCCACGTATATTCCGGTCCCCGGTTCGAGTTCCACCGAACCTTAACGATACGAATCTTGCTGTGACGTAGGCTACGAATCTTGTAGTCAAGGATCTCCACAGGTTCTTCCACAATCCGAAGACGATCATCAACCTTGATCTCTTCTAGTGGGACGACGAGAGACTCGTCAGCCAGACACTTCTTCAAGTTTGACACGTGAAAGACGTTATGTACGTTACCGAGCTCCGTCGGTAGGTCAAGTCGATATGCCACCGGCCCAATCCGTTCCAGGATCGTAAATGGGCCGACATATCGCGGATTGAGTTTGCCACGCTTCCCAAAGCGTATGACGCCCTTCCACGGTGAGACTTTTAGAAGTACCTTGTCATTGACTTGGAATTCCAGTGGTTTGCGACGCTGATCAGCATAACTCTTTTGCCGGTCCCGTGCCGCCGCCAACCGATTTCGAATCTGTACGATCTTTTCCGAAGTTTCGTACACTAGTTCAGGCCCAGTGAGTTGACTCTCACCCACTTCAGCCCAACAAAGAGGAGAACGGCATTTCCGTCCGTACAGTGCTTCGAACGGAGCAGCCTTGATGCTCGTGTGATAACTGTTGTTGTACGAGAATTCTACCAATGGCAGATGAGCTTCCCAACCCTTGCCAAAATCGATCACACATGCCCGCAGCATGTCTTCTAAAGTTTGGATCGTACGCTCACTCTGGCCGTCAGTCTGTGGATGGTAAGCCGTACTCATGTCTAGTTGGGTACCCAAAGCCTTGTGCAAAGACTTCCAGAAGTGAGAAGTAAAATGGGAGTCACGATCCGAGATAATAGAAACTGGTACCCCGTGCTTAGAAACAACTTCTTTCAAGTAGAGACGAGCCAAACGATCCATGGTGTCGGTCTCCTTAATGGCAAGAAAATGAGCTGATTTCGTCAACCGATCGACAATCACCCATATCTTGTCATTCCCGCTTGGTGACTTAGGAAGTTGTGTGACAAAATCCATAGTAATCCGTTCCCATTTCCATTCCGGAATTTCAGGTTGTTGCAGGAGACCCGACGGTTTCTGGTATTCCACCTTGACCTTAGCACAGGTCAAGCATTTGCTCACGTATGAGGCTATGTCCGACCTCATGTTTGGCCACCAGTAAAGCACCTTCAGATCTTGGTACATCTTATCCGAACCAGGATGAATAGAATACCGAGACTTATGAGCCTCATCAAGGACAAGCCCCCGTAGTCCTCCGAACAAAGGAACCCATATGTGTTCTGCGAAGTAGTGCAGGCCATCCGGCCTTCGCTCTAGGTGCTTGTCGGCACCGTGCATAGTTTCAGCTTTAAGGTTTTCCTCCTTCAAAGCTTCCAATTGGGCAGAACGGAGTTGATCAGGTAACGATGAATGAATAGTGAGCTGCAACGCCCGAACGCGACGAGGTTTAGAAGATTCCTTCTGCTCAAGGCGTCTGCTACAACATTCGCCTTGCCAGTATGGTACTTAATAGCACAATCATAGTCGTTCAAAAGTTCGATCCAACGGCGCTGCCGTATGTTCAAGTGTTGTTGGTCGAAAATGTGTTGGAGACTCTTGTGATCGGTGTAGATGGTGCATTTGGTACCGTACAAGTAATGTCTCCAAATTTTCAACGCGAATATCACGGCACCCAACTCCAAGTCGTGAGTTGTGTAGTTCTTCTCGTGCACCTTAAGTTGACGAGAAGCATACGCAATCACTTTCTCACGTTGCATCAACACGCAACCGAGTCCATGAATGGAAGCATCACAGTAGACAACAAAATCATCAGGACCCTCAGGTAAAGACAAAATAGGAGCAGAACACAGTTTAGACTTCAGTTCTTCAAATGCGGACTCTTGTGATTCACCCCAGTCGAACTTCCTATCCTTCTGAGTGAGAGTGGTGAGGGGTTGAGCAATCTTCGAGAACCCCTGAATGAAACGACGATAGTAGCCCGCAAGGCCTAGGAATTGCGCACCTCAGTTGGCGTCTTTGGTGCTCCCCAGTCCTTGATTGCTTCGATCTTAGCTGGATCGACATGAATTCCTAGTTCATTGACCACATGTCCTAGGAATTGAACTTCGCGTAACCAAAAGTCACACTTTGAGAACTTGGCGTAAAGTTGCTCCCGTCGTAAAAGTTCCAAAACTAACCGCAGATGTTCCCCGTGTTCGGTCTTGTTCTTGGAGTAGATCAGAATGTCATCAATAAATACAATGACGAACTTGTCCAAATATGGTTTACAGACGCGGTTCATCAAGTCCATGAAAACCGCCGGTGCGTTCGTGAGACCGAAAGGCATGACCAAGAATTCGAAATGGCCATAGCGTGTTCGAAAAGCAGTTTTTGCAACGTCAGCCTCCCTGACGCGCAGCTGGTGATAACCGGACCTCAAATCGATCTTGGAATAATAACTAGAACCCTGAAGCTGGTCGAATAGATCATCGATACGTGGAAGAGGATAACGGTTCTTGACGGTCAATTTGTTCAGCTCTCTGTAGTCTACACACAATCGGAAACTCCCATCCTTCTTCTTGACAAATAAAATCGGGGCTCCCCAAGGAGAAGAACTTGGCCGGATGAAACCCTTGTCCAAGAGTTCCTGTAACTGGCTAGACAATTTCTGCATCTCGGGAGGTGCAAGACGGTAGGGGGCCCGAGCAATAGGAGCAGCCCCTGGTACAAGATCAATTCCGAACTCGACTTGGCGATGAGGAGGAAGACCAGATAAATCATCGGGAAAAAACATCAGGAAACTCGCGTACCACCGGAATGTCGTCGATCTTCTTCTCATCACTAGAGGAAACAGATAAAAGCGCCAATACGGCTGGATAACCCTTTCGAAGACACTTAAGGGCTTTCATGCTAGAGATGATGTTTAGCGAAACACCACCCTTGATACCGTACACAGAAAGAAATTCTCCATCAGGGAGAGGAATCCGAATAACCTTATCGTAACAGACAATCTCCGCGCGATACAAAGATAACCAATCCATTCCTACCACAACGTCAAAACTACCCAAAGGTACCGGCATAAGGTCGATGGGAAACGATAAACCCGACAATTCTAACTGACACTCCCGAAGAACACTAGTAGCCTCAATCGTTTTACCGTCAGCCAACTCAATAATATACTTGGTCTCTAATGGTACAGGTACTACATCTAGCAGTCGACTAACATCCATGGATACAAAACTCTTGTCGGCACCAGAATCAAATAACACGCTAACAGAATGATTATTGAGAAGAAACGTACCGGTGACTGTTTCAGGGTCCTGCCTAGCCTCAGCAGCTCCAATGACGAAGGCACGTGCATTTCTGCCGCCGCCCCCGTTGTTACCATTCCCGTTGTTCCCACCCTGTTTCAGTTTTGGGCAATCCTTCTTGTAATGCCCAGTGTCACCGCAGTTGTAGCATCCTTGTTTCCCTGTAGTCCCCTGAGTAGTCGGAGCTGAGCTGTTAGTCGGAGCCTGAGTCGATGGAAGTGTAGCCCGACAATCCTTAGCATAGTGCCCAGTTCGCTGACAGCGGTGACAACGGTTACTGTCGCAGTTCCCTTGGTGATGGCGTCCACACTTGTTGCATTTGGGCAGTTTTCCCGCATAACCACCCTGCTTGTTACCCGAAGAAGATGAACCCCCATTATCAAACCTTTTACCCTGCTGTGTAGACCCAGATCCCTTCCCGTCGTTCTCCCACTTGCGCTTGTTGTTCTCTGGGGCCTTAACAGTCGAACCTTTCGCAGGCAAAATCCCCTCATTCACCTTTAAGTTGGTCATCCTATGGGCCGATCGAACTACCTCCGCATACGTAGGATGATTCCCAGCAGCCACTAACCCTGCAATTTCCGGCACTAACCCCGAGACATAGTGTTCAATCTTACGATATTCTGGCACGTGCAGATCGGGACACAGCACGGCCAACTCATTCCGTCTCACAGTATACTTCTCGATTTCCGATCCAGTCATCTTGAGGTTCCACACCTCATGCTCCAGCTTCTGTACCTCTTCTCTCGGGCAATACTCCCGCTTCAGCAACTGCACGAAGTTCTCCCATGGCATAGCATATGCCTCCCCAATACCCATGTTCTGGGTGATACCATTCCACCAAGTCAATGCCACGTCCTGAAATAACGCAGCCGAATACTTCACCCGATCTTCTGGGAGACAGTTACACATTAGAAATACCGACTCCACTTTCTCCAACCACCTAAGCAAACTGACCGCACCCTCAGTGCCAGAGAATTCCTGGGGTTTGCAGTCCCGGAACATCTTGTAGGTGCACATGGGTGGGGGTGGGTCAACAGGACCACCTGAAATGAAACGTATGAGAAACCACGAATAACGTACACAAGGTTCACCAATAAGGCAATGAAAACGGATAAAACAACTTACCACCACCGTTGTGCCCTAACTGAAAGGCAGCCTGGAGCAAGTTGTTCAGATCAGCCTGTGACAGGTTAATACCTCCACCACGACCACCAGCACCACCGCGACCACCACCGCGTCCACCATTGCGACCACCTCCTCGTCCTCCACGCACTCCAGACATGATTCTGGCAGAAAGAACGAGAAAATTTTAGCTTCGCAGTTAAAGGTAACCACTAATGTTCACAAGATCAAAGCTAGATCCAATCCAGGACTATCCCCTCAAACCCAGAGCTCACTAGGGCTTCCATGCATTTCGTTTTATGATTTTGTGTGCACCCAAAATGATAAAACGCTCTACATGGTCCTCCAAGTGTTCTCCTAGTTCAAAGTTCAAATCACCGGACATAGACTCTTAGCTATACACCGTAATACTACGGTAGTTCATGACAAGTGTTTCTATTGGAGTGCGAAAGGGAGATGTCCGAGCCTTGGACAAATCTCAAGAGCACACGAGTTACTCCAATAGACTACACTGCCTAGATAACAAGTAACCCAACCTAAGATAGAACGGATGATGTAACGTAGAAAGACCAATGATTTAGAGACATCCCGACAAGACCATACGTAAACCACTATAACGTTTAGTACCATGTGATCGTCTAGTGTGTGCGACTCGGCTATAGACTAGACTCTACATGCAGTCCTAGTTCACTATAACCATTGGCTCTGATACCAATCAGTCACACCCTCAAAATCCACTTGCGGAGTTTTACCGCGAGGCGCATGACAAACCAGGATCCAAACCAACGATCACAATAAACAAGTCTAAATGAATTAAAATGTAATTTCAAAACACAGTTTAATATTCCCGTTTACAGCGGAAGCTTATTCAAATAAATCCAACATAAATAAATCAAGTTCAATGTTTGTGAAATCATGCAACTCTATCTAGACGCCGTGCAGACGCGTGCGCCCTAGTTCCATTGTGCTACCTTAGCGACCTGAGAAAACATGTAAAAGTTTACGTCAGCACAAAAATGCTGGTGAGTTTACAGGTTTGCAGTTCAAGTACCAAGTCCACCTGTCCATACTATAACAAATAGAAAACCAGTATACGCTAGCTAGGCGTACGTTTGTTACTACCACGATTGGAAAACCATTACTAACTCGAATACCAAAAGTATGCCCGATGTATGTTCCTGTTGTTCCTGTTGTTCCTGTTGTTCCTGTTTGAGACAATATGCACCCGCCGACCCTCCAAGTCGACGAGCGGGGTTGGTCACTCCCAATAGCGCTATTCACATTTCCCCGTTGTGCAAACCCGCACATTCATGGTTCCCCCCGGGACTTCCAAAGATCGTGTAGTACACAATAGAAACCCATAGTATGACAGTAGTTACCAAATAATCGTTTTAACACATGTTTTCTCCCCCGAAAGTATAAAACCAGTTTAAAAGAGGGGCCGTAAACTCACCTTAAGTTCCTTTACTCCTTAACCCGAGTAAACTCAGCTGCTATGCTAGTCCCGTAAAGTGGCGACCTAACATACGACAGTTACAAGTACTTAGACTAATAACCCGCAGGTTAATTAGTCCCTAGATGTCCAGACCATAACCAAGTTCGTTTGAAAACTCCGTGACTGTTTAACTGACCCAAAGTACAAGACTCGACATCCCATTGGTGACCCGAGACTCCCCGTGTTATGTTTACGCTCCAAAACATACAATAACGCAAGTACACTAAACATACGTTAACACACAACAAGTTATAGCACATAGTTCACGTATCACCGGAATACATCCAAATATATGTTACCAAGTTATTAGACATGTTACGGGGTTCCTAGCATGTTACTATATGTCAAATCGGGTCTCGGAATGCTAATATACACTTACAGCAGCAGTACACGCGATTAGGGAGGCTAATCGCATGACATGTCACGCGACTAGGGCTAATCGCCCCTTAAGTCACGCGATTAGGGCTACTCGCCCTTGAGGCCACGCGATTGGGCTACTCGCCCCTGTAGTCAGGCGAGTGGGGCCTACTCGCCCTTATTACACGCGAGTGGGGGCTACTCGCCCCTAATACCCGCGATTAGCAAGGCTACTCGCCTGTAACCTTGCTGTTCCGGTTTTTCGCGCGTTTAACGCTCCAAATCAGATCCAGAACGTGTGTAACTACCCAATATCATCCCAAACACTATCCTAAACATGTTTAACCCAAAACCCTTCTTTCAACCTCGTAAAATCAGTCCTGCATGCAACCAAAGCAATCCAAACACATACACATAGCATGCAACATTCAATTAACGCATGTAATCATAACCCTATTATCCAATTACTGAGATTTCTATCATCATACTAACAATATTAATTCTGACCTAGCATGATAACACATCAAAACATCATCAAGATTCATAAAAATCCTATCTTTCTAATCATACAAACCCATAACGCATGTTTATTAGTTATAATCCGATTAATAACCCTTATTGACGATTTTCAGAAAGCTTTTTCGTTTATGAACAGGTCTGGACCATTAGGGATTGATTAAAAATGTTTACAAAGTGTTATGGATGAGAATCAAACCTTGGAATTGTAAAAGAATGATGGTTAGACCTTGAAACCTTGTGTTTTTGATCAAAATCGCCTTCCAGAGGTTGTTTAAGTGTTTGGGGCGGTTATGGGACGACTAGGGTTGATATTAGGGAGTTTAGGAGGTTAAGTATTGTATTTATAGGCGTTTCTAGTCGTCCAGCACGTTATAGGCGAGTATGCAGCAGCTACATGCGATTAGGGCTGCTAATCGCATGAGATTGGGCCTAATCGCCCCTATGTATACACGAGTAGCCTCCTACTCGTGTCTAATGTTCCCTACTCGCCTCCCCTATGGGCGATTAGGCTTCCTAATCGCCTGTAGGGGTTCCTTTTGTGTGTTTTGCGCGTTAAACCCCGTTTTAACATATGTTACCCCATATTAATGTACCGACAAGTCACATAATGATTGTAAACACATAACACAAGTAAATACACATATTTACACTCGTTCACCAATTCCCGGGACTCGAGACTCGTACGTTCCGTATGCCCTGACGATCCTACCGATCGTTACCGTTTGTACACTTGGTTAAGGACTGACATCTAACGAACCTCTAGACCAACATCCAATGATCTTCTAGACTAACCAATGGTTCCCGAACCATAACCCGACTTAACTAACCCCGTTAAGTACAATATACGCGTGACTCGCTAAGGTAGACTTTCATCTAGACAACGTTGTTAACCCGAATTTGCCAGGTGTCACATTCATATATAAAATTGATGTGTCATATTAGATTTCTCAATCTCGGGACGCTCCTGAGGTATAATCTAGTACTAATCAAATAAAAATATTTTTTAAACAAAACAATGAATTATACTGCTCTAAAATCGTAAAAGTTTCATAGTAACTTTTCTCTTCTACATTTAAATAATCTCAACTATCAGCAACTGACCACCATTAACCCCAACTAACGAAAGGTATATTGACAATCTCATATTTTAAAGTATTGGCAACGAACAAACTATAACTATAGAAAATTTGTTTCATATATATAATCAGATAAGTATTCTATTAATCATAGTACGTTAGTGACTAGTATATTAAAAAAACACGCATTTTATTAGTTAAGACTCGCACTGGTGACGATAAAGGGTATGTTTGGCAAGGAGTTTTTAAGAGCTTTTAGGAGCTTCAAGCTTCAAGCTTTTAAGAAAAACCTCCTACTTAATAAAAAACCTTGTTTGGTTGAAGGGGCTGGAAGCTTTTAGGTTAGAGAAAAAGCTCTACAGTGAAAAGCTACTAGTAGTAGCTTTTAAGAAAAAGCTCTACTAGCTACAAGCTTTTAGTTAGTAAATGACACAAATACCCATTCTATTTTAAAAATAAAATAAAAACCTTCTTTACAATCTTTTAATTATGTCCATTTTGGTCATTTTATACATTTTATTAAAAGCTCTAGTTACTCTGCCAAACACCAAAATATATTTAAAAAGCTTCCAGCTAACAGCTTCCAGCTACCAGCTTGCAGCTACCAGCCTCCAGCTAGTTTTGCGAAACATACCCAAATTAGTGATATTAATCCAAAGGTTCTTTCATTTTTAAAAAATTTAACTATTTACAATTATGAACATCAAATTTGCTATTTTGTCACATCCCAACTCATCACACCTATATATACACATACACACACCCTCTCAAAACCTGCATCTAACCCACCAACCCAAACACAACCATGGCCACATCAACCACCACCCCCAACACCCTTCTTCTCAAAACCCCTAACATCTTCAAAACCCCAACCCACAACATCCACGCGCTCCCAATCTCACGCGCCACCGTCAAACCCACCACCATCAGATGCCAACACTCCGCCACCGTAGCCCCACCCTCCACCACCACCGACCGCCTCTTCAACTTCGCCGCCGGTCCCGCCACCCTACCGGAAAACGTCCTTCTTAAAGCCCAATCAGAGCTCTACAACTGGCGAGGCGCCGGCATGAGCGTCATGGAGATGAGTCATAGAGGAAAAGAGTTTTTATCGATTATTCAAAAAGCTGAGTCAGATCTAAGGAAATTACTTAACATTTCTGATGATTATTATGTTTTGTTCCTTCAAGGCGGCGCTACTACCCAGTTTGCTAGTATCCCTTTAAACATATGTAAACCGGAAGATCCGGTTGACTATATTGTCACCGGTTCATGGAGTGATAAGGCGGTTAAAGAAGCTAACAAATATTGTAAACCTAATGTGATCTGGACCGGTAAACCGGAGAAATACACCGGGTTACCGGTTTTTAATGATCTGGATCAGAGTTTGGATGCTAGGTATTTGCATATATGTGCTAATGAAACTATTCATGGGGTTGAGTTTAAGGATTATCCAACGGTTAGGAATAAGGATGGGGTTTTGGTTGCTGATATGTCTTCGAATTTTTGTTCGAAGCCGGTCGATGTGTCGAAATTTGGGATTATATATGCTGGAGCTCAGAAGAATGTTGGACCGTCTGGGGTTACGATTGTGATTGTTAGGAAGGATTTGGTTGGGAATGCTCAGGGGATAACGCCTGTGATGTTGGATTATAAGATTCATGCTGAGAATAATAGTTTGTATAATACGCCGCCGTGTTACGGGATTTATATGTGTGGGTTGGTGTTTGAGGATTTGTTGGCACAGGGTGGGTTGGTTGAGGTTGAGAAGAAGAATGCGAAGAAGGCGCAGGTTTTGTATGATGCGATTGATGGGAGTGGCGGGTTTTATAGGTCGCCCGTTGAGAAGTCGGTTAGGTCGTTGATGAATGTGCCGTTTACGCTTGAGAAGGCGGAGTTGGAAGGGGAGTTTGTTAAGGAAGCGGCGAAGGAGGGTATGGTTCAGCTTAAGGGGCATCGGTCTGTTGGTGGGATGAGGGCGTCGATTTATAATGCTATGCCGTTAGCTGGTGTTGAGAAGTTGGTTGCTTTCATGAAGGAGTTCCAAGCTAAACATGGTTAGGGTTTGGTGGTTTTAGGGTTTGTTTTGTAGTGTTTTGTTGTTTGCTTGCTCTGTTTTTGATCTTTCTGTCATGTTCTGTTATGTGTTTTGTTTCTTAGTATCTATAAGTTGCCTGATACATTGGCTGGTTTGCAACAAGAATCTGTAAGTTGCTTAATACATGAATTGGATTGCAATAAGAATGTTTAGGTAGTTTTGTTGAGTCATTATTTGAAGCAGCAATGTAGCATCATGAGTTATTAGTAATCACTAATAATAAAAACATGTGATTGTAAGTTGTGAATTGACCGACAACCCGAGAATCCGGTATACCTCAGGGTTTGAATACTGATCGCTATTCTTCAAGCTCGATAATCTTCACCACAGAATCATCGCCGACCTTTTGACATACGACAACACGATCATGGGGCTTGACCATACCACTCGCCTTTCCATGATCCAATGCAATCTTTAAGATCGAATCACTTGTTGCACTTGTTGACTCTGCCTGTCCCAAAAAATGAAAATATACACATATAAGAAATCATGCCCCAAATTTTTAGGGCACGATTGCTGACATGAGCGGTTGTGTGAAATTAAAAAGGGTTTGGAAAACTGGGAGGAATCTCACAGGATGACGAGGATCTGCAAGCATTGGAAAGAGGCCCCGAACGATGAGAGATTGTCTTGCCTGCATAATAACATCATTCAGGAGCATACATATGAGGTCAATCGCTAGAACTTTAAAAAAAATTAAGAACAAACTAGCTGCCAACGAATGTTCAACCTAGTATCAAGTAACAGTCATTGCGGTATACCTCAAAAGAACCAGTTAATGTCCATCGTAGTTGATTTGTTTTGAGGCGAGGAATCACAACAGAAATCACAGGCATCGTGGGCCTATACTTTGCAATCAATCTGCAAAATATCACAAAACAATACGGTATATGTTTTTAGAAAGGTGAGCTTATAACCCATGATAACCAAAAAAAAAAAAAAAATCAGATTAAGAAACATGTTGTTTTTGAAAAGTCAGAGCTTAAAATTCAGGATAACAAAAAAGCAATCTGATTTAGAAACATCAAGGGGTGGTGGCGCAGTTGGCTAGCGCGTAGGTCTCATAGCTAAGAGTAATCCTGAGGTCGAGAGTTCGAGCCTCTCTCACCCCATATTTTTTTCTTTGCCATCTAACCAATGCCAACTCTGATCAGTGAATCAGTGACCACTTCTACCTTCTAAACAATGTAATATAATTTTTTTGAACGGCAGAAAATGTAATATCTATTATCTATTAATATATATAAAAGAATTGAACATTGCTGACGTGGCGTGCAATGGTGCCTTCAACCTCTTCATGAAACTGACACGTGGCATCATAATTGAAAGATTTTAGTGTTTTTGAATTATTTCCTTTTTTAATCTATTAATATATATAAAAGAATTGAACATTGCTGACGTGGCGTGCAATGGTGCCTTCAACCTCTTCATGAAACTGACACGTGGCATCATAATTGAAAAATTTTAGTGTTTTTGAATTATTTCCTTTTTTAATTAAATTGAGTTATTTTAGGAAAAAAGAATTTAAAAATAAATTTAAAATTTTCTCTCTCATATTTCCTCCCATAATTTTTAAACGTTTATATATTTTATATACGGGATTTTTTAAAGAAAAAAAATTACACCAAATTAACGAGCGTTTTATTATCTTTACAACGAGTACCATAGTGCTATATAAAAAACGGAGAAAAAATCGACTATTTTTTGTGGGGTTTCGTTCATACAGGAAAAAAACACACAAAGTGTTCATGTTATTCATTAATCATGTTTTTTCTTTTAAACCAGGTTCTTATCTACGATGTTGAAAATCAGCCCAATCGTCATGTTATCATTGGAATTTTACTAGGTATACTTCATCAAGAGAAGCTATGAGAAAGAATCGCGCAACACTACAACACATGGTGTCAGCTTATAGCAAGGTTATTTTTTTATTTATTTAATTACAAGAGTAATAATTATTACTATTAGTATTAGTATTATTAGAATGGTTATATTTTTCAACCCCGGGAAGAATTGATAGTTGCTGACGTGGCGTTCAATGGTGGCCTCAACCATCTCTTGATTATGCCACGTGGCATAATGAGATGCAATGGTTACAACTTCCAACTTAAGTGTTTGTTTAGTTGATTAGGTTAGGAATTATAAGAGCCATTAGAATGTGAGAAATTAGAGAGATGTGATGAGTTTTTAAATAGTTGCAGCTTACATAAGTGATTCTTTAAATGATTACTGATTAGGTTTTAGATTAGGGAATATGAGTTATTACTGATTAGAATACTATGAACATGCAATGATTGAGAGATTTTGTGGTTAGTTAACTTGAGCCATTTGCAATAGGTTATCACGTAAAATTAGATTTTTCAACCCCGGGACCCTCCCGGGGTAATCAGCTAGTTTGTAATAAAAAAATATATAATAAAAGTTTTGGTGGAAATTTGATTTTTTCAATCTAACCAACCCGGCCCGATTGACCCGTAAATAAAACATATCATTTTCGCCCTATACACACCGATGCATACAAACCTGGCAGCTCTTCCTGATGATGTGAAGCAAATGATAACAGAAGCCTTAACCTTGATGGCAGCTCGCACCTGAATCAAGAAAATAAAGAAAATATGAACATCAGTACGCACCATAAAAATTATAATATATGAGCAAAATAAGAGCCCAAAAAAGTGAAGTTGAATACCGCAGAGGAAGCGATAGATTCCATGTGCGACATTGGTTCTCCAACATGTCTAACAGTCTTCTTAAAGAATAAATCTTGATTGAATACTTTTTCTGACTGCAAAGAATATTTATAAGTGTCGAGATGTGTAATGGTACAACGTTTACAATAAAAAAGCAACAAACAATCTACCTCTGCACAAATTTTACCAACAGTGGAGATAGTGTCAACAGGGTATAATCCTCTTAAGGTCTCAGCACCTAGGATAATTGCATCACTACCTGAACCAGAGCAAGAATATCAGTAAATGCTATAACAGCTTTATACATGACAGTTTTGTATAATAATTGCACTTTGATTCTTCACAACACTTAACCATAAAATAGCTACAAGGTGTGAAACCACTCTTCAGTTGAACCATAGAAAAATAATAAATATATACCATCCAGAACAGCATTGGCAACATCAGTTGCCTCAGCACGAGTGGGCCTCAAGTTGTCTGTCATGGTGTCAACAACTCGGGTGATTACTGCGGGCTTTCCAGCCATGTTGCACTTGTAAACAGCTTGTTTTTGAAACAGAAACACCTACAAATACAGAAACAATGAACGTTGGGATTTATTATTATCATTTTCACTGAGTGTACACTTAACGGTTTAAGAATGAAATACACCTTTTCTGGGGGCAGATCTATCCCGAGATTTCCTCTAGAAAGGATTACACCATCCGCTTCTTGTAGGATTTCATCAAAATGGGTTAAACCCTGCAAGAAAAAGCAATGTAGATTGATGTCAGCCATAGCAGAAGTGACGATTACATCACCTGAAGCTTGAAAATTATAGCATCATACTTCAGAATTTTCAATCTTTGCAAAAATCTGAGTTTGATTGAGATCACCCAATTTGGAGAGGTATTCACGAGCCTGCATGGAAAAAGAAACGAGCAGAATAAAGTCCAAAAAACACATATAGTATAGTACATAAGTAGTGAGGGTCAAGATATAAGAGTTTATAAAAAACTGACGAATAAATATCATCACTGCACAGGAATAATCCTTACTTGTCGTATGTCTTCTGCACGGCGAGTGTAAGACAAGGAAAGGAAGTCTATGTTGTTACGCAGTCCCCATGTGCTTATAACCTTAAATTTGCAATAGTATTAGATAAGCACAAGTATGTATATAAGCTCTGCCAAGAAGCTACATGCCTACTAAATTGTGAAAATATTTTTACCAAACAATTGAACAACCAATCAGTTATATAAAGAACTCAAACAAGCTACATATGATATGACATAAAATTTAATGATCTAATACCACACATCCGTTACACTAGAAGATGTTAGAATAAGGTTTGTACTTTGTAGTGTTTCAAACAAAAATCGGTAAATCAACAAAAGCTCAAATAATAAAAATGCTAATGCTATTGCTAATGCCAATACTTACGCTTATGACCACAAGAACATGAAATGGAAACACAAAAGGAAGTTCACCTCCTTATCTTTATCAGTAAGAGTTGGCAGATCAATACGGATTTGGGACACGTGTAAGGTGAATAGTGAACCAGATAAAGTGGCAGAATTCTTTATCAGACAAACAACATCCTCTCCTTTCACCTCATTGACCTGTGAATCAAGAAAGCAGAATTAATGGTTGCAAAAACCTGATCGGAAAACATCTAAGTTTATAAGTAGATTTCATATGAGATACGCGAAATGTTCTTCGGTGCTGCCTTACCTCCAACCACACAGAAGTTGTTTCACTTCCTGTGAACAAATACTGTCCAATGAAAATAGTGTCACCAGTTTTCACAGCCTACAAAGAGTTAGAGAGTTTAACTTGAGATTTCAGTGCAACAGGCGACCATTCGTCCATCCCTTGTTCTCATATGTGGGGTTAAAGTGAATTCAGTGTAATAAAACTGATTCTAAAACACAAACATTAAGCATAAGATATATTCACAGCCAGAATCCAAGAGTGTATGATTTAAATCTTGTTATACCAACCTAAGAGTACAATCACGTGATTATGTTTATTCTTTCTACTAGCTTACACTTAGTTAACCGCATGTTAGCTAGAATACCACATTGTTGGTAATTTTACCTTCATTTGACTAGGAGGACTTATCTTATCAACAAGTCTATTTTTAAATGTTATATTGCAACATCCTGTTGGTATAATCTTCTATACCAAGTTAACTATTTTGCTGGACATCAACATAATGGCTTAGAATAAAGGCTTTATAAGCACATACTGGCCTTCATTTACTAGTAAGATTTTTTGTTTTACCAACAACCTTCTTCAATATCATATGCCGGTTCTTGTGGATGATACTAACATACTTAATGTTATTACCTTTGAAAGCCCACTAAAGTTTATCGGTAACAGATTTGAAGTGGCTTCTTGTTCTTGATTGGATGTGAGGGTCACCAAGGTCTCTGCCTCCAGAGAAATAGGACGCTCAGTTTTGTTGACAACTTGCAACTCTGGACCAACAGTATCCAACAGAATCTGGTAAAAGAGAACGTCCATGAACTAATAAATCTTACCAGCATATTATGGGTTGGAAAAGCCTTATATGTAAGGAATTTTACACTTTACAAGTAAAAGTGGAATATGGAAAGTAGTTTTGTTCTCTGTGTGCAGGAAACAAACTTACAGCACAAGGCTTTTTTGTACTCTTCATAGCGACCCTAAGGTTTTCCAGTGTTTCTTGATGAAATTCAGTGTCACCCCACGAAAAATCAAACCGTGCCACTACACAGACAGTATATGATTCCAAGATAGCTTATTCAGTACTGTAACACGTCTAATTAAGACAGCACAACATCAACTTTGTAATGGAAAAATAACACATCTAATAATTGCTATTAAAATGGATGTACTGGTATTATGTCAAAATGATCCAAACAAAAAACAAGCAGGACTAAAACATCATTACAATTCAAACTAATATAAATTTGTGCCATAAGTCAAACTGTCTCTCTTATAAACCTAAGCAAGTTCTATAATCCGAACAATACAATAAGTAAATATCACCTGACATCCCAGCCTTAAGGCAGCTCGATATCGTCTCAACCGATCGCGATTTAGGTCCCAGTGTCCCAACGATCTTCGTCATAGCAGGAAAGAAGCTCTACGCAACAGTAATCAAACATATTTCACGTTTACATCCACAAAACACACAATAAAATAAAATAATACTCAAGACCATCGCAATTTTTCCAATAACAAGTAAGACCGAAGATTATCACATAAAAGCCATTGATAATCCTACTAGTTCCAAACTTACAGCAATTGCAGATACGATTAGTGAAACACACTAAAAATCAAATAAATTCGAATCAGTAATGAATGTTATTACTCCGTATTTAACCATAAACCAGTAAGCGATCACACTAGTTCCAAATTCAAATCAACTGCATATACTATTAGCAAAATATACTGAAAATCAAATATATCAAATCAGAAATGAATATTATTACTCCGTATGTAGCCATAAACTAGTAAGCGATCATACTACTTTCAAATTCAAAACAATTTCAGATACGATAGTGAAAATTCACTGAAAATCAAATAAATTCGAATCAATTTTCAGTAATGAATATTATTACTCCGTATGCAGCTATAAACTAGTAAGCGATTACACTCGTTCCAAATTCACATCAATTTCAGATACGATTAGTAAAAATATACTAAAATTCAGATAAATTCAAATCAGTAATGAATATTATTATTCCGTACGTAGCCATAAACCAGTAAGCGATCGAACTATTAATAATTTGACTTCCAGCAACCTCACTAGTTCAAACTTACTATGATCATAAACATAAGTAGCAGTGGCGGATCCAGGATTTTTTATGAGGGGGTGCCAAAATGTGTCCACCAATAAATGTGGATTTAACTAGGCAAGACACAAGGGCAGCGGGTTGAGTCATGGGCAAAATCGGGTTCGGGTGAGAAGGTGTCAATTTGTGGTGGTTCAAATTTGCTTTGGGTAAATATTGGTATTTGACATATTTACAAATTAAAACAAGAAAAAAAGATACATGGAAAATAATTAAACGGGAATTAAACAATTAGTAAGTAATAGTGTAACACGTATAGGGCAGAGATTATGTAAGAAAATAGGTTTCTGTGAGAAGGATTAAAAATTAATACGTATGCATTATTATTGGACTTATTTAATAATGTTGAACCTTAAGGAGGCTCTCATACCAATGTGGGACAAGAATACTAACCATCGTTTAACAAATTAATGATTCATCGTTTAACCATTCAGATCTCTTAACCATTCAGACCTCTTAATGATTAAACACTTAGGGGCTATTTGGTTGATTAAGTGCTGAATCATTAAGATAGCTAGTCTGAATGGTTAAGAGGCTCTGAATAGTTAAGAGCTGAATCATTCAGCATCCCTTATTAGCTTAATGGTTCACCACTTAATCATTCCATTCAGATGCTGAAAAAAACAGTTTGAGTGCTGAATGATTCAGACCTGAATGATTAAGAGGCTACCAAACAGCCCCTTAATCAACCAAAGAGCCACTTAATAAATGATCCATGATATAAAATATATTGAAAACAAAATTCCTATGGATTATCGAATGAAGCTAATATAAAATATTCAAAAGAAATATGTATTAGAAATGTGTGGCCGAGAAGCAATACAACAATCACTATCATATTCTTCAAACTTCATCTTCTCCAATGGTACTCCTTCCCAACCAAAAGAAATACAAAACAATTCGTACATTACACCTCTCGTCTGTTCTAAAAATTTTATTATCTTCTCTATCTGAAAACTTCCTGTTGGGTGCCTTAGATTATTTTTAGAGGGTGCCTTATAAGTTTTTTTCCTCAACCATATAGACTTTTCTATAATAAAAGCATAAGTGAGGAGGTGCCTGTGCACCACCTGAAAAAGGAATGGATCCGCCCCTGATAAGTAGTGAAATTCATTTCAGCAATGATTTGATTACTTACAGGTTTAGAAGGCTCGAGAAGTGAAGCCATACGGATGGGTTCCTCAAGAAGCAAGTGATGCGAATGCATTTCCTTAATAATAAACTTACTTACTGATTCAAACAACAAATGATAATAATAATAATAATAATAATAAGTGATAATAATACAGAGTTGTGATTCTGTGGAGGGAGAACCGTCGCCGAATGGACGTCTAGATCAACAGAGGAGGTTATTTTTAAGTTTTGGAATGGCTGAGTTTAAGTTAAGGTATAAGTTATTAAGGGGATGGTACAAGTTGTTATAGCGTTGTGAGTCTGGTTTTAGTGTTTGTAGGTGTGGAGAAACTTGTTGTGGAATAAAGGTAAGGTCAACGATGGCTACGTTGCCACGTGGATGACACGTTGCATTGGGACAGCTCTTGGTCTTATCAGTTATCCATCAAGGCTTTAGCTATGGTCCATCCAACAAAAATGTTAACTTATTATTAGACTAAATTGCCAAAATGGCCCCTCAGGTTTGGCCCAAAATGCTTGTTTGGTCAGTTATCCTTTTTTTGTGCCAAAAGAACCCCTCACAGATTGAAAATTGCCATTTTGGCCCATATTTAACAGAGTTTCTAACGAGGAACAAAAACTCAGTTAATTCTGAGGGGCATTTTCGTCCTTTCATGTTCTAATGTTTTAAAACCACGTTTAAACTTATCTTCTTCATCATTTGACCTTCTTCTTCTTCTTCCTCTCAATTCAAACCTAATTCCCAAATCATACAAACCCTAATTCCCAAATCATACATAAGTGTGGATTTCGTTTGTCTTCCAAATCATACAGGTTTCGATTAATATATACTATTGTGGATTTCGATCCTGAACACACGTATGATAGTATATATCATACAAACCCTAATTCCCAAATCATAGACGATGATATTCTGCAAATGTGGAGCTCCTACTATCATACGTGTGTCTTCCAATTCTGCAAACCCTGGTAGGCGGTTTTTCTGCTGCAACAAGAAGGGGAGGACCTGTGGTTTTGTTTGTTGGGCTGAACTACCCTTGGGTCAGATTCCTAGTACTAGCAATGATAGTGAAGAGAATGAAGAACTGAGACTCAACAACACAGCATTGCAGACCTTGGTTGGGACACTCAAATCCGAGAACAAGAAGCTAAAAACTTATCTATGGATGACTTGGTTTGTAATCATCATGTATTTTATCATGTTTTAGTTCAATGTAGGTTGTTTTGTAATGATAAGAACTCAATGTATGGTGTTTCTTATTGTAATGATCAGTTATTGTTCAAGTTGTAATGTTTGTTTGCAAATGTTCAATTTATGTTGTTTTGTAACAATCCAAGGTTTGTAATGATCAAACAGAAACATACTAAAGCATACAAAACAGAATCCAAAACAGAATCCATTTTGACCCATTTGTAATGTATGCTTGCAAACAGTCAAAGACATTGCACATTGATCAAACAGAAACATACTAAAGCATCCATTTTGACCCATTTGTAATGTATGCTTGCAAACAGTCAAACACATTGCACATTGATCAAACAGAAACATACTAAAGCATCCATTTTGACCCATTTGTAATGTATGCTTGCAAACAGTCAAACACATTGCACATTGATCAAACAGAAACATACTAAAGCATCCATTTTGACCCATTTGTAATGTATGCTTGCAAACAGTCAAACACATTGCACATTGATCAAATAGAAACATACTAAAGCATCCATTTTGACCCATTTGATTACCATTACAGTCATAGCAACATTGCACATTGATTACCATTACAGTCATAGCAACATTGCACATTGATTACCATTACAGTCATAGCAACATTGCACATTGATTACCATTACAGTCATAGCAACATGGCACAATGTACATTACATACTAAACATACTAGTCTCTGTTGCAACATTGTGCATTACAATAGACATCCATATTCCATAAACCTAAACCCTATACAGTTAAGACTTGCAAATCCTATACAAAAAAGGGGCATCATATATATATTCATCCCTGATCACTATATATATGCATCAATAAGACTTGCAAATCCTATACAAAAAAGGGGCATCATATATATTGATGTTTTGTAAAATACATCTATTTCCAATGTAAAGTTTGTATAGTTTTTGAGTCGATTAAATAGTGTTTCTATTAGTTTTAGGCTTGTACCGATCTATTTTATTTAGTATAGGTTTTTATAGATTTTTATTAGCTTTGTGTCATTTTTAGTATTTATCTTTTTTATTTTATATTTTGCTAGGTGTTCATGGACGTTGGAGCATAAACGAGCAACTTTGGTCAAGTCAAGAACAACCGAGTCGAGAGCACGATGCCATAATACTATAATAATAATAATAATAATAATAATATAGTATTATAATAAAAGGGGTGGCCCATAAGCCTTGAAGAAAAAGAAAAAAAAAAGCCTACGTAAGTAGGTTAAAAGAGAAAAAAAAAAAGGAATATAAATGGGGATATTTCATTGAGACAAAAGGGGCATCATATTATCATTCGGAGATAGCTGCGCACAAGATTTGGGGAGAGATTATTATATTTCGTGGAGAGCCGCTAATGGTATAAATCGAAGGCTACATATTATCATTGGAGCATAGCACAGCAGCAGCAAATATTATTAGGAAGGCAGGCCAGGGATCAAAGGTTTTAAGCCAGCGATTATTCGGGTGTCAATCATTCGGTGTTTTCGTTCCTTTATTATCTTTGTTCTATATAATGATTGTTGAATTTTTATTTGGCTCTGTTTTTCTTTTCAAGATGATTTGTGGCTAAAACTTTAATAGCTACCTAGGCCAAGACAAATAACTATGTTTTGATTTGTTTTTATTTTCTATGGTTTTTGGAACGTGTTTTGAATTTATGATTCAGTAAAGATTTTGATTTCTCTAGATCTGGTGTATGTGTGTATCTATTATTTTTTAATTGTCACTTATTCACTCCACTTGCACTTTTGTGAATGTCTTTCATGTATGAGTGCTAGTTAGGTTGCAGACTTTGTGTAGCAACTAGTTTATGGTCAATAGTCGCGAATTTACCATAGGAGTGATATTTGGTGGTTAGAAGATTTTAGGTATTCTTCCAAGTTCAATAGCTGTGAGGTGAGGGCTTGTTGGTATGTCTAGGTTGTTAGATTGCTAGGTTAGAGGCTTTGTGAGAAGATCTGCCTAGTTTCCCTTTCAACTCTTGCGTATCAAGTTAGATCTAGGCTTCAATAATTACCCTTACACCTAGTGTAGTGAGGCTTTCGCGCTGTGAGGTAGATTGTCTAGCGGGTACTCGATCATAAGAGTTAGATAACCTGTGAGGGTTTGTACTCCAACCGGTAGTTTAACAGCACAAAAATATTATAGGGTTTCCCCTTGAGAAGGGTCGAGGGTGTCTAGTTTATTCTTGATGTTTAGTATTTTAAGATCCCGGTTCCAATTCAGTTCCATAACCATAGAAGCTTATCAGGCATAGTTAGGAGTCTAGTCTAGGTAGTGTCTTGTCATCATCTGAATTCAGCTCAGTTCTCGTTTTTAGTTCGGTTTAGCTAGTTTTAGTTATTCTTTATTTTATTGCAATTTATTTTTCAGTAAAACCCCCCTTTAAAATAATAAATTAATTTAATAGATATTTAGGATAAGTAATCGAGTCTAGTTTTCGTTTTCCATTAGAGTCTCGTGGGTTCGATATCCGGACTTACTTTAGCTATACTAGAGTCGATAGGTTCACTTGCCTGTCAGTAGTTTAGTTTTAGAGAGTCTAGAGTATTACTAGGTGTCTAGTTTTAGGTTTAATTTAGTTATTTTTATTAAATTACTTTTAGCACATCATATATATTCATCCCTGATCACTATATATATGCATCAATTAATTTTTTGCAAATCCTATACAAAAAAGGGGCATCATATATATATATTCATCCCTGATCACTATATATATGCATCAATAAGACTTGCAAATCTAGGTATTTGGAGCATGCTCCCATCTACCCCCCACTCGGCGTAACTTGAACTTCAGTGTTTTTGCAATGTCACCTAGTTCAGACAACCTCTTCATCTTCAAGGATTGTCCATCTGATGTACCTTGATCATTGTCGAGTTGCATCTTTTCTTGTGACAACAAATGGCCACAATATTCAGCTAACCGATCAAAGGCATCTGGGGGCATTAGAACATTTGGAGGACGGGTAGACAACTCCATGATTCCTTCAACTGCCACCTTCTCAGCTTTGCTAAGATTGATTGGTTGCGCAGACGATGCCATTATGATAAGGGTTTAGGGTGAAGAAAAGTAGAGGAAACAGGGGTAGCCAAAGTGTGTTTGTGTAGTGAGTTATTATTATTAGTGTTAATAAAGGAAACAGGGGTAGCAGAGGAAACATGATCAAATGAAGTTGGGGGCATCCCAATAGAGATCACGTCAGCAACTGACAGGAGCCGCCATTATTGTCAATTCAAGTCTGACACCAGGTGACGATTTTTCCGGCTGAAGTCAGCTCATGATTACATTATAATCAATTTCACCATTCAATGGTCTTAACCCAAAGTCTAAATCCTCACCTGGAACTTTAAAATAATACCTAAAAATGGAAATATCCTCATGTTTGAATACCCAAGTTCTAATACCATTCAGCATTGTTGAACGACGAGGATGAGCAGAGAGGAAGAAGAAGAAGAACTTAAACCTTAGGCTTTTATTAGGGGATGAAAATGAAAGGACGAAAATGCCCATCAGAATTAACTGAGTTTTTGTTCCTCGTTAGAAACTCTGTTAAATATGGGCCAAAATGGCAATTTTCAATCTGTGAGGGTTCTTTTGGCACAAAAAAAAAAGATAACTGACCAAACAAGCATTTTGGGCTAAACCTGAGGGCCATTTTGACAATTTACTCAATATTATAATAAAGTTATTATGTGGAATAGCACGTGAGTTGAAGAAAAGGTAACAAATCTTGGTTGAGATTTGACAACTGTTGACGAACAAAAGAGTGATGTAGAAATGGAGGAGGGATGATTTACGGTCTTAGCATCCCTGTGAAATTGAAAAGCATCAATGAATATGTTTGGATTTTTTTTTTTTCATAAGATATCGCATTCAGTGACAAGCTTGGAGATCGAATCGGTGAGGTTGGACTTATTTTTTTCCGATCATTAGGGTTTGAAAGATCAAATCAATGGGGGCAGGGCTCAACTTATATAAAAAATATCTATGAAAATTGCAACACCAATGCGTAAAAAACGGCGGCCCTCAAGGGCCCACCATGCTTCGCCCCTGATCACATTTCAAATGTGTCATCAAAATAATGTGATAACACATTACACTTATAGTATTGCTTTTAATAGGTTAAGTTTTGATATTTAGAAATGGGTGACAATGCATCTTGTCATATCATCCTAACATAGTTAGTCATTTATGAAATGATAATGAGGTAAAAAATGGGTAAATATTCTAGCAAGTTCCACTTATAAATCCTTTAAGTTGTCCTTTCCATTTTCTAAAAGTCAAAAAGGGTTGTATTTTCCTTTTGAATATATACATGTGTTTATTATTTACAATAATTTTAAATAATAGCTACAAAATCATTATTGGAGTGACATTGATTTATCTGATACATTCAAAAAAGTAATACAATCGCCCCTACGTTGGAGTGGCATGGTTGGTTAATGTGGTTTACAAATATTACACTCTTTATTCTAAGTGTTCAGTAATTACACACTTGGTCCATATGGTTGTAAATGTATCAATTTTCTTACCTTGTTGGTCCTCTCCACTAACGACTGTTAAAATTCTCTGTTAAATAAATATGAAATGCCCATTTTACCCTTATAAAAAAAAAACAAATATAAAAAAAATAGTTTGAAATAACAAACTACCCCACAACCCCACCTCAACCTTTTCTTCTTCCCCACGCCATCACCACCACCTCCTCCACCTATCACCTATCTTTCTCTTGAATCTTGATAAAACCCACCCCACCATAACACCACCAACGAATACACCATAATTATTATCAACAACTACCTTTAACCTCCACCTTCAACCACTGCCCAACGATATCTCCATCGCTGGTAACCACCTTCTTCGACGACATTACAACCACCACCATACCTACCATTATCGGTTTTGTGACACTATCATGACTTCTGTCAACGCCACCACCACCTTCAACACCAGGAACAACCCAACTACAACTCTACCCCTTCCTTTCAGATCAAAATAAAATAAAATAAAATAAATAACCCCAACCCAATACCCATCACAATCCTCAACTTTTTGTTTCATTTCACTTCATCCCATGGAATCTCTTGATTCAGATGCAAATATCGGGTCTGGGTTTCTTGAAACCGGTTCTGACCCGAAACAGAGCAATGGTTGTGGTGTTGTTAGAGGTGAAGTTGACACGTCAGCATCCTTTGAGTCTGTCAAAGAGGCTGTGACCCGGTTCGGTGGAGTCGGGTTCTGGAAACCGCATTCTAAAAACCTTCTTGCTTCTGAGGTCTCTTTCTCTCTCTCTCTTTCTCTGTCTTTGCTATGACAGTGGATGTGATTGGGGTGTTACAGTGGATTTAGTGGTGGTTGTACGGTGGCGATTGGTGGTGGGTTTCGTTGATTTAAAGTAACACTATTGAGTAATGATAAGGGTTTGTTAGGGGAGATGGTGGTAGTTCGGGGAAGAAGAATAAGCGGGTGAGGGCGGGTTTAATATTTTTCTATTAGTGCTTTTTAGTTGTTTATTTGTACCATTGAGGGTAAAAATGTAATTTACTTATTTTTGACCAAGGAAATTAACGGCAGTTAGAGGGAAGAACCACAAAAGTGCATTTTTGCCAAACTCAAGGACCAATGGTGTAATTATTGAACCCTTAGGAACAAAAATGCAATATTTGTAAACCAAATATTTGTAAACCACATATACCAACCAAACGATTCTATTCAAAAAGTAATACTATCGCCCCTACGTTGTATATTATCAAAATTATGATCTCATGACTGTCATAAGTTTTGCTAAAATCTAATTTACTTATACAAGGTGTTTTTGGCAAAACTAGCTTATAGCTGGAGCTTTTAATAAAATGACCAAAATAGGTATAATAATTATAATCTGAAAAAAAAAATATTATCTTGGAAGGTTATTTAAGTAATCTAAATACTAAAAGCTTGTAGCTCTTTTTAAACGCTAGTAGTAGCAGCTTTTCAATATAAAGTTTTTTCTCATAATCTAAAAGTTTCAAGTTCCTTTAACCAAACAAGGGTTTTATTAAGTATGAGTTTTTTATTAAAAGATTGAAGTTAGAAGCTCAGCCTCCTAAGTCCTAAAAGCTTCTTACCAAACATATCTATATAATTGGGTAAGTAGGATAGTAATAGTATAATATCCCGAGCAGCATGTGTTTAATAAAACACGTTTTGTTTGATTTTATAATAAAACTAGTTGTATAAAATCATGCGCGTTGCGCGTTTTACAATCGAGATTTAGATGAGGTGTTAATCAATCAATGAATTATACAATTGAGATTCCATTTTGGTTGTAAACGTTAAAAAAAATAAAGAAATCTACACATAAGGTAACACATGAAATTTGTAACGAAATTACATAAGATTATGTTATTTATATTAATAGTATATAATATAATATGAATAAAATAATAGTATATAATATATTAATTAGGGATGAGCATACAGGGCCGAATACCGATCCCGTCCCGTCCCGATCCCGATACCGTACCGAACCGATACCGAACCTAGTGGTTTTCGGGATCAGTATCGGTACCCATATTTATGGATTTTCGGTTTTGGTATTATCGGTATCGGTATAGGATCGGTATGGTATCGGTATTTTAAGGTAAAATACCGATACCGAACCATGGTTTCGGTATTATCAGTATCAATACGGGATCGGTATGGTATCGGTATATTACCATACCGGTACCGTACCGATACCGAACCGTTCGGTATCGGTATTGTCGGGATCGGTATAATATATTAATAGTATATAATATATTAATAGTATATAATATTATAAGGGAAAATGACCAAAATAGCCCGTTGACCGGGCGTTTTGCATAAATAGTCCTCTCCCCCCTCTTTGGAGAGACGGGACACGGCTCCCAATGTGCCTGAACCGTCTCCGAGATCGTTTGGTTTTAGATCCAATGGCCAACCAACACGTGGCGTCTCTAATCCCGAGGCTGTACCGTCTCTCTCCAGACGGGTCAGAACTCTCTCCCAGACGGTTCACATTTCTCCATGCCGGCTGCCTTCGGTTCAACCGTCTCAAAAGACGGTTCACATTTCCCCATGCCGGCTGCCCTTCGGTTCAACCGTCTCAAAAGACGGGTCACAACCCCCAAGTCGTCTTAAGCCGTTTTGTGCTACCGTCTGAACCGTCTGAACCGTCTCACGAGTGTATATAAATACCCCAATTCACTTAACGAAATTTGCACCCACCGCTCTCCTCAAAGCTTTCATCTTCCAAACCAATGACGTTTTTTGCTTTCCCAGCCGAAGCCTACCGGCTTACGAAAATATTGTCCGATTACTTGGATTGTTGTTTCATCTGCGTACGGCTACTTGGATTGTTGTTCCATCTGCGCGTGGTTTAACCCGTGTAGAATGGATCGATGATGTGGTGGTCTACATTTGAGGCAAGTTCGTTCGCTTCCCGAATTTATGTCTCGATGTTCGACGTGTGCACACTGAGAACTATTGTTACATAAAACGAGGAAACGTCTCGGACTTGTCTGTGTAGAGCACATACACCATTCGAAACAACGTCTATGTAGACCACTGCTACTACCACTGTTGTGGAGGACAAAACATCTAACATTAGGATGTAGTCTTCAATAGTTGGTTAGACACTTCGATTACTTCAAACAAAGTTCTTAGTTCTTTGGAAGTAAATTTAGGAAGTTTGTTGCAATAGTATAGTTTGTTTATTGTTGTTGTAATAGTATAGTTTGTTTATTGTTGTTGTAATAATATAGTTTGTTTAATGAAATATTTACTTTAATATAAAAAACAAAATTTAAACATTCATTGCATTAATAAAAATAAATACTTCGATTACTACAAAAGGTTAATAAACTACAAATTAATTAAGACGATCCCTCATCATTTGCCAGGCAGACACATGTTTAAATTCTTTGCGCTCCCTATTTTTATACTGTCTTTTTGAGTGTCTAATTGACACGTCTTCGGGCATGTTAGAGGGTACCTCCTGAAGTGTCCGGTTGTGGTACCCGTTGAAGATTTGACACTTCGTGGTCAAATCGGTCAACTTCCGGCTAAGAGACTCGGTTGTTCGGTCTGACCCTCCAACCAGCCGATTGTACTCGTGCAAAATACGGAACTATTTGTTGTTTTGGTGGGTGCTTTCTTCGACATGACGCCATGCCGCAATCAGTGCAATTTCCTATTCTTCGGTCCATCGTTGCGGTGCCATTTGGATGAATTAGACGGTGGTGGTGGACGGTGGTGGTGGGGTGGTGGATAGACTTAGACGGTGGTGGGGTGACAGTCTGACGGGAATGGGACGGAGTTTGTGACTGAGAACGGTATTTATAGGGCTGAGCTGGACAACCGAAGCGTCGGACTATCATCGGGACTCACCGGACTTGGGAAATGTGACCCGTCTTGAGAGACGGTTGAACCGAAGGCCAGCCGCACGGGGAAATGTGACCCGTCTTTTGAGACGGTTGAACCGAAGGGCGGCCGACATGGGGAAATGTGAACCGTCTTTTGAGACGGTTGAACCGAAGGCCAGCCGGCATGGGGAAATGTGAACCGTCTGGGAGAGAGTTCTGACCCGTCTGGAGAGAGACGGTACAGCCTCGGGATTAGAGACGCCACGTGTTGGTTGGCCACTCGGAGACGGTTCAGGCACGTTGGGAGCCGTGTCCCGTCTCTCCAAAGAGGGGGGAGAGGGCTATTTATGCAAAACGCCCGGTCAACGGGCTATTTTGGCCATTTTCCCATATTATAAAGTTTTTAAATAAAATAATAATATAAATAAAATATTAATATTTTACTATTCATTTTAAGTACTATTCAAATTAGTTTGATTATTAGACTGCCCAGAGTGGGGGCGGGAATAGGGCGGGAAGGGGGGGGGGACACCGCCGCCATGGATGGCATGGAAGGGGCATGGAGGTGA
The DNA here is from genome assembly GCA_030844895.1 of Ambrosia x helenae. Lineage (NCBI taxonomy): Eukaryota > Viridiplantae > Streptophyta > Magnoliopsida > Asterales > Asteraceae > Ambrosia > Ambrosia x helenae. Next base: position 92,853,931 of record CM061225.1, read on the forward strand.
GGGCGGGGGCAGTTGGCCTGGCGTGGGGGAGGGCATGGAGGTGAGGTGGCATTTGGTGATTGGTGGGGAGAAGGATTGTTACAGTTGAAAAAAAAAATAAGTAAAATATAACCGTTATAATCAAACGGTCAAAAAAAAATTATAAATTACCCTCATTTCACTACAAAACACCCACTTTAACTTATTTATTCACAATTTTTATACACTTCTTCAACCATTTTTATACAATTCTTCATATATTTTTCATACTACTCATCATTCTTCAACAAAAAATGAACCCATACAACCGAGTTCGAAGAGGAATTGAGTCGCCCACCCGGTCGAGATAAGTCAAAATGGGCGTACGTCCCCATTGCAACCAACTCCGCAAAAAGGTCGAAAACAAATTCGTCAAGAAACCGTTCAATTGATCCTGAAAACGTAGAAGCCGTTAATTTGGATGATGACGAGTTCGAAGAGGAATTGAGTCGCCCACCCGGTCGAGATAAGTCAAAAAAGAGGTCGCAAAAATCTCCTTCTTCGGGTTCGGGTTCTGGATCAACCGGCGCCTACAACGCTGACTTGCAAGATTTAAATTTCACCATGATTCAGTTCAATACGATTCAAGAAAAAATGCTCGAGGCGAAAAAAATCATTCGCGAAGCGTTTGAAGAAAAGTTGAGTATGAAAGAGAGAAAGTTGAGTATCAAAGAATAGCGCGAAAAACGCGAAGATATGAAATTTATCGCCATGAACACCGATCATCTTTACGGGCCAGAGTTAGAGATGACGCTACAAATTAAGCGTGACCTTATGGAAAAATATAATATTAACTAATTTGTTAGTTTTTAGTTTTTTTTTTTATTTCGGTTTTTTTATTTTTTATGTTTTTTTAATTTTCTAGGTTTTTAATTTTTGTATTTTTCTAGGTTTTTATTAATTAAAAATGGTATTTTAATTACTTAAAAAAAAAGAAAAAAGAAATGTCACATGTCACTTCCCCCCCCCTTCCACTCCCCACAATTAGGGATGAGCATACAAGGCCGAATACCGATCCCGTCCCGTCCCAATCCCGATACCGTACTGAACCGATACCGAACCGAGGGGTTTCGGGATCGGTATCGGTACCCATATTTATGGATTTTCGGTTTCGGTATTATCGGTATCGGTACGGGATCGGTATGGTATCGGTATTTTAAGGTAAAATACCGATACCATACCGGTACCGTACCGGTACCGTACCGATACCGAACCGATACCGTACCGTACCATATGTGTTCGGTATCGGTATCGGTATTGGTTTTTTGGACTTTTCGGTATCGGTATTGTCGGGATCGGTATCGGTTCGGTACCGATACCGTCCCGAGCTCATCCCTACCCACAATCCCCCCCCCCAAAAGGGTCCCACAAGTGCCACATGACGCTTCATCCCCCTCTTCCCCCCCCCCCCCCCCCCACCCACTCCGAGTAGTCTTAATATATAGTAATTACAAAAGGTTTTGTTTTGATTATCGACTTATACTAGAGCGTAACTAAATTGCAATTTAATCTAAGAAACAAGGAAGGCAAAACACTAGATAGGAAAACACGTACTCATTTTTTTTTAACAGCCAACGAATCAATTTCCGAGCACTCTCGGACAGCCTTTTGGCGAATCAGGTACTCGAGAGTACCCGGACCTCCAATTGCCACCAATTCCCGGAAAACCCGACCACTCACCCGCCCAAAGACACGACAGTAAAATAATCGGTAAACCACATCAACAGAACATTCCTTAGCTACTTAACCAGGTGGAATAGCACCATCGAGAAATTTACACTAGTTATGCCAACGAGACATATTCGAATTACACTATGATCATAAGATGACACCATCGGCTAATAAGCATGAATAATACCCGGGTTTTTTTTACCGAAAATTTCATTAATAGAAAAACATGGTCAATTAAATTAACACAAAAATTACTTATAATATCACCAATCAAACGACTTTCATGTATTAATGCGAGCATTTGTTTAATTTTTCAAACAAAAAATCTATTGAAGTAACACCAATCCAAATAATACTCAATGATACGAGGAGAGTAAAGATATGTACTATTGATTATAGGCTTATAGCAATGATGATTACAAGGACTAATATTTGAGTACACAATGAATAATGATTCGACTAAATCAATCTATCACAACTTAGAGTTATTTAGTGTTTTTCTTTCTAAAAGAATGACCGACCCCCTTTCCATAATGGGAAGGATATTTATAGTAAGAATAATGCATGCCTATAGGCTTATCGTGATTGACAGCTCATTTGCATGGGCCCCACAAGTGTTGACCTTTAGGGAATAATGTGTTGTCTCTCTCTATTTGGTCGACTGTCCTTTCTGTCCTTGCTGCGTTCAGATGATTGGTAGGAGACCATGGAGCAGTGAGTTCTCTTCTTTGATTGACTGAATGTCCCTTTCATTCTCTCTTATCAGCTGTCATGTCCAAGGTGTCGCATGGGGCCCACAGAAGCCTCTTATGCTCTTATGCTAGGGCTGACGTGACTATGTTTGCGCACACGCGTCCTGATACATATCTCTTCATCTGTATAAAGTGAACTCTTACTACCATAATAATAATTGATCAGAGTCTTGGTTTATGTCAAGCCTAACAAATATACATCCATTGAGAGTTAATTAGAGTATAAATTGAAGATATCTTGTTCATATATGCACTTAATTACTTTTTTTTAACTGTAACGTTTATTAGACACAAGCTAGCAAGTAACAACACACAATAACACCAAACATCTGCACTTACTTGATTTTCATTCCTCATACTTCTCAACCTACGAACACAAAAAATGACATAAACAAATATAACTAACAATATTATCACACCAAAAGATGAAATCCACATACGTTGAGCAAAGAGTATAATACAATAACGATGTGAATGATTTTTCTTGTAAACCAAGGATGATTTTCCAAACTAGCACTGTTAACCCGTCAGAACTGCATTGTACAAATCCTCAAACTGGATAACTTGCTTTGGTTTAAGGAGTTCAACTCGTTTTATAAAGTACTTCATCAAGACATCAAGCTAAGTAATATCCAATTGTTGTGGTGAGTGTTTCCCTTTCCCCACATGAATAAGAAAGTCTTGAAATATAAACAAAAAAAATGGTGAAATACAACTCTCGTTATAACCGGACCATTGATGCTTGTCATATCTATCTATATAATAAATGAAAACACTAGGGTTGAATCCTAGATTTTGAGAGGGTCTTGAAGGATCCAAATCCTAAATGGGGCTCCAAGTGTAACACCGCGTGATTTTCACTTTTCATATATTTTAAATGCTATATTTAACAAATTCTAAGTTCGCCTTTATTCGTTTCGTTTAGGTTACTCCTACCAATTCTTGACGGGTCGTCATTATAATCTATCCTATTCGGTTTAGGCGTTATAACAAGAAACTTATTTAGTTAAGATCTTATTATATACTTATTATTAATAAAACATATATATATAATAATAATCATACAAAAAAAAAAACAAAAAAAAAAAAACAAAACATGAAATGTTATGAAAGAAAAAGAATTGTCGTCCATCTTTTTTTTTTTGTCATTTATTTTTTTTTTCTTTTTTTTTTCTTTTAAATATATATTTACCACTAATTAACTTCTAACCACCCTAATTAATTCATTAAATACCCAACCCCTTCACTCCAACTATAAATACACCACTCCTACCCATTCTAACACTTGCTCATTTCTAAATCCTCTCTAATCTCTCAAGAATTCTCTCAAGAATAAGTGAGTTTCTCACTTCACCATCAACCTCTCTTCTACTTTCTCCACTCTCCTCTTCTTCAAACCCTTTGAGGAAACTTCTAGGACCTCTCTCCTATTTGCCATGGCAAATAAACATGAGTAGGGCACCAATTTGAGGCCTCAAATGTGGTCATCTTCTATTATCTTTTATGCACTAAGTTGTTAATAATACCAACCAAGTTCACCAACAACTCAATGATGGAGGGACTTGTGTTATGGTTCATGGTTGACAAAAGGAAGGCCAAGGCTCATCCAAACTAAGTCACCATACCCTACTTCTTAAGTTATATTATATAAATACTAAATTATATAAACTCTACCAATTTAATAACTCGGAAAGGTTTGTGGATACATCCCTACCTTACCAATGCTTGACTCTCATAACCATCCGAATCACCTCTATGGTGGTTTGTGTTTTGGTTCGCCTAAAAGGCTTGCTTGACTCTTATGGCCATCCGAATCACCTTCATGGTGCTTTGTGTTTTGATTCGCCTAAAAGGCTTGCTTGACTCTCTTGAATCTATAACATAAACTCGAATCTAAGACCCTTTATTTTTTTTTCATTCTAGTTAACCAAGGCTAAGGAACTAATCCCCCAAGACTCATTCTTTTGGAATCTTGCTAAAACGCACCCAAAGGTGAGTTCATACTTGTCCCCCTTTTATTCTTTATTCTTTGGGGCTCAACATGTATCACTATCAAAACTTAAACGATTTCATACTCTTAAACTATTATGCTCAATCTAAATGCTATTATGCTATGCCATGCTAGAATTCAAAGTCTTACATACAAATGTACGATTAGTTAACAACCCACCTTACATGTATAGCGCTATAGGTTGACACGCCGCCCCCTTTATGGGTCATGATAAGATGAAGTCTTTTGTGTTATCGAGTGTTGTTGCCGTTTGTATGGTTCTACGTGCATATGCCTATAACATGATGATTCGAGTAGACTTTTCTATACTATGTACTTAGACTCAAACTAGTATGCTCACCAATGCTTTATGTGTTGACGGATATTTTATACATGTTGCAGGAAATGTTTGATGCAAGATATTCAAGAAATCTACTTAGGATTGGACTAGAAACTCACGCTAGTTTAAGTTCTATACTTTGATGTCGTATTTCTCTTTTCATGAAAACAATTTGTATTATGTTATCTTTTTAGACAATGATTATGCTATGAATGAAATTTTATCTTTAAATCATATTGTCACGAATTCTAGTGTCATGAAGTCTTTGAACAATCTATCCCAAGTCTCGCCCCGATGTATTCCGCCATCGGTTGGGGTGTGACAGATTGGCATCAGAGCCATGACTATAGGGATCTAGGAAAAATTGCCATGTTTGACCTAGACTATAGTTAAGAACCTTTTTGACCATTTCTTTCATCATGCTTAATATACTTGTTCTCCCTATCTTACTTCTACTCAATTCTTTTGGTCCTTAAAATTTACCTTCTTTGTGGATTACTCTACACTTGAAGATGTTCGTATAACACAAACGAAAGGAAATCACCGAAATAGGCGTGAAACCCTCACTTCGGTGATAACTTTCAATCCGCGTAAAATCTTTGTGTTTTTGAAACTACACCAAGATAGGAGTGATATCCTCACCTTGGTGGAAATTTCACAATTCTCGTTCTAGTGGACACTTACCAATTGAAGGTTAGAATTAATTTTCTTACTACGTTGGAAAAAGTGTACAAACCACACTCAAAGAAACGACCTCGCTAAGATAGGAGTGAAATCCGCAACTTAGCGACTAGTTTCAATCCTTGATATATTTTTTTTCAATCTCGCCAAAGTCTCAAATTTACTAATGACAAGGAACATGTAGTAACTGGAAGGGTGAATACCGTTAACCGAAAGCTTCGGCGAGAGTATTTCCACCTATTAGGCCAAAGCATGTTTCCAAACTCAAAGGTAAATTCGAATCACTTTGGTTAGTCTTAGTTCCGTTTCGGAACACTCCAATTGCTTGTTTAAAACAAGCCTCTCGTTTTATGCTAATACTACTTTCAATTATGTTTTCATGCTATGTTTTCATTATATATTCGATTTATTTCACTCGCATACAATCTCAAGACTCGCATTACAAGCTACTCTCACAATCTCCAAACAATAATAATATTCGCAAACCAAGATAAATCAAAACTCCTTTATGTTAAATAAGTGCATTATACTTGCTTATACATACGTGTTATGCTATTTGAACAATGTGAAACTTGCGTCCTATACGTGTAACTAGAGCTTGCATACTAAGTCTATGAGAACAACTTAAACTTTTGTATATATATATATATATATATATATATATTGTACCAACTTTACCGATCTAGTGAAACCTTACTCAAAAGCTTTCATTGTTAATCAAAATTCTAATAACTCCTTTCCTAAATTCAAAAGTCACCTTACTAAAAAAAAAACGCTTATGCAATTTTTCATATGTATGATTCTCGTAGATGTCTTCCCGTCTCAACAGCATCGATCTCAACCAACTGACGAGTCTTATTGCCCAAGAATTAGTCAAGATTCTCCCTAACCTAGAGATGCCAACAAACCCAATTCTGAACCCCAACGATACCATCCAAGAAAGCACAAACCATGTAGATACTAAACCTACTACCCATACCCCTACCAAACACACGAAAAAGGGTAACCGAAAACGCAAAAACCTCAAACAAAACCACACTTCGACAACTCCTAAGACTCCGAATTCCAATAAAAAAGCAATACCGTGGAACTTTTCCGCTATGCAACAGTTGTAAATATCACTATCCCACTCACACCCAATGTCACATATGCGCTAACTGTGATGCATATGGTCATTTAGCCAAAACATGTCGCCACGCCACTAAACCTACTAGTACCACCTCATTCACTAAAGACAATGGATATGCTCCGAGTGCAACGACCCAACCCATGAAACCAGCCAATGCCCAAGACTTGCCATAGTGATCTACAATGCTAGAAGACCCACTCACCACACTAAAGAAGATTAATTTTTTTTTCTTTAAAAAAAATGAATTTTTTTATGTAATGTTTTCGAGAAATTGTTCGGATGTGAAATTTTCTTTTATGAATTATCAAATACCATCGTTATCTTAGGTTAGAATCATAACTATTGGCAAAATTCAAACATCGCAAAACCTTTTTCTCCTCGCATGAAATCTTTTTCAAAATTTTTGAACAAAATTCTTCTTACTATTTCTAAGAGGATGCCTATTCTTCTATAAAATCCTCACCTTCAAACCACTAACGAATGTGTGCGTCGAGTTTGTTTGACAAACAAGATTCTGAATGGTAAAAGTGTAAAAAAAAAAATTATTTTGTAAACCGGACTTGTGAGCAAAGACACGCTAAATCAAATAACCTACTTCTTTATAACCCCAAAACCTTTTCTCTTGAAATCGTATCACGAGTCAAAATATTCATCAATGCCAAACTAAAATTGTCAACAAACTATTTTTTTTCCGCTTAATAAAATGGATTTTTCATAAATCAAACGACCATCTTCGATAAAACTTTTACACTAAATTTTCCCCACTCCAATTAAATCTGTTTTTCTTTAACATCCAACGGACTAAATTTTCCTACCATCAAACTTGACCCTTAGTCTTGAAAAGCTAAAATTGCTCGCGTACCCATAAAACTCAATAAACCCAAATTTTATGTTACCCTCAATCAAAACATTTTACGTGTAAACCTTTTCATTAAGAATCTAACTGTCTATTCTTCTTTTAGATTTTATACATCTGAACGTAACCACATATGCACAAGTCTACACCAGTATGTCATGAAACCATACATTCACGCCAAAAACACGTACGTTTAACAACATCAAAAACTTGCTTAATGTCTTATTCACATTATGTGTTTATATGTCACGTTGCTTGCTATGTTTACAAACATCAAAACTGTTTAATGTCGTTTCCTTGTATAAATATTTGGTGTCTACCCGCACATAACTAAGACGAGTTATGTGGACCATGCGACAATTAGACTAATTACGGGTGCACACGTAATTACAAAAATTGGGCGCATGGAAAACATAACAAGTCCCAGTGTGTGTAACTTATCATGACTTGAATAAGAACACGGATGAGGTATGATAACGACATGGTGGATACGCCGCAGGTACATCCTATACATAAATGTCTTGTCATACTACCAAAAGTAGAGTTATTCGTGCCATGAGAAGTTTTGGGTGTCGAGTTAAAATTTTGACCAACACTTATGTTATTTATCTTTTACAATACCGTTTATGTTTACTAGTCAATTTACGTTTGCATTATTTATCTTTTAGGATCTTATTTTAAACCACACTTTCTACTATGCAACGTTATCCTTTGCCATGAATAATCTATATATACTTGTGATCTCCATCAACTTCGTTTCTTCCCTCGTACCTTTCCCTGCTTAATCAGCAATCCCCTCATTATCAATAATCTCGTTCTAAGTCCCGTAAGCTCTCTAAAAGCGTTTATACATTTAAAACAAGATTTGCCTCTCACTTTCTTATATTTTCTTGACTAATTATGTACTAGATTTCACAACTAAATAACTACTATTTATTTCGCCAAAAGCTGTTTTTCAAATAGTCCAATTTCTCGTTTATTTAATCACTTCTAAAAAGTCTTTCCTAACAAAATTTTTGACCTTGTGCAAACCAAATATCTATTACTAAATACTACTCATTCCCGCATCTAGTCACTCATTATGCTCACATATTTACTATTCCACCCAATCACCCAAGGACATTTTTTTTTCACAAGCCAAAATTTCTACTACTTCTTATATAGTATATTTACTTATCTTCCCAAATTTTGCTACTTCATATAGGTTATACCGTATATTAACTTATTTACCCGAAATTTGTTACATTAACCCTATACTCAAACCTACCTATACGTACCATTTACTTTCACTAATCACCAAAAATGTTTTAGTTGGTTAAACTTGCGAATTTTATCTACCATCCACCACCCTACAAAAATGTTTTAGTCGATTAAACTTTCAAATTTCTACGTACGACCTTGGTTAAAATTTTAAAAGTACTTTTTGTACGAGCATAATTATCACACAAGTGACTAGATACCGTATTCGATTTAAACATAATTAACTAACAAGTTTTTGTTCCTATTAAACACATATCAAACCATTTACCTATTTTCAAAAGGCCGACTCTTAATTAAATTTCGAGACGAAATTTCCTAAAGTAGGGGAGACTGTAACACCGCGTGATTTTCACTTTTCATATATTTTAAATGCTATATTTAACAAATTCTAAGTTCGCCTTTATTCGTTTCGTTTAGGTTACTCCTACCAATTCTTGACGGGTCGTCATTATAATCTATCCTATTCGGTTTAGGCGTTATAACAAGAAACTTATTTAGTTAAGATCTTATTATATACTTATTATTAATAAAACATATATATATAATAATAATCATACAAAAAAAAAAAAAAAAAAAAAAAAAACAAAACATGAAATGTTATGAAAGAAAAAGAATTGTCGTCCATCTTTTTTTTTTGTCATTTATTTTTTTTTTCTTTTTTTTTCTTTTAAATATATATTTACCACTAATTAACTTCTAACCACCCTAATTAATTCATTAAATACCCAACCCCTTCACTCCAACTATAAATACACCACTCCTACCCATTCTAACACTTGCTCATTTCTAAATCCTCTCTAATCTCTCAAGAATTCTCTCAAGAATAAGTGAGTTTCTCACTTCACCATCAACCTCTCTTCTACTTTCTCCACTCTCCTCTTCTTCAAACCCTTTGAGGAAACTTCTAGGACCTCTCTCCTATTTGCCATGGCAAATAAACATGAGTAGGGCACCAATTTGAGGCCTCAAATGTGGTCATCTTCTATTATCTTTTATGCACTAAGTTGTTAATAATACCAACCAAGTTCACCAACAACTCAATGATGGAGGGACTTGTGTTATGGTTCATGGTTGACAAAAGGAAGGCCAAGGCTCATCCAAACTAAGTCACCATACCCTACTTCTTAAGTTATATTATATAAATACTAAATTATATAAACTCTACCAATTTAATAACTCGGAAAGGTTTGTGGATACATCCCTACCTTACCAATGCTTGACTCTCATAACCATCCGAATCACCTCTATGGTGGTTTGTGTTTTGGTTCGCCTAAAAGGCTTGCTTGACTCTTATGGCCATCCGAATCACCTTCATGGTGCTTTGTGTTTTGATTCGCCTAAAAGGCTTGCTTGACTCTCTTGAATCTATAACATAAACTCGAATCTAAGACCCTTTATTTTTTTTTCATTCTAGTTAACCAAGGCTAAGGAACTAATCCCCCAAGACTCATTCTTTTGGAATCTTGCTAAAACGCACCCAAAGGTGAGTTCATACTTGTCCCCCTTTTATTCTTTATTCTTTGGGGCTCAACATGTATCACTATCAAAACTTAAACGATTTCATACTCTTAAACTATTATGCTCAATCTAAATGCTATTATGCTATGCCATGCTAGAATTCAAAGTCTTACATACAAATGTACGATTAGTTAACAACCCACCTTACATGTATAGCGCTATAGGTTGACACGCCGCCCCCTTTATGGGTCATGATAAGATGAAGTCTTTTGTGTTATCGAGTGTTGTTGCCGTTTGTATGGTTCTACGTGCATATGCCTATAACATGATGATTCGAGTAGACTTTTCTATACTATGTACTTAGACTCAAACTAGTATGCTCACCAATGCTTTATGTGTTGACGGATATTTTATACATGTTGCAGGAAATGTTTGATGCAAGATATTCAAGAAATCTACTTAGGATTGGACTAGAAACTCACGCTAGTTTAAGTTCTATACTTTGATGTCGTATTTCTCTTTTCATGAAAACAATTTGTATTATGTTATCTTTTTAGACAATGATTATGCTATGAATGAAATTTTATCTTTAAATCATATTGTCACGAATTCTAGTGTCATGAAGTCTTTGAACAATCTATCCCAAGTCTCGCCCCGATGTATTCCGCCATCGGTTGGGGTGTGACACCAAGACTAAGTCTTATATAAACCTCTTTTTATTTAGTTTTGTCAACATCCATTTGTATGTTACAACATCTTCCTCCTTCCTATCCTACTAATTCCTTTCTCATTCCTCATTCCTCTCTCATTGTCATTTTTGCAAGGTATGTTCTTCATCAATCTTAGATGAATCTAGAAAATGTTTTTGAATCTTTTTCTGCATTTTTATTATATTGATACATAATGTTTGCAATCATCTTACATAAAAGATAAAAACAATAGGATTGTATCGTTATTTTTATACAAAGACAAATGACAATCCTATATCTATCAACCTTCTACAAAATATGTGATTATCAACAAGTTTTCGATTATGTTTCTGACCCTTTATAAAATCCCAAAAGTAAATGTTTGAAACCATCTTACATAAAATATAAATACAATCGGTTTCTTATTAAAATAACTTTCTAATCCTATTGTTTGTCGATTATGTTTCTGACAATTTTTGAAATCCATCCACATCGGTTTACTAACATATTAAACCAAACAGAATTGTTTTTTTTTATTAAAACCATTTGATAATCTGTTTACAATCAACTCTCTGCTTTGGATGTAATCGATACGCGAGTAATTCTGCTCAGCTTTAATCATTGAATATATGATTGTGTTTTTTAATAAACAGATTGCAATTGAAATCGGTTTTGAGTATGTGTGAATATAAAAAAAATTATATAAAAAAAAACAAAATACCGGATTTCATAAAACAAGATAATTAAAATCAGTTTTTAGTATGAGTGACTTTATGTATATTTTAACAAAAGTTTGTTTTTTGCATACGAAGAACAGGATTTCATTAGGACAAATAACTTCAATATGGCTTATCACAAGGGTGACAAATTCTTCAAGGTTATTCATGACCCTTCCGCACGAGTTTTGGTATGACGTTTCTAATATTTTTTAAGTAAAAAAACCTTATTTGTTATTATAATGTTGGTTTTTACGTGTTTGTGCAGACATTGCCTAAATCCATGAACAGGTTTTTGTTATCTAAAAACTTACGAAACAACAACATTAAAGTTTCGACATACCATGGTCAACAACTTCTTATTAATTTTAATTTAAATGTGTAATTATTCACATTGACTAAGATTTAATTATGGTCAAATCAATAAATGAGTACGACAATGTGTGAATCAATAATCATTAAAATTTTGTGTTTTTTTTTCATTTGGTATATTGACATGGAGATGTCTAATTTTACCGAATATTTAGTATGTTGTAATTGTAACAATATGTATACGTTAACCCGTGGTGGCAATACGGTATAATTTAGAATACATATTCACAACTGAATTTACTCACAACATTCATAATGAATTGATAAATGTAATTGCGAAATTTATGGTTTCCTTATACAATAACAAATTTACTTTGAATACGCATTTACTTGTCCAATTTTCAAGCATGTTAGTAAAGCATATAATAACATATAAAGAACATTTACTTAAATAACATTGAATAGATAAAAAAAAAACACAACTAGGTATAATCCTTGACATGCGGCATTAAAGGTTTCAATCATTGTTTTTGACTAAATTCAATCAATACATTAATTTATAACAATAATAACAATTCTAATACGGATGCTAATTACCCTCCACTCTTTCATCCATTTCTTATTATTGAATTGATTCAATACCTATATAATGCTTTACATAACATGTAAATAACATTTAGTTTAGTAACATTGAATAGATCAAAAAAAAATCACAAATATGTACAATCATATAAATTCAGCATTAATGGTTTAAATGCTTGACTTTGACTAAATTTAATCAATACATTAATTTATAACAATAATATATAAGTGGTAATTCGAATGCTAATTACCCTCCACTCTTTCATCCATTTCTTATTATTGAATTGATTGAATACCTATATAATGCTTTACATAACATGTAAAGAACATTTAGTTTAATAACATTGAATAAATCAAAAAAAAAATCACAACTAGGTATAATACTTAAAATTCGCCATTAATGATTTCAATGCTTGACTTTGACTAAATGTAATCAATACATTAATTTATAACAATAATAACAATGCTAATTCGGATGCTAATTACCCTCCACTCTTTCATCCATTTCTTATTATTGAATTGATTGAATACCTATATAATGCTTTACATAACATGTAAAGAACATTTAGCTTAATAACATTGAATAGATCAAAAAAAAAAATCACAACTAGGTATAATACTTAAAATTCGCCATTAATGATTTCAATGCTTGACTTTGACTAAATTTAATCAATACATTAATTTATAACAATAATAACAATGCTAATTCGGATGCTAATTACCCTCCACTCTTTCATCCATTTCTTATTATTCAATTGTTTGAATACCTATATAATGCTTTACATAACATATAAAGAACATTAGTTAAATAACATTGAATAGATCAAAACAAATTACAATTACAACTAAGTATAATGCTTGACATCCACACTTGACTTTGACTAAATTCAATCAATACATAAAGTTATAACAATAATAACAATTGTAAGTCGAATCCTAATTACCCTCCACTCTTTCATCCGTTTTTTATTATTCAATTGATTGAATTCCTATATAATGCTTGACATAACATATAAAGAACATTAGTTAAATAACATTGAATATATCAAAACAAATTACAACTAACTATAATGCTTAACATACGGCTGTTTTGCTTTGACTACTTGACTTTGACTAAATTCAATTAGTACATAAAGTTATAACAATAATAACAATCGTAATTCGGTTCCTAATTACCCTCCACTCTTTAATCTATTTGTTATTATTGAATTTATTTAATTCCTACATCAATACCTATATAATGCTTGACATACGCCATTTAATCAATAAATGATTGACCTTGACTAAATTCAATCAATACATAATGTTATAACCTTTAAAACAATGCTAATTCAAATGCTAATTAACCGCCCACCATTTCATCCATTTCTTATTATTCGGTAAATTCAATAACTATATAAACAAGTCAAACCAATTCACATACGATTGTAATAAGACACGTTGGAACCACTTTGAGTAATCGCAAAGATATATTATTAGGTTAATTTCTGTTTCTCATATTTAATTACTTAAACATTAGTTATTTTGATTTTGATTTGTTGTTTTATTGAAGTCATCTTTTGGTTTTTACATCATTTTTTCCCAGTTAACAAGATCAATGGCTGCTGTAGATGCAAATGAGTTTACAATGGTTAACCAAATTCATGTAAACCGAAACAGTGTGGCGTTAAAGCTAAAGATTATTCGGGTTTGGCGTCTACCCGATCGTCGCAATCATAATGATGTGTACTCAATTGAAATGATCCTATGTGATGAAAATGTAAAAGTTAACAACACGTTTTTTTTTATATCCTATTATTTTTAAATTTCATAACTTTTTTTTTTAATTGTGATGCTTTTAATTTTAATGTATATCAATTATCTTATTTTTTTTATAATCAACAGGGTGACAGGATTCAAGCGAATGTATTTAAGCGGTTGTTTTTTAAATTCGAGAGGTTTCTGATTGAAAATTCTTCTCTTATTATAAGAAATCCAGGAGTTGGGGTCAATTCCTCTAAATACAAGTATGCTCCAAACCCAAACAAACTCTGCTTGAATATGAATACTCAAGTTTCCGAATATCATGGTTTCCAAGGTCCAGATTTTGGTTTCTCTTTTGTGCCCTTTCAAAGAATTCTGGATAAGGAGGTTGATGAATATGTTACAATAGGTATATTTTCGTTCTAAAGTTTTTTTTTTATCACAACCAAACAATAATAATAGTTTTATAAGTTATCTTTCATTAATGTTTATTTTATAATTGATCTTAGATGTTATTGGACATGTTAACAAGTTCTTTAGCAATGATGATAAAGAAAAAAAGGTTGTCGCTGATAAAAAGAGGTTAACAATGGAAATTCAAGATATCGAGTATGTATTCTTTATTTATTTTTTTTTGTTTTTTTTTTTGCATTTTATATATAAAAAAAATTACGTACCTTTATAAATTGTTTATTTATTTTTTACTAAAATAATTTGTACTTTTTTGAAGGGGCTTGCGCATCTATTTAACGTTGTGGGATAGTTATGCCATGGAGATGTCTAAATATGTTGCAACTCATCAAACAGAGAAAGAATTTATAATAATAATGCAGTTTGGCCGTTTGAAGTTTTATAATGGTTGTATAATGTTAATAAATATATATAGTTATATTTATATTTATACATACATTATATTTTGCATTATAAATTAAGTTATAACTTCTAAATTTTCTTTTTATTAAATAAATAAAATATTTTTTCCTAATTT
The DNA here is from genome assembly GCA_030844895.1 of Ambrosia x helenae. NCBI lineage: Eukaryota > Viridiplantae > Streptophyta > Magnoliopsida > Asterales > Asteraceae > Ambrosia > Ambrosia x helenae. The sequence continues at coordinate 92,869,116 of CM061225.1, forward strand.
TTTTTATAGGAAAACCGTATGTTTCTAACTCTTTTGGAGATCACGTTAGTCGATTGTTCATAAATGGAGATATTGAAGATATAAAGCTGTACAAAAAAGGGTATGTACTATTACGTTTTTCAATACGAATTACACAACCTTTATAAACAGTCTCAATAAATATGTAATGTGTATTGATTAAATTATTTTTATCAAGTTGGGTAAGAAAATCGCTGATAATCCTTCCTCTTCTCATCAACCATATGGAACTTCTATGTTTTGCTCTGATGAAGATGAATTTGTCCATAACACTCCTTTTAGTAACATTGGCGACATTTGTGAGATTCAAGAGGTAAGTATAATGTTCATACTTAAATACGATATTTATAATTAAATATAAAAAATTGTAATGAGGTTAAAATTTTAATTTTTATTTAATATTAATTTCCAATGTATACCATATACTATCTTATTTTGGTAACAAACTATAATATTCATACAGGCGCAGGCTTTGGTATTATTGGGTACTATTAAAGACCTGTTTACCGAAATTGGCTGGTACTACATGGGATGCCCCAAATGCACCAGAAAATGTAGTATTGATTATATAATCAAGCAGGTTGGTGAAGGAAGTTCAGATTTTAAGGAAGAAAAGGTTTACGAGTGTTTGAATGATAGTTGTAGTGCCAAAAAAGTTGAGCCTACACCAAGGTCGGATATATTTTTAACATCTATTATAATTTTCACAAATATACTTTCATTTCAACCCAACTTAGTTATAAATTTTTGTTGTTTTTTTTCAAATTTTTTTTCTAGGTTTAAAATTCAGGTTCGTGTGCAAGACGTTAATGGTGCTGTATCGCTTACGTTGTTTCATCGTGACGTTGCACAACTTATTAGTAAAAGTGCTTCTGAATTGCTTGAGTTGAATACGGTATTCCATATTTTTAACTACATTTTAAGTATAAAATTATTTTTAATAATTCCTTAATTATAGTTTTGTAATAATTATGTATTTGGTTATTCCTTATATATAGGTTGGTGATACAGTTGAATATCCTGAAGAGATTAAGACTTTGTTAGACAGAAAGTTTGCTTTTAAAATCTTTGTCTCTGGGTTCAATTTAAACAACAAATATGATGTTTATGGTGTAACTAAGATAACTGATGATCCAACAATTATCTCGCATCTTAAGAAAAAGTTGTATGTAGGACAGGTACATATTCGAATTCCATTTCACATAACTTAGCAAATTTTATTTATGTAAGACTTTATTACATTTCTAAGTTTTTGCATATTTTTTTTTAACAGCCTGCTGAATGAGAATCACTTCACACGTCTCTCATGGCATTGCCGTCTAATGTTATTTCTGTTTCCAAGGTACCATTTGCACAAACACTTATATTCATAGTAATACATTTTACTCATTTTTTCTTTCATACACAATCACTGATGATTCTGATACATATGTTTGTAACTATTTTTTGTTTAGGAATCTGACACAGGCGATAATGATACGCCAATTTCCATTGTTGATAAGAAAGTTTATGCCGAAGGAGAACAATGTTCTATCAGTTCCAAGTATCAAATGGTTAAGCGTAAACTGATTGACGCGATCTCTGATGATGAAAGCACACCAATTCCTTCAATTAAGATTGGAAGTGGTGGTAGTATGGAGTAACTTAAAATTACGTTGAGCCTCTCGTCTTCCTAAACCCAAAATGAAGAGGATTTGTTTTCTATGCTTATGGTCAACCAGTTTCATTGCTTTATGTTTTGTTTTTTTAATAATTTTGAACAATTTCTACTTTGTTATTTTCTCTTTATACCATGATATGGTTTCCTCTTTTTATTAAGTTTCATAACGATCATAATATTTAATAAATGCGTTTGCTTGATTGATAAGTATGTTTTCATCCATTCGAATATTATGTTGAGTATATATAGATACAACTAGATTGGTGGATGTACTCATCAAACATAATTTTCAGTTTTATTTTTGTATGATTCATATCTAATTAAAACTAAAAGATTGTAACATAAATGTTGTAAATCGTTTCAATTTTTTTACCGAAATATATTGTTGTGATACAAGGAAAAATGGATCGGCCCAATATGTTACTAAAACAATCCCATATAAAATACATAACATACATATTACATAACTTATTGGGTTGAATGTTTATTATTAGCCATAGGCCCGATTGTTTTACTCTTAATGTCTGATTCAGCCCAACAACAATTGGTTTCATTATATACCTACCTAATTGATAATTGTTTCACTTTTTCATATTTTTCGGTTCTCCCAAAAAACTACTTTACCAATATGTAAGTAACCCTTGATCTTCTTCACTTTTAAGATATTTCGATACTTTCAATAACTTGCAGACTTCATGTTTAGAAATATGGTACATTTAATAAATTTGAATATCTTTTTTTAGCTTACTTGGACCATGGTGATCAGAATGTCACTTGTGAAGATTGTAATGCTAGACTGTGGAGCTGTGAATCTACTAGAGGGCTTAATAGAAGTAATACTAAAAAAAAATTTCTCTCTGTGTTGTGGTTATGGAAAAGTTATGCTTCCTCCTTTTAAGGAGGCGCCACACAGTTATAAAGAGTATTTTAATGGAGTTGATTCTAAAAGCAAATTCTTTTTAAAGAACATAATACGATTCAACTCTATGTTTGCATTTACATCCATGGGTGGAAAAATTGATAGGTCTATAAATCATGGTAATGCTCCATTCATCTATCGTATAAGTGGTGAGAACTACCATGCTTTGGGAAATCTTTTACCATCACGTGGACAAAATCCAGTATTCTCTCAGCTATACATATATGATACTGAAAATGAAGTTTCGAATAGAATCAATGTTGTTGGGTATGTTATTTTTTTATTGTCTTTTGTAGAAAACTTTAAGGATTTTTAAGTACTTTCGATTCTAATGTATTCATTTTATTTATAGTGATGCAGATGAGGAATACTCATCAGAAAAGGCCCTTGAATTTCAAATTGTAAAGGAATTGAAAAAAATGTTGGATGCCAAAAACTCCTTGGTGAAATCTTATAGAATGGCGAGAGATTGTTTTCAGAAGAACCCTGATGCACAAGTCAAGCTTCGATTAAACGGAATGAGGAAAGAAGATGGTAGAACCTACAACCTACCCACGGTTTCTGAAGTTGCTGGATTGATAATTGGTGACCTTAATGAAGAAACAGATAAACATGACATTGTTAATGCCTCTTTAAGTTCATCATACATTTGGCACAAATGCACTGTTTTAGAGTTAACAAAAAATATGCGGTTGCTTTCTGGAAGCTGCAGTTCTGATATTGAGGAAACTAAAAAGTTTGCATCTTGGCTTCTGGACATAGGAGAAGGAAAGGTTGATACAATAAGTGATGATCAAGATGTTATTTTGATACCTGATGACTTACTTATTTCTCAATCTTCGGATCCTGTTTCTGATTTGATAGCCTTTGTTTATCCTTCACTTTTGGATAACATCCACATTCTGACTTATTTTCAAGATCGAGCTATATTGGCACCGAAGAATGAAGTTGTTCATGAAATTAATGATATATTACTTTCAATGTTTCCCGGTGACGAAGTTGAGTATCTAAGTTCGAATAGTGTTTGCCAGTCTGAAGATGTGAACAAACAGGTTGATGAAAGATTAGTTTCTCCTGATGTCCTTAATGGTCTTAAGTTTTATGGAATACCAAACCATCGTTTGGTTTTGAAAGTTGGCGTTCCCGTAATGTTACTCAGAAACATTGATCAGAAAAGTGGTTTGTGCAATGGGACAAGGTTACAAGTTGTTAAAATGAGAAAACGTGTCATTGATGCGAAAATCATATCAGGAAGTAACATTGGAATGCGAACTTTTATTCCAAGAATTACTTTATCCCCCTCAGATAAGAAAATTCCTTTTAAATTTAACAGAAGGCAATTTCCACTTGCTGTTTCTTTCGCAATGACAATAAACAAAAGTCAAGGACAATCCTTATCCAGAGTTGGGTTGTATTTGAAGGATCCAGTTTTTTCACACGGGCAGTTGTATGTTGCGCTTTCAAGGGTCAGAAGTCGAGATGGACTTAAGATTGTTATAGTAGATGAAAATGGTGAATTGACGAACAAAACATCAAACGTTGTGTACAAAGAAGTCTTTCAGGATTTATGAATAATGTGAGTAATTTTTATGCAATTTTTTAATTATCTTTATTGACGTTATGTATATACAACTTCAATAATAAAGTATTATTTTAAACTTTTTTTGTGTGCTTTGAACAGTGCGTTGCATTTTGTCAATAAACCAAGTTATGTACTAATTACAATTACATTAAAAATAAAATATGATAAAAAGTCATTTACATAAACATAATGTATTCATACCTTTGTTATTTTTTTCAAAACTTTATACTTTGGTTTAGTACTGATCATAATAGGTAATCGGTTTTCATTACTAACGTTACTGAGGGCTTATAAAAAATATCCACTTTGACATGAAAACCATAGTTATATGTTAGTTTTACTTTTAATACTCATTTAATATCAACGCATGACGTTTATATAAGAAAAAAATTTCAGGCTAACCGTTATTTTTAACACTTTACGTTTGTAGCCACTAAACTTGAACAATACAACTCTTAGTTTCATATAATTTTTTTTATTTACTATGGTTTGCACCGTGGGTCCCCACAGGTCTCAAACCTAGTTAAGCATAATAATAATCCAATACATAATCGGTAGATTTGGGCTTTTGGTAGTTAGGCCCAAAAGAGTGTGTGGTGATGTACACGCGTTCGGTACTGCGAGTGCCACCAACCCATCCAAACATTATAGTCAGTTAGTCACCTTACCTTCATAAATCTAGTAACCTCCGTGACGAAACTTCCCACCATATTAACACACACACACACACATAAATATAAAACATAAACACACACAAACATAACATAACGTAACGTGTCTCCAACAACAATAAAGATGGCAGAAAACAAAGAACAACCGATCACACCTTCAAACCCTTTATCTTCATTAATCTCAAAGTTCACTCAAGTCATCAACTTCCATTTTCCACCGCCACCGCCAAAGAAGGTGGAAACTGAGAGTAAATCCGCCGGAAAAACGGTTTTTTAGCGGCGGTGATGCGGCGGCGGAGGAGTCGAAACCGGTGACAGTTAAGTTTTCGGATGGTCGTCCGACCACTGTTGCTCCCTTGAAGCTTGAAGCGGAAGAAAAGGATACGAATCCTGTTTTCCTTTGGCAGGTTGTTATTGTTTTCTCAAATCTAGATATATCATAGTTTGTTATTGTTATTGCTTGATTAGTTGATTGTTGAATTTATGGTTTTCTGATTGTCTCTTTGTTTTTTTTTCTTTTAGTATTATTTGAGTCGTTAAATTGAGCTCGATGTTAGAGTTTTTTTTTTCTTTTTTTCTTAGACTCTTACGCTCCGTTCCCGAGGAAACTAAAGATACATATCATTTTCCTTCGTTTCCTTTCAAATTTCAAATAGGAGGAAAACTAAACCGAAAGATTTGGCTTAGTTTTTTCTTCCATTTTAGTTCTTTTCCTTTTTAAATAAAACTCGGGAATACAATCAAAATTTTCTTTCATTTCATTTCTTTTCTCTCGTTAAGTTAACTTGGTAACACAACGTTAGTTGTCAATATGCCTAAAACACGTTAGTGTTGAAACAGAGTATATTTTTATGAACTCAATTCACAATCATGAGCGGATCTTTTCACGGACCAGGGTGGGACTGGGCCCAGTTTGTTTTTCCTTTTTTTTTTTTTATATAGTGTAATTTTACCAAAGATTTCATTTTAAGGTGGGCAGTGGCAGAATTCCATTGTGTAATTTTTTTTTCACCAATTGAGCTTTTTTTTTTTATTTAATACTTTTTATTAACACATAATCGGGAAAATTACATCAAGATAGCGGGCAGGCAGGCGGACAACAAGCTGCCCTGCCATCCCTTTCACCAACTGACCCAATTTTGTAGATATTGTAGTTTTAACATGTTTGCATATGAATGAATAAAGTTTGAGCTGTGTTTTATTTCAAAGTTTAGCTAGAAGGGGAATGAATCTCATCTAACGGGTCGAGAGTTACAAAACTCTCATTTTTTCTAATTTCAATGCATAGTATAGGTCGTAGATAGAATTATTCGATAATTTCAGTTAGAATCATACCAATAAAGTTTAGACATTGGTTATTTTTATAAAAGTATGACAGGTTTTAACCTGAACCTGTTTTTACACACACACTTTATCAAGTAAGTTATACATATGCATAACTAAAGTGTATAATTCTTTGTAATTGAGTTGTGGAAACTTGTAAAGTTGTAACTGATGTGATTGGTGATTGGGTTCAGGTGTATGCAATTGGAGGATTTTTCATATTGAGGTGGGCATTGGCAAGATGGAATGAGCGAAAGGCGAATAAGAAGCCATCTGATGAAGGTTCACCACCTCAACCACCACCAGCAGCTGCTGGTGACGAATAGCGTTTGTTAATATTTAGTTAACTTACAATAAGCCACATAAATGTACCGTCTTTTGCCTGTATAAAACTGTGTTTGTTGATACAAAAAATTATTAGATGGTTATGTGTTTATTCCAATTAAGTAACCGGTTTGACATGTTAATATTAAGAGTTTGGCTAACGGTTTGGAACCTTTTCTTTGAACGGCAAACAAACTTTATTTCATCACCTGAATATTTACAAATGTTATACTAGCAAGACACTAGTATATTAACGAACACCAACACCCCAGACCTTTTTCACCCTGTACATCCATAATCACAACGTTACAAGCCAAAATTACAAAGAAATTTTTTTACAATTCCCACGCTCCAAATCGTGTCACTTCGCACTATGTTTCAACCACATGAAAGTCATGCCTTGTGTTCCCCCATAATCCGGTGCATTGATACTCTTACATTGCCCAACAAGCAACAACGATTACGATCTGTACTAACCGAATTATATGCTCTGGCGGTCCCAAACTTAATACTCGGCCTCCCTTTACAATGATTTGTCTTCTTCATTGACATATCCGAATTTTACTCACTGCGCACTCCGTTTAGTGGCCTGATTATGCCATTGATTCTCTAGTAAAGTTGCATTAAGACCCACCAAGATTCATATGTTGTCCAAGTTTGAGTTAGCCGCAAAATCAACCCCACGAATAAAGAGCAACACGCAACGAAATGTAAATTTGAAAGGAAAATGTAAACCAGGTTACTTAGCGCCAAACACTTTAGTGCCCACACATACCAATTTAAACTCACACCAAACGCACACTAAATGCTAACCGAAATAATAGAATGACTCAAGTCATATTATGAAAGCTAAGGCTTCCATATAATAAAGGTTAGAAAGCCGAGTAAAGGGATGATAGCCCTAGGTATATAATACTAATTGGTGACGAGGCTTTAAAAACGACAAAACAGCGAGTGGTCCTAAAATTTGGTTTGGGGATATACTAAAATTCCTCATGATAACCAAAACAACTACAAGAGAAAGGTTTTCGGGGACGAAACCTCTTTAAGGGGGGTAGAGTTGTAACACCCCGAAATCTTGTTTCACCTAAATACGCCATTAGGCGTAATTGATAAAGTATCGAAAGCGAATTTAGCGGTGGATGTTTTAGTCAACGGATAAAAACGAGACTAAAACCCACTACAAGATACTAATCTAGTTAATGTTATAATCTAAAAGCAAACCGAGACCAAAACTTGAGGGACCATTGTTGCCAAATGACAAAGTGAGTTTTATTAATAATAATAAAACAATAAAAACACACAAAAAATGTGTGTGTGTGCGTGTAATGATCAGGAGATCATCATCTCCTTCAAGACTCAAACCCTAAACACAATAACATGCTTGAATCCAAGCCAAATCAAGGGGTTTTTCAGTGCATTAGCAAGATACGGGCTATCTAAGGCTTATAGAACATCAAGGTACCTTTTATTTGGTAGAAATTGATGTTATATTCGTTTTTGATTCTTATGAAAATTTAGGGTTTTGATAAAAACGTGGAATTGATGGTTAATATGGGTTACCCTAGTCTTGGGGAGCCTTAAACATGTATAATCCAGTCACAAATCACACTAATATGTGTATTTGATTTTGATCATATGATTATGTGAATATGTAAGATTTGGGGTTTAACCTCTAGGTTGAAGCCACACATGATTAGTAGTCTTGGGTGACTCTTAGGAGTTGTTATAATGATCAAATTTAGTTGAAATGCCTAAATATCTTGTTATGATAATAATTAGATACATGGCTATATTTTGGTTAAACTTAGAATGTTGAAAACTAAGTATATTGGTGGATGCACACCAAGTGTTTGATGAAATGCCTAGATGAATTAATCTTAACTAGACATGTAAGAAAATGGCTATGGATTTAGCTAGAAATGATAATGAATACATGATGTTATGGATAGTGAACAAAATTCCATATTATGTATTCTAATAGACAAGTTTGACTCATCCCCAAGTTAGGTACAACCAAGAGGGAGCAAACGGGTCAAACGGATGCAAGGCGAATACTTATGGAAACAAGAATGGATGCGAGGTAAGTTTTACTTACACCAATGTACTATAACATAGCTTAATTGTTGTGACATTAGTCTTAAATCTTGAATGTGTGATAAAGATAAACCCCAAGGGGTAGAAGCTATTAATGGGTCGCCTTATGTGCACTCAATATAAAACGTGGTTTATGACCTTAATCAAGACAATGCGTTATAACCAAATGGTGAAATCCATCAAACGGGTCAATAAATAAAGATATGTGAAAATGATGTTTTAATCTAAATGAAAGCATTTGAATGAAGCCGTTAAGCATGGTGTTAAATGGGTCAAGTTAGTGTCACTTGAACCATAATAAAAACTTGGGTAACATAGTATCATGAACTATGGGTCTAAACGGGTCATATGGTGAATTCATCATCATTTGAGTCCAACACTTGATGCTTGTTTTCCAAGCATTAAGATTCTTGAGGTTAACGGATCAAATGGCAAGGTATTATCATTTGAGTTCCGAGAAGTTAATGTGTCTATCTAGAAAGCACGCAGGTAAACGCACTCACGTATGCTTGCTTGATGCTAAGAATCATGGAGGAGGAGCACAAGGTATGAATATGGAACACGGGCACCCGGTAAGTCCGTAGTCAAATAAACGCCTTCGGGCGAAGCAACATAGGTGATAAAGTACCCACATGAAGTGTGGGTGCAAATCAAGTAAGTTATTTCCATAACTATGTCTAATGCGCGCTAAGGCGCTTAGAATCGACCACATTAGAACAATCTTGAGAAATGTTGAAAATCTAAGTCCGTATGGGCTTAGAAGTTTTTAAACAAGTCATTGAGTCCAAAACAATGGGTTTCAATCAAGAAGTGTCGCCACGAATGGCTAAATCGAAAGATTTGGCTAGGAGGGGCATTTTGGGAAATTATAAAGATTTACTAAAGGATAAATCTAATAATCGGAATCATAACGAACAAATCGGACAAACACTTTAGTTGATCAAGTGTATAATGACTTGACAACATGAACTAGATGCATTGCGCATGGTCAAATGGTGTTTGGATAAGTTAAATGTCTAAATGGGTCAAATTGGGTAAAAGTCGCCATAAACATTCAAAACTAAGAACCGGATCATGGCGACATAAACCGGACCATAATTTCAGTCAAACAAAGGTTTATTTAGTCGGCGAGTCATTACTTAGGCTTCGGGAATCATCAAATGCGGTTGCGACATGATTCCCATGCTTAAAAATCACCAAATTCATATCAGAAGCTTCGAGCGGCCGCTCACAGAGACCGAGCGGCCGCGCGCTTTGACCTGCACGTCAGCACGAACTTTAAAATTGCGTATAAAATCGTAGAAAAATCGTTAGGAGGTGTTCTTTATATGCCTGGAAAGCTCTCGGAGCGTAGAACAATTCTCATTTGAAAGTCGAAGTCAGATTTTGGGTTTTAGAAGGGGTAAAAGCGATCCGAACAGCTGCTGCGCATAAGTTGCAGCAGTTTGTTCTCCTGATAAAGGGCCGTTTGGCCTGGTTCGTTCCGTATCAACGTGTAACGAATACCGTACTAGTTTAAATGTATCATTGACAACCCACTAACCATTTTTGTGAAATGGTGCTAGGTAAACAAGTGAAGGAAGTCCCGGAGCAAGGATCAAGTCGCGAGAAGAACCGAACACGCCCGAACATTCATCAAGCTTCCGCACTAGAATCTAACGAACTCCCGTTAAAAACAAAAACTTTAATACATTCTTTTTGTAGCAATGATGTAAAAATTTATTGGAACTAAACGTGTATGGGATTCATTAAGTTGGGTTTTCATAATTTCAAAGTTTTAATCGGGAGTGGTTTTTAGTTAAGGTCCAAACCCGTAAGATTAGGCAATAATCGCGTGATTACGGGTTAGGGTCTTACAAGTGGTATCAGAGCCATAGGTTTGAGGGATCCGAGTGTCGGGAAGGATACTTGGACTCAAACCGTGCGCTCAAAGTGTTGAAGGGTGTTCGGTTCAAGACTTGATCGAGGAATCCGGTAAGTAATACCTATAATGACCATCCGTTTTGATCGGAAATTGTTATAGGTAATCAATAGTTATATCGTGTAGATACACGCTATCTCAAAAGCTTGATAAGGGAATGGTTAGGTACTCATGGGGCCTATCCAAAAGATTGATTCGGGCAACGATAATCTCGTATAACAAGAATTCTAACATCACTATTGCAGTGATGCATACTAATAATGAAATGTCATGTTACTAATTAATTGAAATTATAAATGTGACAGGGATGATAACATCTTATTTGATCGAGAGAGGATCAAATGATTCACCAAACGAGGTTGTAGAGGTTTCGGGAGCACGGCTGATAGCATGCTCACTAAGGACCAAGTCAAGTAACGACTCGGGCTAATGGATCAGTAACGAAAGGGAACACGGGAGCAAGTATCAAACAGGTACATGCTCGAAACCATAGTAGGTGCATTAGTATGCAATTATCACCTGAAGAGTGGTAATTGCATATGCAAGCAATAGGAAAAATGTGAAAGGTGCATAGTTCACGATAATGAACGATCAATGCACAAACTTAACTTGAACATCGAGACCGGGTTGGGGGTAATCATCCCAAACTAATGTTTAGAAAGGCGTTGTGATCATACCAATGAGTGTGATCACACAAAGCTTATTAAATTGAAAACACACGCTTTTTCTTAATGAATAAAGGTAAAAACCTAACATTGAATAATTTATCAAGGAAGGGTTTTACCAAATAAAATAGGGGGCACAAGCATGAGCTGAAAATTTGCTTGCATAGGGTGTGATGCCTTAATTATAATAAGTCTGTGCGTACCATATGCGAATTACTTACCCTGGCCAGGTAAGTGTTAAACATATGATACCATGGGTTTCTTATGATTAATACATATACAACCTATGTGACAAAGACTTAGTAAGTGTGAGGTGCCGGGGGATTCTGGACGTAGTCCACTGTCTAACACGGCAGGGATGCGATCCATGCAAGACCTTGAGCGAGGCACCAGCTAGAATACGCTGGGCTAGCAAAGAGGACAACAAACTGGAGCGTTTGAACGTAGTCCACTGTCTAACACGGCAGGGATGCGAACCATGCAAGACCTTGAGCGAGGCACCAGCTTATACGCTGGGCTAGCAAAACGGGCAATATACGATTCGAGTTATCCTGGGTTGATACAGAGATTGGCTTGAACCTTAATCAAGGTCTAGTCATAAATAGATTCAGTTCGGAAATAAACTTGAACCTTAATCAAGGTCGAGTCATAAACAGATTTAGCTTGGAAATAAACTTGAACCTTAATCAAGTCAAGTCATAAACAGATTTAGCTTGAAAACAGACTTGGGCCTTAATCAAGGTTAAGTCATAATTAAACTCGGACTTTTATAGAAGGTTAAATTCGTAAAGAGGGACTTGAACCTTAATCAAGGGTTGAGTCGTAATCACATTCGGGTAAGTCATGAATCTTGGGATTAATGACCTAAAACAGCGGGCTTGGGCCATGATAAATCAGTAAATCATTCAACCCTCGGGTTAAGGATGAGAAAGTGTAAACTGCAACAACATTAGATTGTATTGTTGGTACGATTTAATACAAAACATAATAACGGTTGGATTGTATAGTTATTACAATCTGATGCAAACCGTGATAACAGGAAATTAGTCGATACAATACGTAGTAATGACCAATCTACACCGTGTTTTATGAAAAGAAAACTGACCTCAATTTGTATTGAGATCGGTAATCAGAAAGAGGACTTTTAGAAACTAAGCGTTCTAAATATATAAACGATTTGAAATCTAAAACTCAAAGGTCTTTAAACGGGTCGGGTGGGGCTATGACCACCAATCGAGTTAGCAAAACGGGAAATTGGGTAAACCCAATAAATGGCAAATTCTTGAAATAGGATTAGCCAAAGAAAGGAAAACGTTAGTGTAAAGCAAGGTTTGTTTATAGCATTCTAGCAAACCAAAAAGAAACGAGGGTTGGATTCGGGGATGAATCCAAGAAGCTAGAAAACGGCTATATTAAAAAGCCGGGTTAGTCTTGGAAACCAAGACAAATTACTTGTTAGAAATAGACGCATAGACATGTATGCCTATGCATGCTACAATCGAGTATTACAGTAGATGCCCTAAGGTGCATGATAGAATGGCCCCTTAAACCATTACAGCATTCGTGATAATAGTAGACGGGGATAGTCTACGGATCTAGGGAAGACCTATGAGAACAAAAGTAGCTAAAATGTCGGGTAGGGGGTAAATATGTAGATATTGCCCCTAGTTAACCGAAATAATAGAATGACTCAAGTCATATTATGAAAGCTAAGGCTTCCATATAATAAAGGTTAGAAAGCCGAGTAAAGGGATGATAGCCCTAGGTATATAATACTAATTGGTGACGAGGCTTTAAAACGACAAAACAGCGAGTGGTCCTAAAATTTGGTTTGGGGATATACTAAAATTCCTCATGATAACAAAACAACTACAAGAGAAAGGTTTCGGGGACGAAACCTCTTTAAGGGGGGTAGAGTTGTAACACCCCGAAATCTTGTTTCACCTAAATACGCCATTAGGCGTAATTGATAAAGTATCGAAAGCGAATTTAGCGGTGGATGTTTTAGTCAACGGATAAAAACGAGACTAAAACCCACTACAAGATACTAATCTAGTTAATGTTATAATCTAAAAGCAAACCGAGACCAAAACTTGAGGGACCATTGTTGCCAAATGACAAAGTGAGTTTTATTAATAATAATAAAACAATAAAAACACACAAAAAATGTGTGTGTGTGCGTGTAATGATCAGGAGATCATCATCTCCTTCAAGACTCAAACCCTAAACACAATAACATGCTTGAATCCAAGCCAAATCAAGGGGTTTTTCAGTGCATTAGCAAGATACGGGTATCTAAGGCTTATAGAACATCAAGGTACCTTTTATTTGGTAGAAATTGATGTTATATTCGTTTTTGATTCTTATGAAAATTTAGGGTTTTGATAAAAACGTGGAATTGATGGTTAATATGGGTTACCCTAGTCTTGGGGAGCCTTAAACATGTATAATCCAGTCACAAATCACACTAATATGTGTATTTGATTTTGATCATATGATTATGTGAATATGTAAGATTTGGGGTTTAACCTCTAGGTTGAAACCACACATGATTAGTAGTCTTGGGTGACTCTTAGGAGTTGTTATAATGATCAAATTTAGTTGAAATGCCTAAATATCTTGTTATGATAATAATTAGATACATGGCTATATTTTGGTTAAACTTAGAATGTTGAAAACTAAGTATATTGGTGGATGCACACCAAGTGTTTGATGAAATGCCTAGATGAGTTAATCTTAACTAGACATGTAAGAAAATGGCTATGGATTTAGCTAGAAATGATAATGAATACATGATGTTATGGATAGTGAACAAAATTCCATATTATGTATTCTAATAGACAAGTTTGACTCATCCCCAAGTTAGGTACAACCAAGAGGGAGCAAACGGGTCAAACGGATGCAAGGCGAATACTTATGGAAACAAGAATGGATGCGAGGTAAGTTTTACTTACACCAATGTACTATAACATAGCTTAATTGTTGTGACATTAGTCTTAAATCTTGAATGTGTGATAAAGATAAACCCCAAGGGGTAGAAGCTATTAATGGGTCGCCTTATGTGCACTCAATATAAAACGTGGTTTATGACCTTAATCAAGACAATGCGTTATAACCAAATGGTGAAATCCATCAAACGGGTCAATAAATAAAGATATGTGAAAATGATGTTTTAATCTAAATGAAAGCATTTGAATGAAGCCGTTAAGCATGGTGTTAAATGGGTCAAGTTAGTGTCACTTGAACCATAATAAAAACTTGGGTAACATAGTATCATGAACTATGGGTCTAAACGGGTCATATGGTGAATTCATCATCATTTGAGTCCAACACTTGATGCTTGTTTTCCAAGCATTAAGATTCTTGAGGTTAACGGATCAAATGGCAAGGTATTATCATTTGAGTTCCGAGAAGTTAATGTGTCTATCTAGAAAGCACGCAGGTAAACGCACTCACGTATGCTTGCTTGATGCTAAGAATCATGGAGGAGGAGCACAAGGTATGAATATGGAACACGGGCACCCGGTAAGTCCGTAGTCAAATAAACGCCTTCGGGCGAAGCAACATAGGTGATAAAGTACCCACATGAAGTGTGGGTGCAAATCAAGTAAGTTATTTCCATAACTATGTCTAATGCGCGCTAAGGCGCTTAGAATCGACCACATTAGAACAATCTTGAGAAATGTTGAAAATCTAAGTCCGTATGGGCTTAGAAGTTTTTAAACAAGTCATTGAGTCCAAAACAATGGGTTTCAATCAAGAAGTGTCGCCACGAATGGCTAAATCGAAAGATTTGGCTAGGAGGGGCATTTTGGGAAATTATAAAGATTTACTAAAGGATAAATCTAATAATCGGAATCATAACGAACAAATCGGACAAACACTTTAGTTGATCAAGTGTATAATGACTTGACAACATGAACTAGATGCATTGCGCATGGTCAAATGGTGTTTGGATAAGTTAAATGTCTAAATGGGTCAAATTGGGTAAAAGTCGCCATAAACATTCAAAACTAAGAACCGGATCATGGCGACATAAACCGGACCATAATTTCAGTCAAACAAAGGTTTATTTAGTCGGCGAGTCATTACTTAGGCTTCGGGAATCATCAAATGCGGTTGCGACATGATTCCCATGCTTAAAAATCACCAAATTCACATCAGAAGCTTCGAGCGGCCGCTCACAGAGACCGAGCGGCCGCGCGCTTTGACCTGCACGTCAGCACGAACTTTAAAATTGCGTATAAAATCGTAGAAAAATCGTTAGGAGGTGTTCTTTATATGCCTGGAAAGCTCTCGGAGCGTAGAACAATTCTCATTTGAAAGTCGAAGTCAGATTTTGGGTTTTAGAAGGGGTAAAAGCGATCCGAACAGCTGCTGCGCATAAGTTGCAGCAGTTTGTTCTCCTGATAAAGGGCCGTTTGGCCTGGTTCGTTCCGTATCAACGTGTAACGAATACCGTACTAGTTTAAATGTATCATTGACAACCCACTAACCATTTTTGTGAAATGGTGCTAGGTAAACAAGTGAAGGAAGTCCCGGAGCAAGGATCAAGTCGCGAGAAGAACCGAACACGCCCGAACATTCATCAAGCTTCCGCACTAGAATCTAACGAACTCCCGTTAAAAACAAAAACTTTAATACATTCTTTTTGTAGCAATGATGTAAAAATTTATTGGAACTAAACGTGTATGGGATTCATTAAGTTGGGTTTTCATAATTTCAAAGTTTTAATCGGGAGTGGTTTTTAGTTAAGGTCCAAACCCGTAAGATTAGGCAATAATCGCGTGATTACGGGTTAGGGTCTTACAAGTGGTATCAGAGCCATAGGTTTGAGGGATCCGAGTGTCGGGAAGGATACTTGGACTCAAACCGTGCGCTCAAAGTGTTGAAGGGTGTTCGGTTCAAGACTTGATCGAGGAATCCGGTAAGTAATACCTATAATGACCATCCGTTTTGATCGGAAATTGTTATAGGTAATCAATAGTTATATCGTGTAGATACACGCTATCTCAAAAGCTTGATAAGGGAATGGTTAGGTACTCATGGGGCCTATCCAAAAGATTGATTCGGGCAACGATAATCTCGTATAACAAGAATTCTAACATCACTATTGCAGTGATGCATACTAATAATGAAATGTCATGTTACTAATTAATTGAAATTATAAATGTGACAGGGATGATAACATCTTATTTGATCGAGAGAGGATCAAATGATTCACCAAACGAGGTTGTAGAGGTTTCGGGAGCACGGCTGATAGCATGCTCACTAAGGACCAAGTCAAGTAACGACTCGGGCTAATGGATCAGTAACGAAAGGGAACCCGGGAGCAAGTATCAAACAGGTACATGCTCGAAACCATAGTAGGTGCATTAGTATGCAATTATCACCTGAAGAGTGGTAATTGCATATGCAAGCAATAGGAAAAATGTGAAAGGTGCATAGTTCACGATAATGAACGATCAATGCACAAACTTAACTTGAACATCGAGACCGGGTTGGGGGTAATCATCCCAAACTAATGTTTAGAAAGGCGTTGTGATCATACCAATGAGTGTGATCACACAAAGCTTATTAAATTGAAAACACACCGCTTTTTCTTAATGAATAAAGGTAAAAACCTAACATTGAATAATTTATCAAGGAAGGGTTTTACCAAATAAAATAGGGGGCACAAGCATGAGCTGAAAATTTGCTTGCATAGGGTGTGATGCCTTAATTATAATAAGTCTGTGCGTACCATATGCGAATTACTTACCCTGGCCAGGTAAGTGTTAAACATATGATACCATGGGTTTCTTATGATTAATACATATACAACCTATGTGACAAAGACTTAGTAAGTGTGAGGTGCCGGGGGATTCTGGACGTAGTCCACTGTCTAACACGGCAGGGATGCGATCCATGCAAGACCTTGAGCGAGGCACCAGCTAGAATACGCTGGGCTAGCAAAGAGGACAACAAACTGGAGCGTTTGAATGTAGTCCACTGTCTAACACGGCAGGGATGCGAACCATGCAAGACCTTGAGCGAGGCACCAGCTTATACGCTGGGCTAGCAAAACGGGCAATATACGATTCGAGTTATCCTGGGTTGATACAGAGATTGGCTTGAACCTTAATCAAGGTCTAGTCATAAATAGATTCAGTTCGGAAATAAACTTGAACCTTAATCAAGGTCGAGTCATAAACAGATTTAGCTTGGAAATAAACTTGAACCTTAATCAAGGTCAAGTCATAAACAGATTTAGCTTGAAAACAGACTTGGGCCTTAATCAAGGTTAAGTCATAATTAAACTCGGACTTTTATAGAAGGTTAAATTCGTAAAGAGGGACTTGAACCTTAATCAAGGGTTGAGTCGTAATCACATTCGGGTAAGTCATGAATCTTGGGATTAATGACCTAAAACAGCGGGCTTGGGCCATGATAAATCAGTAAATCATTCAACCCTCGGGTTAAGGATGAGAAAGTGTAAACTGTAACAACATTAGATTGTATTGTTGGTACGATTTAATACAAAACATAATAACGGTTGGATTGTATAGTTATTACAATCTGATGCAAACCGTGATAACATGAAATTAGTCGATACAATACGTAGTAATGACCAATCTACACCGTGTTTTATGAAAAGAAAACTGACCTCAATTTGTATTGAGATCGGTAATCAGAAAGAGGACTTTTAGAAACTAAGCGTTCTAAATATATAAATGATTTGAAATCTAAAACTCAAAGGTCTTTAAACGGGTCGGGTGGGGCTATGACCACCAATCGAGTTAGCAAAACGGGAAATTGGGTAAACCCAATAAATGGCAAATTCTTGAAATAGGATTAGCCAAAGAAAGGAAAACGTTAGTGTAAAGCAAGGTTTGTTTATAGCATTCTAGCAAACCAAAAAGAAACGAGGGTTGGATTCGGGGATGAATCCAAGAAGCTAGAAAACGGCTATATTAAAAAGCCGGGTTAGTCTTGGAAACCAAGACAAATTACTTGTTAGAAATAGACGCATAGACATGTATGCCTATGCATGCTACAATCGAGTATTACAGTAGATGCCCTAAGGTGCATGATAGAATGGCCCCTTAAACCATTACAGCATTCGTGATAATAGTAGACGGGGATAGTCTACGGATCTAGGGAAGACCTATGAGAACAAAAGTAGCTAAAATGTCGGGTAGGGGGTAAATATGTAGATATTGCCCCTAGTTAACCGAAATAATAGAATGACTCAAGTCATATTATGAAAGCTAAGGCTTCCATATAATAAAGGTTAGAAAGCCGAGTAAAGGGATGATAGCCCTAGGTATATAATACTAATTGGTGACGAGGCTTTAAAACGACAAAACAGCGAGTGGTCCTAAAATTTGGTTTGGGGATATACTAAAATTCCTCATGATAACCAAAACAACTACAAGAGAAAGGTTTCGGGGACGAAACCTCTTTAAGGGGGGTAGAGTTGTAACACCCCGAAATCTTGTTTCACCTAAATACGCCATTAGGCGTAATTGATAAAGTATCGAAAGCGAATTTAGCGGTGGATGTTTTAGTCAACGGATAAAAACGAGACTAAAACCCACTACAAGATACTAATCTAGTTAATGTTATAATCTAAAAGCAAACCGAGACCAAAACTTGAGGGACCATTGTTGCCAAATGACAAAGTGAGTTTTATTAATAATAATAAAACAATAAAAACACACAAAAAATGTGTGTGTGTGCGTGTAATGATCAGGAGATCATCATCTCCTTCAAGACTCAAACCCTAAACACAATAACATGCTTGAATCCAAGCCAAATCAAGGGGTTTTTCAGTGCATTATCAAGATACGGGCTATCTAAGGCTTATAGAACATCAAGGTACCTTTTATTTGGTAGAAATTGATGTTATATTCATTTTTGATTCTTATGAAAATTTAGGGTTTTGATAAAAACGTGGAATTGATGGTTAATATGGGTTACCCTAGTCTTGGGGAGCCTTAAACATGTATAATCCAGTCACAAATCACACTAATATGTGTATTTGATTTTGATCATATGATTATGTGAATATGTAAGATTTGGGGTTTAACCTCTAGGTTGAAGCCACACATGATTAGTAGTCTTGGGTGACTCTTAGGAGTTGTTATAATGATCAAATTTAGTTGAAATGCCTAAATATCTTGTTATGATAATAATTAGATACATGACTATATTTTGGTTAAACTTAGAATGTTGAAAACTAAGTATATTGGTGGATGCACACCAAGTGTTTGATGAAATGCCTAGATGAATTAATCTTAACTAGACATGTAAGAAAATGGCTATGGATTTAGCTAGAAATGATAATGAATACATGATGTTATGGATAGTGAACAAAATTCCATATTATGTATTCTAATAGACAAGTTTGACTCATCCCCAAGTTAGGTACAACCAAGAGGGAGCAAACGGGTCAAACGGATGCAAGGCGAATACTTATGGAAACAAGAATGGATGCGAGGTAAGTTTTACTTACACCAATGTACTATAACATAGCTTAATTGTTGTGACATTAGTCTTAAATCTTGAATGTGTGATAAAGATAAACCCCAAGGGGTAGAATCTATTAATGGGTCGCCTTATGTGCACTCAATATAAAACGTGGTTTATGACCTTAATCAAGACAATGCGTTATAACCAAATGGTGAAATCCATCAAACGGGTCAATAAATAAAGATATGTGAAAATGATGTTTTAATCTAAATGAAAGCATTTGAATGAAGCCGTTAAGCATGGTGTTAAATGGGTCAAGTTAGTGTCACTTGAACCATAATAAAAACTTGGGTAACATAGTATCATGAACTATGGGTCTAAACGGGTCATATGGTGAATTCATCATCATTTGAGTCCAACACTTGATGCTTGTTTTCCAAGCATTAAGATTCTTGAGGTTAACGGATCAAATGGCAAGGTATTATCATTTGAGTTCCGAGAAGTTAATGTGTCTATCTAGAAAGCACGCAGGTAAACGCACTCACGTATGCTTGCTTGATGCTAAGAATCATGGAGGAGGAGCACAAGGTATGAATATGGAACACGGGCACCCGGTAAGTCCGTAGTCAAATAAACGCCTTCGGGCGAAGCAACATAGGTGATAAAGTACCCACATGAAGTGTGGGTGCAAATCAAGTAAGTTATTTCCATAACTATGTCTAATGCGCGCTAAGGCGCTTAGAATCGACCACATTAGAACAATCTTGAGAAATGTTGAAAATCTAAGTCCGTATGGGCTTAGAAGTTTTTAAACAAGTCATTGAGTCCAAAACAATGGGTTTCAATCAAGAAGTGTCGCCACGAATGGCTAAATCGAAAGATTTGGCTAGGAGGGGCATTTTGGGAAATTATAAAGATTTACTAAAGGATAAATCTAATAATCGGAATCATAACGAACAAATCGGACAAACACTTTAGTTGATCAAGTTTATAATGACTTGACAACATGAACTAGATGCATTGCGCATGGTCAAATGGTGTTTGGATAAGTTAAATGTCTAAATGGGTCAAATTGGGTAAAAGTCGCCATAAACATTCAAAACTAAGAACCGGATCATGGCGACATAAACCGGACCATAATTTCAGTCAAACAAAGGTTTATTTAGTCGGCGAGTCATTACTTAGGCTTCGGGAATCATCAAATGCGGTTGCGACATGATTCCCATGCTTAAAAATCACCAAATTCATATCAGAAGCTTCGAGCGGCCGCTCACAGAGACCGAGCGGCCGCGCGCTTTGACCTGCACGTCAGCACGAACTTTAAAATTGCGTATAAAATCGTAGAAAAATCGTTAGGAGGTGTTCTTTATATGCCTGGAAAGCTCTCGGAGCGTAGAACAATTCTCATTTGAAAGTCGAAGTCAGATTTTGGGTTTTAGAAGGGGTAAAAGCGATCCGAACAGCTGCTGCGCATAAGTTGCAGCAGTTTGTTCTCCTGATAAAGGGCCGTTTGGCCTGGTTCGTTCCGTATCAACGTGTAACGAATACCATACTAGCTTAAATGTATCATTGACAACCCACTAACCATTTTTGTGAAATGGTGCTAGGTAAACAAGTGAAGGAAGTCCCGGAGCAAGGATCAAGTCGCGAGAAGAACCGAACACGCCCGAACATTCATCAAGCTTCCGCACTAGAATCTAACGAACTCCCGTTAAAAACAAAAACTTTAATACATTCTTTTTGTAGCAATGATGTAAAAATTTATTGGAACTAAACGTGTATGGGATTCATTAAGTTGGGTTTTCATAATTTCAAAGTTTTAATCGGGAGTGGTTTTTAGTTAAGGTCCAAACCCGTAAGATTAGGCAATAATCGCGTGATTACGGGTTAGGGTCTTACACAACCCCCACCCAATTTACTTGGTAGATTAACCAGTAAGTTGTGAAAAGTATTAAACCCCCAAGAAAAGAAGAAAACACATAAAATGAAACTACACGAAATGACTATGCAACGCCAGGATAGTCCTACCTAAATAATCCGACCAGTTTGGTTTGTCGTTTTTCAAACTGGTATTCGAAGGTTTGGCATTGAATTTTTAGTACACACTCCTTTCTAGTTGCAAGGATAAAGAGACTAGCATAACAAGGATTGATTCTTGATTAGATGAGAGATTGTAAAACTTGAAAACTAGCAATTTGCAAATAAACAATACAAAGATAATGGGAATGAATTTAAGAGAGGCTCAAAACCAACACATTTATATCACTTTATTAGCCAACAAAAATTATCAGAACCTACATCTACATCTCTAGCTACATAAACAATACATCTACCAAGAATCTGTACACCTAAAAAATATACCAAACATACAGACATTATGATCAACCACCTCTCCCCCCTCTTACCTGTCACCTATACATTTTTAAAACAAAACGGTAACAAATAGATAACCGCTTGAGAGTTGAGAAGAACCTCTAAACTGTACATCCCAGACGTCAGCACCTCACTATACTACTATAACCTAAAGAACCCGTGAGTCAGTTCGTCATTCGGGTTAAAAGTAGCTATCATAAATAGATAACCGATCAAAAGCATCATAGTTCGCTCTCAAACCAATAAACTGGCTCTTGAGTTGAGCACAACTAGAATCAGGCCACTTACACGTACCATCTCGAGTTTAACCGATTTTAAATCTTTCTCAAAATCATTAGGTCATGTAAAAAGTTATGTGAACAGAACTGTTTAGATCTCAGACAATCCAACTAGCACCGGTTTGAGGTTTGACCAGTTTTGACAGTTTATGAACACCTCTAACGAGCAATATCATTAAATGATCTTAACAGATCATCAATTACGAAAATAAAAACTACTAAAAAAAAAATACAAACATTAGTAAAAACCTAATAAAATTTTGGCCGTAACATTCGTCACACCGAAACATGTGGAAAATCAACCCCGACCTCAGCCGCATAGTCGATTTGAGCAAAGCCAACGTGCACATCTTCTGTAACTACAACCCTCACCACGCGCTTGATGCGCCGTATGTGAAACAGCCCGTCGTTTTGTCCAACAAAGCCGCATGTTTAACTAAGATTTAATTTAACTAGTTATCATCAAAACCAGTATTAAGTTAACCCAATTATGTACCAAACACCCATATTTACCACTTGTTATAACCCATTCCAAAGACCCATTTTTTTTAAAGTTATGACTAGGGGTGTTCACGAGCCGAGCCGATCCGAGCGGAGCTTTGCTCGTGCTTGGATCGTTTACAAACCGAACCAAGCGGAGCGACTCGTTTACAATCGAGCGTAAAACCGAACGAGCATTCTTCGAGCGCAAATTTTCCGAGCGAGCGCCGAGCGAGAATCGAGCAGAGAGTAATATGTACGATCATAAAATTGCGATGTTTCCTTCGATGTTTTCATTGTCGGGTGACAACTAAGGTCGAAATGTCCGATAATAACACTATATTGAGATCCGAGTGTCCAATGATAAGGCTTAGATTGAGGCTGGTGAGATGATGAGTATACGTCAGAGAATAGTTGTTGCATTGTGACGTAGGTGTGGTATCAAGCAACAATTAGCGACGAACGACTAATAACATAAAGAAGTCAAGACTGTCACCTCATGACTTATTGTTTTACTATTTAATCTAGTGTTCTATTGATTTAAGTGGGCTAGTTATATTTTGTTTGCATATATTGAGGCCAATCTAATATAATGTTATATAAAAAGCCATAAATTTATCTATAAATTGTGTGTATATCTATTATTAAATAAATAAAATTTATTCGAGCCGAACCGAGCCGATCGTACCTTTGCTCGTGCTTGGCTGATTTACAAACCGAACCAAGCCGATCAGCTCATATACAACCGAGTGGAAGACCGAGCGAGCATTTTTCGAGCATTTTCCAAACAAGCGACGAGCGAGCCACGAGCGGCGAGCGATTTGACCAGTTATGACCCATTCCAATTAAACATCCCTGGTCCCTACACATCCCACATATATACATCCACCCACTTTCAGCCCAACTCCAATTTTTTTTCCTTTTCATCTTCATCATCGATGGTTTATCTATAAACCCTAGAAGCCAAGGCAAAGAGGCCAAGTTTTCTTGATCCCCAAGTCAAGTCGGTGTAATATATTAGGCAATGATATCTTTAGTAGAAGAGAAGATTTACTCTCCATATTTAGGATTAGGACCTGATTTGATGATTTGTAATTATAATTATAATTATAAATACCCTCCTCCTTGTATGCTTAATGAGATGCATACAATCTATCTCTGTCGCTCTCTCTTCGATCACCAACTCCAACTCCAGCTCCTCCTATGGATGTATTCCGCAAGAAAGCTTTCCGGCGAAGTATTCCGTCGTCAACACCCTATGGTCGGCCTCCTTCTAGCATGCTCAAGAAGCTCGCTTCTAGACTTATACCCGCCGCTGCTCATAAACTCTTTGCTGTTTTCAGAAAACGTCTTCCTCAGCCTCCAGGTTTAAAAACTTTTCTAATTTAAAGTGGAATATTCATCCAATGTGTATGTATATAGTCTTAGTTGTTTTATTATTGTAAGCATAGCATAGCATATTTGACTTCTGTTGATGGTTGACTCACTGTTTGTTAATACACATGGGTTTTAAAGCTTGCAATTACTCAACTGTTAACCACTTCTAAGGCCTTGTTTGCTGGTGGACAACTTAGACAGTTATGCAGGAGGGTAAACAAAAGGACCAGTAATAATGTAATATAGCACTAACATAGGGCTTGTATTGTATGATTGTTTCCTGAAATACTTAGCAGGCCCCAATCACAATTAAAACACAGTATCATAACCAACAGAACATGCACAACTGCTTTTACACCAAACAGCAACATGCCCCAGATGATATTACCGCACACAAACACCAACACACCAAGCCCAAATCCCTGACTTTGGCCAATCTTAAACATGAAGGCGCAACCTGTGGAAATTCATGGACAGTAGCAGACATCCACAGAGACGACGGTCAACTACTGAACCAGTAAAAAACGGCTAAAAGTGCCTAGGCGTTTATTAGTTTAATAGCCTAGGGAGCGCCTACAATTAAACCATTGTCCTATAATAAATCAATAGGCGTGTAGGCACTTAAACGACTAAAACGTTTAGGTGTCTAGGTGCCTATGAGTTTAAGAGCCTCAAACCGGAAATCTTCTTTTATTTTTTGTTTTGATGCAATAAGCTATACACGATGACGAGTCTTTTTGTAAATGCTTTGTGTGGAAAACCTAAAATATTATTCAAATACCCAGCCTGCCTCTGTATTATTACTTCACTTGAATTTATTTTATGCTTTGCATGTTCTTACAATAACTTTTATGTAACCAGAGATTAATGAAGATCGTCATGATGTTCTTCCAAACCAAGGCGGAAATGCTAATTCTGCTAGCGCTTCTGCTGCCACTGGGATATCAGAGCTTGAATTGTTGTTGCAACAAAAAACCTTTACCGGGATATCTCGAGGCATGGCCTGCGGACCATATTCCATAAGTCCTTCAACTTTTAGCCACCAGGTTTGCTTTCCTCTATTTTTAAGAAAACGTACGATTCCCTATCATATTCTTCAACATTTATAATATATTGTTTTCAGGTGCTCAATGAGGAGACTGCTTCACCCGTTGAGCTGGCAAAGTGTTACATGGCATCTAGACTGCTTCCAAGATCA
The DNA here is from genome assembly GCA_030844895.1 of Ambrosia x helenae. Classification (NCBI taxonomy): domain Eukaryota; kingdom Viridiplantae; phylum Streptophyta; class Magnoliopsida; order Asterales; family Asteraceae; genus Ambrosia; species Ambrosia x helenae. The sequence continues at coordinate 92,894,456 of CM061225.1, forward strand.
CCAGTGGCTCAAAAGTCTGCAAACAGGGAACCAAGTAGCCACCAGGTTTGCTTTCCTCTATTCAACTTACTTCTCAATATTGCTCAAGTAGAATTTGTTTAATGTTCAGGGAACCAAGTCAGATTATGGTCATGAGGGGAAAATGCTTTTTTTTTTTTCTTTTTTTGAAAAAAATTACATTGCAACTAGTTTGTTTTCTAAGTTGGCAATTAACACATTTGGTTTCACCCATAAAACGACTTAAAAGTTTCAAACACTTTGCTTTAGACCAATCTGATCTGAACTTCTAAGATGATGACCAGACCTTAGTAACTTTGACTGATAGAACCATAAAATAAAGTGCTGATTTTATCAAGACGAAGGGCTGCACAACACTGCTGTGTGCAGCCACCATCACCCTGTCCTCAAGCCCTTATAAACCTTCTGAATCACCCACACATGTTCCCTGATGGCATTTTGAATGTGTATTTATGTGTAGTATATGCTTAAGGCTTGTCTAGAATCATTTTTATGCAATAATCACGACTATATGGTAGAATCATTGACTCGTATGCATGCTGCATGTTTGAATGATAACTTTTACAAACTGAAATTTGTATTGAAATTAAATGTTTCAATCAACTATATGCAAAGCTAATTTAGACTGCATTTTATTCTGCTTGTTTCCAGAAGGATGTGGTTAAAATAGCCTTTGGTTTCTAGTATATAAAACGAATTGGACCACTAAGCTACATGTCAAATAAAAAAGAAAGCAAATGATATATAAATTGAATTTAGCTCATATAACTACGTGCATCTTCATTAAACTCAGACCAATGACAACCACTACAACAAAACATATGTTGATGGTTTACTTGATGTGGTTGACCAAATATATGAGTGATAGGCTTGATATATTGGAACCACTTTTTTAACCAGCCATCAGCTTACACACTTCTCATGTTGCAATAGATCATTCTTATCATCCCAATTAGCCTACATTATGTTATATTATTAGTTTATTTATTATTGAAAATGAAAACTAGGAAATAAAAGTCAAAGCTAAATATTGAGAGCCAATATCTGATTTGTTTATGCTTACATAATGTTCAGGGAACCAAGTCAGATTATGGTCATGATGCTGCATTGACATCTTCTCAAGGGCATGAGGGGAAAATGGTATTATTATTATTTTTTTTTTTGAAAAAAATTACATTATAGACATGGGCAACTAGTTTGTTTTCTAAGTTGGCAATTAACACATTTGGTTTCACCCATAAAACGACTTAAAAGTTTCAAACACTTTGATTTACGGCAATCTGATCTGAACTTCTAAGATGATGACCTTAGTAACTTTGACTGATAGAACCATAAAATAAAGGGCTGATTTTATTGACCCTGTTGACTTTTTTCATTGACCCTGTTGACTTTTTTTTTTCAAATGTAGAGTTGACATCGTACCTGAAAATCGGTTAACGTAAATATTACTCTTAGTATTTTTTTTTGTTTTGAAAGTTCAAGCCTTATTAGAGTCCAAACATAGCCTGTTACCCCTAATAGAAATCAAACTATAGTTCATTTTCTTTTTATGCAATCTGCCTTGTAGAATATGTTTTTAATTATACCCGCATTTCAAAATGTATAAATTATAACCTAAAAGTTTAACTCTTTCAACTGTTTGTCTTCATCAGGCACTAAAACGTAGAAGTTCTGTACTACATGTTGATATTGGGCCAATTCGTAGGATTCGGCAGAAAGCCAATCTTTTGTCACAAAGAGAGAACACAAGTCATACACCTAGACAAGACTCAAAGTTGCTTCAAAGAACACCAATTACAACACTGGTTCAAAAGACTCGAGGCAGAAGTCCTTCAACTTTTACCCAACAGGTTTGCTTGATCTGGGTTTCGCTATTGAACTAACTTCTCAATATTGCTGAAGTGGAATTTGTTTATGCTTACATAATGTTCAGGGAACCAAGTCAGATTATGGTCATGATGCTGCATTGCATCTTAGTATTTTTTTTAATTTTTTTTAATTTTTTTTTGAAAGTTCAAGCCTTTTTAGAGTCCAAACATAGCCTGTTACCCCTAATAGAAATCAAACTATAGTTCATTTTCTTTTTATGCAATCTGCCTTGTAGAACATGTTTTTAATTATACCCGCATTTCAAAATGTATAAATTATAACCTAAAAGTTTTAACTCTTTCCAACTGTTTGTCTTCATCAGGCACTAAAACGTAAGAGTTCTGTACTAGAGGATGATATTGGGCCACTTCGTAGGATTCGGCAGAAAACGAATCTTTTGTCACAAAGCAAAGACAAAACTGAAGAAAATAGTTTAAGGAAGTCTCCTGTATCTCATGACATGCATACTTGGGTGAATGGTGATATGCCAGATACTTTGAAAAATAAAGCACTAATTGTTGAATCTACTGAATTGCCTTTAAAGGTTACAGAAGTGCCGCAAAAGAAACATGCTTTTCAGATGAGTGCCCCTGATGCTTACTTTGAGATAGATGATGACGAAGATGATAACGGGCATGTGTCGTTGCCATTGGAGGAAAATAATAAACCCGAGACCTCTGCTGCTGGCCTACTTGACAAGTGTCCAAAGACTGTTCTTGGTGGTTCTGTTACAACACAGACAAGTGTCCCTGCCAGGTTAGAACATCCATTTATTTACCTATATCTTGTTAGTTGATTGCATTATTGTTGAAGTTGAAGTTATTAGTTGTGTATGGTCCTCATCTTTATTGTGTTTGTGCAGGGTGTTAAATTCAGTTACAAAGAATGATCATGTAGAGATTTCATTTTCCAACAAGGATGAAAATGGTAACCGGAATGGGAATGATCAGAAGTCGACAAATATGTTTGGTAAATCAGAGTCTTTATCCCCTGCTGTTTCTGCAGCCATATCAACAGATGGTATATTCTCATTTGGCACTTCCAACAACTTAAGTACCCTTGACACAACACCTGCTTCAAACCCTCCTACTTTTCCTTCGTTGGCTCCTTTTTCAGCTCCTGCCAGTACCGCCGCCTTCACAACCACTATATCCGCCACCTCCGCCACCACCACCATGGATGCCTTATCAACCACCACTACCCCTGCTGTTATTTTCTCTACTTCTGTGTCACCTCAAGTTTTCAGTTTTGGGTCTGCTACTTCAACAGCACCAAGCACTTCAGTGGCAGAAACCGGGAACTCCAGCTCCAGCTCACCTTTTGCTATCATAATTATTATCTAGTACCATATGTTCAAAATTATTATAAACATGTGTCCTGCATTAATATTGTTCATCATTCCTTTTATTATTTATACGTATATATATTAATTGTTTTTTACTTTTTAAGTCCCATTTTCAACTTATATGGTTGTTTGATTATCAATTATGTACGGAAAAAATAACATTGGCCAACATAAATTACCAAAATAAACATTTGACAAGTTTAAATTCAAAGACATCAGTCATAAGACTATGGGGTATGGTCCCCTTCCCCCTTCTCCACATCAGCGTCACGTCATCTTCCCCTTCTCTCCCCCTTCTAAGGGAAATGTTCCCTCTTCTTCCCCATTCCCCTTTCCTTTTTATAATAATATTTTTACATAAAAAGACAAAAAATTATATATGTAGTGTGTGATGTTTTCTTGGAAGATGGGACGGGAAGGACGGGATAATTCTCCCGATCTCACCGAAGCAAAAACGGGGGGGGGGGGGGGGGACGGCGTTTCCCATCGGGATAGCGTCCAGGTCACCCTTCCCGATTCCTTTCCCCACCCACACCCCACAGTCTAACAAGAGTGTTCAAACGATGCCACGTGCATGAAGTGTCTAAGTACTTTAGCCCTTTGTAAAATCTTGGGGCCCTCATGCAAAACTAAGAGCAACTTAACATGTGTCTTAAACGTCTTGAGTTGTACACTTGTACGCAACGTGTAATATTAGATGTCTAAGAATCTTCTGATGAGACGTCTAAGAATCTAATGGAGACATTTAAGTATATGATGAATAAGAATCCGCGAAACGTCTAAGAATATACAACATCTAAGAATTTGATGAAATGTCTGATTTCAACTTGTTTAGAGCGTAGGTCCCTTGCTTTTTTAAAGTTCTAAGACTTAGATGTCTCATACTTGTGTCATCCTCTAAGCATACTTGTTTTACGTGACTTCTCTAAATTTAGACTTGTCAAACGTTCATTTTGGTAATTTATGTTGGTCAATGATAGTTTTGGTGATTTTCCCATTCGTACTTGTTATCTTCGTCTTCAGTTTTTTCATATTGTTGATACAATTTTTGTTTGGATACCAGTTAATTTACGTTATTCAAAATTGCACATCCGTGTACGTGATTTTCCTGCTATTAACATCTTAGTATTTTTTTTATTTTTTTTTGTTTTGAAAGTTCAAGCCTTTTTAGAGTCCAAACATAGCCTGTTACCCCTAATAGAAATCAAACTATAGTTCATTTTCTTTTTATGCAATATGCCTTGTAGAATATGTTTTTAATTATACCCGCATTTCAAAATGTATAAATTATAACCTAAAAGTTTTAACTCTTTCCAACTGTTTGTCTTCATCAGGCACTAAAACGTAAGAGTTCTGTACTAGATGTTGATATTGGGCCACTTCGTAGGATTCGGCAGAAAACGAATCTTTTGTCACAAAGCAAAGACAAAACTGAAGAAAATAGTTTAAGGAACTCTCCTGTATCTCATGACATGCATACTTGGGTGAATGGTGATATGCCAGATACTTTGAAAAATAAAGCACTAATTGTTGAATCTACTGAATTGCCTTTAAAGGTTACAGAAGTGCCGCAAAAGAAACATGCTTTTCAGATGAGTGCTCCTGATGCTTACTTTGAGATAGATGATGACGGAGATGATAACGGGCATGTGTCGTTGCCATTGGAGGAAAATAATAAACCCGAGACCTCTGCTGCTGGCCTACTTGAAGTTTCCAAAACTTCTCAATTAGTCGTCGAATATAATAAACTTATGTTTCGTGAGGTTTCAAAAGTTTCAGAACAGGTTGAGTCAAAAGAAGCTAAAAATGTTATATCTACTCCAAGTCCAAAGACTGATCTTGGTGGTTCTGTTCCAACAACACAGACAAGTGTCTCTGTCAGGTTAGAACATCCATTTATTTATTTACCTATATCTTGTTAGTTGATTGCATTATTGCTGAAATTGAAGTTATTAGTTGTGTATGGTCCTCATCTTTATTGTGTTTGTGCAGTGCGTTCAATTCGGTTACAAAGAATGTTCATGTAAAAGTTACAGTGTCCAACAAGGATGAAAATGGAAATGATCAGAAGTCAACAAATATGTTTGGAAAATCATCCCCTGCTGCTGTTTCTGCAGCCACATCAACAGATGGTGTATTCTCCTTTGGCACTTCCAACAACAACTGTAATACCCGGGCCCTCTCACCACCAATATTGTCCGCTTTGCCCACCCAGAGTTCACGGATTTGTTTTTGGGTGCCCCAGTGGAAACTTCCCAGGAAGTCACCCATCCTGAAACTGCTCCCACCTGAGCACGCTTAACTGTGGAGTTTTCCTCTCATTAACTAACATTAAGCCCCAAAACGCGTTGGTTATTTAAGAGGCAAGACATTACTTATGAACCAAGGATCTCTCCTGGCCACGACCGATGTGGGATTTTCCTGGGGTGTCACATTCACCCCCCGTTAAAGTCTCATCGTCCATGAGTATGCACCCACCATCCCGAACGGCACAGGAGTGGCTCTGATACCATCTGTAATGTCTTGCCTTTTAAATAACCAACACGTTTTGGGGCTTAATGTTAGTGGATGAGAGGAGAACTCCACAGTTAATCGTGCTCAGGTGGGAGCAGTTTCAGGATGGGTGACCTCCTGGGAAGTTTCCACTGGGGCACCCAAAAACAAATCTGTGAGCTCTGGGTGGGCAAATCGGACAATATTGGTGGTGAGAGGGGCCGGGTATTACAACAACTTAACTACCCTCAACACGACACCTTCTTCAAACCATCCTTCGTTGGCTCCTTTTTCAGCTTCTGGCAGTACCAGCGCCATCACAACCGCTACTGCCACCACCGCCACTACCCCTGCTGTTATTTTTTCTACTTCTGTGTCACCTCAAGTTTTCAGTTTTCGGTCTGCTTCTTCAACAGCACCAAGCACTTCAGTGGCAGAAACCGGGAACACCAGTTCCATCCAGCTCACCTTTTGCTATCATAATTATTACCTAGTACCATATATTCAAAATTATTATAAACATGTGTGCTGCATTAATATTGTTCATCATTTCTTTTATTGTTTATACGTATATATATATATATATTAATTGTTTTTTACTTTTTAAGTCCCATTTTCCTGGGGTGTCACATTCACCCCCCGTTAGAGTCTCATCGTTAGGGCTGTTCACGAGCCGAGGCGATCCAAGCGGAGCTTTGCTCGTGCTTGGCTCGTTTACAAATCGAACCGAGCGGAGCAGCTCGTTTACAATCGAGCCGAAAACCGAACGAGCATTCTTCGAGCACAATTTTTTCGAGCGAGCGCCGAGCGAGAATCAAGCGGAGAATAATATGGACGATCATAAAATTGAGATGTTTCCTTCGATGTTTTCATTGTCGGGTGACAACTAAGATCGAAATGTCCGATGATAACACTAATATTGAGATCCCAGTGTTCAAGGATGAGGCTTAGATTGAGGCTGGTGAGGTGATGAGCATACGTCAGAGAACAGTTGTTGCATTGTGACGTAGGTGTGTTGTCAAGCGACAATTAGCAATGGACGACTAATAACATAAAGAAGTCAAGAATGTCACCTCACGACTTATTGTTTTACTATTAAATCTAGTGTTAATTTTTTTTATTGAGTTAAGTGAGCTCGTTATATTTTGTTTGCATATACTTAGTCAAATCCAATAGAATCTTATATATAAAGCCACAAATTTATCTGTAAATTGTGTGTATATTTATTATTAAATAGATAAAAATTTATTCGAGCCGAACCGAGCCGATCTGCTCATATACATCCGAGCAGAAGATCGAGCGAGCATTTTTCGAACGAGCGACGAGCGATCCGCGAGCAGCGAGCGATTTGAACAGCCCTACTCATCGTCCCTGATGTATAAATGTTTTTGCCTTTTTATTAAACTTCAAGTATTAATAAAGGAGTCGGGGGTTACATTGTGGAGAAGATATTAACCGTGCATTAGACACATATACCATGGGCATCATATGTTGTATAAAGGGGCATAATGGGAAAAGGAGGGTAAAATATAGAGATGTATGCTTATGCCTCTTCATATACCATCTTAGAAAAGAAATAAAATTACCTTGTTGCCCATCTAGAATGTATTATATAGTAGTATAGATAGTATAGATATAATCTGGTTGGTACATCATTACTTGTATTTAAAATCGGATTGAGACCGCCGCAACGCAAGGTCATACCAAAAACTAGTTTGTTATATATATATATATATATATATATATATATATATATATATATATATATAGGCTATGTATCTTTAAGAAACTTGGTTAAGTTGGAGAAACCATTGAAACTCATCCAATGGGTGTGATGAAGCTACGTCTACCATTTTCTTTATTCACCTCAAGGGCAAGATGGTCCATGGAAAGCTCCTTTTATTAATACCTGACACACACTTTTTTGACATCTCTCATATCAATGCATCTTTTCTCTCTCCCTCTCATATCTCAATGCATCTTTCTCTCTCCCTCATATCTCTCAACCAAACCTCATACCCAAATATTTTTTTTAGATCTACATGACCTTTCTCCTCTTCATTCTCTGATACTCACTTCCCCATAACCCATCCAATTCCTCTTCTACTGGTCCGATAACCAAGATCTGGTGGTTTCAAGATCCAGCGACGGTTGGGGTTCGTTTTAGGGCGACGGTGGTGTTGATGATGGTGAGGGCGACGGTGGGGGTTCGTTTGGGAGACGGTGGTGGTGGTGATGATGGTGTCGGATGTTTGCACAGATGGTGGGGGTGATGATGGTGGTGGTCTTTTGTCGGATGTTTGCACAGACCTAGACCAGATCGAGGCCCCTGTTTTGCACAATAAATAGTTTTGAATAATAATCTTGTGAAGATACCATGGATTGTCCTCCCTGCAACTGTAAGTGTGATTCACGCCCTGACATCTCCTTTCCTCATGGTGGGTATATTTTATATCATTTAATTTTAATGATTTGAGTATATTGTTTCTAAGTTTTAACATATGGGTACTGTTAGTTTTTTTATCTTTATGTAGTTTGGCTTGTTAAAGATGTGATTTTGTTGATATGTAGTTTACTTTTTACATTTCTAAAAATGTCTTTTTCTCGTGAGTATCATCATCAACTTATTTAATTTTTTTTTGGTTATAAATTTAAACCATTATCATTTTCGAACTCTTAAGAATATTCCTTGTTCAAGACTATATATGAATTGGAAAGACAATTTTTATTACTTATTTTTAATTTTTATTGCCAACTAATTTTTTTTTTAAATGAACATGTTTATGGCTTTTCCTAGTAACTTTTTTTGTTTTTATTACATAAAACATTTATTTTAAATGAACATTTTTTATAGAAAAAAGATCATGTTACAATGAGTAGTCTTTTTTACCTTATACCATTTTTTTTTGTGCAGATAGAGTTTTTGATGAAGGGTTTGAAAGACCATGAGATTGGTTTGTTATGATGAACATTTTTTACTTAAGACATGTTATCATTTTTTTTTGTTACAAGTGTACATTTAATCTTCAATAGATTGCTATTATGTTTTTTGTGTTCTTGTTGTTGTTTGCCCAGATCTATTGGGTTACGTTTAACATGTGTCGGTTACATTCTTAACTGTTTAAATAGTTACATAAGCACCTTTAACTAGTGAATCAATTCATAAGATATCTACATATGTAACAATCGTTATTTGGTTATCTAACATCATTAGTTACATACGTAACATCTATCGGATTTTTTGGGTACATACTGTCAGTTTTGCTACGTACGTATGTAACTATAATAGTAATTCCATATTGACCACCAGTTTCGTAACCAGCTCAGCATTGTTATTTGGTTATCTAACATCATTAGTTACATACGTAACATCTATCAGATTTTTTGGGTACATACTGTCAGTTTTGCTATGTACATATGTAACTATAATAGTAATTCCATATTGACCACCAGTTTCGTAACCAGCTCAGCATTGAAATTTAAAAATATGTCAAATTTATGAAAGATTAAATAAAAAGATGTCAAATTTATTATTATAAAAAGAGAGAGGAGAGAATAGAGAAGTTGGAGAGTGAAATGTATCATATAAAAGAGAGATAGTCAAATGTGTCAGGAGAGAGAGAGATATGTTGACTAAAACATTCTTTTTATATGCCTCATGGACAATAATGCCCCTGAACACACAAGTAACTATAAAGTACAACAAGTTTATTATTATAAAATTGTAGATTACATCTCAGCCATTGATGCTTATAGATCAATGGTCACAAATGAGTTTCTTGAGTTTCTCCAACTCAAGAGAGTTTCTAAATTATCTATGTTCTATATATATAGGGGAATTCTAAATTGCAAACCCCTTCTAGTTGAGCAAACCAAGTAAACCCTATTCTAAGGTCCATGTTCTTCCACGTCTTCATTGTTCAAAAAGTGATGAAGGGCATATTAGACATTACACTACTTACACTTTGTAGCCATCTTTCACCTGACACACACATTAACACACGCTCACTTTGTCATCATCATATTCTCTCTCTACTAAACTTTTCTCAGTTATCTCTCCTATAATTGTACCATTTTAGTTTTTACTTCATCAATGTCATATAATTTTTCACCACCAACCACTAGATCTGAAGACCACAACCTCCATCTTTGCAACTCATCTCTCACCTTCTTCATCATGTCACTATCCACCTGCCACTATACCACCAACATCGAACCACCAACATCCAACCATCCCAACGTCCACCATCACCTTCGACCTCAAAACATCCAACACCTAAAACTTACACATCTAAAAACAAATAAAGAGCACTAACCGTCACTTCCAGATCTGTATAATCGTCATATCCGGAGCTTCATCGCCGAAGCTTCTTACTTACCAATGATGCAAACATACAACGAAAGCGATGGTGGGTTTATACAAGATTCAACATTATTGGTGGTGGTGCAACGTTTATCGTTCAACACCAGATCTGAAGTTATAAGATGGCGATGGGGTAAGTGTTTTTCTTTGTTGTGTAAATGGACGACGAGATGATAGCTTGCTAGTGGTAGGTATTTTCAATTTGCAAAATATGTTTGTATTCCAGATCTATAAATTTTTTGTTGTAAATAATATTCATTTAGGGTTCTACAAGATGATGGGTTTTTGTTTATTATCTATTGCAATTTTAACTACTTGTTTTATATATGTAATTTTTAGTGGTGTTTAATTGTGAGGTGGATACAACTTTTAGTGTGTTTTTAAAAATCCCTAAAATCATTTTAAAAAAAACATATGTTTTTTTTTTGACAACGTACTTCTGTTTTATTTTCTAAATCTTTATTTAGATGTTAAAGATTATGATGTTAAAGACTAAATTTTTATTTGGGTTTTCGTTATAAATTTTGGTGTGTACGACAAACATATGTTTTTCTTGTTTGGGTTATAATTTATCATATGTTTTTGTTCTTCGATTATAAATTATCATATGTTATAATATATCATATGTTTATGTTGTTTTGGTTACATGTTATAATATATCATTCTATTACCCCGCGCTTCGCGACGGGAGCTCCTGTTGCGTTGAGAGTTTGGTGGACGTTAAAGATCGTGCGTCGCTGTGGGACCTCCTGTTGCATGGAGGGTTTCGTGGACATAAAAGATAATATTAAGTGACCGTTACTCTCGCGTAGGCTTAAAAAAAATCGCGGCTAAAAGTTAAAAGTTTGGTGGTCAAAGTTTGAAATCCTTTGGGTGGTCAAAGTTTGAAATCCTAAAAGCTTGCTGGTCAAAGTTTGAAATCCTAAAAGCTAAAGGTTTTGGTGGTCAAAGTTTCAAATCCTAAAAGCTAAAACTTTGGTGGTCAAATTGGGAAAAAATAAAGTACATAAGTTAGTAAGAAAGTTAGTTGCCAAAGTGCAATGCAAGTTTAAAAAAGTTGGGTGGTCAAAGTTTGAAATCCTAAAATGGCTAAAGTGTAAATATGGAGCAAAGTTTGGTCATAATAGTAAATCCATTGGATGCCGCCAAAAAGGACCAATAAAAAATGGATGCCGCCTAAATTAACCAATCAAGTTGAGGCAGCCAATCAAATTGAGGAGGCACTGTAGAAGTAGTTACAAAATAAAATTACACCAATTTCTCCAAGACAAAAGCTTAAACGAGGACCTATTTTTTATCCAAAGAAAGCTTAATGGTTTTATCTCTTCCACAGTCATCACAACATTAGCCGTTAAGCCAAAAAACACGACTTCATTCCTAGCCTTCTAGATGCAGTAGCAAGCTATGAATTTTCTAAAAAACTATGCCGTGAATTACCTAAAAATAATAAATAAATAATATAACATGAGACCTGCCAATGAAGCCACAACGGAGCGGTGGAGGTGTGAGGGTTTTTCCCATAGGTCTCAAGTTCGAGCCTTGGGGTTTCCCGTACTGGGATAATCAACCATCGGGTCTGGGGTGGGTCAGGCTGTGCCCATGTCTTTGCCACTAGGGGATCGCTCGATGGGTTTGGTCGGTCAAAAAAAAAAATATCATGGGACCTAAATTTGCCCTTTTCGGCTGACAAACAATACTTTGAAACAAACAAACAAATCTAGGGATGGCAATGGGTCGGGTTTGAGACGGGTTTAGGTAATCCCAAACCCCATACCCGATTAGGTACCCTTGTCCCAAACCCGGCCCAAAACCCGTCGGGTAATTACCCATCGGGTATCGGGTATACCCGTGGGTTTCGGGTAAACCCATTAATTTTAAAACTTACCCATTGAGTATATCCGACCGAAAACCCAACGGGTATCTATGTTACCTTATTAAGGAGGAGACATGTCTAGAATAGTAATTATACTATTATACAAAATGCAACTTAACGTTGTTGCTGACGGCACTTGACGCCGTTTTATCATTTCCTTATGTTCCGTTTTTTACCGTCAATTCTATAGTTCAAAAGAGTAATATTATTAACGCCTTTTTCTCTCCTCCTTCCTACTCATCTTTAACCGTCATCATTGTGAACAAAACGGCAAAAGTGCATTCATACATGATACATACATTTGGAGAGGAGTTGCGATGCGATGCGATGCTTACGGCATATGGCGGTTTTCCGGCCAACCATCGCATTGTTTCGTCAACCAGAAAGGCAACGATTACTTCAACATCTATACACACATTTTCAATTATTTTAGGGTTAACCTTTTTTTCATCCAATTAAGGAAGACGTAGGGTTAGAAGACGAAAATTTCAGAGTGCGATTATCACAAATCGAAGAAGTAATCAAAATTGAAGAGGGCGTTATCATCGAATCAAAGACGACTGAACCAGGAAGGAACGGGATTCCAATTGGTAATTTGTATACCCTAATTTTATATGATTGAAATTCATCTTCAATGATTTTATGTTTGTTCTCTTTGTTGCATCGAGTATTTAATTTTTAGTTCACGTAGGTTTTGAATTGGAGAATTAACAATTAGTGTTACTATGTTCCACTAGAAATTTAGTATAACAAATGTGTACTCCTGTTCCCATTTTCAATTCTGAAAGGTGAAAAGAATGATATGGAGTTTTATAAACTTGGTGAATTTAAATTCATTCAGTTCCTATTTTTGAAATTCAAATCGCCTATTGGGAAATTACTTCAAAACAGGCTTCGCTTCTTATTTTCCTTTGGAAATAGATGCAATTTTGAAGGCTTTTGTTAGCAATGTAAAGCACATTTTTGATGACGGAATGGTGATTTCGCATAGAGTGAAGGGACACTCAAAAGTTGGACGCCTTCAATTACAAGAGAATACAATATGTACTTTTGATTTCCACAAAAAAAAAATTGTTGTAGGGAATTTGCAGAGAGCACGAAATCAATTAATGGTGATTTCCGGGAAGGCGGGAACCAATTTGATGGCTCATATGGTAATGGATTGAACTGATTAAACGAAGATTAAGAATCAAATAACGTGTTTAAACGCAAAATATATCGATTTATGACCTTTTTTTTTTTATCAAATCTCTTTGTTTTTTGTTTGCTTAATGAAAATTTTGTTTTCTTATTGACCAGGGTAGGACTCAATTTTCATAGAATTTTTGGCGTTACCTTTCTTGTGAGGTTTTCGATCATTTACCCAGGTGATCTTTTTTTATTGTCTATAGATACAACTATAATGTGAGTGTTTTATATACTTTGGTTAAAGTGCAAATATGAACATCGAAACATTGTCAAAATTGCAGGACACCAAGTCACAAACATTAAAGGTATGTTTGGCAAAACTAGCTGGAGGCTGTTAGCTGGAAGCTGGTAGCTGCAAGCTGATAGCTGGTAGCTGGAAGCTTTTTAAATATATTTTGGTGTTTGGCAGAGTAGCTGAAGCTTTTAATAAAATGTATAAAATGACCAAAATGGGCATAATTAAAAGCTTGTAAAGAAAGTTTTTATTTTATTTTTAAAATGGAATGGGTATTTGCGTCATTTACTACTTAAAAGCTTGTAGCTAGTAGAGCTTTTTCTTAAAAGCTACTACTAGTAGCTTTTCACTGTAGAGCTTTTTCTCTAACCTAAAAGCTTCCAGCCCCTTCAACCAAACAAGACTTTTTATTAAATATGAGTTTTTTCTTAAAAGCTTGAAGCTTGAAGCTCCTAAAAGCTCTTAAAAGCTCCTTGCCAAACATACCCTAAGTGTGTTTCGGTAATAGAGATCAATTTTAGAGTGTGTTCGAGATCTTTTACCTGTTTCAAGTGTGATTTACTTTATCTAATACTAGAATTTACTTGGTTAAATCTTATTCCAAATGTGGTTATTAAACTCTTCTGCAGTAAAATTTAGAATGCACCAGTTTCTTTCTTTCTACCAAAATGAGTGTTTTTTTTTTCTAAAAAAGATTTCCATTTATTCCTCCCCACATTGTTCCATCTATGTAAGATAGCAAGATGACAGTTCCTTTGTAGTGTATTCAACTACCCTGCATACTATTATTATTATTATTATTATTATTATTATTATTATTATTATTATTATTAATTTTTATACGGTTTCATGACACAACTTTCATATGCCTCGCTAGCATCTTAGAAGTCAGCACTGTGCACACCAATCATCATATTATGACTCCTGCAATGCCTGCAAAAAAGGTCCTTCCCAATCGGTGGTTTGTACGCATGTCAAGACAATAAGCTTACTCGACAACCAACGTACCAGTATTTATTTATGGTCTTTATTTATATAGTTATCCATAAAAGTCTTTGTGCCATACATGTTTTTCATGCAACACAGTCTAAATAGAACCTATTATGTGAGGTTATAAAAAAGGAAAGTGCCCCAACCCAACAAGTCTACTGAAGTGTATTGTTTCTACCATTATTGTAGTATTGACTACAATAATCTCAATCAGGTTTCTTACTAAAATTTTGGCTAGCTAATTATTAATAAAAAGAGAATGTTATTTGCCAGTTTCTTAAGCACCTATTTTGTACTTTTTTTTAAAGTTTTAAGTCCTTTATGTAACGGGTCAAACATGAAATTGGGTCGAACATGTTGAACTGAAGAAAATACTCATGTTAAGTAACGTCTACATTTTTACAGAAACATGTATTTCATCACAACCACGACCACAATTAGAGACTAAACACCAATAACGATAGCAATTTTGTTCGATGAAGCCATAGCCTCCCTAATGAACTCATGGATCCGCATTATTGTATGTTGGTTTCAAACCAAAGGACAGATGGTGATTTTTTTTACTTCAGACTTGAGCGTTTATTCAAGTTAAATAGGCTCTTTTCCCCTTTAAATGTAATATGTAAGTGTTAATTCATTGTTGTGCACTATCTACGATATTTATTTCATGCCGGTGGTACGTTTTATGTTTCAATTGTTAGATATATCTACCAAGTTCTTAAAATTTCTATACCTGATGTATTGGCAGCATTTGCTTGCATAATAGGTTAGTGATGGAACGTTTACGCCTTTCAAGATATATGCATGAAGCATATGTTTATGATAGATAGTCAAGCGGGTTGGGTATAAAGGTCACCATGTGCAATTCAATGGGGCGGGACGGGTTAGGCTATTGTCTCTTAAGGTTAAATGTTTTAGTATGGTGTTATGTGACACCCGGCAAATTCTGGTTAACAACGTTGTCTAGATGAAAGTCTACCTTAGCGAGTCACGCGTATATTGTACTTAACTGGGTTAGTTAAGTCGTGTTATGGTTCGGGAACTATCAGTTTAGTATAGAGGATCATCGGATGTTAGTCTAGAGGTTCATTAGATGTCAGTCCTTAACCAAGTGTACAAATGGTGACGATTCGTAGAATCGTCAGGTCATACGGAACATACAAGTCTCGAGTCCCGGGAATTGGTGAACGAGTGTGAATATGTTTGTTTGCAAGTGTTATGTGTTTAAAATCATTATGTGACTTGTCGGTATGTGAAAATGTGTTAACATATGTTAAAACGGGGTTTAACGCGCAAAACACACGGAACCCAATCGCCTATAGGGGCTGCGATTGGGCCTTCATAGGGGCGATTGGCATGCTAAATGCATGCCTTAGGGGCGATTAGGCCCTAATTGCATGAAGTTTCATGCGATTAGGAGCCCTAATGGCATGTAAATGCTGCACAATCGCGTGTTTACGTGCTGGACGACTAAAAACGACTATAAATACAATGCTTGACCTCCTAAACTTCATAATAACAACCCTAGTCGTCCCATAACCCGCCCCAACACACACACAACCTCTGGAACGTGATTTTGGATCAAAACACAAGGTTTCAAGCTTATTTCATCAATCTAACACAATCTAAGGTGTGATTTTCATCCATGCAATCTTTATTAACGTTTTTATTAAATCCCTAACGGTCCAGACCTGTTCTAAAACGAATAAGCTTTCTGAAAATCGTTAATAAGTGTTGTTAATCGGATTCTAACTATCATGCATGTGTTATGTGTGTTTATGATTAAAGGCTAGGGTTTCTATGATTCAAGATGGATGATTAACATGTTATTAGGTTAGTTTCAGATTAATAATGATATCATGTTAATGAAATCTGAGTAATTGTTCACTAGGGTTATGATTATGCACGTTAAGATGATGTTTCATGTTATGTGTATTATGTTTGGATTACATGGTTACATGCAGGGCTGATAGAACGAGGTTAAACGAAGGATTTTGGTTTAAACATGTTTGGTATAGTTATTAGATTGATATTTGATGTTTACACGCGTTCTGGATCTGATTTGGAGCGTTAAACGCGCGAAAAACCGGAACAGCTGGGTTACTGGCGATTAGCAACCCTAATCGCCTATGTTAGGGGCGATTAGGAGGCCAATCGCCTGTAAAGACTCCCTAATCGCCTATATTACATGCGATTGGGGGCTAAATGCCTCTATTACATGCAATTGTGATCCTAAATGCTAGTTAAGTCCTGAAATACATGTCTTATGAGCTAATTGCTAGCAGATGCATGTCTTATGAGCTAATTGCTAGCAGATGCATGTCTTATGGGCTAATTGCTAGTAGATGCATGTCTTATGAGCTAATTGCTAGTAGATACATGTCTTATGACCTAATTGCTAGTAAATGCATGTCTTATGACCTAATTGCCTATAAACTCCTGAAATGCATGTCTTATGACCTAATTGCCTATATTATAGGCGATTAGCCTTCCTAAATGCCTGTTGACCAACCTAAATGCTAGTTGACTTTTCCTAATCGCGTGTACTGCTGCTGTAAGTGTAAATTAGCATTCCGAGACCCGATTTGACATCTAGGAACATGCTAGGAACCTCGTAACATATCTAATAACTTGGTAACATATGTTTGGATTTAATTATGTGATACGTGAACTACGTGCTATAACTTGTTGGACGTTAACGTATGTTAAGTGTGATTGCATGATTGTATGTTTGAGAGCGTAAGCATAACACGGGGAGTCTCGGGTCACCAATGGGATGTCGAGTCTTGTACATTGGGTTAGTTAAACAGTCACGGTGTTTTCAAACGAACTTGGTTATGGTCTGGACATCTAGGGACTAACTAACCTGCGGGTTATTAGTCTAAGTACTTGTAACTGTCATGTGTTAGGTCGCCGCCTTACGGGACTAGCATAGCTTGCTGAGTTTATTCGTATTACGAAGTAACGCAACCTAAGGTGAGTTTACGGCCCCTCTTTTAACTGGTTTCACTTTTCGGGGGAGAAAACATGTGTTAAAACTTATGTTTGGTAACTACTGTCATACTATGGGTTTCTATGGTTTACTATACGATCTTTGGAAGTCCCGGGGGAACCATGAATGTGCGGGTTAGCACAACGGGGAAATATGAATAGCGCTATTGGGAGTGACCAACCCCGCTCGTCGGCTTGGAGGGCCGGGCGAGTGCATATTGTCTCAAACAGGAACAACAGGTTTACTACATCGGGCACGACATCTGGTTTGCGAGTTAGTAATGGTTTTCCAATCGTGATAGTAACAAAACATACGCCTAGCTAGCGTACTTTGGTTTTCGATTTGTTATAGTATGGACAGGTTGAACTTGGTACTTGGATTACAAACCTGTAAACTCACCAGCATTTTTGTGCTGACGTATTCTCTTACATGTTTTCTCAGGTCGCTAAGGTAGCACAATGGAACTAGGGCGCACGCGTCTGCACGGCGTCTAGTTAGGATTGCATGGTTTTCAAACGTTGAACACTTGGTTTATTTTGGATTATGTTTTGAATAAGCTTCCGCTGTATTTGGGGGAATTTTAAACTATGTTTTTGAAATTGCATATGTTCATTTAGACTTGTTTATTGTGATCGTTGGTTTGGATCCTGGTTTGTCATGCGCCTCGCGGTAAAACTCCGCAAGTGGATTTTGAGGGTGTGACAGATTGGTATCAGAGCCAATGGTTATAGTGAACTAGGACTGCATGTAGAGTCTAGTCTATAGCCGAGTCGCACACACTAGACGATCACATAGTACTAAACGTTATGGTGGTTTACATATGGTCTTGTCGGGGTGTCTCTAAATCATTTGATCTTCCTATGTTACATCATCCGTTCTATCTTAGGTCGGGTTACTTACTTTCTAGCAGTGTAGTATATTGGAGTAAGTCGTGTACTCTTGAGATTTGTCCAAGGCTCGGGCATCTCCCTTTCATACTCCAATAGAAACACTTGCCATAAACTACCGTAGCATTACGGTGTATAGCTAAGAGTCTATGTTCGGTGATTTGAACTTTGAACTAGGAGAACACTTGGAGGACCATGTAGAGCGGTTTATCATTTTGGGTGCACACAAAATCATAAACCGAAATGCATGAATGCCCTAGTGAGCTCTGGGTTTGAATGGATAGTCCTGGGTTGGATCTAGCTTTGATCTTGCGAACGCTAGTGGTTACCATTAGCTGTGAAACTAAATTTTCTCGTCCTTTTTGTCGGAATCATATCTTGAGTGCGAGGAGGACGTGGAGGTGGCCGCGCTGGTGGGCGTGGTGGTGGCGGTCGTGGTGGTGGTGGTCGTGGAAGTGTGGAACCTCAAGATGACTGGGTCCGAAATTGAAAAATATACGGCAAGGCGTAATGAGTTGGCAGTGTTGTGTCCTGATCTGCATGTGCCAGAATACAGGAGGATTAAACACTATATCTCGGGGCTAGTACCAGAGATCGCAGGGTTGGTGGCTGCGGGAAATCATCCTACATACTCAGAGGTGGTCTGATCGGCTCACAGGATGACAAACTTGAAGGTGAATGAGGGTATTTTGCCTGCTAAGGGTTCGACTGTCAAGGCCCCGGAAAATAACAAGCGTAAGTGGGATAATGAGGGGAAAGGATCTGTGCCAGCATCAGCACAACAGGGTAAGAGGTTCGATAGCGGGGGTTCTTCTTCTTCTGGTAACAAACAGGGTGGTTATGCGGGAAAGTTACCTAAATGCAACAAGTGTGGGCGTCATCATCAGGGGAACTGCGACAGTAATCGTTGCCATCGCTGCCAGCGACTTGGGCATTTTGCTAAAGATTGTCGGGCGACACTTCCATCGACCCAGGCCCCAAGTACTACCCCGGCTCCTACTGCTCAAGGAACTACGGGGAAACAGGGTTGTTACAACTGTGGGGAGACTGGGCATTACAAGAAGGAGTGCCCGAAACTGAAGCAGGGCGGGGATGTGAGGGATAGGAACGGTAACGGGAACAACGGGGGCGGTGGCAGGAATGCACGTGCCTTCGTCATTGGAGCCGCAGAGGCTAGACAGGATCCTGATACAGTTACCGGTACGTTCCTTCTCAATAATCGCTCTGTTAGTGTTTTATTTGATTCCGGTGCCGACAAAAGTTTTATATCTATGGAAGTTAGTCGACTGCTAGATATAGTCCCCGTACCATTAGAGGCTAAGTATGTTATTGAGTTGGCAGACGGTAAAAAGATTGAAGCTACTTGTATCCTTCGGGAGTGTCAACTAGAGTTGTTGGGTTTGTCGTTCCCCATCGACCTTATGCCGGTACCTTTGGGTAGTTTTGACGTTGTTGTAGGCATGGATTGGTTGTCTTTGTATCGTGCGGAGATTGTTTGTTACGACAAGATTATTCGGATTCCTCTCCCTGATGGAGAATTCCTTTCTGTGTACGGTATCAAGGGCAGTGTTCCGCTAAATCTCATCTCCAGCATGAAAGCCCTTAAGTATCTTCGAAAGGGTTATTCGGCCATTTTGGCACTTTTATCTGTTTCCTCTAGCGATGAGAAGAAGATCGACGATATTCCTGTTGTACGCGAGTTTCCTGATGTATTTCCTGATGATTTATCTGGTCTTCCTCCCCATCGTCAGGTCGAGTTCGGTATTGATCTTGTACCAGGGGCTGCTCCTATTGCTCGGGCCCCCTACCGTCTTGCACCTCCTGAGATGAAGGAATTGTCTAGTCAGTTACAGGAACTCTTGGACAAGGGTTTCATCAGATCAAGTTCTTCCCCTTGGGGAGCCCCGATTCTGTTCGTTAAGAAGAATGATGGAAGTTTCCGATTGTGTGTGGATTACAGAGAATTGAACAAATTGACCATTGTGACATCCGCCACCCTCGTCTTTCGTCAAATGGACAATAATAGCCCTTTAAATATTTCCATTATAGTCCCTGAAAGTTTCGTCGTTTTCAATTTAATTTTAAAACGAATTTAAAACTTATCATTTATATATTTCTTATGTATCGGGTATAAGTTTTAATCAAACGCGTATGTTGAAACGTATTCGCAAAAGATTTAAAAAAAATTTGTTTTATAAAGTTTTAAAAACATTTTTGGGGTAATCTAGTTAACTTGGTTAAGTTTTATAAAGGAGAAACTAACTAACTCATAATATAATTAACCTAGTTATAGTTAAGGGACCAAAAGTGACAAAACAGGAAACTTCAAATCTGAAATTCTCTTTTCCCTCTCTCACGGTTTTCCGGCAGAGGATCCGGCCACCGATTTAATTTCGGCCAAACTCAAATGGGTTCTATAACTGTTTAAGCTCATTTTTAATCATTGTGAAGCGTTTCTCCCTTCATTCTAAACCGTTTCCACTCATTTTAAATCATTCAAAGCCTTTAATAAACGAATTTAAACCGGGTTATTGTAGTAACCGACCGGTAATAATGAATCGAGCTAAAACGTTTATTTTTTCTTAATAATTATATAACTGAACACACTAATTGTTTTCTGCTCCATAATCGCTCAAAAACCCACGCAAAACAGATCCTAAACGCGTCCAGAAGCATCTAATCGGCTAGTTTTTTTGCTCGGTTTTTGTTCCTTCGTTTCCGGCCTTTCAAAACATTGTGAGTCCGATTTCTTTTTGCCATTTTATTCCTTATATGTTAATCTTTAAAAGCCCTAAGATTTCATGGGTTCATTTCAACGAATCGTGGTTATTAGGAATGGGGTTAGGGTTAGGGTTCATGTGTTAATTTGGGGAAGAAGATGAGTTGAAACATATAATATAAATATAAACTCTTTTCAATAATATCATCAAAACATGAAATGGCCTAATGGTTTAGTGTGTGTTTGTGTTTGGAAAGGATCCAGGTTCAACTCCCACATGAAGCATTTATTTTCTGATATTTTTTTTATTTATTAGTTCATTATCTTTTTCCTTTATTTTAATCATTTAAAATTTATTTAAACTTAGAATATTAATAATAAATTCGTTTTTGCTCCAAAAATTATAAAAATTTAGGTGTAGCTTCTTGATGCCTCATAGAAAATTGTCATATTTTTAGTTTTCTGGAAAATATTTATTTTCATGATTTTATTAATTTAAATAGTTTTAATCATAATTAATTGATTAAAAATTCATTTTTAATGATTTTTATCTCAAAATTTTTGATAAATTATTTCTAATCAATATGATCTTAATTAAAAATTATTGGTTCAGAAAACCTTTATTTTTATTAATTTTCCTATTTTTTAATCAATTAAACATGATTTAATCTTATTAAATCAGTTTTAGATATAAATAAGTTTATAAAAATTATGAGAAAATTATTTTTACTTGTTTTCATCAGAAAGCATCTATTTTCTATAAAAATAGCATTTTTGGATCATGTCTGGTATTATTAGTCTTATTTACGTTTAAATAGACATAATTAAACATTAATTCATTTATCTTATTTAGACATCTATTTTATAAATACTTTTCCTATAAAACAGAAAATATTCATATGTTTGAAAGTCTCTATTATCATTGTTGGATCTTTGTGTAACTAATAATTATTTATTTCAATAATTATGATTATTGTATTTATTTACAATAATTAGCTAAAGTAATTAACTGAATTATTTTTGTCTTAATTATTCAAACATAAATTGTGTCTAAATATTAAATTGGTAATATTTATATTACCTAAACCATATCTACAAATTTTGACATATTATTTTTAATATACAACTTTTATATTAATTCGACTTATCATAATCATGAAAACTCTAATTTCCCCAAATCGACTTAGCAAACCCTAATACCTTAGACCCTAGTTACCTTAGACTTTTAGACACTTCCTTATTAGTATTCTTACACATTATAGGTTGAATTCCTCGGAATTCCCATTACTTAGCTCACGACCGCTTAAGTGGATTTTGATCGCTTTCGCAAACGGTGAGTATATATTTCCCCTTTTTACTGTTTTACATTTTGGGGTGACTCATGTACTTACTATCAAGTTTCTATTTCTTTTACTAAATGCAATTCTCATGTGTGTTTGCTTTATGTTAATTGGTGTGTCTATGACTTGTCAAAATCATTAACCGCTGGGCGGCCTAGCTTTTCAATGAATAGTACTATGGTATACCCCCTTGAGACTCTGTTGAGAGAATCTTGGTCATTGTCTTGTTAATTCATTATTCAGTTGGTTAGTCATGTGTTAGTCATTATTCTCAGGTTTGGTTTTGAACGGATATTACTTATTACATAATTGCAAATGGTACCGCACATGAATTGCTAAACATTTTTTCCTACTATATATATTCAAACAGGGTATGCTCACCAATACTTTGTGTATTGACCAAATCATTTTGTACATGTTTCAGGTTGTTTTGAGATGCATCCTTTAAGCTTTCGGATTTATAATTAGATTTTGCTTCATTGTATTTCAATTTAGTTGGCAGTTAGAATCGTTGTATTTCATGTCAATGTAATAAAATATTTAATCAATATATTCAAATTTACACTTTAGTCCATGAGCTATTGAACAATCGTCACTACGTGACACCTCGATGTTTCCGCCATCGGTTGGGGTGTTACAACCATCAAGAACCGTTATCCTCTTCCACGAATTGATGATCTATTCGACCAACTCCAGGGTTCTAGTTACTACTCTAAGATTGATTTGAGGTCCGGTTATCACCAGTTGCGCGTAAGGGAAGCTGACGTTGCAAAGACTGCCTTTCGTACACGTTATGGCCATTTCGAATTCTTGGTCATGTCTTTCGGTCTCACGAACGCACCGGCGGTTTTCATGGATTTGATGAACCGAGTTTGCAAACCATATCTTGACAAGTTCGTCATTGTGTTTATTGATGATATTCTGATTTACTCCAAGAACAAGACCGAATACGAGGAACACCTGCGTTTGGTTTTGGAACTCTTACGACGGGAACAACTTTACGCTAAGTTCTCAAAGTGTGACTTTTGGTTACGCGAAGTTCAGTTCCTAGGACATGTGGTTAATGAACTAGGAATTCATGTCGATCCAGCTAAGATCGAAGCGATCAAGGACTGGGGAGCACCAAAGACGCCAACTGAGGTGCGGCAATTTCTAGGCCTTGCAGGCTATTATCGTCGTTTCATTATGGGGTTCTCGAAGATCGCTCAACCCCTGACCACTCTTACTCAGAAGGATAGAAAATTCGCCTGGGGTGAACCACAAGAGTCAGCGTTTGAGGAACTGAAGTCTAAACTTTGTTCTGCTCCTATTTTGTCCTTACCTGAAGGCCCTGATGATTTCGTTGTTTACTGTGATGCTTCTATTCATGGTCTCGGTTGCGTGTTGATGCAACGCGAGAAAGTGATTGCGTATGCTTCTCGTCAAATCAAGGTGCACGAGAA
This sequence comes from Ambrosia x helenae, assembly GCA_030844895.1. Taxonomy (NCBI): domain Eukaryota; kingdom Viridiplantae; phylum Streptophyta; class Magnoliopsida; order Asterales; family Asteraceae; genus Ambrosia; species Ambrosia x helenae. Next base: position 92,918,210 of record CM061225.1, read on the forward strand.
GAACTACACCACCCATGACTTGGAGTTGGGTGCAGTGGTATTCGCGTTGAAAATTTGGAGACATTACTTGTACGGTACCAAATGCACCATCTACACCGATCACAAGAGTCTTCAACATATTTTCGACCAACAACATTTGAACATACGACAGCGTCGTTGGATTGAACTTCTGAATGACTATGATTACGCCATTAAGTACCATCCTGGCAAGGCGAATGTGGTAGCAGACGCCTTGAGCAGGAAGGAATCAATTAAACCTCGTCGCGTTCGGGCGTTGCAACTCACCATTCATTCCTCTCTACCTTACCAACTCCGTTCTGCCCAGTTAGAAGCTTTGAAGGAGGAAAACCTTAAAGCTGAGACTATGCACGGTGCTGACAAGCACCTCGAGCGAAGGCCTGATGGCCTGCACTACTTCGCAGAACGCATATGGGTTCCTTTATTCGGGGGACTTCGGGAGCTTGTCTTAGATGAGGCTCATAAGTCCCGGTACTCTATTCATCCTGGTTCGGATAAGATGTACCAAGATCTAAAGGTGCTGTACTGGTGGCCAAACATGAGGTCGGATATAGCCTCATACGTGAGTAAATGCTTGACCTGTGCTAAGGTCAAGGTGGAATACCAGAAACCGTCAGGTCTCTTGCAACAACCTGAAATTCCGGAGTGGAAATGGGAACGGATTACTATGGATTTTGTCATGCAACTGCCTAAGTCACCGAGCGGGAATGATAAGATATGGGTGATTGTTGATCGGTTGACGAAATCAGCCCATTTTCTCGCTATTAAGGAGACCGACCCCATGGATCGTTTGGCTCGTCTTTATCTGCAGGAAGTTGTTTCTAAGCACGGGGTGCCGGTTTCTATTATTTCGGATCGTGACTCCCACTTTACTTCTCACTTCTGGAAATCTTTGCACAAGGCTTTGGGTACCCAACTTGACGTGAGTACAGCTTATCACCCACAGACTGACGGTCAGAGTGAGCGCACGATTCAAACCTTGGAAGACATGCTGCGGGCATGTGTGATCGATTTTGGCAAAGGTTGGGAAGCTCATCTACCGTTAGTAGAATTCTCTTACAACAACAGTTATCACACGAGCATCAAGGCGGCTCCGTTCGAGGCACTGTACGGGCGGAAATGTCGTTCTCCTCTTTGTTGGGCTGAGGTGGGTGAGAGTCAACTCACTGGGCCTGAACTAGTGTACGAAACTTCGGAAAAGATCGTACAGATTCGTAACCGGTTGGCAGCGGCACGGGATCGGCAAAAGAGTTATGCCGATCAGCGTCGCAAACCATTGGAATTCCAAGTTGATGACAAGGTACTTCTGAAAGTTTCACCGTGGAAGGGCGTCATACGCTTTGGGAAGCGTGGCAAACTCAACCCTCGGTATGTCGGTCCATTTACGATCCTTGAACGGATTGGACCGGTGGCATATCCTCTTGATTTACCGACGGAGCTCGGTAACGTACATAATGTCTTCCATGTGTCCAACCTGAAGAAGTGTCTGGCTGACGAGTCTCTCATTGTTCCACTGGAAGAGATCAAGGTTGACGATCGTCTTCGGATTGTGGAGGAACCTGTTGAGATTCTGGATTACAAGATTCGTAGCCTACGTCATAGCAAGATTCGCATTGTGAAGGTTCGCTGGAACTCGAACCGGGGACCAGAGTACACTTGGGAACGGGAGGATCAGATGAAGTCTAAGTATCCTCATCTCTTTCCTAAGGAAGCGTTCGAATCGAGATATGTCTCCACTGCTGCTGAATGAATCTCGGGGCGAGATTCCTTTTAACGTGGGGATGATGTGACAACTCGGGTAAATATCTCTCTTGGTTTCTATCTTTTGTCTGTTTCTTTGTTATTCCTTTTGGGTACTGTGCAATTTTCGGGACGAAAATTCTTTTAACGTGGGGATGATGTGACACCCGGCAAATTCTGGTTAACAACGTTGTCTAGATGAAAGTCTACCTTAGCGAGTCACGCGTATATTGTACTTAACTGGGTTAGTTAAGTCGTGTTATGGTTCGGGAACTATCAGTTTAGTATAGAGGATCATCGGATGTTAGTCTAGAGGTTCATTAGATGTCAGTCCTTAACCAAGTGTACAAATGGTGACGATTCGTAGAATCGTCAGGTCATACGGAACATACAAGTCTCGAGTCCCGGGAATTGGTGAACGAGTGTGAATATGTTTGTTTGCAAGTGTTATGTGTTTAAAATCATTATGTGACTTGTCGGTATGTGAAAATGTGTTAACATATGTTAAAACGGGGTTTAACGCGCAAAACACACGGAACCAGCCCCTATAGGCGATTGGGGGAGCCCAATCGCCTATAGGGGCTGCGATTGGGCCTTCATAGGGGCGATTGGCATGCTAAATGCATGCCTTAGGGGCGATTAGGCCCTAATTGCATGAAGTTTCATGCGATTAGGAGCCCTAATGGCATGTAAATGCTGCACAATCGCGTGTTACGTGCTGGACGACTAAAAACGACTATAAATACAATGCTTGACCTCCTAAACTTCATAATAACAACCCTAGTCGTCCCATAACCCGCCCCAACACACACACAACCTCTGGAACGTGATTTTGGATCAAAACACAAGGTTTCAAGCTTATTTCATCAATCTAACACAATCTAAGGTGTGATTTTCATCCATGCAATCTTTATTAACGTTTTTATTAAATCCCTAACGGTCCAGACCTGTTCTAAAACGAATAAGCTTTCTGAAAATCGTTAATAAGTGTTGTTAATCGGATTCTAACTATCATGCATGTGTTATGTGTGTTTATGATTAAAGGCTAGGGTTTCTATGATTCAAGATGGATGATTAACATGTTATTAGGTTAGTTTCAGATTAATAATGATATCATGTTAATGAAATCTGAGTAATTGTTCACTAGGGTTATGATTATGCACGTTAAGATGATGTTTCATGTTATGTGTATTATGTTTGGATTACATGGTTACATGCAGGGCTGATAGAACGAGGTTAAACGAAGGATTTTGGTTTAAACATGTTTGGTATAGTTATTAGATTGATATTTGATGTTTACACGCGTTCTGGATCTGATTTGGAGCGTTAAACGCGCGAAAAAACCGGAACAGCTGGGTTACTGGCGATTAGCAACCCTAATCGCCTATGTTAGGGGCGATTAGGAGGCCAATCGCCTGTAAAGACTCCCTAATCGCCTATATTACATGCGATTGGGGGCTAAATGCCTCTATTACATGCAATTGTGATCCTAAATGCTAGTTAAGTCCTGAAATACATGTCTTATGAGCTAATTGCTAGCAGATGCATGTCTTATGAGCTAATTGCTAGCAGATGCATGTCTTATGGGCTAATTGCTAGTAGATGCATGTCTTATGAGCTAATTGCTAGTAGATACATGTCTTATGACCTAATTGCTAGTAAATGCATGTCTTATGACCTAATTGCCTATAAACTCCTGAAATGCATGTCTTATGACCTAATTGCCTATATTATAGGCGATTAGCCTTCCTAAATGCCTGTTGACCAACCTAAATGCTAGTTGACTTTTCCTAATCGCGTGTACTGCTGCTGTAAGTGTAAATTAGCATTCCGAGACCCGATTTGACATCTAGGAACATGCTAGGAACCTCGTAACATATCTAATAACTTGGTAACATATGTTTGGATTTAATTATGTGATACGTGAACTACGTGCTATAACTTGTTGGACGTTAACGTATGTTAAGTGTGATTGCATGATTGTATGTTTGAGAGCGTAAGCATAACACGGGGAGTCTCGGGTCACCAATGGGATGTCGAGTCTTGTACATTGGGTTAGTTAAACAGTCACGGTGTTTTCAAACGAACTTGGTTATGGTCTGGACATCTAGGGACTAACTAACCTGCGGGTTATTAGTCTAAGTACTTGTAACTGTCATGTGTTAGGTCGCCGCCTTACGGGACTAGCATAGCTTGCTGAGTTTATTCGTATTACGAAGTAACGCAACCTAAGGTGAGTTTACGGCCCCTCTTTTAACTGGTTTCACTTTTCGGGGGAGAAAACATGTGTTAAAACTTATGTTTGGTAACTACTGTCATACTATGGGTTTCTATGGTTTACTATACGATCTTTGGAAGTCCCGGGGGAACCATGAATGTGCGGGTTAGCACAACGGGGAAATATGAATAGCGCTATTGGGAGTGACCAACCCCGCTCGTCGGCTTGGAGGGCCGGGCGAGTGCATATTGTCTCAAACAGGAACAACAGGTTTACTACATCGGGCACGACATCTGGTTTGCGAGTTAGTAATGGTTTTCCAATCGTGATAGTAACAAAACATACGCCTAGCTAGCGTACTTTGGTTTTCGATTTGTTATAGTATGGACAGGTTGAACTTGGTACTTGGATTACAAACCTGTAAACTCACCAGCATTTTTGTGCTGACGTATTCTCTTACATGTTTTCTCAGGTCGCTAAGGTAGCACAATGGAACTAGGGCGCACGCGTCTGCACGGCGTCTAGTTAGGATTGCATGGTTTTCAAACGTTGAACACTTGGTTTATTTTGGATTATGTTTTGAATAAGCTTCCGCTGTATTTGGGGGAATTTTAAACTATGTTTTTGAAATTGCATATGTTCATTTAGACTTGTTTATTGTGATCGTTGGTTTGGATCCTGGTTTGTCATGCGCCTCGCGGTAAAACTCCGCAAGTGGATTTTGAGGGTGTGACATGTTATACGCCGGTGATAAATCAAAATGAAAAGTTTGTTATGATAATTTTAAGAATTTTCTATCTCTTATGATAATAAAGATATTCATAATCAACATCCCGCCGCAACGCGCGGGTTGGCGTCAACTCGTTATACACAAATTTTAAGATGGGATATCAAGAGACTCATGCTTTAACATATCTATGTCTTGTAAAAGTTCCCCATAATACCCCTTATTGCATTATCCACTTGTACTATAACTATATAACCTACAAATCTTTTGATTGGTTAGGGCTTTAATGCTAGATTGTTATTATGATGATAATTATAATAATAACAATGATAGTTATTAATCATTTTCGACATAAAAAACATTTAACCATTCATGTCCAGAAACATATTCTAATCATTCATGTTCATAGATGATTATTAAGACTGTTTCCAATAAGTACATTTTTATGATGGATGTTTGAGATATTTCCAAATCTCTTTTATGAAAATATGACATGGTAAGTAAATGGCCTTAAAGCATTAGTGATTAGATATTTGCACTAATCGTGTATGCTAATCTAGAAGCTAGGTATGATCCAGTATCATAAACAAAAAAAACATATATATATATATATACACACACACACACTTCAACAAGTTTTCTTTTTCTTCTTTTTTTCACCGGTTCTGTTCTGCACCCTCATCTATACTATATTATAAAGCATTTTAAAAGGACTTCTTAAAAATTATAAAGTACATATATAATTACTTATAATACAACACATAATGCATATGTTAACTAACTTTTGAGGGTAAACTTGTCTTTCCTTATAGATATTTAATTGTAAGTGATTTAGATTAAATATTATTGTGTGCCTCTTATTCACTTTAAAAGCTCTTGGACTAATCATGTGCTTCTCATTTAATTATTTAATTAGATTAAATAAAACTTAACCATTGTATCTCTTCATCTTCTTAACGACAACCTAAACTTTAAGACGATGTTTAATGGTTTTACTTAGACATTAATCTTCTGTTATAATAGTAGATAAATTAGACTATCTCGCCACACCTCTCGACCCGTAGATACTCTACCTTGGATGCTTTATGTTTAAAAGCGACTCTATGCATTATGTTAATCGGAAACCATGCAAAGTAGAAGCGTACCACCATGTTCTTCTCCGAGTTTCAACACCGCAGTCACAAACCACGGTCTGTCACTCGACCTCCGGGCTTCTGGCCTCTGCGATATAACTAACATCGAGACCAACGTTAAACAACCACCCAGAATCTATGACATTAAAGGTAAGACATCCAACTTGTTTTTATAGACCTTAAAGTTGGCAAAACCTTGTTATGCTAACTATTGTTTTTGTTGCCTTTCACATTGTTAACACTGTTACATTTGTCATCATTACCGATCTTAATGCACTATTAGTATTCTATTTGTCATCAAGTAATTTTTGGCTTTTTTTCGTTTGTTGTTTTCTTTGTTTATTCGACTAGGTTCTTAGTTGAATCATAAGATGTGTGAAAACAGTAAAATCGACAAGTTAGATTATAGAAGTATTAGATCGACACTTTTATATATCACTTATAGGTCCATTCGTTTTCCTTGTAAAACCGTTATTATTAAATAAATTTTAGAATTATTCTTTGTTTAGATTTATGTATAGTGACACATCAGCCCTACATAAAGCGGGTTGTTAAAACCGAATAATGTAAAGTTACTTACCATATTCATAGGACATGGACTACGTGGATTCGTGGGCTAATGGTTATCAAGCATAGTTATAACATGAACACTAGATAGCAAACCATGTAAAACATTATAGGTTAAAATAATAGTAATTAATGCTTACTTTAAATGATGCAGTCATTCCAACAACCTGATATTTGTATTAGGCTATACAACAAACCACCTGAACGCCTTATGCGTATCATGTCTCCGCCGCAACGCGCGGGTTCCCCACTAGTCTATTAGGTAACTATTAACCAATTACATTTAGCATTATTAAATATATATGTAAATGTTTATAATGTATAAATATAAAATACTGAAATCATATTAAAACACTCAAAAAAATTTATTATTTGATAATTCATAGTTTACCTGTTTAAACCCTAGAAGCATTGCGACACGCCGGACGCCTATTCCGGCAGAAATACAGGCACGTTTAACAAAGATATTTGTTACTAATCTACCAGATCGGAGTAGCGGAGCAGATTTAGCGGATGCACTGCGCGGGATGGGTACTATATTCGATATCTACATTGCTCGAAAGAGAGATAAGGAAGGAAAGAGATTTGGCTTCGTTTCGTTCTTGGATGTGAAAGATTGTAAGGAGTTGTTGTTCGTATTATCGAAGGTTCGTATGGGGGACTATAAACTGAAGGTTAACGTGGCGAGATTCGTTCTGGAGGAGGGGGATCAAACTGCCGCAGGCTCCAAAGGCGAAGGAGGGTCTGAATGGGTTAAGGTTTCAGGGTCTTAATGGGGAGGCAAAGGCAAACTTTGAACCGGGTGTAAACAACATGTCTTACAAAGATGCGTTTGCTGGATCGGCGAAGGGTAGGTTAGTGAGGGTGGACGATGATGTTGAAGCTCTTAAAGGGTTGCATGGGAGATTGGTTCTGACTCGTCTGGGGTCCTTGAACGATCTTCAGAATATACATGGGATTCTTAAGGACATGAAGTTGCATGGTGGTATGGTTAAATGTCAGGGTGGTTTGAAGATTAATATTGAGTTCGGTTCAAGAGAGCATGCAATCATGGCTTTGGATGAGTTAGTAGGTAGGCCGGAGGTGTTTATCTGTCCGGTAATCTGGGAAGGCCAATTGATCCCGTTTGAAAGAATTGCGTGGCTTAAACTGTATGGGATTCCGTTATGCCTGTCTGATGACAAGGTAGTTACGGATGTGGGGGGCTTTATTCGGTACGGTGGTTAATGTGACACCTGGCAAATTCGGGTTAACAACGTTGTCTAGATGAAAGTCTACCTTAGCGAGTCACGCGTATTTTGTACTTAACTGGGTTAGTTAAGTCGGGTTATGGTTCGGGAACTATTAGTTAGTCTAGAAGATCGTTGGATGTTGGTCTAGAGGTTCATTAGATGTCGGTCCTTAACCAAGTGTACAAACGGTGACGATTTGTAGGATCGTCAGGGCATACGGAACATACGAGTCTCGAGTCCCGGGAATTGGTGAACGAGTGTAAATATGTGTATTTACTTGTGTTATGTGTTTACAATCATTATATGACTTGTCGGTACATGAATATGCATTAACATATGTTAAAACGGGGTTTAACGCGCAAAACACACAAGACCAAACCCTATAGGCGAGTAGGAGGCCTACTCCCCTATAGGGGAGGCGAGTAGGGAGCCCCTTAAGGGCGAGTAGCCCTACTCGTGTGATGATAAGGGCGAATAGGCCCTAATCACATGAACATCAGGCGATTACAAGCCCTAATCGCCTGAACTGCTGCGCAATCGCATGTAACGTGCTGGAACGACTAGGAACGCCTATAAATACAACACTTAACCTCCTAAACTCCCTAATATCAACCCTAGTCGTCCCATAACCGCCCCAAACACTTAAACAACCTCTGGAAGGCGATTTTGATCAAAAACACAAGGTTTCAAGGTCTAACCATCAATCTTTTACAATTCCAAGGTTTGATTCTCATCCATAACACTTTGTAAATGTTTGTAATCAATCCCTAATGGTCCAGACCTGTTCATAAACGAAAAAGCTTTCTGAAAATCGTCAATAAGGGTTGTTAAACGGATTATAACTAATTAACATGCGTTATGGGTATATATGATTAGAAAGATAGGATTTTTATGGATCTTGATGATGTTTTGATGTATTATCATGCTAGGTCAGAATTAATATTATGAGTATGATGACAGAAAACTCAGTAATCGGATAATAGGGTTATGATTACATGCGTTAATTGAATATTGCATGCTATGTGTATGTGTTTGGATTACTTTGGTTGCATGCAGGACTGATTTTATGAGGATGAACGAAGGGTTTTGGGTTAAACATGTTTAGGATAGTGTTTGGGATGATATCGGGTAGTTACACACGTTCTGGATCTGATTTGGAGCGTTAAACGCGCGAAAAACTGGAACAGCATGGTTACAGGCGAGTAGCAATGCTAATCGCCTATAACTCATGCGAGTACAAGGCTAATCGCCTATATATAGGCGAGTAGAAGCCTATTCACTAGTAAGTTCATGCGAGTAGAAGCCTATTCACTAGTAAGTTCATGCGAATAGCCCTAATCACTAGTAAGTTCATGCGAATAGCCCTAATCACTAGTAAGTTCAGGGGAATAGCCCCTATTCGCATGAAGTAAAGGGGAGTAGCCCCTACTCGCCTATAGTAGGGGCGAATAGGGCTTCTATTCACCAGTTGACTTTCCTAATCACTAGTTGACTTTTCCTAATCGCGTGTACTGCTGCTGTAAGTGTAAATTAGCATTCCGAGACCCGATTTAACATGTAGTAACATGCTAGGAACCCCGTAACATGTCTAATAACTTGGTAACATATATTTGGATGTATTTCGGTGATACGTGAACTATGTGCTATAACTTGTTGTGTGTTAACGTATGCTAAGTATACTTGCGTTATTGTATGTTTTGGAGCGTAAACATAACACGGGGAGTCTCGGGTCACCAATGGGATGTCGAGTCTTGTACTTTGGGTCGGTTAAACAGTCACGGTGTTTTCAAACAAACTTGGTTATGGTCTGGACATCTAGGGACTAATTAACCTGCGGGTTATTAGTCTAAGTACTTGTAACTGTCGTATGTTAGGTCGCCACTGTACGGGACTAACATAGCAGCTGAGTTTACTCGGGATTAGGAGTAAAGCAACTTAAGGTGAGTTTACGGCCCCTCTTTTAACTGGTTTTACGTTTTCGGGGGAGAAAACATGTGTTAAAACAACTATTTGGTAACTACTGTCATACTATGGGTTCTAACGTATACTACACGATCTTTGGAAGTCCCGGGGGGAACCATGAATGTGCGGGTTTGCACAACGGGGAAATGTGAATAGCGCTATTGGGAGTGACCAACCCCGCTCGTCGGCTTGGAGGGCCGGGCGAGTGCATATTGTCTCAAACAGGAACAACAGGAACATTTGGAACTATTCGGGCACAACAACTGGTATTCGAGTTAGTAATGGTTTTCCAATCGTGGTAGTAACAAAACGTACGCCTAGCTAGCGTATACTGGTTTTCTATTTGTTATAGTATGGACAGGTGAACTTGGTACTTGAACTGCAAACCTGTAAACTCACCAGCATTTTTGTGCTGACGTAAACTTTTACATGTTTTCTCAGGTCGCTAAGGTAGCACAATGGAACTAGGGCGCACGCGTCTGCACGGCGTCTAGATAGAGTTGCATGATTTCTTAAACATTGAACTTTGGTTATTTATGTTGAACTTTATTTTGAATAAGCTTCCGCTGTAAACGGGATTTTAAAACTATGTTTTGGTATTGCATTAATTACATTTAGACTTGTTTATTGTGATCGTTGGTTTGGATCCTGGTTTGTCATGCGCCTCGCGGTAAAACTCCGCAAGTGGATTTTGAGGGTGTGACAGATTGGTATCAGAGCCAATGGTTATAGTGAACTAGGACTGCATGTAGAGTCTAGTCTATAGCCGAGTCGCACACACTAGACGATCACATGGTACTAAACGTTATAGTGGGTTACGTATGGTCTTGTCGGGGTGTCTCTAAATCGTTGGTCTTTCTACGTTACATCATCCGTTCTATCTTAGGTTGGGTTACTTGTTTCTAGGCAGTGTGGTCCATTGGAGTAACTCGTGTGCTCTTGAGATTTGTCCAAGGCTCGGACATCTCCCTTTCGCACTCCAATAGAAGCACTTGTCATGAACTACCGTAGTATTACGGTGTGTAGCTAAGGGTCTATGTTCGGTGATTTGAACTTTGAACTATGAGAACACTTGGAGGACCATGTAGAGCGTTTTATCATTTTGGGTGCACACAAAATCATAAAACGAAATGCATGGAAGCACTAGTGAGCTCTGGGTTTGAGGGGATAGTCCTGGATTGGATCTGGCTTTAATCTTGTGAACATTAGTGGTTATCTTTAACTGCGCAACTAAATTTTCTCGTTCTTTCTGCCAGAATCATGTCTGGAGTGCGTGGAGGACGAGGAGGTGGACGCGGTGGTGGACGCGGTGGTGGTCGCGGTGGTGCTGGTGGTCGTGGTGGAGGTATTAACCTGTCACAGGCTGATCTGAACAACTTGCTCCAGGCTGCCTTTCAGTTAGGGCACAACGGTGGTGGTAAGTTGTTTTATCCATTTTCTTTGCCTCATTGGTGAGTCTTGTGTACGTTATTCGTGGTTTCTCATACGTTTCGTTTCAGGTGGTCCTGTTGACCCACCCCCACCCATGTGCACCTATAAGATGTTCCGGGACTGCAAGCCCCAGGAATTCTCTGGCACCGAGGGTGCGGTCAGTTTGCTTAGGTGGTTGGAGAAAGTGGAGTCGGTATTCCTGATGTGTAACTGTCTCCCAGAAGATCGGGTGAAGTATTCGGCTGCGTTATTTCAAGACGTGGCATTGACTTGGTGGAATGGTATTACCCAGAACATGGGGATTGGGGAGGCATATGCTATGCCATGGGAGAACTTTGTGCAGTTGCTGAAGCGGGAGTATTGCCCGAGAGAAGAGGTACAGAAGCTGGAGCATGAGGTGTGGAACCTCAAGATGACTGGATCGGAAATTGAGAAGTATACTGTGAGGAGAAACGAGTTGGCAGTGCTATGTCCCGATTTGCACGTGCCAGAGTATCGTAAGATTGAACATTATGTCTCCGGGTTAGTGCCGGAAATTGCTGGGTTAGTGGCTGCTGGGAATCATCCTACTTATGCGGAGGTAGTTCGATCTGCACATAGGATGACTAATTTAAAGGTGAACGAGGGGATTTTGCCGGCGAAAGGTTCGACTGCTAAGGCTCCAGAGAACAATAAGCGCAAGTGGGAAAACGACGGGAAGGGATCTGGGTCTACGCAGCAGGGTAAAAAGTTTGATAATGGGGGTTCATCGTCTTCGGGTAATAAGCAGGGTGGTTATGCAGGAAAACTGCCCAAATGCAACAAGTGTGGACGCCATCACCTAGGGAACTGCGACAGTAACCGTTGTCACCGCTGCCAGCGAACAGGCCATTATGCTAAAGACTGTCGGGTTACACTTCCATCGACTCAGGCTCCGACCAACAGTTCAGCTCCGACTACTCAGGGGACTACAGGGAAACAGGGATGCTACAACTGTGGTGACACTGGCATTATAAGAAGGATTGCTCAAAAACTGAAACAGGGTGGAAACAACGGGAATGGTAACAACGGGGGCGGCGGCAGAAATGCACGTGCCTTCGTCATTGGAGCTGCTGAGGCTAGGCAGGACCCTGATACAGTCACCGGTACGTTTCTTCTCAATAATCATTCTGTTAGCGTGTTATTTGATTCTGGTGCCGACAAGAGTTTTGTATCCATGGGTGTTAGTCGACTGCTAGATGTAGTATCTGTACCATTAGAGACCAAGTATATTATTGAGTTGGCTGACGGTAAAACGATTGAAGCTACTAGTGTTCTTCGGGAGTGTCAGTTAGAGTTGTCGGGTTTATCATTCCCCATCGACCTTATGCCGGTACCATTGGGTAGTTTTGACGTTGTGGTAGGAATGGATTGGTTATCTTTGTATCGCGCGGAGATCGTCTGTTACGATAAGGTTATTCGGATTCCTCTCCCAGATGGAGAATTTCTTTCTGTATACGGTATCAAGGGTGGTGTTTCGCTAAACATCATCTCTAGCATGAAAGCCCTTAAGTGTCTTCGAAAGGGTTATCCAGCCGTTTTGGCGCTCTTATCTGTTTCCACTAGTGATGAGAAGAAGATTGACGACATTCCGGTGGTACGCGAGTTTTCTGATGTTTTTCCCGATGATTTATCTGGTCTTCCTCCTCATCGTCAAGTCGAGTTCGGCATTGATCTTGTACCAGGGGCTGCTCCTATTGCTCGGGCCCCCTACCGTCTTGCACCTCCCGAGATGCAGGAATTGTCTAGCCAGTTACAGGAACTCTTGGACAAGGGTTTCATCCGGCCAAGTTCTTCCCCTTGGGGAGCCCCGATTTTATTTGTCAAGAAGAAGGATGGGAGTTTCCGATTGTGTGTAGACTACAGAGAACTAAACAAGTTGACCGTCAAGAACCGTTATCCTCTTCCACGTATTGATGATCTGTTCGACCAGCTTCAGGGTTCTAGTTATTATTCCAAGATCGATTTGAGGTCCGGTTATCACCAGCTGCGCGTCAGGGAGGCTGACGTTGCAAAGACTGCTTTTCGAACACGTTATGGCCATTTCGAATTCTTGGTCATGCCTTTCGGTCTCACGAACGCACCGGCGGTTTTCATGGACTTGATGAACCGCGTCTGTAAACCGTATCTGGACAAGTTTGTCATTGTGTTTATTGATGACATTCTGATCTACTCCAAGAACGAAACCGAACACGGCGAACATCTGCGGTTAGTTTTGGAACTCTTGCGACGGGAACAACTTTACGCCAAGTTCTCAAAGTGTGACTTTTGGTTACGCGAAGTTCAATTCCTAGGACATGTGGTTAATGAACTAGGGATTCATGTCGATCCAGCTAAGATCGAAGCTATCAAGGACTGGGGAGCACCAAAGACGCCAACTGAGGTGCGGCAATTCCTAGGCCTTGCGGGCTACTATCGTCGTTTCATTCAGGGGTTCTCGAAGATTGCTCAACCCCTCACCACTCTCACACAGAAGGATAGGAAGTTCGACTGGGGTGAATCACAAGAGTCCGCGTTTGAAGAACTAAAGTCTAAACTGTGTTCTGCTCCTATTCTGTCTTTACCTGAGGGTCCTGATGATTTTGTCGTTTACTGTGATGCTTCCATTCATGGACTCGGTTGCGTGTTGATGCAACGCGAGAAAGTGATTGCGTATGCTTCTCGTCAACTCAAAGTGCACGAGAAGAACTACACAACTCATGACTTGGAGTTGGGTGCCGTGGTATTCGCGTTGAAAATTTGGAGACATTACTTGTACGGTACCAAATGCACCATCTACACCGATCACAAGAGTCTCCAACACATTTTCGACCAACAACACTTGAACATACGGCAGCGTCGCTGGATTGAACTTTTGAACGATTATGATTGTGCTATTAAGTACCATCCTGGCAAGGCGAATGTTGTAGCAGACGCCTTGAGCAGGAAGGAATCTTCTAAACCTCGTCGCGTTCGGGCGTTGCAGCTCACTATCCATTCGTCGTTACCTGATCAACTCCGTTCTGCCCAATTGGAAGCTTTGAAGGAGGAAAACCTTAAAGCTGAAACCATGCACGGTGCCGACAAGCACCTAGAGCGAAGGCCTGATGGCCTACACTATTTCGCAGAGCGCATATGGGTTCCTTTATTCGGGGGACTACGGGAGCTTGTTCTTGATGAGGCTCATAAGTCCCGGTATTCTATTCATCCTGGTTCGGATAAAATGTACCAAGATCTGAAGGTGCTTTACTGGTGGCCAAACATGAGGTCGGACATAGCCTCATACGTGAGCAAATGCTTGACCTGTGCTAAGGTCAAAGTGGAATACCAGAAACCGTCGGGTCTCCTGCAACAACCTGAAATTCCGGAATGGAAATGGGAACGGATTACTATGGATTTTGTCACACAACTTCCTAAATCACCAAGCGGGAACGACAAGATATGGGTGATTGTCGATCGGTTAACGAAATCAGCCCATTTTCTTGCTATTAAGGAAACCGACACCATGGATCGTTTGGCTCGCCTCTACTTGAAAGAAGTTGTTTCTAAGCACGGGGTACCTGTTTCTATTATCTCGGATCGTGACTCCCATTTTACTTCTCACTTCTGGAAGTCTTTGCACAAGGCTTTGGGTACCCAACTAGACATGAGTACGGCTTACCATCCACAGACTGACGGTCAGAGTGAGCGTACGATTCAAACATTAGAAGACATGCTGCGGGCATGTGTGATCGATTTTGGCAAGGGTTGGGAAGCTCATCTGCCGTTGGTAGAATTCTCGTACAATAACAGTTATCACACGAGCATCAAGGCTGCTCCGTTTGAGGCACTGTACGGACGGAAATGCCGTTCTCCTCTTTGTTGGGCAGAAGTGGGTGAGAGTCAACTCACTGGGCCTGAACTAGTGTACGAAACTTCGGAAAAGATCGTACAGATTCGAAATCGGTTGGCGGCGGCACGGGACCGGCAAAAGAGTTATGCTGATCAGCGTCGCAAACCACTAGAGTTCCAAGTCAATGACAAGGTACTTCTAAAAGTCTCACCGTGGAAGGGCGTCATACGTTTTGGAAAGCGTGGCAAACTCAATCCGCGATATGTCGGCCCATTTACGATCCTGGAACGAATTGGGCCGGTGGCATATCGACTTGATCTACCGACGGAGCTCGGTAACGTACATAACGTCTTTCACGTGTCAAACTTGAAGAAGTGTCTGGCTGACGAGTCTCTCATCGTTCCACTAGAAGAGATCAAGGTTGATGATCGTCTTCGGATTGTGGAAGAACCTGTGGAGATCCTTGATTACAAGATTCGTAGCCTACGTCACAGCAAGATTCGTATCGTTAAGGTTCGGTGGAACTCGAACCGGGGACCGGAATATACGTGGGAACGGGAGGATCAGATGAAGTCTAAGTATCCTCATCTCTTTCCTAAGGAAGCGTTCGAGTCGAGACATGTCGCCTCGGCAGCTGAATGAATCTCGGGTCGAGATTCCTTTTAACGTGGGGATGATGTGACACCTCGGGTAAATCTCTCTCTTGATTTCTACTCTCTATTGATTTCTGTCTGTTTGTTTATTCCCTTCGTTGTTTCTTTTGTTACTTGTACAAATTTTCGGGACGAAAATTCTTTTAACGTGGGGATGATGTGACACCTGGCAAATTCGGGTTAACAACGTTGTCTAGATGAAAGTCTACCTTAGCGAGTCACGCGTATTTTGTACTTAACTGGGTTAGTTAAGTCGGGTTATGGTTCGGGAACTATTAGTTAGTCTAGAAGATCGTTGGATGTTGGTCTAGAGGTTCATTAGATGTCGGTCCTTAACCAAGTGTACAAACGGTGACGATTTGTAGGATCGTCAGGGCATACGGAACATACGAGTCTCGAGTCCCGGGAATTGGTGAACGAGTGTAAATATGTGTATTTACTTGTGTTATGTGTTTACAATCATTATATGACTTGTCGGTACATGAATATGCATTAACATATGTTAAAACGGGGTTTAACGCGCAAAACACACAAGACCAAACCCTATAGGCGAGTAGGAGGCCTACTCCCCTATAGGGGAGGCGAGTAGGGAGCCCCTTAAGGGCGAGTAGCCCTACTCGTGTGATGATAAGGGCGAATAGGCCCCTAATCACATGAACATCAGGCGATTACAAGCCCTAATCGCCTGAACTGCTGCGCAATCGCATGTAACGTGCTGGAACGACTAGGAACGCCTATAAATACAACACTTAACCTCCTAAACTCCCTAATATCAACCCTAGTCGTCCCATAACCGCCCCAAACACTTAAACAACCTCTGGAAGGCGATTTTGATCAAAAACACAAGGTTTCAAGGTCTAACCATCAATCTTTTACAATTCCAAGGTTTGATTCTCATCCATAACACTTTGTAAATGTTTGTAATCAATCCCTAATGGTCCAGACCTGTTCATAAACGAAAAAGCTTTCTGAAAATCGTCAATAAGGGTTGTTAAACGGATTATAACTAATTAACATGCGTTATGGGTATATATGATTAGAAAGATAGGATTTTTATGGATCTTGATGATGTTTTGATGTATTATCATGCTAGGTCAGAATTAATATTATGAGTATGATGACAGAAAACTCAGTAATCGGATAATAGGGTTATGATTACATGCGTTAATTGAATATTGCATGCTATGTGTATGTGTTTGGATTACTTTGGTTGCATGCAGGACTGATTTTACGAGGATGAACGAAGGGTTTTGGGTTAAACATGTTTAGGATAGTGTTTGGGATGATATCGGGTAGTTACACACGTTCTGGATCTGATTTGGAGCGTTAAACGCGCGAAAAACTGGAACAGCATGGTTACAGGCGAGTAGCAATGCTAATCGCCTATAACTCATGCGAGTACAAGGCTAATCGCCTATATATAGGCGAGTAGAAGCCTATTCACTAGTAAGTTCATGCGAGTAGAAGCCTATTCACTAGTAAGTTCATGCGAATAGCCCTAATCACTAGTAAGTTCATGCGAATAGCCCTAATCACTAGTAAGTTCAGGGGAATAGCCCCTATTCGCATGAAGTAAAGGGGAGTAGCCCCTACTCGCCTATAGTAGGGGCGAATAGGGCTTCTATTCACCAGTTGACTTTCCTAATCACTAGTTGACTTTTCCTAATCGCGTGTACTGCTGCTGTAAGTGTAAATTAGCATTCCGAGACCCGATTTAACATGTAGTAACATGCTAGGAACCCCGTAACATGTCTAATAACTTGGTAACATATATTTGGATGTATTTCGGTGATACGTGAACTATGTGCTATAACTTGTTGTGTGTTAACGTATGCTAAGTATACTTGCGTTATTGTATGTTTTGGAGCGTAAACATAACACGGGGAGTCTCGGGTCACCAATGGGATGTCGAGTCTTGTACTTTGGGTCGGTTAAACAGTCACGGTGTTTTCAAACAAACTTGGTTATGGTCTGGACATCTAGGGACTAATTAACCTGCGGGTTATTAGTCTAAGTACTTGTAACTGTCGTATGTTAGGTCGCCACTGTACGGGACTAACATAGCAGCTGAGTTTACTCGGGATTAGGAGTAAAGCAATTTAAGGTGAGTTTACGGCCCCTCTTTTAACTGGTTTTACGTTTTCGGGGGAGAAAACATGTGTTAAAAAAACTACTATTTGGTAACTACTGTCATACTATGGGTTCTAACGTATACTACACGATCTTTGGAAGTCCCGGGGGAACCATGAATGTGCGGGTTTGCACAACGGGGAAATGTGAATAGCGCTATTGGGAGTGACCAACCCCGCTCGTCGGCTTGGAGGGCCGGGCGAGTGCATATTGTCTCAAACAGGAACAACAGGAACATTTGGAACTATTCGGGCACAACAACTGGTATTCGAGTTAGTAATGGTTTTCCAATCGTGGTAGTAACAAAACGTACGCCTAGCTAGCGTATACTGGTTTTCTATTTGTTATAGTATGGACAGGTGAACTTGGTACTTGAACTGCAAACCTGTAAACTCACCAGCATTTTTGTGCTGACGTAAACTTTTACATGTTTTCTCAGGTCGCTAAGGTAGCACAATGGAACTAGGGCGCACGCGTCTGCACGGCGTCTAGATAGAGTTGCATGATTTCTTAAACATTGAACTTTGGTTATTTATGTTGAACTTTATTTTGAATAAGCTTCCGCTGTAAACGGGATTTTAAAACTATGTTTTGGTATTGCATTAATTACATTTAGACTTGTTTATTGTGATCGTTGGTTTGGATCCTGGTTTGTCATGCGCCTCGCGGTAAAACTCCGCAAGTGGATTTTGAGGGTGTGACAGTTAAGTCGGCGGGAGTCGATAGGAAAAGTTTGGATGCGTCGTTTCAGTTCGTGGGGGTTTCGGTTAATCATGGCAAACGTATTCAGGAAGAAGTTTTCTTAAGATGGAGAGGTAAAACTCTCAAGGTTTGGGTCGTGGAGGAATCGAATGACTGGCTAGAGGATTTTGTGTTTGAGGCTGAAAAGGAGGGTAATAATGTTTCCCCAGGGCGCGACGAGTTCTAGGTGAACAGTGATGAACATGTTGATCGGGAGGAAGCTCCGATGAATTCTCCGGCTTGTGATCCGGCGAGTGAACGTAATGGTAGTAAGGATGAATTGGAAACTAATTATGAGAATTTTAATGTTGATTCGGTTTCCAAAAACATTGGAGGTGGTCAACGTGGGGATTTGGAAAGTCTTAATGCAAATGTTTATGGAATATTCCTAATTATTTGAATGGATGCGTGGATGGTGTTAATTAGAAAAGGAAAAAAGGATCTAAATTTTAAGGGGGTGGGCCAAAATAGTGGTGGGTCTTATGTTAGTAGTAATGATAGGCCAACCAAGGGGTCCAAAGTGGTGGATTTTGACCCATTTGATTTGGATCAGTTTATTAAGGGTAAGGATTGTAATGTCGCAAAAAGTAGAGGGACCGGTTCTGTGGCACTCGCAAACTCATTTAATTCACTGGTGGACCTTGATGAACGGGATTCTTCACATACAATGTCTGATAATAGGGAGTCGGGAGAAAAAGGGGAGGAGGGGCTGAAAGAAAAAAAATGACTCGGATGATGAGGTTTCTTCGATTCGGGTGGAGGTGGATCTCGTCGAAGAGGGTAGATGCACGAAGAGCCTTGGGTTACAACTGGGCGCGCAATTGAATGGGTTTGATTCTTTGATCCGAGATACTGTTCAAGGTGCATGTATACAATCTGGTTTACCATGAATTTTTTGACTTTAAATGTTAGGGGGGATTGGTAAGGTGGGTAAGGCGTCTTGGATCAAAGGTCTTCTGGATGTCCAACAACATTTGGTCCTCCTCCGTGCTTTTTATGACCAAATCATCCACATAAACTTCGAGATTGACCCCTATTTGTTTGTTGAACACATTGTCCATTAAACGTTGATACGTGGCTCCCGCGTTCTTCAATCCAAATGGCATTTTGGTATAGCAATAAGTTCCTGTATCTGTGCGGAAAGACGTTTTGTCCTCGTCCTCCTTAGCCATCTGGATTTGATGATACCCTTTATATGCGTCAAGAAAACACTTGAACCTGAATGGTGCCAGGGAGTCCACCTTTAAGTCAATCTCAGGGAGCGGGTAGCAGTCTTTTGGACATGCCTTGTTTATGTCTTTGTAGTCCACACACATCCGCCAGCCTCCATTTGACTTCCCGACCATGACTGGGTTAGCGACCCAGGTTTGGTACCTTGTCTTCCGCAGGATGCCTGCAGCTAATAGCTCTGCCACTTGCTCATTCATGGCCTTTGTTTTCTCTGGCCCCATACTGCGCTTCTTCTGGACGACTGGTTCAACGGACTTGTAGGCGTTAAGCCTGTGCTCTGCTATGTGTCGCGGAACGCCAACCATGTCCGCGGGTTAAAATGCAAAGACGTCCATATTTTTAATTAACAGTTGCTTCAAGTGCGCACGTATGGTGTCAGAGATTACTGGGCCTATGACAACCGTCTGATCTGGGAATTTAGGGTTAATGACCCATTTTTCCGGATCAGTACGGTCTGCTGGCTTCATTATCTTGGGAGGTTTGCATGTGTCTGTTGCGTGGCAATTTTTGTTTCCGCGTATGAAAGCCACCCCTCCCCGCGTTGGAAAACCGACCATCTGGTGTGGTGTGGACGCATTGCAATTGAACTTAGCCAATCCTTCTCTCCCTATGAGAACGTCATGCGATGAAGTCACTGGCAACACCATGAAATCACATGTCTCCGTGCGGGAGAGTTGTCCGTCTGTCCATGTGACAGGAAGTGTGAGTATACCCAACGGAATAATCACCTCATGGATGAATCCGGATATTGGCTCTGTGGTTGGAACGAGCTTCTCCTTGTCTTCGGCATCTAACTGATCGAAACACTGCTGGTACATGATGTCGGTACTGCTACCATTATCGAGGAACATATATCTTGTTCGATAATGTCCGATGACTCCCGTGATGATCAATGGCGTTGTGGAAGATGCTCCTCCTTTAACACGTGGCATGACGACAGGTGCCTCTTTCCAGGAATCATCATGCGCGGTCGAGTAAGATCTTTTCTTCTGACTCCTGTTATGAGTCATGTAGCAGTTATGGCGACCCGAGCGCTGTACGTAATGCGCGTTGAGGTTCTTTATCTTCTTGTTACTAGCATCCGCATCTCCTTGCGGGTCTCTGGGCTTTTTCCTCACATTCTTTACTAAATGTGAGAGTTGGCCCGACTTGATCGCCTTCTCAATCTCCATCTTTAGACTATAACAATTGTCCGTCAGATGGCCATAGTCTTCGTGGTACTCGCAATACTTTGACGTGTCCACGTTTTTTCCGATCTTGACTTAGTTCCCTGGGCTTAGGAAACTGGACTTGTTCGGTTTTCAGTACCTCGGAGGGTGTCTTTGACAGTGGGGTCCAGTCGTAATTCTTCTTACTTTGTGACTTTGAATCTCGCGGGTGTTTGCTGTTGAGATAGTGCCGCGCATCTTGTCCTGAGGAGTATTTCCCCTCCTCTGTAGCTCCCGAGATTCTGGACCACACGGATTGCTTTCCCTTTCCTTTGTCATGCATGTGGGTACTATTGTGATGAAAGTTTTTCGATCGCGTGAACGAGCGTTCCGACGATGCGTAAACCTTTGCTGCTTCGATGAGTTCGTCCCATGCTTCGGGTACACCTTCCTTCCCAGTCAAGCATCTCATGAGATCATCGTTTCGCACTCCATGAATGAATGCGGCCCTGGTAAGTTCTTCACCACAACCCAATTGTAGAGCTTCCTTATTATATCGGACAATATAATCTTCCAGGCTCTCATTATCTTTCCGGGAGCATAACAGAATCTGAGCCTTGTCTTTCTTGTGCTTCCTCAAGTGGGAGAAGTGATTCTTGAATTTCTTTATCAGATCATCAAAATCGACAAGACTTCCGACCGGTAAACTTTCATACCATACTCTTGCCGCGCCTGTTAAGGTTTGAACAAACAGATGGCACCAAGCTTGAACCGGCCATGGTTTAGAACTGCCTGCGCAGTCGAATGCGTGTAAATGATCATCCGGATCACGCAAACCATCATATTTTCCGATCGTGTTCGGCAGCTTACATTCAACTGGCATAGGTGCCAGCGCAATTCTTGCACAGAATTTGGATCTTTCCGCAAATGATTTCAGACGATATGGCTTGTGCAGATCATCGTCTGGGTTAGGCTGGTTGCTAGCCACAGACTTATTACGCGGCTTCCAAGTTGGATCGGAATTGATCTCATTCTCAGATTCATAACCATCAGGTTCCCCAGTCAGGTTGACGTGGTCCTGAACGTGAGTAATCTTACCACGTTCTCCACCACGTACCGCCTGGCGGGGCTTAGCCGTATGACGAAAAGCAAGTTGTTCTTCGTTTTGAGAGTTATCTTCAGCGTCAAAATTCAAGGTTTTTCTTGCTTCCAATCTGGCCTTTGCTATCAGTCTCTTCTGGTACTCTGCTATAGTCTTAGCATTTTCTTGAGCCAACCATTCTTCCAGATCTTCGACAGGCTCTTCTGTCGTTTTCTTTTGCGCTGCTAACGCCGACTTTCTTGGTGCAAACATTGGAAAGTTTGTGGTAGCCTGTCTCTGATTCACGTTCTTAGTCACCGTCGTTGGTGCTACTGTGTCTTGATTCGCTTGGACTCCATCATCAACATTGATGGGGTCGGCACGTTGTTCGGTTCCAGAATCCATTTGCACTAGTTTGAAAGATTGGTAGACCGTAAGGGATGGCGCCAATGAAGAAACAGGTAATCTAACCTCCTTGTAGGGATGCTAGATTAGATGTGACTACAGGATTGATCCTTCACTAGCACTTCCTGGATTGGAGTAAATCTGCAAATAAAAGTGAATGGGTAGGGAGACGACTACACAAGGTAGTAGTTTATAACAAAAACGGGGGTGAATGGGGATACTATCAAGTTTGATAGCTCTTAGGGTTAGCCAAAAGTGTCCTCTCTATTAGGGAGATGATCCCTTATATAGAGGTGGACGTATGCCACCATTACCCAAAACCCTAATCGTAATGGGCCAGGCCCGATTAGGGTTGTCTCCACTACCCAAGGATTATATTAGTAAAGTCGTTAATGAATAGCTATAAATAAGGAAACATGGAACAATTACCGCCTTTACAGTTGGCATTTGCGGATATCACTCCGTAATTGTAGGAAAGTAGTTAATGCTTTAAATGACGGAGGAACCTCTTTTGTGCGCGAGAAGCTATTCCGCGGGGCTGAATTCCGGGTTTGGGTATGCTCTGCGCAGTTATGAGCACCCAATCCCATCACTACAGCTTTTATTTATGCTATGTTTTGTGGCGATAGCCCCTATCGGTTATCGAATGGGTCAGCTTTCTTCGACGTCTTTTACTTTGAAATGATAGGTGACTATGATGCTAGCGTATACGATGTGGTTGTCGATTGTGATGGCGCTATTTCAGCGCAACCGATTGACTCCCCGTTGTGCTCTTGAGTCGCTTGATTGTGTTAACTGTGGCGCGTATTTGCTATGTTGTCAGCTTATGCGATATGGGAGTCGATTATGATGCCGCTACTACTGTGCAACCGATTGGTTTTCCATTGTGCAAAAGATGAATGAGAATTAGGTATTCAAGTTCTTCATGATATTTTAATATATTATATATGTGTATGTATTCAGGTTTCTTTAACATATAATTTTGCTTCAGAGGGCTGCTAATTCTTTCAAAGAGGCTGCAGATTGACTTTTCAGAATTTTGGTGACAACAATAACTTCTTTAGGATGTTAAGATGGATAGTGATATGGCTATTAATTGGTTTGATATTGAATTAGTCTTTTTAGTTAAAGTGATTGATGATCTTGACTTTAATACTTTAGTGAATGTTCAAAGTTAATTCTTTAATTTCAATATCATTATTAGGGGTGTTCAAAATCGGATAATCCGAATTTTGGATAATCCGAAATTTCGGATAGTCAATATTGAGATCCGAATCCGAATCCGAAATTTCGGATATCCGAAATTCGGATATCCGAAATTTCGGATTCGGATTCGGATCATCCAACGGATAATCCGAAACTTAAAAAAATTAAAAAAAATAATAAAAAAATACTATAAAAAACGTTCTCCTTTTATGCCTAAAACGTGAACGGAATTTGAACAAAAAATATATAAAAAAAACTTATTATTTTGATGGAAGGGGGCTGTGGAGGTCGGATACAAGGTGGACGGGGGCTGTTATAGAGGAGAGAAGAGGGAGCAACAGCTATGGATTAGAGGAGTATGGACTTAGAGTTAGAAGGATTAAGGATTTAGGATTGTGTATTGTGTTATGTAGTGTATATAATATTATATATTTATAAATATATTTTTAATATTCGGATTCGGATAATCCGATTATCCGAAAATTTTCAAAATCAGGATCCGAATCCGAATCCGAAATTTCGGATTATCCGATTTTCAGATATCCGAAAATCGGATTATCCAAAATTTCGGATAATTCGGATTTTTCGGATTCGAATTTTGGATTATCCGATTTTGAACAGCCCTAATCATTATCATCCGAGCATGGTTCATCTTCATCTATCTAATGGTGACTGCATCCATGAAGTGTAGGTACGAGCATCCGCTCGCCCCCGCCGCGGCAACGCGCGGCGGCTATAAAACTAGTTCTAATTAAACACCCCTGGTAGGTCCCACATACAGTTTCAGCCCAACCCCAATTTGTTTCCTTTTCATCTTCATCGATGGATGGTTTGTTTATCTATAAACCCTAGAAGTAGAACCCATCCAAGTTTTCTTGATCACCAAGTCGAAGTCGGTGTAATATATATATTAGGCAATGATTCCATATTTAGGATTAGGAGCTGATTTGATGATTTGTTGTAATTATAAATACCCTCTTCTCCTTGTATGCTTAATCAGATGCATACAATCTATCTCTGTCGCTCTCTCTTCGATCACCAACTCCAGCTCCTCCTATGGCGAAGAAAGCTTTCCAGCGAAGTATTCAGTCATCAACACCCTATGCTCGGCCTCCTTCTAGCATGCTCAAGAACCTTATATCCGCCGGTGCTCATAAACTCTTTTCTGTTTTCCGCAAACAACGTCTTCCTTCTCCTTCTCTTCAGCCTCCAGGTTTAAAGCCTTGAAAAACAATATTATTACATTCTTTGAAAGTATCTATCGGTCAGTCAACCGTTATAACTCTAAGTGTGCACGATATTAAGGTCGAACCAGCTGAGACCAGTATTGAGCGAGCGGGTCAGAAAGAGCACCCACAATTCTGTTAATGAATCCTGTAAACAAAGTAGAACTACGTTAGATGCATGATATCAAGTATTTGAACTATATAATTTAGCGCAAACATATACCTGTCTGGAGCAAATTAAGGATCTCCTGGCTGCTTGAAGTTGTTTTCTTTCTCAATCACACACTGCATTAATAAGCAAAACATTATAAGTTGTTCATCAACATTCACCCACTTTCCAATTCAATATTCAATTTTTTCTAATTTAAACCATTCGTTATTACTCAATGCTAAGATGTTGTTGTCTATTACTGGTTGGAAACATTACTAAGATGTTATTGTTTTTGTATGCCATGGATCTGCAAACTGCATCTTTAAGATGGAATAAGCTAGCTATACACGATGACATGACGACTCTTTTTGTGTGGGAAACCTAAAATATTATTCAAATAGCCAGCCTAGCCTCTCTATTATTATTATTATTATTATTATTATTATTATTATTATTATTATTATTATTATTATTATTATTATTATTATTATTACTTCACTTGAATTTATTTTATTTTATGCTTTGCACCTTCTTACAATAACTTTTATGTCACCAGAGATTAATGAAGAGCCTCAGGATGTTCTTCCAAACCAAGGCGGAAATGCTAATTCTGCTAGCGCTTCTTCTGCTGCCACTCGGAACCCGCTGAGCTGCCAAAGTATTACATGGGATCTAGGCCAACCAGTGGCTCAAAAGTCTGCAAACAGTTTAGGGAATCTCGAATATGGTTTTGTGACACCAAGATCTCGAGGCATGGCCCGCGGACCACCTTCAACTTTTAGCCACCAGGTTTGCTTTGCTTTCCTCTATTTTTAAGAAAACGTACAATTCCCTATCATATTCTTCAACATTTATAATATATTGTTTTCAGGTGCTCAAGGAGGAGACTGCTTCACCCGCTGAGCTCGCAAAGTATTACATGGCATCTAGACCGATTCCAACAACACCAGTGTCTGCAAACAGGGAACCAAGTAGCCACCAGGTTTGCTTTCCTCTATGCAACTTACTTCTCAATATTGCTCAAGTAGAATTTGTTTGGTTTCACCCATAAAACGACTTAAAAGTTTCAAACACTTTGATTTAGGCCAATCTGATCTGAACTTCTTATCCGATCAAGATGATGACCTTAGTTACTTTGACTCATAGAACCATAAAATAAACGGCTGATTTTATTGAAACAATAAGATAGTTGGCCCGATTCAAGAGGGGCTAGTCTCCAATATAAGGACACTAATAATCAAAATTAAGTTTTTTTTGCCCTAATTAGGATACGATTTCATTGAATAATTGTATATCCACACACTCTCAATGTTAATTAATGGATTTTGTGCCATAATTTTTATATTCCGATCGATGAACTTTGAAGCATGTAGAACCTAATTACCATAGGTTTTTAAAAACGAGTGTCTGTTATATATATGTTTATTGAATTTGTACATTATGTGTTTATCCGCCTTTAAAACGAGGCTGCTGACTGAACAGGTCAGCTGGCCCGGTTACCTGCCACTTTATTGTAGTTTGATCCTTATTTTATGATAAATATTAAATTACTTGTTATTTTGATTTTTGATGTAGTTTTAGCATTCTGTGCTATAGATGAATGCTGTTGTAAATGAAATATTAGCGGTAGTCGATTTGTGTTGATGCAATACGTGTTACTTTATTTGTGTATAAAACAGAATGATTTTTATTTTGAAGATTAAGGCTTGTCTGAGTCTCTGATATCTTCAAACTTGAAAATGTTTTGTGAATTAATTTGATTTTGATTAACTTTCATGCGAATATTGAATGTAACAAGAAAGTTTGAAGGTGTTTTGGATTGCTTATCCAAATTGCTTTGTTGATAACTGGACTGAGACAAGCACTTCTAAATAATCAGGCATGTTTATTAAAGGCGCATCCATAAATTCGCACAGACGCAAATTCTAGCCAAATTCTGCAAAAACCAGTCTGAAACAACTAAACCTGGTCTGAAACATCAAAAAATGGCCTAGAACCAGCCTAAACTATCCCTAAAACATATCTAAACCCCTAAAAGTGGACTGTGTATATTGTGCGCCTTGCATAAAAGTTTCTCCCTTTTTAGCGCCTTTTCTAGCTTTCTGAGTACCTAGCAATCAGGCCGAGAGTTGCCTATTTCAACAGACTTTAGAAAGTAATCCCAAACATCCCCCTAATATTCAGAAGTCAAGTATAAACATTTTTTGAGGGGGAGACCGGAGAGGCTAAGTTTTAATTTAGATGTTTTTTTTTTTTTTTTTAATCATAGGGTGTGGTATCTTTTATTTGTGAATGGTGTTGTAATTGTCTTTTTTGTGGATGTGTGATGAACTTGTTATCATCAAGACGTTTTTTTTCTTGTCTTTACTTTATCTGATTCTTTAAAGATCATAAGTTTCATTATTATCGTTGTTCAAAGTAATGTGTATTAGGGCTGTTCATAACCTGTTGAAAATTGAAACCGATTGAATTTCCTAACAGAACCTAATCGGACTATTCAATTTAAGATTTATATAGTTTGGTTCTTGGTTTACGGTTTGAGAAACTGGGTTTTAAGGTTCAGCTACTTGGAACATGCCGTGTGAACCGAACTATCAATTCCACCTTTATCATTATTTGTTTTTCATATTCGTAACATGAGGTTATATACAAAACAATGATTTTGAAAAAGAACCCGAACCGTTTTCGTGTGCCATTTCCAAATTATGTAGTTATTAGTTCGACTCAAAATTTTTGTCAAAACTAGCCGAATCAGACCGTAAACACCCTTTTGTATTGGATATGGTAAACTACAACAAAGTGGAAATTAGTAGAAAGCCCCTAATAGAAATCACCCTTTTGTTTGGCCTTTTGTACCTGAAAATTGGTTAACGTAAATATTACTCTTAGTGTGTGTGTGTGTGTGTGTGTGTGTATATATATATATATTTGTTTTGAAAGTTCAAGCCTTATTAGAGTCCAAACATAGCCTGTTACCCCTAATAGAAATCAAACTATAGTTCATTTTCTTTTTATGCAATATGCCTTGTAGAATATGTTTTTAATTATACCTGCATTTCAAAATGTATAAATTATATAACCTAAAAGTTTTAACTCTTTCCAACTGTTTGTCTTCATCAGGCACTAAAACGTAGGAGTTCTGTACTAGATGTTGATATTGGGCCACTTCGTAGGATTCGGCAGAAAGCCAATCCTTTGTCACAAAGAGAGAAGAACATCAGTCATACACCTAGACAAGACTCAAAGTTGCTTCAAAGAACACCAATTACAACAGTGGTTCAAAAGACTCGAGGCAGATCTGCATTGTACACCATGGCCCCGCCCCAAATATTCCAGAAGTCCTTCAACTTTTACCCAACAGGTTTGCTTGATCTGGTTTTCGCTATTGAACTAACTTCTCAATATTGCTGAAGTAGAATTTGTTTATGCTTACATAATGTTCAGGGAACCAAGTCAGATTATGGTCATGATGCTGCATTGACATCTTAGTATTTTTTTTAAAATTTTTTTTTTGTTTTGAAAGTTCAAGCCTTTTTAGAGTCCAAACATAGCCTGTTACCCCTAATAGAAATCAAACTATAGTTCATTTTCTTTTTATGCAATATGCATTTCAAAATGTATAAATTATAACCTAAAAGTTTTAACTCTTTCCAACTGTTTGTCTTCATCAGGCACTAAAACGTAGGAGTTCTGTACTAGATGATGATATTGGGCCACTTCGTAGGATTAGGCAGAAAGCCAATCTTTTAACTCCCGTTGGTACTTCAGGAGTAAGTAATCTTTTCATGTTTGTCTTTGTAATCATTTTTGTTCCATTTTTAAGAAAACAAGTCCCTATCATATTCTTCAACATTTATTGTTTCTACATACAATACATTGACTATATTGTTTTCAGGTGCTCAAGGAGGAGACTGCTGAGTTGGCAAAGTATCACATGGGATCTAGATATGCTTCTGTTCCAGCAAAATCCACTCAAGCAGCCAACAAGATATTGCAACAACTTGACGATACTTGGAAAAATAAAGCACCAATGGTTGAATTTACTGAATTGCCTTTAAAGGTTACAGAAGTGCCGCAAAAGAAACATGCTTTTCAGATGAGTGCCCCTGATGCTTACTTTGAGATAGATGATGACGAAGATGACAACGGGCATGTGTCGTTGCCATTGGAGGAAAATAATAAACCCGAGACCTCTGCTGTTGGCCTACTTGACAAGTGTCCAAAGACTGATCTTGGTGGTTCTGTTACAACAACACAGACAAGTGTCCCTGTCAGGTTAGAACATCCATTTATTTACCTATATCTTGTTAGTTGATTGCATTATTGCTGAAATTGAAGTTATTAGTTGTGTATGGTCCTCATCTTTATTGTGTTTGTGCAGTGCGTTCAATTCAGTTACAAAGAATGTTCATGTAACAGTTTCAGTGTCCAACAAGGATGAAAATGGAAATGATCAGAAGTCAACAAATATGTTTGGAAAATCATCCCCTGCTGCTGTTTCTGCAGCCACATCAACAGATGGTGTATTCTCTTTTGGCACTTCCAACAACAACTTAACTACCCTCAACACGACACCTTCTTCAAACCCTCCTTCGTTGGCTCCTTTTTCAGCTTCCGGCAGTACCAGCGCCATCACAACCGCTACTGCTACCACCACCCCTACTACCCCTGCTGTTATTTTCTCTACTTCTGTGTCACCTCGAGTTTTCAGTTTTGGGTCTGCTACTTCAACAGCACCAAGCACTTCAGTGGCAGAAACCGGAACTCCAGCTCCAGCTCACCTTTTGCTATCATAATTATTATCTAGTACCATATGTTCAAAATTATTATAAACATGTGTCCTGCATTAATATTGTTCATCATTCCTTTTATTGTTTATACGTGTATATATATATATTAATTGTTTTTTACTTTTCAAGTCCCATTTTCAACTTATATGGTTGTTTGATTATCAATTATGTACAGAAAAAATCATCTAAATGATTGAATTTGCAATTGTATGCTATACTCAACGGCACCTGGTAAATCTCAATTTGGAAAATCGAGTGGTCTGGTTTGGCTTTCGTTGCAATTGTTTCATTAAAATCATAATGAAACAAATTTAAATAAATTATGCCAAACGCCAGTCGCTATGTAGCATGAAGCAAGTAAATGATATGAATCCTCCTCTTTGTTGGCTTGTCGCCGCATAAGCTACACACATTTGACCCGTTTGAGATGTTCTGCTTCTGGATCTGCAGTAGAGCGCATTCTTTTACCATTTATTCACCTAATATATTGGCGTTTGACACGCTTCAGCCTAATGACATTGTGTCCTTTCAACCTCTATTCGATCCCAAGACATGAGCCTCTCAAAAAAATTGTTTTCGTTCATCCCCTTGTCATTGTACGTGAAATCGTTTCAAACTCCGAGCATATCTCAAAAAAATTGTTTTTGTCATTTTAATTCCTTATTGAGCCAACAAGACCAGTATCATAAAACATAATCCTTAATACTCGGCCTCCCTTTACAATGATTTGTCTTCTGCATTGACATATCCGAGTTGTACTCATCGCGCACTCCATTTAATGGCCTGATTATGCCATTGATTCTCTAGTAAGGCTGCATTAAGCCCCACCAAGATACATATGAGTTGGCCGCAAAATTAACCCCAAGATAAAAGAACACGACACTAAATGTAAACGCGAAAGGAAAATGTAAACCGGGTTAGTTAGCGCCAAACACTTTTGTGACCACGCATCCCAATTTAAACTCACACCAAACGCACACTAGGCGCTAACATCGCCCACCCCTGACCCCCTCCCCCACCCGGTGCACACATAAACCGAACACACGCACACCAACAGTAGTAGTTTTTATACACCCTGCCCGGCTGCCCCCACCCAATCGACTTAGTGGATTAACTAGTAAGTTGTGAATAGTATCAAACCCCCAAGAAAAGAAGAAAACACATGAAATGAAACTACACGAAACGACTATGCAACGCCAGGACAGTCCTACCCAATTAACCTGACCAGTTTGGTTTGTCGTTTTTCAAACTGGTATTCGACGGTTTGACATTGAATGGCATTGAATTTTTAGTAAACATTAGTCCTTCCTACTTGCAAGGATAAAGAGAGTCGCATAACAAGGGTTGATTCTTGATTAGATAAGAGATTGTAGAACTTGAAAACTAGCAATTTGCAAATAAACAATACAAAGAGAATGGTAATGGGAATGGGAAAGAAATTAAGAGAGGCTCAAAACCAACACATTTATATCACTTTATTAGCCAACAAAAATTATCAGAACCAACATCTACATCTCTAGCTACATAAACAATACATCTAGCAAGAATCTGTACACCTAAAAAAATATACCAACCATACAGACATTATGATCAACCACCTCTCTAACAACCCCCCCCCCCCCCCCCCCCCTTCCCCTCCCCCTAACCCGTCACCTATACATTTTTAAAACACGGTAACAAATAGATAACCGCTTGAGAGTTGAGAAGAACCTCTAAACTGCACATCCCGGACGTCAGCACCTCACTATACTACTATAACCTAAAGAACCCGTGAGTCAGTTCGTCATTCGGGTTAAAAGTAGCTATCATAAATAGATAACCGGTCAAAAGCATCATAATTAGCTCTCAAACCAATAAACTGGCTCTCGAGTTGAGCACAACTAGAATCAGGCCACTTACACGTACCATCTCGGGTCCGTTGCGCCTGCGGACACAGGTTTTCACAAACTCTAAGAATCGGGTTCTCAGAAACATCTTCGTCATCAGGGGTTAAGGTAACGGATACGGACATATCCATTTTTTCGTCATATGAATCTGGACTGTCTCTGGTTGAACGGGACGAAGTTAGTCTTTCAGGTAGGTTAACTAGATTGCTTTCAATGTTGATTGTACATTCATCATTTTCCGACACGTGTATTTTACACCCAAGAGATTGTACTGCTCTTTTTATGATATCGTTTTCCCTGTTGGCTTTTTCTTGCCAGATTCATGGCTGAGCTGCTGATCTGTTTCTCATTGCGTATCTCGGCTTTTATGGCTTCCATTGTGGCAATCGTTTCTCGAGCTTTACTCTCAGCAACATCCTTTGCCTGTTTATATCACCAAAAACAAACTCCATCAAAAGTGAATTATATCAATTGGCAATATTAAAGAAGAGAGTAGCAACAGGAACTAGAAGGGGTATATATGTCAATTGTCAAGTACCCTTTGAAGTTCGGAGATTTTCTCCACCAGATTCCTACATTGAGCTTCAACCTCCCCGGCTTGAGCTTCTGAAGGACATGACCACCTCAGATGAAACTGGGGCCATAACGTTGGGGCTAAAGCGGCAGCTGGCGGCAATAAAGGACCCACATATTTAGATGGATCATAGAAGAGGTTGTAGTGAGCATGAGAACTCCCCCCAGAAGCACGCATATCATCTAAATACATCCACAAGCATCCACACGAGTCAAACACACCATATTGTTGTCTTTCCTTCTCACTGAAATTTAACATACACAAACCGTTAGATGCCAGTTGGTCGGTGGGGTACCGATTAGTGATTAATCAGAATTAACCGGATATGAATTATCATGTGTAATTTTTCAAACTTATATATGTATGTATATACACACATCGATATGAATATAGTATTTCAAAGTTCACAAAAATACTTCAAAGTTCACATATTATAGCTCAAACATAAACAATTAAACGTAAATTCAAACATTAACATATTAGTTCAAATACTTCAAAAAAAAAAAAAAAAGAAGAATAAAAACATGAAATCGATTTGGGCCGTTTGGTACCGATCATTGGGTCCGACTAGTGAAATATAATCGGTGAACCACTGATTTCCGATTAATCAGAGACTAATCCAGATTTTTACAACATTGTCCGTTTGATCTGTTCAGATAAAGCATGCTACACCGGTGTGTTCAGGTGACACAAGTCTGGGTTAAGGTTCAACCTTTTGACAGAATAAAAGGTTGGGTTAGACGAACCTGACAGTCCAAATCTAACAAGAAGTGGCAGAATGGGCTGGCCACTAGTTGGCTAAAGGACAAAAACATGTAAATTTTTAGTATGGATTGATTGGGTTGATCTAGTTTTGTTATAAGCAGTTAGGGTACCAAATATAATTACAAAATCATATTACTTCACTAACACTAAAAAAATTCAATCAAAAGACTTAAGGTTCAAGTCGTCAAATATAAACATCAGGTGACTAACAACCCATTTGACAAGTTAGGCTAGTTTGATCCGGTTCCTTTATTGGCTATTTTTTTTTTATTTTGCCCATTTGAGACAAAAACATAACCCAAATCGACCTATTCATAAGGAAATGCGTTGAAATTGCCACATCTAGTTTATAAACTCAGTGTTATACTTGCCTATTGCACAAGAAGTTCCCAAAACGATAAGAAAGTGTGCAATCCAGAAAATCAACTAAATAAGCCTGCAAAAAACAATAATGATTACTGTTTTGACAAAAGAAGTCAATAAATCTGTCAGAGAATACAGTCGGTCGATGAAAGATACATACCGATGAGAACTCGAATGCAAAAGGGTACATTCGCAATAACTGAGAGACACAATCAACCCACTGACAAATAAAACATAGAAGAACTGGTTAATGATTCAAATATTCAATTACTTTAATATAAAGAAGTTGTAAGATTGCTCTACATTTTTAATAAACCAGATAGAATATAGGCATATTGAAAAGGCCCACCTGAAGAAATATTGGAGAATAATTGTTTGAAGTATGTGTCTGATTAGACATTGGAGACTGAGATGGGAATGAGCCAGGTGTCTGGCGCATAGGTGATGACGGAAAATTTGTGCTTGAAGACTGCCTAGGTAATTCTAAACCACTCCCCGTTAAGCTTGCCATTCCAGCTCGGTCTGAAAAGAGATGTCCAAATGCAAGCCAATCTTTTTCCACAAGTGCCTACATTAAAAAGGGATTAAAAATACCTTTTTTACTTAGGTGACAAGAGATGTTTACATATTCTACGTCTCGAATGAAACAACAACAAACAACAACAAACAACAACAACCTTACCCAGTAAATCCCACACTTAGCAAAGCTAAGAGTAGGGTCTGGGGAGGGTGAGATGTAGGCAAACCTTACCCTTATCCTTACGGATAAAGAGGCTGCTTCCAAAGAGACCCCCGGCTCGTACGTCTCGAATGAAAACATACCTGAAATCCCTTGATGGTGCGGTAATATGGATCAAGTAACAAACTTGCAAGAGCAACTAGCTGGCTTGTTCTGTCCCATCCATCACTGTACAAAAAAAAATAAAAAAAAAAATAAAAAAAAAATACATATTCATAAAAAATATCATACGTTTGTTACTCTTAAAAAGACTAATAAATCCCATACACAAAGTGGTGAAGTAATAAAATAGAATAATAACTTTTAAGTCATGAGTCTGAAACTGTCACAGATGCTGACGTGTACCTGCAATGAACAAGCACGGATGCTGACTCGATGGCAACACGAGCGGCAATCCAAGCGGAGCCCGCCAGGACATTCTGAATGTGTATTAACCAACCACTGTCACCAAGGGTTGATACAGATGCAGACATACTGCTGAGATTACCTCCACCCCATGTCGATCCACCATGTCTCTGTTGTGAAAAAACTTGGATTGCATAAGATATCTTATTAAGAAATTCTTAAGGTCGGGATGTTGGAGATTGAGATTATACCAAGAACGATGACATTCCATCTGATGATTTAGTTCCATGTGTATCCAAGTAGTCTCTGAGACGAACAAGACTCTCCCTCATGGCATGGATATTATCTATCCCAAAGAAAACGATCTACACAAATGAACACATGGTCAGCTTTAAAACAGATAGACAAAGATGACAAACCTAACATATTATTTAGGTCAAACCTTTGACAGACCTCAGACTGGAAATAGTTGGAAGATGACTCTGAACCACCTCCCATTGCCCCATTTGCTAAAGCATTTTTTCGGGGTCTGGCATCAGCTATATATAACTTCCTAGAAAAAATAATAAGAGAAAAATGTTTTACAATAAATGATCAACTTCAAACAACAAACTGCGAAATAATGAGAAATATTGGATAAACTGCAAATGTAATTTACCTGCGTCCTCTCTTTCCATCAGGAAGTTCAGTACAGAGAGCACCAACCAGATTCTCATCAGCATTGCTGCAATAAAACTAATGTAAGACAAATTTTCACATATCTTACATCTCACGCATTCAAGGTTAATGTGGTAAATTTACCCTTACCTTCTCATATTCATCATAAGACCAACCAATGGCTGGGAGGATCGTGCGAGAACAGCTCCAGTGCCTGCATATCGTTGAAACAAATAAATGCATTAAAGTAAAAAAAAAAATCAGATGCCAGCATAACGTCAAAAGATGGCTACTTTCAAAAATTTAAACTAAATCCAGAACTTACGTCCATCACACCATGATATTACAGGCAATCTACACCGTGCACGAAATTTACAAGCTTGCAGCACATCCTCGTCTCTGAAAATCAACAAATGAATGCATGATTGGATGCCAAGTTGAAATCATTAAAAGCTTTTATTCATTTATATATTTTCATTGGAGGGGAGGTAAGTATATCATATTATCATGTCTCACCTAATAGATTTTGGTAATAACAGAGAAAATGGGTATGTTGGACACATTTCATAAGTTGCATTAACATCACTAATCCTCCACCAGTTATTAGACAATGTGAAGGAACCATCTTCAATGGTGCTTAATGATGAATGATGTGATTCCACACCCAAAAGCCGTAAGTATTCATTCACTAATCGCACTCTAGGGCTAGTATTGCTGAATCTTGATGGGCCAGAAGAAAAGGCATACAGATCCCAGAGCCTTGTGGGCCTTGCATACCTCAGTAATGCTTCAAAGACGGCACGTCTCTGCAAAAATCATAAATTTATTGAAGTCTTGTTGAGATTAATTAGTTTCAAAATAAAACTGAATATAATGAGTTGTTAAGCAGCTGCAAATTTGAGTTAAGTAACTTTAAACTGTCATTACATGTATTAGATGGCAAACCTAATTATCAAAAAGAAAATTGTTGACCAAGTTCCTTGTATAATGGGCATAGACTACCACAGCAAATAAAATTAAACTGTTAAAGAAGCCAGTCGTTTTAGGTCAACTGATTATTAAGACAGTGGCTACCAGTTGATCTTCTACAGTTTGTAGACACACAAGTAACCCTATGTTTTGAAAAGTGAACTTTAAATACTATAAGTAAGACCGTAATCAACATAATTTACCTGTTTACTTCGTGGACGAAAAGAAAATATAATAATCCTCATATCCTTTCCTGCAAAACAGAAGGCATGAACATGCAGATTTCTTAGCTCACATGCACTAAGCAGAAAATTAAGACCTTAGCCCTAAATAACCAACCTAACTATAGACGAGCTACCGTAAGGTAGCTACACTTGAAGGGTGTTCACACTAGAAAATAAAATAGAACATAAAAAGAGACTCAAAACAGCACAGACAGCTAGACCAAAAATCACTGTTGCAAAAATCGGCCTAGGTGGTGAAGAAAATTGGAATTAGGCCCTAGTCGGAGATCTAAGTGTTTTGGCCATTAGGCGGTCCTAGGCAGGCCTAGGCGGTGATTTTTTTATTAAATTTCTAAGTATTTTTTTAGTATTATGTGTATATATCTAAGTATTTGTAAGTATTATGTGTATATATGTTAACATATTTTCAAAAAACACCTAAATTTGTGTGTATATATATATAAAATACGTATCAAATACCAAAACGCCTAATTCCGCCTAATTTTCGCCTAGTCCCGACTAGTCCCTAAGCTGGACCTCACCGCCCGCCTAGCGCCTTTTGCAACCTTGCCAAAAATTAAATGCACATGAATGGATGTGTCATACTAGATTCGATTAACTATTAAGTCCACTCTAAGAGCTTGAACTTTTAACTTCTCACCTTTAGTTATACAACATCAATACCATTTTCACATATTATTTACAGGATAGACATGTAAAACCAGTAGGCCTCGAGAAGACACTGAGTTTCGAAATCAGGTGAAGTTGGACATTGTATTGACAAATGACAAAATACCACATTACAAGAAGAAGCATTCTAACGTACCGATAACCTGAAGAAGCCGTCGTGTGGGAGTCTTGTCAGATTGCCTAGGTCCAGACTGCTGCTTTATTACCTATATATATCCTCATAACATATTGAAAATAAAAATCAGCATAACATGAACACAAAAAGCTTGTGTGGTTGAGTATGTCAAAAGGATCTAGTGGTAATTGACCCTTTAACATTATGGCAAAAGTTTTCTTATTGCTTAGAATGGATACATAATCAGGCTGGAAGCAGCACTAGTGTATCAGCGAGTTAACAATCGACACTTTCAAATGAAAACACAACTTCTACATCTTGTAGTTTACAGCGATTGCAAGGAGACACGAATATGGTTAAAACAGAGATTTGAAACAGATAAGCATGATGCTGTCTGATTCTTGGGAATGGACAGATGGGAATCCAATGTTGGTAAAATTCTTAATTTCATTTTAGCACTTCTCTTGAATCCCTACAAATTATATGCGAACAACATAACATCATATAGAAAAGGCATTGTCAAGAGACAAGAGGTTCTAGGAGGAATGACTTCAAACAAGGTAAACTGATTTTTTTTACTTGTATTTAAATAAATTCATATTCTTTGATAAAGATAATATATATTACTATCTCCGTCTTAAAGAATTACACTTGTTTTAGGTTGCCCAAAGAAAATGCAATATCTACCTTTTAGTAAGATTCCAATACATAGGTAGGTAGTAGGTACCTATTGAACCATTATCAATTAATAAAAGATATTAGTGGGATTGGCTGTGATACACATGCTTTGACCAAATCATCTTATCCAGGGGATTTTAGGTATTTTATCAGAAGTCAACATTATTAAGCATCACGTAGACAAGGAGCTCCATTGCCTCTTCCCTTTAACACCATGCAAAAGAAAAAGAAAAAAAAAAAGATTTGATTGGTTCCAAACCACATGGCCCCACCACATGCTCCATTGTCCCTCGTGAATTGCTTCGCGAATGGTACAATGGTGCCGGCGCATGGGGAATGGTTGGGGGCGCCATTGGGTGTTATTTGGCTGAGGTGGAGGGGGGCGCTAGCCCATACCTCCCAGCCTTATTAATTATTATTTAATGAACTTCTTGTCATACCTACTACATATCACTTAGAGAAAACTTTATAAAGGTTATTTTTTCGAATCATCCAAGTCCACGTATCATTTTACACCCTTGCGTCAAGCCGTCAACTATCAGTTATATTGAATCTTCCAATTCACTCTAGTCCTCCAAAACTCTCTTTTTTAAGCTTTTTGTGTCACCCTATATGTGTGGTCAATTGGTCATGTGTGTGTAATGTATACTAATATGTATTGAAGGTTTAACATAAGCCAAGGCTTTTGACTTTTGTAGCTAAATGATTGTGAATCTACAGTTCCTTATTACATACCATGTTCTGAAAAGAGTTCTTGAAATGTTACCTGGTCCCAGTGTTTTAAGAAAAGGAAAGGCAGGCATCTGAGTGAAGGTAGGCCGTAGGTGGCACCTTA
Organism: Ambrosia x helenae; assembly: GCA_030844895.1. Lineage (NCBI taxonomy): Eukaryota > Viridiplantae > Streptophyta > Magnoliopsida > Asterales > Asteraceae > Ambrosia > Ambrosia x helenae. The sequence continues at coordinate 92,956,668 of CM061225.1, forward strand.
CCATCTCAATTCTAGACTAAGCACCCCATTAAATGTCTAGAGAAATTAGTCGGTGATTAAACAGGAATTTAACTTATTAAACAGCATTAAGCTAATAGTACTGCAGCATTTAAAGTGACTTTCCAACCCCTAATTTACATGATTCCTAACAATAATCCCTACTTGTTGCGTCTAGCTCCATCGATCTGAACATTTTAGATTGGTATGCTTGGAATTAAGTAACATATAAGACATCAAGATTGGACCAGCCTTACCAATATTTCTGTTGCGTCCTTGGTTGTTACCATCATGTATTTAGTCAATTTTAATCCAAACCACCCTTATTGGTAATACCTTTTAGTCCTTAGCTTTGCATGGTTCCTTTTATGCCTCTCTGATGCTTTTGTCACATAAATAATAGATGTACAACTGTGTTCCTAACTTCCTATTTGAGATCGACTGAGTATTAAATTGAGGATTCTATTAGCGTTTTAACCTTCTCGGCTGTAAATTTGAGCAGGGCTTTACGCACAGAACAAAGGTTTTACACACAGAACGAACACTGTTCAAATATGACCTACCTCTTTCAAATATATTTTGTACTTTCACTTGATCTCATTTCCTATTTTGAGTTTTCCCATTTTACCTATCCCTTCAAAGATATCATTTTTCAGAGTTTAGCAAACTTCTCTTTACAGAAGTAGCAGGACCTTTCGATGCTACTAAGCCCTAAGTCCTAAACAATAACTCAATGCCACAATAGCAATAGATTATTAAAAGTATAAATGGTACAAAACCACAGAGCTGTAATGTCATTCCAAATCAACATGAACATGACGCATAACTTACAATCTTGTTGAATCTTTCAATGGTGGCCAATGGTATAGTTCCCAGTGCGATAATATCCCTTGATCCTTCACTCTGGAAAATGCGCACGGTTCACATAAACAAATATCATATGATGTTTTATAGGACACAATACAGACGCCATGCTACTCGATATAAGTAGACAATGCATGCATGAGACTAAATGACAACAACAATGAGTAAATAACCCAAATACAGTTAAAAACTAGCTTTCAAATGGTATAATATTGTCAAATGCTTATGCCATACGCACAAATCAAAAGTATTCGTTCTGTATGCACTATTAGCAAGATATGAGCTTTTTTGGTCCATCACATACATGTATAGTTCTGTATAAATTTAGACTGCTTCATGGAATTTCAGGACCAATATAAACAGAAACAGACCAATAGGGCATAAACTGTTCATGTCAATCCAATCTATCGCCAAATCCTTGGAGCACATTTTAAACGGGCACATTCGTATAGCATATGCAAATGAACCAAAAACGTCAGTAAATAAAAAACTTACCAAAAAAAGAAGACGAAAATTGGTCACGTACAAGGTACCTGCTTCATCAGTATTTACAAGAACACCATACCCCTAAAATCAAAGTAAGAAAAGTCAGAAAACACAATTTCATATCAAACCCAGTGTTGATAAAATTTCAAAAGCGTAGAAAAACACAAGAAGATAAAAAAGGAAGTAAGAAAATGTTGTAAAAATAAAATTAACACCAAAACTAACATAAAATTTAACTTCAAATATGATGTTTGACAGAAGACGCGGAAAACAACTTTTATTACGAATTTATAATCATAGATAATTAGATGTCAGCAGGTCCTGCATATTGCATTATTGCACATCATAAACTCTTCAAAACTGCTCACTACATAATAAGGTTGTCGCATGTGATTAATGGCATATCCTATGTGATAATAAGTGATATTACACGACATGTTAAAGCGAAGAATTGAAGAAAGGGATAATTAGACGGTTAGGCTTTAACTATCCTTCATCTGCTACTCTATTAATATTATCAATTTGTTACTGTCTAAGATGATACATATGGTTTAAACTGATAAAAGCATACATAACATTTTATAGTGTAGTCATCAAACACACCACTATTTGTTTAATGTTTAAATGCTAACAGAGTTACTATTCAACTTATATTGTATATAAAATTTTAATTAATTAATTACCTCAGCGATAACCTCTTCAGCTTCGTACAAAAAATCAGATAATCCATGAGGAACAACAGGCTGCTGTCAATTCAACAAAACACAAAATTAAAAACACATTTGTAAATAGAGTAATTAAAAAAAAAGGCTAGGGTTAGAGGGAAGAAGAAGAAGAGGAATGATTAATAATAATAATATTATTATTACATGGATGTTGGTCCAGTCAAGGGCGTCCCAAGTAGCGGTGGGTTCAATAATATTAATAATATTGTTGGAGGAGTCGGGGAGTGGAGTGGTGTCCGAGTCACGTAGGGAAGTTGTGCGTCGGTTTCTTCGCATCGCCATATTAATATAACTATAATATAATGATGATTGATGAACGTCAAACCTCTCCTGGTGGTGGTGTTGATGGTGGTGGGGATGAGAGGAGAGAGAAAAACGAGGGATTTTGATTTTCCTACGAGTTTGTGCTTCTCATCTTCTTTTTATGAAATTAAATTGTTTTCATAAATTAAAAATAAAATAAAATTAAATAATCCAAACTTTGTTTTGTTATTTTCTTAAGAGTTAAATGTCAATTTCGTCCCTAAGGTTTAGGTCAATTTGCCACTCCAGTACAAAAGTTTTTTTTTTTGCAATTTCTTCCCTTAGGTTTGGATTTTTTTTGCCAAATTCGTCTTTTTCACTAACCCAGTTAAAAAAGCTCGTTAATGTCAAGAGTAGTATTGTCTTTTTACCTCAGGGACGAATTTGGCATTTAAAATTCAACCTTACCTCAGGGACGAATTTGGCATAATGGTAAGGATTTAAACCCTGATAAGGTTGAATTTTAAATGCCAAATTCGTCCCTGAGGTAAAAAAACAACACTACCCTGACATTAACGAGCTTTTTTAACTGGGTTAGTGAAAAGGACGAATTTGGCAAAAAAATCCAAACCTCAAGGAAGGAATTGCAAAAAAAAAAAAAAAACTTTTGTACTGGAGTGGCAAACTGGCCCAAACCTCAAAACGAAATTGGCATTTAACTCTTTTTTAAAGACTAATTTCTTACATCTTTTTCTTTACATTTTTTTTTACATCTATATTGTTAAACTGCCAACCTCACCCAGGAGATATTAAGCTATAACCTAAGTGGCATTTAATATGCCTAATCTAAACTAGAAAATTGGAATTTAATAGGCCTAACTTGTCTTTGTTTTTATTTCACTAGACCAAAATTAACTGGGGTTAACCCAGTTAGTTTTCTACCTATGTGGCATGCCACGTTGGCAGATGACGTGTAAAAAATGTTCTGGTTGGCAAAAAAATCAGACAGAAAACTAACTAAGTTAACCTCAGTTAGTTTTAGTCCAGTGAAATAAAAACCAAGACAAATTAGTCCTATTAAATTCCAATTTTCTAATTTGGATTAGGCATATTAAATGACACTTAGGTTATAGCCTAGTGGTAGAGATGTGAGCACCGACGTGACTCTCAAGTAACTAGTCATGCCAGGCTGTTGTGGCTGGGGTGAGCACCGGTGCGATCACAACTTACAAATCCAACATAAATTCCTTTCTTTGCGTCATGAGCCTGCTCAAGTTGGCTCGTTCGCATCGGATTAGCGTGAGGCTGTTGTGGCTGGGGTGAGTGTGAAGCTGTTGTGGCTGCTCGCACCCGGTTAGTCAGGTGTCCACAACACACAATCAAAGTGTCAGTGATGTAGAATTTTTTTATTTTTTATTTTTTAATTTTATGGATCAATTCATTTATGGCTTAACGGGCTGATATTGAACATTAGTTATATGGTAAAAGTAGTTTGGTTTCTATGGGCTTAATGGGCTAATGTTGAACAAGGACATAAATGCAAACCGGACTCAAACGATTATTTGGGCTTAACGTGTACAATTGAAAACATATAAACGCCCTAAAGTTTAACATACTACTAGTGGGTTGGCCCGCGCGATGCGGCGGGTACACAACCTCTAATATAACGCTACTATATGCAATCTAAAAGACACGTTAGACTATAAGAAGTGGAGGAGGGAAGAGGGGCGAGATGCGCCATGTAGCACTTGTGGGGCCCGTGTTTGAAAGGTGAAAACATGGCAAAAAAGCAAAACTGAACCCATAATAAGTTGACAACAAATAAAAAACTGAACAAACTGGAAAAGAAAAAAAAGCAAAAAAGCAAAACTGAACCACTAATAACTAAACTCTCTGAACACACTGATCAAAATTAAAAATCAACAAAGTGAGCCATGAACCATTAATTAACCGATTAAACTTTCAATAGAAGAAAATCATAAATAAAGGAATGTGCATGAACGCATGTTGATACATAACATGATGAACTTACGGATTTTAACCAAATCCAGCATCATTATAGTGTGTGATTGAAATTCATAGATTTGGAGGATTCTTGATTTATGTTTGTTTGCGCGATGCTGGGGGGGGGGTTAACTTGTTGTAAAAAAGTCCATTATGGATGAAATTTAGAGTGTCAAATTTTGCACATATCATCATATAATTGGTTCTTGTATATGAGATAGTCTTTCCTTCCTTCCCTTGTAGCCTGCAACTTTTTTAGTAGCAGCTTCTTGACTTGCTCTCTTTTTCTATATTTAAGATAATAAACTATTTTAAATATTGTATGCAATCATTAATAATAGGATTAAATAATTGTATCACCAAAAATTTCAACTGCACTACTTGTAATATGGCCATTCGAAAACATGCTAAAATGCAAACCAGTTGATTACTCATTATCATTTTCATGTTTTTTACATCAAAGTTCTTAACAAAACAGGAAACATAACTATGTATACATAAAAATATACTCACCTCCTACAGAGAATGATGACGGAATATCCAGATTTCAAAAGTATCTGCACATCATAAAAGAAAATCCATGTTATCTTATGTATAGAATTCATGAAATGGAATAGAATTTGTTATGAATGATTAATATAAATAAAACACAATCAATGAATAATTGATTAGGAGAGCTTTTCATATGGCCTAAGAGGAAAGGTGAAGGGAGTTAGGGGTACAATAGGAATGATATTTTAGTTTTTAACTAAAAACAAAAGATAAAATTACTCTACTAACCCTCTAAGTGTCTTAATTGTCCCCAATATGCCTATAATACCCTTATGAAATAAGCTTTATTCTCTTATACTTGTTGCTTTAAAAATTGTACCCATGTCAAAATTCCAATATGGTACATCACTCCTCCTTTATAATGTATTATAGATTATTGAAATAATTTACCTATGTTTGTAAAAATAAAAAGATGAAATTTTCGGTGAAAATTAAAAGGATGAAATTATTACGGTGAGAGTGAACATGGTGCTTCTACACATTTAACTTACATTCATTGCCTTCACTCTTCAGATGATCAAGAATTCGAATTCGAATTTAATTCAATTCGAGTTCAGTAAATCGAATACGAATTTAAGATTTTAAATTCGATTCGATTCAAAATTCGAATAAAAATAATACACATTTATTGTATATATCTATACTACATTATAAAGGAGGAGACATGGGCAAATATGTCTAAATTGTTCAATGTTAAGTTGGCATAACAATGGTTTCTTTACAAATTTCTAAATTTTACCACTTTTCCTCCCTAAATGCCCCTAGAAGATAACTAACTTTTATATGAAAATGGAACTCACCTAAACTAAATAACACACGGGATAGCAATATTTTTTAATAAATTTCATATAATGGAGATGAAATATAATGATTTATGTTACCGCAATGAATAATCTTATCTCAGCTAAACTTGTATGAATTTTAAAACTTTGTCATAATAATACTTATATTATAAACTCTTTTCTTATATATGTGTCTACCCAACGACAAAGTGGACGGGATGGTTTGACTCACTGGCTACATTGGGCAATTTTTTAGCTGCTGGGTCAAGTTGGGCAAGTCTATTACAAACTTACAAATCACAACTTTTAATTTCTAAATGAACGACTAAATGAACGATGACCTTCATATGATAGTTTATACAATATCATATTATTACTACATGCTTTTGTCATGTAAATGAACTTTATCATTTAGCAAGGTGTCTTTAATGACACGGTTATGTAGATATGCAATGACTGGACAACTTACACAAGAGTGATGTTTATGTTCATATTGGTCTGTTACAGTAGCATACCTTTGGTTTATTAAGATTTGTTCAATAATGAGTACATGGTTTTTATGGTGAACTGCAATCAGTTGTAAGTGGCGGTGCACATTTCTTTTTTTTTCTTTCTACGAATACTTGTTAAAACATAATGTGCACATTTCTATTCTTTTTGCGTAACTTGCGGCAAAAAACCTAAGTATCATAATGTTGTATTGCAACCCATTTTTGGATCCCGCTGCAACGCGCGGGTAAACCCACTAGTATATATGGTAGGGTTCCGGTAGAAAAATTGGTTTGTGTGAGAAGTGTGAGAAGGGTTAAAAATTGATATGTTTGCATCATTTTTTGGATGTATTCACGATGTTTTGGATTGTTTTGCTTAAAAAACACCAAATGTCACACCACGACAAAGGCGGAAACACGTGGCGCGACGGTTCAAAAGCATAAAGTCAAGGTTATGGCTAAACACAAGTAATTTAAGAAAATGGGTCATTTATTATGACGTCGAATCAGTTTTAAGCATTACACAAAAGATAATTGTTTTTGAATTAAACTTAGAGGTTTCTCAAATATATCCCAAATGCCTTGGGAAATAAAGGTGAAACCCCACAAAAGCCTGACGTCGCATGGAGATTCCCCGACCCTGCCTGCTTGACCTTTCATCTTCTAATTACCTGAAAGATATGTTTAAAAAGTTTCGTCAATATAAATATATTGGTGAGTTCACAGGTTTTCAGTTTCTAAAACTTGAATACTTGGGAATACCATGTTATGACAATATATAGGAGTTGCAAATTCCTATAAATCTACTTGAGACTATAATCAAACCAAGACATATAATAATTGTGCCCCGCTCCAAGTCGTTACTCGGTTTCCCACGACTTAAGTTCAGAATATTTGCACCCCAGGCATAACCTAATGCATAATCGACGCTATCGATTAGGGGTGGGCCTTGTCAGGCACCAATAGTACTATTCGAATATTCCTCCGGTTTCAATTCCCTGAACAAATGATTATAGAGGCGAGGACTCAACCCCGAGTGGCGGTCACACCTCAAGTATTAAATCCGTCAAACACTATCCCTAACATATCTTTCCCCCGGAAAACGTAAAAATAGTTTAAAATGGGGCCGTGAAACTCACCTGTAACTGCGTCTGGCTCAATAAGGTGAATAGCAAAGGGTGGTCCTGCACCTACAACGTCCTAAACGTATAAGTCACTATTCCTATAGTGCATGTGCCTTGGCAAGTTGTACACCCAACTCCCGACCACAAGTTGTTCCAAATCCCGTTTAATTATGCGTGTATCCTAGGTTTCGTTGGCGTTACATTACCCTTTGTGTTACAAGTTATATATTACTCTTGTTAATATTTCCATAACTTGTGTCTTATTATCATCGACTCGACTTCACTTAACATATAATTATTTTCCCATTTAAATAATTATACTTAAGATCGCATCGTTCGATATAATATATATTTCAATCCTCGACCCGACTCACTTTGCCACACATTTGTTTTCCCATTTAAACAAATATGCTAAGATTTTGTCGTTCGATCGTATATTCTTAACGTCCGATTCAACTCACCACACCGTATATTTATTTTCCCATTCAAATAAATATACTAGGATTTCGTTGATACGACATACACATATATATATCCTTGTCTTCTCGTCGCGGCTTTCCTTCCCGCATATCTACTTTCCCATTTAAGTAGATGTACTAGAATTCTGCCGAGACGAGCGTACAAATATACATATAAATGTGTAATTTTTCTTGTTAAGCATATACGTTTGTTTTAACGTCTTATTCGTTTGTGTCATGTGTTTCTCCCACGAATTAATCCTCCAACACTTAGGAAAGTGTTTATTTATTTTCACCCAAAGTATATATATATTTTACCTCTTAAAATATATATTTTTCTTATCTTGCCGCAATGGCATTTTTCTCATATTTTGCCCGGTTATGGTTCGTTAACGCGTTTTAGTTCGATATCTTAACTCGATTAGTTAATTTTTCCAAGTTTTTCCCAACATGTATTTTATAGAAATATTTAACCATATTTCTTCCTATTTTCACATGTTACTTGGATGGTTAAAATACTTATGTATTTTTAACCCAACTTGTCAACTTAACTACAAAAATGTTTCCAACACTTTTATATTCCCATTTATATAAAAGTATTCATTTTTGTATAAGTTTCCCAAGTTTGTTTAATATTTTTATAAAATCTCTATTTTATAAAAATCCTTATGTTAAAACCCTTTATATTTTTATAACTTTCAAAAATACACTTTTATACCAAATACCCAAGTATTTCTACTAGTATTTACAAAAATCATCCTTAGACTTTAATACTTACATTTTTGACACCAAACTTTCCATACTTGTATTTTTGGACTAATAGTTTCTAAAATATCCATTTTAGTCCCTTAACTTTCAAAGTTACAACTTTAGTCCCTTAACTTACAAAAGTTGCATTTTTCCACTCTAACTTCCAAAGTTAGCATTTTTCACTTAAAATAGTTAACTTTGAAGATTCAACTTTTTATTGGTAAGTTATTTTTGTATCAAAACACTTATGTTAGTCTTATATTCCATATGAAAGACTAATTATATGTGTGTTTTATGTATTTGTCCATTTCTTCAAAATATCATTCATCCAAGTGAGTTAACTTTAATTTTCCATCTTATTCATTTATGAACTTCTAACATGTTTTACCACATATTATAACTTAAATGATCATAATAAGATGAATTAAAGTTAGTTTTAACATATTCAAGTTCATCTCAAAATATTAACCAAAACATCATCCTACTTAGTCTTATATGTAAACTTCATATATTTTTAAGACTAATATATCATCATCATCAAATCCATGGTTTATTTCTATATCTTTAACCTTTCATTTTACACATGAAAACCTATTAAAGATTATGTTCAAAACCATTTTTAAACCCTTCATGTACAACTTGCTACTAGGAACACATACATGAAAAATAACAATCAAAAACAAGATTAAGAAGCTTACTACTAGCACAAGGCTAGGGAAGACAAAAACCTTGGATTTGAGAGGGATTTAGTGTGTTCTTCCTAGTGGTTTAGCTCCAAGCTCTTGAAACACACAAAAGGGGTTTGGATGATGGATGCTTTTAAGTGATTTGGAGTTGTAAAAACTTGAAAGAACAATGTGTATGTGTGCATGTAACCCACGGCTCTAAGAAGGAAAAAGAAGAAGAGTTTTGCTTTGTTCCTTCTAATGGTTAACACATGTATATATAACCTTATCACTTGTAATCTTCCTTGGATTTTATGATCATTACTAAGATATGAGAGATATGTATTGTACTTAAAGTTGATCTTGGATGGGTGTGGGAGAGGGGTGATGGCCGTGAGTTTTTGAGAGGACAAGAGGGGTGGAGTATAAATCTTGGTTAATTGATTGTAATCTTTCCAAATCTTACACTTGATTTTATACAAGACTCCTCCTTGCATGCACACACTTAGGGCATGATTAGCTAGCTTTGTCTTGGCCTTTTCTTGGCCTCTTGGCCGAAATATCTTCAAGGGGGGACAAGAATAGGTTGCTTTTGTACTAGATGTTTACTCATGCTTTTCCTTACACATTTTGTCTCATGTTAAGCATGCTTTACACTAGATCTTAGGTTATTATTATTACACAAAATGTGGATGTATTAAGGCCTCTAAGGCCGGCCCCCATGTGGTTTGGGTGGGGTCCACCACTTCAAATATTAACCCATTAATTGTTATGTTTAATCCCTCGTCGTTCGGGTGTCGTTCGGGTATTTTTCGGGTTTTAATCACGCGTCATCCGGACATTAAATATACCTTAAATAACACTTAAATATAGTCTATTTTAAGCGTTGATTGATTATTTAGGCCTTTGCCGGGTGAAATTATGAGTTATACGCGCATCGGGTGCGATACGCGCACTTTATTCGTTACCGGGAGATTTGTACAAGACGTTTCCATTTATGGTTTTGGAGTTCCAAAACTCATTATATCTTATGAAAATACCCTTTATTTTATATCCTGGGTGTCCGGGATTCGTTTCGTTTATTTAATTATTACCGGGTAATTGCCAACATCCGTACCGGATAGCTTATTCGCACATGATCCAATCATGCTTTACCATTAAACGTATGCATTCCTATGCACTATTTGGAAATTGCTATTCCCTAAGGCCTTGATAATTAAATCACACATAATTGCATTTAATTACGTTAATCACATATTAATTAATTGTACGGAATTACCTTATTTTTGCCGGTTGTTACATTCTCCCCCCGTTAAGAGAATTCCGTCCCGGAATTCACTTCGAGTTCTCCGGTACAGGTGTCTTCTCGAATAGGGCGGGGTATTTTTGCTTCATCCGGTCCAGCCTTTCCCACGTGAACTCCGGTCCACGCTTGGCATTCCAGCGCACTTTGACCAATCTGATCTTGCTGCGCCTTAATTTTTGGACCTTCCAATCAGTTACCTCGATTGGTTCTTCCACAAAATGTAACTTGTCGTCAATCTGGATCTCGTCAGCAGGAATAATGAGAGTTTCGTCGGATAGGCACTTTTTCAAGTTCGACACATGAAACGTGTCGTGTATTCCACTAAGCTCTTGAGGCAACTCGAGCTTGTATGCCACTGTGCCTACCCTTGACAAGACTTTGAATGGTCCAATATATCGCGGGTTCAGCTTCCCGCGCTTCCCAAAGCGCGCGACACCTTTCCAAGGTGACACTTTCAATAGGACCCTGTCTCCAACTTGAAACTCTAAAGGCTTTCGCCTCATATCAGCATAGCTTTTCTGGCGGTCCCGGGCCGCTTTGAGGCGTTCTTTTATCAAAAAGACCTTATCCGTGGTCTCTTGAACAATTTCGGGCCCGGTGAGTTGCTTTTCCCCAACTTCCGCCCAACACAATGGCGATCGGCACTTGCGTCCATATAAAGCTTCAAACGGTGCGGCTTGAATGCTCGTATGATAACTGTTGTTATAAGAAAATTCTACCAATGGCAAGTGCGTATCCCAATTACCTCCGAAATCTATCGCGCATGCCCGTAGCATATCTTCCAAGGTCTGGATGGTTCGTTCACTTTGACCATCCGTTTGGGGGTGATATGCGGTACTCATGTCGAGGCGAGTACCGAGGGCTTCGTTCAAACTTTCCCAAAATCTGGAAGTGAAACGACTATCTCGATCGGAGATAATAGATACAGGTACACCGTGTTTAGATACCACTTCCTTAATATACAGACGGGTCAGTTTCTCCAACTTGTCCGTCTCGCGAATCGGAAGGAAGTGTGCAGATTTCGTCAATCGATCAACGATTACCCAGATCGTGTCATGACCACTTGTCGTCTTAGGTAACTTGGTAATGAAATCCATGGTAATTCGTTCCCATTTCCATTCCGGTATTTCCGGTTGCTGAAGCAAACCGGAAGGTCTCTGGTGCTCAGCCTTGACCTTTGCGCAAGTCAAACATCGCGCAACATAGGCTGCTATATCCCTTTTGAAGTTCGGCCACCAATAAAGTTCCTTCAAATCGTGGAACATCTTGTCTGCACCCGGGTGAACCGAATATCTAGAACTGTGAGCTTCGGCCAATACTAGCTCACGCAATCCACCATATACTGGAACCCAAATTCTATTCATGAAATACAATGTCTGGTCCGCTTTTGGTTCCAGTGAATCAACCATCTTTCGTAACCTTTCACCTTTGACATTCTCGGGTTTGAGGGCGTTAACTTGAGCTTCACGAATTCGTTCAGTCATATTCGTGTGGATAGTCAATCCTAAAGCTCGAACACGCAATGGTTTAACCCGTTCCTTGCGACTCAAGGCGTCGGCTACGACATTCGCCTTACCGGGATGGTACTTTATCTCACAATCGTAATCGTTTAATAATTCAACCCATCGCCGTTGTCGCATATTCAAATCCTTCTGGTCGAAGATGTGCTGTAAACTCTTGTGATCAGTGAAAATCGTGCACTTGGTTCCGTACAGATAGTGCCTCCATATCTTGAGAGCGAATACCACTGCACCTAATTCCAAATCGTGTGTAGTGTAGTTCTTCTCATGGATTTTCAGTTGCCTGGAAGCATATGCTATTACTTTTTCTCGCTGCATCAATACACAACCCAAACCTTGATGCGAGGCATCACAGTAAACCACAAAATCTTCCGTACCGTCTGGAAGTGACAGTATCGGAGCGCCACATAACTTGTCTTTTAACAATTGGAATGCTGCCTCTTGCTTTTCCGTCCACTCAAATTTCTTGTCTTTTTGGGTTAACATGGTTAAAGCTTGCGCTATCTTTGAAAAGTTCTCGATGAACCTTCTGTAATAACCCGCGAGGCCTAGAAATTGTCGTACTTCGGTAGGAGTTCGAGGTGCTTCCCAATTTTTAATCGCCTCGATCTTGGCTGGATCAACGTGTATGCCCTTCTCGTTTACCACGTGACCTAAAAAGTGAACTTCCCGAATCCAAAAGTCACATTTCGAGAATTTAGCATAGAGCTTCTCTTTGCGTAATACTTCAAGAATTAACCGAAGGTGATTCTCGTGGTCTTCTTTCGTACGTGAATAGATCAAAATATCGTCAATGAAGACAATGACGAATTTGTCCAGGTATGGCTTACACACGCGGTTCATTAGGTCCATGAAAACCGCTGGTGCGTTGGTCAAGCCGAACGGCATTACCAAAAATTCATAGTGTCCATACCGGGTTCTGAAGGCCGTTTTTGGTACATCTTCTTCTTGTATACGCAACTGGTGATAGCCTGACCTCAAGTCGATCTTGGAGTAATAGCTGGAACCTTGGAGCTGATCAAATAAATCGTCGATCCTGGGGAGAGGATAGCGATTCTTGATGGTTAGCTTGTTCAGCTCTCGATAGTCGATGCACATGCGAAATGTGCCATCCTTCTTTTTCACAAATAAGACGGGAGCTCCCCAAGGTGAGAAACTCGGTCTTATAAAACCTTTGTCCAATAATTCTTGTAGCTGGCTGGACAGTTCCTGCATCTCTGATGGAGCTAGGCGGTATGGCGATCGTGCCACAGGAGCTGCTCCAGGAACGAGGTCGATGCGGAACTCGACTTGTCGAGGTGGTGGCAACCCCGGCAAATCTTCTGGAAATACATCCGGAAAATCTCTGGCGACTGGAATGTCTTCCAACTTTCGCTCGTCGGCCTTCTTGTCCACTACGTGTGCCAAGAACGCGACAAGCCCTTTTCTTAGACACTTACGAGCCTTCATGCTCGAAATAATCCTTAGTGGCGTCCCGTGTCTTTCCCCTTGAATTGAGAGAGTTTCACCGCTTGCGAGGGGAACCTGAATAACCTTATCGTTGCATACCACAATGGCACGGTGCGCGGACAACCAATCCATGCCAACAACGATGTCAAAACTTCCCAATACGACCGGCAATAGATCAATCCCAAACTCGTGCCCACAGAGTTCTAACTTACAATCTTTTGCTATCTCTCTCGTTTCAATAGTTTTACCATTAGCCAGTTCTATAGAGTAGGGTGTATCTAGTTTGCTAGTTTTTAAACCAAGTAGTCTTTTAAACTCAATGGATACGAAGCTAAAGTCAGCACCGGTATCAAATAATACAGAGGCATAATGACCATTTAGAGGAAACGTACCAGTGACCACAGTGGGGTCTTGCCGTGCATCACCGGCTCCAATCACAAATGCCCGGCCGCGGGCCTGATTGTTGACTTTGGGGCAATCTTTCTTCCAATGGTCCAATGACCCGCATGCAAAACAGGGTCTGGCCCCTCCGTTCTTTGGTGCTCCAGATCGGCACTCTTCAGTCTTGTGCCCGTTGCGGTGACACTTCCCGCAAGTTAATCCATTATTTCTCCCCTGGTTTCCCTGCTTGTTACTGTTACCACGTCCCGTGGCGGCATACCCCTTTCCTTTCTTGTTCGAGCTTCCCGACGCTCGATCCCTTTTCCCTTCATCTCTCTTTCTTTTCCCAAACCTCTGCCCGTTACCCTGATCATTAGTTACAACCGCTGAACTTGATCCTTGTTTCTTGGCCTCAACACTACTTGCTTCAGAAATTTTTAACCCTGAAACTTGGCGGATTAGGGTACCCATGCGGATAGCATCCTCAGTCAGACTTAGTGCCAGATCAATTGCCTCGCGCATGGTCGTGGGTTTGGAAGAGGTGACCATGCTGCGAATCTGTGGCGCTAGCCCGAATAGGTAACGTTCCACTTTGTTCTTCTCTGGTGTAACCAGACGAGGTACCAGTCGTGCGAGATCATGAAATCTTGACGTATACCCAGTGACGTCTGCTCCTACCATGGTGAGGTTCCAGAATTCGGTTTCCAACTTCTGAACTTCACTTGCCGGGCGGTATTCGGCAGTCATTAGTTCCTTCAGTGCCGCCCATGATAGAGTGTATGCCACATCATCTCCTAAGGACTGTACTTGGCCGTTCCACCAAGTTAGGGCTTGATCTAGAAACAGATTGGTGGCGTACATGACAGACTGTCGAGGGGTACACCCGCTGATGCGGATAACTGCCTCGGTCTTTTCGAACCATTTGACCAGGCCTATGGAACCCTCAGTGCCGCTGAAGTTTATGGGTTTGCAGTCCAAGAAAGCCTTGAAAGTGCAGCCGCGCTCTCCCGAGGCTGTCCCTGTAATAGTGTTATAGGATGTTATTATGGGATAGGAGTTTTTGAAATATTCTCCCATTACTTTTTCATTTATTCTTAAACCTCTTACCAGTGAGGGAGGTCTCTCTTTGCTCGCTCCCTGTCCTGTCACGGGAGTGTTCAGAGCGTGCGGCTTCGTGTTCAGCGATGGCACGAGCTATTCGTTCAGATATCATGGTTTCGAGCTCGGCCGGTGTTGTGGGCAGTCCGTCTGCTCCACTAACGCTTCGGGTGGTAGGTGCCATTTTTCTTCAATAATAATTATCAAAGGTTAATTTGGCAACATTTACACAATACAAAGCATAAATAACAAACCAAAGCATGAACACAATAATCAACACCATATCATCACGCAACATACCAACACATCATACATAAATATAAATAGAAATCAACACAACAACACCGCACAAATATACAAACCACAACACATGGAGTAAGCAATAATAATCATAGACAACAACATATTTCACCATAATAATAAGATTTTTCATTAATTTCAATAATGTCAGTACAATGCTTGTTCATAATACAAAATGGAGAATACACTTCTCATACAATACATTGCTTTTGAAATAATAAAACATCATATCATACGCCGTAATACCCGTACGGCTGGGCAAAATGCAGACGAGTGTCATAACCCGTGCTGTACTACCATAATGCTGCTAGTATGTACATAATCTGGTGTGTCTTCAGTGCATCCCCGATACAACCTACTGTGGCGGTGGCGGTGGATACTGGTACTGCGGCGCGTGCGTACTGATCGTCATACTGATCTTCATGATACGCTCGTACAAGAAATGTCGATGCGCAAAGTGCGCATCCCCTGTGATACCGCACTGAGCGTCCAGGCTCAGCAACTCCTCCGCGTAATGTGCCAAAGCATCCCGCGCATCTATCATCCTCGTCCACATCAGACGTGTCTGATGCTCCACCTGTGTTACGGTGCGCTGCACCGTATCAGCGAGAGTCTGAAAATCCCGCTCTAGTGTGATGGCAGTGGACCACGCTGGTCCAGACAAGGGTGTCGTCCTGGGTGGCTGGGATGGTCCGGGTATATCTGGGTGTGTGGATGGGAAGGGCCCGAAGGGGAATGGTACTGGTATGTGGGGCAGTAAGAAACTGGGTGGCCTGATGGAAAAGTGGTGTGGCATCAGATAAGGGTCCCCTGCACCTAGAGGGTATGGTGCAGGTGTCATGCTGGGTATGGTGGGGATGGGTATAGTCATGGCAATGGTAGGTGGTGGCATGGGCTCAGCTAGTGGGGCTACCAATGGCTCAGAGACAGTGGCCCACTCTGGAGTGGACACCACTACAGGGGGTGTGGGAGGGCTCGCAGTGGCGAAGGCCTCCATGCCTGCCCTATGTAGCTCAGAGCTACGGGCGGGACTACCCTCATGTATAAGAGCTGCTGGTGCTGGCTCCTCCTGGGGTATGGGCTCGGGTGCTGGTGGGGCTATGGGGTCGGCTGGGGCGTCCTCTAGCATTGGAGCCACTGGCTCCTCCTGGTCAGCCTGAATCTCTGGCACCAACATGTGCCCTACTGAACCTACCGACTCGTCATCGGAGTCGTCGGATATCCATCCGTTTCTTCCACGGGGAATGGGTAGGAGTCTCATACCTGCCGGTACGTGAATGTGGGGTACCGGTGCCGGCTCGTGCTCGGCGTGAGCCTGTCGGCGGAAAGGAGACTCTGCCGCGTCTGACTGGGCGGGGACTGGTCGCGAAGGACCGGCACAGCCGTCAGGGAAATCCCTGATGGCTCGAATGGGGCGTACGGCCAAAGGTGCGGCCGGTACGATGGGCTGTGGCGCGTCGATCACGGCCGGTGTCCAGTCAGGATCCTCGCTAGGATCCGTCTCGTCGGAACTATCGTCGTCCGATCCTCCGGCGACGTCCATCTCTATGTCGTCTTCTTCCGCGTCGAGTACAACCAGCTCAACTGGCTCAGGCGGGGGTGCAGGTATAATCTGGATACTGCTGTCAACACTAGGCGCTATACTTCCCGCGTCCGACATCCTGGCAAAAGAACCGTACATGTATATATGATTTATTTAAATTAGACAGTTATGGCTTACTCTATAGTAACCTTCCTAACTTCTAATTTTCACGTTATAGTATAACAATACTCATGGCTGGCTTGGTCGGAATCTCCTCATGCCCAATGCTTCTTGAAAATTACTTTTATTTAAAACCATGTACATTTTCTTTTGAAAACTTTATCTTTAGAACCAAATCCGGTTATAGTCTAGTTTTTAAAGAAAATACTCTAGTTCGCTATAACCTTGGCTCTGATACCACGTTCTGTCACACCACGACAAAGGCGGAAACACGTGGCGCGACGGTTCAAAAGCATAAAGTCAAGGTTATGGCTAAACACAAGTAATTTAAGAAAATGGGTCATTTATTATGACGTCGAATCAGTTTTAAGCATTACACAAAAGATAATTGTTTTTGAATTAAACTTAGAGGTTTCTCAAATATATCCCAAATGCCTTGGGAAATAAAGGTGAAACCCCACAAAAGCCTGACGTCGCATGGAGATTCCCCGACCCTGCCTGCTTGACCTTTCATCTTCTAATTACCTGAAAGATATGTTTAAAAAGTTTCGTCAATATAAATATATTGGTGAGTTCACAGGTTTTCAGTTTCTAAAACTTGAATACTTGGGAATACCATGTTATGACAATATATAGGAGTTGCAAATTCCTATAAATCTACTTGAGACTATAATCAAACCAAGACATATAATAATTGTGCCCCGCTCCAAGTCGTTACTCGGTTTCCCACGACTTAAGTTCAGAATATTTGCACCCCAGGCATAACCTAATGCATAATCGACGCTATCGATTAGGGGTGGGCCTTGTCAGGCACCAATAGTACTATTCGAATATTCCTCCGGTTTCAATTCCCTGAACAAATGATTATAGAGGCGAGGACTCAACCCCGAGTGGCGGTCACACCTCAAGTATTAAATCCGTCAAACACTATCCCTAACATATCTTTCCCCCGGAAAACGTAAAAATAGTTTAAAATGGGGCCGTGAAACTCACCTGTAACTGCGTCTGGCTCAATAAGGTGAATAGCAAAGGGTGGTCCTGCACCTACAACGTCCTAAACGTATAAGTCACTATTCCTATAGTGCATGTGCCTTGGCAAGTTGTACACCCAACTCCCGACCACAAGTTGTTCCAAATCCCGTTTAATTATGCGTGTATCCTAGGTTTCGTTGGCGTTACATTACCCTTTGTGTTACAAGTTATATATTACTCTTGTTAATATTTCCATAACTTGTGTCTTATTATCATCGACTCGACTTCACTTAACATATAATTATTTTCCCATTTAAATAATTATACTTAAGATCGCATCGTTCGATATAATATATATTTCAATCCTCGACCCGACTCACTTTGCCACACATTTGTTTTCCCATTTAAACAAATATGCTAAGATTTTGTCGTTCGATCGTATATTCTTAACGTCCGATTCAACTCACCACACCGTATATTTATTTTCCCATTCAAATAAATATACTAGGATTTCGTTGATACGACATACACATATATATATCCTTGTCTTCTCGTCGCGGCTTTCCTTCCCGCATATCTACTTTCCCATTTAAGTAGATGTACTCGAATTCTGCCGAGACGAGCGTACAAATATACATATAAATGTGTAATTTTTCTTGTTAAGCATATACGTTTGTTTTAACGTCTTATTCGTTTGTGTCATGTGTTTCTCCCACGAATTAATCCTCCAACACTTAGGAAAGTGTTTATTTATTTTCACCCAAAGTATATATATATTTTACCTCTTAAAATATATATTTTTCTTATCTTGCCGCAATGGCATTTTTCTCATATTTTGCCCGGTTATGGTTCGTTAACGCGTTTTAGTTCGATATCTTAACTCGATTAGTTAATTTTTCCAAGTTTTTCCCAACATGTATTTTATAGAAATATTTAACCATATTTCTTCCTATTTTCACATGTTACTTGGATGGTTAAAATACTTATGTATTTTTAACCCAACTTGTCAACTTAACTACAAAAATGTTTCCAACACTTTTATATTCCCATTTATATAAAAGTATTCATTTTTGTATAAGTTTCCCAAGTTTGTTTAATATTTTTATAAAATCTCTATTTTATAAAAATCCTTATGTTAAAACCCTTTATATTTTTATAACTTTCAAAAATACACTTTTATACCAAATACCCAAGTATTTCTACTAGTATTTACAAAAATCATCCTTAGACTTTAATACTTACATTTTTGACACCAAACTTTCCATACTTGTATTTTTGGACTAATAGTTTCTAAAATATCCATTTTAGTCCCTTAACTTTCAAAGTTACAACTTTAGTCCCTTAACTTACAAAAGTTGCATTTTTCCACTCTAACTTCCAAAGTTAGCATTTTTCACTTAAAATAGTTAACTTTGAAGATTCAACTTTTTATTGGTAAGTTATTTTTATATCAAAACACTTATGTTAGTCTTATATTCCATATGAAAGACTAATTATATGTGTGTTTTATGTATTTGTCCATTTCTTCAAAATATCATTCATCCAAGTGAGTTAACTTTAATTTTCCATCTTATTCATTTATGAACTTCTAACATGTTTTACCACATATTATAACTTAAATGATCATAATAAGATGAATTAAAGTTAGTTTTAACATATTCAAGTTCATCTCAAAATATTAACCAAAACATCATCCTACTTAGTCTTATATGTAAACTTCATATATTTTTAAGACTAATATATCATCATCATCAAATCCATGGTTTATTTCTATATCTTTAACCTTTCATTTTACACATGAAAACCTATTAAAGATTATGTTCAAAACCATTTTTAAACCCTTCATGTACAACTTGCTACTAGGAACACATACATGAAAAATAACAATCAAAAACAAGATTAAGAAGCTTACTACTAGCACAAGGCTAGGGAAGACAAAAACCTTGGATTTGAGAGGGGTTTAGTGTGTTCTTCCTAGTGGTTTAGCTCCAAGCTCTTGAAACACACAAAAGGGGTTTGGATGATGGATGCTTTTAAGTGATTTGGAGTTGTAAAAACTTGAAAGAACAATGTGTATGTGTGCATGTAACCCCACGGCTCTAAGAAGGAAAAAGAAGAAGAGTTTTGCTTTGTTCCTTCTAATGGTTAACACATGTATATATAACCTTATCACTTGTAATCTTCCTTGGATTTTATGATCATTACTAAGATATGAGAGATATGTATTGTACTTAAAGTTGATCTTGGATGGGTGTGGGAGAGGGGTGATGGCCGTGAGTTTTTGAGAGGACAAGAGGGGTGGAGTATAAATCTTGGTTAATTGATTGTAATCTTTCCAAATCTTACACTTGATTTTATACAAGACTCCTCCTTGCATGCACACACTTAGGGCATGATTAGCTAGCTTTGTCTTGGCCTTTTCTTGGCCTCTTGGCCGAAATATCTTCAAGGGGGGGACAAGAATAGGTTGCTTTTGTACTAGATGTTTACTCATGCTTTTCCTTACACATTTTGTCTCATGTTAAGCATGCTTTACACTAGATCTTAGGTTATTATTATTACACAAAATGTGGATGTATTAAGGCCTCTAAGGCCGGCCCCCATGTGGTTTGGGTGGGGTCCACCACTTCAAATATTAACCCATTAATTGTTATGTTTAATCCCTCGTCGTTCGGGTGTCGTTCGGGTATTTTTCGGGTTTTAATCACGCGTCATCCGGACATTAAATATACCTTAAATAACACTTAAATATAGTCTATTTTAAGCGTTGATTGATTATTTAGGCCTTTGCCGGGTGAAATTATGAGTTATACGCGCATCGGGTGCGATACGCGCACTTTATTCGTTACCGGGAGATTTGTACAAGACGTTTCCATTTATGGTTTTGGAGTTCCAAAACTCATCATATCTTATGAAAATACCCTTTATTTTATATCCTGGGTGTCCGGGATTCGTTTCGTTTATTTAATTATTACCGGGTAATTGCCAACATCCGTACCGGATAGCTTATTCGCACATGATCCAATCATGCTTTACCATTAAACGTATGCATCCCTATGCACTATTTGGAAATTGCTATTCCTTAAGGCCTTGATAATTAAATCACACATAATTGCATTTAATTACGTTAATCACATATTAATTAATTGTACGGAATTACCTTATTTTTGCCGGTTGTTACACCAAACATAACAATTAATAACCGAAAACACTGTATTTTAGGCTTACAACTTAAAACACTATGCCAAGAACATTTAAGCAGAGTGTTTTAAGTAATTATTAGGGTGTTTTATCTGTAATTTAAATTTAATGACTATAATACATTGGATTGTGTTTTAAATTTTTGTATATTGTTGTGTTAAATGTTTTTCAAGCCAAACCAACCCAAAACATCATTCCAAAATAAAAAAACATGATGGCTATATATCAATTCTTAATCCTTCTGACACTTCTCACACAAACCAATTTTCCTACATGATCCTCTAATAGACATCTCTCTCCAGAAACTCCTTGTCTTATTCTTCAATTTTGTCTGATCTTTCTCATTTCAGAACTTCAAGAAGTCACCCAATATATATTTGTAGCTAGCAAGAAATTACGCATAACAATACACACACACACAAATCTTAGTGTGGATACATGAACATTTTCAACAAATCACGCTTCCAAATAACATAACTACAACATTATCAATCCAGTAACAAACTTTTCAAATACAAATTCAACTTTTGCAAATATTGTATATAAACTTAAAATGCATGGTCGGTGATACAGACTAAAATGACAAAGTTACCCTCTATCTAAATTACAAAAAAGCCATTCTTATTTGGGTATTGTGCTTTTGTCCAAATAACCATGTTACCACATTACCGGGGAATGCAATGAAAAAGATTGACACACCCGATGCCGATCTACAGCTAAATAAGACATGCAAGGTTAGATCTAGTAACTGGAACCCTAACTTGGACAATATCGTGAAATTCCTAACTGTTGACGAAACTGAACACCACCGACATCATAACCTCTGACCACTGGATGCACCGAAAAATTGCCAATCGTAGTTAACTGCCGTCGCCGGAGAGATCGACGACCTGGACGACGTTGGCAATGGCGGTGGGTGGAGGTTTTGCAGAGAGAGAGAGAGAGAGAGAGAGAGAGAGAGAGAGGAAGATGGGTGGAGGCTTTTAAGAAAAACTAGAATAGTCTCCAGATCTACCGAAACTCTGGACATGCAACCGCATCTCTCAACCGTCACTGCTGCCGGATATATGGTAGCAGCTAATTTCTCTCCAGCGTACGTTTGATATTGAAGAGGTATAAGTAATTATACCGCGGCAAAAGCACTCATGCTTTGGTAATACCTAAGTCCAACAAGTTACAAATAACTTGAGGACTTGGGAGGACATGAAGAGGTATAAGTAATTATAACGCGGCTCATTGCCTAGACACGAGCTAAGGACCCTAGGCCGCAACATGTCATCCCCACCGAAGGAAAGTACAACATACCTTCGGAAGTCAAAAGCTTCCGAAGGATAGTACAAAGGGTGTCCGAAGTAAAGTACAACTTTGCTGACCACTATAAATACCCCTATCAAAGTACAATCAACAAACGAATGCTTACACTCCGAACCTTACTTTCGTTCTCTACTTTCTCTCACTAAACAAATACTTATCCTCACGTCGGAGGGTGGTTACAGAGAGGCCCTCCCTCCTCCTCTGTAACGAGCCTAACGGTCTTTTACCTTGTGCAGGTTTAAGCTTAGGTTCGGAACATTCAAGATCCAGTTCACACGGCCCTGTTATAGGCTCTATCTCAGGTTCGTCCACTTTTTGGATCTTCAGATACATGAAACAACTATCGACGCGGCCTGTAGGGTTTTGGTGGTGGAGATGGTCTGTGGTGGAGTGACGGGGTGATGGTGGTATGTGGCGAAGTTACGTGGAGGTGGTGTGTATGGCGGAGGTGGGTAGATGTGCGTGTAGATGGGTGGCAGAGGTGATTATAACCGGTGGTGGTTATGGGGTTGTATAGAGGAGATAATAAGAATCAGGGATGATTTTTTTTTATAAAACTGAAAAATTGTTTGTCTTTATCAAAAAGATTCTTTTGTGTTTTATAATTTTGAAACCATCAATCACCTTAAATAACATTTTTTTCTATATTTTTACAACCTCAAAAGCTCAAAACTTTTAATATACAATTACCATTTCTCTTTAATTTTAATATAATAAAACATATATTATATGAATCGTAATTGATTGTACTCAATGATTTTAATAATATATGATAAATCATTTAAAAGACAACAAAAATTTGCTATCAAAACTATCAGGATTATGCTTTTAACCATGGTACTTGACCAGGTTTGGGTATGAGAATGGTTTGGATACTATTATCAGTATAGTATAAGATTGTAAAACTGTATTTAGCATATGATCATGTCCATGGCATATATCTTAATTGCTAAATAATCTTGGAGTTTTATGTGTTAATTTTTATGTACGGGTCAATGTGAATTTAATTGGATATACATTTCAATATAATTTTTTTTCGTTTGGTTTACGTTTTGACATTAATTTTGCTTGCGAACAAATCGGTTGTATGTAATATGTTTTTTATTCGTCCGTATATAATTGAGTTACTATAGTCTATACATCTCGACGTAAATTTAGTTCGGAAACGAGTTGAGTCGATTATGGTTTATATTTTATCACGCCGTATATGACGCCACCTTTCATGTTTATTCTATGCATGTTTTGAGTTGGTAAACGTTTCGACGTAAATTTTGTTTGGAAACAAGTCTGGTCAAATATTTCACATTTTCAACTGTATGGTTTACTCTACGTTTCAATGTATATATAGTTTTGAAACGACTCAGATTTATTGTAGTCTATACTTTATCATGCCGCGTAATGCGCCGCCGCAACGCATGTAATTTATGTTCAGAAACGAGTCGGCTTAAATATAGAACGTTTTCATTTGATGGTAAAAATTCGAGTTATCTCCGTTTCTGATATAAACTGTATTTGAAAACAAGTCTGCTCAAATATATGTTTTCATTCTCGGTATAAAATAAAGTTATCATACATTTTCATATGATTAACGCATCACATGACATGACGTGCCGCCATCTATAAACAACTTACGGTGCTATCGCAACGCGCGGCCTACGAGCAACCATCTAGTTATTATTGATTTGCAATCACAATCAATTAGAAATGAGCTTCATATTTTCTAAGAAGCATACTTTGTGAAAGATGTGTGGGTGAAATTGGAGATGGGCTTGTGGGGCGAAATTGGAGATGAGCTAATAGAAAGAAAAGATTCCCAAGTTAATGGAGTAAAATAAGGTAAAAAGAAGATTTAAAACTAGTTTTTGGTTATATTTATTTAAAAGAGGATCACATCTTGGAAGTTAGAGAATCACATCTTGTGGGGTTGTCTGTTTGGACCCGGACTACGTGTAGGCTTTTGAACAAGTAAATGACTTTTTTTTTCAGGCTTTTATAATAAGGCATCGCCCTCCCAAAGCCATAGGAAATTTTGGAGAATGTCTTTTTTTGGCAGAATCGCTTAGATCATGGGGGAAGTTTTTGGTTTGTGCCCCCTCCAGAAGGCGGTTATTAAATGCTTGCAAGGACCCAATGCCCAATATTTTTTTGTTGTTATCCAGATCGATGGTTTGGGTCAAAGCATGTCCGTGGTTGAATACATGGCCATTCTTAAGTACCTCCTGATGGTCCCCATGTACCGTGAAGACGAAGTCAGTCCAATCTGTCGCAAAGCTTTAATGGATAAACACAAGGAGCATGCGGTTCACTGCAAGGAGTTGCGCCGGTTTAAATACCGACATGACTGGGTACGAGACATTCTATGTGACATTTTAAGGCGAGTCGGAATCTCAGCCAAGAAGGAGACCCATGTGAACTTCCTTTCGGACCCCGTAGAAGGGAGATCCACTATGCGATTAACAGATTTGCTTGTCTTTGGTTGGGTCGGGGGAAAACATGCTTGTGTTGACCTAATGTAACACCCCAACCGATGGCGGAAACATCGGGATGTCACGTATTGATGATTGTTCAGTAGCTCATGGTAAATGATGAATTCCATTAAATGATTTAATTGAATTACATACAATTGTTCTAGAATTTGTACATCAAATTGAATAAAACTATACACATATCTTCAAGCATCAATTCAAATCTTCAAGCAAATAGAACCTGAAACATGTTAAGTTGAAAAAGTTTTGGGTCAACAAAAGTTGGTGAGAATTACATAGGTTTTTGATGATTGAATAAAAATGATGTGCAATTCATGTGTCATGTCAATCTAGTCCATATGTGAGAACATACTAGAAATAAATCGAGTGCATAATCAACCCTGATGACTGTTATAAAATGATACATACCATACGCTCATGGTCCAATATGTTATACGATAACAAACACCCACGCTACCTTTGTAGGAGGCACGTATCCGGGTGGGATTGTCAGTCCAATAGATCTATCAATGTTTACCGCCGGCTTGTACGGAGTTAATGATTATGCTAGAATGGTGCTTACTCTAATCATGCTCAAGACATAATGCAACATAGAAAACACATAGACACATTGATGATTGAATTGCAATGATGATGTTATAAACATGTTTCACCCCAAACATAGTGAAAATAGAGTAAAAGGGGCTATGTAAACTCACCTTGGTAAAATGTTATATCTGTTGAAAAATTGGATAATGGTGTTGCCCAAATGTATCAAGTATCACCCTATAATAAGGTAACAAATAAGTCTAAGTCTATCTAGCATACAAATGTATATGTTCTAGGGCTTCGAATTGGGGACAATTGCTCGTTTGATTAATATTAAAAAATATTCGCCAATTGAGAGAAATTTAGTAAATAAATAACTAAAAATCTTTTTATAAATGTTAAATTTAAGATGGTCACAAGAATGTGTTTAAAGTATAAAAATAATTTTTATAAAATTATTTTCTTTAAAATAGATTATTAAATCTATTTATTACAAATTGTCAAAACTTAACTTTAATATTCAAAAATACTAAAATTAAAGAATTTTTATTTTAAAAATCATATTTCTGTTCTAAATGTTTAAAAATAAATTGTATAAAATTTTGGTGCAAAAATACCAAAAATTGGATTTATTATGATTTAATTATGATTAAATCTAACAAAAATTGATTAAAAATATAAAATAAATGATTTTACTGAATTAAAAATCATTTCTGAAAAGTTTAATGTTATAAAAACTTAAAATAATTTTTGTGGAAATTAATAAGATCGTTTTGATATTTTAATGGAATTTTATAAATAAAATGGAATAAACTTGATTTATTTATTATAAATATTAAATAAATAAATTTCAGAAAACTAAAAATTGTAAGTTAAACTTTTTCACTAGTTTAACATAATGTAATTTTTGTAGAATTTTTAAAAGGGTTTTAATAATTAAAAATGAATTTATAAGATATATGTAATATATATGTATATAGTTGATAAACAAGGAAAAAAAAGAAACAAAAAGTGTTGCAGCCGGGTTTCGAACCCGCGTCTGCTGGGGGGTTCAGGCATCAACACAACCATCTGATCCATGGATTGAATTGTTGTTGGATTCTGTTTCGAAATTATTTTATAACATAACTGGTCTGAGCCTTCTTCCCCAATTATAAACTTACGAACCCTAGTTTACCAATAATCTGTTACACACAACATTAGCCCGATTGATCTTAGGGCTTTTGTTGTATGGATGCTGATCAACAAAACTCACAAACAAGATTGAACTTACAGTGTTGTTTCGCGTTTGTTAGCTCGGTCAATGATAAAAGTCAAACGACGATCAAGAGGAGATAAACAGAGTAAATCAGAGAGAATGGGAGGTTGAGAGAGAGTTGTGAGCGAGTGATCAAGGTTCGCAGAAGGTCTAATTATATAGAGGATCAAAGGGTTGGGTGAATTGGAAAGTTGACCTCGTTAATTATCATACGCGTATGGGTTTTAAAAAATTGGTCAACGATGATGATAATTGGCGTGTAATCTAGTCGTATAGGGCCGGCAATCATGGTTCCATTCCAATTTTGAATCAATCACATGTTGATGATGATTGATAATATTTCAGTTTTTAAAAAAAAAAAATATATCATGCGCTGCTGCTGCTGTTGCGAGTTGCAGACAAGAAAGAAAGTGAATTGAAAGCATGCATATATGTTTTATAGTATCAGTTAAATCACAAATGGTCTAAGTGGCTTAGTGGTGGTGGTGTGTGTTTGTGTGGGGGAGTGGCACGGGTTCGAGACCCGGGTGGAACAAACATATTTTTTTTTTAATTGTAAGGAGAAGGGAGGGGGATTGGGCTTGGTTGTGTGGGCCGGATCAGGGATGGGCTTAGATTGGAGTTGGGTTCCAGGAATTTGTAAAGGGCTTAAGGGGTTGTTGGGTTTGAGTTAAACAATTAAATAGGTTAACATCTAGATTAATGTTATGACTTATTATTATTATTATTATTATTATTATTATTATTATTATTATTATTATTATTATTATTATTATTATTATATATATATGTATATATATATATAAGTTGTGAATGAGGAAAAATAAAGACTTTACTACATTTTTAAAATGTAACAAAAATAAGGGCGTTTATAAAAATTTGGGGGAAAAATTTCGCGATGTTACAGTCTCCCCTACTTTTGAAAACTTCGTCCCGAAGTTTATGGAAAACACAGGGTTGAAGGGGATTGGATAAAATTTAGGACAAGTGTGACTTGAAGAATTTTATGTTAGGGCATGACAATGAATAGAGTAACCTGTCTCGGATAGCGTGGATAAGAGGCGTGTCACGTGTGAGTTGAGCTACTAAATGAACTACTAGATATCTAATGTTTACATTTGGTTAACTACTGAAAATCTTGATAGCATTCCACACCACCTTAACGTACCTGTAAATTCATGATTACGTTCCGGACCGCAATCACCAATTTACCTTACATTAAGGTTTTGTGTCCTTCTATGTCTCTACCGATTGTTGAGCAGGTCTGATAGTCTCCACCAGTCGTTGAGCAGGTGGTAGGACCTCTCCCGACTGTTGGAAAGACATGATGACCTCTACCAACCGTTAAGTAGGTTGTTTGGTAGTTAACTAATTGTTGTACAAGCAAGTATGATTATAGATGTAGCAATTAGTTCACATTCAGACAAACATGCACACAGATGTTATGATAATACTTGAATTTTATTACGTGAATCCAATAGCGTCAATACATAGAATAAAAGCAACCAATAGTCAAATGGTGAGACTTGCGGTTAGGTAGCTGGAGGGTCTTGATCTCTGTTTAGTTTAGGGCATCGGTTACGAAAGTGATTTGGGTAATGAATGTTCAATAAGATATGGGTTGAATGAAGGACAATGAGGTAATATAAGGAATGTAATCATTTATTCATTTAATTAAAACGAATAAACGAAAACGTTGACGTATCAAAGATTCCAGATTCTAACAACATAATGAAGACATGCTTTAGCCTATAAGTGAACACTCATCCCGAGAATTCCCAGGTAGGCATCCGGGTCCCTCGTCTGATTGGGATATATGCGCAATGCCAGCCTAGACAGAAGACTCAGAATACAGGCGTTCACCCTTCCAGATTGCACGTGTTCGTTATTAAGATCTAGAACTTCGACGAGATCTCAAGGGGGTTCAGGTTAAAACCTGAGGAATTTGTCCTATTAGTCTAAGAGTAGATCCACTGATGGAGAGCAACCTTCTTGTAGGAATGAAAGTAGGGATATGAAGTAGGAGGGAGATAGAGATAGCAAACAAAAGAAGCAAGTACTGGTTAAATCCTATGGTTATAGACTAGATTATTTCTCTAATAACCTAATTCCCTATAACCATGGCTCTGATACCAATCTGTAACACCCCAACCGATGGCGGAAACATCGGGATGTCACGTATTGATGATTGTTCAGTAGCTCATGGTAAATGATGAATTCCATTAAATGATTTAATTGAATTACATACAATTGTTCTAGAATTTGTACATCAAATTGAATAAAACTATACACATATCTTCAAGCATCAATTCAAATCTTCAAGCAAATAGAACCTGAAACATGTTCAGTTGAAAAAGTTTTGGGTCAACAAAAGTTGGTGAGAATTACATAGGTTTTTGATGATTGAATAAAAATGATGTGCAATTCATGTGTCATGTCAATCTAGTCCATATGTGAGAACATACTAGAAATAAATCGAGTGCATAATCAACCCTGATGACTGTTATAAAATGATACATACCATACGCTCATGGTCCAATATGTTATACGATAACAAACACCCACGCTACCTTTGTAGGAGGCACGTATCCGGGTGGGATTGTCAGTCCAATAGATCTATCAATGTTTACCGCCGGCTTGTACGGAGTTAATGATTATGCTAGAATGGTGCTTACTCTAATCATGCTCAAGACATAATGCAACATAGAAAACACATAGACACATTGATGATTGAATTGCAATGATGATGTTATAAACATGTTTCACCCCAAACATAGTGAAAATAGAGTAAAAGGGGCTATGTAAACTCACCTTGGTAAAATGTTATATCTGTTGAAAAATTGGATAATGGTGTTGCCCAAATGTATCAAGTATCACCCTATAATAAGGTAACAAATAAGTCTAAGTCTATCTAGCATACAAATGTATATGTTCTAGGGCTTCGAATTGGGGACAATTGCTCGTTTGATTAATATTAAAAAATATTCGCCAATTGAGAGAAATTTAGTAAATAAATAACTAAAAATCTTTTTATAAATGTTAAATTTAAGATGGTCACAAGAATGTGTTTAAAGTATAAAAATAATTTTTATAAAATTATTTTCTTTAAAATAGATTATTAAATCTATTTATTACAAATTGTCAAAACTTAACTTTAATATTCAAAAATACTAAAATTAAAGAATTTTTATTTTAAAAATCATATTTCTGTTCTAAATGTTTAAAAATAAATTGTATAAAATTTTGGTGCAAAAATACCAAAAATTGGATTTATTATGATTTAATTATGATTAAATCTAACAAAAATTGATTAAAAATATAAAATAAATGATTTTACTGAATTAAAAATCATTTCTGAAAAGTTTAATGTTATAAAAACTTAAAATAATTTTTGTGGAAATTAATAAGATCGTTTTGATATTTTAATGGAATTTTATAAATAAAATGGAATAAACTTGATTTATTTATTATAAATATTAAATAAATAAATTTCAGAAAACTAAAAATTGTAAGTTAAACTTTTTCACTAGTTTAACATAATGTAATTTTTGTAGAATTTTTAAAAGGGTTTTAATAATTAAAAATGAATTTATAAGATATAAATAATATATATGTATATAGTTGATAAACAAGGAAAAAAAAGAAACAAAAAGTGTTGCAGCCGGGTTTCGAACCCGCGTCTGCTGGGGGGTTCAGGCATCAACACAACCATCTGATCCATGGATTGAATTGTTGTTGGATTCTGTTTCGAAATTATTTTATAACATAACTGGTCTGAGCCTTCTTCCCCAATTATAAACTTACGAACCCTAGTTTACCAATAATCTGTTACACACAACATTAGCCCGATTGATCTTAGGGCTTTTGTTGTATGGATGCTGATCAACAAAACTCACAAACAAGATTGAACTTACAGTGTTGTTTCGCGTTTGTTAGCTCGGTCAATGATAAAAGTCAAACGACGATCAAGAGGAGATAAACAGAGTAAATCAGAGAGAATGGGAGGTTGAGAGAGAGTTGTGAGCGAGTGATCAAGGTTCGCAGAAGGTCTAATTATATAGAGGATCAAAGGGTTGGGTGAATTGGAAAGTTGACCTCGTTAATTATCATACGCGTATGGGTTTTAAAAAATTGGTCAACGATGATGATAATTGGCGTGTAATCTAGTCGTATAGGGCCGGCAATCATGGTTCCATTCCAATTTTGAATCAATCACATGTTGATGATGATTGATAATATTTCAGTTTTTAAAAAAAAAAAAATATATCATGCGCTGCTGCTGCTGTTGCGAGTTGCAGACAAGAAAGAAAGTGAATTGAAAGCATGCATATATGTTTTATAGTATCAGTTAAATCACAAATGGTCTAAGTGGCTTAGTGGTGGTGGTGTGTGTTTGTGTGGGGGAGTGGCACGGGTTCGAGACCCGGGTGGAACAAACATATTTTTTTTTAATTGTAAGGAGAAGGGAGGGGGATTGGGCTTGGTTGTGTGGGCCGGATCAGGGATGGGCTTAGATTGGAGTTGGGTTCCAGGAATTTGTAAAGGGCTTAAGGGGTTGTTGGGTTTGAGTTAAACAATTAAATAGGTTAACATCTAGATTAATGTTATGACTTATTATTATTATTATTATTATTATTATTATTATTATTATTATATATATATATATATGTATATATATATATAAGTTGTGAATGAGGAAAAATAAAGACTTTACTACATTTTTAAAATGTAACAAAAATAAGGGCGTTTATAAAAATTTGGGGGAAAAATTTCGCGATGTTACACCTAACATGGGTATCTCCTTTAGATGGTTTGAGGGATAACGAGTTTGTAGCTGGGCAAGCGGTGAGAAGGGTGGAGACGAAAAAAATGGAAAAGCATTCTAAAGCTTGTGAAGAGAACTAACACGTTTTCGTCCCCTGGCTTTTGATACCTTTGGCTCTCTAGCACCAGAAGCTATTTGTTTCTTGACCAGGGTCCAACAGGTTATTCATAGTAATGTCTCGACTCCACGAGGACAAGGGTTCGTTTACCGTCGCGATTCTGATAGCCAAAGACCCATGTTGCAGAACTTTGTCATCGTTATTCTGATGGCCAAGCTGAGTGCAACAATCGACATCAAAAACTGGTTTATCATTCGTACATTAGAAAACCCTAAAGCAATAAGCTTTGGTCACCGCCTACAACCAGTGGCGGAGCTACCAACATTCCACGGTGGGCCGGTGCCCACCGTAAGATCCATGTTTCCTTTATGTTTTCTACCTGAAAAGCCCGGTGCCCACCCATTTGAAAGGCTGGTGCCCACCCATTTGAAAGCCGGTGCCCACCACAGTTGTGTGGAGTTGTTTGGAAGAGAAGGTTGAGTAGAAGAAAAATGAGAATAAGTTTTGTCAGATTTTTTTCCTGATATGTATTGAGTTGCAGGAATATCAAGATGGTATAAGAAGGAAGATGAGTAAAATGGTAAATACCATTATAGGTGATGGATATTTTTGTAATTAACCCTCTCTAGAGTTTGATACGCTTGTACTATTCAGTATCCACGAAATTAAATAGTCAAAAGGTTAAAATATGGTGCACACTTTCTTTTCAAAATATAATAATAGTTTATAATAATAATAATTCTTTTTTACTTACTAGCATGTTTTACTTATTTTCAATTTGTGAATTTCCCATATCCTAGTTTATAAATATATATATGATTTAGTTTAAAAAATTATATATGATTTAAAGTTTTCTTTTCTTTTTATTGTATTTATATTTAGTTAATTATATTTTCTTTTTATTATATTTATATTGTATTTCAAAAGGGATAGCAGCGAGGTTTGTTGCTCGCTTACCCACCAATTATAATTTCTTGAACGCTTGTATAATAAGTGTTGTAGAAGTTGATGAACTTCTCAATGTTACTAATGAAGATGTAATTGAGCGCATTCAAAAGAAGAAAACACGTTGAGGACAATTGTAATCGAGGTATGTTGTTATTACATTAAAATATTCAATAAACTACGTTATTTATCGTCTTTTTTACCCATTTTAAACCAACCAGTATTGTGCCCCCAGTACAAAAATTTTCTGTATCCGCCACTGCCTACAACATTGGGTGAAACGATCGGCAGGATTGGGAAGCTGCTCCCGGATGTGTTGTTGTGGTGATTGACGGATGTTTTGTGAGAGAAGAAGGGGATAGGGAGTGGACTAGAATGGGGTAGTTTTGTGAGGAGATTAAGACTATGTCGTTTCTCTAGATAAAAAATAGAGCAAGAATGTCGGACATGACTTGGGAGGCGTGGTGTAAGTTTGACACGTCAAAAATGGGGTAGTTTTCCGGTTTTGTAACGGCAAGGCATGTTTGTTTGTTTATTCGGGCTGTTTGTCATGAAGCACGATGTACTCGGATAATTTGTGCTAGTTTCTTGCTAGCTAGTGAAATAAAGTTTTGTTGGCCGTTCAAAAAAAAAAAGGGAGTGGACTAGAAACATTAAACACTTGGACTAGAAACATTGTACAACCATGCCATATTTTTTAAGTACGTCTATATTAGGGCAGATGTCTTTTACGTACACAAATATTCACACGGACAAATAATTTACGAGCCATGTTCTAGATCACGTATTCAACCAGTTAACGTATCACAGTCTGCACCCTAAAAATCACTAAACAAAATGAATATGTTTTTTTTTTTTTATTGTTTTAGACAATTAACAATGTGAGAAAAGATCATTTAGCAAGTGATATAGATATACATAAGATAGAAAAATCACAATTGCTAGTCAAAATATGAATTGTTATCTATTAACCCAACAAACATTATGTTATAAACGTACCAATTAAATTTATTCATGTCAGTCAAAATATAATTTAATGGTTATAAAAATTGTTGTCTAATAACCCAACAAACATCCATTATATAATTGAAATCACACATAGTATTTAGAGCACTCACATTCCATCCATCAAATGTACGTGAGTGTGTCTACCAAATTATATGGGGTGAGTGTAAGTGGTTGTGAATGAAGGAGAGAGAAAATATTTGGTGGAAGCACTGTTCCACCCTAAATATGAAAAGCTACTGTTCACCCCTATATATATTTTAATATTTTTGTAAGTTGTGAATGAGGAGAGAGAAAATGTAATGATAAAAATATGAAAAGATATTATTATTTTAATTAGGAGAAAGAAGATTTAGGGGTGAAGTAGTGATTTTTAGTGTAATTTGATGGATGTGATTTGATGGAGGGGATGTGAATGCTCTTAAAGATGGCACCCCATATAATTGAAAGTAGGGATGAGCATACGGTCCCGAAAACCGATCCTGAACCGAAAAAATACCGATCCCGTACCGAACCGATACCGAACCGAGGGTGTTGGGTATCGGTATCGGTACCCACATTTAGAGGTTTTCGGTTTCGGTATTATCGGTATCGGTACGGGATCGGTATGGTATCGGTATTTTAAGATAAAATACCGATACCACACCGGTACCGTACCGATACCGAACCGATACTGATACCGTACCGGTATAATCGGTATCGGTATCGGTATTGGTTTTTTGGACTTTTTGGTATCGGTATTGTCGGGATCGGTATCGGTTCGGTACCGATACCGTCCCGAGCTCATCCCTAATTGAAAGTAATAAATCACACATAGCATTTAGAGCACTCACATCCCATCCACCAAATGTACGTGAGTGTGTCCACCAAATTATATGGGGTGAGTGTAAGTGGTTGTGAGTGGAGGAGAGAGAAAATATTTGGTGGAAGCAGTCTTCCACCCTAAATATGAAAACCTACTATTCACCCCTATATATATTTTAATATTTTTGTAAGTTGTGAGTGAGGAGAGAGAAAATGTAATGATAAAAGTATGAAAAAATATTATTATTTTAATTAGGAGAGAGAAGATTTAGGGATGGAATAATGATTTTTAGTGTAATTTGATGGATGTGAATTGATGGAGGGGATGTGAATGCTCTTAAAGATGGCATCCTCTCCCTTGAGTATGTCATGTGGCAATAATTGATTTTAGGAAAAAAAATTAAAAACAAAATTGGATATTTCTTTATCATGTTTCCTCCCGTAATTTTTAAACGTTAATATCTTTTATATACGGGATTTTTAAAATAAAAAATACACCAATTTAACGATTGTTCTATTATCTTTCCAATAAGTACCATAGTGCTATATAAAAAACGGAGAATAAAATGACTATTTTTTGTGGCGATTTGTTCATACAGGAAAAAAAAATACAAAGTTTTCATGTAATTCATTAATCATGTATAGGCAAGTCAGTAATTATGTTCAAATCAGTAAATATGAATTCTATTTTCAACATGTGTTAGCACTTAGCATTGGAGTTGTACATTGTTTTGAGTTAAGTATTAATATTAGAGTTATACATTGTTTAAGGTTTGGTGCTAACATTGGAGATACATTGTTAATTGTTTTAGGTTAGATGTTACCCGAAGCCTTCCTGCATGTAACTGTAAATCACATCATTCTATTTCATATGTAAAATTGATATGTCATATTAGATTTCTCAATCCCGAAACGTTCCCGGGTATAATCTAGTTATCTTATAAACATAAGAAATTTATTCATGTTATTTCATCGAATGAATTTGGTATACATATGTTACTTGTTACATAAGATTATTGAGTTAAGGACCGACTGAGGTTAATTTGGTAATTAGCATAAAATAAACCAGAATCTTCCGGTATATGCGGTTTAAATATAGGATAACTTGCACCGTCCAAATCCAGCACCTTCCACAACAAGCAGTTACTTCAGTTACTTACGCCACGTGTCCTCTTTTCCGGGTTCTTCCATTTGAACGAAAAGTAAAGGAGTCAAATGACAATACGTCGTCGTTTAATTGGTCACAAACTATTTACAGCCACACGATTGGTTTTGTTGTCACCTGCTAGATTCATCCACGGTATGTAGTTTAGTTGGTAGTGGTTATTAATTAACGTTCTCAACCACCGTCACCGACTAGAATATTATAATAAAACCAATTTTAATTACATGTTTTGATTTATTATTATACTACATTTTATAATATTGGGTCCATGATGTTTTAGTGTGGTGTGATTTTGATTTGCAAACATTTGTCGATTATTGCGTAGAAAGATCTATGGAGGTATTTAAAAGTATAAAACATTGCACATGGCTGTCCCGTTATGATGTTTTGCATGTCGACCATTCAAAATCTTTGAACATATATTAAAGGATTTTAAAGATGAAAAAACACCGTAATTTGATTTGGTTGAAAAGCTAAAACAGTCTTGGGCGAAGGATAGTTAGGGCCGGGGTGCTTCGACCCACGTCGTTTTTTTGCTCCGTAATGTAAATTTGCGTGTTTCGCCCTAATATTTTATACGCATTTGGTCTGGCCCTTGCCATTTTAAGGATTCCGTGCCCCCCCCCCCTCCCAAATATAATACAAAATAAAATAAAATAATAAAATCAAGTTTTGTCACTGAAAACAACCACCTCAGACATCACAGGTGAGACGCCTAACGAAAAACGACGTCTGAGTCGCCAAAGGGGTCTTCAGAGACGCCCGAGAGGCTTTAGAGACGCCTGAGGGGTATTCAAAGACGCTTGAGGGGTCTTCATGCTACGTGTCGGGTTTTAATTCACTAGTAGCGAAGAGTCTTGGTTTCCGTCAAGCGTCTCCGCAGAGACGCTTCACATGCCTATTTTTTATTTTTTAAAAAGTCAATGGCTAAAATCGTGATTTTCCCGTAAAGGATTACTAGTTCTTTTAGAAGTTGGTGTAAATATGTGGAAACATTGGAAAGGAATAATTACAAAAGTGTTTAGATATGCGTAAAGCTGCAAACGAACCGAATGAATAAGAACAAGGTTTTGTTTATAAAATAAATATATGTGTTCACGAATAGTTCACTAAAACTTGCCGAACAAAGTTTTCAGATCATTTTCGTTTGTAAAGAAAACACTCTTGTTAGCATTCGTTTGTTAATTTTGTTTATGAATGCACACGAACACAAATAAGCATTATGAACACAAAACGAATACAAAGAAGTGTTCATGAAACACAAACGGACATATATTAAGTTCGAATAAAATTGAATTCACATACATACAGTGGCGAAGCTTGAAGATCACATTGGCGGGGGCCAGACTCAATTTTTTTCGATCGGTAGGGGCCGAAAGAACAAATCGGTGGGGGCCGGACTCAACCCACACTTAATTTACCTACGGAAAACGTAAACTTCCACCACTGCACCAAAAAACTAAGGGGGCCGGGGATGATCTTCGCCCCTACATATATATATTGAGTAAAGATAAAATACAAATGGGCTTAACCTACTGAACATGAGAATTGAATGTGGAAATTTTT
The DNA here is from genome assembly GCA_030844895.1 of Ambrosia x helenae. Taxonomy (NCBI): domain Eukaryota; kingdom Viridiplantae; phylum Streptophyta; class Magnoliopsida; order Asterales; family Asteraceae; genus Ambrosia; species Ambrosia x helenae. Next base: position 92,993,692 of record CM061225.1, read on the forward strand.
TTATACCCGCCTAAACATGTTTTCTAGATAAATAATATAAAAAAATTTAATTTTTTACAGTAATTACGTCATTAGAGTAATTACAGTAGTTTATATTAGAGTAATTAGTCCACACTAATTTTTTTTTCGATTTCAGTACTAAAATATATGTTTAACAATATGAAAAAAAAAATTAAAAAAAAAACCCTCTTTCACTTCTCACATTAAGGGCTATTTGTAAGATATAAGAACCATTTGTACAATAACCTTCCTCTACATATATTTACCTCATGTAAATTATTTATTTATTATTTGGGTAAAAAAATACAAATAAAAGAATATCAAACCAAATTATAAAAATAAGAGTTAATAGCCAATTTCGTCCCTGAGGTTTGGGCCAGTTTGCTTGTTCAGTACAAAAGTTTTTTTTTTTTGCAATCCCTTACCTGAGGTTTGGATTTTTTTGCCAAATTCGTCCTTTTGTCTAACTCAGTTAAAAAGTGTCGTTAGTGTCAGGGGCAGTGTTGTCTTTTACCCACTTTAATGAAGGGCAATATTGTCATTTGATAACCTATGATAATTTTAAATAAAAAAAAAAGAAAAACCAGTATCTTCGTTTCCCCTATTTAAAGCTTACAAAACCCTAAAACACAACACAACTTCAATCGAATCATCAAATCTTCAATCGTCCCTGAAAGCATGGTGATATGCTCGTGTGGATCAACAACCATCATCAAGATCTCGTGGACAGCTCAGAATCCAGGTCGTAGGTTCTACTGTTGCACAATTGGGTGTGGGTTCGTTGACTGGGCTGAGCCCCCTATGTGTACCAATCCTGCTGTGCTGGTACCTGCTCTCTTGGACACAATACGTAGGCATGAAGCCAATGTTAAGAGGATGTTTTCCAGGAAAGAAGAAACTGATCAGCTTTTGAAGAAAATGTCGAGGCAAAACAGGATGCTGAAGCTGGGTTTAGGGTTTACATGGATGATGTTTGTCCTGTACTATCTGAATCACTAATGTAGGGTTTGGATATGTGGTTGATGGGTTAATGTGGGTTAATGTAGGTTAATGATGTAGGTTAATGTGGGTCTGTATTGTAATCTTTTGTGAAGATGGAATGAAGTTAATGTTTTGGTAATATCTCTTTGTGTAAATGTGTTCAATTTAATGTTTTGACCCATTAAGGCAAACAACCAAACAATAGCATGAATATGACATTTGAAGCTGTCCAAACTTGAATGACCCATTAAGGCAAACAACCAAACAACACATCCTGCACAATAATCATGGACCATTATACAACACAAACCATAAATCTAACAAGAACATAACATTGAACAACCATAAAACCATAAAGACATCATTACATACCAAAAGATCAAGTTTGAACATGTCTTAAACAAGTAGCAGGAAACTAAAAATTCAAGTTTTAGTACTGATTACATACCCAAAAGACATCAAGTTTTCAGACTGATTACATAACAAAAACTACTTAAAAACCATAAAACACAACCCTTCAACCTGCATTTCCAGCCTCCCCTGATCCAGCAACTCCACCTTGTGATCCAGCAGCTCCACCTTGTGATCCAGCAGCTCCACCTTGTGATCCAGCTACCCTTCCACAGGTCCTTGAGTTGTGTCCCTTCTTTTTGCATTTGTTACAGGTTAAGGAATTACCCTTCCTTGGCAGTTTGTCAGTAGGGTTGATTGACTGACTTAGCTTCTGAACTTCCACCTCAGATGGTCCCTCCTTAGGCTTCCTTATCTTCTTCTGACTTGCCTGGCTAGCCTCTAAAACCTCCTCTGCAGACTTCTTTCTCTTTTTCTTAGGTCTACCAGCCTGGGCATGATATTTAGGAGGAAGCAATGTAGTTGGACAGTTTGAAGTTGGCCACATATCCTGACCATTGATAGGATCCACTGTGTTTGCATACACCTTCTTCCATGTTTCTATAGAGTAAGCTTTGTCCACCCACCTTTCAGGAATGCCATCACCTTGACCATGCAGGGCCTTGTTCCAAATACATGCTACTGCATGCCTACAAGGCATGCCAGTAAGCTCCCATTTGTTGCAGGAACAAGTCCTCTCATCTAGGTTAACAGTCCTTTGGTCTTGATGGTCATTGTAATGTGTGCTCACTTGATACTTTGAACCTCCATTCCAAATGACTGTATACTGTGAAGCCTCATCCTTGATAGTTGCAAATGCAATCTCTGCTGCAGGTGTCAATGGACCATTACTTCAAGCAATCAGCTTATGAACCACAACAATTCTTTTCATTAGGTATTCCCTAATGAATTCAAGGCAGGTTATCACAGGTTTGTCCCTTCCTTGAATTAACTGTCTGTTGAAAACCTCACAAAGATTGTTCAATAACACATCACACCTTGCTCTACCTGAAATTGATTAACACATAACTATATTTAACATATTTAACCTAAATAGATACATTTATGCAATAACAGAAATACATCATACCTGAGAAAAAGGCCCTTGACCAATGTTTAGGTGGTATTTCCTTCAACTAGGGCTGTTCAAAAGGCTCGGCGCTCGCCGATCGCTCGCCGCTCGTTTGGAATTTGCTCGGAAAAACGCTCGCTCGATCTTCCGCTCGGTTATATATGAGCCGATCGGCTCGGTTCGGTTTGTAAATGAGCCAAGCACGAGCAAAGGTACGCTCGGCTCGGTTCGGCTCGAATAATTTTTTATTTATTTTATAATAGATATACACACAATTTACAGATAAATTTATGGCTTTATATATAACATTCTATTGGATTTGGCTTAGTATATGCAAACAAAATATAATAGCCCACTTAACTCAATAAAACAATTTAACACTAGATTTAATTATAAAACAATAAGTCATGAGGTGACAGTCTTGACTTCTTTATGTTATTAGTCGTCTATTGCTAATTATCGATTGATATTACACCTACGTCATAATGCAACAAATGTTCTCTGACGTATGCTCATCACCTCACCAGCCTAAATTTAAACCTCATCCTTGGACACTAGGATCTCAATATTAGTGTTATCATTGGACATTTCGACCTTAGTTGTCACCCGACAATGAAAACATCGAAGGAAACATCGCAATTTTATGACCGTCCATATTACTCTCCGCTCGATTCTCGCTCGGCGCTCGCTCGAAAATTTTGCGCTCGAAGAATGCTCGTTCGGTTTTCGGCTCGATTGTAAACGAGCCGCTCCGCTCGGTTCGGTTTGTAAACAAGCCAAGCATGAGCAAAGCTCCGTTCGGATCGGCTCGGCTCGTGAACAGCCCTACCTTCAACCAATCATACAAAGCTTGATCTTTCTCCTTAACTGACCAAACTTATCACTACCATTTTCCCTATCACTAACATGACCAAACTTATCACTACCATTTTCCCTATCACTAACTACCACTTCATCAACCAAATCAACAAATTCAGCCTCATGTACATGTTCACTTTCATCTTTTTTAACATCATATTTCTCAGCATGTTGAACATAAACTTCAATAACTTTATTAGTTTTAGCATACTTGATTAAGCTCAACACATCATTGTCATTACCTAAAGGTCTTAAACCAAAATCTAATGTTTCACCAGGTACCTTGAAATGGTATACAACTACGTCCTCCTCTGAATAACCCAATGTTACCAGCATATCATTCAATATTATGACAGAAAAGCGATCAGGGTCAATCTTGTCAATATAATCAGACTTACCCTCATAAGTCACATCTGGAAATTCAGTTAAGTCACCACCATGAAAAATCTTTAAACTGAACAAATCTGGATGATTAGCTGAAAATAAACAATGAACACCACATTATTAACCTGATCATCGATATAAAAATTCAAAATTTAAAATTTTAGAGGTTTTGTCGAACATACCATATTTCAGTTGAGGGTCGAAGTCAGAATCAGGTTCTCGTACACACCATTCCCACCATTCGTCATCCATTGTTTGATAATCAGTGTTTGAGAGGGTTGTTAGGGTTGTTTGAATGGAAGATAATCAGACGAGAAAGAGGGCTTAGGGTTTTAAAGAGTATTATTATTACTTTATTTTTTAAATTCGTTTTTTTTAGTCATTCAGTAATTTGACTAAAATACCCCTCAGTTAACGACACTTTTTAACTGAGTTAGACAAAAGGACGAATTTGGCAAAAAAAATCCAAACCTCAGGTAAGGGATTGCAAAAAAAAAAACTTTTGTACTGAACAAGCAAACTGGCCCAAACCTCAGGGACGAAATTGGCTATTAACTCTAAAAATAAAAAACTCTATTAAGCTATCAAACACAAATGAACATAAACAAATGAAAATAAACGAACATGTTACCGAACGTTAATGAACATAAAAGAATGAACGTGGCATCTGTTCATGTCTGTTCGTTTAACTAAACGAATAACTTTTTTTGTTTGTGTTCGTTCCTTTATTAAACGAACAAAAACAAACTTACGCTATGTTCGAGAGTTTACTAACGGAAAGAAAAGAAGAGAAATAGAATTTAGGAGAGAAAAATAATGGATGAAAAGAAAATATATGACTTCATTTTGTGTTCCCGAGTTTGAAGGAAAGGAAAAGAAATTAAATACTTTAAGTGTTCCCGGATTGAAAGGAAGAGAAAAGAAATGTTTAATTTTACTGTTGTACCCCCATTGTGTATTGTAATAATTTAAGTATGATGGTAAAAATAGTAAATGATAAACATTTTATTTGTTTTCCTTTCCCTTCCTTCCATTTTGGAAGGAAAGTTTTATTAAAATATTTTCGTTTTACTTCTTTCCCCTTCCTTCCACTCCCTTCCTTTAATGAAACTTTGGAACATACCTATTTTTTACTTTCTCTCCACTTCCTTCGAGTTATTTCCACTTCTTTCCTTTAATGAAACTCGGGAACACAGTGTTACCGCCAAACGATTTATGAATTATTCGCTGAAAGCTTAGTTATTTTGCATCCCTAGATATGTGAGTCAAAAGTACGCACTGTAGTATTTTTGTTGGATGACTTCATTTGTGTCAGTGTATAATACTTAAATGGATGTGATACATGACCTGCAATCATGTATTAGCTTTTCGTTATCTGTTATTAGAAAATCTTTCAGTTGGTGACATTTAGCGAGCAACCATATCACTATTATTGGAAAATATAAGTGGTGAATGGAATTTATTTATTAAAATTACTAGAGTAAATTGTCAAAATGGCCCCTCAGGCTTGGCCTAAAATGCTTGTTTGGTCAGTTATCTTTTTTTTTTTGTGCCAAAAGCACCCCTTACAGATCAAAAATTGCCATTTTGGTCCATATTTAACAGAGTTTCTAACTGAGTATTGAAAGTCAGTCAAGTCTTAGGGGCAATTTCGTCCTTTCAACTCACTCCTTCTTCCTCATCATTTTCTTCAACCTACCTGCACCCACCCCTCCTTCCACAACTCCATCATCCTCTCCTTTCTCTCTCTACCCTCACCTCTCTCTACGAAACAATCATATCCCTATCTTAACCAAAATAAATATCAATTCTGAAAAGGAGGTTAACGGAGTCGTCGTTAACCTCTCCTTTATCGTCGATTGGATGGTTCATACGAGGCCATCGTTGAGGAAACTGGTACCACCGTCTTATGCTGTTACTACAGAAAGTCAACGACAGCTTATGTTGTGGCATGGATGCCAAATTTGTGATAAGTAGTTGTGTTTTTATAATTGAATTGATGTGTATGATGCTTATTGCTCTATCAAATGTATGTATTCCCTTGCATTTCGTCTTGTAATTAGATCAATTTCAGTCACTTTTGAGTGAATGTAAGAAAATTGTTATTAGAATAAAAATGGGTTGAGAAGAGTTGGCATCTCGATGAAAGAGGAATGTTTCGACTCGTACTGAATTTAATCCTAGCATGTTTGATGTGTTTTAACTCATATCTGGACGCCTATATACTAGCTGTGATTCTAGCACATACAGAAGGACGGTCTTCTAGGACTGACCGCTTGGTCGACTGTTTAGGAATTTCTTATGTTTCATTTTGGAGATGACTAGTTTGTTTTGGTTCTGTTGTGTATCAAAACTCAACCTGTAACTGATTTTTGTTTTCGTATTTTATAATCGGAGTGAGGTGAGGGTAGAGAGAGAAAGGAGAGGATGGTGGAGTTGTGGAAGGAGGGGTGGATGCAGGTAGGTTGAAGAAAATGATGAGGAAGAAGGAGTGAGTTGAAAGGACGAAATTGCCCTGAGACTTAACTGACTTTCAATACTCAGTTAGAAACTCTGTTAAATATGGGCCAAAATGGCAATTTTCGATCTGTAAGGGGTGCTTTTTGCACAAAAAAAAGATAACTGACCAAACAAGCATTTTGGGCCAAACCTGAGGGGCCATTTTGGCAATTTACTCAAATTACTATTACTAAAACTTTTTATATGGTGAAACTCTTGAGTAGAGTTCTTAATACTATTTGATGAGGTTTTATTTCATATTGTGAAACTCTTGAGTAGAGTTCTTAATGCCATTTGATGAGGTTTTATTAGAGTCTTAATTAGAGTCTTAAGTATCTATTTAAGTGACTAATAACGTGAAACCTTTCACCATCCTAACTCTTGTATAATTAGTAGGCTATGTGCTTTATTTGATAGTAAAAAGAATATACATGAGAAATATACACGAAGAAACTCTTGCAACACACATACACTCAAGCATAGCAACCAAGTTTCGATTATTTTTCAGGCAAGTGGGATAGTCCGGCAGTGCACCATCATTGTTAAGAACCGGTGTACCCTGGGAACAGACCGCGAACCTGTTTAAGGGAATTGTGTCAAACACAAGCCCGGTTCACGCTGATGATTTCATCTTCAAATTCAATGTATGTTTTCTAACAAACTTAAACAGATTAGTAATACAAACTTTCGTGTAGATTAAAAACCGATCTTAGGAGTTTGGGTTCACAAAAGTTTGTAAATGTTTTCTTTTGGTACATCGAATTGGATTACATTCATAATGGGAATGCAATCTTTAATCTGAAAGACTATTTTACAAAACGAATCTTTAATCTGAAAGACTATGAACATGCTGCAAATTCCCTCGATCTTTTACTTCAAAAAAATAAAATAAAATATAAATAAAATAATAGGTTCCAAAAGGTAGCTAGTCGCCGGAAAAGAAGAAGACAACTTGCTGGAAAATTTTGCAGGTTGTCCTGAATAATTTTCCCGACTTCGACTTCGACGATGGCTCTTCCTGGTAGAAAAACGACGAGCAAGATAGCCATAACCAGTTTCCGAACACTAGTGACCGGAAGGACCATCGGAGAAGCAAGTCGCCGGAGTTTGTCTGCGAAAGGTTGTCTGCGGAAGGTTGAGAGAGAGAGAGAGAGAGAGAGAGAGAGAGAGAGAGAGAGAGAGGGAAAGAGTTGGGAAGTGTGTAGGCGAGGTCTCACAAAGACGTCTTGGGAATCGGGAACCGTCTCTCCAAAGACGGGTGAGGTGTCGGGTGAGGTGTTGCTCAGCTAGTGGTCCATCACCGAAATCTCACGAAGACGTCTCGGGACCTGTGAGCCGACTCTCCCAAGAAATGGGGGGTGACTATTTTGGTAAGTTGACCAAGTCAATGACCAAATTGCTGATTTCCCCTTATTTTTATATATTGCAACTCAAATAAACAACTTTTCTTGTATTTTAAGATATAGGAACATTGTACAAACCTAGGCGGTTATAATTCAATACGTATATGTATGTATAAACTAATACGCTACAATCTTCTAAAGTACTAGCTACCACTTTGTTGAGGCACATCGTTGGTAAATGCCATTGTTAGGTAGTTTGCCATTCCAACAAAAATTACATCAACAAACCTTTTAGATTTATGTGTTTAACTTCCTAAAATCCTTAATATGTTTGATGATCTGTAAATAAACTTTGAACACATGTTTAATCATTAACAAAATATAAAAAAATTAACAATTTACAACACAAAATTACAGGCAAAAAGTTAACTATTGAATAACCAAGTTTCTTAATTTCATTAGTCCGAAGTGATGGTATTTAATTGTACACGTTTACAAGCTTATTAATTAATTAAAAAATAGATTACATTTTATCTAATTTTCATAATTTAAGAAATATATATAGTCTTATAAAAAAACCATTTAATTTTAAATTATTGGTACTTTTTATTTTTACATTTTTTTAATATCCTCAGCTTTCTATATAAACCCTACACCATCCAAACCTCATATCACCAAACAAACATTTCTCAAAAACACACTTAAAATTAAAACTTCTCTACAAACCACAGACACAATCTTCAATCTTCATTCACCACCACCATCAACAACAACTATGGCTCCACCAGTCGCTAAAAACACCACCAATGGAATGTTCACATCCAGTCTGGTGAAGGCTAAAACCTTGCCTCGCCGTGCCTACGTCACCTTCTTGGCCGGAGACGGTGACTACTGGAAGGGTGTGGTTGCACTCGCCAAGGGTCTCCGTAAGGCCAAGTCGATATACCCGCTTGTCGTCGCAATGCTTCCCGATGTTCCGATGGATCACCGACAGAAGTTACTGTCGCAAGGGTGCATCATCAGGGAGATCGAGCCGCTGCACCCGCCCGAAAACCAGACGCAGTTTGCTATGGCGTATTATGTTATTAATTACTCCAAGCTCCGTATTTGGGAGGTAACTAATATCATTCGTTTAATTTGTTTATTATTTTTAGAAAAAAAATAACTATATAGTTTTACGTCTGATGTGATTTAGGTAACTGAATTTGTGACTGTGTTTTAACTTGCAAAATCCTAATTTTCAGTAGTGTCCTAGTGTTCAACTAGTGTCCATATTTATAGTGTACATGTTGTAATGCCGGGTTGGTACTCCTCGCTTTGTGGGCGCCCCGTTTTGGGAATGAAAAAAATAACTGTATATATTTTTCCTATATCGTTTATTTCATCACTGTATATATTTATTAATAAAAAAAAACATATCTTAAATTCTTATTACGTACTAACTATTCAATATTTGTTTGTAGATGATTTTAACCAAATCTTAAATCCTAAAGAACAAGTTAATTAATATTTATTATTACTTTCTAACTTAAGCAACTTAACATGTATTCTTGCAGTTTGTGGAGTATAGCAAGATGATATACTTAGACGGAGACATACAAGTCTTCGACAACATAGACCATCTCTTCGACTTACCAGACGGCCACTTCTACGCGGTCATGGACTGTTTCTGCGAACCAAACTGGCGAAACAGCCCGCAATACAAAATCGGCTACTGCCAACAATCACCAAACAAAGTCGAGTGGCCAGAGCACGAGCTTGGTCCCAAACCCCCACTCTACTTCAACGCAGGCATGTTCGTCTTCGAGCCAAGTATCTCCACCTACTACGACCTCCTAGAATCGGTCAAAACAACTCCACCAACCTTATTCGCGGAACAAGATTTCTTAAACATGTTCTTTAAGGACATTTACAAGCCTATTCCCACGGAATACAACTTGATCTTGGGGATGCTGTGGCGTCATCCAGAGAATGTGGACCTTGAGAAGGTGAAGGTGGTGCATTACTGCGCTGACGGCTCGAAGCCATGGAGATATACCGGGAAAGAGAGGAATATGGATCGGGATGATATTAAGATGCTGGTGAAGAAGTGGTGGGATATTTTTAACGATGAGACTTTGGATTATTGGCGAATTTGTGGGCATTCAATTGGTACGCCGTTGACGGCGGTCGAAAAGCCGACCCCGGTGCTTACTAAGAGTGGTCGGCGTTACATCACCGCACCCTCTGCGGCTTAGAGTATATATATGATGTTTTTTTTCGTAATTTTTTTTTCTTTTTTTCTTTCTCAAACTCACATGGGTTAGTTGTGAGAAAGGCATTAACGTAAAAGCAATATTGTGTTTGTTTGTTTGTTTTGTTTCATTTTTTTTAGCTGGCTTTCGGTTTTACTACTGTTTTAGTGTGTTGTAACTATGATATTGGGATTTTCAGCATATTATAAATGGAAATACCTATTTTTTTTTCATCACAAACAAGACTCGTGTGATATGTTGGTATTTTTTTACTCTAATATATGACTAGTGGGATGTCTGCGTATTGCTGCGGAAAAAAGATTTTAGGATATGAGATTCTTTGTACTCAATTAGAAGAATCATAAAGCAAGCCAGATTGATTAACTATGCATCAAGTAAAATTTTAACCAAATAGAATCCTTAGTCAATTTTATTGCATGAATTTTAATAATGTTTGTGAATCAAATAAAAATCTAGGAACACCAAGTTGATGAGAGGTCAACTAAAATAAAAGAAACTCAAATAGTTGATTTATAGTCCCCAACACACTGTTAGTTGCCTTGTACACCATCTTGGAATCCTTTTTAGTCAAGTTGAGTGATCTTATACACAAATCTTTTCCTGCATTCAGACAACCACACTAAGTTGTTTAACTACAGTCAGGCATTTCCTTAGGCCTGTAAACGAACCAAACGTTCATGAATTGTTCAACGAGAAGTTCATTTATGTTCGTTTATTTAAATAGATGAACGAACAAACTTGAACAAACCTGATGGAACAACAACATCAAGTTTGCCATCACTAAGATAAACAAAAGCCACCACAAAGACAATTAATAATTATAGATGGCAAAATTCTTCAACAATAAAATGAAAACAAATTGACAAGGTCACAAGGCAAAAGCAACTCGGAAGAATCCAAGATAAATTACATATTCATGAATGAATAATGTAGCATGATGGGTCGATCATATAGCTTGAGGGCGACTGAATAGACGGGCATTAAATAAACATGAGGGATACCATTGAATACGTATAAGTGAACACATCGAACGGTCTCTCTAACCCTTGATGTTCTCTCTTCTCTTCTCTGGTTCTCTCTTTTGTGAACACATTGACGGTTGAAGTCACCGAGTTAAACGCCACCTCAAAGGCCACTATGAAACAAAATACGAAAGTATATGGATGCTTACATCGGAGTCTTGGTGGCACGAGCCCTTTTCCAACCCATTCTCATCAGGCCACACAAACAACCAACCTTGAGACATCATTGTTAAGAACCTGGTAACACAAGCTCTCAGGCGATTGGACCACTCGAGCCTTGCGTCCATCCGATGACTGTAGATGCCCATTCTCATCAACAACAACACAAAAGTTACAACCCATCAATAACAAAAAACCAAAAAAAAAAAATCTATTAATAATAAAAAATACATAATTTTTTACCAAAAAAAAACTGACAAAAGAGTAATCATCAAAAGTTACAACCCAGTAATGTAAAAAATAAAACAATTTTTTTTACAAACCCCGTTACGGAATGAAACAAAAAAAAAACCAAAAACGATATCAATTGAAGCAATATTACAATTTGATAAACAATAAAACAAACCCCGTTAGGGAATGAAACAAAAAAAAAACCCCAAAAAGAGATAGAAACAATAAGAGCTTACCAAAAAACCAAGCAAGTTGCGACCCTAACATAGTTTTTTCTTCTGCAATTCTTTTGTTGATCCAGTCAAGCAACAAAGAAAGATCATCCAACTATTTGTGCGTTAGAGATAGGAAGACGAACCACGGGATCAAGTGAAGATGAAAACATAAACGGGCAAGTGTGATGGAGGAACTAAATATCAAAATCAGTGAATGCTATTGATGAACTTGCATTTATATACGTTGATTGATGATGAATTAACTCTCATAATGATGATGTATGAACGTGTGTAGTTACACATGTTGAGATGGATATTTAGTGTGTATTACACACATATACAATAAGCATTATAGGATGTATATAAGGGGTATAAAGGGCATAAAATGATCAAAGATTGGAGATTTGTGAAGAGTCCCTTCAACTCACATCTTAAAATGTGTGTATAATTACTTTTCTAAACATGCTTCCTCCTTAATAAGGTAACATAGATAAATAGATATAGTTAATGACATGATTAGTGCCTGTGTGTATCAGAAGTAATAACTTTGGATACTAGTGGTTTTAAGCAGTAGGTTGGGGTATTATGTTTACTTTTGTAACAATATTGGTTTCTAATACTAATTAACATCGTTAAGATTCTGTTAAATTTAGGTAAAAATGCCTTTTATAACCAGAAGGACCATATGTGTAATAAACTCTATTTAATTTCATAGATCATTTGTGTAAATTATCAAAATAAAAATAAAAACACAACAATTACCCCCCCCCCCCCTAAAAATCAAATTGCCAAACGATAGAGAATGTGGTGGTCACAATGTCTACATCCCCATCTGAGCATTGGATTCTGCTTATCATTCCAGCTTCTAAAGAAAATTCTCAAAATGGGCATTGAATTCTGCTTATCTTTCCAGCTTCTAAAGAAAATTTTCGAAATGGGAAGTCTACAACCCTACACCATCAACCCACGTTTTATTTTGCTGCCTAATGCGGACCTATCCGATGTTGTCGCCAAAGGTTCAAAAATTACAAAATTGTTGTAATATTTGTAAACAATTTATTAAATATCTAAGTTGAAGATTGTTGTTTTTATATAAGATATGCGAGATTTCATTGTTGCATTGTTTGTTATCTATGGTCATCATTTTTCATAGCATTTCTGAATTTTAGAGCCCATGGTACGACACTATATTGGATTTGGTATCAAAGAAACCGACTAGGAGTCACTTAGGTACCGATTGCAATACCATCCCAAGTGTTGTTGTACCACATATTTTCGGGAAGGGAAGTGGGTGATTGACCTATGATACCATTCAAAACCCATATACCTCTCATTTTTCATAACATACTTATAAATATGCACATTTATCAACACTCGAACTTGAACCCTCAACCAACTAATGAAACCCTTTTTCCTAACACTTTCATGCAATCCCTTTGGTACTATCCTTTAAATGAGTATGTTTTGCGTCTTAGACCATTTGAGAACGCCTTAACTTGTAATTAGGGTTATTAACAGTTGAGAAGCCAACTAACTGGTTAGAGTTATGATATTTATACGTTTGGTACACGATATATTCATTTTACAATGCTATTTTTTATTTGATAACTGATTAGTTGATGTTACTTATAATAATATAAACTATTTTGATGTTATATGTTAAAGGTTTAAGCTTGTGTGATAACTTTTGTTTTGAGTCTAATTTTATCTTGAATATTTGTGAATCAAGTTGAGAGAGATTCTAACATCGTCTAATTCTCACTACTTTAATTATTGTCAATGCATTATATATAAATTGATTATATGGTTCTCATGACTTAGGGGAAGGGACAATCCAGACTACAAGCCTGGTCCTGACCACTACTTAGGTGTCATGTCAAATATAAACAAAAGTAGGGCTGTAAACAAACCAAACGTTCGGTGAACGGTTTGTAAACCGTTTGGCGGGGAGTTCGTTTGTGTCCGTTTGTTTAATAAATGAATGAACACGAACAAAAAAATTCCGTTTGACTAACTAAACAAACAAACACGAAAAAATATCTCGTTCGTTCAATTGCGTTCGTGAACGTTCGGCAATGTGTTTGTTTACGTTCGTTTATTTATATCCGTTCGTGTATGTTTGTTTATGTTCGATCACTAGTTAAAACTTAGGATAATTATGAACTTTTGAATTAGGAATATCATGTATTCAAGCCTATGCCTAAGTAATTTTAGATACTTATGTCTAAGTTAGTACAATTTGACTTATTGACATCGTTTAGTGGATGTACTTTGTCTAACGGTTAATATAAACAATGTTTTTTAGTTAGTTGCATATTAAATGTTTGTTTTTGTTTGTTTGTGTTCAATACCTGTGTTCACGAACAGTTCGCAAACAACTGAATTTCTTAACAAACAAACACAAACATAGAACTATGTTCGTTAGTGTGTTCGTGAACGGTTCGTTTGTCCAAGAAACCTTAACAAACAAACACGAACAAAACCTTGTTCGTGTTCGTTTGGTTCGTTTACAGCCCTAAACAAAAGTAGTCTGGAAACACCAAATCACTGGCGACACTCCAAGCTACAAAGCCACCTATTTTTTTCTTTTCATTTTAAAACAACAAAAATTTAATAAGAAAGCATTTATTTAAAACACAAAATAATTAAAAATCCTCTGATTAGCAAAGTTTTTATGCATTGAGAGGTTGTATTCCATGCATTAGGAGTTTTTTTTTTAAAAAAAAAAAAACCATTATGGCTTTTTTTTTTTGAAAGGTTAATTTCTTTTAAATTCTGAAATCCTGTAGTCTGTGGGACTTGAACCCAAGACCTTCCACAACCTAGGTGTTTTAAAGGATTATGGCTTTTTATTGGTTCACATACTCTCATGGTCTTACCACTCTGCGACTCATTTTATTTTTTCTTAGTTTTTTCAAATCTTTTTTACTTTTTACCCCCATAGTTTTTATCCTTACAAGTTTAACTAATACTTTTACATTTTCAACTTTGACCCCTATATTTTTTATCTTTTACAAATTTTTTGGTTTATATTTCAGTCTAAGTTTTCAAGCTAAGATTTCACAACAATGCGTGTGTGGTTCAACGTCTCTACGTCTATTTTTCCTGGTTAATACCCTCGGCGCAAATCGCACGTCCTAGACCTATGTGGTTATTTTTTCTAGGTTTAAAATGTATGTCTGATTTGTTCGCATTAACACGCTAGAAAAGGCGTGTGTGGTTAAACATTTTTAGAGCAGACACATAATGGATAATTAATGAATTGAACCAAATTATGGTTTTATTTTAAAGAGTCACGTTCTTTCACTTTTAAGGCCCTAAGCTAATAAAGAATGATTAGGTGTTTTTATCAACCAAATCTAATGGCTATATAAAATTGGTAAAATAAAAGAACTTTATACTAAATCAAAATTCATTTGTTGTACATAGTTTAGATATTTGAGAATGATTGCTTGATGGCTTTATAAAATTAAGTTTTATATCACAGTGTATGGCGAATCATGTTTAATATTTAAGCCTAAACATAGATGAGGTCTAACCGGTTAGGACTAATGCAAATTTTGTAACTATGATTATTGGGATTTTCAGCATATTATAAATGGAAATTCCAATTTTTTTTTTGTTTCATCACAAAAAAAGACTCATGTGGATGTTGGTATCTTTTTTACTTTAATATATGAAAATTAGATATATAGTTAATGACATGATTAGTCTTTATGTGTATCAAAAGTAATAATTTTGGATACTGGTGGTTTTAAGTACTAGGTTGGGGTATTATGTTTACTTTTTTAATAATATTGGTTTCTAATACTAATTAACATCGTTAAGATTATGTTAAATTTAGGTAAAATGACTAAAATGCCTTTTTATAATAAGAAGGACCATTTGTGTAATAAACTCTATTTAATTGCATAGATTATTCGTGTAAATTATTAAAATAAAAATAAAAACACAACAATTACCCACAACCCCCCCCCCCCCCCCCAAAAAAAATCAGATTGCCAAACGATAGAGAAGGTAGTGGTCAAAATCCCTAAATCCCCATCTGAGCATTGGATTCTGCTTATCTTTTTCAGCTTCTAAAGAAAATTCTCGAAATGGACATTAGATTCTGCTTATCTTTCCAGATTCTAAAGAAAATTCCCAAAATGGGAAGTCTACAACCCTACACCATTAACCCACATTTTATTTTGCTGCCTCATGCGGACCTTTGCGATGTTGTCGCCCAAGGTTCAAAAATTACCAAATTGTTCTAATATTTGTAATTAATTTATTAAACATCTAAGTTGAAGATTGTTGTTTTTATATAAGATATGTGAAATTTCATTGTTGCATCATTTGTTATCTATGGTCATCATTTTTCATACCATTTTTGAATTTTAGAGCTCATGGTACGACACTATTTTGGATTTGGTACCAAAGAAACCGACTTGGAGTCACTTGGGTACCGATTGCAATACCATCCAAAGTGTTGTTGTACCACATATTTTCGGGAAGGGAGGTAGGTGATTGACCGATGATCCCTTGCAAAACTCATATATCTCTCATTTTTCATAACATACTTAGACCACCCGTAGTGGGGCTCCATTGGGGCTTTATTTTCAAAAATAGCGCCCCCCCACATCGCTACAGGGGGGCGCTATTTTCCTTTTTTGGGCCTTGGCGTTATTTTAATAACGCTGTGATGAAATGTTTGGTCCAATCATTGATTGCCATTTGGTGGCTTCAACGGTATTATTACCGTTATTTATTTTTGAACGGCTATTTTTTTTGAGGATATATATATACATACAACACATAAATATTAAAACACTCAACAAAACATATATACATACAACACATAAAATTATAAAAGAATGGGTTCCCCCGCGTCATCATCTAATGCGAGAGAATATTATAGAGAGTTTCTAGGCGACGAGGGTTATTCCACAGACGAAGAGTTGGAGCAAGATGCCATTACGAGTGCGCTAGCGCTTTCGGCGCGGTATCTTGAAGAAACTAGTACGCCTACACCTCCAAAACAAACTAGGCAATACTACGAACGAGATCGTTTATCGGCAAATGCTCGTTTGATGAAGGATTACTTTGATGAAAACCCGACTTACCCCGACCCAAAGATATTTAGGCGTCGTTTCCGGATGAGCAAACGTTTATTTCTACGTATATCCGAAGATCTTGAAAACGCGTTTCCGTACTTTAAACAAAAAGCGGATGCTAGGGGGATGATGGGATTCACGTCTATTCAAAAGTGTACCTCGGCACTGCGTATACTCGCATACGGCAACACGACGGATATCAACGACGAGTATTTAAAAATGGCCGAGAAAACAACACGCGATTCTTTGGAGTATTTTTGCAAAGGTATTTATTTTTTATATATGTTTGTATTTTTTTTATATATGTTTGTATTTTTTTTATATATGTTTGTATTTATTTGTTTTAGGAATAATAAAGTTGTACGGAGCCCGTTATCTTAGAAGGCCCACTTGGTACGACTTACAAAAAATTTACGAGGTGCATACGGCTGAACATGGGTTACCAGGAATGCTGGGTAGCCTTGATTGTCGTCACTGGCGGTGGTATAATTGCCCAACCGTTGGCGAGGTCAACACACGCGTGGTGACCAAAAAGGACCATCGATTATTCTTCAAGCGGTGGCTTCAGCCGATCTTTGGGTTTGGTCGGCCTATTTTGGTGTTGCGGGTTCATGCAACGACTTAAACGTTTTTGAGCAGTCGCGTATTATAGAGGATTTCGTTTCTGGCAGGGCAGCGAAGGCGTGCTTTTACGCTAATGGAAACTACTACCCACACGGATACTATTTGGCTGACGGAATATATCCGAGGTATAGCATTATCGTTAAGACGTTTAGTAACCCGTACGACGAAAAAATGGCACACTTTAAAAAGGTCCAAGAGGCGGCGCGAAAGGACATAGAGAGGTGTTTTGGGGTTCTTCAACAGCGTTGGCATTACATAAGAAACCCTGCTCGTGCATGGACCACAGACAAGCTGCGAGATGCTATGTATGCATGTATAATCATGCATAATATGATATTAGAAGATGAAGGTAAAGCGATATGCCAAAATTACGTACCGGAAGCCGTTCAGGATCTACCGCAAGCTAATGTGCAAGAAAGAGTGCTCAACGCACATGAACTTCGCGACCATGAAGTACATGACGCGTTAGCTGCGGATTTGGTCCAACAAGCGTGGTCGGTTCGGTATATTCCAAACCCAGGAGGAAACGAAGAAGAAGAAGAAGAAGAAGAAGAAGAGGACGAAGACGAATATGAAGAATCCGAAGATGAAAATTAATATTAGTTGTAATTTTTTTTTTAATATTACTTGTAATTTTTTTTTAATATTAGTTGTGTTTTTATTATTATTTGTAGTTTTTTTATATTTTTTTGTCTTTTATTTTAATTATTTTGAATTAAAAGATTAAAAAAATAAAATAAAAAAATCAACCAATCACAAACAGGGGCTTTATAAATAAAGCCTCACCACTACACCCCTTTTTCAGTTTCTCTCTCCACGCTGACTCAGCAGCCACGTGGACCAATCACATTCAGGGGCTTTATAAATATAAAGCCCCACTACACATGGTCTTATAAATATACACATTTATCAACACTGAAAGTTAAACCCTCAACCAAATAATGGGACCTTTTTTCTTAACACTTCCATGCAATCCCTTTGGTACTATCCCTTAAATGAGTATGTTTTTCGTCTTAGACCATTTGAGAACGCCTTTTGTAATTAAGGGTATTTACGGTTGAGAAGCCAACTTACTTGTTAGAGTTGTGATATTTATACGTTTGGTACACGATATATTACATTGATTCATAATATAAATCCTCGAATCCATATAACTGGAATCCTTAACAACTAGGGGAAGAATAATATAAAAATCACAAAGGTTAGCTAAAACATGGTTAAAAAATCAATTATTCATACCCCAACATTTTATTAAATTATTACAAAATGTGTTAGGTGGACGGGGCGTTTCATTCGGTTTTTTTTCAATTTCATTGATTTCTAACAATCATACACTGTCACGTCACTTAACTGATTTACTTCACTATAACAAAATTTTTTTGAGGCAGCACTCATTGGAAATAAAATAGAGAAAAAAGACAAAAGGGGGAGAGACAAACTCACGGGTACCCATGCATCCGTTAACAATCTCACGAAACCCTCCACGGATCCATTACCAGCACCACCGGCGACGGTGTTACCGTGCTGGTAGTGACGTAACCGTGAGTGTTTCTGGTTGTGCCATGTCCCCCTTACTTGCTACTTAAGACTCGAAGTCTAGGACCTACCTAGTACCTACTGAAGCCAGAATATTCCGATATATGCGGTTTAAATATAGGATAACTTGCACCGTCCAAATCTAGCCACGTGTCCTCCTTTCCGGGTTCTTCCATTTGAACGAAAGTAAAGGAGTCAAATGACAATACGTCGTCGTTAAATTAATTGGTAACAAAGGCAATCTACAGCCACACGATTGATCATGTTGTCACCTGCCGGATTAATCCACGGTATGTAATTAGTAGGTAGTCATCATAAATGAACGTTCTCAACCACCGTCACCGACTACGATATGAGATAAAACCATATACATATTCTTCAGGTTTGAATTTTATACATATTATAATATAATATAATATCCGGTCTGTGTAATGTTTTAATAGATGATTTCGATATGCAAACATGTTTTTCGATTATGCGTAGAATGATCCACGGAGACATTATGAACTAACATTGCACATGATTGTCCCGTGGATTTTTTATGGCTCCGTCTATTCCCACCCCCCAGAGCGTCTCGCTTAGGCCTAAGCGAAGCGCTTTGAATTCAATCAGAGCAAGTCAGTACGAGGGGTAGAAAAAGCTGATTTTGAATTCGAAGCGCCTCGCTTAGGCCTAAGCGAGGCTCTTCGGATCAAAATTTTTTTTTTTTTTTTATCTTTTGAGTTAGTTTTTTGGTTTTTTTTAATATAATTATTATAAAAAAATGTTCTTTTGACAAACGTCTGGCTAACTTGTCCAGTTATCAATCTCACTGTCCAACAACTGAATTTTACTTGCTTGCATGAAAAGTTATGATCTGAATTTTGCTTGCTTGCATGAAAAGTAATGATCAGGAACATTCCAAATAACCGTCCAATTTCAGCTTTTGTTTAACTCATGATATATCCACCAAATCATTTCTTCAAGTTCATTTCACCAAAAAAGACATAACTGTAATGATCAGAAACATTCCAAATAACTGTTCAATTTCAGCTTTTCAGTTGTTATCCGAGAGATAGCGGTCAACGATGAAGACAACCTGAAAACAACCGGATACCATGGATCAGAGAGATTCAAGCTAATTAAACTCATATCTCAAGCCGGTGCAAGTTATGTTGTAGCTCATATGTTATTATCTCTTCTCTTATTATCTCTTTCTCAAGTTCTCGATGGATTATTGCTCTCATATCATGGATCAGAGAGATTTAAGCTAATTAAACTCATATCTCACTGTAATGATCAAGAATATTCCAAATAACTGTATAATTTAAGCTTTTGTTTAACTAATTTAGCAACAGTCCAAATAACTGTAATGATCGCTACGGTTAGTGGATACCATGGATCAGAGAGATTCAAGCTAATCAAACTCCGGGCAACCCTTGTTTGATTATACTCGTGTACACCCTTTATCTCTTTATGTATGAATAGAGTGACCCTCTGACAATGATCAGAAACATTCCAAAATAACTGTAATGATCGCTACTGTTGATTGGTATATAGAGAGCAAACCGACGATCATTCAAAATTTAAAGTTACCGCTAACCTCTGCGCCATCATCGTTGACAACTTTTCAGTTGTTATCCGAGAGATAGCGGTCAACGATGAAGACAACCTGAAAACAACCGGATACCATGGATCAGAGAGATTCAACCGGATACCATGCACCTGAACGGGTGAATACATCTTGCTTTTGACAAATCCATTGTTGTTTCCATAGACATTCAAGGAGGCAAATTTGAAAATTATCATTTCTTGACATGCTTGGTAACACCTTGATCTGCAATATTTTGAAAATTATCATTTCTTGACATGCTTGGTAACACCTTGATCTGTAATATCTGAAAATTATCATTTCTCGAAAAGTAATTAAAAACACTTAAAAATGAATTAAAAACAATTGTTGGGAGTTAGGTTTAGTCGGAGGACCACGTACAATGATTCATCAAAGTTATACAAAGCTGGATGTTTTTACTGGAAAACCAAAACGAGCAATTAACGAAGCGAAACGGAGAGTTATAATTTTCTTGGCTAGGAAACAACTTAAAAGAACCAAAAATGAATTAAAATTAATTTTTGGTGATTAACAGATAATTTTAAAGAAATAAAAGAAAATCATTTTTTTTTTAAAAAGGCCAAAGCACCTCGCTTTGGTCAAAGCGAGGCGCCTGTGGTCTAATCAAACCACTAAAGCACCTCGTTTTGGTCAAAGCAAGGCACTAAAGCACCTCGCTTTGACCAAAGCGAGGTACTAAAGCGCCTCGCTTTGACCAAAGCGAGGTGCTTTGGCCTTTTTTTAAAAAAAATTGATTTTCTTTTAATTCTTTAAAATTATCTGTTAATCACCAAAAATTAATTTTAATTCATTTTTGGTTCTTTTAAGTTGTTTCCTAGCCAAGAAAATTATAACTCTCCGTTTCGCTTCGTTAATTGCTCGTTTTGGTTTTCCAGTAAAAACATCCAGCTTTGTACAACTTTGATGAATCATTGTACGTGGTCCTCCGACTAAACCTAACTCCCAACAATTGTTTTTAATTCATTTTTAAGTGTTTTTATTACTTTTTGAGAAATGATAATTTTCAAATATTGCAGATCAAGGTGTTACCAAGCATGTCAAGAAATGATAATTTTCAAATTTGCCTCCTTGAATGTCTATGGAAACAACAATGGACAACAATGGAAATGATAAGTTCAAACTTTTTCGAGATTGTTTTTCGAGAGAAAGGAACTAAGTTGCAAATACGATAATAATCAAACTCATATCTCAAGCCGGTGTAATTACTTTCAAGTTTTTTAGAATCATTGAAGACACCACATCATTGTACAAACCGACGATCATTCAAAATTTAAAGTTACCGCTAACCTCTGTGTCATCATCGACTATAGCAAACCGACGATCTTCCTCCACGGCACTCCTAATGGGCCTCTCTTTATTTCACGGTACGATTTGTGTTTTTGTTGCTTTATAAATAATAAGTTTTGTGTTTATCAAACCCTAACGTCTGAGCAATGATTTATTAAATCGTTTTACTAATTTCCGATTCTTGATACTTTCATAAATCGTTTTACTAATTTCCGATTCTTGATAATAATAAATTATTATAATAATAAAACAAAGGAACTAAATTACAAATATAATAAAATAATAATAATAATAATAATAATGTTTATTGAGCAATATCTTCGACCTCTCTTATAATCAGGTAAATATGGATATTGTCTTTCACATCCGGATGGGTCAAACACAAAAAAGTCAAACACCATGTCTCCTTGATGTTTGAACACAATAATGTCAAACTCTTGCACAATTTCGTATGCTCAAACGTCATATATATTTCCCCCTTTGTGACTCATAGGAGTCTTGAAGACGAAATGAATTTTACAAGATACTTGAAACAAGGTATGGATATGGAGAATAAATATTTGACTATACGTGGTTGATGATGTCAAGTTTAAGTCATTGATTCATTTGGAAATCGAAAACGCCTATCGTCACTCTGTATAGAGAAGAAAAACAACAACCGAATATTTAGTTCTCTCCGAACTTCAGCTTCCAAAATACGACGTCGTTGTAGCTCATATGTTATTATCTCTTCTCTTATTCTCTGTTTCTCTAGTTCTCGATGGATTATTGCTCTCATATCGACTCTCACAATTATTCACAATTTTATACATACAACACACCTTCATCGTTGACCGTACTGTTCTTCTTGATCTTTTTATGTATGAATAGTGACCCTCTGGCAAACCTACCTCTGTTTTGAATTTGTTGCTTCCATAGAGAAGTTATCAATCTCACTGTAATGATCAGGAACATTCCAAATAACTGTATAATTTCGTTCAAGATTCCTATGCAAGCAAGTCAAATTCAGTTGTTAGACCAACTTGAGATATGAGTTTGATTAGCTTGAATCTCTTTGATCCATGGTATCCAGTCTTCAAGGTGGACTTAAGCACCTGAACGGGAAGTTGAAATTTTGAATGATGTTCGTCGACTGCACCGAACACACTACAATTATTCACAATTTTATACATACAACACACCTTCATCGTTGACCGTACTGTTCTTCTTGATCTTGATTTTCACACTTGCTTTTGACAAAGGTCTGGCTGACCTGAAGTTCCTTTGCAACCAGGTAAAAAGGAACTAAGTTGCAGATATAAAAATCCATCACATCACGATTATACTCTTTATGTATGAATAGTGACCCTCTAAGTGTGGTATGCTCAAAGATTTAAGTTAAAAATATTTTGTAAGGATTTATTTATAGATTAATGAAACAACTTTTCAGTTGTTATCCGAGAGATAGCGGTCAACGATGAAGACAACCTGAAAGTGGATACCATGGATCAGAGAGATTCAAGCTAATTAAACTCATATCTCAAGCCGGTGCAAGTTATGTTGTAGCATCTTTGATCATCTTCTTGTAATTACTTGACAGATATCTCTCTGAGATGATAGCTTCTCTTCAGATTCTGAAAGTGGATACCATGGATCAGAGAGATTCAAGCTAATTAAACTCATAGGTAAGAACATTGTGGATGAGGATTGTTTATCTTCCAATTGATTTCAAGTATGTTGCCAAATAACTGTTCAATTTCAGCTTTTGTTTAACTATTTTAGCAACTTCCATAAAGAAGTTATCAATCTCACTGTCCATGTTTACCTTCAACGTCCAACGGTAATGAGTAACCTAGTAACCTCTACAATGATGTGATTTGTTTTTAAATAAGGAGGTATATGTACAATGAACTTTTTACGCTAAATAAAACCGATTAATGGCAGGTTTGCCAGAGGGTCACTATTCATACACACAACTTTTTGCTCTAGTGGTGTGCTCTACCTTTTTGACAAACACCTAGCTAACCTGTCCAGTTATCAATCTCATTGGCAATCATCCGGTGCAAGTTATGTTGAAGCTCATATGTTATTATCTCTTCTCTTATGCTCTCATATCATGGATCAGAGAGATTTAAGCTAATTAAACTCATATCTCAAGTTGGTCTAACAACTGAATTTGACTTTCTTGCATAGGAATCTTGTACAAAATCATTCTCACATGAATATCCTTTGATGAATGTATTAGGGGTTGGAAACTCTGAAGACCAATGACCCTCTAGCAAACCTCCGTTAAGGGTCTTCAGAGTTTCCATGGGAAGGTAAACATATATAACATTCTCTTCTTCTTCCCTTACAAATCACTTTGCCATTAATACAAATCACATTTGTGCATGACATTACATTCTGCATGTGTCATTTCATAACTTGCACCGGCTTGAGATATGAGTTTAATTAGCTTAAATCTCTCTGATCCATTGTATCCACTTTCAACTAAATCTTTCTCTGATCGCTACTGTTGATTGGTATATAGAGAGCAAACCGACGATCATTCAAAATTTAAAGTTACCGCTAACCTCTGCGCCATCATCGTTGACAGATATCTCTCTGAGATGATAGCTTCTCTTCAGATTCTGATTGCACGGTGGAATTGGAATTGGAATTAGAATTAATGAGACAACTTTTCAGTTGTTATCCGAGAGATAGCGGTCAACGATGAAGACAACCTGAAAACAACCTTTACGCAGGTTTTTTGACAACTTTTTGCTAATACACACAACTTTTTGCTCTAGTGGTGTGCTCTACCTTTTTGACAAACACCTGGCTAACCTGTCCAGTTATCAATCTCACTGTCCAACAACTGAATTTTACTTGCTTGCATGAAAAGTTATGATCTGAATTTTGCTTGCTTGCATGAAAAGTAATGATCAGGAACATTCCAAATAACCGTCCAATTTCAGCTTTTGTTTTAACTCATGATATATCCACCAAATCATTTCTTCAAGTTCATTTCACCAAAAAAGGCATAACTGTAATGATCAGAAACATTCCAAATAACTGTTCAATTTCAGCTTTTCAGTTGTTATCCGAGAGATAGCGGTCAACGATGAAGACAACCTGAAAACAACCGGATACCATGGATCAGAGAGATTCAAGCTAATTAAACTCATATCTCAAGCCGGTGCAAGTTATGTTGTAGCTCATATGTTATTATCTCTTCTCTTATTCTCTCTTTCTCAAGTTCTCGATGGATTATTGCTCTCATATCATGGATCAGAGAGATTTAAGCTAATTAAACTCATATCTCACTGTAATGTCAAGATATGTGGCTTTAGTCCTTTACGCAGGATATTCATGTGAGAATGATTTCGTTACTATAATGATCAGAAACATTCCAAATAACTGTAATTGATTTCCACGATATACCTTGACTGCTACAACATAACTTGCACCGGCTTGAGATATGAGTTTAATTAGCTTGAATCTCTCTGATCCATGGTATCCACTTTCAGGTTGTCTTCATCGTTGACCGCTATCTCTCGGATAACAACTGAAAAGTAATTACAAGAAGATGATGTCAAGTTTAAGTCATTGACATTTAATTTTTTTTTAACTTTTTATAATTATTAAATTAAAAAAAAACAACAACTCAAAACACCAAAAAACTACCAAAATAAATTATCCCCCAGAAGCACCTCGCTTAGGCCTAAGCGAGGCGCTTCTGGGGGGTTTAAATAGAAGCTGGGGGGTTTAAATATCACCACCCTTTTTTATTCCTCGACCACACACAGTGTAGTCACATTCTTAATTCTTAAGGCTGGTGGGTAAGCAGACGGGGGAAGGGGTGACACGTCGGAAAAAGGTGGGACCGGAGGACAGAGAACGGGAGGGGACGGGGGCAGGGGGCGGTGTAGGGAGGTAGAGACGGGGTGGCAGGTGGCGGTGATTGGTGGAGGCTTTGGTGGGGGGCGGTGATTGGTCCGTCCTTTATGTTCTTCGGAGAACGGGGGAGACGGGGGAGGGTGGGACAGGGGTTGGGACGCCACTCCGGGGCGGTGTAGCGGTCGAGACGGGGAAAAAAAGGTGGGACGAGGCTCTCCCACGCCTGTTCACCGATGAGCCTAAAAGATGCACAAACCGATACGTGAAGTTCTCCTTTAAAACAAAGGGACCACGTCTTTTGCCTGCATGTCGGTGAAGATGTTCAAGTCTCAAGGGGCCACACCCATTCCACACACCATAGGGGTAGTGTTTGTGGCGTGGAGGGGCCCTCCACGGCTCCACGCTCCCCACACCACTTAAACTTATAATATATACTTTTTAGAAAGTATTATAAATATTTGAAAACATTGAAGAAACATAAATTATAAATTCTTTAGGAAGTATTATAAATGTTTGAAAAAATTAAAGAAACATAAATTATAAAACAGGCACATATGTGATCTAATCTTGTTGGCAGTTAATTCTAAAATACGTATGAGTTGAAAGTTGAAGGACCAAAGTGAAAGATTGGTTTAAGATTAGTTTGAATGTTTAGAATTATCTTGTTGGTTTAATTGGTAGAGATAATGGTGTGGGGTTAGTATTAGAATAGGATTGGTTGAAGTATTTGAGTAGGATTATTATGGTTAATCTACATCTACATCTACATCTACACTATATAATAAAAAAAACACATGAGGGACACATGGCACTCCCTCATTAATTCTCTCATTTTATTATTTAATTTAATATAATAAATTCCAATTTAATTATAATAATTGATTTGCAAAAGCATATTATAAATTTATTAAAATGAATTTTATTAATTATATTAATAATCATAGTTGTAACTGAAATCTATTATCTATTATCTCTATTAATATATATATATAAAAGAATTGAACATTGCTGACGTGGCATACAATGGTGTCTTCAAACCTCTCCATGAAACTGACATGTGACATCATAATCGAACCATTTTAGTGTTTTTGAATTATTTCCTTTTTTAATTAAATTGAGTTATTTTAGGAAAAAAAATTTAAAATTTTCTCTCTCATATTTCCTCCCATAATTTTTAAACGTTTATATCTTTTATATACGAGATTTTTTTTAAAAAAAATTACACCAAATTAATGAGCGTTTTATTATCTTTCCAACGAGTACCATAGTGCTATATAAAAACGGAGAAAAAATCGACTATTTTTTGTGGGGTTTCGTTCATACAGGAAAAAAACACACAAAGTGTTCATGTTATTCATTAATCATGTTTTTTCTTTTAAACCAGGTTCTTATCTACGATGTTGAAAATCAGCCCAATCGCCATGTTATCATTGGAATTTTACTAGGTATACTTCATCAAGAGAAGCTAGGAGAAAGAATCGCGCAACACTGCAACACATGGTGTCAGCCTATAGCAATGTTATTTTTTTATTTATTTAATTACAAGAGTAATAATTATTACTATTAGTATTAGTATTATTAGAATGGTTATATTTTTCAACCCCGGGACGCTCCCGGGAAGAATTGATAGTTGCTGGCGTGGCGTTCAATAGTGGCCTCAACCATCTCTTGATTATGTCACGTGGCATAATGAGATGCGATGGTAACAACTTCCAACTTAAGTGTTTGTTTAGTTGATTAGGTTAGGAATTATAAGAGCCATTAGAATGTGAGAAATTAGAGAGATGTGATAAGTTTTTGAATAGTTGCAGCTTACATAAGTGATTCTTTAGATGATTACTGATTAGGTTTTAGATTAGGGAATATGAGTTATTACTGATTAGAATACTATAAACATGCAATGATTGAGAGATTTTGTGGTTAGTTAACTTGAGCCATTTGCAATAGGTTATCACGTAAAATTAGATTTTTCAACCCCGGGACCATCCCGGGGTAATCAGCTAGTCATTAATAAAAGAAAACACATGAGGGACACATGGCACTGCCTCATGAATTCTCTCATTTTATTATTTAATACAATAAATTCAAATTTAAATATAATAATTGATTTGCAAAAGCATATTATAAATTTATTAAATTGAATTTTATTAATTATATTAATAATCATAGTTGTAACTGAAATCATTAATAAAAGAAAACAGATGATTCTTTTTACAATATTTGATCTGTTATTCTAAATTTTAAATTAAGTTTGTTACAATATTTGACAAATGATTATTAATTTTTTTTTTGGGTCATTGTTTTAGATGTTAAATTATGCTCAACAAATACATATTAGTTTTAATACTTAAAATTCAAAAGTCAAATAAACAAATTAAGAATAACACAATGCAATTATTCAAGCTTTTTTGTGAGACTTTCATGTTGTTCAAAACAAATAAATACAATAAATCAATCAACATTAATCGATTTCTATCTATAGTAATAAAAGACAGCACATGGAGTACATAGAACTCCATCACAAAGACTCCCATTTTATTATTTTAAACAATACAATTATTTTAATTTTTTTCTTTATTTAATAATTATAACTTATTCAGTTTTTATTTGTTACAACTATAATTATTAGTATAATTACTGGAATTCAGTTTAATATATATATTCTATGTTTTTGTAAATCAATTAATATAATTATATATTAATTCAAAATTAGAAATAAATTATTAGACATAATTTGAAAATTTTTATGAACTAACAAAAGTAATCTTTATTAAAAATTATTTCTTTTTTTAAGATAACGTATTTATATGTTACTAATTTTAAATCGTGTACCTTAAAAACGTGTTTTTAATATGTGGTCTTTCACTCTAAGTTTAAAACTATATTTCTTACAATATTCTGAACAAACAAAATAAAACAAATCAATTAACATTAATTAAATATTTTATTTAATACAAAACTAAATATGTTTGGCTATTTTCGTATTATAATACCTTCATATATAAAATACATTTTATATATGAAAAATCATTATTTGAAATCTTCATTGACTTTGTTTTTTCAAGTTACTTCAATTCAATAGAGAAATGCAATATCTAAACAGTCTTTTCATTACTAATTCGTTTCAATCTTTATTTCCATGCTATTAATTCACACATTTTTTTATAGTACAGTAAAATTGAACCAATAAATGTCATTATGTTTAAGGACCTTGATGTTAGAAAAAAAATGATTATACACTCAAGGTTATAAATACTTTGGCTTTGGAATAATCTTGACGTCAAATTCCAAAATGAACAATACTCGATTGGGATGGTTTAACGGATGAGGAGATACTTTTAAATTAATTTCATTTTTTTTATATCCTAGCCTAAACAGATTTACCTTCATTACTTTATGATTTTTTTTTGTTTTGTTGTACCTGCAGTCTTATAAGGTAATAGCCTCGGTATGGAAGATATATTTTGGAATGTTTGAAAAAAGTTTTATGTGAATAAAAATGTTTTTTTACAATAAATCATTTAGGGGCTGATGAATATTTAATATTTTTTTTGGTTGTAAAGACAACTTTTTTTATTTTAAATAAAATATGTAATCTAATTTTTGTTAATTATATTTTAAATTTATATATAATATATATAATTTAAATTGTTCAACCCGTGTATCACACGGGTACATAACCTAGTTTAGTATAAATAGGGGTTTAGGTTAATGGTTTTATTTGTCCCTTGTTTGTTTGTTCGTTTGGTTGAATAGAAAGAGTCACGGGTTCGTCTCTCCAAATATCTCGTGTTCATGTTTGATTTAATTGACTGGGTCAACAAATCTAACATGTATCCAATTTTGGTCTTATAGTATACTTTATTCTACGTCAATGGAGATGTAAGTGATACGTGACATGCAAATTCCCTATCAACATTTTATCACGTGTTATTAGCAATCTGTCCATTTGGTGAGATATTTGACGGGCAAGATTTCAATTTGCATTTGAGCATCAGCCATTCTCGTTGCATATTTTTTTTTTTTTTTGAAAGATTCTCTTTGCATGTTAAAGTTTTAAATGTTACGACAATATTTCGGGAATTTAAGAAAATTAATGTGATAAACAACTAAAAAGATTATATGTCAAAAAGGTAATATATTATATATGTAAACAACTTTACTCAAACTTTGTTGGTTCTATATATAATATATATACTAGGTTATGTATCGTGTGATACACGGGTTGAACAATTTAAATTTTATATATTATATATAAATTTAAAATATAATTAAGAAAAATTAGATTACATATTTTATTTAAAATAAAAAAAGTTGCCTTTACAACCGAAAAAATATTAAATATTCATCAGACCCTAAATGATTTATTGTAAAAAAACATTTTTATTCACATAAAACTTTTTTCAAACATTCCAAAATATATCTTCCACACCGTGGCTATTACCTTATAAGACTGCAGGTACAACAAAACAAAAAAAATCAAAAAGTAATAAAGGTAAATCTGTTTAGGCTAGGATATAAAAAATGAAATTAATTTAAAAGTATCACCCCATCCGTTAAACCATCACAATCGAGTATTGTTCATTTTGGAATTTGACATCAAGTTTATTCCAAAGCCAAAGTATTTCTAACCTTGAGTGTATAATCATTTTTTTTATTAATAATTTCAGTTACAACTATGATTATTAATATAATTAATAAAATTTAATTTAATAAAATTATAATATGCTTTTGCAAATCAATTATTATATTTAAATTTGAATTTATTGTATTAAATTAAATAATAAAATGAGAGAATTCATGAGGGAGTGCCATATGTCCCTCGTGTGTTTTCTTTTATTATATAGTGTAGATGTAAATGTAGATGTAGATGTATAAGATCAAATATTGTAAAAAGAATCATGTGTTTTTTTTCATTAATGATTTCGGTTACAACTATGATTCTTAATATAATTAATAAAATTCAATTTAATAAAATTATAATATGCTTTTGCAAATCAATTATTATATTTAAATTTGAATTTATTGTATTAAATTAAATAATAAAATGAGAGAATTCATGAGGGAGTGCCATGTGTCCCTCATGTGTTTTCTTTTATTATATAGTGTAGATGTAGATGTAAATGTAGATGTAGATGTATAAGATCAAATATTGTAAAAAGAATCATGTGTTTTCTTTCATTAATGATTTCGGTTACAACTATGATTATTAATATAATTAATAAAATTCATTTTAATAAATTTATAATATGCTTTTGCAAAACAATTATTATAATTAAATTTGAATTTATTGTATTAAATTAAATAATAAAATGAGAGAATTCATGAGGGAGTGCCATGTGTCCCTCATGTGTTTTCTTTTATTATATAGTGTAGATAAGTACTATATGTAACAGAAAAGTAGATTCATGATCGAAACCAAACGATACATATAGAGAGATAGAGTAGTTAAGAAGGGTGTCAAACTAGACCCATGCACGCTCAATTAGTGTTTCTTCGCTTAATTAGTCTTTAAATCACAAGTTTCAAAGCAATTTAGGATACTTCTAATTCATAATGCTCAAGGACCAATTCCTTTAGATCTTTTTATGTGATTGTTAATTTAACAAACATACATATATATATATATATATATATATATATATATAGGGGAGGGTTATCTTGAGAACGTTAAATATCCTGAGAATCGTGTAAACAAGTAAAAAAAATCAATCAAAATCAATTTTTTTAATACAAACCTCATTATAATCAAAATACAACATTAATAAATGAATTTTCTTTCCAAATAATTCATCTTTTCTTGCAAAAACACTTTTAAATTAACTTTTTACACATGTGTAAATGAAACAGTTTACACATGTATAAACAGTAAATTTACACATGTGTAAAAACAATTTATTTCCGTATACGTGTGAATTTTTACGCATAAATTGTGTTTTTGCGATTGTATTTTAGTAATAAAGATAAGTGTAAAAAGAAATTTTGAATTTGAATGGTTTTAGATAGCATTCTCGCGGTTCGCACGAAATACATGTGTTCTCAAATTAACTTTCCTCTCTCTCTATATACACACACACACACTGGTAATGTAAGTCTGCAAACTCTTTTAATATATCTATTGAGGGGCTTTTTGGCAACATCTGCTTCAATATGTGCAAGAAAACATAACTAGGTAAAAGACTCAGAATCAATAAGTGTTGAGTCAGTAAGAGTACGCCTATGTGGTGGAGGAAGTGGTGGTGGCTTAAGGAAGTAGTTAAGGTTATGAAGATAATTGGGTAAAATTTCTATTCGCTATCATTTTGAAACTATGCATGATTCAAATATTTGTGACAATCGGCAAAATGAAGGTAAATCCGTACTAATTAATTATGCGTAATTAACGTAATTAAATGCAATTCCGTTTTAATTGCATTAACTAAACCTTAGAGAATAGCAAATTTCCTATGAGATGCATAGGAGTGCACGTGTTTAATATTGAAGCACGACGAAATCGCGTGCAAATAACTTGTTCGGAACGGACGTTGGTGATTACCCGACAACGATTAAATAACCGAAAACGATCCCGAACACCTAGGATATGAAATAAAGGGAATTTCCAAGAAATATTATGTGTTTTGGAACTCCGAAACCATATGTGGAACTCCAAACACAAATCTCCCGGTAATGAATAAAGTTCGCATATCGCACCCGATACGCGCGAAACTTATAAATTTATCCAATTAAAGCCAAAATAACTTATCAATGCCTAAACTAGTCCATGTTTAAGGGTAAATATGTCCGGAATATCTCGTAATAAACACGCGATAAAGACCGGAAACCCTAACCGAACTAGTTGAAACATAACTATACCATTAGGAGATGTTTAGCAAAAGCATGTGGGCCCCACAAGCCACCTTGTGGCCAGTTCTAGGGCATGGCTAGAGCCACCCTAAGTTTCTTCTTTAACCTTCCAAAATGATTATATGTTGAGCATGCTTAAAGGTTTGTCACATCTAAGTACAAAAGCTAATCTTTTATAAAGATAAACACATGCATATTATCACCTACACAACAAGCAAACTTCTTCTCCTTCTCCTTGCTTAAAACCCACGACCACCACTCCATTAACGCAATCCATCTTTGTTTTTCATCCAAATAACTCACAAATCATTCCATTCCATAACCTAAACTAGTGTGTACAAGAATCTTGGAGCTTAACCCTTGAAAGACACACTTAAACCTCATCTCTATCTTGAGTTTTGAGTCTTTTCTAGCCTTGTGCTAGTTGTAAGCTTCTTATCCTTGCTTTTTTGTTTTTGAATGATCTTATTTAACATGTGTTAGAAGCAAGTTGTATATGGGTTAAAATAATGAATTTTCACATGATGAAACATATGTTAAACAAAGCAAAAATGGAAGTGTTAAAAACATTATGGTGAACCGTGGGATATGTAGGTTGTATTATTGTTTTTGTTAGTTAAAAAGTTAAACTTAATCTTACATATGCTAAAGATTTAAACCTCATATGAACTAGCGTTTTTATATATGTATTATCACATGTTTTTACAAGTTTAACATGAGGGTATAAAGAGGGTGTTTGGGCTGTGAGTTTTATATAAGATTGTTAGTGATTTTGTAGTTTTAGAAAGTTCACATACACATGTATTTGAAGATGTTTTGAGTGATTTTTTATAAAAATAACTTGAACATACTTAAAAGTGGTTTCAATAATATTAACATAACCATCTAAAACATAAAAATATGGTGGAACTTTAAAATGTTAAAAGATATAAAAGTTACATCTTCAAAGACACTAACTTTAAAACTCTAAAAACGGACATATTTGACATTATGAACTTGATACACCAAATACACATATTATTAACCCTAATGAGATTATATTGGACTATTACTAGTGTTGGAACATAATAATCCATATTGACAAAGTTGACAAAAAATAAGTTTACTAATTTAGTGTAAAATTGTCATTTTTAAAAGATCTAGTAAGAAAATGTAACTTTTTGAAAGTTAAAGGAAGTATTTTGTAACTTTAAAAGTTAAGGGAAATAGAATGTCATCTTAGAAACTTGGATCTAAAAATGAAACTTTGGAAATTTAGGTGTTAAAAGCAGAAGATTTTAACTTTCCAATGTTGTTTTGTGAAAAGTTAGTAAACTTACAAACATGTAATTTTTGTATAAAAATGTGTTTTTATAAAATAAGATTTTATAAAAATATAGATTACCAAACATGTTGGAAAAACATAAAAACAAAGGTTTTTATAATAATTTGGTAATTTAAAAACAAATGTCTTACAATAGTCATTACTTGTGTTTATCTCCCAAAATGTTGTTTAAAACATTTTGTAAAATTAAAACCTGTGAACTCACCAATATGTATATATTGACGTCTTTTCAATCATATCTTTCAGTTAACTGAGCGTTGAAGGAAAGCATGGCTAGTGCGGGTGGGGATCATACCGAGTGTTAGATATTGGGGGGGGGGGTTTACTTTTATTTTCCATAGGGTTGTGATATAATTGTGAAACCTCTACGTTTGATTAAAAACTATGTTTGTTTAAGTAATGTATGAAACATGAAACTCCTTTCGACGTTATAAATAAAGGATCCTTTTTCTTAATTACTTATGGTTTGTGTTAATCTTGACTTGATGCTCTTCGAACGTCGCGTCACGTGTTTCCGCCATTGGCGTGGTGTGACAATATCATTCTGATGTTCCACATACACTTAGGTAACGTTTGGTATACAAGAATGGAAGCCGGAATGTCATGGACCATTACGAAAGAATGGAAAATATGGTGTCTGGTTGGTGAATGAAATACAATCACCAATTTTTTTTTTTGAACGATCAACTAAAGTATTGCCGAGTACTCTGTACGCGGCCCCCAATGGCCGAAAGGGGCCTCAGACGGCCTCTAGTCCGTACGGACAGAGCCCTTCGGCCCACCCGTCTCCTGTTCCAGGGAAAACCCGGCCCACAAACCCGCCCGAAGGCACGACGGTAGTGAACCGGTAAAACCTGGAGGGATCAGGAGTCGAACCCATGACCACAAGGGTCAAGGGCCTCTCCATCACTTCCCAACCACCTACCCCACCACAAGGGTGGGGGTATCCATCACATGCCTCCCGTGGGAATCGAACCCGGTTCCCCCAAAGAGAGAACCGGCCTTTTACCACTAGGCCACATGATCAGGATAAGGCATTTCGATCTCTTAAAATCATTCCATCCATCCCCCATATTTTTTTGTCATTATATTCCCTCTTTCACCCTCCATTAACATTTAACACCACCATAAATCCACTACCCCACCATATTAACTGTCGACCATCATTGCTGCCACCACCTACCGCCGCCGCCACCCACCGTCGTTGTCATATACACTACCGCAACCACCCACCATCGTCATCACCTACTACCACCGCTGCAACCCACCCCCACCCTCATCCCGGCCCACCATCGCCGTTGCCCACCTGCTACCCCACCCGTCATCGCCACCCACCACCGCCATATATCACCACTACCTACCACCGACACTCACCACCGATTTTTTTTCCTTCATCTTTTCCTACCTACCAAACAACAAAAAGTAATAATTTATTTCATCGTCACATGGCAACCAAAAAAGACATAAAATGGTAATATTGTCCATTCCATTACCTCATGCATTCTATTCCTTCCTCAATCATTTACCTCATACCAAACAAAGCCTTAATATTGTCTAATTTAAAAGCTCTCAATGATTATTAAAAGGTTACCTAACAATTCATAACATCCACTGACCCATTATATGTTAGATTTGAAAATAAGCTTTGAACACTTAAACCACCCATAGTGGTGGGTTTTGCGTTTTGGGGCCCTAGAGCGTCGGGGAACACCGCCCCCCGAGCGCTATAGGGCGTTTTAGGTTGATGGCGTTATAATTTTGACGGGCGTTGTGCAAGCGATTATTATTATTATTATTATTATTATTATTATTATTATTATTATTATTATTATTAACTGCAAGTAGAGAGAAACAGGGGGAGAAGGGGTCGCCGGAGAAAATGGTGACGCCGGGGAAGAAGATGCAGAGGCGGTGGTGCGGGTTGTGGCCGGAGAAGATGGTGTCGCCGGAGTTCTTCACAGTCCTGTGAAGAAGAATGGATAGTTGATGGTGAAGATGATGGTGAAGATGATGATGAAGATGTTGATGAAGATGATGAAGATGATGTTGAAGAAGATGTAGTGGTGGTGAAGATGGGGTAGGTGGGGTATTGGACTATTATAGATTAATAATAATAATAATAATAATAATAATAATAAAACAATAAAAAACAATGATTACCCAGTCATTTATAAAGCCCCATAATACCCCTTCCAACTACACCCTCTTTTTCCATAACGCCCTATAACCCCCCCTTCTATTACTTTATAATATTTTAATCTCCATAACGCCCTATAACCCCCCTCCACTACACATGAACTTAATATCCACTATACTAACGGTATAAGGGGCACTCATAGAAAAATATTTTCTTTCACTGATTTTAACGAATTATACACTGGCACATCACTTCACTGATTTACTTCACTGAAACACTTTTTTTGTAGGCAACACTCCACTGATTCTTTCATTATATTTCATTTAAATTTGAGAAAACTAACCGTTGTATAAGCAGACGGTAATTAATTTTGTTACCGTTGCAACCATTTGGAATCTGTACTGTTACGGTTTGGTCTATAAAAACACCTTAAACTTCAATACAAAAAATCACACAATAAACCGGTTATACTTTAATCTTTTCGTAAAAATGGTCCCGTGGAATGCAAATGAGGATATCGCGTTAACGAGGGCATACCTGATAGTGAGAAACACATGGGTAGATATGGAGATTGTGATGTAGATATGATATATATCATTTCAACTTGAGCTTTGAATTATAGGTCAATAATGAGCATAGGCACCATAATTTTTCACCAATACTTAACTTCTTTGTCTACTTTTATGCATTTGAATTGTTTCCCATGAATATTGTAATTGTTTGGTTTGTGTTTGCTTTTTTATTATTAGGTTTGATGCCATTAATGTATTGAGAATGTTTAGGAATTTCTTATTGAGTTGGTTAAACAGTCTCGGCTGATCGTTTAAGTAAAATTTTACTTTTAGTAAAAGTATAAATATATCTGAACATGTTATTTGGCTTCTAGCACTAGAATTGTAGCTCACAATTGGATTATGTTATTGTGCAACATACTTGACCCGTTATTAATTTTAATTAATTCTGACTTCTTGATTCTATTCATTGCTTGTTTTGAAGATTGAAAAGTTGAATTTGGTTATTAAAGAGCTTGTTAAGGAAAAAGATGAAGATAAAGAAAGGTTCGAAGGAATCATTGCGAGCTTGGTGGCTGAAAAAGAAAAATATAATGCGGATAAAGAGGCGATGAACAATAGAATGGGAGAATTTGAAGCTAGGCTAATAGCTATGGGTGGAAAATAGGCTATAAACTTTTAGACATGAATGTTTTGAATTTTTTTCATGAATAATTTCGGTTATTTGATGTTTTTTTGTGTTTCTATTAGAGTCTTTTATATGATTTTAAAGTTGGAAAAACTATGACAAATTTGTTTTATATAATTTGAGATTTTGTATTATTTGATTGTTTTATATAATATAGTTTTCTTGAAATGTAATTGAATTAATAAATAAGGAAAAAAACCTGTAGAAAATCTAAATGGTAGTAAATTTTCAATGAAAGCGATGGCTAAATGGTAGCAGATTTTCAATGAAAGTGATGGCTAAATGGTTGCAAATTTTCAATGAAAGTGGTGGCTAAATGGTTGCAAATTTTCAATGAAAGTGGTAGCTAAATGGTAGCAAATTTTCATTGAAAGTAGTAGTTAAATGGTAGCAAATTTTCAATGAAAGTGGTGGCTAAATGGTAGTAAATTCTCAATGAAAGCGGTGACTAAATGGTTGCAGACTAAATGGTACCAAAACGGTTACAAAAAAAGGTGTAAATTTTCAATAAAAATGGTGTCTAAATGGTGGCAATATCGGTGGCTAAATGGTATCAAAATGGTAGCAAATGACCTTACTAAAATATTGTAGGAGCGGTGGCAAATATTTCAACCGTTTTCGTGGTGACAAAAATATGGTAGCAAAATACAAAAGTGGTAGCTATTTGGTGACATTAGGGCAATAGAGACGTGTGTTTTTGCTACCGCATTCTCGGTTGCAAAATGGTGGCTACAGAGCAATTGCTACCGTTATGTAACCGAAAATGTGGTGACAAAAGCCTAATTTTCTAGTAGTGCCAAGGATTCGCTCGTTCGTAGGTGGATTCTTCTCTGGTCCAGGTGTCTCCGTTGGAACGTCCTCTATGAAGCCATGATGGAGAGGCACCCTAATGTTCAAGAAGACATTGCAATCCAACTCACTCGCGGCGACAACTACCGTGCACAAATGACTAACTTCACCCATTTTGCGTCATGGCGAATGTTGCGAGATTTATTTAATAATTAATGTTTACGGTTGTTTAATGTTTATTGTGTAATGGTGTTAAAATTTTTAATGAAAGTTAACCGTGGCAATTATTTTATGTGAATGTATATTTGTATAGGGGCAAAATAAAACAAGGTCAAAGGTGAAAGAAAAACGTGGCATATTATCATTGGTCAGGAAAAGGACCGTTTCTTTGTACCAGCACGGTAACAAGAACCAGAAAATGGTTCATGAAAACCCTACTAGCACATATAACAGCGGTATTACCGTGCTGGTAATGAGATACCCGTGCCCAATTCTGATGACGCCCCATCCACCCTAAGTTAAAAACTATTTCACTTTTAATTTGAGTGTCCAATGGGTGGATGTCCCGTAACATCCAATTACCCATTTTCGTACGACTTCACAAGCTCTATATGATATAATTCATTTTTCTTCTTAAAGGGTAAGGGTGGAGGGTGCGATAACCTAAGCTACCCTAGGTATCATTAATCACTTATTGCCGACTCATTAATTACAACCATAAACCGTCATAAACACCTTAATTTGTTGGGGGCACTATGCTAAGGTACCCTAAACCATGAGTCCCACCATTGCACACACACTACCCACTCTCTCCATCTCTAACCTACACACACGCCATCAGGCACCCCAAATCGAAAACCCTACCCGCGACACAAGGGGTGGTGTAACCACTCGGGTACCACCTACCTGAGAGGGTACCTGAGCTCCACACCCACCACCCCAAGAATATAAAGTAACCTTATTGTCACAACCCACCTGAATTCAAACCGCATTACACGGATTCCAGAAGGTTTCAGACTAATTCAGACGCACCTATCGTTGTCTTGAAGAACCCGAAACAGCCCACTCATTTATGGAACAACTTAACGTTATGGCAAAGTCCTAAAACAGCCAGCAAAGGTCTTCGAAGTTGCTCGGAATCATGGAAAACACTAACCAAAGCTAGACACATTAACCAGCCCCGGAATGTTCTAGACCGCTATTGCTTTAGTTTCTTGTAGTATGTAAGAATATAATCTTTCATAACTTGAACGATCCCGCATCACTCAACGTGAATTACTACATAACTAGATTAAAGACTTAACTTAGAGGTATTCTAAGTTGCCGCACGTGAGTACTTAAGAAAATTACTGCGTAACATTATGGTTTAGTTTGAATATTAATAATTAAACAACTCGTGTTATATTCATATGTCATAGAAAGTAAATTTTATCCGATAATTTTGGTCTCTACATTATGTACGTAGGTCCTATTTTAATTATAAAAACAAAGTATAAAGTGTTGATAATTTATAGACATAAAATATTAAAATCACATATCATCTATTTAGAATTAGAAATAACCCAGTAACCAAAAAATATATATGCTAATGAAGGGATATGGAGCCTAATCCAGGCGGACGCGGCCTCCCTATCCCCGTCTAACAGAAGATCCACGAAAACGGGCGTACAACAAAGTTTCAGCGGAAAGGACTTGGGTTGCAACACTACACATCTGTGTCAAGCACGCGCGCGTCTACCAACGCGCGGGCTGCTTCATACCATAGACATTTCAGGTACAATGTATGGAAGATCAAGAGTCAGTAATCTGCCTGCAGAGGATCACAGACACCATCAATCGGATAAGGACACGTGTCCGCGGCTGCCCAACAACCACTGAGGTTCAACAGTGACGTGACTGGTTCCATGCTTCCACCATGCTGCCACTACTGTTCTGACCAGGCATGCTCACCTTCTGTAAGAGGCCACATCAGACGCCGACAGGTAAGTCAACCATGCTGCTTCAGAACAACATACCGCTAAGAGCCAGTCACAGGGCGCCACGTGTCCACCAGTAAGCTCACCGCTGATTTCATCCACAGTGGACGTCCTTTTCCCGTCTTTCTCAGAGGCCAAAGAGAGTTAGGCCGGGCCAAGGCCCAAAGATCACAGGACTCGTCGTGGGTTTCCTCTCAAGGCCACGACCTCCATTATAAATAGAAGAATCAACTCCCTTCAAAGAGACCGATAATGAATCACTTGTAAGTTAGAGCTAGGATTACTCATATGCTTTGTACTCTCTCAAACAATAATATCCTCGGCTCCTTACAGTGGACGTAGGTCAAACTCGACCGAACCACTTACATCTTTGTGTTCTTGCTTTACTAACTTAGCACACACTCACTCACATTACATTCTCGGGTCAACCCAAAGATTTGGGTAAAGGAACGTACGTATAGCAATATAGGTATACCCCTCGGTGATTAGTGATAATCCCCGAGTTACCTATTGTTTCTTCAGCTAATTAATTTGTTAATTTGATATTACAATTCGTTTATTATTGAACATAAGAGTGATTGATAACAAAAGCTTTTAGCATCGATCACGATGTTTCTGGACAAGATTAGTTATATACAAATGTATTATGTTCCTTAAAACAACTACAAAAATCAAGTGAAGTATTGTGTATTTCGTACACACCACACACGTATACTTTTAAACATTTTAATCACTAAAATGGTCCTACATGGCTTTAAAAATATAAAACCCCAAAAAAGATAGATTAAAAAAAAGTGGCTACTTTGTATTTAATTGAATAAATTAAATACAAAAATAAAAAATTAGCAATTTTGCTTTATTTTTTTGCCTTCCAATTCCTATATAAACACTGCACAAGCCAAACATATCTTATCACCAACAAACATTTCTCAAAGCACACTCTTAAAAAAAATCCCTACTAACCACGAATACAAAAACTCACTCTTCCATCTTCATTCAACAACCATGGATCCAACGGTCACTAAAAACACTACCAATGGAATGATGACATCTGGTCTGGTGAAGGCCAAAACCCTGCCTCGCCGTGCCTACGTGACCTTCTTGGCAGGAGACGGTGACTACTGGAAGGGTGTGGTTGCACTCGCCAAGGGTCTCCGTAAGGCCAAGTCGATATACCCGCTTGTCGTCGCAATGCTTCCCGATGTTCCGATGGATCACCGACAGAAGTTACTGTCGCAAGGGTGCATCATCAGGGAGATTGAACCACTCCACCCGCCTGAAAACCAGACGCAGTTTGCTATGGCGTATTATGTTATTAATTACTCCAAGCTCCGTATTTGGGAGGTAATTAACAAATATCATTAGTTTTTTTTTTCTTTTTCTTTTTTAAGAAAAAAAATACTAAACTTTTATGAACGGTTTGTGAAGGAATTTAGAGTAAAATTTTTGATAACGAAATGACATCATTAGCTAATTTTGCGACAGATGTGATGTCGGTCAGCTAAATTTAAATTCCTAGTTTTCTAGTAGCAGTGGATTAATTGCACACACGCATATATATGTGTGTGTGTGACTCTTTAGTTTATAATATTTTTCTATTTTAATATATTGTATGCATGAAAATGAACGGCAACACCCTAAAAAGTACGTCGTTTGAAAGACTGTTCTTTTCTTATCTTATACGGAGTAATAAATAGAGGGCAAGGATATATCCAGAACACTATATATATTAAGATACTATATATATATATTAAGATAACACGTATAGCAAAATGAATCATTTGGTTTTTCAATCTGAAACAACTAAAAAGTAAAAAATATATGTTGACTGATTTTGTTATTTCTTACACTAAAATTGGAAAAAAAAGTATATGAGAAAATTTAATTTCTTACGTAACCTACATATATATAGGTTATAACATCTACATGTATGTAGGTTTGTATAAAATATACGAAAACATTAGTTTGATAGTTTTTTTTTTTTTTTTTTTTTTTTTGTATATTTAATATACACATATGAATGTAAGAATACAATATTAAAAAAATTAAACCGTAAATTAGAAAATTAAACGATTCAGAGTTGTTTTTTTTTCTCGCAATAAATTAGTGTTCTGAAATAATCCTTCCACTATAAATATATAATAATTAATATTTGCTTATACATAATTTCAATCACATCTTATCAAAATTCTTGAATAACTATTATGTAATTATTATTTTTTATTTAATAACCCGTGTATTAGTTTCTAACCTAGTGTAACTTAACATATAATCTTGCAGTTTGTGGAGTATAGCAAGATGATATACTTAGACGGAGACATACAAGTGTTCGACAACATAGACCATCTCTTCGACTTACCAGACGGCCATTTCTACGCCGTCATGGACTGTTTCTGCGAACCAAACTGGCGAAACAGCCCGCAATACAAAATCGGCTACTGCCAACAATCACCAAACAAAGTCGAGTGGCCAGAGCACCAACTTGGTCCAAAACCCCACTCTACTTCAACGCAGGCATGTTCGTCTTCGAGCCAAGTATCTCCACCTACTACGACCTCCTAGAATCGGTCAAAATAACCCCACCAACCTTATTCGCGGAACAAGATTTCTTAAACATGTTCTTTAAGGACATTTACAAGCCTATTCCCACGGAATACAACTTGATCTTGGGGATGCTGTGGCGTCATCCAGAGAATGTGGACCTTGAGAAGGTGAAGGTGGTGCATTACTGCGCTGACGGCTCGAAGCCGTGGAGGTATACTGGGAAAGAGAAGAATATGGATAGGGATGATATTAAGATGCTGGTGAAGAAGTGGTGGGATATTTTTAACGATGAGACTTTGGATTATTGGCGAATTTGTGGGCATTCGATTGGTACGCCGTTGACGGCGGTCGAAAAGCCGACCCCGGTGGTTACTAAGCGTGGTCGGCGTTATATTACCGCACCGTCGGCGGCTTAGAGACTATATATGATGGTTTTTAGTAGTTTTTATTTTGTTATTTTTTATTTCATGCAACTCAAAACTAATAGGGTGTTAGTTTTGAGAGCTAGTAACTTAAAGCAATAGTGGGTTGGAATTTTTTTTTTTTTTTTCATTTTCGGTTTTAGTGTGTGGGATTGTAACTATGATTTGGGATTTTTCAGCATATTAATGGAAAATTCCTACTTATATACTTCTATTAATAGTTCTAGCGTTTGATAAATGTTGAATGCTTTTGTTTTCTTCATGAGGGTAGAGTTCGACTATAAGGTCTTCATTTTAATCAAATTATAAGAAATTCGAATGTCATAAGAGTCACTACAAGACATTCGAATTAAATTTTATGAGAGTCTACAGCATGTTGTCACCACAAACTACTTTTTATGTATTCTATTATCTTTTTTTGGACGACTATAGAACAATTCGTTGGGCTTTCACCTGAAACGACAACCGTATACAAGAGACCCAGGTTCGAAACTAGGAGATCCTCTATTTTGGGCTAGGTACATCCTGGCCCTTAATCCACACGACTTTCGCACAGACTACAAATATCATAGACCATAATTCAAACCCGAACCGTCCCGAAACAACACAACGACGGCTTTTGTAAAACCCCTTGACCATTGGTGGTATTTTTTTTCCATCAAAGTAACATAGTGGTTTAGTTTTGAGAAAGCTAGTAACTTAAAGCAATACTGACGTAGTGGTATTTTTTTGGTTTTTGTGATGTGATTATTTGGATTGTCATAATGTTTTTTTTTAACGGCCAATAATTTCATTTGGAGTTCATACTCAGCAAAATAATGACCTCTTTCATAAGGCATAGCTAGATAGTATATGTTAGGGAGCCTTTGGTTCACCAGCTCACCAGTTCTGAAGAAAAAGTGACTAGTCGCCCGCCTGAAAGCACGACTACGAATATATCAGTAAAACCCGACGCACTTGGAGATCAAACCGGGACCATACTGTCCCCGATCTCCGTTCTTTGAGCCTCCATGTAAATGGATATTTCTATTTATATATTTCAGTGTTTTGTCCGTTTGAAAAAAATCAATGTTTTTGCTTTGGTCAGATTACAAGATCGCAACTACCTTTTCTTATGATAGAGATATCGATTCTTTATATTCATATTCATTACAAAAAGTGTAGTGGACTTTTCATGTGGATTTCTTAGGTGGTTAAAGGACTTTTCATGTTGCTATGTTCTTAGTGATTTCTTAGGAGGTTTGAAAATGCTTTTTTCTTAAATTTTTTATATTACATTATAAATTATATAACTTAAATCAAAATTGTGTTTCTTAATTAGTTACTAGTGGGAAAGCCCGCGCGTTGCAGCGGGTGTCCGATTGATATCAAATTCAATGATTATGTCTATTCCTAAAACCACAACCAATTCCGGGTTCCGAACATTTTCATTCCATAAAACCCACGTAATGTAGGGGCACCACGATTTACAATTGGGTGAGTGTCGCGGAGCATGTTGCAAATAGTGGATAATGATTTATTTTTTTAGTTATTGATTGAAAATAGGGACTCAAGATGTGACTACCATGACCAAATGGCTAAGTGATCCACCATTTTGATCAATCCATCTCTTATAAAAACATGAAAACAAATATGTGGGAAAACAACATACATATTTAAAAAAAATATCATTAGATTTTCCTTTGTCTACTAAACTTATGACACTCAAAATTTCTCTCCATACAACCACCAATGACATATACATGTTTGGTTAACCATCTCCAAACGCTTTATGTTTCTCACTGAATTTGCACCGACCAAAGTGAATGATTGAATACGCCAACACACATATGAGATGAACATATGTGGATAGTCCATGCCTTCAGCCGATACTGGACCTATGGTGTTGAACTTATACGATAATGCAGGCATAGGGAACGCTTCGCGATACAAAATCACCCGACCCATGTTTATAAAAAAAAATATTATAAACATTTGATCTTTTAAATATTATTGTAATCACAAAAAAAAATAATAACAAATTACCTCATTTGTTT
The DNA here is from genome assembly GCA_030844895.1 of Ambrosia x helenae. NCBI lineage: Eukaryota > Viridiplantae > Streptophyta > Magnoliopsida > Asterales > Asteraceae > Ambrosia > Ambrosia x helenae. The sequence goes on from CM061225.1 coordinate 93,038,385, forward strand.
CTGAACCAGTAGCAATGTGATCATCACATACAATTGATGAGCCCGAACACGACCCATATATTTATTCGTGTCAAAACTTTAACCCTAACCTGGATACATACAAAATAGTGTAACCCAAACACAACCCGTTTAACATATTCATCTAAAAGAGTCAATAAGTGTGATTGGTTAAAATAGTACTCAAGTTGTAATCGATTAGACGGGTTGGCGCCTTTAGCTAATAAAGTATATATTTTCCTATTCTTTTATTCTAATTTGTAAACGGGTTGGCGAGCCGACCTCCATAACCGAACCAAACCAAACCTAGAAACTCAACAACTGAAAAACGAACACAAAAGAAAGACGAAAGGAAAACCATATATAAATATTCATATCAGCCCAAAAGATAGACGAAATTCGAGGTTTTATTTGATAATGCAACAAATTTGATAATGCTTAGATCGAATAGAAAATAGAAACATGCGGCTGGTGGCTGCTGATTGAGACCTGTTCGTCGACCAGTGGTGAGCGGCAGAACATCCACAATATGGTTACCCTTGTCAAAAAAAAAAAATTGTTGCATTGACTTGCTTCTTTTTGCATCTGATTCCTCTTTATCTGTATAGCCTGCAACAGTAAAGGGACCTTATGAAAGCAAGATTACTGTCTAGTTAAAAATGAAAAAGAAGGTTGGCCAAATTATGAAAGCCTACATCTTTAGATAAAAGTGCTTCAATATTCAAATATGTCCTTGGATTAATAGATGCTAGTTTCATTGACAAGAACTACAAAAAAAAAGGCAAATAAAAAATAGTAAATCATTTAGAAAATCAAGAAAATCAATGTATTTAATCTTCTCTATACCATAAAATTGCTTATGTATATACCTCTACTTGTCTTTGTAACAACTGCACATAATTTATAGTGTGAGGGAAGGGAAGTAACAGTGAGTTTAGAAGACGAAGGGGGCCATTGAAGGAGATGATAAATGTATATGTCTTAAAAGAAACCAAACAGACGCAGCTTAAGCCTTTTGAAATGTGAATGCATTATATGGTTGTACATGTAGATTTAAATTTTGTAAGGATGAGAAAAGAGGGTAGTATTGTAAATTTCTTTTGATATTGTAAAGGATGAGGTGGGTAAAATGTCTACATTACCCTCCTAAGTGTCTTAATTGTCACAATTATCCCCGTAATACCCTTAAATATCTTGCTTAAATATGGTGTACATGTTGCTTCTTAAGTTGTACGAAAATGAAAATGACTATGTTAGTCATCACTCTTCCTTAATAAGATAATATAGATATACAAAAAAAAATAGTTATATACAACATCTTTCAATATCTAAGATTGAACGGAGCATTGGGTCGAACTCTTCTTTGGTGTCAAGGTAATCGCGATGAATAGTCACACATTCCTTACTTTTCCAAAACAACTTATTATACACAAATGAAAAGTTAAATTAACAAAAAAGACTTTTGGCTTTGCCTGTTCAATATTTCACATAGAGCTAGTGATCATCTTTATGAAGTGTCTCCCAAAACATGTCCTTGGCCATGAACACCCCCCCCCCCCCCGGGGGGGGGGGGGGGGCTCTTGTGGGGAAGATTCTCCCGGGTGTGGAGCGGGTCTTGCTCATTTTTTAACTTTAACACAATATAATATTATTCCTACCCCCTCTTTCCACTCCTCACAATTTTCACGTTTCACACATGGTAATCGCGATGAATAGTCACACATTCCTTACTTTTCCAAAACATTTATTATACACAAATGAAAAGTTAAAACAAAAAAGACTTTTGGCTTTGCCTGTTCAGTATTTCACATAGAGCTAGTGATCATCTTTATGAAGTGTCTCCCAAAACATAGGGCTCTTGTGGGGAAGATTCTCCCGGGTGTGGAGCGGGTCTTGCTCATTTTTTAACTTTAACACAATATAATATTATTCCTACCCCCTCTTTCCACTCCTCACAATTTTCACGTTTCACACATGGTCCCCACGTGTGTCACATGACCCCCCCCGGATGTTTTTTTTTGGTTCATGTGGTATTTTATTGCATTTCTGATCATTGATACGAGTCTTGGACTCTTCTTTAGGTTTCGGTTAGTTAGTTTCTTACTTTCTTTGTATTTCTTGTCGCTACAAGTTTAGGTTGGCTCCGGTTATTTAGACAACTAGGGTTTTTATTTGCACAACCCCTCCACGGGTCGTCGAGGCCTGGACGGCCCGTGGAGGGCCAAACAGGCAAAAGGACGGGTCGTCCAGGCCCAGACGGCCCGTCTAAAACCAAAACAATCATTGGTAATCATTGGCAATGATTAGGTGATGATTATTTGGTTTTTTTATAAGTGTAGTGTGGATGTTTAAAATGGGTTTGAATGTTTGGTTTTTATAAATGTTGGGTTTTTTATAAATGTTTGGTTTTATAAATGTTTGGTTTTTTATAAATGTTTGGTTTTTTATAAATGTTATTTTTTTATTTGTATAATATGATCTTTTTTATATAATTGCGTATATGAATATGAACGAATGTCGTTTATGTTGCCGAACTAAACAAAACCAAGATACGAACAATAAAGCATAAATAAGCATAATATTCCAAAAATTTACATAAAACTAAGAGTTCAAATGTACAACCAAGAATATAACCCACCCGTCTAACCCGACCCACCCGGCTGATCCGACCCACCCGGCTGACTGGTGGACGCCCCACCATGCTGACTGCTGGACGCCCAACCCGGAAGTGGACGCGGCTCCAAACCAGCTTCCCGTCGTCTCTCATTCTCGCTCTCTAACAGCCACCGCATGTCACCCCGCAACGACCCCAACTGATCCAGGATCTGCTGAAGTACCTGGGTCGTGCTATCATGCAACCTGACAGCATGATAAACGCGGCCAGGACGCTGTCGCTCATCAACGGGGGGGGGGGGGGTCTGGCATCTCTACATCCACCGGTGGGTCGCCGTCGGCAACGTGTGGCATCTGGACCTCAGGGGCATTCGGCCCATCGAGATGTACGAGCGGCTCTGGCACAAAATGCTCGCCACGGTCGCCAGCATGTCCGAAAGCACGCTGGTAATAAGCGGGTGGGTTGCTACGAGGGACCCGTGCTGCCACCTTCATCTGCGTCATAGTCTTAATATTTAACGGCCTGAAATGCAAAACAACAATAATAATATTAAATAATAATAATAATAAATAATAATAATAATAATAATATTAAATTATAATATATAATAATAATCTTACTTGGGCCTCATCGGAGCTGGTAAGTTGTTCTCCTCAGCATGCGTCCACAATTCGCCCGGGCAAAGACGCAACGCGATGGCGGTGACGATCCCACCAATCGGAATCTCCCCCGCCGGGTTCCTATGAGGGTAGGTCGCGATGTACTCGGCAAAGCACCTGTGTAGCGCAACCGGCCTACGCCTCAAGATGCAGTAAAGGTAGAAAAGGTCAATCTGCTGGACCCTCTCGTTACAGTTACACCGTCCGGCAATCGACCAGGTAACCAAACGGTGTATGTAACGGATCACAGGGTCCCGGATGTTGCTGGCCCTATCCATCTTGCACAGAATAATAATAACATTATAAAAATTTCGGCAGAGTTTCCTCTGTTTTTGTACGAACCAGACAACACAAGTCGTCTACAAAATCCAAAAACAAACAACCTAAACTAACTAAATAACAATAATAATTAACTAACTAAGCGAACTATATAACAATAATAATAACGAACTAAATGAACTAAATAACAATAATAATACCTCTCGCCGTCCTCCCCATACACTCGACCACCGATAGTGGGCCACCAGGCCATCAGCATGTCGTCTGGCAAGGTCGTCAAGGCCGTGGTGTACATATCCTGGACAAGCTCCTCCTCTCTGTACCAGCAGCAAGTAGTAGCCCACTGGTCCATCGTATATGCGTAGAGGTGCCCGAATAATCGGAACTGTACCTCAGGCTCAGGCTCGCCGTCAGGACCTACTGGAGGCTCAACACCTGCTGGATGCGGCGCGTAGCGGAATGTCGAGATGAACTCGATCGTCAGTGGCCGATACGCATCATTGTCGAGGTCAGCTAACATCCGCCCCCAAGGGCTGTCGTCTGGGATCCACTCCTCAAACCTGTCCGCTGCACCGATCGCGCGTAATGCGGACCAGTCAACACTGCGCGATCCGTGTATCGGATGCAGCTCCATATGACCCCAGTGCGCGATCTCGTAGTCGTCGTTATCGTGCTTGTACGGCCAATCTCTCAGATCGCCCAGTGCAAGAGGATTCCCGTCCGCAGGCTGGTTACGGCGTCTTCTGTTGTTTCTGTTTGCCATATCTGCAAAACAAAAACAAAACACTTTAGGCGCGCGTTTATATTAAAAGGAACTAAACAAACACAAGAACAATAACACTTTGTGCGCGCCTTTATATTAAACATAAAGGCGCGCGTTTGTGTTTAGGCACCTAAACATAAAGGCGCGCGTTTGTGTTTAGGCGCCTAAACCTAAACGCGCGCCTAAACATAAAGGCGCGCGTTTGTGTTTAGGCGCGCGTTTGTGTTTAGGCGCCTAAACCTAAACGCGCGCCTAAACATAAAGGCGCGCGTTTGTGTTTAGGCGCGCGTTTGTGTTTAGGCGCCTAAACCTAAACGCGCGCCTAAACATAAAGGCGCGCGTTTGTGTTTAGGCGCCTAAACCTAAACGCGCGCCTAAAACATAAAGGCGCGCGTTTGTGTTTAGGCGCCTAAACACAAACGCGCGCCTAAACATAAAGGTGCGCGTTTGTGTTTAGGCGCCTAAACCTAAACGCGCGCCTAAACATAAAGGCGCGCGTTTGTGTTTAGGCGCGCCTTTTACGCCAACCAACCACCACTGACCACCACTGCCCACTGCCCACCACCACCATCCCCCTCACCACCACTGACCACCCCTCCCCACCACAGCCCACCACCACCATCCCCTCACCACCACAGCCACCACCACCATCCCCCTCACCACCACTGACCACCCCTCCCCACCACAGCCCACCACCACCATCCCCCTCACCACCACAGCCTCACCACCACAGCCACCACCACCATCCCCCTCACCACCACTGACCACCCCTCCCCACCACCACCATCCCCCTCACCACCACAGCAACACCACCACCATCTCCCTCACCCCACCCGCCACCAACCACAACCCTCACCCACAAAATAAAAACCCTAAAAATAATAATAATAACAATAATAATAATACATGTTGTAGAGAGAGAGGTTGACGGAGGAGGTGGAGGAGGACGGTGGAGGTGGAGGACGACGGTGGAGGTGGAGGAGGAGGAGGAGGAGGAGGAGGAGGGTGGATGAGGTGGGAGGTGGGAGACGAGACAGAAAGAGGAGGGAGGTGGAGGTGGGAGACGAGAGAGAAAGAGGGGAGAGGTGGATGAGAGAGGGAGGTGGAGGTGGTGGGTGGTGGGTGGTGGTGGAGGTGTGGTTGTGGTGGTTTGAGAGGACGAGAGAGAGAGTAAAAGAGGGAAATGGAATGGGTTTGAACCCGTCCCTGGTTTTGGGGGGTTTTTTGTGTTTCACAACGGGCCGTCCAGGCCTCGACGGTCCGTTGTGTTTTAATTTTTTTTAATTTAAAAATAGAGGAAGCTTCTCTTGGAAGCTTTGTGTTTGAGACGGGCCGTTGAGGCCTGGACGGACCGTGGTGAAAGATAGAGGACGGGTCGTCCAGCCTCAACGAGCCAATAGTTTGGGGGATTTTTGGGTTTCACCACGGGCCGTCCAGGCCTCGACGGTCCGTTGTGGTCCACCAGGGACAGCCCATAAAGGCCTGGACGGGCCGTCTTGGCGAATTTTTTTGCCTTGGACGGCCCATTAAGGCCTGGACGACCCATATGTTTTTTTTTTAAAAAATTTTAGTGTATTTTATATATTTTAAGTTTGGTATTTGTATTTTTTATAAAAAAAAAGGGAGTATATTTTTATAATAAGTATAAATGAACACATACAACAAATTTTTTCGTTCGTCCGGTCCGGTAACATACGATAAGCTAAGTTAAGTCGAAGTATTGAGGTGATGGAACATCAACCCTTTGTATACGATCGTCATATACCGTCTCCCACTCACTTGCCTCTTCATATCGCCACTTACGCCATGACGGATTCAGTTTTGGCATTGGGGCGCCTTCTGCCAACTCAATCTTGATGAAATGATTTTTGTTAACAAAAGCAAACGATATGAACGCATGTTCTTCAACGCTGTGTGGACCATCGAACATAGGGAAGTACGTCTCACTTTGATCATACGGAGAGAGAAATTGAACAACCACCCTAAATTTCTGAGCAATCAGTAATCCTGAGACGGGCATCTCCATCCATTGGTCGCGCGTTGCTGGTCCCACTCCAATGTGATCGAATGAGTTGGAGACTCTGTCGTAAGTATCGTAATCTACTTCGTTTAAAATTGGCCTCCACCGGTCTTCATTCTCGACGATCTCCTCCTTAAGCTGTTTGCGGATGAAGTACCACATATCCTGTTGCCACCCTAAGCACACAGCTACGGATCGAAACCCACAGTGACCGTCTCCATGGACATCCCGAATGTCTGTAATGTATCTATGATATGCAGGTGGAAGCCATTTCTTAAACCTTTCGATCTCCAGTTTGTACCTGTACCCATCAAAAAGTGAGATTTAATATGTGTATAAATATGTATGCATGTGTGAATTTATATATTAGTAGTTTGTACCTATCCCTTTCCAACAGTGGAAAATCTTCATCGTAAACAATCGGTTTGTCCCTTGATTGTTTACCTCTTCTAGAAGGCTTTTTGCCCTACGTTGAAAAAATTATATAACAACAACAACAACAACAACAACAACAATAATAATAATAATAATAATACTAACCGCAGCCTTATCTTCCTTTTTTTCCTTTTCACTTGTTGTTGGCCGACCCCGAGTATCGGTTTGTACCTCAGGAGGTTTATGTTTAGTCATAATCGGATTCAACACCTCCTTCATCTTCTGCAACATGCTTTTTTTCACTTGCACCGTTTGCGACCTTAGTTGCTCAGCGAATGCATTCATTTCGTGCTGAAAGTCAAACTCGGGATAATCAGCTACTTCTGGCATAAAGTCAAGTCGTGTCCAGAAGACGTCGATATCAGCCAGTGACACTCGTGTATCTGATATATATATATTCAATCACAACAACAACAATCAATAATTTTATAAAAATTTGGCAGAGTTTCCTCTGTTTTTGTACGAACCAGACAACACAAGTCGTCTACAAAACGCTTCAAACATTTATAAATTTGACTATTATATCCTAAAAAAAATAATAAGTCTAAAAAATGATGTTACCTTTCGTATCATACAATTGCAATTGACAGGAACATGGCAATCCATAAGTCTTCTTGAGTCGGTGTTCACAAGACCTCTTTTGTTCCATATAATAATTTATCTTGTTGACCCCTCCGAGCATCAAATTAAGCGCTAGATGGGAAACCCTACCGATTACGTCTTGAAACAACGGTAGTTCATGTTTCCACATTCTTGTTGATCGGCTGTGTTCGAAGGAGTGCTTTATCGCTACGCGCCGTGACTCCATCGTTTTGTCTATTTCCATCACAAGCGCGTGGAGCGAGCTGTTCGGGCCTTTTATGTACCTCTTAATCAGAGCATGCTGACTCTCGACCCTGTTGGTCGTAGTCTGACCGAACGTAAGGTTTTCATTTGCCCATGCTTCCACAAACATTTCTTTATAATCTCGGAGCCAAACTGACTCCATGTAGTCATAAACCTCTGTAAAAAACAGAATAGTGATGTCAATACAGAAAATATGTACGCTTGTAAAGCAAAATAAAAAATAAAATATATACCCGTTCGATCCTGCCCCCAAAGTCGTCTGTAGAGCGCTTCAAGATTGAATTCGTAAGCCTCTTCGTCAGGAGATTTACACAGTCGACCAAAATACTGCAAAAATATTTCCCATTCTTCTTTTGGAAATCCTGCTTTATGATATTTTGCAATATTTCGTTGAATATGATACCTGCAAAACAACAACAATAATATTAATAATAATAATAATAATATTTCGTTGAATATGACACCTGCAAAGCAATTTCGTAGCATCCGGGAAAACTGTAGCACATGCACTCATCAGAGCCAGATCTCTATCTGTAACAATTACACGTGGCTCCATACTCTCCTCCAGCAAATCTTTGAGCCTCTCAAGCACCCATATGTAGTTACTCGTTTTCTCTTTAACGATAAATGCATGGGCGATACAAAACGACTGGTTTGTCGACGTCATACCCACAATTTGAACAAACGGGATTCTGTACTTGTTCGTTTTGTAGGTGGCGTCGATCAGCATCACATGTGGGAAGGCACGCCAGAGATTGTACGAGACCCGGTGTGAAAAGAAAATATTCTCAACAGCATCTGTCTCTGGATTCTGCTTGGTGAAATAAGTAAATTTCTTTTCAACCAGGATACTCTCGAGTATCTGCATAACAATAATAATAACAATATTTAATATTTAACAACAACAAAATTAATAATAGTCTATGACAATAATAGTAATTAATAATAATACCTGCATTGGGGTTTTATCGCCGTAAATTCTATGTTTAATCTTGCTCACTGTATTGTGTATGTCTCGTAGAATACATATATTATTCGGGTTTTGTGCTCTGATGGCCAAATGTATGTTTGCCGGTTCCAGGCCTTGAAAATAAAGCGTTTCCACCATTTCTTCTTCTTGTGGTGTCAGCCGCCTAGCAAAAGCGTGACCCTCAACATGTATAAAAGGGTCGTGGTTATGATTCGCGTGTTTAACCTCCAACTTCCAACCCTCTTTGCGTAGCCTCCCTATTAACATAAATGGACAGTTAATCTTTTTGCTACCCGTAGACCTTACTGTGGCTGTAGTATGGTATTCGCCAGCACGGTCGCATCTCAGGTCTATCCTAATTTTTCTTGCATTATTTCCACTGCCTTTTGAAACAGAACGTCCTGTCACTAGGACGTAACCGCTAGCAAGGGCTCTATCGTAAGCCCATTGTTTCATCTCTTCAACAGACCCGAATACCTGAAAATTTATACAAGAGTCTAGTCTAAATTCATACTACTCTAAATTATATACTACTGTAAAGATATACTAGTGTAAATAAATAAACGCACCTGCTCGGTTTCATACGAAACATCCGGGTTAGGTTCAACTTTTATGTTATCATCTTCATAAGCATCTTCCTGGTTGTCATCATTCGGGTTAGAGCCGTTATAATCTTCCTCTAAGTCCTTAGCACGATTCCCGCGCGAATGGTAACTCCCGTACGTGTACTGCGGGTAGCTTGGTGGCACGAAAAATGACTCCTGTTCCTCTACATATTCCTCGTTGAGATCGGGCAGCATGTTCCCGTCATTACCACGAACCCCGGATTTAACCTCCTCTTCACCAACTTGAACCTTGGGTTCATACCCTACGCTTTCAGAGACGTAAGACTCGTTCTCAGACAGGTCAACGGTTGTAAAGCTTTGTAAATATGTCATCGTGAGACCGAGAAGTCGAAATGGGTCGAGGGTTTTGGTGGTGATGTTTTAAGGTTTGGTTCAAATGGGGAAGAAGCTGATCGTGTAATGGTTAAATCTGGAAATCTCAACGGGCCGTCGAGGCCTAGATGGGTCGTCTAGGGATTAAATGCCCTAACCTAACACATTTCTACGGGCCGTCGGGGCCTGGACGGCCCGTCCTAATGCACCTTTTTCAGACTTTTCAGTCTGAACTACCTGCTTTTGCAGGAGTTCAGACTGATCACCTCGTACATCGTACTTCTACGGGCCGTCTGGGCCTCGACGGCCCGTCGTTTTTGTCTTTTCTGTAAACAAACGGCCCATCAAGGCCTGGACGACCCGTCCTGAAACCCTAATTTTTCTTAACGGCCCATCTAGGCCTCGACGACCCGTCCTAAGGTTGTTTAGGGTTTTTTGTTGGTTGTGTAAATAATATCACCCTTTAGGTTACTTACTTTTGCATTTGTTTTTTGTCGTTTATCTATTTGGTCCTAGAGTTAGTAAAAAGCAGACAATAATAACTTCTAAACTAGTCCGAATTTGATTAAGGAGGACGGTTGCAAAAGTGTCCCATTATGTATTTGTAAGTTGTAAACCATCGGTGATGTTAAAAAATAGTAAAAAGTCTTAATAGAACGGTTGTCAATTGTGAAGGAAGATGACCATAGTCCATACCAGTGGCGGATCTAGAAACATTTTTCAGTAGTAACGTTTTTCATTTTTTTCATTTTAGTAGCAACGTTTTTCAAATTTCGTAAAAAAAAACCAAATTTTCCACTAATTTTCCACTACGCGCGTGAAGTTGAGCCGCAACGTCCACACCCCCTCCCCATAAACTAGATCCGCCCCTGGTCCATACGTACTTAGAAAAAGAAATTAAAGTAAGTTAATGACGTTAATCACGTTAAGTGTCGGCACACGAGGAGTCATGAAAAGGTTGGTCGACACACGCAATGGTATCATGGGGCCGGGGGATTAAATTAAAGAAAAATCGATCCAATCCTTCCTTAAAGTCAAGAAAAAAAAATGTTAAACAACTATTATCCATTTTAGGATATGATTGTTTATGTCTACAGATGTGAAAAAGTAAACAAAATAAAAACTATGAATAGTAAGCAATTAATTAATTAATATAACTCTATTTTATATATTAAGATTATCATATAAGTAAATGTGTACTCTATGGTATTTAAATCAATCTGACATAAACATATCAAATAATAAAATACTAATACTAAAGTGTTAATATGTTTTTTTTATCGGCTAACGTAGTGGTCTTTTTTTTTTTTAGGAGCCACTGACAACTGATGCGGACCCGGTTCGAAGCAGCGACATGGCGTCAAACTGGTTTGTTACCCCGAAAGATAACCTAATCACCCAGGCCGGCCAAGGTTGGTGGGGGCTGCCAGGAGTCGAATCGGTGACCTCAAACGAACGGGAACCCATCTAAGGTGGTAAAACCCTCTCACCTTACCTTTGCATCCAATGGGAATCGAACCGGAGTCCACATTGGGACCATCAATTCTTTCCACCACTTAACCAAAGGATCATTGGCAAAGTGTTAATATGTTAACACCTCAAATTGTGGTTTTGAATTTTCATGAATTTAAAGTCACATTAGTCATTTGGAATGTTTTTAGTCAGGTTATCATACTTTTAATATGCGATCTACCTTAACGAAATTGAATACATACACCCCCCCTGTATGTTATCTAATAAGATAACAGTTTATGCATTTGATGTAAGAGATTTGTTGATGCTTTACAAGAAGGCTCGAGGCGGGAAACAAGGTAAATTGGGTTCGAGGCGGGAAACAAGGTAAATTGGTGGTACGTGGATAGTGATGGTTATCATGTGGCTCCTTTAGAAGGCGAGGAATGACAAAATTTTCAATGAAAGACAGGCGAAGATTCAGGATATAGTGGCGAATGTTAAGTCCATGTCCTTTTTGTGGTTAAAAAAATCGGTCTAGATTTAAAGATTTAGTTTGGAAGAACCGGGTTTTGAATTCGTTGTATATGATGTAATGGTTTGAGCGGTCTTCATTTCGAAGTCGCGCTTATTTAAATGAAAGTTAATGTTAAAAAAATAAATAAATAAATAAAACTAATAAGATAACAAAAAATACTGATGACTTATTAATCTCTTCTTTACATAAAATCAAAAGTAAATTACAGGTTTAAATTAAATTATATGCAACAAAATAGTCATAGGTTGCAAGAAGTTTCAACTTTCAAATGCATCTTGAATAATATTACCAATGTTGAAAACGAGTACTAGCCACATATTTTACGTGAGATTAAACTAACTTGACAAACTATATTTTCACTTAGTTTATGAATGTTTTGTCCTAGAAACATAACTTTTAGATAATATAGTTTATTGAGTTGAAGGGAAATCGGGGTTGTCTACCAAAGTTAGATCTAATTTAATCTAAAAGCGTGTTTGTATGTAAGTCTTGTTGTTTGAAATATCATGTGTTGTTGTAACACACACTCATATCTACACGAGGGGAAGAAGGGCTTGCATATGAATATCGATCGCCTTTCCACTCGTACTTGTGTGTATATATGACTCACAAACACAAATGTCGTCGAATCAATGAAAAAGTCGAATTGACCTGACCTAATTAATTTAAATTGTGCATCTCCTAAATATGTACACTTGTTTTTATTGATGTTTCATATTAGGAGTTGATGAGTCCAACCTAATTTTAAACAAGTTAGCTTAAGAATTAAGCAATGTAAGAAATAATAAACAAGACTTAGTCGGTTGGAGAAAGTATAGGATACAAAGTATCCTTAACGTGAGAAGTGTAGGAAGCCACTATAATTTGCCACCTGTCAATTTAACCAAACCATGATTAACCTAATTAAACCCAATTGCAGTCAAATTCTAGGGCAAAGTAAATCACGTTCTTCTGCAACAATTGAATCCATTCATGGATTCCAAATTCTTAACAGTGGAACATGACCAGTTGAATAAAAACCCTAATGATTCAGATTTCAACAACGTCTTTGGCTTCTGCAACAATTGAATCCATTCACGGATGCGATAGATGAAGAATTCGAGAATGTAGGCACCTGAAACTTACCAGAGAAGTTGAATAATGACTAGAATGTCACTCACCAGAACTATCGGGTCAACATCAAGTCTACATGTTTACTGAAAAACAACGATCATTTAGGTAGTGAACAAAATGAAGAAGAAGAAGATTTTTGATGATCAATAAAAATATGAAGATGAAGGTGCGTTTTATGATTTTATGGGTGCGTTTTATGATTTTATGGGTGATTACATAAAAATGACGATCAAGGTAGCATGTGTTTTTGATTTTTTTTATGGGTGCGTTTTATGATTTTGTGGGTGCGTTTTATGATTTTATGAGTGCGTTTTATGTTTTTATGAGTGCGTTTTATGGGTGCATGTCTTTGAGTGCTTATTTTGTTGTTCCGCCTTTGAGAAATGAAGGTGCGTTTTATGATTTTTATGGGTGCGTTTTATGAGTGCGTTTTATGTTTTTTATGAGTGCGTTTTATGGGTGCATGTCTTTGAGTTCTTATTTTGTTGTTCTGCCTTTGAGAGATGAAGGTGCGTTTTATGATTTTTATGGGTGCGTTTTATGATTTTTATGGATGCGTTTTATGATTTTATGGGTGCGTTTTTGTTTTTATTAGTGCGTTTTATGGGTGCATTTTTAGTTTTTTGTAGCTCTGTTTATATTTAACCATGCTCTGTTTTTCGTTTGAAAACAGAACTTGCGTTCATAAAAGTTTTTTACAAGGATAACGCACATTTATACATTTCATCCTATTTATTTACGTTTAGATGGTTATTCTTTTATTTTGGAGTGTTTTTTCAACATCTGTATAATCCTCTGTTTTTTTGCTTAAAAAACAGAGCATGTTTCAGATCAAATCGATTGATCGCTTGTTATGAAATGAGAATTGCAAAACAATATTGTTTGGCTTGGTTGAGAATGGGTACACTAGCAATCCCAAATCTTGGTAAACAATGTTCTGTTGATGATTGTAAGCTTATAGATTTCCTTCCCTTCACCTGCGATTGTTGTAATAAGATTCAAGTTGCATGATTTTGATGGTGGTCGGAGGTTAGTTGAACGGTGCTGATGATGAAGATCCGGTAATGGTGGATGGTTGTGAGGAGGAGAATCAGGAGGAATTGTAAACTTTTACAACCTAAAAACAAACGTGGGTAATTAATTTAGGATAATTTTGATTAAAACACAGATCGATGGTCAGGATTACTTCTTACACTTTGTATTTTAAGGAGCCTTTGTACAATAGTCTCTCTCTAGTCGGTTGAGTATTAGTTTGAAATTGTTAAAACATAAACCGGGACGTGGCTGTTTTCACCAAATAGAAAACGTCACCAAAAAACGACCGACCTTGAAGTCTCGAACTATCTTTTTACCAAATCACTTAAAATAATACATATTTATAGTTTATTTGTAGAAAAGTTGGCATATCTACTTTTTCTTTATAAATGATAATAAAGGAAGGTAATGAAGTTTACAATTTTTCTCTCTGTTCGTTAACATCGTAATAAAGAGACTCGGGCTAATGTAATGTTTACAACTCAAGCTCATTTTGTTGATATTTTTTAGTTTGAGCTAAACTCATTTACTATAAAAATTATTATTATATCTATTAAAACTGATGTACTATATAAACTATGAATTGTAATATCTTTTTTTAAGTTTTACTTTCACTCTTTATATCTTAAAATAATAAGTTTTCATTTGTTTTTTTTTTTTTTTCTCACTTGTGTTAGTTAACTTTTTTGAAGAGCGCAACATGAATGTATAAGTTTTTTGCTCAATGTTCCGGCATATTTTTTTTTGTTATTAAACGAAGTAGTATTCGAAGTAGAGTAGTTGTTGGTAATCGTACGTTATAGTGAGAGTTGGTACCGGCCAACATTGATATCATTAAAGGTATGATCAAAATTCAAAAGTAGTAGCCGTATTCGTTTTATGGTTTTCGATCGATGTAAAACACATGTCGATATCATTTTAAGCATATCACAACTTTACGTTTTGCTCGATTCAAGATTTTAGACAACCAGTCTTAAACAACTCACAAACAACTTGATTGTTTACACCCTTACTCTCCAATATGATTAATATGTCTTTTTTAAATTCCAAGTAACATAATTTCCTTGGATTACCAAGAGAAGGTAGGGACCTTAATTATTATTATTATTTTTTTTTTTTTTTCTGATTTTCGGTATTTGTTTTTCAAGGAACAAAAGTCAAAATCAAATTTAAAAGTTAAATGAAAGCTAGTCAACCAGCTGGGCTAGCCCAGTTGGCCACCTCAAGGAGGTTTCGGAAACGTGGCCTAAGGTCGCTGGTTCGATTCTGAGGGGGAGAGGTTTTACCCACTTTAGTGGGGTTCCCTCTCATTTGAGTATTGCGGTTCGACTCCTGACAGCCCCCAACAACCTTGGCCGGCCTGGGTGGTTAGGTTATCTTTCGGGGTAACAAACCAGTTTGACGTCATGGCGCCGCTTCGAACCGGGTACGCGTCAATTGTCAGTGGCTCCTCAAAAACAAAAAAAGAGACCACTGCGCTAGCCGAACAAAAAAAATGAAAGCTAGTCACCCTTAAATTCTGCAAAATGCATTGATTCTCTCATGTACCAAATTATTTTATGTTAATTTTGTTAGTTTTTTTCTTACATATAGGCCTGTTGTAGCTTATATGCTTGGCCCAAATCACAATTACCTGGCCCATTTTTGTTGGGTGTGTAAGTTTATTCCCTTTTAACGATTTGTTTAACGGGGATGAGCATATAAGGCCGAATACCGATCCCGTCCCGATTCTGATACCGTACCAAACCGATACCAAACCGAGGGGTTTTGGGATCGGTATCGGTACCCATATTTATGGATTTTCGGTTTCGGGAATAAAGAAATCTTCGTATGGAGTTCAAGGTGTTGCTTTTAAATGTGTGCATGATCTTATACCAAAATAGTTGGCGATAAGCCGATAACCAGTTTTATGAATGTTTGTGACCAGATGCTTTAGAAGTGATTGCCTTCATGCATGGTTTCTACACCAAATAATCAGTTATTTTTTTTTACAATAACTAAAAGAAATTTAAGCAGTAAGCTAAGCATGACGTAGGATCTACATCCAAATGGGTTGCCGCGCATTTTGTTAATCGGATATGCTAATCAAAAGAGAGTTGCGGCGCAACTTGTTGTCTGTTTACCTGCCATTCTACTGTAAAACTTCCTGCGTTACATTTTAGAAGATTATCTATTTTAATTATAAAGAATCTTGAAGTCTTTTGGTTAATAGAATTTGAGGGAATGTTTTCTAATTCCTTTAAAAATCAACCAAGCGAAATTTATGAATGAAAGTTTTTCATACTCAGTTAGTATAATTAGTAGAATATGAGGTATTTTGTTAAATTTCACGAACCAAACGAAGCCTTAGGGTTATATATAGGGTATGTTTGGCAAAACTAGCTGATGGCTGTTGGATGTAAGCTTTTTAAATATATTTTGATGTTTGGCAAAGTAGTTGGAGCTTTTAATAAAATGTATAAAATGACCAAAATATGTATAATTAAAAGCTTGTAAAGAAGGTTTTATTTTATTTTTAAAATAGAATGGGTATTTGTGTCATTTACTAATTAAAAGCTTGTAGCTAGTAGAGTTTTTTCTTAAAAGCTAGTACTAGTAGCTTTTTACTATAGAACTATTTCTTCTAACCTAAAAGCTTCCAGCTCCTTCAACCAAACAAGACTTTTTATTGAGTATGAGTTTTTTCTTAAAAGCTCCTTGCCAAACATACCCATAGTGTTTCCCAACCATGTTCACTTTTAAAATGGTGATAGTGGAAATATGGTTGCGCGTATGACACTAAGGTGCTGCTTGTTTTTTCTACAGGAAAAGGTCTACAGTCTACGGACCACATCTGCAGACATCTGTAGGAGAAGAGGTGGATTAAAGGTCTGCAGTCTGCAAGAAGAATACTGTTTGTTTGTTAACGTCTACAGGCTGCTGAAATAAACTGTTTTTTTAAAGCAGTCTGGTGGTGGACGATGGTGGTGATAGGCGGTGGTGGTGGTGGACTGTGGTGGTGGGTGGTGGTGGATGGGGGTCGTGGTGGACGGTGGTGGTGGTGGACGGTGTTGGGTGGTGGTGGACTGTGGTGGTGGATAGTGGTGGTGGTAGTGGACGGTGGTGGTGGTGGTGGGTGAGGAGAAGACCTTTGAAGACCTTAGAAGACCTTGGAACAAGTCTGCACCAAGAAGAGGTCAAGAAGACCTTTTTGAGTGAAAGGTCTTCCAAAAAACAAACAATCTGCGGACCTCAAACAAACAGCCCCTAATGAGTTATGGAATGGGTTTCCGGTTGCATGCATTTTATAACAAAATAAAGTATATACACAAGACAAAGTGTGCACACAAGTAACGAGTTGAGTTATCCTACAAAGGCTAAGAAAAATATGAAAGGTGAGACGCCACTAGAGTGACATGTGTCCAAGAAAAAAACAAGTGAGAATGGTAGTTTGGATCAAGTTATCCTACACAGTGTAATAAAAATGAGAAAAATGAGAAGGTACAAAAAACACAATATATCACGAAATATGACACAATGAGCCACAAAATATAACACAATGCTGAAAAAAAAGACACAATGATGAAAATAAGACAAATAAACAATACTAAATAAAAGACACAATAATATAACATAAATTCTAAAAACTATAAACTAAAAATCTAAAAAAAAAAAGAAGCCTAAGTAGATATGAAATTGATTTTAACTTTAGGAGTTAAGTAATTATGGAGAGAGGCTAACGTACAAAGTTCCTTAATGTACAAAGTGTAAGAAGCATTCTCAGCCATTAGATTTAGACGGTGGCAAGATGGTAATTAACAATCCTAATCATATTTGGGTTAATCTAACCAAGGGTAAATTAGGAAAAAACACGTTTAAATTTCTGTGAAATCATAACAACAGACATAATCGATGCAAAAAATTTCAACGATTGAACCTGATTTTTCATCGTTTTCAATTCGATTAAACAATAAAAAACATTCGATTACAAACAAAATCAAAATGTATTTGCAGAAATAGAAAAAAACAGAGTATGAAAATTCAATTGATAAAATTAGTAGAATCATATTCAAAAATCACCATCAATGCATGTATTATTCACAGAAACGAACGATGTTGATAATAGAAGAAGAATTAAAGAAAAACATGGCTTTCAAAAAAGTTTCAGACGCGAAGATCAGAAACTGTTAAACAGAAAATCATAAAATGCATTTGGTTTTTTATAAAACGCATTTGATTTTTTTTATAAAACGCATTTGGTTTTTTAAACACTATTTAAACTGGTTTTTACAAAAACGCACTTGGTTTTTTTATAAAACGCACTTGGTTTTTGTAAAATGCACTTGGTTTTTGTAAAACGCACTTGGTTTTTGTAAAACGCACTTGGTTTTGTAAAACGCATTTGGTTTTTGTAAAACGCACTTGGTTTTGTAAAACGCATTTGGTTTTTTGTAAAACGCACTTGTATTTTGTAAAACGCATTTGGTTTTGTAAAAAGCATTTAGTATAAATAAAAACTCACCTTTTCCTCACTTTTCCCCCTATTTTACTCTGTTTTCCTCAAACAAACAAAACAACTATATTCACACACACTTGAGGTAATGTTTTTATGGATTGGTTGTTTTTTTCTTTTTTTCTTCTTTTTCCTTTGTTTTGTGATTAGCCAGAGACACGGAGATATTGGCTTCTTGGTTGTCTTGATAGAGGAAGTGACTAGATCTGAGCCACGATTGAGGTCGGGTTGAAGGCGAACAACGTGAAGGGTTTTGAAGGCGAACAACGTGAAGGGTTTTGAAGGCGTCGGAGGTTAGAGGAGAGAGGGATCGGTGAGGCTTTGGTCCGGCAGTTGGGTCAGGTGGTGGTGGTGGTGGTGGTTAATGAACGATTAAAAAATGATATGAAGGATCATTACCTTTTTCCCCTTTTAAATCAAACTGGATTGGGTTAGTTAAAATTAACTAGGGTTTACACGTGTCAGGTTGTGGTGGTGTTGGATCAGTTTGCTCTTTTTGCTAAGTAAGAACTTGCTATCTTGACACTTAAGTGTTTAGCAAGTCCTTGTACATCAGATTATAAGCACAGCGGAATGTATAAGTTAAAGCAACACTTTTTTATACTAAGGAAGAGTTATTACTCCCCCTTGATGTTTGAAACTATTAAATGACAAGTATTTATTATGAATCTAAGCAGTAAATGAGAATTAGATACTTAGACAGATTCACAATAAATACAGAAATGGAATAGAACAGTGATAGTGTTTGAAGGATTTTTCTATTAAAATCAATGTCTAAAATAGAAGGTTGAAGCCTCCTATTTATAGACGTTTACATGCATGTATCTTGCTTGAAAAGCAAGTACAGAAACAACAGAAACAAGTTGCACAAGTTGCAACATTGAAACAAACAAATACAGCTAAAAGTAATAATAAACAATAAACTACTGATGCAAAAGGCGGTGGGAAATATCTGATGCTAAGTGCTGATGAAGGACAAACTACTGATGAGTAGTTTTGTCTTCAGTACTTCTGAAGTGAACTTGTCTGGTTTGGACTTCAGAACTTCTGATGAAGTTTCTTCTTCAGCACTTCTCATATCTTCTAATCAGCAGTTTCTTGTCTTCTCTTCAGTACTTCTATACTTAGCCAAAATGACAGAAGTGAATTAGACTAAGGTCTACAAAAGTGGTTTCACCAATCCTCTTTGTCCTAACAATCTCCCCCTGGATTGATGAAGCCAAAACCTTACTAATTCCTTATGTTTTTCTTCTGTCTTGAACAATCTTCCATATCTCTTTGTACATGGTGTTCTTGAGCTGGTTTAACTGACCATCAGATAGAGATCCTCTCTGTGGTTCTAGATGTTGTATTGTGAGCAGTCTTGTGTTGACAGTTTCTTTAGATCACTGATCTTCTTGTAAGCCCTGCTTGAGAGGTCTCTTCTTGTCAACAATACTGAGTTGTTATCAGTAAGTGACCATCTGATGATAGGGATCTTTGACTTGTTAAAGTCAGAAGAATAGGGAACCAGACTTGTCCCTTGGGTTGATGGTCCTAAGTGCTGGATGTTTTCAGTTTCAGATAGCCTCAGGTGGGATTCTCTTCCTTGTTGTTGTTGCGTATCAGGCATCTGAACAGTTGGGAGATGGTGTTCAGTCACTACTCTGGTATGCAGCTTTTCTTTGATGGTCTTTTGTATTTGGTAGGCAAAAGTGGAAGGATCCCTGAATTGAGTTAACAGAGGTTTCTCCTCAATGTCAAAGTCTGAATGGACTATTGAACTTCCTTCAAGTAGTACCATTTTGAAGTCAGTTTTGACATTGTCCTCTGCCTTCTTCTTCTGAGTAGCAGTTCTTCTTGATACACCAGAAGTTCTAACTACTGATCTTGAAGGATCAGCAGTTTGAAACTTCTCTGGATTTGCAGCCTTGGCAGCCAAGTATTTTCTGTAGGTATCCATTAGTCTTTCTTCTTTCCATCTGGATACTGAGGCTTTTGAACCATAGCCTTCTGCTACTAACTCTTCTATTATCTGGGCTCTCTTGGCCTTTCCTTCTTTGCTAGTGGCCAGTCTATCTGCAAGCAGTTGTGCCCTTCTTGTCAGCTCTTGCACAGAGAGTCCTTTGAGTGTATAGGCTTTAGTCTTGCTGTTCTTGGTAATGTAAGACATCAGTTGTTGTCTTTTGTCTTTTTCAGCAACATAGTCTATTTCAGCCTGTCTCTCCAGTTCAGCTTGATAAGCCTGGAGCTTCTCTTCAAACTCTAGATCATCCCTTTGTTCCAGACTTTTCCAAATCTGGTCTTCCTTGGCCTTTTGTTGAACTGCCTTTAACCTCTGCTCAAGAAGTTCAGTTGACTGAGAGATTGGAGCAGGTGTTAGGACAGTCATGGTAGTGGTTGTAGGCCTTGGAGGAGCAGAAGTTGGTTTGATTTGTTCAGTGGATCTGGAAGGTTCAGTGGTTTGAGGTTTGGAAGTGTTAACCTCTGATGGGTTGACAACAGCTGATGGTTTGTCAACTACTGAAGGATTGTCTTCAGTACTTTCTGATTCTTCATCAGAAGTTTTGCCATCAGAAGTTTTTTCATTGTGCCTTAGGGATTCTTCATAGGTTTGGGTCTCATCTTCTTTCTCTGCTGCTTCAATTTCTTCTATTGAGACACCAAACTGTTTGGCCAATTTTTCTTTTCTGGCCTGATCTTTTTGATCTCTTTCAAGGATGGCCATTCTTGCCCTTATCCTGGCTTGGAATGACTCCTTAGGTTCCCTGATCTTCCCCCCTTTTTGGATTCATCAATTTTAACCCTTGAAGCAGAGGGTTGGGAGAATTGTCCTTGAAGATGAGCAATCTATTTGCTGTTAAAGTCTATTTTGTTGGACAGATCGTTCATCTTGGTCTTGATCACTCCAAATTGATTCTTGATGGACAGATCCAAGTCAGCTGTATATGTTTGGAAGTGATTTCTGATGAGTGTATTCATCATGTGGTACAGGGGACCCTCTGGGCTCCATAGCTGGTTCAGGTCTATGCTTGTTTGCCCAGGGAATTGGGTAGGCATTTGTTGTGAAGGGGGTGTTTTTGGGAGATCCTCATGTTGTACAGAGGATGCCACTCTAGGGGTTTTAGGGATTGAGTGGGCTTTAACCTGTGCAGGGGTGACTGGCTTCTTGAGCCTGGATACCCCTGAAACAGGACCTTCAGAAAGTGCCGTCAATTCAGTAGTTTGAGTGTGTGAAACATCATCCAAATTAATGGAATCATCTGAATCCCTGATGTTGCCCTCAATGAGGACTGTCTCAGTTAAATCATGAGCTGAGCCCAACTCAGTTCTCTCATGAACCTCTTGTTCTTGGTACTGAGGATTTCCTACTTCAGGCATTAAGCCTTCATCAGTAGTTGCCACATCTGAGGTCTTAGCTATGTTACTTCTATCCTCAGATCCACCACTGGGTGGTAACTGAGTAGTAGCAGCCTCAGATGCCCCAAGAGTCTCTAAAATTGGGCTTAAAGACTCTGGTCCACCCTCATCTCTTGGGATAGGGCTAGAGATGTCCACATCCATGTCTGATGTAGTAGTTATGTCCTCTGTTTGTTGTGGTTGTAGGGGACTGACATGATCAGATGGGACCTTCTCTTTAGCCCAGAGAGAAGTTTGGCAATTTCTATTGCCTCTTGTTCAGAAATTTGTGGGGTTGGTTCAGTAGTTTGGGCAATAGGTGGTGAAATTTGTTGTTCAGCAGTTTCAAAAGAAGAGTGTGTTTCATATGTTTTTCTAAGTCTTTTTCTTTTGAATAAAATGGTTATGGGTGCTCTTGGTGGGGTTTGAGATGGATGAGACTGAGAGGGTGTTTCAGTCTCACCTATTTGAAGAGCAGAATGCTCATGAGCATGTTCAGGCATCTCAACCTCCTGAACAGCTTTTCTTTTGGGTTGGTGGGGTGCAGTTTTTGTAGGCTTGGGCTTTTTGGCTTTTGGTGGGGTGAGTTTGGAAGATGTGGGCTTCAGGGGGACTTGTTGTTATTCTCCCTGATCATCTTCTGGCCAGGCAGCCGGTTTGTTATGCCTTGAGTATGCTTGTGATGTTAAAGGATTTAAAGTTGAAATTTTTCCCACAAGCACCTCATTACCCAATTCCCCTATTATGCATTGCATAATGAACCTTGGGTATAACAAAAACTTTTTCTTGGTATTATTGTGATGTAACACCAACTCATTGAAAAATAGTTTTGATGCCCTGAATTTAGTTTCATTCACAATGGAATGAAATATTGGTTGAAAAGTGGAGGGCATCTGGTCATAAGACCCTGTTTTTGGACTCAAACACATAATAATATAATGAAACAAAAGCTTGTATTTTGGTTCAAAATACTTTTTAAAGATTGTAGCATGGGAGAGAGTACCTTGATAACCACACTCAGTCATGGTTAGATGAATATCAGTATTAGCAACATGGTCAGGGGCAGTTACATCATCCAGACCCAGTCTTGTTGCCAGTGTGGCCGGTGTGATGGTCAGTTGTTTCCCTTTTATTCTTGAGTTGAGGGAAATGACCTCATCACCCATTGTCACCGTCTCAGCATTTGCCCAGAACTCATTCAGAGTTTCAGTGTGAATTGGTGGGTTTATTGTGAGAGCAGTAAAATATTGGGATTTTACGACAAGATCAATGATCTCATCGTATTGGGACCAGCCTTCTTGTTTTTCAAGAAAGGCCCTTTGATTGTGTCCCTGTTTTAGAACTAGAGCCATGTGGTTTGGGTTTTGATAGAACAGTGGATTTGCAGGTATAGGTTATTGACAGAGTTTTTAAGAGAGAAGGAGGGATATTTTGAGTTTGAAAGGATAAGTGTGTAGAAAAGGTATTTATTAGAAGTTTTAACCGCTTGAATCTTCTTTATTAGAAGTTTTTAAACCGCCTTTGGTTAAAAATCCTTTTATCAGAGGTTTTAGGTCAAACCTCTGATGATGGGAAAAGTCAGATTTGCCCTTTTGACTTAAACTGCTGATGAAGGATTACTTCATCAGTAGTTCCCATTTTCTCTTCAGTAGTTTGACCAGCTGATGAGAAATGTTTTAATAAATACTTTTATTCATAACTTCTGAAGGTTATTTTATCAGAAGTTACATACTTTTCAGAAATTATCCCCATACTGATGTTTGTTCATCAGTAGTTTCTCTCATACTGATTTTTGTTAATCAGTAGTTCTCTTTTTGTTTTTCAGAAGTTTTGTTTCAGACTTTTGTCTTTTGTAAGTGAAAACCAAAAAAAAAGGAAAAGGTAAACAGGACGGAATCAGGGGTGGAAGGAGAGAAAAAAAAATATTTTGAGATGTTTTATGCATAACAGTAGTTCCCATTGAAGTGATTGATGTAGAAGTTTGATGTAGAGTTGGGTAGAATCAAGTGTTAACTTGGATTCTAACTGATATGCAAAAAAAAAAAAAAAAAAAAAAAGTAAACACTTACAAATTTAGCATTCCAAGCATGGATACTAACTTCTGAAATGTTGATGTGTCAAGGGGCTTAGTGAAGATGTCAGCTATTTGATTAGCTGTTGCTACATGCTTCACCTCAATCTTGCCTTTTTCATAGCAATCTCTTATGAAATGGTACCTGATCTCAATATGTTTGGTTTTTGAGAACTGTACCGGATTTTGAATGATGCTAATGGCAGATTTGCTGTCTACAAACAAAGGTGTCTTGGTTTCTTTGATTCCATAATCAAGAAGTTGATATTGGAGCCATTGTATCTGTGATGTACAACTTGCAGCTGCAATGTATTCAGCTTCAGCAGTTGAAGTTGCAACAGATGTTTGCTTCTTTGATTGCCATGACACTAGACAGTTACCCAGGAATTGACAACCACCAGATGTTGACTTTCTTGTCATCTTACACCCTGCATAGTCACTATCTGAAAAAGCTGATAACTTGGTATTGCTTGAAGCAGGATACCAAATTCCCAGTGTTGGAGTTCCTTTCAGATATCTGAAAATTCTTTTGACTGCTATAAGGTGTGATTCCCTTGGTGCTGATTGATATCTAGCACAGACACATGTTGAAAACATAATATCTGGTCTAGAAGCAGTTAAGTATAAAAGGGAACCTATCATGCATCTGTACATGGTTTGATCAACCTGTTTTCCTTGATCATCAGGTTCAACTTGTGTGATTGGTGTCATGGGAGTGGAACATGATTTACAGTCATTTAAAGAAAATTTGTTCAATAATTCTTTAACATATTTTGATTGATGTATAAAAGTTCCATTTGTTTGTTGCTTGATCTGCAGTCCTAGAAAGTACTGCAGTTCTCCATGGTACTCATCTCAAATTTTGATTGCATGAGTTTCTTAAAATTATCACACAGTTTTGTGTTTGTTGAACCAAAAATGATATCATCAACATAAATTTGAACAAGTAAGACATGATTTCCAACATGTTTAATGAAAAGAGTTTTATCAATGGCACCTCTTGTAAAGTTATTTTTGAGTAAAAAGGTGGAGAGTGTATCATACCAGGCTCTTGGAGCCTGTTTGAGCCCATAAAGAGCTTTGTCCAGTCTGTACACCCACTCAGGATGAGAAGGATCCTCAAACCCAGGTGGCTGACAGACATACACCTCCTCTTTGATTTTTCCATACAAAAATGCACTTTTCACATCCATTTGATAAACTTTAATTTTGTTGGAAATGGCATAGGCCAGAAATAACCTGATGGCCTCAAGCCTTGCAACTGGAGCAAAGGTTTCATCATAGTCAATTCCCTCTTCTTGAGAGTACCCTTGAACTACCAGTCTTGCCTTGTTCTTGATTATCATACCAGCTTCATCTTGTTTGTTCCTGAAAACCCATCTTGTACCAATTGGTTGCTTGTTTTGAGGTAAGGGACAAATTTCCCAGACCTGTTGCTTGTTGAACTGAAGCAGTTCTTCTTGCATAGCTTGCACCCAATTATTGTCTTTGAGGGCTTCCTGGTACTTCTTTGGTTCCAACTGTGAAATAAAAGCTGGAAATAGGCAAAAGTTGGAGAGCTGGTTTCTGGTAAGAACACCTGAAGCTATATCACCCATGATTTGATCAAGTGGATGATCTCTGTGTTCAATCAGTTGTTGTAAACCACTGACAGGTGTAGGTGGCTCTTGTTCTTCAAACAAACTACTGAGGTCTATAATATCTGGTTCAACAGTTTTAGCTTCTTTAGTAGTTGCAGGTGATGAAGCAGATGTTTGAGTTTGGCCTTCAGTATTTGTTTGATCAGAAGTTTGAGAAACTTCTGATGGTGTTGTAGTTGACTTAATGACTATTTGAGGAGTCCATGGTGTAGGATCCTCATCTTCAAACCTTTGATCACCATAATAAGTAGGTTTGGAAGAAGTAACAGTCTTTTTAGGTTCAAAGTGAAAGTTGTCAAGGTCAAAGAGTTCAGCAGGATGTGCTGGAATAAGAGTGTGTTTTGACTCATTGAACTTGACATTCAATGTTTCTTCTACTATCCTGGTGTGAGAATTAAAAACCTTGTAGGCTTTTCTAGTTGAAGAGTAACCAAGAAAGTAACCTGAGTCAACTTTGGCAGCAAACTTTGAGATAGATTCCTTGATGTTCAAGATGAAACATTGACATCCAAAAGCCCTGAAAAAGGAGATAAGGGGCTTCATGCCATGAAGAACTTCATAGGCAGTCTTGGAATGTCTCTTGACCACAAGAACTCTATTCTGAACATAACATGATGTGTTAACTGCTTCTGCCCAAAAGTACAATGGCAGTCCAGAATCAGCTAACATTGTTCTTGCTCCTTCTATCAATGTTCTGTTCTTCCTTTCTACTACACCATTTTGTTCAGGAGTTCTGGGAACACTGTATTGTCTAATAATCCCTTTAGACAAACAGAATTCATCCAGAGTTTTGTTCCTGAACTCTGTCCCATTGTCACTTCTAATGGTTTTGACAGATAGAGAATATTGTTTCTCTACTTGTAGAATGAAGAACTTGATGATTTCAGCAGCCTCATCCTTGGAAAATAAGAAGAATACCCATGTGAATCTTGAGTAGTCATCAATGATGACTAAGCAGTACTTCTTTTTACCAAGGCTCATAATCTTGACAGGTCCAAATAAGTCCATATGGAGTAGTTGAAGACATGCAGTTGTTTTTGATTCTTCAATAGACTTATAGGAGGACTTATGCTGTTTTCCCTTTAAACAGGATACACAGTGTTCTTGAAACTGGTATACTTTCAAAGGTAGACCTCTGACCAAGCCCATTTTTGTGACTTTATTTATGGTTTTAAAGTTCACATGGCCAAGTCTCTTGTGCCAGAGATCTGTTTCTGAAGTTGATGCCCTTGAGAAGAAACAGGCAGTGTTGTTCAATACTTTGTCTTTCTCAATGTCCACTGCATAGACATTGCCACATCTTTTGGCAATCAGCAAAGTATGATCTTCTATAATCTTCTCTATCAACTTCTGGCCTTCTGGTGAGATGATCTTGCATGCTGTCTTTGTGAAAAAGGAAGAATATCCTTTATCACACATTTGTGACACACTCAGCAAGTTGTATTCAAGGTTTTCCACCAGATTGACCTTGTCAAACTGTATTTTTCCAGAGGAGACATTGCCATGTCCTAGCACATATCCCTTAGCATTGTTCCCAAAGGATACAGATCCTTCTCTTTGGCTGATAAAGTTGTTTATCAGGTATCTGCATCCAGTCATGTGCATAGAGCCTCCACTATCAACATACCATATGCTGTTTAAGCCCCTGGAAACTCTCTGCACATAAAAGAAAATTAGTTAGATTTAGGAACCCAAGCCTGTTTGGCTTTGGGTTTGCTCTTGAGAACAGTTACAGTTTGTTCTTGACCAGGTTGAGAAATCCATGTCTTTTTGGCACTGGATTTTTCATTAAGAACCATGGTGGTATCCTTTTTAGGACCACCATCAACCTTGGTCATCAGTAGTTCTACCATGTTCATTAGATTTTGAATCTCAGCAGTTTGTGAAACTGCTGATGATTCTGGTCTAACTACTGACAAGGAATTTTGAGAAAAAGATTTTGGTTGAGATTTTATCTTTTTCTGAGAAAAGGTGTTTTCAGGTTGTTGTTTCTTGGGTTTAAAGATTCTTTCATAATCATTTCTGATTTGATTTCCCACAACCTGTTGTTTAAATTTTTGATTGAACTGAATTCCTTTTCTGTATCTACAAAATTCAGTTTTGTGGTTGAACAGGCCACAAATTTCACATTCTTTTGCCTTATGTTTTTGATCTAAAGGCAAATTTCTGACATTTGTGAAGAGATTTTGCTCATCAGTAGTTTTCAGGGTCTCAACTCCTGATGTAGATGAAACTACTGATGGCTTGTTGTCAGATTTTGTAAATACTTCTGAAGTACTTTCTTTAAAAATGCCAGGATTTCTGTTTAGAAAGTTTTCATGGAAAGATGTGCATTCTTTCCCTTCAGAAGTTTCATTTGAAACAATTCTTCTCCCATCTTCAGTAGTTTTGGGAGAAAAATCTGTTGGTGTTTCAACATGATGGTATCCTATGCCAAACTTAACATTTGAAGCACTTTGTTTGTTTAGCAATAATTGATACCCCTTACAAGATTCCACCCATTTTTCACAAGTGATCCTGGTGTCAGCAAGCTCTTGTCTGACATCTCCCGGGTCATTTAGCATGATTTTAATTTGTGCTTGGGTTTCAATAGCAGAGTCAGTTAATTTAGAAACTTCTTTTGTTTTAGCACACAGTTTTCTTTCTAAATCACATTTTATCTGTGTGTATTTTCTTTCTAAATCATTGGCTTTACCTTGTAAGTGCAGATTTGTCTCTCTTATGAGAGCAAAAGTTTCTTTGCAAGAATTTGAGCAAAGTTTTGTCAAAGATTCTTTTGATACCTGTGACAATGCAGATTTTGAAGTACAGCCTTCAAATGCCATTAAGGCAAAGTTCTTTCTGCCATTGTCTGGTTCTCCCCAGTTGATGTCAAACACTTTGTTGTCTGCATCAGGATTGCACTCTGTGGTGTCAAAAGGGAGACTGCTCCAGTCAACATACCCTGAGGTGAAAAGACTTTGTTGAGAGGGTTGTTGAGGCTGTGGAGGATGTTGAGCAGCTGGAAAGGGAGGGATTGATTGTTGGCTCTGCATCTGTTGAGCAGGCACTTGAACATATTGTACTTGAGGCATGTATTGCTGTTGAGGAGCTTGTGCCTGTACAAAATGAGCACTCCCTTGAGTTCCATTATTCCTATTATAATTGGGGTTATAGTTATTTCCAGATTGTGATTGGTTAAAGCTAGAGCTTCTACACTCTCTAGCAAAGTGTCCCAACTTCTGACACTTGTGACATCTCAGTTTAGATTTGTCAAAACCATTTTTTGTATTACTGGTCAATCCTGGAAATTTCCTTCCTGACCTTTTATAAAACTTGTTAGTTTTAATGCTTAGCATGGCCAGTTGGTGTAATATGTCCATTTCTTCTAAGTCATCACTGCTAAAGTTTTTCAAATCATCCATGATAAAACATAGATTATCAGCAGTTTGACTTTGGTCATTATTGTCATAACCTGGGAAAGATCTTTCTGATGAGATCCCAGTAGTTATGTCAATATTGTCATAAGATCCATAGGAACAAGTTGGTGAATCTTGTCCCAAAAGTGTTGTACTACCTGGTAGGTAGTCATCAGCAGTTTTACCAGATGATTGTAATTTTTTCTTTTGATCAATTTCTCTCTCAAAAGTAAGTAATCTCCCATGGAGTTTTGTAAGAGTGAGGGAGCTGAAATCTGGTAAGGATCTTAAAACAATGGAGTATGTTTCCCATTTGTCAGGTAAAGACCTTAAAAATCTATGTAGCATAGACACTGTTGTATAGGTCTGACCATTTAACTTTAGCTCAGATATTAATGAGGAGAATCTTTCAAATTGTTGAGTCAAAGTTTCCCCATTAATATGAGCAAATGTTTCATATTGTTGAGCTAAAATCTCTCTGGTGTTGGCAATCACCTCTTCAGTTCCTCCAAACTGTTCTTTAAGACAATCCCAGAGTTCTTTGGCACTTTCACAATGTAAAAGGCCAGAGTATATCTCATTTGGGAGAGCCATTGCCAACATAGAGAATGCTTTTGCATCTAGCTCAAGTTTTAGGAAATCATCATCTGTATATTCTTTAGGGTCCTTAGGGACCTTAACATTAGTTTCAAGATTAGTATTTACTGGTATGTGAGGACCATATATCACAGATTTCCAACAACTTGTGTTGGTTTGTGACAAGGTATGTGCCATTCTCTTTTGCCATATGTTGTACTCATTTCTCACAAGCATGGCAGGTTTAGTGGCAGAACCAGTATTATGTGGATCCATTTTAAAGAGTATAGATTTGTCAGATGACTTTTTTAAGTGATGGATATTGATAAAAAGTGAACTTTTGATCTTTTTATTGAATATCAATAAGAGCTTTGTGTCTGATTCTCAATTTGTTAGATTGATATGTGATCAGATAAACCAATGCTCTGATACCAATTGTTGGATCAGTTTGCTCTTTTTGCTAAGTAAGAACTTGCTATCTTGACACTTAAGTGTTTAGCAAGTCCTTGTACATCAGATTATAAGAACAGCGGAATGTATAAGTTAAAGCAACACTTTTTATACTAAGGAAGAGTTATTACTCCCCCTTGATGTTTGAAACTATTAAATGACAAGTATTTATTATGAATCTAAGCAGTAAATGAGAATTAGATACTTAGACAGATTCACAATAAATACAGAAATGGAATAGAACAGTGATAGTGTTTGAAGGATTTTTCTATTAAAATCAATGTCTAAAATAGAAGGTTGAAGCCTCCTATTTATAGACGTTTACATGCATGTATCTTGCTTGAAAAGCAAGTACAGAAACAACAGAAACAAGTTGCACAAGTTGCAACATTGAAACAAACAAATACAGCTAAAAGTAATAATAAACAATAAACTACTGATGCAAAAGGCGGTGGGAAATATCTGATGCTAAGTGCTGATGAAGGACAAACTACTGATGAGTAGTTTTGTCTTCAGTACTTCTGAAGTGAACTTGTCTGGTTTGGACTTCAGAACTTCTGATGAAGTTTCTTCTTCAGCACTTCTCATATCTTCTAATCAGCAGTTTCTTGTCTTCTCTTCAGTACTTCTATACTTAGCCAAAATGACAGAAGTGAATTAGACTAAGGTTTACCAAAGTGGTTTCACCAATCCTCTTTGTCCTAACAGTGGCTTCTTACACTTTGTAGGTTAAGGATACTGAAGAAACAATAAGTATCCCGGAGATTAGGACTAATCACCGGGGGGGTTAATACCTACGTTACTGTCAGATTAATCCTTTACCCAAACCGTGGTGGTAACCCGTGTGAGTGTTAGTGTAAGTGAAAGTGTATATGAAGTGTGTGAGAACACGAGAGTTAAGTGGTTCGGTCGTTAATGACCTACGTCCACTGTAAGCACACCGGAATATTATTGATAACAAGAGAGATTACAATGAGTGTAGTAGTGATAGTTATTTCTGAATGAGTCTACAAGGGTTGTATGTGATCTTATTTATAGGGACCATGGTGGGCTGCATGGGACGGCCCACGGATGACGCCATTGGTTTGGGCCCGGCTGAGGCCCAAGCCCATGGTTCCTCTGATAATGGCGGGAAAGGTCCGGCTACTGTTGATGTCGTCATGCTATAGTGTGGTCGTTGTTGTAGCCGGACACGTGGCGGACTTCTGGTGGTGCACAGTAACGTCGTACCTGCTACAGTGTTCAGGTTATCCCTCCTGTCTGATGTGACGTCTGACAGTTGGCGAGGTAATGCCTGCTGGTCACTATTCACGACAGCATGCACAGTGCAGCCGTTCGCCTTTTGTACGATCTGCCACATGTCCTTCTCTTGCTGGTGTGTACTCTGACATGGATCTTCCTGAATCTTCCTTCTGTCGTTCTTTGTACTTCATATGAGAGATGCCGAGGGAAGATTCCGCGCGTGGTGACACGCGCGTATCAGGTGTTGTGTGTTGCTTATTGCGCGCGAGACATGTTGGTTGCTTGTTTCCGCGCGAGTGTGCTCCCGCGCCATGATCTGGCGTGGGGTTGTTGTGCGGGGATAGGGACGCCCTTCAGATTAGGCTCCCTATCCCTTCAAGTCCCCCTAGTCTAGGACTTCTCGTGCTCGCTGATGAGGAGGTGGAGTGCTAGACTCAAAATGTGTTAGTCGCAGATGAAAGCTCATTTGATTGTGTTGTGGCTTCTGGCGCGGATTCTTGGAAAACTCAGCGGGGAACGTCTTTTCCCGTTTTACGTCAAAGTTGCGCTGAGAAGGGCGTGCTCCGCCTCACCTTTGCAGGTGTTGAGCGGGGAACGTCTTTTGCAGACTTTCGTCAACTTTACGCTATGTAGGACGTTTTCCGCCTTGTCTTTGCAGGCGTTGGGCGGGGAACGTCTTTTATCAATTTACGTTAAGTTTGCGCTATGTAGGACGTTTTCCGCCTTGTCTTTGCAGGCGTTGGGCGGGGAACGTCTTTTATCAATTTACGTCAAGTTTGCGCTATGTAGGACGTTTTCCGCCTTGTCTTTGCAGGCGTTGGGCGGGGAACGTCTTTTATCAATTTACGTCAAGTTTGCGCTATGTAGGACGTTTTCCGCCTTGTCTTTGCAGGCGTTGGGCGGGGAACGTCTTTTATCAATTTACGTCAAGTTTGCGCTATGTAGGACGTTTTCCGCCTTGTCTTTGCAGGCGTTGGGCGGGGAACGTCTTTTATCAATTTACGTCAAGTTTGCGCTATGTAGGACGTTTTCCGCCTTGTCTTTGCAGGCGTTGGGCGGGGAACGTCTTTTATCAATTTACGTCAAGTTTGCGCCACCGAATTAAATGCTGTTGGAGTAATTTAATGCGGGTCCTGAGTTGGTGATGAATTCTAAATCATTGGCATTCAATTTGTCTCTCCTGAGTTGGAGTGAATGCGCCTGGAATTCGAATGATCAGTTACTTCTGATGGAAGTTTAGTGGTTGTTGACGTGTTCGGTGGCTGTCTGGTTGTGCAGACTGAGGCACGTCGCATCATGGTTGCAGTTACCAATTTTCCGTCTGTGTCAGGAGCGTGGGACTTCACGCGTCTGACGTTTTGTCTTCGTGGTTGAGGTTGTGCCACGTGTCAGTGGGCACGTGCTTTCTGTCAGGCGCGTGGGTTGTCACGCGCTCACTTTATTGAGATCGTGAGATCTGTTGACACGTGTCGATCATCCGGCTTGTGTGTGGCATACAACTGTCACACGTTATCATCTGAGCCGCTCGTTTGTGTTGCTTGACACGTGTCAACATCTGGTGTCTGGAATTTGAAAAGGTGTGACGTTTGGCGCTTCCAGGTGGGACCCTCTGTCATTAATGTGATGAGTATATAAACCTCATCGTTGTTCATTTGAACGGTTATTCTCTCAAATTTTCTTTTCCTACTCTTTGCTTTCACTTTTCTCCCAAAGTTTCGGTCGCCTTCCGTTGAAGTTTCCGTTCAATCTTCAAAGACTTTCTTGGTCTTGAAGATTTATTGTTGAAACTTCAAGTGTGTTTGCTTTTTGCTTCCTTTCTGTTTGCTTTTCGATCCTTGAAATCCGTTCTTCTTGCATTTCCGTTGAAGATTCCGGTGGATCTTCATATTTTCCGGCGTCTTTTTTCCAGAATCTTTTGAGTTTCTGTTATAATGTCTGAAATTCCGGTGAGTCCACCATTGTCCACTGAGGATGTTGTGATGGAGCCGACTACGGAAGAGGTGGTGGAAGAAGAAGTTCTTGTCGAGCATGGCAAGATAAAGGAGAGGAAGTTGATGTCCAACACCTACTGTGTTTGGAATCAGGAGGCTTTCAACCGGTTCTGTATCATGTATGGGATCTTGCCGGAATGGGAGCCTACCCTTCCTTCTCCGACCAGCACCGTGCTTTCTGCCGGTAGCGGTCAGCTGGCGCTGTACGAGGCCCACTTTGCGAAGTGTGGGTTTCGCCTTCCCTGTACGCGCTTCCAGGTTGATACTATGGTGGCCTATGGTGTTGGGCCCACACAACTAACCGCCTTCGGGCTTCTGAGGTTAGTTCATTTTGAGGCTTCGTGCCGCGCTCTGGACATTGAGCCAACCGTTGAGCGGTTCAGTGTCTTCTACTTTATGGCGCGGGACGAGATGTGGTTCTCGTTTAAGCCACGCCCGAAGGTGCCGCATATGGCTACTCACACTCCTAAGTCCTTACATTGGGCTAAGGAGAAGTTTTTCTTTGTGAAGAGGGGTGTGATCCCCATCAGTCTCCCCTGGAAGGTGATAGGGGATGGGCAGCGGGTGGCAGACATGCCTGTGCCCAAGGACTTTAAGAAGCAGGCATGGTTCCTCACCCTTACTTCTAACGCCACTAAGCTGGAGTTCCACAACTTGACAGAAGGCATCTTCTTCCTTCTTGGGATGAGCCGCAATGGTATCCGGGCGGGCAAAGAGCCTTATATTGCGGAGGAGGGTACGTTTGTTTATTATCATTATTGTTGTTATTATTATTTTCTGCGTCCTTCCTCTTATCATGTATGTTTGTAGGTGTGAGCAAGTTTCAGTTTTTCGCTGCCCGCCAGGAGAGGGGTATTAAGTGGAGGCCTTTGGCGGAGGGTCAGACCTCTTGCCTGGACGAGCTTGTTGACCGCTTTTATTACCCTGATCTGACCACCGCGCCCAAGCCTTATTATACAACCGGTGAGTCTTCAGATCCCTTCGGCCTTAGCATATTTGGAGATGATACTACTGGGTTTTCAGTAGGAATTGTCCCGCCGGTGAGCTCGTCCGCGGGGCGTGGGCATTGGAAACACGCGCCGCGGAAGCATGGGTACCGAGCGAAAGTTGTTCTTTCTGACTCGGGTTCTTCCGTTTCAGCAGGGGAGGTTGTGAAAGGGCGTCGACGGCGGAAGGATGGCCCGCCATCCGAAGATGAGGAGGAGGTTGAGTCTTCTCAGCTGGAGAAGAGGAAGAGGGCGCGTGTTGATAGCGCTGCCACTAGCAGTGCTGCTGCTGTGGAGAATGTGTCTGCTGCCCCAGCTGGTGGGGGCGAGAGTGGGGGTGCCACTCAGATGACTGAACCAGTGGCAGCTTCGGAAGTTGTTACTGATGTTGTTGGTGTTCAGAAGACCAGTGCTGCCGGGGGGCAGGGAGGGAGTGCCCCTGTTTTCTCTGTGGGGATCCGCGCTGCCCCGACTAGGCAGCCGCTGTTTCAAAAATTGATAAAGAAGAAGGCGCCTGGTAAGTGATGTTTATTGTCTTCTTCAACTTTTAACTTCGAATTTGTTGTCTTAATATTTTGTTTTATTTCAACAGTGTCTCCCAAGATTACTCCCACTCCTCCTCCTTTGTCTCCATCTGCGGAGGCTGCTCGCGTAGAGGAGGAGAGGTTATGGCAAGAGCAAGAGATTGCTCGTAAACAGGCGGAAGCCGATGAAGCCTTGCAAAAGGCTGAGGCTGATCGTGCCGCCGCTGCTGCAAAGAAGCGGGCGGAGGCTGATGAAGCCTTGTTAAAGGCTGAGGCTGCTAAGGCAGCTGCTGCCAATGAGGCCAGACAAAAGGCTGAGGCAGAGAAGAAGGCGGAAGCTGATCGCCTTCGCCTCCAAGAACAGCAGTTCTTGGAGGAGCGGGCCAGGTTGGCCAAGGAGCGCGAGGCAAAGGAGCGCGCAGATGTTGAGGGCCAGGAGGTGGCCCTTGGCGGAGATGGTTTTGAGAGGGCCCTGTTTGAGCAGGGCGCTTCTGTGGCTGGTGGTTCGCGGCCGGATAGGCGCGAGTCTTCGAAGGTTGGGGAAGCATCAGGGGCCTACGATGGCTCCTGCTGGGCCGGTGGTGACGCCATTTGGCGCCCTCGCTGGGCAATCAGGGAGAATACATTATTCTCCAACTCCCTGGCTGCTGAGGAGTTTATCAGCGAGGTGGTGCCTCCCTATGAGCGCACTCACCAAGACATGTTGAGTCGTCCAGACCTTATTGCTGCCTTATGCGTTAATCAGGCGACTCAACTGTCAATGATGGACTCGCTGCGGCGCCGTGATTCGGCGTTGTGGCGAGATATGGAGAGGGTCGAGGCGGAGAAGGCGGACCTCGCGGAGAAGGAGGCTACCTTCAAGGCAGAAATTGCCAAGTACCGCCGCCGTGCTCATGATGCGGAGGCAAAAGTCTCCAAGCTTGAAGAGGAGGCTGTTGCGTCAAAGCGCCGTTGGGCAGAGTCCTGGAAGAAGGCTAACCTTGAAACCATGAAGGTTAAGGATACTCTGGCCGAGGTGCAGGAGGAGAGGCGGACGGCGGTCCGCCAGCTGGAGGAGAAGAGCAGGGCTCTTACAGAGAGGACTGCTAAGTATGTGGAGATGCGAAAGGAGTTGGAGTCTAAGGACTCGGCCCTTGTTGCAGCCACAGAGCGTGTCTCTTTCTTGGAGCAGGAGAAGGTTCGGATCCTTGGCGCGAAGGAAGATCTGGAGAGGGATCTGGACTCTTCTGACCAAGCTCGCCTCGAAGCTGTTAAGGAGTGCGAGGCGGCCAAGGTCCTGTTGGAGGAGGCGGTCTCCGCGCAGACCCAGATGCAGAATTCCATCAATTGGTTGATGACAGATGGAATGAACGGGGTGAGTTCTCGCGCTTTTCTTGTTCTTGATAGTTGCTTTTCCTGCCATCATGCTAACTTTATTTTCTTTGTAGGTCTTCAAGAGGTTTTGGCAAGAGCCCAAGTTGGGCGATCAAGTTGCCTCTATCGCTGCTGCAGCCCAAGCTTTTGGATATGGCGAGGGCTATGGTGATGGCTTCTTGAGCGCGCAAAGTGATGGGCGGCTTGAGGATGCGGAGCATTATGGCAAACCGCTGAAGGAGGAGTATGAGGCGGAACTTGCCAAGTTTGAAGAGATTGATTTTCCCATCCTTCAAGTTATTGCTGACTGCAACAACAACGCGGATCCCCTTGCTGCCTTGAAGTATTTTATCGACAGATCTGATGAACTGGCGAGGGGTTCTGGCGGAGAGGCCTCGGGGGCGGGTAGTGATTAGGCGCTGTCTTTTTTCTTTTGTAATCATTATTGTAAATATAAAAGGGTTTTTAAGTCCCTTCTTTCAATGAAAATTTTTAAGTTTGTTATATCGTGTTGTCTCGTACTTAACTTACTTATTTAACCAAGTCGTCACCCGGTGTGTAAGTAGGAGTTAAGACGGGCGCTCGGCTAGACAGTCCGGCGTTTAAGTGTTAACACTTTTGCCTTGAAGACCGTAGCGGAGGAAGACTTGAGCCATTGAGTCTGACTTAGGCGCGTGACAGCCTTGCCTAGAAGACCTTTTACCGCGTTTCGCGCTGCGCGCTGTTTTCTTGTCCGAGTTGCAACGACTCTAGAAGACAGAAGTTTATGCGCGTGGCGTTGTTATGCGGGGTTGTAGGTCCGGCAAGTAAATCCGTCTTGAAGACCATGCGTTGTGTAGCAGGTGTAAGCCCGACGCGCACGTGGCGCGTCTTGAAGGTAGACCTTGCTTATCTAGCGAGCGACTTTGGTCCGACGTGATTTTGCCCAACTCTTGAAGACTTTTGGCGCGGAAAGTGCAAGTAGAAACACAGATATAGGAAACGTTTTCATTGATAGTATGGCATGTGTAGCCATGTTACATGATTACAAATAACAACGCCGCAGCTGTGCGCCGTTCCATGATCGCGGAATGGGAGTGCCATCTAGCCTTTCTAGCGCGTAGGCGCCTTTGCCTAACACTTCTTGTATCTTGTAAGGACCTTCCCAAGTTGGGGCAAGTTTCCCCGGCTTTTCAGCATTGGAAGCCTCGTTGTTGCGGAAGACGTAATCCCCCACCTTGAAGGTTTGCTTTTTGACGCGCCTGTTGTAATATTGCTCCAGTTGAGTCTTGTAGCTGGCTTCTTTTATTGCTGCGAGGTCACGGCGCTCTTCTAGTAGGTCGAGGTTTATGCAGAGTTCTTTATCATTATCGGTCGTGTCAGCCATCAATACTCTTGCCGTGGGGCAAGTTATTTCTGCGGGAATTACTGCTTCGGAACCATATGTTAGGCTGAACGGTGTTTCTCCGTTGCTTGTTTTTGTGAGGGTGCGGTAGGCCCACAAGACGTGTGGAAGTTCGTCTACCCACCCTGTTCTTTTTGTTCCCAGCCTTGTCTTGATGCCTTCTACAATTGTGCGGTTGGCCCTTTCTACTTGACCGTTGCCTTGCGGGTGCGGAACGGATGTAAATATTTGTTTGACTCCCACCTGAGCCAACCATTGCTGAAGGGATTGGTCCTCGAATTGTGTTCCGTTGTCGCTGACCAATTGCATTGGCAAGCCGAACCGACAAATGATGAATTCCCAGAGAAATTTTTTCACATGTGCGCCATCAATCTTGGCCAGGGGCTTGGCTTCAACCCACTTGGTGAAGTAGTCAATGGCCACTATCAAGTATTTCACGTTGCCTGGCGCCGTCGGGAACGGACCCACCAGGTCGATGGCCCATTTTTGGAACGGCCAAGCCGCTGTGACCGGCACCAGGTTGTTCTTGGGGCGCAGAGTATTTGGGGCGTGGCGTTGGCAGCTGTCGCATTTGCGTAATTCGTTGACCGCATCGACATGCATGCCAGGCCAGTAATACCCTGCGTTCATCAGTTTTGCTACCACCATCATTGGGCCTGCGTGTAACCCGCAAGTTCCCTCGTGTATGTCTCTGAGGAGAAATGAGGCTTCTGCGGGGTCTATGCAGCGCAACAGCGGCCCTAGGTAGGAGCGGCGGTACAGGATGTCTCCTGTGAGTTGGTATTGTAAAGCTTTGTTCTTGATCTTCCGGGCTTCCAACTTATCATTAGGTAAGGTTCCAGAGGATAGGAAGGCTTTGATTGGCGTCATCCATGACACGTTGCCTGTTTGGGTGACGTTGACCTGGCGCGGGGGAACAGACGGTTTATCTCGGACCTCGATTCGGACCTCTTTGGCCATGTGCTCGAAGACTGTGGACGCCATTTTGCTCAGCGCATCAGCTGGTTTGTTTTCGCTGCGCCTGATGTGTTCGACAGTGCATGTGTCGAATTGGCGCATGAGTTTTTTGGCTTGTTCTAGGTACATAGCCATAGTCTCGTCTTTTGCGTCGTAGGTCCCGTTGATCTGCCGCGCTACTAATAGTGAGTCCACGTGTGCCTCCACGTGCCTGGCCCCCATTTTTTCCGCTATGCGCAGGCCTGCCAGCAACGCTTCGTATTCCGCCTCGTTGTTTGTGCTTTTGAACTCTAGGCGGATGGCGTATGTGAACTCGTGTTTATCTGGGCTGATGAGGCGGAGCCCGGCGCCAGCGCCATCTCCGTTGGAGGCCCCGTCAGTGTATAGGGACCATTTTTGTGACGGATCATGCGCTGGCGCGGGCGATTCTTCTTCAAGGCACTCTTGTATTTTGTCGGTAGGGATTTCAGTGGCGAAGTCTGCTAGTACTTGGCCTTTGATTGCGGGTCGGGGCTTGTAACTGATTGTGTGCTCTCCCAGCTCGATAGCCCATTTCGCCAGTCTTCCTGACAATTCGGGTTTGGCCAAGATATCGTTGATCCGATAGTCCGTGGGGACATTTATCGGGTGGCCTTGAAAGTATCTGCGTAGTCTGCGGGATGCATGGATGAGGGCAAGGACCAGCTTTTCCATAATTGTGTATCGAGTTTCCGCATCTAACAGCGTGCGGCTGATATAGTAGATTGGCGTTTGCACACCTTTACGATCAACCATCAGAACTGCGCCTATTGCTCGCTCGGTAACTGAAAGATAGAGCGTGAGCGACTCTTTGGGGAGCGGCGCTGTTAGTGTGGGGAGATTCATTAGGCATTGTTTCATTTGCTGAAATGCTGATTCCGCCTCTGGGGTCCAGCGGAAGTTGCTCTTCTTCAGACAGTTCTTCAAGGTGTCCACGAATGGGAATGACTTTGAAGCGTAATTGGATAAGAAGCGGTTTAGGGCGACCAGTCGTCCCATGAGCGTTTGTACTTCTTTGATGGAGGCCGGTGATGGCATCCTTTCGATTGCTTGTACTTTGTCCGGGTTAGCGCGGAAACCATCCCGTGTGACAATGACGCCCAAAAATTTTCCCTCTTCCATCCCGAATGAGCATTTGCTGGGGTTCAGCTTCATGCGCACTTTGCGCAATTGGCTGAACGTTTGTTCGATGTCCCGCAGCATGTCACTTTCTTCCTTGCTTTTAATTACCAAATCATCGACGTATACTTCGAGTCGTACGCCGATTTCATTCACAAAAGCCGTGTCCATTAGGCGCTGATATGTTGCGCCCGCGTTTTTCAGACCGAAGGGCATCTTTGTGTAGCAGAAGATGCCCGTCTCTGTGCGGAACGCTGTTTTGTCTTCATCCTCTTTGGCCATTTGTATCTGGTGGTACCCCTTGTATGCGTCCAAGAAACATTTGAACCGGTAAGGGGCGAGAGAATCCACTTTTAGGTCGATTTCTGGCAGAGGATAACAATCTTTTGGGCACGCCTTGTTAATATCTTTATAGTCAACACACATGCGCCATCCTCCATTTGCCTTGGCGACCATGACAGGGTTGGCCACCCAGGTCTGGTATCTGATGGGGCGGAGGATGCCCGCGTTGAGCAGCTCGGTGACTTGTTCATTCATGGCCTTTGTTTTCTCCGGGCCCATACTTCGTTTCTTTTGCACTATTGGTTCCGCGGAGCGGTAGACATTGAGCCTGTGTTCCGCTATTTCTCGTGGAACACCCACCATGTCTGCTGGTTGCCAGGCGAAAATATCCATATTAGTGATCAAGAGTTGTTTCAGGTGACTGCGTATGGTCTCGGAGATTGCATGGCCAATGCTCACCGTTTGCTCCAGAAATTTAGGGTTGAGTACCCATTTTTCCGGCTCTATGCGGGTATCTGTCTTGACCATTTTTGGCGGTTTGGCTGTATCCGCGACATGGCAGTCCTTGTTTCCCCGGATGAAGGCAACACCTGTTTTGGTGGGGAAACCTACCATTGCGTGCGTCGTGGAGGCGTTGGCGTTAAAGCGTGCGATGCCTTCTCTTCCCAGGAGTATGTCATGATTTGATGTGGCTGGTAAAAC
The DNA here is from genome assembly GCA_030844895.1 of Ambrosia x helenae. Classification (NCBI taxonomy): domain Eukaryota; kingdom Viridiplantae; phylum Streptophyta; class Magnoliopsida; order Asterales; family Asteraceae; genus Ambrosia; species Ambrosia x helenae. The sequence continues at coordinate 93,078,607 of CM061225.1, forward strand.
CATGAAGTCGCATATCTCTGTGCGCTCATGTGTGCCATCGGTCCAAGTTACGGGCAAGGAGAGCATGCCGCGGGGCATGATGGTCTCATGGATGAAACCGGAGATGGGCTCGTTGACTGGAATGAGCCTTGCCTTGTCTTCCCGATCAAGCTGTTGAAAGCATTGATCGTACATGATGTCTGTGCTGCTGCCGCCGTCCAAGAACATATACCGCGTGCGGTAATGTCCAAAGACGGCGGTTATCACAAGTGGAGCTGTGCAAGAGGCGCCGCCTCTGACCCTTGGCATGAGGATGTCAGCCTCTTTCCAAGAGTCATTCAAAGGTTGTACCCGGGTACGCTTCCCCTGTTGGGTGTTGTTCCCCCGCCTCGTCATGTTGCATTGGTGACGGGGAATTAGCGTGACTGCGTGAGTATTGAGGTCCCGGATTTTCTTCCGCGACCCTTCGCCCTGGGTTTCCTCATGCGCATGACCCTTGCCAGCTTGGTGAACGTTCTTGACCAAGTGGCCCAGCTGGCCTGATTTTAGCGCGGCTTCAATCTCCATCTTTAGGCTGTAGCAGTTGTCCGTGAGGTGACCGTAGTCGTTGTGAAATTCACAGAACTTGCTACGGTCCACGTTTCGCCGCTTCCCTAGAGGGTTAGGCTCTTTTAGGGTGACTTGCTCGGTTTTCAGAACTTGGGATGGTGTTTTTGTTAGCGGGGTCCAATCGTAGTTTTTCTTGGAGTGTCCGCGTTGGTCCCGCGTCTGTTTGGAGCTGATAATTTGGCGGGCATCACCGGCGGAAGAATATTTCCCCTCGTCGGTGGTGCCTGTGATGCGGTTCCAAACGGATTTGTTTTTGTGTTTAGTATTATTATTATTATGGTGTTGTGGTTGGAAGCCATGCTGCTGATTGAAAGATTTTTCGGAAGAAGCATATATTTTGGATGAGCGGATGAGCTCATCCCAAGACTCTGGGATGCCATCCTTGCCGGTTAGACATTTCATGAGGTCTGGACTGCGCACATTGTGGATGAATGCAGCCCGTGTGAGCTCCTCTCCGCAGCCTATTTGCAATGCTTCTTTGTTAAACCGGACTATGTAGTCCTCAATTGTTTCTCGGTCATACCGACGACACAGCAGAATGTCTGCTTTGTGTTTCTTGTGTTTACGCAAGTGCGAGAAGTGGCTGCCGAACTTGTTTGTGAGGTCGTCGAAATCTTTTACGCTTCCCGCTGGGAGGCTGTCAAACCATACCCTGGCGGCACCCGTAAGGGTTTGAGCAAAAAGGTGGCACCATACTTGGACGGGCCAGTCCACAGACATACCTGCGCACTCGAAGTCGTGCACATGGTCGTCTGGGTCACGCAGGCCATCGTATCTACCGATGCTGCTTGGGAGTTTGGCCTTTCTTGGGATTTTGGCAGCCGCTATGCGGGTAACAAACTTGGATTTCTCGGCAAAAGCCTTTGGTCGGAATGGTTTGACTAGGTCATCATCCATCTCACTGTCTCGCGACGTGTGAGCGTGTTTCTTTCCTTTGTAGCATGAGTCGCTACTTGATGATTCGTAGCCATCTGGCTCGTCACGTGGTTTGGCGTAGCCCCGAGCTCTGACGTTTCCGTCGAGCTCCCCGCTACGACCATCACCGTGATCGGCCGTGTCTTTCTTTTTGTACTTTGCTTTTGCCGGTGTGTCAAAAGCAAGGGTCTTGCCCTTCTTCTTGGCTTGCTGCAGGAGCTTCCGCTGGTAGATTGCAGCACTTTTGGCGTTTTGACGGAGGAGCCATTGTTCCGGGTCCTCCTCGGCGAGATCTTGGCTGTCGTCGTCTGACTCGACGTCACGGATCTCAACAGCTGACCTGTCAAGCCGTGAAGTCGTTTGTTTGACGACGGTGTTTGGTGTGGTTTGGTCCTCCGGCTGTTGGAGGTCATCTTCTCCGGCTCGGTGTACGCCGAAGGTGTTGGGGTTGGGTTCAGCCATGGGTGGGTTAAAAGATGAGTGAAAAGAGCTGTTCTAACCGTTGGATGGTGCCAATGAAGAAACAATAAGTATCCCGGAGATTAGGACTAATCACCGGGGGGTTAATACCTACATTACTGTCAGATTAATCCTTTACCCAAACCGTGGTGGTAACCCGTGTGAGTGTTAGTGTAAGTGAAAGTGTATATGAAGTGTGTGAGAACACGAGAGTTAAGTGGTTCGGTCGTTAATGACCTACGTCCACTGTAAGCACACCGGAATATTATTGATAACAAGAGAGATTACAATGAGTGTAGTAGTGATAGTTATTTCTGAATGAATCTACAAGGGTTGTATGTGATCTTATTTATAGGGACCATGGTGGGCTGCATGGGACGGCCCACGGATGACGCCATTGGTTTGGGCCCGGCTGAGGCCCAAGCCCATGGTTCCTCTGATAATGGCGGGAAAGGGCCGGCTACTGTTGATGTCGTCATGCTATAGTGTGGTCGTTGTTGTAGCCGGACACGTGGCGGACTTCTGGTGGTGCACAGTAACGTCGTACCTGCTACAGTGTTCAGGCTATCCCTCCTGTCTGATGTGACGTCTGACAGTTGGCGAGGTAATGCCTGCTGGTCACTATTCACGACAGCATGCACAGTGCAGTCGTTCGCCTTTTGTACGATCTGCCACATGTCCTTCTCTTGCTGGTGTGTACTCTGACATGGATCTTCCTGAATCTTCCTTCTGTCGTTCTTTGTACTTCATATGAAAGATGCCGAGGGAAGATTCCGCGCGTGGTGACACGCGCGTATCAGGTGTTGTGTGTTGCTTATTGCGCGCGAGACATGTTGGTTGCTTGTTTCCGCGCGAGTGTGCTCCCGCGCCATGATCTGGCGTGGGGTTGTTGTGCGGGGATAGGGACGCCCTTCAGATTAGGCTCCCTATCTCTTCAGATACTTTGTATGAGGAAAAATCTTAATTTTAAACCAAGAAAACTCATGTTTACATAATAAATTATCAAGAAATTGAATTTTTAGAAAACTAAACAACCTTCGCTTTACGTGATCAAAATGACCGTTAATAAATTATAACTCATGATTTCTTTACTTTGAAAATATTTATTCAAGGTGCTAAATACAATGGTCTCACAATATATAAAAGAATATAAAATTACGTTATATTTTATGTATTCGGTAGGTTTTATTTTCTTACTTAAAACTTTGGGTGTTATCAAAGCCTCAACACTTTAACTATATCTGGATGACCTTCTCTAGAGGAGGTCGTTAATTGTAGGGTCTTTCATAATAAAATGTAATGCACGAGTCAGAATTTTATCACAATGGGCCTTTGAAGAGTAGGTTTCCTCTTGAACAGTGTTTCTAGACCCGGATCGAAAGTTGGTGCCTTGACTGGTCTAGAACCGACCATGCAACAAATTGGTGGTTTGGCTCACGAACCGGCGGTCAGAGCGGGAAATCGGTAGGATGAAAAAGGGGACGAACTGAAAATTTTCTAATTTTGTTTGATTTTTGCCAACTCATCTGGCCGGACCTATGGGGATGCCGGTTCAACATCTAGTTTGGTTCTTAAAACATTGTTTTTTAACGGGAGATAGGCCACGTCACCAATTTCGCTATAAAAAAAAGAAAAAAAAAAGAAAAAAAGAAGAAGAATTTGGGTGTTGAATCTGGTACGATTGTGTAGGCCGTAGGGAAGAAGGCCCAAACGCACATAAAATGACATAAAAAATGAAAACAGAGCAAACACTTGTTGTATCCACTGCCTCCATCAATGGCGACTACCTACTCCGCCATAATCCACACTCAAAGAGCACCTTCTTCTTCTTCTAATCTACTTCCATCACCCAAACCTCTAGACCGTACACCGACCAGTTTCTCTCCAACACTCTCTTCAAATCCTAACAAACCTTATCTCAAATCACTCTCTGTGCAAGCAACCAGTGCTTCCGTTTCCACCGCCCTTGATGCCACTCCATCCATGGCAAGACCTAAGTCAGTTTCTTTGTCTTGTTACAATTGAACCTTTATTTTTTATTTTTTAATAATTGTGGTCTTGTCTATTGATTTTGTTAAAATGATGAGGTTTAGGACTGCGTTTGCATGATGAATTCGTTTACTTATTGTATTTTGGTTGTGACTCTTGACTTAGGTTTTTAGTGTTTCTTCATGTTAAAGTTATTAGGCGTTAGCATTGAATTTATAGATTGTTTTAGGTTAGGTATTGATATTAGAGTTATGCATTTTCTTAGCCTTTATGATATGTGTTAATATTATACATTGTTTTAGGTTAGGTATTTATATACATACTAAGAAGTAACGTCGGTGGCCACCGTTTTTTTCCATTCACGTGTCGTAAAACCGTTGCATATAACATCTTAACATATTTCTTTTTTCCCGTGGCCTTCCTTTGTGTTCCTTCTTCAACTTTCATAATATACACCTTTATATTATTTTTAGTCGTGTGGTGGAGGGGGTGGTGTGCCAGCGGTGCCGGTGGGGGTGTGCTGACTGGCGGCGGCGGCCAAGTGCAGGTGGTGCAAAAGCGACACTGGTCATGCCGTTGTTGCGTCGGCGGTAGGCGGCGGAGTAAGGGGGTTACGGTTTTCAGAAGCTAAGTAACGTGGACGGTCGGTTGTCCTTTAGGGTGGCTGAATCGGTGGTTATTGTGTTGGATGATAGCGGTTTGTGTCAAAACAAAAGATTCTGAGAGCACCCATGATTCGCTTCGTCTATCATCTACGAGAAGCTAATGGGCGAAGACAGCGACAGACGGTGGCGATGGTGGGAAGAAGCCGGAGAGAGGCACGACAATCGCGGTAGTGAGGAGGATAAGACCAACGGAGTTCTGCGACCACCGTGGGCGGAATGATGGCGAAAGGTGTAGCTCTACAGCTACAGACCTCCGGTGAGCATGGATGTGGTTCAAGTATGTCTACGATCAGTGGCTTCTAATTCTAAATCATAGTTTTCTCACTCATCATATCCCTTGTGTTTCTGATTGATTAAATAAGTTTTTTTTTTTTAATATGTTCTATGAATATATTTTGTGTCCTTGCCAAAAATTTGTTAGTGGATTGAGCTTGGCGGTGGTACTTCGACGGTTATGGAACGTGTAATAGAGTTAGGGGTTGTATAAAAGCTAGCTGCGGTTGCGGCGAAGTTGAAGCCATTATAAACAACTACAACACGCGTTTTCGTTTGGTTAGCGCATGACACAACTAAAAGAATAATCCATTTGATTATGCAACGTATTGTGCGTTGCCCGACGGTTACGTGACGCTTTGCCTAATCCGTTATATGTTTGCCATGTACCCGCGCGGCAACGCGCGCGGGTCTATTTGCTAGTTAATATTACTATATTAGAGTTATATATTTTTTAGCTTTTAGGATAGGTGTTAATGTTAGAGTTAAGTTATACATTGTTTTAGGTTAGGTGTTAACATTGGAATTATACATTGTTTTAGGTTAGGTGTTAGCATTGGAGTTGTACATTGTTTTAGGTTAGGTATTAATATAAGAGTTATATATTGTTTTAGGCTAGATGTTAACATTAGAGTTAATATCAGTGTTGTAAAAGGCGGCCTAGGCGGTCGCCTTGGCGCTAGGCTGCCTAAAACCTTCTGATATTAACCTAGGCTGGGGATTAGGTGGGTTGGCGACCATAATAGCGATTTCCGGTAGCAAATTCCAGCCCCGGTGGATCAGTTTTTGCCAGAAAGGGGCAGTGTTTAAAAATCGCCCTAGGCGGTCGCTAGAAATCGGGATGAAGTAGACAAACGAATGCAATAGAGATGAAATACCTTGAGAAGAGATTAAATAGAGCCACGATGATACCATTTGAGATGAAATATCTTGAGAAGTGAAGAGATGATGTAGATGAAGATGAAATATGCAGAGATGCATATGACGGTTGTAACTTTTTAGGGTTACAAGTCTTTTATTTTATTTTTTCTTTCACAAAATTACACACTAACCCTTAAGTTATTTTTTTTTTATTTTTTTAAATTTAGCCCTAAATTATTTCTAACTTGTTTTTATCTTTTTCTTTTTTTATTTATCGAGTTTTATTTGTTGTACCTATAACTTCGTTAGCTATACAGATAGTTATACAGAAAGTGTATTATAGAGATTTTGTGCTGCTAAGGTTGTACATACATGAAGTATTATGTGAATTTCTAAGTATTATTTTCATATAAATCTGTGTGTATATATAAAAATACGTATAAAAATTCCAAATCGATTAATCCGCCTAATCTCACCTAGTCCCTAGGCTAGACCCCACCGCCTGCCTTGCTCCTAGCGCTTTTTACAACTTTAAGAGTTATACATGTTTAAGGTTAAGTGTTAACAATGGAGTTGTACACTATTTTAGGTTAGGTGTTAACATTGGAGTTTTACATTGTTTTAGGTTATGTATCTAATCGATTGACATAATAGTTAACACATATCAATTATCATGAAATATTGTGGTTCAATATGAACCATTTGACTCTCAAATATTATAATTGGAGTCTTTTTTTTTGTGTAATGGGGAAGTAAATTAATTTTGGGTTTTTTACACTTCTAGTTTTATTCTTTATAAAATTTCTATGATTTATTTTGTGATGAATATATGGTCTATAATGTATTTATGCTTTATGTTGTGGTGAATTTAATCTTGATGTCATGCTTTTGTTATTCAGGGTGAGGCGCCACACGATTTCAGTATTTGTTGGTGATGAAAGTGGAATGATAAATCGGATTGCAGGAGTTTTTGCAAGGAGGGGATATAATATCGAGTCCCTTGCTGTTGGTTTAAACAAGGATAAGGCTCTTTTTACTATAGTTGTATCGGGAACTGAAAGAGTGTTGGAGCAAGTTATGAAACAACTTCTAAAGCTCGTTAATGTTTTAAAGGTTGGCTTTTATTCTGATGGTTGATTCATCATATTGTCTATTTTTTATACTTTACTTATATCAACCATTTTTAATAGGTTGAAGATATCTCAAAGGAGCCACAAGTAGAACGTGAGTTGATGCTCATCAAGATAAATGCAGATCCAAGATACCGTTTGGAGGTGTTTAACTAATTATTTTATGATCTTCATGTTTTGGTTAATTACGGTTATTTATATTATACCTAAGTACTGCAATGAACCATTCTTATAATTGCAATGAACACATGCAATCAAATATTCAAATATAGCTAACCATTTTTAGCCTAAGGATATGCTATCTAACCATGTTCTTTTGGGATTCTAATTTTCAGGTCAAGTGGTTAGTGGACATATTTAGAGCTAGAATTGTTGATATTTCAGAGCACTCTATAACTATTGAGGTGATTGGAGTTGAACTTTTTCTATAGCTTTTTTACTATTCTTCACTCAGCATATAGGAGTGAGTTTGGATCATAATGGATTGAATTGTTTATGCTGTTGTAGGGCCTATGCTAATTTGCATATGTTCACAACCTTATTTATTAGAATTTAGATATAAGGTTTTTACACTCTCCGACTACTGGGAACAATTACAATACTAAGGAAACGTGGTCTTATTTCAATTACAATCTGTATACTTGCTGCCACCCCTGGCCCTAAGAAACCTTCGCCTCTGGCTTTATGGAACTCTATGAAGTTTATTTTCGTTACTTGAAAATCAATAGGCTAACTTGAAAACTCACTGGGCTTTGTTTACTCTTCTTCTAGGTATATATGATTAGTACATCCTAGTTATTCTAGGTTGAGAATTCCTGCACTGTCTAATTTTGTTTTGACTCAAGAAAACCTGTATATTTGTTTGAGTGATTTTTAATAAGACAAAAATCTGTGGTTGCTATCATTATGCGATTTCTGAGTAAATTTGTTTTTCTAGTTCCAAAACACATAATCGTCTTAGGCTCGGGACTTCACAATTTTCTTTTTAATCTAACATACATAATCGTGTTTACGACTCATAATCAATATGATTTGCTCTAATGTACCGGTAAAATAAACACTTTGTATCGCTTTGTGCTATCATAAAGAGTTGATTGCTTGATAGAAGTTCTAAATAAATTCTTTTTTTTTTTTACTTTGGAATTTAGGTAACTGGTGACCCAGGGAAAATGGTTGCGGTGCAAAGAAATTTAAGCAAGTTTGGGATCCAAGAAGTTGCTAGGACCGGGAAGGTAAGTAAATAGTGCATTCATAGTGTATTCAAATGCATTAAACCTCCTAAGTTTATCTATTCTTTCTTTTGAAATAGTATTGTAATGATACAGTTATTCTAATCATATTTAGTACTTAAGTTATTTGTAAAATTCAAAAAGTGAATGAAAAGTTATTGGGGTCTGGCGGTCTGCTCAACGTGAGCTGACTTGGACTTATAGTTACCTCCCTGACCATCTTTAATGCTTTAGATTGCCTTGAGAAGAGAAAGAATGGGTGAAGATGCTCCTTTCTGGCGGTTTTCAGCAGCTTCATATCCTGACCTTGAAGAAATGAACAAAAGAACTCCTCTTCAAGCCAAAAAGAGAACAGAGTATCAGGAATCTGATAAGCCTGCTGGGGTAAGTTTTCATATATTTTTGTTTTTGCTGAAAGTTGTATTACCTTTTGATTAATTATAAACATTTTTTGTTTGTGAAGGGAGATGTTTATCCAGTAGATTCATCTGATGATTATTCATTCAATCAAGTTCTTGATGCACATTGGGGTGTTCTTAATGAAGAAGATGTAAGACCTTATTATCAATTCTTAATTTCCACAAACATCATAAAAACATGGGAATCATTTCAACAATTTTTTGTTATGTTTTTAGACAAGCGGGCTTCGTTCCCACACTTTATCAATCGTTGTAAATGACTCTCCTGGAGTTCTCAATATCGTAACAGGAGTTTTTGCTCGCAGAGGCTATAATATTCAGGTATACTTTTTGTGGTGTTGATTGTTGATTTTATGTTTGTTTTCTTATTGTAATTATTTTAACAATTGCCAGAAATTGAAATCTTTTTGGTGTTTATATTTTTTAAATATCAGAGTCTAGCAGTCGGTCATGCAGAAGTAGAGGGGCGTTCCCGCATCACAACTGTTGTCCCTGGTACAGATGAGTCAATTGCAAAGTTGGTTCAACAACTATACAAGTTGATAGATGTGCATGATGTGAGTATATATCACCGTTGGAAATTGCTTCATTTACTCGATTCATGTTATGTTTTAACTCAGATGAGTAAAGCTAAATGAAATTAACTAAAAAGGAAAAGGATCGTAAGAGTCTAAAGTCTCTTGAAGTGTATTTTTAATTAATAAAACCTCTAAAATCATTTTATTAATTCCATGATCATATCTGACACTTTTATTTTTGTGACAATCCAGTCTGCGCAAACAATTAGCTGCATTTTGCTACTTGTACCCATTATGTTTAGTTTTTTGAGATGGTTCATAGGTCATTTCTCAGATTTTGAGGTTGTTTCGCTGAATTCATTCAATTGAGTGACCAACAAACATATTTTTGTTTGTTCAGGTTGTGGATTTAACATTGATGCCATTTGCCGAACGAGAATTGATGCTGATTAAGATTGCTGTGAATTCCACGGCCCGACGCAATGTTCTTGATATTGCAAGCATATTTAGGGCTAAAGCCGTAGACGTGTCAGATCATACAATTACACTTGAGGTGAATTTTATTCACTTGCAGTTTATTTTCTGTCAAGTGAAAATTCTAATACTTATATTTTGAGTCGTCTCTTGAAAATTGCTCCATTTCTTCTTTTGGGGAAAATTCCGGCTAGACCAAGGAAAAGTGATGTGCTAATCTAATCCTATGCTTGTTCACAAAATAGCAACTATTAGTGAGACTAACCACGAGCCATCTTCATCTAAAGTCCATGCTTGTTGTTTGAGTGTTTGATGTGAACCCAACCTTAGATAAATATTGTTCTGGGCCAAGTCTCTTAACTAGTGTTGATTTACAAACATGGGATTTCACATGACGTTAGGGAGGATAGTTAAGATTAGTGGTTGTCAGCCAAGCAAAAACGTGGGGGGTTATTTATTTTATAAAAGAAATTTAGCTGTATTAATTAATTTTTTTTCTATCTAGTTCAGAAAGAAATACATACATTCCATTATGAACTATTTTAGTAGTATGATGCTCTTTTTTCTTCTAAAAGTAACCAAGATAGAACATAGTTTTGAAGTTCAGTGGCATGGTGTGTGGAAAGTCTACATTGATTTAGGTGGGACTAGGGCTGCAAATGCATCATCCTTTCATTTGAACTCGAGCTCATTTGAGTTGAACTTTTCATCAAGTTCGAGCATGAGCTTGAGGATAAAAGATGAGCCATGCTCAATCATATAAGTTTTTGGCTTGAGCTCTCACTGAACTTCTTATGTCATATATAGGTGTATATTATAGACCGGGATTTGCCTCTCATGATATTGGATTTTTATTATTACTAGAATTTTGAATTATCTAAAAGTGTTTTTTTTCCACTTATGGTTGGTTTGTTGGCAATTTTTTATATATCTGACTTGAGTTTGTTATTGAATATATGAATTGTCTAAATGGGGTATCCACTTACGGTCGGTTTTTGTTGTATTATTTTATATATATTTGGAATGCCTTTTGTTATTGAATATAGTATTCACACACATTTGAAATAAGTTTGCTTAAATTATATATTTTTGAATACATATTACCTTTTGTTTGGTTTCTATACAAGAACCAATGCAACTTAAACCGCATAGCATATACAATATGGCACATTATAAAGCTTCACTGAAACATTAAATCAATCACTGCATGTTCTTTATGACCCCTTATTTGTTTTCCGTGTATTTTCTAGGTTACTGGAGATCTGAATAAGATGGTTGCACTGCAGAGGTTGTTGGAACCTTGCGGAATTTGTGAGGTCTGTTTGTGAATCCCTTGTCTCCAATCATATTTTTATTAAACCCGACTTCATTCAAGGTTTAGACTTACACCCTTGCTCGACGATCATTTGCAGGTGGCAAGAACAGGTCGCGTGGCACTGACCCGTGAGTCAGGCGTTGATTCCTCTTACCTTCGTGGATATTCCTATCCTGTGTGATTTCTATCTTTTATAGCTTCTTCCTGTTTCGGGTAGAGATTGTCAGTAATTTGGGTGTTCTTTTTCTATCTGGTACCTAGTCTAAGTTGTATGTTTTTAACAATAGATTTTTGTTTTTTCATCCGACGTTTAAGACCCTGTTTTGACTCTATATGAAGTTACATACGTAAATACATGCTATGTGTGGCCGTTGCTAGAAAAGGCGAGTTAGGCATCGTGGGTTCGGGTTAAACATGTCATTTATTGGTACAAGTCGCGGCGACTAGCTGGTGGGCTGGGTTGCGCAACCCGCAAAACACTTGTTTGTTTGATTTTAGTTTACCTTTTTTGAACAGGGATTTTATTTTACTTCTTAGAAGGTTTGTGTTGATAGAATAGTTAATTCGATGATTAGTATGGTTTTGAAAACATTGCATAAACCTTATTGAGATTGGCAGGAGGTAGGAATTGACAAACCATTAGGAATCTTATCTCACTAGCTATTTTGAAGAAGCTGGTTATTATGAGTATGTTTGGCAATGAGCTTTTAGGAACTTCTTACTCAGTCAAAGGCATTGTTTGGTTAAATGAACTTGAAGCTTTTAGGTTAGGAGAAAAAAATTTTGTATTGAAACGTTACTAGTACTAGCGTTAACTCCTATTAGCTACAAGCTTTTAATGAGTAAATGACAAAAATACCCATTTTACCATAAAAAATAAAATGCATACAAGCTTTTAGTTATGCTTAATTTGGTCATTTTATACATTTTATTAAAAGTTTCAACTATTCTTTTAAACACCAGCTAGTTTTGCCTAGGGCTGGCATAACAGGTTACACGAACCTGTTAAGACACGAACACGAAACTTGTAAACACGAACACGAACCTGTGTATAACAGGTTAACACGATAAGACATGTCAAGACACGATAAGGAACACCTAGTAAAATAAGTTAACACGACAAGACACGATAAGACACAATAAGACACGACAAGACATGATAAGAAACACGATAAGACCTGTTAAGACACGTACATGATAAGACACGAACACGAAACATGTAAACACGGACATGACACGAAAATAAACAGGTCTTAACGTGTCAACCTGCTATAGACACGAAACCTATTAAGGCCAAACACAAAACCTATTAAAATCATGTAGGTTCGTGTCTAAATTGCCAGCCCTAGTCTTGCCAAACATACCTTATGTTATATGAAGTGAGGGAATGGTAAAGCAAAGCAAAGCAAAGCTGATTATTGGGTGGATTCAAGTCCCTTGACAACAATGAGAGATTTTAGGTTGTGATTTATGTTGCCCACACAGAATATATGTGGTTTTTAACTTGCTTCTTTCAAAATTAGAAATAAATAAATAAAAAAAAGAACTCGAAACACAAAACTGAAAAAAAAAGAAAGATCAATGGAACATCATCAATAGCACCCAACCAAACAGCATTAGAGGAGGCAACAGAAAATGTGGCTTCCGAAGAGCAAAAGTGCTGTTATTGGCGGAGACCCGTTGCTGCGGAAGGGAACCGCCTTGGTTGGGGTGGCGATCGACAAAGACAAATACAGCCCGCACGCTCTCAAATGGTCCATTGAACATCTTCTTATCCGTGGCCAAACTGTTGTCCTCATTCATGTCATTCGCAAAACAGGCAATCCATTTCTTTATAGAATAAGGGTCGGCTAAATGTACCCCACCCCTAAAGTTTTAACAACTCGATGAGGATTCCTGGCAAGGAAAACGGAGGGGTGGGGTACATTTAGCACAACGTTATAATGGAAACCCTTTCATATCTCTTAAACGTTGAGATATGTTGTGCTATTATGGATGTGCAGGTGGTGGGATTGATACTTCTGATGCAAGCAAGCAAATGCGTGAGAAGCAAACCAGAGACTTGTTCCTCACGTTTCATTGCTTCTGTACCCGTAAACAAGTACGCGATATGATATACAACGTATGTTTCCATGCGTGTTTTATATCGTTTAATTTACTTGCATGTCTGTCTCGCTAGATACAATGCTATGATGTTGTACTCGAAGATACAAATGTAGCGAAAGCACTCACGGAATATGCTTCTTATGCTGCGATTGAGGTTTTAGTCGTTGGAGCCTCATCGCGGCATGGTTTCATCAGGTCATAATCTTCATCCACAAATAGCCACTCCGAACCATAGTCAGTTACTAAAACATGAATGCGTGTGACTAACTATCGAACATTTGTGATGTTAGATTTCGGAGTTCTGAAGTTTCAAACCACGTGATGAAATCGGTGCCAGATTTCTGCACGGTTTATGTGATCTCGAAAGGAAAGATATCATCAACAAAGAAAGCTTCAAGACCCGTCCCATTTCAATCACCGTTGCGTGAGAAAATCGAAGAGCAATCTAGCATTTACATCGAAGCAACTGTACAACGCAAGAATAGTTTGGACACCAAAAGTATGTTCTTCATTTGCTATTAACCGATCACTTGAACTTCCAAAAGTATTTTGCTGTTTATATGACTTCAGGAACTTGTAAACAGGACCAGAATTGGCTCCCAAGAAGCCACTTCCGGTGCCCGAAGTCCCCGAAACAATCAGGTAAGTTCAAAGAGTTCATCACGAGTCTATAAATTAAGGCCGTCCCTATTGGAACACCACCGAAACACCATCCAGACCCTACTGATGTGCCATATGTGCGGTATGACGTTATGTGGGTCGTGTGATAGACAGAAAATGGTCACATGTATACATGGCAAAACAGGCGGGTCGGGTTGGGCGGGACATGACAACAAAATGATTGATGTGACACAAAAATGATGAGGGCCCGTATGATGTGTTTGACTGACACAAAAATGATTGATGTGACCGTTGACAAAGTCATACAGCGTGTATGACCAATTTTCGCCCTGTTATATGGCCCATATGACATCATGCGGCCTGTATGATATGGCAACATGCGTAACGTAAACTTTTTAGGAAGGGTGTCTGTATAGCATCACCCTAAAGTAATATTTACTGACAGATAGATCATATATACAGGTCACCCCTTAATAAAGGGAGAGGGTTGAATGTAAAGTTGTTGGGTGGGGAGTTTTCAGAAGCAGACACAGATGTATCATTTATAAATTCAGGAAGAGAAACTTGTGATCCGATGTCTGCGGCCGCTGCAATAAATTATGACATTTCTTGTGTTGATTTGACCCCACGGGGTTCGGGTGCTTCATACTGGAGCTTTGGGTCATCTTATGGTGGAAACAACATGGGTTCAATGTTTTCTTCGACCTCAGACAGATCGTCTTCAGCACAAACAAGGGTAATATATATAAACTTCATAATTATAACGCAACAAATTGTCGCTGAAAGTTAAATGCTGTCACGTACTAACTTTGCCATCGTTAGTGTCACTAAAAGGGTTCCTGCAGGAAGTTTGTTTATATAAGCGAGCGAACATAAACAAAAGTTGTTATTCATTTAATTAAACGAACGAATATGAACAAATGTCTAGTTCGTTTATTTATGTTTGTTCATCAACGTTCGCTTGTTTACATACTCATTTGAATTTATCAATTATTTTTTAGTAATACTAGTTGACCGACCCATTATGCATTTATCCATTCAAATTTTTGAACCAATCCTTGGTAATCGACTAGCAAGAACACGTTCATTTTCTTGTTCATGTTCGTGCGTTTATTTATGTTCGTTTATGTTTGTTCGCGTTTATAATATTAACGAACAAACAAACATATATGAAAACTTCCATTTTCTTTAATGAACGAACATAAACAAGAACAATAAGATCCTATCATTTGGTTGGTTTAAGTTAAAGAAACGAACACGAACAAACCACATTGGTTTGTATTCTTTCGGATCATTTACACGCCTAGTTAAAAACTTAAAACATTAGTCAAAGGGGATGCTTATACACACCTAGGAACATGGCTATTGTGATTATTGTTTTACTCTGGTATGTTATCATAAAATACAATATTTAAAATCTAATAACATGACACATTGCTGCATATTTACCATCAAAAGTTATTTGCAACAGGAAGATGTGGATAATGAAATGAGAAGACTAAAGTTGGAACTCCAGAAAACAATGGAGATGTACAGTTCAGCCTGCAAAGATGCACTTACAGCAAAACAAAAGGTCTCCTATATTATAATCCATTTTTTTAAAGAAATTTTCACAAACTATAACAAATGAAACCAACAGGCAGGAGAACTCGAACGATCTCGATTGGGAGAAACAAGTAGACTATCGGAAGCTAAAAGTGGAGAAGGCGAAGCACCAGAAGTCGCAGAGAAAGAAAAAGAACGATACCAAGCGTTAATGGTGAAGGCGCGCGCGTCTAAGAGACTCGCAGAGTTAGAATCCAAGACGCGAGCACTAGAACACCCCGAGGAAGAACATCAAGACTTGATTGGTAAACAGAAAAAGCAGTTTAGATACAGAAGATACACGATAGATGATATCGAAAAGGCTACAAATTTCTTCTCTGAGTCCCGAAAGGTAGGTGAAGGAGGTTATGGTCCAGTGTTTAAGGGCGTGCTTGATGATAAACCTGTTGCGATCAAAGTTTTACGACCTGGTACTGCCCAAGGAAGATCACAGTTTCAGCAAGAGGTAAAAATGATCAGACTATACTCACACCAATGACATATTAAACACACACCACTGACACATCGTACGAGCCGTATGAGAGGTTATATGGGGTTATACAAGTGTTAAAGTGGCTAATCATACAGGCCATAATGTTTATACGGCCCTATGAGTTGGTGTTTTTACGAATCATACGGGCCGTATGATGTGCTAGACACTTAGACCAACATAGAAGTGACTGATGTGACGGCACACACCACTGACAAAGGCCATACGGCCCGTATCAAGGGCGCAGCTCTTAAGGGGCGGGGAGGGGCGGCCGACCCCCCGGATTTTCGCTCAGAAGTTCCGATTATATAGTATTCGTATAGAAATTTTTTGGTATATACGTTTTCGACCCCCCGAAACTAGTGATTTCCGACCCCCCGAAGTTCCGGGTCAAGCTTTGCTACTGGCTCGTATGACCCTATTTTGCTGTTTATACGGCCCCATATGACAATTGTAGGCGGTGTACGAGTAAAAAAACCATAAAAATGATTACCGTTACAAGAGAATTGTACCATATTTATATTTTTTTGTGATTGATCATGATAGGTGGAAGTGTTAAGTTGTATGCGGCATCCGAATATGGTTTTACTCCTTGGAGCCTGCCCAGAATACGGTTGCTTGGTCTACGAGTACATGGACAATGGTAGCTTAGAAGATCGTTTACTAAGAAGAGGAGACACCCCACCGTTAACATGGCAAGTTAGGTTCAAAATCGCAGCGGAAATAGCTACTGGAATCTTGTTCCTCCACCAGACCAAACCAGAACCGATAGTTCACCGTGACTTAAAGCCTGGAAACATTCTTCTAGACCAAAACTTTGTGAGCAAGATAAGCGACGTGGGACTAGCAAGGCTACTCCCTGCATCGTCACTAAACGAAGATGTTAGTCAGTATAGAATGACAACAGCAGCTGGGACGATGTGTTACATCGACCCAGAGTATCAACAAACCGGGATGCTTGGTGTCAAATCAGATATTTACTCGTTAGGAATCATGTTGTTACAGTTAATTACAGCCAAACCCGCAATGGGTTTGGCTCATCAAATTAGAAGGTCCATTGATAAAGGGACTTTTGCCAACATGTTGGACCCTACCGTGACTGATTGGCCACTCGACGAAGCACTAGGGTTCGCGAGACTATCAATTCAATGTGCTGAGTTGCGGCGCAAAGATAGACCAGATCTTGAAAAAGTTGTGTTGCCTGAGCTTAACAGGTTGAGAGCTCTTGGTGAACAAAACATGACTTTAGTAACCGATAATTCCCTGGTCAGTAGCTAATTTTGTATTTTCGCTTTACGACATAATAACAGTAAATAAACATGCGAATAATGCAACTCAAGACCTAACAAGTAGAATTGGTGTATGCAGGATACAAGCGACCCTTAAAGCACTTCAAGTTGGATGACACTCGAGTAGAAGCAGTCTAGTTTGTAGGTTATCGGGCGCAAAAGAATAATGTCAAGACTTCTGTGTAGCTTACAGAACTATGTTCATATTTTGTAGAATTGGCAGCTGGACAACAGGGCAAATCACGAGGAAATACAATATGATTTTGACTTTTTACCGAGATACATACAGTCGATTTTTAACAATACACTGAATATGTGAACAACAAATTAAGAGCGACTGACGCTAGAACATGTAGAATACGATACAATACAATACAATACACATTTATTTCATACAGACATTGAGATCTAAAATCGCTTTGCTCAAAGGTAAAGTAAAAGTGAATATGCATGCACAGCGCTTAGTCGCTCACAATAGATTGCAGTTTGCAGGCTTAAATGACAGATTTTTGTTGTCAAGATCGTAAATCACCAGCATGTTCTGTTGTTGCATGTTTCCAAAAATAAACTGGTTGTCGTCGGCTATGAAGGCCAAACACATCAAGTCCTTACCCGGCTGTTGATAAATGTAATTCTCTCTTGGCAACTCCCAATCTGCACCCTCAAAATGAAAAACCATGTTCGGGATTTGATCATTGCCTGAAGCGTTGAAACAGTGTTCAAGATTTTCGTAATATGCCCCATAATCACCCGTATACTTTTCCAGATTTGTTTGATTAGCGAACTCATTGCTAATCATTTCAATGGTAGCTGTGTCTAAGTATGTGAAGGTGGTACCCGAGTCGATGACCATCTCTGCATTACTGGGGAAATCAGATTTTGTGACAGCAAGTCTAGTTTGGCCTACCGAGATACCTTCAAGGGTGATGTAGTAATTTGAGTCTTTAGTCGCCAAAGGCGTAGTTTGGACATCAGCATTATTAGTACGCGCTTCAGACCCTGTTAGCAGAACGCTGCTCGTTCCTGGGACAAATCTAGACCCCAGACAGTATGAAAAAACGCTCTCTTCTGACTGCGAAACCAATGATAAAGCCCCAGGCCCCATTCCTACGATTCCATCGTGCTCAAAATCTTCAAGAGGTTCCCCACAGGCAAATTTTAGGTCTGGAATCTTGGCGCCCCCGATGGATAAGATCTCCTGGCCCAAAGATATACGTACGGCCGTCTTACCATCTGCGTAGTACTGTATGCAATTTGGATCAAGTCCTAACCCCTTGCAACTTTCAAGGAGTTCAGAGAAAGATTTGGACTTAGTAGAGTCAAAGAAGCTTGAACCACTGGTTATACATTTTGTCCATATGAGGCTGCTTCCAGTATCCATGATGGCTGAAAATGGCACGGGTGGGGTCCCGATGGCTACGTTCATTACATATACGTCGTTGGAAACTGTCATTCTAGATTCTTGAAGTGAAGCGTCCAAAGGGTTTGTTGTAGTGGTTTTACTAGAACTAACACGAGTTAGAGGGGCTCGAAAGCCGGTTTGTTTTCTTCGAGGTGGAACTCGACCAGAAGACGTGGGTCGGGTGGCTAAAAGTAAGTGAAATAGGATCAACAAAAGGATGGGAAAGATGGATGAAGAAGCCATGAGTAAGAGTTGAGAGTTAAGATGGTGTGAGGAAGAAAGATGCATGCATGCATGCACTTATATATGTGATTGGTCTTTAAAGTGTAATGTGGGCAGCCAAGTCATGTTAACCTTATGTGAGTTCGGTCTCCAGTCAATACAGTTGTGGACAATGGTGTTTACTTGTAGTCAATGAGTCTTTTCTGGGTAGTTATCTAGACTTTTCAACAAGCCTTCTTAGCCATTGAGTTATGTTACAAAATTAGAGGTGCAAAAACATCGAAACCAATATCCTAACCGAAACCGATACATAGAAACCGGTGTGAAACCGATACAACCCAATGAACCCATAGGTTTCTAAGAGCATGTTTGGCTCTCCTTATTTCCACCTCCTTATAACTTTTTACAAAAAGTCATAAGGAGTTTTGAAAAGTTACTCTCCACTTACTTTTCAAAAACTCCTTTTTCATGTTATAAAATCTCATAAGTAGTAGTCATAAGTCACCTTTCCCAAACATTTTTTTAACTTATCAACTTTTTAGAAAAGTAATAAGTTATAAGGAGGTGGAAATAAGGAGAGCCAAACATGCTCTAAGAGGGTGTTTGGGATTGAGTTTGGAAATGTAAAAGTGCTTTTGGTCAAAAGTGCTTATTGGCTTATGACTTTTTGAAAAGGAGTTTTAAAAAAAGTGTTTGGATTAGCTTTGGGATGAGAAACGTCAAAAAGTCAATAAATTGTCTTTTTTTAAGTGTTTCGCTTAACTTATTGTGAATATTGGTTGTATGAGTGGTAAATTTGTAATTTTTTTCTAAAAATCAAAACCCAAAAGCCAGGATTTCTAACTTTTTAAAAACAACTTTTCCACCCTTAAAGCCAAAAGCCAAAACAGAAAGTGCTTTTGGATTACACAAATAGCTTATTGACTTATTGGCTTTTTGGAAAAACCAATAAGTCAATAAGTTGTTTTGAAACTCAATCCCAAACACCCTCTAACTGGTTTATAATCCTCTCATTTGAATTAAACCGGTTAAAGATGGGCCAAACCGGTTAAAAACAAACGAACAACCGGATAATTGAGATCTCTATAGGCACGTAATCGCTTTCAGACTGAATCAATTCGACGTTTCAATCGAATATTCGATCTGATACAATCAGAGATTGAGAATTTTCTGTATGTTTTGATTGAGAGAAGAACCAGAGAGAATTTTGACCAAGATACTCAATTTGTAATGAAATTTACGGCCATTAATTGCCTTTTAGGCCGTTATTGTTATTACAAGGTTTCAAGATTGCTAAATTTAGTCCCTCTAATTTCGAAAATTAATTTTCTAAGACATCTTTACCATAGCAATTTTAATGGAAATAAAAATTTTCCAAGCTGACCCAGCCAGGGGCTGCCACCCCTTGGACCTTGCTCCCAGGGGCGCTACCCCCGGACCCCCATCCCTTAGGGGCTTCGCCACTAAGTTCATAATAAATTCAAATAGGCGTGCACTCCTCACCTCCAGACCTATATGATGTCTTATTAAGAAGATATTGGTCAAAAGTCAATCCAATTACACTAAATTATCCAACAAAAATCATTGCTGGCGCTCCCACCTTTTGACTTATTTTCCTTCGGCATTCTCATACTAACTATAACTCAGTTAGTTTGTGTTGACATGGACTGCTTATGTGGCAAAAAAGTCAGTTTTTGCTGACGTGGACTACTTATATGGAAAAAGTCAAACTTTTGATTATGTGGACTGCTTACGTGGCAAAGTTTTAATGACGTGGACTGCTTATGTGACAATGCATGCTAGGAAAAATTCAGTTAACATTTAGTTAGTATGGGACTATTGAGGGAAAATAGTTTAAAAAGTAGGATCACCGGTAGTGATTTTTAAAGATGAGATTTAACGGCTAATAACTAATAGTTTTGATTATTTTGATATTCCTTTGTTTAGTTAATAAATACACGCCTAAAGATAAGGTAGTTCCATGTTTTATCTTTATTAGTTGAACAATTCTAATAAGTCTAGAATGTTTCTTGTTAGAATGCTGATTTTTTTTGCCAAACTAGTGGTATAGTATCCATTTTTTGTACATTTGGAGGGTGTCAGGCATGAATTTACGTTAATGGTGTAACCGCATGATGATATTGCGGTTTTGCTTAGGTGGAGGGGAGAGGAGAGAGGTGTAACATCGCGTTATTTCTACGTTTCTTGTATTTTAAATTCTATACTTAACAAATTCGAAGTTCGCCTTTATTCGCTTATTTTATATTACTCCTACCAATTCGCGACGAGTCGTCATTATAATTTATCCTATTCAATTTAGACGTTATAACAAGAAACTCATTTAGTTAAGATCTTAATATATATTTATTTAAATAAAACATATATACTCTTTTTATAATAATACCTAAAAAAAAAAGAAAAAAAAGAAATGTGATTTAGTGTGGAGTTTCAACAACAAAAATGCCGTCCATTTTTATTATTATTATTATTATTATTATTATTATTATTATTATTATTTTTCTTTTTCTTTTAAGGATATAATTACTACTAATTAACTTCTAACCACCCTAATTAATTCATTAAATACCCAACCCCTTCACCCCAACTATAAATACACCACTCCTACCCATTCTAACACTTGCTCATTTCTAAATCCTCTCTAATCTCTCAAGAATTCTCTCAAGAATAAGTGAGTTTCTCACTTCACCTTCAACCTCTCTTCTACTTTCTTCACTCTCCTCTTCTTCAAACCCTTTGAGGAAACCTCTAGGACCTCTCTCCTATTTGCCATGGCAAATAAACATGAGTAGGGCACCAATTTGAGGCCTCAAATGTGGTCATTTTCTATTATCTTTTATGCACTAAGTTGTTAATAATACCAACCAAGTTCACCAACAACTCAATGATGGAGGGACTTGTGTTATGGTTCATGGTTGACAAAAGGAAGGCCAAGGCTCATCCAAACTAAGTCACCATACCCTACTTTCTAAGTTATATTATATAAATACTAAATTATATAAACTCTACTAATTTAATAACTCGGAAAGGTTTGTGGATACATCCCTACCTTACCAATGCTTGACTCTCCTAACCATCCGAATCACCTCTATGGTGGTTTGTGTTTTGGTTCGCCTAAAAGGCTTGCTTGACTCTTATGACCATCCGAATCACCTTCATGGTGGTTTGTGTTTTGGTTAGCCTAAAAGGCTTGCTTGACTCTCTTGAATCTATAACCTAAACTCGAAACTAAGACCCTTTATTCTTTAATTCTAGATAACCAAGGCTAAAACTAAACCTACCAACACTTACCTTTTTGGAACTCTATCAAACGCACCCAAAGGTGAGTTCATACTTGTCCCCCTTTTATTCTTTATTCTTTGGGGCTCAACATGTATCACTATCAAAACTTAAACGATTTCATACTCTTAAACTATTATGCTCAATCTAAATGCTATTATGCTATGCCATGCTAGAATTCAAAGTCTTACATACAAATGTACGATTAGTTAACAACCCACCTTACATGTATAGCGCTATAGGTTGACACGCCGCCCCTTTATGGGTCATGATAAGATGAAGTCTTTTGTGTTATCGAGTGTTGTTGCCGTTTGTATGGTTCTACGTGCATATGCCTATAACATGATGATTTGAGTAAAACTTTCTTATATTATGTACGTAAGTCAAAACTAGTATGCTCATCAATACTTTATGTGTTGAAGGATATTTTATACATGTTGCAGGAAAGCTTGATTAGACGATACAAGAAACATCACTTAGGATTTGGCCTTAGAAACAAACGAGACAAATCTTTATTTTACGTCATGTTCAAGTTAATGTATTTTTCTCACGAACAAATTGTATACTTGTTGAATCTTAGATTACGAATGAAATCTATTTTAATCTATTGTCACAATTTAGCGTTATGAAGTATTTGAACAATCTATCACAAGTCTCACCTCGATGTTTCCGCCATCGGTTGGGGTGTGACAGATTGGTATCAGAGCCATGACTATAGGGATCTAGGAAAAATTGCCATGTTTGACCTAGACTATAGTTAAGAACCTTTTTGACCATTCCTTTTATCATGCTTAATATACTTGTTCTCCCTATCTTGCTTGTACTTTATTCCTTTGGTCTTAAAAATTTACCTTCCTGTTTGGTGGATTATTCTACACTTGAAGACGCTCGTATACCACAAACGAAAGGAAATCACCAAAATAGGCGTGAAACCCTCACTTTGGTGATAACTTTCAATCCGCGTAAATTCTTTATGTTTTTGAAACTACACCAAGATAGGAGTGATATCCTCACCTTGGTGGAAATTTCACAATTCTCGTTCTAGTGGACACTTACCAATTGAAAGTTAGAATTAATTTTCCTACCACATTGGACAAAGTGTACAAACCACACTCAAAGAAACGACCTCGCTAAGATAGGAGTGAAATCCACAACTTAGCGACTAGTTTCAATTCTTGATATATTTTTATTTTAAAATCTCTCCAAGGTCTCAAATTTACTAATGACAAGAAACATGTAGTAATTGGAAGGGTGAATACCGTTAACCGCAAGTCGGCGAGAGTATTTCCACCTATTAGGCCAAAGCATGTTTCAAACTCAAAGGTAAATTCGAACCACTTTGGTTAGTCTTAGTTCCGTTCCGGAACACTCCAATGGCTCGCTTAAAACAAGCCCCTCATTTTATGTTAATAATATTTTCAATGTTGTTTTCATGCTATGTTTTCACTACATATATTCGATTTTTTTTTTACTACTCGCAAAGGCTCTCAAGACTCGCATCTCAAGTACTCTAGCAATCTCCAAACAATACTAATAATCGCAAACCAACATAAATCAAAACTCCTTAAGCGCACTATACTTGCTTACACATACGTGTTACTCTATTTGAACAATGTGAAACTTGCATCCTATACGTGTAACTTGAACGTGCATACTAAATCTATGAGAACAACTTGAACTTATGTATTTTGTTTATCTAAATTTGCATCAATTTCACCGATCTAATCTTACCCGCAAGCTTTTCATTGTTAACCAAAATTCTAGTAACTTATTTTCTAAATTCAAAAGTCACCTTGTTTAAAACCGCTTATGCAAATTTTCCTATGTATGATTCTCGAACATGTCTTTCCGTCTCAACAGCATCGATCTCAACCAACTGGCAAGCCTTATTGCCCAAGAACTAGACAAGATTCTCCTCTAACCTAGAAACACCAACAAACCCAAATTTCAAACTCCGGCGATACCATCCAAGACAACACAAACCATGTAGATACTAAACCATCTACCCATACCCTTACCAAACAAACGGAAAAAAAAAAAAAAAAGATAACCGAAAACGCAAGAACCTCAAACGAAGCCACACTTCGACAACCCCTGAGACTCCGATCCCCAACAAAAAGCAGTACCGTGGAACCTATCCATTATGCAAGAGTTGTAAATTCCACCATCCCACTCACACACCATGCTACATATGCGCCAAATGTGGTGCATATGGTCATTTAACCAAAACTTGTCGCCATACCACTAAACCACGACCCGATGAACCTACTAGTAGTACCTCACCCACTAAAACCAACCCAACCAATGCCCAACATTTTCCACGGTGATCTACGATGCTGGAAGACCCACTCACCGCACTAAGGAAAATTGATTTTCTTTTCTTTTAAAAAAAATGATAACTTCTTTATGTAATGTTTTCAAGAAATTGTTCAGATGTGAAATTTTCTTTTACGAATAATGAAATACCATCGTTATCTTAGCTTACAATCATAATTTATCGGCAAAATCCAAATATCGCAAAACCCTTTTCTTCTCGCGCACAAACTTTTTCAAAATTTTTGAGCAAAGTTCTTCCTACTATTCCTAAGAGGATACCTATTCTTCTATAAAATCCTCACTTTCAAACCACTAAGAAATGTGTGCGTCGAGTCTGTATGACAAACAAGATTCTAAATGGTAAAAGTGTTTAAAAAAAAATTCTTTTGTAAACAGGACTTGTGAGCAAAGACACGCTAAATCAAATAACCTACTTCTTTATAATCCCAAAACCTTTTCTCTTGAAATCGTATCACGAGTCAAAATATTCATCAACGCCAAACTAAAATTGTCAATTAACTATTTTTCTCGCTTAATAAAATGGATTTTTCATAAATCAAACGACCATCTTCGATAAAACTTTTACACTAAATTTTCCCCACATCAATTAAATCCATTTTTCTTTAACATCCAACGGACTAAATTTTTCTACCATCAAACTTGACCCTTAGTCTTGAATAGCTAAAACTTCTCGCGTACCCATAAAACTCAATTTGTAATAAACCTGAATTCTATGTTGCCCACAGTCAAAACATTTTACACGTTTTCATTAAGAATCCAATTGCCCATACTTTTGCTCGATTTTATACAACTAAACGTAACCGTATATGCACAAGTCTACACAATTATGTCATGAAACCATATATCTACGCCAAAAACACGTACGGTTAACAACATCAAAAACTTGTTTAATGCCTTTTTCACATTATGTGTTTGCATGTCACGTTATTTGCTATGTGTACAACATCAAAACTGTTTAATGTCTTTTTCTTTGTGTATAAGTATTTTGTGTCCACTAGCGACCTACACATAACTAAGACAAATTATGTGGACCATACGACAATCGGACTAATTACGGGTGCACACGTAATTACAAAAATTGGGCGCATGGAAAACATAACAAGTTCTAGTGTGTGTAACTTATCATGACTTGAATAACAACACGGATGAGGTATGATAACGACATGGTGGATACGCCGCCGGTACATCCTATACATAAATGTCCTATCATACTACCAAAAGTAGAGTTATTCGTGCCATGAGAAGTTTTGGGTGTCGAGTTAAAATTTTGACCAACACTTACGTTATTTATCTTTTACGATACCGTTTATGTTATACTAGTCTAATTACGCTTGCATTTATTTATCTTTTATGCATATTATGACATTGTTTTGAACCACACTCTCTACTATGCAACATCATTCTTGCTATGATTAATCCATACTTGTAATCTCCATCAACTTCGTTTCCTTCCTCTTGCCTTTCCTTGCTTAATCAGCAATCCTCTCATTATCAAAAATCTCGTTCTAAGTCCCTTAAACTCTGGCATTAACCCCTAAAAGCATTTATACACTTAAAACAAGATTCGCCTCTCACTTTCTTATATTTTCTCGACTAAATATATACTGGATTTCAAAACTAAATAACTACTATATATTTCGCCAAAAAGCTGTTTTCAAATGGTTCAATTTCTTATCACTTCTAAAAGTTTTCTTTTTCTAATAAAATTTTCGTCCTTGTGCAAACCAAATATCTATTACTAAATACTGCTCACTCCCGCACCTAGTCACTCATTATGCTCACATTTTACTATTATACCCAATTACCCAAGGACACCTCTTTTACAAGCAAAAAAAAAAAAAATTTTCCACTATTTCATATATGATATACCGTATAACTACTTATCTTTCCAAACTATTGCTACTTCATATATGTTATACAATATTTTACCTATCTTCACAAAATTTTTACTATTTTATATATGCTATATTGTATATTTACTATTCATTCTCAAAAATTTGCTGCATTAACTCCATACACAAACCTACTTATATGAACTCCTCTATTTCGCTATTTACAAAAATGCTTTAATCGGTTAAGTTTTCAAATTTTTACGTACAACCTTGTTAAAATTTTAAAAGTACTTTAGTACGAGCATAATTATTGCACAAATAACTACATACCGTATTTGATTTAAACATAATAAACAAACAAGTTTTTGTTCTTATTAAACCCATATCAAACCACTTACCTATTTTTTTTTTAAAAAGGGTTGACTCTTAACTAAATTTCGAGACGAAATTTTCTAAAGTAGGGGAGACTGTAACATCGCGTTATTTCTACGTTTCTTGTATTTTAAATTCTATACTTAACAAATTCGAAGTTCGCCTTTATTCGCTTATTTTATATTACTCCTACCAATTCGCGACGAGTCGTCATTATAATTTATCCTATTCAATTTAGACGTTATAACAAGAAACTCATTTAGTTAAGATCTTAATATATATTTATTTAAATAAAACATATATACTCTTTTTATAATAATACCTAAAAAAAAAAAAAAAATGTGATTTAGTGTGGAGTTTCAACAACAAAAATGCCGTCCATTTTTATTATTATTATTATTATTATTATTATTATTATTATTATTTTTCTTTTTCTTTTAAGGATATAATTACTACTAATTAACTTCTAACCACCCTAATTAATTTCATTAAATACCCAACCCCTTCACCCCAACTATAAATACACCACTCCTACCCATTCTAACACTTGCTCATTTCTAAATCCTCTCTAATCTCTCAAGAATTCTCTCAAGAATAAGTGAGTTTCTCACTTCACCTTCAACCTCTCTTCTACTTTCTTCACTCTCCTCTTCTTCAAACCCTTTGAGGAAACCTCTAGGACCTCTCTCCTATTTGCCATGGCAAATAAACATGAGTAGGGCACCAATTTGAGGCCTCAAATGTGGTCATCTTCTATTATCTTTTATGCACTAAGTTGTTAATAATACCAACCAAGTTCACCAACAACTCAATGATGGAGGGACTTGTGTTATGGTTCATGGTTGACAAAAGGAAGGCCAAGGCTCATCCAAACTAAGTCACCATACCCTACTTTCTAAGTTATATTATATAAATACTAAATTATATAAACTCTACTAATTTAATAACTCGGAAAGGTTTGTGGATACATCCCTACCTTACCAATGCTTGACTCTCCTAACCATCCGAATCACCTCTATGGTGGTTTGTGTTTTGGTTCGCCTAAAAGGCTTGCTTGACTCTTATGACCATCCGAATCACCTTCATGGTGGTTTGTGTTTTGGTTAGCCTAAAAGGCTTGCTTGACTCTCTTGAATCTATAACCTAAACTCGAAACTAAGACCCTTTATTCTTTAATTCTAGATAACCAAGGCTAAAGCTAAACCTACCAAGACTTACCTTTTTGGAACTCTATCAAACGCACCCAAAGGTGAGTTCATACTTGTCCCCCTTTTATTCTTTATTCTTTGGGGGCTCAACATGTATCACTATCAAAACTTAAACGATTTCATACTCTTAAACTATTATGCTCAATCTAAATGCTATTATGCTATGCCATGCTAGAATTCAAAGTCTTACATACAAATGTACGATTAGTTAACAACCCACCTTACATGTATAGCGCTATAGGTTGACACGCCGCCCCCTTTATGGGTCATGATAAGATGAAGTCTTTTGTGTTATCGAGTGTTGTTGCCGTTTGTATGGTTCTACGTGCATATGCCTATAACATGATGATTTGAGTAAAACTTTCTTATATTATGTACGTAAGTCAAAACTAGTATGCTCACCAATACTTTATGTGTTGAAGGATATTTTATACATGTTGCAGGAAAGCTTGATTAGACGATACAAGAAACATCACTTAGGATTTGGCCTTAGAAACAAACGAGACAAATCTTTATTTTACGTCATGTTCAAGTTAATGTATTTTTCTCACGAACAAATTGTATACTTGTTGAATCTTAGATTACGAATGAAATCTATTTTAATCTATTGTCACAATTTAGCGTTATGAAGTCTTTGAACAATCTATCACAAGTCTCACCTCAATGTTTCCGCCATCGGTTGGGGTGTGACAAGAGGCTTTTGCTTAGTAGGAGAGAGGGGGAGAAAACGCAAGACCATCTTGCGGTTTTGGTGGACGAGTCTGACACAATAAGGGGACATTTTGTAGTTGTTTAGATAGTTTAAGGGGTTGTTTTGTAACCTTAATTAGAAACCGCAATATGATATATCGGTTTCAGTAATAGTCTGACACAAGTCTGTCAAGCCAAAAAAGGTTGAATATTATCAAATACTTGAAGGGCCAGTGTTGTAAATTATGTATAACTGAAACCGTGTGATGGTCTTGCGGTTTGGTTTTTTTTTTTTTTTTTAACTAATAGATCAAGGGCTAGTCTTGTAACTTCTCTTTTGTCGTGTGTATGTGAATTCAAAGAAAGAAGCAGACAGTGGTTCACATGCATTACACCCCAACCACACAATACAATCAACCAATATCTCAATCAGGAGGGGGCATGCTTTTCAGTAAGACAAGTTAAATCAAAGACCACATAAATGCATGCAAGTACATGCAACCTCATGCAGCAGGTTTAGTCTTATAAATTTCATGTATGTTGAACGAGTTTTTTTTCAAAGTATTTTGCACTCTCAAAATCCAAAAGACCATATATCTTTCACTCTCAATCCAAAGACAACATATCTTGCACTCTCAAAATGTGCACTATAGCATTTGTAAACCCTGGTCCTCGCAGCAATGAACTTCTATGGGATCAATCACGACATCGTTCAGCGATGTTGTTTGAAGGAAATGGGGCAGCTGAAGATCTTAATATTAGACGGGGCGACCAATCCTTTTGGGCGGAAATTACCAACAATCCATTGGATGAACGTGTTAAATTTATGATGCGGACGGCAGGTTTTCTTGGAGTTGTTGAGTGTGGTTACCGGAAGGTTGACCGAGGGTTGATAACTGCCCTCGTTGAAAGATGGCGTCCTGAGACCAACACGTTTCACCTACGATTCGGTGAGGTGACAGTGACGTTAGAGGACGTTGCATGTCTAATGGGTCTTCCTATTAATGGTGAAGCCGTGATAGGGTAACAATTTGACATGGAGAATGACCAGGAACGGGCACTACTTGTCTACAATTTGTTGGGTATAAGAGCCAACAGATTCAGTGGAAACAAGCTGCCTGTACGGGATGTTCTAGAAAGAATGTCGGGTCCGTTGCCCGATGACCCGACTGACGTCGAGATCATACAACGCGCCCGTTGTGTGATATTAATCCTGTTGTCATGTTCTTTGTTTAATGACACAAGCAACGGGACGGTCTGTCCTTTTTACCATACCTAGCGGACCTCCATGAATGTGGGACCTTGAGTTGGGGTAGTGCTGTGTTGGCATGGTTGTATCGCAACCTGTGCAAAGCAGCAGTAATGGACGGTGAAGCAATGTGTGGGTCTGTGTATTTGTTACAGTTGTGGGCGTATACCAGAATCCGGGTATTAGCTCCCAGAATTGTTCCGGAACAACAAGAAGAAGAAGGCGTCGGTAGACCTAGACTCCCATTTGGTGCCAGGTAAGTAGTATGTTATGCGTGCATATTATTGATTTTATTAAAACATGTTATTTTTGCTAATTATTATGTTTGATAATTATATTTAAAAGGTGGCGTGTACCACACAATTTTAAGGAGACGACCAGACACTCGTTGCGCACAATCCATTCTCAACTATCCAATCTTCACGAGGATTCGGTAAGAGTTAAGTTACATTAAATTACTGCTGAATTCCGTACAATGCGTTAATAATTAATTATTTTTTTGCACCAGTTTGTTTGGCGTCCATATGAAGAAGAAATGGGTTCTCTGCCGGATTATTGTCTAGAAGGACAGGATTCCTGGTGTTGTGAATGTTATATCTTGTGGATGCATGTGGTGGAATACCACACACCATCTCGGGTCCTTAGACAGTACTGGGTCTGCCAATGGAAACCTCAGAATCCCCCCCTTAGCCATGAAGAGCACCGTACCCTGCATAAATTGAAGCGTACCGGGCAAACGGATACAAACTGGAGAAGCAAACATGAAACCTATGTATCCTCCTGGGAAAATTGCAGATTTAATAGAGTGGTGGGGCAACCAATATTGGCAGGGTTTCCTTTCGTGGTAACAGGCAAACTGGAGACTCCGTGGTAACCCGTCACATTTTACCATAAAACGTGGGAGGTTGAAACATAAGAGGATCCATAACGAGATGGATGAAAGGCATGAGGACGAACCTCGTGCTCCCCGCAGATGCAGTATTTGTAAGCAAACAGGGCACAACAAAAAAAGTTGTACCTCCCGTGGCTAGTGATGTTCATTGTCGTGTGTTGGTTGTCCTAAGTTAATGTTGTAGTACTGTTTCTTGTTATTTTTTTATCAACTTGTCGTATTACTCTCGTGATGCTAGTTCAAAGTATCATGAAGTAAATAAACGATGACGCCTTTATTACTTGAAAAAGTTTATTACATGAAAAAGGAAATATTACAAAACACCTGACGCAACTCACCAGAACTTATCACAACGGCACTTATACAGCTCATCAGCCATGTGGCGTCGGTAGTTCACACAAGCCTCTTCTACGGTGTTTTCATGGTGTATCTTCAACGGTTTGTTTTTAACTAGTTTCTCCATCATCATACAAACAAGAACCCCAGCATTAGAGATGTTACCCTAGTCTTGGGGGACATCCATCTCAACCAAACCGAGGGACATATCACGTTCCGTTATGTACCTCGTGTGTCTCCTAAAGTGAATACGTTCTAGAAACCATTTGAAAAATAACTGTAGCATCTCCATATAGCTCCTAACATCTCGATGTTTTCCATTTCTCCATCTTTTATCGGTCCAGTATTGAGTAATCACCATGCTCTGCATATCAATACGGACAAGTAGCCAGTCTATTTGGCGAATCCACAAAGGAAGGTAGATGCAGTCAACCTCCCAGAATGGAGGATACGGGTCCTTTTGTCCGGCATAATAAAGGGGGATAGTGGATTTATCATCTTGCATGTAATGATAAAAATCAGGAGGTAACACCGACCATAGTAATTCTTTGTTGGGGTTTTTTAAGAGCATCGCCTGCCGTACATGCATTAATCTTACAGTCCATGCTTCAACATGCTGCAAAAGAAGAAAAAACACTATAAATTAACTATGTAAACATGTGAAAACTTATAAAAATTAATATGTCGTGTTAAGTGTACCGTAGACGACAGATGACCGCCAGATTCATTCCCTAATAGGGCACCCCAAAAAGTTCTGTCGAGTTTTTTTTGTAATGAAACGACTGTAGCAGTATGGAGAGTCCCCGTTGAGGTAAAACTCTAAAACATCTGGGGACCAATTCTTTGAATCTTTGTTGGAAACTATAGCACTATCTTTTTCGGTGGCTTTTCAGTCGGAATCTCCGTAGACGACCCAGCCTTCGTGGATGACGACGGCCTCTTCATACGCCTCCAAAGATCATCCGTCCACTTTGATTTATTAGCAACTGGTTGAGAACAGAAATATGACCCGACCTCTTCGTCCTTCTCCATACTATCGAACGTTTTTTTGGAGTGAATGATAATGAAACTTTACATATATGTATTTATAGGTGAAATTGACAATATTAAGAAAGGTAAAACTGCAACATCATCTTGCGGTTTTAATAATGATAGTAAATGTCCATACCGTACTTAAAAAATAAAAAAAATTCAACACACTTTTTTTTAATATTGTTAATTTTTTTAAATATTTCGTTTTTTTTAGTTAATATGTCGTTTTTTAAACAATCTATTTTCGAAGCAGAATATATCGTATTTTTTTAGTTAATATGGCGTTTTTTAAACAATCTATTTCCGAAGCAGAATATATCGTATTTTTTTAGTTAATATGGCGTCTTTTTTAGAATATTGTTTAGTAAATTTCTTATCGTTTAGTAAATTTCTTAAATTATAATATGTCGTTTTTAACAAAGTTATTTAATAATAATAAATTGGAATTGACTGAAACACACATAAATTTATTTATGCACTAAAACGTTAAATATACAATCTACCGAGTTACCAAACAATCTATTTCCGAGACCACCAATTCCAATATTCTCCCGGACGTCGCTAATAACGGACCTTGATTCTTCAACACCGGGGTGCATTCCGCTGTAGGTGTAGAAGCTGCAGAGCCGATTAAATTTGCTGCTAAAATTAGTGTACCACCGTGATGGAAGGTGCGAAACAGAAACTTGTTGCAGAGTTCATTAAGTTTCTGTTTCGCACCTTCCATCACAATTGCTTTATTGAAGTCAAACAGGGGAACATCAATCAATCTGTTGAACATGTGTACCAAATCTACAGGTACCCAATGGTCAACCCAGGCTACCATACCAAAGTAGCACGATGAAGAATCTCAAATTCCGATGTCACCGACGTCGCTAATCACATGATGTGATTCTTCAACACCGGATGGCCTTGCGCTACAGGATTCGCCTGGAAGGTTGTCCCCCCTAAAGAGCCCGTTGGAATGTCCGGGTTTGGTAGAGTAGAGATTGAGACTACCAATGACAACCAACTCTCTAATATTATAAACTACAGTGACAATGTTGCATTCTACACGTGTTATACCACGTGTGGATGTAACATCGATCCAAGTAATTTCATGTGGATGTAACACCGATCCAAAGACACCGCTTTTTTGGACCCCAGAAAAGCGATGCCAAGCAGGGGATGAGACAGGAGACGATGCTTTTATGCATGGCTCATCCCCGCCCCATACTGTTATAACTCCATGTGGATGTAACATCGATCCAATGTTCCAAACGAAACTTCTCATGCCACCACCAATGATGGAATGTGGATGTAACCACATGAAATGAGAAAATGAAAAGATCATATATTTTGCTGAGTGGAAATGAAATGAGAACATCGTAAACCCTTTACATTTAGTTCGGTATGTTAACATATGTCTCAATATTATATAACATGCATGTACATAGAAACCGTAAGATGGTCATGCAGATTATTATATAACATTCAAGTCCCTTTCCTAAGTAACAAAACAACCCCTTAAACTATCTAAACAACTACAAAATGCCCCACCTAAACCGCAAAACCGCAAGACCATATATTGGTTTCTAATTAAAGTTACAAAACAACCCCTTAAACTATCTAAACAACTACAAAATGTCCCCTTATTGTGTCAGACTCGTCCACCAAAACCGCAAGATGGTCTTGCGTTTTCTCCCCCCTCTCTCCTACTAAGCAAAAGCCTATCTCCTCTCCCCTCCACCTAAGCAAAACCGCATGATGGTTTTGCGGTTACACCATTTATGAAACTTCATGCCTGACACCCTCCAAATGTACAAAAAATTGATACTATACCACTACTTCGGCAAAAAAATCTTAGAATGCTTCCCTCAAGCCCCACAAATCCGATACTTGAATTAGTCATAAATAAATAAATAAATAAATCTGTATTATTATAACAAAAAATATCGATAATAAATTTTTGAAGGGTGATGACATACTCATTACCTACACCCTTGATTTTTAATCCGACGTCATTTCACATCATCAAACGGTTGTTCGACAGACACATAAACAACCGTTTATACTTTAGAGAGTATGACTTGATATAAAAACATACAGACTAACAGTCATTTGATTCAACCTAAAACGGCTGTTTAAAAAAAATGTGGGATTAGAATATGCTTGACATTTTTATTATTATTATTAGCACTAGTAGTAGGGTGAATTCAAATTTAGGTTCAAATTTGAAAATGTCAAACACAGTATGAACACTCCATATAACCTAAAACTTGACTTGATAAACACTCCTAAGTTACAGTAGCACTATATTTGAAAGATTATGTAGGTATAACATTCATTTCAAAAATTAGTATTGACTATTCAGTTTTTGAATTTACAGTTACTCGTAAAATGGTTGAATATGTGAAACCCAATAGGCAAAAATAAGGCCATTAACTGAAGTCACCATTAAATACTAATCAAGATGGTGGAAAAATAGCAATTCTTTGTTTCAAATTATATTCAATCGATTTCTGGAAATAATTTAATCAATTTGCTTTAAAACTAAAATAATTTACTCTGGTGATAAACCCACCACATCCATAATTGATCAGTTAATCCGAACCTAATCATAATCTCCTAATTTATTTTCCAAAATGATTTTAGTTTCAAAATCAAGTTGTACAGAAGATCAGGAAACCGAAAACATAATACATGACAACAAATTGATTTAACCGATATAATCAACATAATGCTCTGATACCACATGTTGATTATATCCTTAAACATGGGTCAAAACTTAGAACCTTATCATGTTTATTCAATCAATAACATAAACATAAATATCAAATAAGAGATACTTACAGGTGGGAATGGTAAACTTAGCGGATGGAGGTGAAGCCATGGTTTTGTTATGATGTTCTTGGTTATACTTTAGGGTCTCTTTTAGATGGATTATTTTTTAAAGAATGTGAAAGAGTGTTATTTGATAAGGTGTTTTATAAGCCTCTCATAACTCTTACTATGGATACTAAAAGGGCAACCCTACAAATTATAATTTATGTCATTATTCCCATCAAATAATGACTTATAATTAATATAGGGATAGTATTATCATATTGGTTAAATTAAATAATAAATAATCAATTAGGCCATAATTATGTAAAAGTCTAATTTGAATTACTAGTACTATTTCGATCTTACCGA
The DNA here is from genome assembly GCA_030844895.1 of Ambrosia x helenae. Classification (NCBI taxonomy): domain Eukaryota; kingdom Viridiplantae; phylum Streptophyta; class Magnoliopsida; order Asterales; family Asteraceae; genus Ambrosia; species Ambrosia x helenae. Next base: position 93,113,575 of record CM061225.1, read on the forward strand.
ACGAGATTTTTTGTTTGTGTTCGTTTGTTAAGAAAACAATCATGTTCGGGTGACACCCTTCATATCAACTTGGGTCGGCCATTGCATACGGGTTTAATGAATACTAAAGCTCTATATCTTAGCTAGTTGGTATTCATTTAAAAATTTGCAAACTCGTTTAAGCCATAATCCTTTCTTCACAAATAAACTATTTCATACACTTGAACATAGAATGAAAACTGAAACTGATTACAAACAATAGTAAATTGTCAACCCTACTTAACCAAAAATCAAAACATGTAGAATACAACACTCATTTATTCTATACCAACATTAAAATCCAAAATCACCGCGTAGTTTGTTCACGTAGAGAGTAAACGCCAATGTTCGCGCAACACCCTCAATCGCTCACAATGTACTACAGACTGCAGGCTTAAATGACAGATTATTGTTGTCAAGATCATAAACCACCATCATGTTCTGTTGGTTCAAGTTTCCAAAAATAGACACATTCCCATTATCCTCCTCATTGGCTATGAAGGCCAAACACGCCACGCTTTTATCTTCCGGTTCATAGATATAATTCTGCCTTTTCAACACCCAATCTGCACCCTCGAAATGGAAAACCAAATCCGGGACAGGCACATTATCTAGAGGCTTGAAACAGTTTTCCAGACCCTTGTATGGCTTATCATCCACATTTACAACCTTTGTTTGATTCATGAACTCCTCGCTAATCATATTTACAATACGTTTTTCCAAGTATGTAAACGTCGTCCCTGAGTCAATGATCATCCCTCCATTTCCATAACTACTGACCGCGAAATCAGCTTTTGTGACTGCAAGTTTAGTTTCGCCTACTGAGATACCTTCAAGGGAGATGTAATAATAAGACTTGTCCCCTTGTTTGAGTAAAGGCGTAGTTTGGGTGTTGGTATTTTTACTACTAGCTTTAGAGCCCGTTAGCAACACGCTGCTTGTTTTCTGTTCTCTAGACCCCAAACAATATAAGAAGACACTCTCTTTTTTCTGCGAAACCAACGACAAATCCCCACGCCCCATTCCTATGACCCCGTGGTATGGAATACGTTTATCGGGTGATCCACAGGCAAATGTTACATTGTTAAAATTCTCATTCCCAATTTTTAAGGTCTCCTGGCCCAAACTTACTTTTACCGAATTACCATCTGCGTAGTTTTGTTTGCAACCGATAAGCCCATACTCGTCGCAACTTTTTTCAACTCTAGAGAAAGATTTGGACTTACTAGAGTCATAGGAGTGACCGGTGTTGCATCTTGTCCATATGAGGTCGCTTCCAGTGTCCATCATGGCTGAAAATGTCACGGGTGGGGTCCCGATGGCTAGGTTCATAGTGTACACGTCTTTGGAGATTTTCATAGGAGCTTGTATAAATGAAGCTGAAGGTTCATTGTTCAGTAGGCTTGTAGAAGTGTATTTGGGAAAAGTTTTACCGGAATCAACACGAGTTAGAGTGGCTCGGAAGCCGGTTTGTCCTCGTCCGGTTGGGGTTCGAGCACAAGATGCTAAAGTAAGTGAAAGAGGATGAAAGAAAGGATGTGAAAGATGGATGAAGCCATGAGTGAGATGTGTTGAGAGTTGAGAGTTAAGATGGTGTGATTTATGAACATGCATGCACGTAATTATATATTATTGTGGTTAAGCTACTTGGTCTTTGAAGTGTAAGATGGGCAGGCAAGTCCTGTTTACTTTTGGTCTTTGGTCAATGAAGTTGTGCAGACAAGTGATGTTTAGTTTTGGTCTATTGATCGAGTCTTCTATGGGCAGTTGTCGAGTCCTTTATGGGCATATGAGGTCACTTCCAATATCCAACATGACGTACCCAGAATATTTTTTTTTTTGGGATGAGGAATTATATACCTTAAATCTATCTATCTATATCTATATCTATATCTATATCTATATATATATATATCTATTAATCTATTAATATATATAAAAGAATTGAACATTGCTGACGTGGCGTGCAATGGTGCCTTCAACCTCTCTATGAAACTGCCACGTGGCATCATAATTGAAAGATTTTAATGTTTTTAAATTATTTTCTTTTTTAATTAAAAAAAAAGATAAACATAAAACCCTAAATTTATCTCTCTATCTCTCAATTCTCAATTCTCAATTACTAAAATTAAATTGAGTTATTTTAGAAAAAAAGAATTTAAAAATAAATTTAGATTTTTCTCTCTTATGTTCCTCCCATAATTTTTAAACGTTAATATCTTTTATATTCGGGATTTTTTAAATAAAAAAATTACACCAAATTAACGAGCGTTTTATTATCTTTCCAACGAGTACCATAGTGCTATATAAAAAACGGAGAAAAAAAACGATTATTTTTTGTGGGGTTATGTTCGTACAGAAAAAAAAAACACAAAGTGTTTAGGTTATTCATTAATCATGATTTTTCTTTTAAACCAGGTTCTTATCTACGATGGTGAAATTCAGCCCAATCGCCATGCTATCATTGGAATTTTACTCTTCTAAAGATGGATAGGTATACTTGATCAAGAGAAGCTAGGAGAAAGAATTGCGCAACACTGCAACACATGGTGTCACCTTATAACAAGGTTATTTTTTTATTTATTTAATTACAAGAGTAATAAAATGTTTTTTTTTTAACTAAGATTGATTATGTTTAAGTTATTTACTTTTTTCGTGATTTGAGTTTTCTTCTTTTATCATTTTTTATTAAATCATATTAACTTTTTCAACCCCGGGACCTTCCCGGGGTAATCAGCTAGTATATATATAAAGGAATTGAACATTGCTGACGTGGCGTGCAATGGTGCCTTCAACTTCTCCATGAAACTGCCACGTGGCATCATAATAATTGAAAGATTTTAGTGTTTTTGATTTATTTCCTTTTTTAATTAAAAAAAAAGATAAACATAAAACCCCAAATTTATCTCTCTATCTATCAATTCTCAATTACTAAAATTAAATTGAGTTATTTTAGAAAAAAAAGAATTTAAAAACAAATTAAAATTTTTCTCTTATGTTCCTCCCATAATTTTTAAACGTTAATAGCTTTTATATTCGAGATTTTTTAAATAAAAAAATTACACCAAATTAACGAGCGTTTTATTATCTTTCCAATGAGTACCATAGTGCTATATAAAAAACGGAGAAAAAAACGATTATTTTTTGTGGGGTTATGTTAATACAGAAAAAAAAACACAAAGTGTTCAGGTTATTCATTAATCATGTTTTTTCTTTTAAACCAGGTTCTTATCTACGATGTTGAAATTCAGCCCAATCGCCATGCTATCATTGGAATTTCACTCTTCTAAAGATGGATTGGTATACTTATCAAGAGAAGCTAAGAGAAAGAATCGCGCAACACTGCAACACATGGTGTCACCTTATAGCAAGGTTATTTTTTTATTTATTTAATTACAAGAGTAATAATTATTACTATTAGTATTAATATTATTAGAATGATTATATTTTTCAACCCCCATCATAAATTCTACATCTATATAAGTCAAAGTGAAATTGTAACATATTTTAAATTACGTGAAAATGATTATATGTTGAAGGTTATCCTTTAATACTGTATTATGTTTAATATGGTTTATGCTTTTTATTTTTTTAACTCTTTAAATAAATGTTTTTTTAACTAAGATTGATTATGTTTAAGTTATTTACTCTTTTCGTGATTTGAGTTTTCTTCTTTTATCATTTTTATCATTTTTTATTAAATCATATTAAAATTTTCAACCCCGGGACCTTCCCGGGGTAATCAGCTAGTATATATATATATAAGAAAACGTATATGTTGTCGTGGCGTGCAATGGATGCCTCAACCTTTCTTTGAGAGTGCCACGTGGCATCATAATGAAGAGTTTTTTGTGTTTTTTAATTATTTCATTTTTTAATTAAATTGAGTTATTTTAGGAAAAAAGAATTTAAAAATAAATTTAAAATTTTCTCTCTCATATTTCCTCCCATAATTTTTAAACGTTTATATTTTTTATATACGGGATTTTTTAAAGAAAAAAATTACACCAAATTAACGAGCGTTTTATTATCTTTCCAACGAGTACCATAGTGTTATATAAAAAACGGAGAAAAAATCGACTATTTTTTTGTGAGGTTTCGTTCATACAGGAAAAAAACACACAAACTGTTCATGTTATTTATTAATCATGTTTTTTCTTTTAAACCAGGTTCTTATCTACGATGTTGAAAATCAGCCCAATCGCCATGTTATCATTGGAATTTTACTAGGTATACTTCATCAAGAGAAGCTAGGAGAAAGAATCGCGCAACATTGCAACACATGGTGTCAGCTTATAGCAAGGTTAATTTTTATTTATTTAATTACAAGAGTAATAATTATTACTATTAGTATTAGTATTATCAGAATAGTTATATTTTTCAACCCCGGGACGCTCCCGGGAAGAATTGATAGTTGCTGACGTAGCGCTCAATGGTGGCCTCAACCATCTCTTGATTATGCCACGTGGCATAATGAGATGCAATGGTTACAACTTTCAACTTAAGTGTTTGTTTAGTTGATTAGGTTAGGAATTATAAGAGCCATTAGAATGTGAGAAATTAGAGAGATGTGATGAGTTTTTGAATAGTTGCAGCTTACATAAGTGATTCTTTAGATGATTACTGATTAGGTTTTAGATTAGGGAATATGAGTTATTACTGATTAGAATACTATGAACATGCAATGATTGAGAGATTTTGTGGTTAGTTAACTTGAGCCATTTGCAATAGGTTATCACGTAAAATTAGATTTTTCAACCCCGGGACCCTCCCGAGGTAATCAGCTAGTAGGTTATATAGGTAGTTTATTATTTATCGGGTGTATGAATCCGGTTGACTCATATACTAAAAATAAAAATACTAAAATTATATAATCAATAAAAGGAAACCAAAAGCTCAAAAGTAATTTAAACGTCATTACATATGCATAACAAAATTCAAAAATCTAAAGTTTTTTTCTTCAGGTCTTCATTTTTTGTAATCTATTTATAATATCTTCTATCTCCACGATTCTATATGCAAGTCCTTTCCAATAAAAGCACTACAACTATCATTTAAATTTTCATTACCAATCCTATTGCGCAAATCGTTCTTCACAAACTTCACTGTCGAAAAGCTTCTTTCAACGGCCGCAGTTGCGACGGGTAATGTAAGAGATAGCTTTAATAAATGATACACCAATATAAAGTTAAGGTGTTTATTTATTTCAACCATCAATTGTACAAGACTTGATATACCATTCAGTTGAGGGTTTTCAATTGAGAGATAGAGGAAAGGACTGGTGGACTACTCTGTTTCTATAATGTTTTAGGCACTATGGTGGTTTTTTTCTTTTAATCAGAATTAAAACCTATTAAAAATTACGGTTTATTTTTAAAATTGGGCTACTAGCATACTAACTATTAGAATTGTGCTAACTTTAAACTTTAAAGTCTAAACACAAAAGTTGGCTAAAAAAGTCTAAAATTATATATTTTTTCTTGGGGGTCGAATTTAAAAGTCCAAAGGGTGCGAGTTAAAAATTTCATGGGGTGCGGACAAGATTTAACATGTATATCTAATACTAAAAAAAATTCAAGGTGGGGGCCAGAAATCCAAAAACTATTGTCGTTAACTCTAAGGGTATTTTTGTCTTTTTAACTGCCATTTTTTTATATCTGAGTATTTTTGTCTTCTGTAGGTATGAATAACTCTGTTTAAATTGGGTTTTAAAAAGGGGGCAACCAGAAAGACAAAAATACCCTAAAGTTAACGACAATAGTTAACTGGGTTTAATGTCAGGGACGAATTTGGCAACAAAATGTAAAACAGAAGGACCAAGATGTAAAAAATTTCGAGTTTGGACTGATGTAGCAAAATTGGTCAAACCTCAGGGACGATTTTGGCCATTAACTCTTTTTTTTTCGTTAAGTTGTGTCATGTTCTAAGCACGTGAGTGTACTATTGTAAGTTTACTTTTTTAATTAAAAATATCTTATTAACAATATATATACATGTCACACCCCAACCGATGGCGGAATACATCGGGGTGAGACTTAGTGGTAGATTGTTCAAAGACTTCATGACACTAGATTTTGTAACAATATAGTTTAAATATAGAATTTCATTTATTGTCTAAAAATAGAAGTACAAGTAGTTCATATAACGAAAAATACAACAAGAATATGATAACTTGAACTAGAGTGAGTTTCTATGTCCAATCCTAAGTAGTTTTCTTGAATGTCCTGCAATAAATATTTCCTGCAACATGTATAAAATATCCGTCAACACATAAAGCATTAGTGAGCATACTAGTTTTGACATACATACATAGTATAATAAAGTTTTGCTTATAGGCATATGCAAGAGAACCATACAAATGGCGACTAGCCACGAAGAATTTTGCTTAACATGACCCATGTAGGGGGCGGATAGCCAATCCTATAGCGCTATACATACAAGGTGGGTTGTCAACTATATGAACATTTGTATGTTAGAGTAAATAATTCTACATAGCATAGCGTACAAGCATATAATAGACTTTAGATTGCGCATGATAGAATTTAGAATATGATAAGACTTTAGACTAAGCATAATAGATTGTAGAGTTTAAAATCGTTTGAGTTTTGATAGTGATACACGTTGAGCCCCAAAGAATAAAGGATAAAAGGGGGGACAAGTATGAACTCACCTTTGGGTGCGTTTTAGCAAGGTTCCAAAAGAATGAGTCTTGGGGGATTAGTTCCTTAGCCTTGGTTAACTAGAATTAAAAAAAATAAAGAGTTTTAGGTTCGAGTTTAGATTATAGATTCAAGAGAGTCAAGCAAGCCTTTTAGGCAAACCAAGCACAAATTGCCTTTAGGGCAATCCGGATGGTCATGAGAGTCAAGTAGTGCCTTTAAGGCTAAACAAAACACAAACCACCATAAAGGTGATTCGGATGGTCAAGAGAGTCAAGTATTGGTAAGGTAGGGATGTATCCACAAACCTTCCAAGTTATTAGATTAGTAGAGTTTTGAAAGTATATATTTTAGTATTTATATAATATAACTATAGGGTTAAAGTAGTGTATGGTGACTTAGTTTGGAAGAGCCTTGGCTTTCCTTTGTCAACCATTAACCATAGCACAAGTCCATTAAGTTGTTGGTGAACTTGGTTGGTATCACTTCAACTAACCTTCTAGTACATAAAAACAATAGAAGATGAACCACCTTTGAGGCCTCATTTTGGTGTCCTACTCATATTTATTTGCCATAGCAAACAAGAGCAAGGTCCTAGAGGTTTCCCCAAGGGGTTAGAAGAAGAGGAGAAATGAAGAAAGAAAAGGGAAGTGAGAGTTTAAAATGAGAAAACTCACTTAGAAGTGGGCTTCCATCACTTAGGATTTCTTGAAGAATTTAGATGTTTAGAGAGGATTTGAAATTGAGTAAGTGTTAGAATGGGTAGGGAGTGATGTATTTATAGGTGAGGTGGGTTAGTTGGGTATTAAATGGAGTAAATGGGGTGGTTAGGAAGAGATTAGATGGGGTTAAGTTTAAATGCTATGAAATGGTGATATTTGCTTAGGCTACTGTTGACATTAATGAAAAGGAATAATAATAATAATAATAATAATAAATAAGTAACGAAATCATAAATTAATGATGTTGTCTTCGTCCAATTAAGAAAGGAAAAAAAAGAAGTGACAATGTGAATTGCATTTTTATGTTGTCATCAAAAGTCAATCGCCCATTTATGTTTTGTTTTTTTTTTCTTTTTTTTTTAACTAAAATATTATTATATGTTTTTAAAATAAATAAATAAATATACATTAAGATATTAACTAAATGAGTTTCTAAACTGAATAGGATAAATTATATTGATGGCTCGCCAAGAATGGATAAGAGTAACATAGAAGGAGCGAATAAAGGCGAACTTGGAATTTGTTAAGTATAGAACTTAAAATACATGTAAAAGTTAAAATCACGCGATGTTACAATACACACATAAACTCAATAACTTTCTCTCACAACACACTCTCTCACCCTTTAACGTTGTGTTCCGAGTTAAACAAAAAAAGGAAAAAAAAAAAAGAAAGAGAATTAAGTGGAGAAAAAAAGATGGTAGAAAGAAAAAATCATATTAACTATCGTGTTCTAGAGTTTGAAGAAAATGAAAAGAAAAGCAATGATTTTATGTTTAAAAAACAATTTCCTTCCACATCTCTCCAATTTGAAAGGATAAGATATGAAGGAAACAAAACAAACTTTTCCTTCCATTTATCTCCCTTCTTCCTTAAACAAAACTATGGAACACGATTATTTTCGAGCATCTTTAAATTCTTTCTTTTCCTTAAATGAAACTCCGGAACATAGTGTAAAAGCTAAAAACCACCAAACCACCAACATAACCCAACAAACCAGTTACCACCATCACAGAAACCATTCACCGCTCGTCACCACTGTTGCACCACCACGCCGGCTACCCACTGTTTTAGCCACGAAAAACCCCATCAACACCCACCTACTCGTAATCCTAACCCACAACTGCGCTGGAACCCTAACCACCCCCACTATGTACCAAATCACCACATGCCCTAACTTATTGGTGTTTGCGTAGAAGAAAAAAAGTAGAAAGAGGAGAAGATGGTCATTGTGTATATTCGTTAAGTTATGGTTGGGTTTAAAGAGAGTAGCGCCTTGGCAGTAGTGGTTGAACTATCATACTCACTTGAACAAGTCAGGGTTGGGGTTTAAAGGAGTTATATGGTTGCTTTTTTAAAGGCCCCGGCTATTCATACCCCCCCTTCTATTTAACCCCCCCCCCCCCCCAAAGCGCCTCGCTTAGGCCAAAGCGAGGCGCCTGGGGTCAAATCGTACAAGGTGGCAGAGGGGGGCAGAAAAAGCTGATCCAAAGTGCCTAGCTTAGGCCAAAGTGAGGCGCTTTGGATCAGAGTTTTACTTTTGGGTATTTTTTGGTGTTTTGAATTGGTTTTTTATTTTTTTTAATATAATTATTTTAAAAAGTTAAAATAAAATAAAAAACAAATGTCTTAACTCTAATCAAACGTCTATATAGGCGTTTTCGATTTCCAAATAAATCAACGACTTAAACTTTACATTATCAACCACAAACAAAGATCTTAACTCTAATCAAATGTCTATATAGGCGTTTTCGATTTCCAAATGAATCAACGACTTAAACTTGACATCATCAACCACGTATAGTCAAAGATTTTAACAAATATATTCAGTTAAGTACTAACGCAGACCTTGATCTGCAATATTTAAAAATTATCATTTCTTGACATGCTTGGTAACAGAGAGGAACACTTTCTTCTTTGGTTCTACAATATTTTTTGTTAGTTAATGTTTTTATAGTTTTTTTCTACTTTTAGAAAAAAATAAAAAACCACGTATAGTCGAATGCGGTATGCGCGTTAAATTTAATTAAATAAGTGAATGATCAAGGGATCCGCTTGGAGTCTAAAGCTTCGTGTGTCATCTTAAAGTATTCAATTCCGATAATCCACACCTTTCTCTTGAAGCAAAACCTCTCTAGGTTTACCATCACCAAACGGATTCACCTTAGGCCTCGGTTTATCCACTCCAATTCCTAACATTAATTCCAATTCCACCGGTGCAATTAGAATCTGAAGAGAAGTTATTATCATCATCATCCACAATGTTCTTACCTAGAGCTACCAACCAGCTGGCATGGGAGCCAAGCTTTGAGAACTGGTGGCAGAGGGGGTTCGTACATCTCCACCTATGGAACCGCCAGAAACAAAACTAGGCAAAACGATTTTCTTGTTACTGTTGATTAAAGCCTGGTTTTGAGAATTTGATGAGGCAGCAACAAAGCTGCTTTTGAACTAAGCCATAACTCCTGAGTTAAGTGAGCTAACAGCTGAAGAGAAGTTATTATCATCATCATCCACAATGTTCTTGCCTAGAGCTACCAACCATCCGGTTGAAGAAGAAGAAGATGACAGATATCAGTAACATAACTTGCACCGGCTTGAGATATGAGTTTGATTAGCTTAAATCACTATGATCCATGGTATCAACTTTCAAAGGATCCATGACACGCAATAATCGCTACGGTTAGTGGATACCATGGATCAGAAAGATTCAAGTTGATCAAACTCATATCTCAAGTTGGTCCAACAACTAAATTTGACTTGCTTGCATTGGAATCTTACACGAAATCATCTCATTGCATATTCTCCATATCCATACCTTGTTTCAAGTATCTTGTAAAATTCATTTCGTCTTCAAGACTCCTAGGAGTCAACAAAGGTTGACTTCTTTGAGCATTAACCATAACTATATTACATTATTATTATTATAATAATTTTTTATTATATTTGTAACTTAGTTCCTTTGTTTTATTATTATAAGAATTTATTATTATCAAGAATCGGAAATTAGTAAAACGATTTATGAAAGTATCAAGAATCGGGAATTAGTAAAATGATCGGATGTGACTTCTGAAAACCACAAACGATCAATTAAACATTACAAAACGCGTCAAGTAGTTGTTATTGATTAAAAATTAATTTTAAAAAAATTAAACTTGTTTTATTTCATTTTAAATAGTTGTTATTGATTAAAAATTAATTTTAATTCATTTTAAATTGTTTTTAGTTGTTCCCAATACAACAAAATTCGTTTGAGGCGTTACGGGTTGTTTATTGCTTGTTTGTGTGTTTTGGTTGAAACATCCAAGTTTGTTCAACTTTCATGAATTATTCTACTTGGTGCTCCGACTACACAGTCGATACCCATATTTTTTCAAAACACGATTTTTGCATGTCTAATCGACATGATGGACTTTCGGTCTCTGTTTGACGCGTTTCGTAATGTTTACTAATTTCCGAATGTTGATACTTTTCAAAAATTGTTTGTCAAATCATAACCATCATCATCATTACACCCTCAAAACATAAATAAAATAACAATAAATAAAATAATAATAATAATAAATCATTGCTCAGACGTTAGGGTTTGATAAACACAAAACTTATTATTTAAAAAGCAACAAAAACACAAATCGTACCGTGAAATAAAGAGAGGCCCATTAGGAGTGTCGTGGAGGAAGATCGTCGGTTTGCTGTAGTCGATGATGGCGCAGAGGTTAGCGGTAACTTTAAATTTTGAATGATCGTCGGTTTGCTCTCTATATACTAATCAACAGTCGATCCGACTGTTGATTTCTTTCTATAACTGGTACAACTTTTTAGGCAAGCAAGTAAAATTCAGTTGTTATCGGAGAGATATTTGTCAACGATGATGGCAACCTGATAAAGGCTGAACACGAGTATAATCAAATAGCAATGTCAAGGGTTTTAAGACAAGGAAGATGAATTGTTGGACAGTGAGATTGGTAACTTCTCTATGGAAGGTGCTAAAATAGTTAAACAAAAGCTGAAATTATACAGTTATTTGGAATGTTCCTGATCATTACAGTGAGATTGATAACTTCTCTATGGAAGCAACAAATTCAAAACAGAGGTAGGTTTGTCAGAGGGTCACTATTCATACATAAAGGGTATAATCAAACAAGGGTTGTTATCGGAGAGATATCGGTCAACGATGAAGGCAACCTGAAACTACATGAACATTTATAACCTTTCTGTACCTGTGGCCAAAAGAACTAGGTTTGTCAGAGGATCACTATTCATACATAAAGAGTATAATCAAACAAGGGTTGTTATCGGAGAGATATCGGTCAACGATGAAGGCAGCCTGAAACGACATAAACATTTATAACCTTTCTGTACCTGTGGCCAAAAGAACTAGGTTTGTCAGAGGGTCACTATTCATACATAAAGAGTATAATCAAACAAGGGTTGTTATCGGAGAGATATCGGTCAACGGTGAAGGCAACCTGATAAAGGCTGTACACGAGTATAATCAAACAAGGGTTGCCCTGAGTTTGATTAGCTTAAATCTCTCTGATCCATGGTATTCACTAACCGTAGCGATCATTACAATTATTTGGAATGTTTCTGATCATTATAGTAACGATCGCTTTACGACGCCAAAAACAACTATCATCACGCGATTTCTTTTGACAGCCAGTACCACGAACTCTGTATGGGTTGCTTATTAGAGTCGATCCTACTGTCGATTTCTTTCGACAACCAGTACAGCTGACTTTAAACAGAGAAGATGAAGGGTTAGTTAGTAGGTTACTCATTATTGCCGGGATGCAAATCGTGATGTGATAGATTTTTATATTTGCAACCTAGTTCCTTTCTACCTGGTTGCAAAGGAACTTCAGGTCAGCCAGACGTTTGTCAAAAGCAAGTGTGAAGATCAAGATCAAGAAGAACAGTGCTCCAACACGGTCAACAATGAAGGTGTTTACCTTCATCCAACAACAATGGTATATGAATAGTGACCCTCTGTAAGGGTCTTGATGAATATCTTCATCAATCTCCTTGATCTACGCATAACTGTGAGAGTCGATTTTCCTATGAGGGTCACTGACAAAGAGATGGTCTTTTTGATGAATGTATTATTCACAAATACATTTGTTTAACTATTTTAGCAACTTCCATAAGATGGAAGGGTTTGAAAAGAAATAGCACAAGTCCTTCTTTAATGTTGTTTATAATTAAAAAGAACTAGGTTGCAAAGGAACTTCAGGTCAGCCAGACGTTTGTCAAAAAGAATTTTGCACCGAATCTAGTCTTTAGGTAAGTCCACATGGTTAATCATCTGATTGTACCATTTTCCTGCAATATCATAAACAATGCTTTAGAAACTCAATATCTCATCCAATCCAAGTGTGTTATAACCACACTTGTTTCTCATAATCCTAGCTTATGAATCACCATAGTTAATATTTGAGTAAGTTATGAAGGTTAGAAGATTAGGGTTCATGGTGTTGAAGTTGGGAAAGAAGATACTAGGTGAGAGAAGAACGAAGGGAGAGACTCTTTACCTGAAGTTCCATTGTCACATGAACATCCAACAACAATGGTATATGAATAGTGACCCTCTGTAAAGGTATTGCACCGGCTTGAGATATGAGGTTGATTAACACGGTTAGTGGATACCATGGATCAAAGAGATTCAAGCTAATCAAACTCATATCTCAAGCCGGTGCAAGTTATGTTGGAGCAATGGTTGTGGAAAGAAATCGACAGTAGGATCGGCGCTAACAAGCACTCCATACAGAGTGATGATAGTCGTTTTCGGCATTGTAAAGCGATCGTTTTACTCATATAAAGTGTTCGATGTCACTGTGAGTACACATTGTGCATGACATTACATTTTGCATTTGTCATTTTAATCAACCAGACATTTGTCAAAAGAATTTTGTACTATGCATTCTCACATGAATATCCTTTGATGAATGTATTAGGGGTTGGAAACTCTAAAGACCAATGACCCTCTGGCAAACCTCCGTAAAGGTCTTTAGAGTTTCCATGGGAAGGTAAACATACTTGAAATCAATGGGAAGGTAAACATACTTGAAATCAATGGGAAGGTAAACAATTCCAGCAGCTGGATATCACGCAGACGTTTGTCAAAAGAATTTTGTACTATGCATTCTCACATGAATATCCTTTGATGAATGTATTAGGGGTTGGAAACTCTGAAGACCAATAACCCTCTGGAAAACCTCCGTAAAGGTCTTCAGAGTTTCCATGGGAAGGTAAACATACTTGAAATCAATGGGAAGGTAAACAATTCCAGCAGCTGAATATCAGGCAGACGTTTGTCAAAAGAATTTTGTACTATGCATTCTCACATGAATATCCTTTGATGAATGTATTAGGGGTTGGAAACTCTAAAGACCAATGACCCTCTGGCAAACCTCCGTAAAGGTCTTCAGAGTTTCCATGGGAAGGTAAACATATTTGAAATCAATGGGAAGGTAAACATACTCACGTCGGTATGGCCATCACCTAGTTCTAGGTTGCCTTCAGTTGTTGTCAGAGAGATATTTGTCAACGATGAAGGCAACATACTTGAAATAAATGGGAAGATAAACAATCCTCATCCACAATGTTCTTACCTATAGCTACCAACCATCCGGTTGTTTTCAGGTTGCCTTAATCATCGTTGACAGATAATGAGATTTGGTGTTAGATCATAAGCAAAAAGGTAGACCACACCACTGTTAGTGAACCCTGTGTTGGTTGGAAAGTGTCTTCGGGTTAAATGTCTTTGTTGAGTTGAGTTGGAGCAATCCCTGTGTTGGATGGTAAGTGGCTTCGGCTTAAATGTCTTGTTAAGTTGAGTTGGAGCAATGTCGATAAAAGTTGGTGGTTATTATTTTGTTTTTTAATTTTTATAATTTTTTTACAATAATTATATTTAAAAAAATAAAAATAAAAAACCAATCCAAAACACAAACATTACCACAAAAATAAAAGCTGGATTCCAAGCGCCTCGCTTAGGCCTAAGCAAGGTGCCTGGGGTCAAATCAGAATAATAACTTACCTTGGACCGAGGTAGTTAAAAAAGTAACCAAAGCGTCTCGCTTTGGCCAAAGCGAGGCGCTTTGGTGGGTTGGGAATAGAAGTGGGGTAATATCACCACCCTTTTTAAATTGTCATTGCTGCTATACTTTGCTATTAAAAATTTAGGGTTTTTTATATTGAGATTATAACTATATATGAAATGTTAAAGTGACAATGCCAACAAAATCTACAAGGAAATAGTTAGAAATTTTGGATGTATTTGATTCTTGATATAAGATCATGTTCTGTTGAAGTTGAATTAAATTCTATTTTCAAACTAGTTGCTTTTGGATGGTGGTTGTTAGGTCACGCGGTAGTGGGGATGTTCTAATGGTAGGGGTGGTCTGGTGGGAGGAGGTGGCTGGTCGTTGTGGTAGTGGATGTGGATGTTAGTGATGGGTGGGAGAAAGAGTAAGATTACAATGGTAACTTCATGTTGTACATGACACAACTTAACGAAAAAATTAACCGGGTTTAGGTTAAAAGACATAAGCTGCAAGATTTGAAACATAAAGTATAAAACTCGTCAATTTTAAAGGCAAATGATATATGTTAAAATTTGGTATAAATACAAACGACAAAATTTAAAATTTAGTCTTTTAAAAATTCTTCATAAATTTTTTTAATAAAATTTTTTAATAGGTAAACACACTTTAAGAGTGTGCATGTGCTAATGTGCACCACATTCTGAGAACATGCATCAATATTTTAAAAATTATTTTCTTTTCTTTTTTTTTTTAGTAAAATCTCTCTTTATTTGGTTGTTTTTTTTTTTTTTCTATTTAGGAATGACCATTTGATACAATATGGTAATCCTACAACAATACTTTCGATACTGGTATAGTCAGAGTCAGCTCAACCTTTTTGGAGGGCCTAAGGCGAAACTAAAATACGGGGCCCTTTTCGAAATTCATTGTACTATACTACTAATCCCTTTTTTCTTTATTCGAGCTTGGGAACAAAAATTAAATTAAGCAATTCATTTTAATCATTCACATTAATCAACTAACAAAATTGTAGGTTTAATAACTTGTAACTCTCATATCATGATTTAGACTACTCACACATAAATGAACTAAACAATATACAAAATCCATTCAAACTATTACAAATAGATGGTTAATTATAAATTCATAAGAAATTGCCAGAAATATAACATAAATGCACAATTATAATGTGAAGCCTATGACTTAAAAAAGTGAGAAATAAAGATTTCTTAGAAGTAAGCATATCATATTTGAGCAGTGCAATAATGCATAACATGCATATGTAAATATAAAGGGGGCTTGAAATTTGGGACCCTTAAAAAGTGGAGGCCCTAGGCATTTGCCTCAACTCTTAAACCACTAGGGCCGGCCTTGGGTATAGTGATATACTTCTTTATTGTTGTTCTATATTTTTTCCACGTGATAGTATAAAATACTTTCGGTACTGGTATAGTGATATTTTTCTTTATAGGGGAGAATCGAACCACTGTTGTTTTAGTATCAGTACCGATACCGTATTCTTTTTTGTAGTTTTTTTTAACGTGACAATATAGAATTCATTGAAAATGAAGTTATATTAGCAAAAAAAAAACATTTATTCGGTAACGCTATCCTTTCGGTTTCAGGACGTAAAAAGCTAAAGCCGCGTCTAGCAATAGCGCACGGGTGTAAACGGCGTTCCGTAACAGCGCATGGGTAACTACTGCTCTAGTTAGTATAAATAACAAGATGCAAAATACAATACATTAAAGACTCTTATATATGGATGTTTTAAATTTGGCAAATATTGCCAAATCTCCGGAATAACAAATAGACAAAACAAATTAAAATTCAAACATAAATAAAGGCGTAAATCATGGTAATCACTGATTAACGCATTCTTACAGATTGGTGAAAATTCTTGTTTTACATCGCCTGTCAAGGTAACACCCATTGGGCAGTTGGGATTGGGCAACCGCAGGCACGACTGTGAGGCCGGCACCAGATCGGAACCCACCAGGTTTCTCCACAGAGGGGCATCACACCGGCTTACAGGACCTCTCCGTGTCCCCACAAGAGCCGAGACTCTCTAGTGTAACGCACGATGGGACGAAAACCCGTGTTGGCCCAGATTCGAACTTGCAACTCCGAAGGAGGCCTAGTTTTTATCTTTATTGCCTTTTGCCACGAAATCAGAGTCTTAAATCAAGGAATTCGGTCCTGGCAGCTAGACCAAAAATGGCAGTTTGCCATGTGATCCGTCTCGTCAAGTGTGACAACCTGCACCCTTCACTTTTCATAAATGTGCATAATTGGTTCCTCAACTATTTCAAAATTTTCATTTTAACCCTCGTATTTTAATAGGACCAAAATTCACAATTTAATAAAACTTAGACAAAATTACACGGATGGTGCCTGTGGTTTTCATGTAATAACGCTTTAAGGTACTAAGCAACTTTTTTAACTTCTTTAGGGCCCATGGTTTAGTTTTTGTAACAAAAATGGGTATTAAGGTTTGTTTTTGTAACAATGTTGGGTACTAATACTAACTATCATTAAATTTTCTGTTAACTTTAGTTAAAGTGATTAAAATGCCTTTTTATAAACTAGAGGGGCCATTATGTATTAAACTTCATTTACAAAACCTTTAGTACCCAAACATGAAACTTTAGATAAACCACAGGGACTAACCATGTAATTAACTCATTATTTTATTAAATGTATTTATTTTTAAGATTTATAATTAAATAAGGAATATTTAATTAAAACATTGTTTTATTAAATATATTTATCCTATTATTTATAAAAATAAATCCAAGTTATTAGATTAATAGTTGTAATCATAAAGAAAACATTTAACTTAATGTTGGATGGACTTGTGTTATGGTTACAACTATTAATATAATAACTTGGATTTAACTTATAAAAATGTTTTCTTTATGTGATTGAACTAAGTGTTATTTTTGGCCAAAAAGATGCAAACCCAATTCAAGAAAATTAAAAAAGATGGAAACAAACAGAAGTTGAATTTTTATATATAAAAAAAAGAAAGATTTTTTTTCTTCTTCAAGAACTGGTGGGCTTGGTAGGTTTGGACCTACAAGGTAAAAATCATTTTTGAATTTCATTAAAATCCATAAGTAAATTAATAACATTTAGAACGCTTTATCTATCTTAGAAGTAGGGGTGAGCACTTCGTGGTTCGGACCCACAGGAACCTTGGACCCGACCCGTGAGAACCTTGGACCCGAACCTTTTTAAATATATGGGTCGGTTTCCGGTTCTAGATTTATATGAATTATCGGTTTCGGGTCGGGTCGGTTCCAAACCCACGGTTCTAATATAAGAACCACAAGAACCATCTGTATTTTCATTAAAATAAAAAAAATAACCTCTTTTAATCTTTTCACTATTCGTTTTTATATGTTATTGTAATCGATTTCATGTCATGTTTATACAATATTAAAAATATTATTATAAGAATAACAATGTATTTTTCCTTGAAATATTTTCGGCTTGATGTATATGTATGCATAGCTATGATATATTATATAATATATATTATATCCAAATTTAAAGTAAATATTTATGTATGTTGCTCTGATGTGTGTTTGTGTTGTGTATGTGTATATGTGTGTGTGTGCGTGTCTTTATAATGTATACATAACAGATTCAAATAATGTTTCGAGATATGAGAATGACAAAATTGTTACGAAAACATAAGTCGCGAAACGAAAAGTGACTTAAAAAAGAAACTCATGGGCTATTGTTAGAATCATATGGATGAATTCTTTTACGAGCATGGTAAAAGAGTAGGAATATGTAATCCTCTAAAAGTGGCTATTACATTAAAAGGTTCTAAAGGGTCAGACCCTTTACCCGACCCATTAGAACCTTTAGGACCCGGAACCACATAGCCTTTTAAGGTTCGGTTCGTGGTTCCTAATTTCAACAATAAAAGGGTATACGGTTCTGGTGGGTTCGGGTCGGGTCGGTTCCGGACCCTTTGCACAGCCCTACTTAGAAGTGTATTTATTTTTATAAATAATGGGATAAATATATTTAATAAAACAATATGTTTTAATTAAATATTCATTATTTAATTATAAATCTTAAAAATAAATACATTTAATAAAATAATGAATTAATTACATGGTTAGTCCATGAGGTTTCTCTAAAGTTTCATGTTTGGGTACTAAGGGTTTTGTAAATGAAGTTTATTACATAATGGCCCCTCTAGTTTATAAAAAGGCATTTTTATCACTTTAACTAAAGTTAACAGAAAATTTAACGATAGTTAGTATTAGTACCCAACATTGTTACAAAAACAAACCTTAATACCCATTTTCGTTACAAAAACTAAACCATGGGCCCTAAAGAAGTTAAAAAAGTTGCTTAGTACCTTAAGGCGTTATTACATGAAAACCACATGCACCATCCGTGTAATTTTGTCTAAAACTTATAATTTTTATAAGTAAAAGTATGCACGTTTTATACTCACATCTACGCCCGAGCACGTATGTTTCAGACCTTGATACTCGAAGCTCTTAATTTTCGGTCCTAAAACAACTTAGAAACAGAAGGAAACAAATCTATAACTTAAAATTGATTAAATTAGAAAAATTATTTTTTTTAGCCCTCGCGGTCCGCTAAGAAAGTCCCAGTCAAAGTCCCAGTCAATGTCCTAGTCAAAGTCTTAGTCAAACAGTCAAAGTCCTAGTCAAATATTCAATTCATCATAAAACCTTACTTTATGGTGTTGACCAATTTTAATGGCTAATTGAATCCAAAACTAGTATAAAAACTCACCTATGACCCATTACACTTTGCACCTCTAATTCAATTGTTTCAATTCGATTAAACTCTCCCTCATACCTTTCTTCTAGAGTATATTACTTCTACATTTGAAGCTTTGATTATAAGCTCTTGTAATTGGCGAATTGGAAGCTTGATATTTTTTCCTATTCGGTTTCTTTTCTTCTAAATTGGACTAGTTTCGTTGTTGAACCTTTGGATTGCTCGCATTTTCACGCTCGCTTAGTCATCTAGTCATTTGGCGAAAGTGAGTATTTCCTATCCCCTTTTTGCTTTTATTCATTTTTGGGGTGTTACATGTACACTTATACAAATTACAAATACAAGTTCATATTTTTACAATACAATTCTAGTACTCTGTGCATTTGCTTACAAACGTGCTTTATGCTTAGACATTACATGTAGAATACATTTGTACTTAGTGAAATCATTAACATTGTACAAGCCGACCTTAACATTGGATATCGCTATTGGATTGACAACCCGCCTAGGTTGATTCTCCCCCTTTTTCATCGGAGAATCCGTGGTCATTGTTAAGTTATTATCCATTTAGTGGATAAGTACACCGCCGTTCATTTAGTACATTATACAGTCACAGGATTGATTTCGCTCATTTGTATGATACATAGTTTACATAATTGCACTGTAGCTTTGCACTTGAATTGTATACCATTTTTCCAACTTACTATATGTATTAAAACTAGGAATGCTCACCAACATTTCATATGTTGATAAAACTTATTTTGTACATGTTTCAGGTGCAGTTTGATCTTAGTACTATAGCAATGGACTTTAGTACTTGCTTTTAATAAGTTATTTCGAAATTCATGTTTCATTCAGACTTTGTATTTTTTTTTTTCATTTCATCTATGTAAGACAATTTAAATTATTCAATAATATATTTACATTTTAGTACCATGTGCTTTTAAACAATCGTCACTACGTGACACCTTGATGATTCCGCCATCGGTTGGGGTGTTACAGATTGGTATCAGAGCCATGGTTATAGGGAATTAGGTTATTAGAATGCCTTTTAGCCTAGTCTATAACCAAGCTTACATTCACGAGTCCTCTCGTGTTTATTTCTCTTTATCCTATTATTTTCTTTCAAGATATTTTCGCTATGATTCTTTCTCGTTATTCTTTCGGTGTGTCGTTTAAAGAAGAAGATACTCGTATTTCACAAACGAAACGATATCACCAAGTTAGGAGTGGCATCCATACCTTGGTGATTAGTTTCACTCCTCTATATGTTATTTATCTTAGGAATATATCTTTCAGATAGGAGTGACATCCACACCTCAAAGAGTATTTCTTTCAAAAAGGAACTTAACCACTAAGCTAGGAGTGATATCCTTAACTTAGTGATTGGTTTCATTCCACAATCGTTTTCAATTTCGAAATACATCTTTGAGTTAGGAGTGAAATCCAAATCACAAGGATCTATTTTTTCATCTCGTTTTTGATCTCGCTAAAGTTTTGGAATTCACTAGTGACGGGGCACGTGCAATCTGGAAGGGTGAGCGCCTGTATCCTAAGTTTTCTGTCTAGGCCTGGTATTTCGTATAAATCCCAATCAGACGAGGGACCTGTATACCTACCTGGGAACTCTTGGGATGAGCATTCACTTATAGGCTAAAGTACGCCCCCACAAGTCACTAGGAAATTTCAAATACTTGAGTTGGTCAAAGTTTCCTATAGAAACAATTCCAATGTTTTATATCATTGATATTTATGTTTGTTTATCATTTGAAGATTCCATTTAATCACTTGATGTTTCATATGCCATTATTCATTGATCATTTGCTTTTGAATCCCTTATCATCATTACTAAAACTTTTGTTCGATATATGCTCATGATTCTTACACTATAAGGTATTACTCGTTTTGCGTTAAAACATTTTTACCCATGACTTAAGTTTTAAACTCTGTGTTTAACTTTGATCACATCCTGATTTTAGGAATGTTGCGTCATCATACAGTTAAAAATGAACATGGTTTTTCCAAACTTATTATTTCAACCTGTTTTACATCTTCATGTTTACAAACTTACTTGATCGAAGTCATAGTGTATCCTCATATACCTAATACTAATATTGTTGCACCTAGTCTCTTAAGCCATAGCCAACTACCATTAGTTAGAACTTCTTAGTCAGACTAAACTCATACATAAATGCCTACCTACACGATACGGACTAGTACACTACTCTCTAAAACGATTAATTTGACTACTTATTCTATAAGTCTTTTCACAAAGCCTATTCGCCAAATTAGAACACACTTTTCATACACCTTGTGCCTTGAAACAAATAGCCCGCTATGAGCCCAAAGAGATGCCTTAACGATCCTGTAAATAAATGATCTTTCAATGTATAAATTTCGTAAAAGTTTGAAAATTTAAAAATTTTCAAGTTTACCCAGTCTTAAAGGGTAACACTTCGATTTTCTCAACATTTCATAACAATTAAAAATTTCTGACTTTTCAACCCACAAGTTAAAGAAATGTTTAAATACAAAAAAAAATTATTTTCCAAAATTCGTCAAGGCATCTGGGATCATTCACAACCTTCACATCATTTTAAATCTCGGTCTTTTGAAACACATTAGATTTACACACACTTCATGAAATGGTTTCATCTTGCATTTTATAAACTTGCATTGCATATTTTACAAATCAAATGTAAATCTGCATGTTTTCATATAACGTATCCAATATATGTTTTTGGGAGGAATTTGCAACTAATAATATACCTTATAACACTTTTCAAACTCGACTTCGCGTAAACACATGAAAATGTGTACCTACGAAATCTTTTCAAGTGAACCTGTTTTGAACTTAAAACATTCTTCGGTTTCCAAAAAGTTATCCTCATACCAGTAGACTATATGTTTGTTCTGCGCACTTTCATTTACATTAAATTCCATTATTTTTTTACACCATTCTATTTATAGTTACGTTCGTACATTATTTTATTATTTTTGTATTATTCTTTTGTTGGTAGTTATTTTCACGCGTTATTCGCAACTATTCTCGCACTAGTTATTAGTAGTTATTCTTACAACACTAGTTTTGAGCATTAATTTAACTCGGTTACTTTCATTTTGTGCAAATTGTGCGATTTACTCGATTTACGTTATGCTATTCTTTCAATCGAAATTTTATGCTATAATTATATACTTACATGAACGCATATTTGGTATGCATATTTTTTTGTTGTGAGCAAAACCCTGTTACACTTTACATTATTTTGTTCATCATCATGACCAACGAACATACTAATTGATAGCTCGTATGAGATCTAAGCCAGTTCCCATGTACGACTCGGTTCAGAGTATTCCTCTAACCCGAGGGGAACGGTGTAATCCTTAAGTTTATCAATATGGTTGTTTAGAGCCCAATGATGTGAATAGAAATTTAGTGGTTAAGGGTGAACCCGAAAGGTGAAGAACCCCTAATCATGTCTTATACTTACACATTAATCTCATTACGGTTAAAAGGTGAACCTGAAAGGGGAAGAACTTCTAACCGCATCTTATACTTGAGCAGTATCAACTACTTAACACATTTTGGTTGCACACATTGTTTCTTGTATTACTTATGTTAGTGTTATGGAAAAGCATAACACCCTAGTGTAAGGTAAATCTATGATTACGGTCCGGAACGCAATCATGGATTTACAGGTACATGGGGGTGGTGTGTGATTCTACTTAGGCTATTCGTAGACAATCAGTACGAGTCCAAGGTATTAGTAGTGTGGTGGGTTAGCTGCGGTACACCCTATATATAAGCACGAGCGATACTGCGGGAGCGGACTAGGAGTCTGACCAAGAACCTACCCATTACTATCTCTTTATTAGATCGTTGACTAATAGCTAGCATTTTTGATAAGAATGTTCTTACACGAGCTTCAATTCGACTTCCTAGAGTTTTTCTCTGGACCATCCACACAAAAAACACAAACTTTGTATACTCTTACACTCTTTGTTAGTCGAAATCCTGTTGCACGTCCTTAATAAAGTTCGGTCAGAAACTTCTCTAAAGTAAGGGAAGCTACTATAACACTGCCCTGCCCTCATCAGTTACATACTTTTCCCAAACCATGCTCATATAAACTCTTAATTCTCTAACATTGGGTCAAACTTTAAGGATTTTCAAACTCTTATTTTGGGTATTAAACAATTACTTCAAACTTTGTCAAATCATGGCTGATGCATTTCTTAAAATCTACTTGCCTTTTTACAAATGTCTTTTGTTTCATGGAAACCTTCACTTGAAAGTAATTTCGGGACGAAATTTTCTAAAGTAGGGGAGACTGTGACAACCTGCACCCTTCACTTTTCATAAATGTGCATAATTGGTTCCTCAACTATTTCAAAATTTTCATTTTAACCCTCGTATTTTAATAGGACCAAAATTCACAATTTAATAAAACTTATAATTTTTATAAGTAAAAGTATGCACGTTTTATACTCACATCTACGCCCGAGCACGTATGTTTCAGACCTTGATACTCGAAGCTCTTAATTTTCGGTCCTAAAACAACTTAGAAACAGAAGGAAACAAATCTATAACTTAAAATTGATTAAATTAGAAAAATTATTTTTTTTAGCCCTCGCGGTCCGCTAAGAAAGTCCCAGTCAAAGTCCCAGTCAATGTCCTAGTCAAAGTCTTAGTCAAACAGTCAAAGTCCTAGTCAAATATTCAATTCATCATAAAACCTTACTTTATGGTGTTGACCAATTTTAATGGCTAATTGAATCCAAAACTAGTATAAAAACTCACCTATGACCCATTACACTTTGCACCTCTAATTCAATTGTTTCAATTCGATTAAACTCTCACTCATACCTTTCTTCTAGAGTATATTACTTCTACATTTGAAGCTTTGATTATAAGCTCTTGTAATTGGCGAATTGGAAGCTTGATATTTTTTTCTATTCGGTTTCTTTTCTTCTAAATTGGACTAGTTTCGTTGTTGAACCTTTGGATTGCTCGCATTTTCACGCTCGCTTAGTCATCTAGTCATTTGGCGATAGTGAGTATTTCCTATCCCCTTTTTGCTTTTATTCATTTTTGGGGTGTTACATGTACACTTATACAAATTACAAATACAAGCTCATATTTTTACAATACAATTCTAGTACTCTGTGCATTTGCTTACAAACGTGCTTTATGCTTAGACATTACATGTAGAATACATTTGTACTTAGTGAAATCATAAACATTGTACAAGCCGACCTTAACATTGGATAGCGCTATTGGACTGACAACCCGCCTAGGTTGATTCTCCCCCTTTTTCATCGGAGAATCTGTGGTCATTGTTAAGTTATTATCCATTTAGTGGATAAGTACACCGCCGTTCATTTAGTACATTATACAGTCACAGTATTGATTTCGCTCATTTGTATGATACATAGTTTACATAATTGCACTGTAGCTTTGCACTTGAATTGTATACCATTTTTCCAACTTACTATATGTATTAAAACTAGGAATGCTCACCAACATTTCATATGTTGATAAAACTTATTTTGTACATGTTTCAGGTGCAGTTTGATCTTAGTACTATAGCAATGGACTTTAGTACTTGCTTTTAATAAGTTATTTCGAAATTCATGTTTCATTCAGACTTTGTATTTTTTTTTTTCATTTCATCTATGTAAGACAATTTAAATTATTCAATAATATATTTACATTTTAGTACCATGTGCTTTTGAACAATCGTCACTACGTGACACCTTGATGATTCCGCCATCGGTTGGAGTGTTACATCAAGACCTATCGGTCGCCTGCTTGTGGGTCCCGTAACTCCAATCCTTGTTCAAGTTATGCTCGTTTAAGTTTGAGCCATTTTTACCTTGTTTTCTCTTATCAAGCTGGGCCATGTAGGAGTCTGCCAGTTTCTGGACCCACTCCTCATCACAAGAGTCTCTTGATATTTTAAATAATTTAATATGCACACTATTTAACTGGGTTATGGTCAAATGACAAAAGTTGCAAGATTCTGAAACATAAAGTATAAAACTCGTCAATTTTAAAGACAAGGAAAATGCGTTGAAATTTGGTATAAACATAAAGGACAAAATTTGAAATTTAGTTTTTTTTAATTCTTCATAAAATTTTTTAAATAAGTAAACAATTATATATGTATTATTAAAGAGTGGGGTGAATAGTGCCATCCCCCCTCTCATTGGTTGAGAGGGGTGGTGGCCTTTATTTTTTTTTTAAAAAACTTTGTTAATACATATATATATATATATATATATATATTAATGGTTTGAATTGAAAACATAAGAGTGTTGGTGGTGGAGTGGTTTGTGGTGTGGTTTGGTTGTCTAAGGTCCCATGTTCGGGGAGACATTTTATTTCCACCACTCTTCTCTTTTGATTGAGAGGTTGGTGGTCTTTGTTTATTTATTTTTTTAACTTTGTTAATTCATATATATTAATGATTTGAATTGAAAACATAAGTTTGTTGGTGGTGTAGTGGTTTGTGGTGTTGTTTGATTGTCCAAGGTCCCAAGTTCAAGTCTTTGTGGGGGCACTTTATTTTTTATTTTTTATTTTTTTTTAAACTTTGTTAAACAATATATATTTATGGTTTCATTTCAAAAGACAAGATGGGTTGGT
Source organism: Ambrosia x helenae (assembly GCA_030844895.1). Classification (NCBI taxonomy): domain Eukaryota; kingdom Viridiplantae; phylum Streptophyta; class Magnoliopsida; order Asterales; family Asteraceae; genus Ambrosia; species Ambrosia x helenae. The sequence continues at coordinate 93,139,445 of CM061225.1, forward strand.
GGAGTGGTTTGTGGTGAGGTTTTCTTGGCTAAGGTCCCAGGTTCGAACTTTGGGGAAGGTACGTTGTTTATTTTTTTCATTTTAACAAGTTTTTTTTTGTTTTTTAAATATTAAATCAAAGTTAGTGACAAAAAAATGTATAATTATTTTTTTAAATGAGTCTTAGGGGAGGCATTTTATTTCCACCACTCTTCTCATTGGTTGAGAGGTTGGTGGCCTTTATTTTTTTTTTTTTTAACTTTGTTAATTCATATATATTAATGGTTTCAATTAAAAACATAAATTTATTGGTGGTGTAGTGGTTTGGGGTGTGGTTTGATTGTCCAAGGTCCTAAGTTCAAGTCTTTGGGGAGGTACTTCATTTTTTATTTTTTTAAAACTTTGTTAAACAATATATATTTATGGTTTCAATTCAAAAGAAAAGATGTGTTGGTGGAGTGGTTTGTGGTGATGTTTTCTTGGCTAAGGGGGAGGTACTTTGTTTATTTTTTTCATTTTAACAAGTTTTTTTGTTTTTTAAATATTAAATTAAAGTGACAAAAATATGCATAATTATTTTTTTTAAATGAGTATAGATAGGCCGGGGCTGTAACGGAAGAACAAAGTAGTGGTGAAAATTGTGTTTTGCGATGCTATGTTGTACCTAAACAATACGGTGACCGTCAATGCCCGAAAACGCGCAACGAAGCACGCGCAGGGATCTATCTAGTTACTATATTAAGTTAAACACACTTTAATAGTGTACAAATGCTAACGTGCACCATTATTTCTTGCTAACACGTATCTTTCCATTTCTAATATTATTATTATATCTATATTAATTGAAGGACACTTTAACAGTGTCCTTCAACTAACATACGCCTACCACCGTTTACATACATATAATAATAATATCACAAAATGATATAGCACAGTGTACAACTTAAACTCTTTGAATTATGGTTGTGTAGTGAAATATGAAGTGTAAATGTAAGGCACCCAATGGATAATGGGTCTTGTATAATATTATGAAATTAATTATGCTACACTTAACGATAGCATAATAATTTACTTAATTATTTTTTTATTATACAACATATTATATTATGTATAAGAAGAAATACTTTAATGATATCTCTATTTTATTAACGTGTATTGGTGTGTACTATCCTAACATGCACCGTTTCTACTTTGCTGGCGTGTAATAATTTTTTTTACTAATGTGTACCGTCTCTAATTTGCTAACATGTACAAATATTTTTTATTTGAATTTTATATACCTCCTTTCTATTCGGTACAAGAACTGTTTTCCTTTTTTTTCCTTTTAGGGATCAGAACTTATTACCGGATACTCATATCGAAATGGTACTTTCGGTATCGGTATAGTTATATTTTTCTTTATCGTGGAGAACGGAGCCAATATTGTCATCGGTACCGATACCGTATTCATTTATATAGTTTTCTCAAAGTGACAATATAAAATTCATTACAAATATAATTATATTAGCAAGTATAGGTTCGGTATTGTATAGTGATATTTTTTTCTTTATCATGAAAACCTGAACCAATGTTACACCGTAGCAATCATTCAGTTGTCGTTGCCCATTTTTACCGTCTTTGCAGACCTATACCGGTTCAGTACAAGTATTGTGATTACGCGTTTCACAGAATCGCACGAGTGTAAAACATGTCATACGGCAACGTGCAGGACGTTTGCTATAGTATGTGTTGTACTGTAACGAACTAATACCAATAGAATTACCGTCGAATTACGCGAAAGAATACGGGAAAATCGTTACCCATAATGCTACTAAACACTTCTGCACAACAAACGTGCCCCGCCGCTTTGCGGCGGGTTAACAAAAACCCTAGTTACTATATTAAGTTAAACACACTTTAATAGTGTACAAATGCTAACGTGCACCATTATTTCTTGCTAACATATCTTTCCATTTCTAATAACATGCATCACTATCTTAAAATCTATTTTCTTCTCCCTTTTTTTTTTAGTAAAATCCCTTTTTATTTGGTACTGTTCTTTTTCTACTTAGAAATGAGCATTTGGTACCTGATACTCGTACAACAGTACTTTCGATACTGGTATAGTTATATACTTCTTTATTGTCGAGAACCTGCAAAGTATTGTCTTAGTATCGGTACCGATACTGTATTTATTTTATATTTTTTCCATGTGATGGTATAAAATACTTTCGGTACTGGTATATTGATATTTTTCTTTATTGGGGAGAACTGAACCACTATTGTTTTAGTATTGATACCGTATTCTTTTTTGTAATTTTTTCAACGTGACAATATAGAATTCATTGAAACTAGAGTTATAATAGCATAAAAGCATTTATTTGGTAATGATATCCTTTCTGTTTCGATACGTACAAAGTTAAAACTGCGTCTTGCAATAGCACACGGTGCGCGGGTAACTACTGCTCTAGTTAGTATAAATAACAAGATGACATCTTTGGGACACAAACAACAAAAAAGCACAAGAATAAAATTCTTGAAGAAAGTACTCAATGGAAAATACAATACAATACATTACATTAGGGACCTTTATATATAGATGTTTTAAATTTGGCAAGTATTGCCAAATCTTCGAAATTACACATAGACAGAAACAAGTTAAAATTCAAAACAAAAATAAAGGTGTAAATCATGCTAATCACAGATTTACGCGTTTTTACAGATTGGGGAAACTTCTTTTCTTACATCGAATGTCAAGGTATCACCCATTGGGCGGATGGGACTGGGCAACCGCAGGCACGATTGTGGAGCTAGAACCAGATCGAAACCCGCTGGGTTTCGCAACAGAGGAGCATCACACGGGCTTACGGGACCTCTCTGTGTCCACACGGGAAAACATACCGCCAACTGCCACTTGACAGAAGTTGCGCCGCCACAAGAGTCGCGACTCTCTGGCGTATTGCACGGTGAGACGAAAACCCGTGTTGGCCCAGATTCGAACTTGCGACCTCCAAAGGAGGCATAGTTTTTATCTTCATTGTTTTTTGCCACGAAATCAGGGTCTTAAATCAAGGAATTCAGTCCTAAAAGCTGGGCCAAAATTGGCAGTTTGCCATGTGATCTGTCTCGTCGAGACCTTTCGGTCGCCTGCTTGTGGGTCTCATAACTCCAATCCTAACTCAAGTTAAGCTCGTTTAAGTTTGGGTCATTTTTGCCTTGTTTTCTCTTATCAAGTAATTGTGCCATGTAAGAGTTTGCCAGTTTCCGTTCCTCATCACAATAGTCTCTTGACATTTTAAATAATTTAATATGCACACTATTTTAGCTTTCTTTATATTTTTTCATAGAGAAAAAAAAAATGTGCAAAACTATTTGGCTTGTTAGTTCACTTGGTTGATGTGGCAAACAAAACTCATAGCAACCAAAAATTTACCACCGGATAAGGCAAGCATTTGAAAGACGGACTTCCAGTAAAGAGTTGCGTTGGTTTACGGGACAAATATGAGATTTGGAAAGATATACGAAACTACACACCAGCAGATCACACACAAGCCACAATCCTTTACACATGCCAAAATAATAAGTCATAGGATCCTATGACTTATTATTCTATCCGAGCTTGTTAATATTAATTTATCAAAATTTGGAAAATTTGCCAACTGATTTAAACCACAATCCTTTACACAATAATACTTCATTTTACACTTGAGAACATAGAATGAAAACTGAAACTGATTACAAATAATAATAACAGATTGTCAAACCAACTTAACCAATAATTTAATCATCTAGAATACAATACTAAAATCACTCAAAATCCAACACCCTTAGTCGCTCAAAACTGATTGCAGTTTACAGCAGGCTTAAATGACAAACTCTTTCTCTCAAGATCGAACATCACCATCATGTTCTGCTGCATCATGTTTCCAAAAATAGTCGATTTATCGCTATCTTTTTCGTTGGATATGAAGGCCAAACACCCCTTTTTTCCACCTTCCTTTTCGTAAATATAATTTTCTTTCTTCAACACCCAATTTGCACCCTCAAAATGGAAAACCACATTTGGAAACTTAGCATTATTATACCCTTGATACTTAAAACAGTGTTCAAGACCGTAACCCGTTATATTATTATCCTCACACTTGTTAAGCTTTGTTTGATTCATGAACTCGTTGCTGATCATATCAATAATACTGTTTTCCATGTATGTGAAGGTCGTACCTGAGTCGATAACCATCCCTCCATCTTTGTTACTGGCAGAGATATCATAGCTTGTAATCGGAAGTTTAGTTTCGCCTACTGAGATACCTTTAAGAGAAATGCGGTAATATGAGTCGTCTGTGACCAAAGGCACAGTTTGGACGCCAGTATTTTGAATACTTGCTGCTGCTTTAGACCCTGTTAACAAAACACTGCTTGCTTTCCGGTCGAACCTAGAGCCCAGACAGTACGAGAACACACGCTTTGTTAAGTGCGAAACCAACGAGGATTTCCCAGGCCCCATTCCTATTATTCCACCAAACTTAAACCTTTTATCGGACGGTTTTCCACAGCCGAAAGTAACATTTTCTATCTTTTGTTTATCAATGGTTAATGTCTCTTGGCCTAGAGTTACACTTACATACATCTTACCATCGTCGTACTGCTGTTGGCAATCATGACCAAGCGGTCCAAGCCCCAACTCCTCACAACTTTCATGAACATAATTAGAGAAAGAAGTGGATTTAGTAGTGTCAAACAAGCCTAAACCGCTGGACTTGCATTTTGTCCATATGAGGTCACTTCCGGTATCCATGATGGCCGAAAATGGCACGGTTGGAGTCCCGATGGCTAGGTTCATAATGTACACGTCATTGGAAAATTTCATGTGAGATTTTCCAAGTGAAGTTGAGGGCTTATTGCTCAATGAGTTTGTTGAAGTGTATTTGGGCCAAGTTTTACCCGAAACACGAGTTAGATGGATTCGCGCAGAAGATGTGGTTTTGGTTGATAATAGTAAATGAAATAGGATGAGTGGAAGGATGTGAGAAGCAAGAAAGCTTATGGATGAAGCCATGAGTGAAAGAGTTAAGATTGTGTGAGGAAGAAGGATGCATGCATGCACTTATTTATAGTGCATGTGTATGTGTATGTGTGCAAAATGGGCAGGCAATTAAGTGCTATTTGGTTTAGGTCTCCGGTCGTTAAAAGATAAGCTAGTGGTGTTGGCTTCATGTGGTCCATTGAGTCTACAATGGGAAGCTAGTGGTGTTGACTTCACGTGGTCTTGAACAAGTCTTTCTTGCCCGTGTGTTACGGTGAAAGCCTAAAAAGCTAAATATATATTTTTAGATATTGAGATGAAATCCTTATTTTAAGTTTGAACTTTTCTAATGTAATCTTAACTATTATACTTATTAAAAAGGATATTCATTAAAAAGGTTGTAACGATTCAAATTAAGTTAAAATATGACTAATTACCACAAGCACAATTACTTGAAACTAACATTAATAAAGATAAACTAAATTGCAATTTTATATGACTTCCCTTTTTAAATAGTCTTTAAAATCATTGTTTTGAAAACCGGACCGGACCGGCCGGTCGGACCGGTCGGACCGGGCTCCGGGGCCTGGACCGGTCCGGTTCGGGTAGTCGGACCGTTTTTGCAGCGAACCGGGGTTGAACCGGTGAACCGGCCGGTCGGACCGGAAAACCGGCCGGTCGGACCGGAAACCGGACCGGTCGGACCGGATTTTTTAATTTTTTTTAATTTTTTTTTGTTTTTTGGGGCCGGTTTGTCGAACCGGTCGAACCGGTCGGACCGGTCGAACCGGTGAACCGGCCGGGGGTCCGGTTCGACGTCCGGTCCGGTTCTGAAAACCTTGTTTAAAATGGAAGAATAAGTGCAAGGTATGGGAGGTCCTACTTCGAGCACTGTGCAACGGTTGAATCCTGGCTTTAATGTTTCAAAATCCGAACCTCATTTTGAAAATTCAAAACATGGAGACATTAGTAGTGGAACCGTGATGAATAATAATAATAACTCCACCTTCAATTGGTAAAAGACCCAGAAATTTAAGGAGCCCACCTTCTTTGGGATCCACTCAAGCCCCACCTAATAGAGTTTGCTTTGGTGTTACCTCCCCGAGATCAAAACCTATTGATTTAAATTCCACAGAAAATCAGCCGGTGGAGCCTCGGGGTGAAGATTTTCGGTCGAACGCAGATGACGTTCAGGACCATGCGGATGAGGACCCCGGGAAACAACCACTTAAGGAAATTAATGCGCTGGTTGGAGAAAGTGGGGAGCAGTCTTTGAGTAGAGAGAATGCATCCGTAGTGGGCATTAATAACCAACCAAAATATGATCAAATTTATTATTTTGGATCAAGGGGGGTAGTGGAGAAAAAGATCGAGACTATTCCTAGGAAGTGGACTAGACGTGGGAGAAACTCAATTCAAGAAGGTCAGGCACCTGTGAGGAATGGTGAGGAGAACATCAATTTGAACCGGGGAGATAACTCAAAAAGATGAATACGAGATATCCAAATGACGGTTTCCTTGGAGAAAAGCCTCTCAAGGTTTCCATAGGGTACAAACATAGGGTGTCTAAACGCACCAAGGAGTGGGAGAGATGCGTGATTTTTGATGACATGGGGTAGGAATTTTTGGTTGTAACAGTAGTATCTATAGGGGATCTGGCGGACGTTTTACATTGTGTTAGTATCTTACTTATACAATGTAATGTATATTTTGGGTGTTGAATGAAAGTAATTTGCCGTTCAAAAAAAAATAATAATAACTCAATTAATAATGGGGAAGATGAAAACGTTCATGCACATGAAAAGTCTCAAAAGGTGGTGGACAATAGTGAAAGGTTGGGGGTCACGAAGCATGATGGGGTTTTCAAAGATAGGACCCCCTATGACCAATTAAAAGTTGGTGATTCTCTAATCACACTTGATAGTCCTCTTAACAACGGTGGAAACGCTCAATTTAGTGAAAATAATAATATTGCAAGCTTTTGGAATAAGGCCGCCGTGGGTAAAACAAATGTAGGGTCGGACGGTCAAATGAAGGAGAATACTAAAAATGGTGAGGTTTATTACTTTGGTTCAAGGGGGGGAGTGGCGCAAAAGATCGAGAAAAATGGTGAAGCTTATTATTTTGATTCAAGGGGGGGGGGGGGGAGTGGAGCAAAAGATCGAGACTATTCCTAGAAAGTGGACTAGACGTAAGAGATGCCCAGCTCAAGAAGGCCAGGCACTTGTGAGGAATATTGAGGAGAACTACCATATGAACGGGGGAGATAACACAAAAAGATGAATACGTTATATCAAATTGGCAATGTCCTTGGAGAAAAGCATCTCAGGGTTTTCACAGGATACAAACATAAGGCGATTAAACGCATTATGGAGTGGGAGAGATGCGTGATTTTTGATGACATGGGGTAGGAAATTTTGTTGTAACAGTAGTAACTACAGGTGATATTACGGACGTTTTACATTGTGTTAGTGTCTTACTTGTACAATGTAATGTATATTTTGGGTGTGGAATGAAAGTAATTTGCCGATAAAAAAAAGTAGCTAATACTAATGATAACCATAACTTATAATTTGGACAAATTATAAGAGTTGTTTGATTGTCTGATATTTTAATAATACTATTTTATTTTTTATGTAAGTTTAGATTTTGGAGCAAAATGGGTAAAATACTTTTATGTTATCATACTAAATTTAAAATATAGAGCATGAAATGTGGTTCTACTCACCACTACGATTTCCGCTATCATATCAACGTCACATCAGTTTTCACCAAGTTTCCATAGATCTCGGAGGTGGGGCAGGGTGGCGTGACCATAATGTGGAGGTTGGGGCGTGAAGGCCTTTTGTCTTCGTGGTGAAAAGTAATTAATAGGAAAAATTACAGAAATCGTCCTTTATGTTTACATCGTTTTTCAGTGGTTGTCCTTTAACTTCAAGGTTGATGGAAATCGTCCTTTATGTTGTAAAATCTTGCATGTCTCGTCCTTTTGGCCTAACCAGGTTAGTTTTTTTGGTTAAGTTTGGTCACGTGCAAAGCATGTGAGGGCATAAATGACAATTTACCCTCTGATTTCATCTCCTCTTTTATAAACCCATCTCTCTCACTCACACACAAATCTCTGTGCACTTCACCACCCTAAACCAAACCCCCCCCCCTTTCTCACCACCACCTGCCACCACTATAGCCAACCACAACCTATCTCTCTCACTCACACACAAACTTCTTCTCCACAACAGACAAAAATTCATTATCTCTCTTCTCACACATGTAAAAAATCCATGATTAGACATCAGGATGGCTGAAGACAAGGATTGAATTAGGATCTGGTGATTATCTCTCTTCTCACAGATCTGAAAGAGGACGAGAGGGGTGACGACTGAATGAAGGCTTTGGTTCATCATCGCACACCACTATGGTTGTATGGCTGAACTTCCGATCTTCCTTCTTGCTTCTATAAAACCCCAACAACATTTTCTCTCTCCTAGGGTTTACAGAGGCGGCGTGGAGAAGAAGACGGTAATGTTTTGTTATACAAGTCGGCGATTGGTGCTGAGAAGAAGATGGTAACGTTTTGTTATACAAGTTGGGTTTGCTCTCAGCGATTGTGTTGTTAAGGTGGCTGAAAACGAAGGTATGGGTGACGGCGATTATAGAGTTTCTGGACGGTAGTGTTAATAGTGCTTGGTGGTGGTGGGGTGACCGGATCTGGTGGTGGCAGGTGACTAGAGTTGGTGGTGGTGGGGTGACTGGAACGAGGGTATCAGTCTTTGGATTTTTTAAAGAGGGTAGATGAAAACGAAGGTGAAATGTCCTTTATGCCCTCATGTGCAAGACACATGACGAGACTTAACTAAAAAAACTAACCAGGTTAGACCTAAAGGACGAGACCTGCAAGATTTTACAACATAAAGGATGATTTCCATCAACTTTGAAGTTAAAAGACAACCACTGAAAAACGATGTAAACATAAAGGACGATTCCTGTAGTTTTTCCTAATTAATATTTTTTTACCATAATTTCTTCCACTCAAACATTTATCCAGCAATATTTCAAGAAATAGACCTTAAGGTTGTGTGTAGTGGGATAGTTATGGGGCGTTATATACCCTATAGCGCCCAGGAACACCGCCCCCGGGCGCTATAGGGCGTTTTGGGACTGAACCGTTGTGTACATAACGGGCGTTTTCAAATTTGGAATGTTGGGAATCGTGATTTTTTGACCGTTTGACAACGGTTTAATGTTTTTTTTTCTAACTCTCTTTATATATATATATATATATATATATATATATATATATCCACACATACATCAAACACCCTACCACACCAACACATACACTTAAACACAACCCAAATACAAACCAAGATTACCAAAAGAGCAACTCGAGTTGGTGAGGGCGTGGATAAACACTAAGGAGAACCCGCCAGCCAATAGGGAGTCTTTTTGGCACAATGTATTGGTGGAGTTCAACCAAATCACCGGAACGAACCACCGTACCGTTGATCAGATCACCAGTAAGTGGTCTGCCATACGAAATAACGTTAACAGATGGCATACAGTCTATGAAGCGACGATGCAGGCGCACCCTGGGGTTAGCGAACAGATGGCAATTCAGCTGACACACGACGCCTATCGTCAACGATACGACAGCGACTTCTCCATCACCAATCTTTTGTCGTGGTCTCTGATGCGTTTTCACTATGTTTAATTTTTAATGTTTAGGCTTTATTTTCTTATCCTGGCAAGTTGTAATGTTTAATGTTATGCTTTAAAGTTATGTTTAGTGTTTTATTTTGTAAACTATGAAACATAAACACCTTAATATATAAAACATATAAAAACACATTACATAAATTACTTAATTAAACATTACGTATTCCTAAATTACTTATTAAACACTAAATAATTCCTAAATTACTTATTTAATCCTAATTTTCTCCACTATGGAGAGTAGTTGTCCCAGTCCTCGAGTGTGTAGTACTCGGGGGACACGAAACGTGAGCTATCCCGTCCATCGGATCTCACATCCGAGGGGAAATAGCAGTACTCACGAGGAGGGGAAGGAAGGCTCCAGAGGCGTTCCTCTTCCTCAATTTCCCTGAGGGCTTCCAAGTCCTCCTCGGTTGGGGTAGTCGCGTGGTAGGGGGTGGGGATAGCAGCAGTCTGGTGGTGGGGGTGGGGATAGCAGCAGCAGTCCGGGGGGTGGGGGCCGACAACATTAGTCGGTCCATTTCGTTAACAGCCATGACATAATCCATGGCCCAGACCATTTCCTCATCCGTCCAGTCATCATTGGCTTCAGGAGGAGGAAAGGTTGGTTGTGCCAGCAGCAGCAGGAGGGGGATATAACCAATGTTGTGGAGGAGGAGGAGGAGGTGGTGGAAGAGGAGGTTGTGCAGCAGTAGGAGGAGGAGGGGAGGTGAATGGTAGTCTCCGAGGGCGGCCCCGTCCCCGGACCCGGCGAGAGTACTGCCGGACATTAGACGGTCCGGCAGCTCCGGGTTGAAAACCGTCCATATTATTCATTGTTTTGAGGATGAGGAATTGGAGGTGTGACTGAAAAATCAGTTTTGGTGTTGTATTTATAGAGTTAGAAATATGACCGTTTGGGGGAAAAAACGTTTGAAATTCAAATTTTGAAATTTAAACGTTGGGGGGGGGGGGGGATTTTGAATTTCAAACATTTGGGGGGAAATTTTGAAATTCAAACGTTTTATTATTTTATTGATTTATTATTATTATTTTTTTCTTTTATCAATATTATTATTTAAATAAGAAAATAAATAATTAACTAATGATTACCCAATCATTTATAACCTCCCATAACCCCCCCCCCCCCCCCCCCTTCTCACTACACCCTCTTTTTCCATAACCCTCCATAACCCCCCTTCTATTACTTTTTAATATTTTAATACTCATAACCCCCCACCACTACACATACACTAACAACGGCAAGGCTTGGTGGATGCCGTCTACGCACCCAATTTTGACCCAAATCAACAACAATAGTGCATACTGTTCCGCCAAACACATCACAATACAATTATTGGCCCTACCAAGCCGATACTTATTTTCCACTATAATGAAACCCAACCCGATTACCAGCTCTACCGGTGACACAACCCAAAACCTCTATCATGTGTCGGCATAGGCCCACGTTAGGGGAAAGCCGTTGCAAGAAATGGTCTTCAAAGGTGGACTTCCGAAGAAGAAGAAGAAGAGGCGTTGGCTCGTGCTTGGGTCGATGTATCACAAGACCCAATCACCAGAAACAATAAAAGAAAAAAAAAGTTAAGGCTTTTGGGAGAAGGTCACGATTAAGTTCCATGTATTCATGAATCAAGAACCATATTACACTCTTGCTACATGTAGTTCAAAATACCACAAATGGAACAAACGCAAAAGTGGAGAAAGCGATACCAACATCTTAAACAACCGACTTAAAAAAACACCGTGACGATCATAATGATCAAGTTTATAAACATACATGATATATCAGAGTGGAAAGTTTATAAAAAAAATGTTCAAAGTTAGCGGCAATACCACCAATGGGTCAATCTAGTGGTTCAAATAGGAAGACGTCAGATGCAACTGGCTACGCGGCTAGTGGAGCTTCGGATGCACATTGTTTTGTGGATGTTAACTATGAAAGGGACGATTCACCACAACACCTGATCGCAAGGGACAAGGCAAAGACGAAACGGGGGCAACATCACTTTTTCACCGTAAACTATTCCCATCTTTATTCCCCTTAGTTGCACTACTCGTCCCCAAATATCATCTCAAGGAGAACTCATGGCTCCTACTGTCTATGATTACGACGATTAACACAGTAATAGGTCAAAGCACACACAAACACGAATGATTAGCAAGAGAATCAAGCAGATGAACACAATAATCAGCAATGTGCTTACAAACAGAAGCAAGTCACCAGGTTAAACAAAACAAAGAGATGCAAATATTATAAACAACAGAAATAAAAAAAATGCGAACAAATATGAACACATTACACAAAAATGTTATTTACCATCATCCATCCAATATCAAACAAATATAATAATAATAATAATAATAATAATAATAATAATAATAATAATAATTTATTTAAAGAAGGGTAATAAGAATAAAAATAAGAATGGCAGCAATAAACGAGTACTTAACAGCAGCAATCACAATAGCAAACGATATTACAAACAACTGCCACAACACTTGCACACTAGCCCACGCTAAAACACCCGTTAACCCGACTGCCACCACATTATCCGGATCCGGGTCAAACAATAACTCGCTCCACTTCAAATTAAATCTCGGCCGTTCATCCCCTCCTCCTCCTTTATTATTCTCCTTCTTATTCAAATCATCATCCTCTTCTCCGTTACCACCGTTACCGTTAACCTTTTCGCTCAATTGTTGCTTATTATCTTCTGAAAAGGAGACTGTGAATCGTTTAGGGGTTGTTTTAATAATGTATGAAGAGGGTAAATTAAGGGTTTTTATAGATTGGGATAGTGATTGGTGGATATGGATAGGGATTGATGAAATTGGACGAGGGTTTGTGAAGGTTATGAACCCTAACATTTTTTGGTTCTTGATTTTTCCCCCAATTTTAGAGAGGTTCTTCGATTTAGGGACTGTTAATTTCAATAACAAAGAGGCCCTTGTGGTTTACATGTTTACTCTAATAGTCCACTCGCTATCCAAATGTTGTCATTAGTTAAGGGCTTTTGTTTTTGCAAGGAAATAAAATTTCTCAATTGAGACTTGAAAGTATATTGGTTTTTAAGATTTGTGCGTTGTGTCGTCGGGTAGTTAAACCGAATAAAAAATAGATGTAAAGCATTGAATCATGTATGCGCATTACAGTGTGTAAACTCACCAAATTCAGATAGAAACGTAAAACATTTCCGTAGATAATAATAATAACAAGGTAGTAGTTAAATAAACTTATAAAGCATAGAATTTATTTAAATTAAAACTAAACCATAAGGTTATATTGTATTTTTAGTAATACTTAGGGCTCGTAAAGGATGCGAACAACTTCTTAAAGTTTTAGTAAGTAAATCGGATTCTAGTTCTCATAAAACTAAACAACTTCTTAAGGTTTAAATAAGTAATTCTTGGTAAATGCATATATCTCTTAGAAGGGAAGTCCAAAGTTCAAACCTAGTGATGGTGTAATTTATAATTGTTAATGTAATGGTAGAGTAGATACAATATTTGTGGTTAAAGAAAAAGTAATTCTTGCTTGGGGTTATTGAGCATTAATTTTTTTTTTTTAGCTTTTTTTTTTTTTTTGTCAAAACATGGTAAAAGCATGTTTGGGATTGAGTTTGGAAATAACTTATTAACTTTTTGAAAAAGCCAATAAGTCAATAAGTCATTTTGAAAAGCCAGGATTTGGTGCTTTTCCAAATGACTTATTGACTTATTGACTTTTCAAAAAGTTAATAAGTCAATAAGTTATTTCCAAACGCAATCCCAAACACCCCCTAAGTTTGATTGATGGTCAATAGCCCATTAAATGAGAATCCAATGGATGTACTCAGGAGTCGGGTCATAAAGAAACACCTAAACGCGACCTGTTAGTAAGGGTGCAAACGAGCTGAGCAGCTCGCGAGCTACTCGAGCTCGGCTCGGGGAAAAGCTCGAAACGAGCCGAGCTTTATCGAGCTTGAGCCTAAAACAAAGCTCGTTTATTTATCGAGCTCGAGCTCGAGCCTGACATGTGAAGCTCGTTAGGCTCGTCGAGCTTTATCGAGCCTAGTATAATATTAGTTTTTTTAATAATTAATAATATTTATCATTCATTTAAAGTTGTTTAGTAAACGAGCCCGAGCCCGAGCTTCACTTATCGAGCTCGCGAGCCTAAATGAACAATTATTTATATTATTTTTATCTAATATATTAACTAATAAATACTAAACGAGCCGAGCCCGAGCCGAGCTTGAGCTTGAGAAATTATAAACGAGCCGAACTCAAGCTTTGAAAACAAAGCTCGAATCGAGCTGAGCTCGAGCTCTTATAACTTAATCGAGCTCGAGTTCGAGCCTGGTCGAGCTCGGGCTCGGCTCGGCTCGTTTGCACCCCTACCTGTCAGGGAGATTGGTGTCAACCTCGGGTACCCTCGCGGGTGGCACCTACCCACTCAACTACATCGGCCTGGTGGTTCGGGTATGGTGATCGGGTGGTACAAGCCAAGCCTGGTAGTGTATGTGTATGTGTGTTGCAAAGGAGAGAGAGGTGTGTGTGTGTGTGTTGCAAGTTTGGGTATGTGTGTTGCAGGCAAGTAGTACACCGGGTTCTATGACGCGGTGATCGGGTGGTTGACGTGACGGACGGAGTGGGGTACCCGTAGTATTTTCCACAAGTTGTACTCCGACTACCCTTACAAATATACGATAACTAGTGAAGGACTGGAGTCTTGAGTTGGACCATCATGATTTGGGCCTCACTTAGTGGACTAGTTTTTGGGACCAGCCGACCCAGTTCTTTTACTATTAAGTCATATACTACAAACTAAAAGCCTTTTTTTAATTAATGCTTTGAGAAACATTTTTTTTTTTTAGAACGGCCAATACAACAATCGTGAGACTCCCAGGCTCGGGAAAATTGGCTTCCCTTGCTAGGAGCCCCGCCCGATAGTGGTTCTCGAACCAGGGAAAACCCGATCTCCCACCCGTCCGAAGACCCGCTGTGGAGAACCGGTAAAACTCGGACGAGATCAGGACTCGAACTCCTAACCATAGGCCAGGAGTCATCCCTCATTTCTCATTATGGGGGTGTTTGGGATTGCGTTTTGAAATGGATTTTTAGATTATTGCGTTTTGAAAACGCAAATAATCAGTTTTTAGTTTTTGGGGTTGAGTTTTGAAATTGATTTTTAGGCTACCAAAACGCAATAATCTAAAAGCAGCTCCACCCCTGCTTTTCCAAAACGCAAAAGCTGTTTTGAAAAATCAATCCCAAACACCCTCTATGTCCTCTAAATGTAGCTAGTGGGAATCGAACCCAAGCCTCCCAAAGGAAACTTAGGCCAACCAACCAACCAACTGAGCTACGAGTGTTGAACATACTAGCATGTCTGTCCATCCTGAAGTGACTTTTTTTTATTCATACCAAATTAAACGAAATCAGGTCAGCTGTCCCTAACAATTCTGGAGCTCTATGGGTCATATGGGAGTGGAAAAAATGTACCTCTAAATATAAAATTATATATATATTTACGTAATGCCTTCATGAACATACAAAAACATTACGTAATGATAATTACGTAATGATAATTACGTAATGCCTTCATGAACATAAAAAACATTACGTAATTATCATGTACAAATGCATGATAATTACGTAATGATAATTACGTAATGCTTTCATGAACATAAAAAACATTACGTAATTATCATTACGTAATTATCATGTACAAATATCCTTCGCACGCTTCGCACGATTCTCTATTTTTGTAGAATAACCGCCCCCTATATATATACACTAGTTTTTATCCCGGGAGCGTCCGGGTTGAAATATCTAATATAAAATAATAAAATATATTATTATTATTATTATTATTATTTTAAACAAATCTCTGCCGTAAGTTATCATATTCAAATATAAAAAAAAGAATCTTTGCGCCGAGGTATAAATCTAGTGCCATTACAAATGAATTCGGAAGTTTGTAATCGATCATTCTAAAAAGAACTAACATGAAATAAGAAAAAAAAAAGTTAATTATTGAAGTATCGAACGCGTTAGTCTAAGGGTTATGTGATGCGTTAAAAAATTCATGGGTATATGATCGGGTATGTAGTTCGGGTATTTGGGTATGTTGTTTCGGGTAATCGGGTCGGGTATCACCTAATCTCAGACCCGACCCAAACCCACAATTTTTTTTAAACTAATCCCAAACCCGACACAATACCTGTCGGGTTACAAAAAATATTCATTTTTTTCTCCGATTTTTATATAGCACTATGGTACTCGTTGGAAAGATAATAAAACGCTCGTTAATTTGGTGTAATTTTTTTCTTTAAAAAATCTCGTATATAAAAGATATTTACGTTTAAAGTTATGGTAGGAAACACGAGAGATAAAATAATAAAGGTTTAATATTTAGATTTGGTAGATTAGGTATTTAATGGATTAGGTTAAAGATTATAATAGATTAGGTTAAATCATATTTATTTCTTTTTTTTAATTGGTTTAGAGTTGCCACATCACATCCTATGTGGCATCTCTCAAAGGAGAGATTGCATAAGAGTATGACATGTAAGATTAATCCCTTTACAATATATATAGATATAGATATAGATATAGATATAGATATAGATATAGATATAGATATAGATATAGATTTAACAACCTATTTATACATAGTTTGTTGTACTCTAATGTACAAGTATTTGATGCTTTATGTTTTTATGTCCTTACCTTCCTCTCTCTAATATTCCAGAGCCATCTACAGCTATCGTTCCACTTTACACCAGTTGCTTTTTCTTTCACCTAATCTTACACCCACACACATATGCTATAGAGAGGGAGAGATGCGATAATCGATTCATGTCGCCTGCCGGTCAGTGTACGGTGTCTCTAATGGCGTTCGAAGACGGTAATGGTGTTGCACGGCAAGAAACAGTGGCGGCAGCCAACTCTGCCGACAGTGAGTGCTGCGAATAGAAATATATATTGGTATTCAACGGCCGACGATGGTGCAACATTCCAAAGGTAAAGTTTCTTCCGTTTTCGATTTTCCTTATTTTTTTTGGTTTAATTTCAAGAATCTGTGGTCTTTTTGTGTAAGTTTTACTAGGTATGTGATGTTTGAAGTTTAGTTTAGGCATTTAGGGAAGCACTAAACCTCTGTTGAATCAATAAATCATGTGACCAATTTTGGTTTGTATTCCAAAGGTAAAGCTTCTTTGTTTTTCAATTTTGCATGCTTTTTGAGGTTTACTTTTAACTTGATCGTTCTCTTTGAATTTTACCGGGTATATGATATTTGAGTTTTACTTAGGGTGGTAGAAATCATATATTACAGTTCTCTCTTTTTTTTTGGATTACATTATGGCCCCTGTATGTTGTAATATGTGTTTATATACTATATACATGTATATGGCAGCTTCTTTGGTATGCAGCCAAGAAAGTAGTGAATAAAAGCCAAAATAGCTCCTAAACCTAATCCCACATGCCCACTTCAATTTTAAATTGATATTGACAGTGAGATATTTTTAGTTACCTTTGGGCTTTGCCATTGATAGCATTCAGAAATGTCTGATTATTATTTTTAATTTTTTATCCTTTTGACAAAGGTTTTGCTGTGATATGGTAGGTTTGGTTTGGCACTGTTATAAGGTTTCGTTTTGGATTTGTGCGTTAAGCTGGCATGCGCCGTAGTGCCTCCACATCACAACCCGTTAAAGTGCTGCCATCATGTACGTATTCTATTATTTTTGTTTTTTCCCTACATCTTAGCTGGAACCACCTAATTGCACTATTGCAGGAAAGGTTATCAACAAGAACTGCAATATGAAATGGGGTTGCTGACGTTATATCCAGGTTATGCGAACATGCCTATTTGCTTGATTTTTATAAAATGCTACGATGATGCGGTTGCAATTTCTAATTTTTAAAGGTTTCGCTACTACTGAAAAGTGACGTTGAGATGATCATCTACATGTTTCCAGTTGACAATGGAAACTACAGCGTGATCTCTCTGCTTCGAAACAGTCGCCGAGTTGTCTCTGTCATGTTCTCTCTTTGCCGATTAACTTTTCGTTGTTTGATAAATGATTGTCACAATTTGAGATTGATATTCGCTCTGATTTTTTTGTCGATGTTGTTGCGCTCCGATTGGTTGCAGTGGCGGGTGTTGTGGTGGTTGAGAGGATGATTGGTTTCGTAGTTTAGGCGATTGTGGTTTCGGGTTTGTTGTCTTAAGGTGGCGTTGTCAACAAATCGATTGAAGAAATTGAGGAGTGTTTTTTGATTTTTTATGGAGCGAAATTTGGATTTTTTTTTTTTTAATAAAAATAAATTCATTGAACCAAAGACAAACAAATTACAAGTGATACGTAGGTAAACGGGCCACAAGTTGCGCCGCTACCCCTTTTTGTATTGCAAAACCTACTCTATTGAAAATAAAACAGTGGCCCTTAGCAGCTGGGGAATTACTTTGCATAACTTTCTTCACGCGATCGAGGAGCTTGATTGCTTGCGGGGCCAGCGCTCCAAAAGTATCAAAAGCGAAGGGCACAAACACATGCTGGTTCTCTAGACAAGCCGCTTCATGTTTATCCACTTTTTTGCCCTCGGCTTTCAAAACTGCCTGCCCAGCCACAAAACCCGAATCCCGAAGTCCCACCAATGGGGATACCCCAGTCAGGTCAACACACGCATGCTTGCCTTGCGCCCATCCAAACACAAGAACATCCGCTGGCCTCAATGTGGACCGCCCGTCACGTGGGTCCGTCAAGAAATTCACGGGGGCCTCTTTTTTGGCTGAAATCCCTGCCCTTCGTAAAACATCCCATAGAACATCTCTAACCAGGTCATGTCTGTATTTAAAGCCTGGCAACTCCTTACAATGTAGGGCGTGTTCTCCAAACTTGTCCAAGCGTGTTTTTTTACAGATCGGACACGGTTCGTCGACGGGGAACATGGGAATCATCAGTCGGTATTTGAGGACCGCCCGATATTCGATAGCCGACATATGTTGCCCTAGTCCGTCAATTGGGAGCGTAGTGAGGAAATCTTGAGCATGGGCCTCTTTAAGACATTCAAACACCGCTTTCTGGCGCGAAGACATGTTAAACTCCTCCTCCATAGTCTGCATGGCTTTACAGTTAAACGCACTCGCCAAGATTTTTTGAGGCTTTTTTGGGGCGGTGTCTTTATCTGTAAAGCCGCCCACATCTACATTGGGGAGAGAGCTACGAATGTTGTCCAGTGCGAGCTTATAATCATCGTCCATCCCAACCACCCCACTGTTCCTTAGTATGTGTTCCTGTAGCTTCCAAGACTGCGCCCTAGAAGCCACATACGCATATGCGGACACATCTTCCGCCGAGCACAGGCCCAAGCCCCCTGAGCTGATCGGTAAGGACGCCAAACGCCATTGAAGATCCCCAAAAAAAGCTCCCCCACAAACAACGATATCCTCAACAGCACCTCGGAGACCTTTGTCAAAAATGGATACTGCCTCCCCAACAAAGGTCGGTTGGCACGTTCGAAGCCCAAACAACAGTTTAGCCACACCCATACACGAGCGTAGCAATAAGAGCTCACTTTGGGGGTCCCGTAACTTCTGCAAAACACCCATCAGTCCAACTGCGCGCTGAGCCCTCTTGACTGCCATTGAGCTAATGTAACCCCCATCACGACTAACAGCCCCCCTAGAAGCTTTACCCCTGTCTGTGGTCTTCCGATCTCCTTAGGAAAAATACCAGACTTCGCTTTAATACCATTGCATGTTGGCCAAAAGATCTCTGACTTCTTAATATTAAGCATAAGCCCAAACTGGGGACCTTCTGCTCGGATGATGTCTAGGGCTTTAGCTACTTCTTCGGCCCTGCCTATAATCGTGCCATCATCCAAATACCACGCATGGAAGGGTAAGGAACAGTGTTCTTCCACCTGTAGCACCAGCGGATGCAAGACAAGGGCAAAAAGAAGAGGCCCTAAAGGATCCCCTTGCTGGACCCCTGTGTAGGCCCCGATGCAAGTATCTCCTACATATAGCCTGGCAGGTTGGGCGTATAAAAACTGAACCCATTGGTAGATAGACGGGCAGCGGATACTGACTTCGCGCAGAAGGATTGTCCGGTCAACCATGTTGAAAGCGTTCGAAAAATCCACAGTGAGCATGGCCAGTGATCCGTCGTCACGGAACACATTCAAGAATCTATTCGCACTGTGGAGAATTGTGACACCCGGCAAATTCTGGTTAACAACGTTGTCTAGATGAA
The DNA here is from genome assembly GCA_030844895.1 of Ambrosia x helenae. Taxonomy (NCBI): domain Eukaryota; kingdom Viridiplantae; phylum Streptophyta; class Magnoliopsida; order Asterales; family Asteraceae; genus Ambrosia; species Ambrosia x helenae. The sequence goes on from CM061225.1 coordinate 93,159,386, forward strand.
AGTCTACCTTAGCGAGTCACGCGTATATTGCACTTAACTGGGTTAGTTAAGTCGGGTTATGGTTCGGGAACTATCGGTTTAGTCTAGAAGATCATTGGATATTGGTCTAGAGGTTCATTAGATGTCAGTCCTTAACCAAGTGTACAAACGGTGACGATTTGTAGGATCGTCAGGGCATACGGAACATACAAGTCTCGAGTCCCAGGAATTGGTGAACGAGTGTGAATATGTGTATTTACAAGTGTTATGTGTTTACAATCATTATGTGACTTGTCGGTATGTGAATATGTGTTAACATATGTTAAAACGGGGTTTAACGCGCAAAACACACGGAACCAGCCCCTATAGGCGATTAGGAAAGCCCAATCGCCTATAGGAGGGGCGAGTGGGCAGTCTTATAGGCGAGTAGGGGCCAAATGCATGAGGTTTCATGCGATTAGGCCCCAAATGCATGTAGTTACATGCGATTAGGACCCCTAATCGCGTGTAAGTCTGCACAATCGCGTGTTACGTGCTGGACGACTAAAAACGACTATAAATACCATACTTGACCTCCTAAACTTCATAATACAAACCCTAGTCATCCCATAACCCGCCCCAACTCACACACAACCTCTGGAACGCGATTTTTGATCAAAACACAAGGTTTCAAGCTTAATTCATCATCCTTTCACAAATCTAAGGTTTGGTTTCCATCCATGCAATCTTTATAAACGTTTTTATTCAATCCCTAATGGTCCAGACCTGTTCTAAAACGAAAAAGCTTTCTGGAAATCGTTAATAAGTGTTATTAATCGGATTATAACAATCATACATGTGTTATGTGTGTTTATGATTAATATCTAGGGTTTTTATGATTAAAGATGAGTGATTAACATGTTGTTAGGTTAGTTCAGAATAATATTGATGTCATGATTAATGAAATCTGAGTAATTGATTATTAGGGTTATAGTTATGCATGTTAATGTGGTGTTTCATGCTATGTGTATGGTGTTTGGATTACATGGTTGCATGCAGGACTGATAATACGAGGCTAAACGAAGGATTTTAGTTTAAACATGTTTGGAATAGTTGTTGGGATGATATTGGATGGTTACACACGTTCTGGATCTGATTTGGAGCGTTAAACGCGCGAAAAAACCGGAACAGCAAGGTTACAGGCGATTAGCAACCCTAATCGCCTATGTTAGGGGCGATTAGGAGGCTAATTGCCTATGTTTCATGCGAGTAGGGCTAAATGCTAGTAGTTACATGTGGTATAGCCCTAAATGCTAGTAGTTACATGTGGTATAGCCCTAAATGCTAGTAGTTACATGTGGTATAGCCCTAAATGCTAGTAGTTACATGTGGTATAGCCCTAATCGCCTATATTACATGCGATTAGCCTTCCTAAATGCTAGTTGACCAACCTAAATGCTAGTTGACTTTTCCTAATCGCGTGTACTGCTGCTGTAAGTGTAAATTAGCATTCCGAGACCCGATTTGACATGTAGGAACATGCTAGGAACCCCGTAACATATCTAATAACTTGGTAACTTATGTTTGGATGTAATTATGTGATACGTGAGTGTGATTGCATGATTGTATGTTTGAGAGCGTAAACATAATACGGGGGAGTCTCGGGTCACCAATGGGATGTCGAGTCTTGTACTTTGGGTCAGTTAAACAGTCACGGTGTTTTCAAACGAACTTGGTTATGGTCTGGACATCTAGGGACTAACTAACCTGCGGGTTATTAGTCTAAGTGCTTGTAACTGTCATATGTTAGGTCGCCGCTTTACGGGACTAGCATAGCTGCTGAGTTATTCGTATTACGAAGTAACGCAACTTAAGGTGAGTTTACGGCCCCTCTTTTAAACTGGTTTCACATTTTCGGGGAGAAAACATGTGTTAAAACGATTATTTGGTAACTACTGTCATACTATGGGTTTCTATTGTGTACTACACGATCTTTGGAAGTCCGGGGGGAACCATGAATGTGCGGGTTTGCACAACGGGGAAATGTGAATAGCGCTATTGGGAGTGACCAACCCCGCTCGTCGACTTGGAGGGTCGGCGGGTGCATATTGTCTCAAACAGGAACAACAGGAACAACAGGATTACTACATCGGGCACATATCTGGTTTACGAGTTAGTAATGGTTTTCCAATCGTGGTAGTAACAAAACATACGCCTAGCTAGCGTACACTGGTTTTCGATTTGTTATAGTATGGACAGGTTGACTTGGTACTTGGATTACAAAACATGTAAACTCACCAGCATTTTTGTGCTGACGTAAACTTTTACATGTTTTCTCAGGTCGCTAAGGTAGCACAATGGGACTAGGGCGCACGCGTCTGCACGGCGTCTAGTTAGGGTTGCATGGTTTTACAAACGTTGAACATTGGTTTATTATTGAATATCGTTTTGAATAAGCTTCCGCTATAAACGGGGATTTTAAACATTGTTTTGAAATTGCATTATGTTCATTTTAGACTTGTTTATTGTGATCGTTGGTTTGGATCCTGGTTTGTCATGCGCCTCGCGGTAAAACTCCGCAAGTGGATTTTGAGGGTGTGACAAGAATAGCCTCTGCGCCATTGGGGACCCCGACCCATATTGAAAGTCCCCTAAGTAAGCCGACATCTCCTTCCAATTTTACGCATTGCAACTTTAGAGACCAACCTTCGCCAGATACCCCCGACAGCAATGGGCCGGATTCCGTTATCGGGCTTTAATAAGGGGGTTAGGGGGCAGAGGCAATGAATTCCGCCAGAATCTTCGGGCACAGCCCTCGCAGCCAGATGTTAACCACCTCAGTGATGGCCACAAGAAGAGCAGATGGCGGAGAGGACCCCTGTCCGCAAAATGCGTCCAAAATATGCTGCGCTCTCAAGCCATCCCTTCCACAAGAAGTTCCTTTGGGGAAGGAGCGGATATTCTCCAACACACATTCAGCGTTAACCTGAAGAGCATCTTTATTGGGCAAGATATGAGGCAAGTGGGGGGGATCCCTAACCGGATGCTTATCAACCAAGGCTTTTAAGGTGGACTCCCCAACTGGTGCAACTCCAGAAGAACACAAAACCTTCACCGCGGTTGTGAAGTGACCATCAGCAACCTTCCTCAGACATTGTTTGATATTAGCCCCATTCTCCGATTCATTTTGGCTGACTGGCCCTCTGGCCGGCTCTTCATTCGATTGGGAAAGAAGGGGAAGAATAAGCTCCTCCATGCCCTCACCATCTTTCCAAATTGCTAAGGAGCGCATCAAATTTAATATTCTTTTGTAATATATAGATCTCGATTACTTATAAATACAATTGTAGGCAAAAGTTAACCGTTTGGCATCCATATCGCTTGCTTGGTCGGCTCTCTTTACATGTTGGGTGGAATCACTACGAGACAATTAAGGTAATATTTTTTAAATGCAACATATATTAAATCCTTTAGTATTATCAAACTTCTCATCAGATAATGACAATAGCCTTATGTATTTGATGATCCTTAAGTTAGTTTTTGGGTTGATATTACATATAGTTTTATGCTTTTTTAATGAAATTTGTATGTCCCTGCACTTTGATTTAGACATGGAGTACCTGGACTAGTTTAGATGTAGTCCGTTTGCATGTATCTATGTAAATGAGTTTCTATTAATTGTAATTATTGCCTAAACTACTTAATAAGCGCCAAATATATGATAAATACCTTAATGAGCGTCTACAAACGTTTACTATAACGTCATCATTGTACTGCAATCACGTTGATAATTTTTTCTGCTTGATACGCACAAGCTCGCGGCGCTGTTGCGCCGTGGGCAAAATACTAGTTACATACAAAAACAGGCCGAGAAGATATATTCGGAATAAAAAAAAAAAATACGTCGTAGATTTCTTTTTTGTTAATGTTGTTTGTTTAAACATTTAACTACATTGTTGAATTTAATATTTTAATTCATCAACTTAACATTTAAAATATCAGAAAATTTCCTATACTAACAAATATAAACGTGAATAGTACTTATTCACTATTGGTTAATCTATATTATTTTTATATTAAGATTTTATTACATATATTAAATTGATGCTATTATTATATTACAATTTTACTATTGTTTTATTATATTTTATATTATTTTTAACATCAAAAACCCATACGTTACAACACGTAAGCAATTACGTGCTTATTTTTATTAGCATTTCAATGTGGATTTTTTTCACGCAGTTGATATTGGTGTACGATTATGATTTGTTTAGATTATGATGTACTTTTACTTCGTTAGTTGCGATTTCCTGAGCCGCAACTACAACGAACCGAACACATGTATATATCATTTTGGTTAATGTTACGACTTTTGATTTTGGTTTTTATATCACTTGTGATAGTATGCGATACCGGTTGAACTCTCACTGCGTCCCTGCCACGACACCGTTTAAAAGCCTAATGGTCAATATTAACCCTTCAATACACCATGTAACAAATATTCTCTTTTTTATTCAACATATTATAATTAAAGCTAACTTTTAACTCTAGACATGTTTACTTAATTGAGTTGCTTGCTTATTTTTACCGTCGTTTAGATTAAAACCTAAGTAGTCAAATGTCAATCCATCAATATACCAAACAACAAATCCTCGCCAGTGTCCTTTCACCATCCCGCGGCGAAACGCGGTCTCAAATACTAGTTCACTACAATTTAAACACCATTGTTTTGTTACACAGTGTGTAATAATTAACTACAATTTTTTTATTTGTAACAAGAAGTTAAAAGTTGTAGTGTTAATTTTAGTCAAAATTACTGATCATTTATCTTAAAAGTTTGGGTAAGCCCCCTAATTGATCCACTGTGAAAACAAATCATGGATCTACCACTATAGGTAGAGAACAATTTTTCACATGGGATTTTAATCTTGTTAAAGCCGCGTTAAATATATTAAGTATTGAGGTTTGAACAAGAGTGACAATGGTGATTGTTGAATTCCCCTTAACCAAGTGACGAGGGTTCAAACTCCATTATGAATATATATGAGGTGTATAATTAGGATGTGTTTCTTGCTGTTCTTAATAAAGATAATGAGGTTTGAGTGTCAACTTGTCTAAAATACCCTTTATATATATATATATATATATATATATATATATATAGAGAGAGAGAGAGAGAGGTTCCCGTACAAAAACCTCTTTTTGTGAGAAGGGTGAGAAGTCTTATGAGAGTGACATGTGGCAGCGTTTTAATTTAATAATAAGGGCAATAGGGTAAATACATAAATAATTAAGTTTTTTTAAAAAATCAATCTCCTAATCATATGAGAGATTTTCGGATTTGTTTTCAGATCTTGAAGCGGATTTACATGATTTGAATTAATAGGTATCTTTGGTCAATAATCATCCATATACATTTATCATTTTATCAATTCCTCTAAAAAAATAAGTTCTCTACTGTTATTCGTTTGCTTTTGTCTTTTAGATGGACAATTCCATGATAAATGATATTTCAGGTTTCTTCTATTTGTTATTAACATTGTATTTATTAGATCATTGATGATATAATTTATCTTTTGTGTTTTATCATCAAATAAATTCCTTTGTGTTTTGTTTATCTTTTGTGTTTTATCATCAAATAAATACCTTTGTGTTTTAACAATCAAGTGTATTTCTATATGCACCAACCCTATCCTTTAAACATATAACCCATCTCTCCAGTCGTGAATTTTTCATTGTGTTTTAACATCAACTCAATATGTTTTGTATTTTAAAAATAAAGCGTATTTCAACCTGCACCAACGTTGTCTGTCTTTTGTGTTTTATCATCAACCAATACTTTTTTGTGTTTTAACATTCGAATGTATTTCAATATGCACCAACACTATCATTTAAACATAAAACATACAAACAAAATGAAGATGACTTTTCCTCTAAAAATAATTCTACTTTTCCCTTAAAAATAATTCTTTAAGGTTAACTTTGGGTTTTAACATTATATTGTAAACATAAAAATATTATAACACAATAGCATACAAAATAATCTTAAAACACATCTAAGCAATGAAACACTAGTTCCATGACAATAAAACACATCCGTCAAACAAATGTTCCCAGACGATAATAGTGATGGAGGTATTCAGTTTTCAATAATGAATAAAGGAGGTGAAGATATTGTTGTCATATTTATGGGAGACGGAAGTTAAGAGAATCTGAAAATGAAGCTCAAATATTAATGGTTGGAGGATTATTTGGAGGAGTGTATTAAATTTAAATGTTGTGCTTTTACACTAATACCCCTACATCATATATTCATTTAATAAAATTATAACACAATTTACAAGATTGCCACTAATTTAATCTCAGCCATTCATCTATATGATCTAAGGGCCATATTTATTTCTCACCCTTCTTACAAAACACATCTTTTGTATCCTAACCCCACCCTATATATATATATATATATATATATATATATATATATATATATATATATATATATATATATATAGGGCAATTATAAACTGAAAACCCTCTTGAGTTGAGAAAACCTTGGAAACCCATGTAAAAAATCATTATTTTTTTTTTGAAAAAAATAACCAATGTAAAATACATGTTTTTAAGTGTTTTGGGCCAAAAAAATAATAAATGCGCCGAAGGGATTTTTAAAAAAAAAATAAACAAAGCTGCGAAAACACATGTTTACACCTGATAAAAAACAGCAAATAGCTGAAAACATATGTTTTTTTTAGCAACTTTGTTTATTTTTAAAAAAAATCCCTTCGGCGCTTTTTATATTTTTTTGGCCCAAAATGTTTAAAAACATGTATGTTACATTGGTTATTTTTTTCAAAAAAAAATGATTTTTTTACATGGGTTTCCGAGGTTTTCTCAACTCAAGAGGGTTTTCAATTTATCCTTCCCCTATATATATAGGGTATGGATCCATAGAAAACCCTCCATATCTAGAAAAAAACTCTGGAAACTCTGACTTCCCGAGCTTTTTAGGGCCTGAAAATTTTAGGGCATGTAATATACATGATTTTAAGCATTTTGAGCCAAAAAAATCAAAAAAGCGCCGAGCTCTTTTTTTTTTAAATAAAAAATAAGTTTTCGGGTAACACATGTTAAGCGAAATTAACATGTGTTAACAATGTGTTACCCGAAAACTTATTTATTTTTTTTAAAAAAAAAAGTGCTCGGCGCTTTTTTGATTTTTTTAGCTCAAAATGCTTAAAATCATGTATATTACATACCCTAAAATTTTCATATAAAAAAAAGCTCGGGAAGTTAGAGTTTCCAGAGTTTTCACTATAACAAGGGTTTCCAATATATCCTTTACCTATATATATATATATATATATATATATATATATATATATGGTAGGGATCCTAAGAGAACCAACCCCTATCTGAGAACTGAGAGAACCATTCTGGGCCACACATTTCATATAAAGGCAAAAAAAAAATTATTTTTAATCGCACATTTTTTATTCAAGGAAAAAAAATTTATTTTTTTTGAATTTTTTTTTCATTTATACATATGTGTATATGCCAATTATACATATGTGTATATAGCAAATATACATATTTGTATATAGCATTTTTCAGCTATACATATGTGTATATTTCAGTTATAAATATGTGTATATTGCATTATACATATGTGTATAATGCAATTATACACATGTGTATACTGAAAAAAAAAATTGCCTTAGAGAAATGTGTGGCCCAGAATGATTCTCACAGTTCTTAATTTGGGGAAAGGTTCTCATTTGAACCAAATCCTATATATATATATATATATAGGGTTAGGATCAAATACACAAGACACTTTTTCTAGGAAGGGTGAGAAGGATTGTGATCCATTGATCATATATTTAAAGGGTTGAGATTGGTTTGTTTGAAAAAAATAAATAATAAATTAAAGAAAGGGCATAAAAGGAATACCACATTTGTTGACTTTCTCTCTCCACATGCAATGCACATGTCAATTCCCCACATCATTTTAAAACGTCTATAAGTTTTCATACGACATTTTTTTTTTCAAAAAAATTTCACCATATTAACGAGCGTTTTTTTATCTTTAATATGAGTACCACATTGCTACATTAAAATTGAAAAAACAAATCGTGCTAAATGGGTTTTTTTTTCTCCGTTGTGTCTTCTGCACGTTCATTGTGTTATAGTATGCATGTGTGCTTTATAAATATGTTATTTATGTTCTTTTAGTTTACACATGATTTAACTTTGTCCATTGTGTTTTTAGTATGCTTTTAATTGTGTTTTACGCAAATGAGTTTTGTATTTAGGTGTACATTGTGTTTTATTATGTTGTTCATTGTGTTTAAGTCTATTATTCATTGTGTTTTAGTCTTCTGTTCATTGTGTCTTTTATATGTCGTCCATTGTGTTTTATTAGACTGTTCATTGTGTTTTATACCCTATTGTTCATTGCATATTTAATTGGTACTCATTGTGTTTTACGTTATCTCCATTGTGTTTTACGCAACTGGGTTTTCAACTTTTTTTCCAAAAGTATTCATTGTGTTTTAATCTTCTGTTCATTGTGTCTTTATTATGTCGTCCATTGTGTTTTACACAATTGGGTTTTTAACTTTTTTTTCAAAAGTATTCATTGTATTTTAGTCTTTTGTTCATTGTGTCTTTCGTATGTCATCCATTGTGTCTTATGCAACTGGTTTTCAACTTTTTTTTCAAAAGTATTCATTGTGTTTTAGTCTTCTATTCATTGTGTCTTTAGTATGTCGTCCATTGTGTTTTACTAGACTCTTGATTGTGTTTTATACCCTATATTTAATTGGTGTTCATTGTGTTTTACATTCCATTGTGTCTTACGCAAGTGGGTTTTGAATTTTTTTTTCAAAAGTATAGCAATATGGTACTCATATTAAAGATAAAAAGACGCTCAATTTTATGGTATAATTTTTTTTTAAAAACGGATGACGTATAAAAAAGTTACGGGCATTTAAAAATGAAGGTGGAAATGGCATGTGACTTGCATGTGCATATGGTTTTGACAAAATTACCCCTCCCACTTGTTAATCCTTTGGACACATGTCATTTTCTATTGGCTTCTCACCCTTCTCATTTTTTGTAGCCTTTGTAGAATAACCCAACCCTATATATATATATATATATATATATATATATATATATAGGTTTAGGATCCTGTACAAAGTACATTTTTCGTGAGAAGTGTGAGAAGGACTAAGAATTGACATGTAGACATCATGTTTTGGATTTAGGAATGATTTTTTAGGTTGTTTTAACTTGAAAACACCAAACACAACAATCTAAAACACAATACAATGTATTATAGTCATTAAATTTAAAAAATAGCTAAAACACATTACTTAACGCTTAAAACACACTGCTAATGTTCTTAGCATGGTGTTTTAAGTTTTAAGCCTAAAATACACTGTTTTCGGGTTTTAATTGTTATGTTTGGTGTTTTTATAGGCAAAACAATCCAAAACATCACGGCTATGTTCAAAAAATGATGCCTAAGTATCAATTTTTAATCCTTCTCACACTTCTCACAAAAAAACCACTTTGTACACGATCTCGACCCTATATATATATATATATATATATATATATATATACTATATTATAAAGCATTTGGGAAGGATGACCGCCAAATTTAAGTAAATACAATTTTTTATGCTTATGGTACAATACCAATTGAAGTTAGTTAGGGGTTAAAGTTGTCTTTTTGGCAAATACTAAATGAAGTCATGTTACACAAATGTAAGAGTTTTTAAGTAATTACAAGTGGTAATGCATATTTTACAATCCTCTCAAACTAAGTGGATAATTGATTATTCAAATTAATACATAACCCCACTAATTAAAACCCAAATTAAAGGACTTATGTCTTGCCCAATCGTTCAAGAGTTTCTTTGCAACTAATTAATACCCATGAAGTGAAATAACCACTAGACCCTTTATATCCCAAAGCTCACCTTTTATTTCTCTCATGCAACACACACTATCACTCACATCTTTATCTCTCTCTGCAATGTTCAAACAATGGACTTCTTTAAGGCTAAGGAACACAAGTCACTCCTAATATCTTTAATCCGGTAAGTATATACGAATCTCTTTGCATCTTACTCGCTCTTGTTCATTTTCTATTGACAATCATGATTTTTTTGCGAAAATCCTAATGGCTTTTTCATGCTCTTGGACATTTAATCATCTGGGAAGCAATACCCAAAGTGTTGTGACATCAATGAGACAAGAATCTGGTATGTATCTTAATCCATGCATGTTGAAACCCCTTAGTGAATTCAATAATTTATGAATTATGTTTTTCTTTTTTTTTTATTCTATCATTATCACCGACTGTCATGGATTTGAGAATCGACATATTTACTTGATAATGCTTTTCAGGAAATTAATCTTGGTAAGATACTCACAACCCTAATTTATACCTAATCACTTATAGTTTCTTTAACACCATACGTATAACTACAATGTTTTTTGTTTAGCTTTTTTTTTTTATTAAGCCCACGTTGTTGTTCGTCTGAATCTTCTAGAAGACCATTCTTAAAATTTAAGAAGTACAAGTGTAATTTCTTAAGGTACACCACATAATGCACATATTAAAAGCTTTTTAAGGGCAAATTTGTCTTTTATGCATTACTTACACCTTTAACCCATCAAAATTTAGGTCCAATTTTTTCATTAAATTTTAAGTGTACAACTCTTAAGAACACTAAATGGTTTATCAATTTATTACTTGAGGAAATATGATGAGACACTAACTCCTCAACTTTTTAACTTCTCTTAAATTTAAGACCAAATATTTCATTAAATTTTAAGAAATGCAACTCCTTTGAATGTTAAATGATCTATCAATTAATTACTTGAAGAAATATGAAAAGACATCACACTCTTATAAATTATATAAAATGAAATGAAAACACCAATGCAAATATTGCAAATGTGTTACTCCATAACACACAATTTACATTTGGTTTGTAATTTTCAGAACAGTCGATTCCGATCAAACAACATGTAAACGCTCCCAAATGATTTGCTACCTGTAGCGCAGGTGAATATATTGATTCCATTATCTTTTGGTGTTACGTTTTTTAAGTTATCTTTACCTAAATTATACTTATATTTGTAAATTGGTTACCCCGCCGCATCGCGCGGGCTCCCCACTAGTATATATATATATATATATATATATATATATATATATATATATATATATATATATATTTGTTTGTTACTACATTACATACTATTAATACACAAACTGATTGAACAGTAACTGAAATGAACAGTACCGATTCAACCATGTCTTAAATAGAATTAGATATGAATCAGGTTAAGATTGTGTGTGTGTGGTGTAGTGGTTAGGTTGTTCTTGTGTTAGCAGGAGGATGCAGGTTCGAGCCCGGCATGTGGCACCGGCCGGTTTTTATAAATTTTTTATCATGTAACACTTGACCCGAGCCCGAACCCCAACAGACCACAAGCAAACCCGGACCAAAACCAAACCATACCCACCTGACCCGAGCCCGAACCCCAACAGATCCGAACCCGAGCTGAACAACAACCATAACCATAATCGGACCACCCACAGCTGACCACCAAGATCTGCCGCCGCCGCCACCTCACTAGCAACAACCACCACAACATCTCCGCAGCCACAACCACGAACCCCCATCTCGTCTTGACAAAAACCCGACCCATCACCTCTGATTCTTGATGTTCATACCCGATTTGCTCTCTTCTTGGGCCTGGAACTGTTGCTGCCGTTTTTTCTCGTGTTTTCCGGTTCAAAGATCTGCGCCGTCACCACCCAAGCTTGGTGGTGGCCGGCTGCTTCTGAAAGGAAGGAGAGAGAGGGACGTGCGGGAGAGGAAGAGAGGTTTAGAGAGAGAGAGAGAGTTGCAGAAGTTCTAGAGAGAGAGAGAGAGAGCTTAGCGGCTGCACAAAATGAAGAAGAAGAAGGATAAGTTTCCTTTTATACCTAGGGTTAGGGTTAGGTAGGTAGATACCGCGCATCGAACCCGTATTAACGCAAAATGCCTCGGTTTCTATTCTAGGCCCAATAATAAATTATAAAAAGTAGTCGGTTTTGTTCGAAATACAAAACCGAGCATAAATATAAATATTTTCGATGTCCGACGCGTGTTTTCAGAACACACGTTTAAATCGCGTTAATTTAACCGGTCGCAGTTTCGATTGTAAAAATGATCAGTAAACTTCCGAAACTTAATAATTAGAAATATTTGTAATAAATATTATTAATGTAGCAACTGATTGAACAGTGCTTTTGAAATGGATTGAAATCTACTTTTTGGTAACTGATAAAAAAATATTCATACAGACCATTGTAGTATTTTTATCATGTAACAAAAACTCTAATGTGGTATAGGATGGTGCTTAATGCTTAATACGATTACTTTTTTAATTATAATTTTACCTTCCATGCCAATAAAATAGAACAGATTTACTTTTTAGTTATATTTCTTAGCTTTTATGCCAATAAAATATAGGAAGAGACAACACTAAGATATAGGTATTAGACGATTTCATTTTATTTACTATTTGTATTTGAGCTTTGATTTTTATTGATAAGAAAACTATTATTTTTTTTCCCATAAAAGGTTTTTTTAGATTTATTAGTTTTTTGGTCCGCGTAAAAACTGATAGAAACAACCATTACAAACACAAAACCAAAACACGCGTAATCATCATGCATATTAAAACGGGTAAGCACAGCCATTGCGAACACGTAACCAAAACGCGCACCGCGCGTTGATTAATCACCCTAGTTAGAGTTAACTTATTTACTCGAGCTTTAGAATTGTGTACGTGAACAAACTTAAGTAAAATACAAGTAAAAAATATTAAATCCAAATTTACAATAGGGTTAAAACTTAAAAGATTAGATGGGCAAAACTTTCCTGTGATGGGCCCGTGACATATCAATCACGCGATATATTATTATTTTGTAAGAAGCAAATGAACAACAAACAATTGGCAATCTAGAAAGTGGTAGATGACAATGATTAGGCTATGGGCTACGGAGATGAGAGGTTCTCCTCCACATAGGAAGAATTGTCAGTGCGGATCAAATATCAAGAATAGAGACATGGGAGGGGGGCGGTGTGCATGTCCACGACATGGAACCTGATTGTCCAGCTTGAATGGAAGATTATTGTGATTGGAGCGTCCCGGGCGTCCAAATGGGGACCGGGGGGGGGGGGGAGTATGGAGACGGGAGTGGGGGCGGTGTTGGGACGGGGACTGGGCAAAAAAGGTGGGTCTCCAAACGCCCAGCCATATGATGTGTGAATAAGAAAGACTTCAGTGTGAAGCAATGAAAAAAAAGGCAAATCCACAATTAAAATGGCAAGTTTCCCTTTTATTGGGTAAATGGACACATGATACATCTTTTTGTTCCGGGTAACTTCAATATGTAGGGATCTATATTTTGTGTTTGGTTTATGAGAAATACTATGATGCTACATGTATTAAAATGTTATCATAACAATAATTAAACATACATAATAAAAAAATATATAAATCACATATCAATTTCGACACTAGCATGAAGCAAATATAAGAAGTAGAATATGCACACGCCATTTCCACATGCCACTAGTCTAAGACTATAAGGAGTGGGGGGGCGGGAAAGAGGGGGATGAAGCGCCATGTGGCACTTGTGGGACCCTTGTGGGGGGGGGAAATAATTGTGGGGAGTGGAAGGGGGGAAGAGGGGGGGGAAGGAAATAATATTATATTGTGTTAAAGTTAAAAAAAAAAAAAAAAAAAACCTGACCAATAGATCGCTGCCACCTCACCCCCACCCCAAGCCCCACGCCGGTGAAGCCTCTCCCGCCCCCAGCCCACGCCACTTCCACGCCCCTTTTGCGGCGGTGTTACCCCCCCTTCCCGCCCCTTCCACGCTTCCACTCCGTTCAGTCTAATGATGAAATCTTTTCATAATTACTAACGCTACTTAGTTAGCCACCTAGCTGTGTGTAAAATTTAATAGTTTATAGGTAATTCATAGGTTTTGAAACCGTAATTTCTAGTAAAATTAATCTAACACCAACTGAATAGAACTAAAAAATAACTTCACTGATGATATCTTTATTTTGATAAATATCACTTATATATTATGAAATATTTAACACAAACTTACTAATCACTCACTAATTACTTAAGAAAATCTTAAAAATTAAATATCTTTAAATTTCACGTGATGTATGTATTTTCTTCTAGCAAGCTACATATTATATAGGATTTTGTTATTTCAAAATAAACCCAATATAACATACTTTTAATTTTACTTTTCTCAAACCCAAAAAAGGAAATACACATTTACTTAAATGTTATTTACGCTTTACGATAAATGGGCATCTTGTTTTTTTTTTTTTTTTTTGGAAAGTAGTGTTTCAGCGGCAAATCCTGTGTTATAAAGCGACCACCACTCAGGATCGAATCGCATAGCATAGCACCACACGGGTTTCTCCTTTCAAACCCAAGCGGTTATTTTTTCGGTGGAGCGTGAGATTCGAACCTGAGACCAAACCCGGGCAGGAACCCTCTAAGAAAGTAAACCTTCCCACCTCAAACCAGCTGCGGCTGGAGATCATGAATGTTGATTATGAATTAGTTGTTACTTGATTGAGACAAAATAATGAATATAGAAATAATTTCTATTAAAAATTGTAAACTATATGGAACTTTATAATAACATTATAAGTGGTTTAGTAAAAGATAAGATAATTTCAACGAAAAAAGTATGGTCCACCAAGCCTAACCTTATAATGTGATTGATTAACCCAGCATGCCTTTGACATAACCAAGGAACGATCGACAACAACTATCATCATGTCTTTATCAAATGTTTGGTAACACATACCACTAAACACCTCTTTAACCATTTCATATTGTTCTCCAAAATTTTCCACTTTTTCTTAATCCTCTAGCTATAATTCAAGAGATATATCGATATCAATCGATGGGTAGTAGTTTGTTCGATCATGATGAGTGTGATTACTTGTTCAAGACAATTCTAGTAGGCGATTCAGCAGTCGGGAAATCAAATCTTCTTTCAAGGTTTTCAAAAGATGAGTTTCATCTCGATTCTAAACCAACAATCGGGGTTGAATTCGCTTATCGGAACATGAAGATTGGAGATAAGATTGTCAAAGCCCAGGTTTGGGACACTGCCGGGCAAGAAAGGTGCGTATAGTTCTTTCTTTTCTTGTTTTTTCGATCTCCAAATCAAGCACAATATCATAGAAACTTTAATGTGAACACAATATTTGACTTTAATACATGCTATATAATTCATTATTATTATATTGAAAGTAAAGGTTGTAAGACAGATAAACTGCTATAATAACATTATCTAGACTTCTAAATAAAATAATATAGATGTATGTATATATTATATGATAATATTTTATCATATAGTAACCAAGTTTATTTGCCATTTTATTAAACCCAGTCAAACATTTTTTTTTTCTAACTACAAAATCCCATCTAGTTGCAATATTGTTCCATGGGTGTGTGAATCTGCTTTTAAGCTATAAAGTTAATTAAGCGATATAAATGGATTAAATATGAAATTTGGTTACTCTTTAGTTGTAACTAGTGTGTCACACACTCACACCCCCGTTCCGCGATGGGGAGACAGGATTTTTTTAAAAAAAAATTAGAATCAGGTGTAGACGCAGTGGTTAAAATAAAGTTAATAGCGAGTCTAGCTGATATTGGGTCGGTTCGTTACAGTATAGATATAGTACCAGCACTCAATATAGTAACTAAAAGAGGAAAGTTAAAAAGTAAATTAAGTTGTGATAAATCTAAAAGGATGTCTACACGTGTTTTACATGGAGCAATTGAAACATCATAGTTTTTAGCAATTTTCCCCATAGATAGATGTTTAATTTGTGTCAATCATAACTTCAAGTGTTTCACTATTGGCAGTTATTGATTTATATGATATTTTAATATAAAATTGTATGTAATTAAACTATATTCTAAAAATAATTGCTCCTGATGCTCGTGTCATCTTGAAATTAGATTCAGAGCGATAACAAGCTCATATTATCGCGGCGCACTAGGTGCAATGTTGGTCTATGACATAACGCGAAGGGGAACTTTTGAGAACCTAAGGAAATGGCTACACGAGCTCAGGGAATATGGTAATCGTGACATGGTTATTATTCTTGTGGGCAACAAGTCCGATTTGATTGATTCAAGAGAGGTAGATACCGAAGACGGTCAAAGTCTTGCCCAACTAGAGGATTTATGTTTCATGGAAACATCTGCAAAGGAGAATTTAAATGTAGAAGATGCATTTCTACAAATGATCACCAAAATATTTGAAATTGCAAGTCAAAAGAGTCTTGAAGCTAAGGAAAAGGAGGCAACAAAAGTTCTTAATGAGAGGAAACAAATAATATATGTTGTTGATGAAGTGAGTGCCACTAAACAAACTAGTTGTTGTACAAGTTGAATTGATAGTTATAGATATTTGACTTTTAAGTAAAAAGATGGTAATTTGAAATTATAAGTTTTATTTGGGAAAGATGGATAAGGATTGAAGGCAACCTTGTTTTTTTAGAGAAAAAAAATACAGAAGAAAGTATCACATCCGAATATGACGTCTTAATTTATTGTATAATTCTAACTGATAAGTGATAACTAAATCTATATTATCTTATTAAGGAAGAGTGATGTACAACATGGTCATTTTCATTTCCATACAACTTAAGAAGCAACATTTACAACACATTTAAGCAAGAAATTTAAGGGTATTATGGGTATAGTTGTGACAATTAAGACACTTAGGAGGGTGTGTTTGTAATTTTACCATCATTATCTCACTCACAACTTAAAATTCCATTCCAATCCTACCCTCATGACCATACTAATAGATTATCCATTGAATTATCTTGAAGAATTGTTTTTAATGTGTTTATTGGAAGGAAACAAAGAGTTAGGGGCTGTTTGGCAAGTGCTGAACCAGTAAGTGCTGAATCAGTAAGTGCTGAATCAGTAAGAGGTCTGAATAGGTAAGAGGCTCTGAACCAGTAAGTGCTGAACCAGTAAGTGCTGTTTGGTTAAACCTCTGAATAACTCTATAAAATTACAATTTTACCCCTCACCTTATTTTCACAAATAATAGATAAAAAAATCTTTACTTTTATAAAAAAAGAAAAAAAAACACATACAAAACACCACATGGCACATGCCACACCAAACATCAATTCCATCATTTTATTATCCTCTTTAACCCACAAACACACACACACTCTCACCTGCAACTCACCCCTTTTCCTTTTCTTTCTTTTATTTTTTTTATTTTTGAACAACTCTTTCTTTTTTCTTAAACCCACACATGACACCACAGGGGAAAGGTAGGAGCGATGGGGGCAGCGGGTGAAGAGAAGGTTGGAGGGCGGCGGTTGGAGGTCGGAGGAGGAGGGGCGGCGGCGGTGGTTGGAGGTCGGAGGAGAGGAGCAACAAGGAGGAGATGAGAAGAAGGAAGGGTATCCTCAGTCTTTTTTTTCATTCAGCATGTTGCCAAGTCTGTATCATTCAGTGCTGAACTGAATCATTCAGTGATGAGTTTTCATGAACCAAACACACCTACCTCTGACCGAATCAGAGGTAGGCTCTGAACTGAATCATTCAGTGGTTAAACAAACAGCCCCTTTGTATCACCCTCTTAAGATGTAACCACCTTCATAAAATCTAATTAAACCCAATTTAATGTTGAAATTCATAAAACTCTATTAAACCCAATTCTAGATTGGATTGAAAAGGTCATTGTACAAATCCCATTCTTTTAGCTTTTTCACACTCTGCTCGTTTATACATTCTTCTGAATTTACTCATTATACATTGTAGTGTTAAGATTTCTTACAATAACAAGCAACAGTGCTGAATGGTAATTGGTGATGCTAAAATACTAAGGTAATTAAACTGTTTTTGAATCTTTTTTTTCTTCTTTTTTGTAATTTCACAAATTTCAATTCTCACATTTTTATTTTAATCCGAAGTTGAACATAAGTGCTTCATATTCCGGTTTACCGGAATCCATTTATGGAAAAAACTTATAAATGTTATTCATGCTTCTGTTTGGGTCCAAATGTATGTTAAAGATTTTTTTTCATTCTCAAATCTGTTATACTATCTATGGCTTATGTTTTGACATAGTTTAGTAAAGAAGTTCGATAATTTTCATGTCGAGTCTACGAACACATTTATCCAAACATGTGTTCGTGACATATTGTATTGTGTCTTTTCGAGCTTCTACACCCATTAATGTGTGAGTTTGATGAATGTGTGTTTCTTTAACTATTAAATAAAAACGATCTAGATCTTGTTAATGTGTGTGAGTTTGATAAATTTGTGTTTCTTGAACTATAGAATGTTGAAGGAGAACCAAGAAATGATGGGTCTCGTGATACTACTTCTAGGGAAAGATGAAAAGAGAACAAAAAGTTGACTCAAGAGACAAACATGTGTTATATATGACATATACTAGCTATCATTCTTCATTTTTCTTTAAACATTGTGTCTTGTGTTGGTTAATATCCGGTATGGGAATGAGTTGCAAGGGGAGATATAAGCATGCCAAAAAATCGCTTAAGGATAGGGGTTTTTAGTGGATCATGGGAGTTAGTACATCAACTTAGTCACCCTACAAGTGGCTAAGTATTTATTTCAGAAGGACTCATTTGAAACACAACGTTGGGTACTTAGGTGTACTATTAGATTTGCATTTTTCGCTTTATACATAATCACATTATTGTAGTGCAAGTTGTATTTGGATCCCGCAGCAACGCGCGGGTAAACCCAGTAGTTACTAAATAAGAGAATACTTTTATGTGGAAAATAAATATACTATCAATGAATAAATTAGCATATAAAGCTCCTAAGCTTTAAACTTGACCGATTTTGACACTTAATTATTAAATTTAAGAAATTAAATAAACGTGGTCAATGATTGACGTGTTCTTAGAATTAAACGAAATAATGAAATATTGGAAAAACCGGGGAAGATTCTTGAGGCTTGAAATGCAGCTCCAAATGATTGAATTTATGTCCGTCAGTTGCGACAAACCACCTATGGTCCGTTTGTCACATGATGGGGCCTGTTTAAACATTTTCGTCCATTAAGTACGAGGCCCATAGCCGTTCAAAAAAAAAAAGTACGAGGCCCATAACTCCAAATTGAGTGAGAACCAGAGTTATCAGTTATGTATGTTTTAGGTTTGGTTAAATTTTGGCCCATTTGATATGTCCAATTGCTCAAATTGTGGTCATTTGGATTAGCTCCCTATCACTAACAATCCTAGATTCCTAGGTATATATACAATACAGGCACGCAAGTGCAACTAAGGAGATTCAAACTACGGTTTTTATTTTTAAAAGATGAGTTAAAGTCAAGATCAATAGTCGAGATGGCATATAACAAAATCAAATCAATGAGGAATATAATTAATTAATGCCATATTGCAAGTCATCATAATATTAATATACAAGAAAAAAATGCACAAACAATTATCGGCTTTTAACAAGATCATTTGTTACACACACACACATATAAAAATCAGCCTGAAGGGTCAATGATCTTGCTTAGCTCCTGGAGTTTCTTCAACCTTGTTTTCTCACTTTCATTCACCAACTACAAAAAAAAATTCCAATGAATCGTTATTTAAAAAAAATGATGTTCGTATTCATTCGCTTAACTAAATCACGAAGCTCATAGATTGTTTGTACCTCAACTAGAGTGATTGTTAGCTTATTCTTTTTTTCGGTCTTATTGCGCAAAGCTTCCATTACTTCTCGATACTCTTTCTCCTGTTTTTAGATGACAAAATTGTAAGTTTGTGCCAGGCTGGTTCGATCTTTTGGACATATTTCGTGTACTTGATCCTCGTGTAACAAGCCAATTAATCATGTTTTTGCTTTATATGTGGAGTTCACTATCATTTCTTTTGGCATTTGTTAACTTTTTTTCTTATAAATAATCAATATTTTGATCATGATTATGAAAAATATTATTTATCGTAATAATCTAAATCTTTTAGTAAAATGAACTAACTACAAGGAATTCAAAATAACTGTAAAATTTTATTGGTGAATAATAATTAGAGAAAACATAATGATAAAACTAACCAATTAAGAATAACAACAAAACGTCAATAAAAATACAAGGCCGTACCTTCTTGTGGCAACTTTTTCCCAAAGATTTGAGGTCATGGTTAGCCTTATCAACCTTCTTTCGCACTGTGGCTAGTTCTTTCCTCATAGGATCTTTCAAAACCTCAAGTTCCTAATGATCATACAAAAACAAACATATTAGATTCACCTCTTTAAATATAGAGGTGTGACAAAATAATAAATGATAAATCAAATTAATAATAACCATAATGGATTATAAACTCAGCGAAAAATTATATATATATGCATGTGGATGTGTTATGTTATCGTTGTCAAATGACTCAAATCAGTTGTATTAGTTTTCTCACGGGCTTACTTCCCAAACTCGAGCCAATCGTCTAGTTTTTTCTTCTACACAATCAAGCTGAAACTCGAGTTTTTCCCTAACTTGCATCTTCTTCTTCTCAATCTCTTCTTCTCTTGCTTGATACATTTCGACAACCCGTTTTTCGTCTTCAACATTCAAATCCAAGGTTGCCATTGTTGATATGTTCTTCACTTTGCTTTCTTTTACTAATTTGTGAGTTAGAAACCCTCCCTTTTGTAACCTTTGTAGTCTGGTTTTCCTCTTTTGCTTTTGTCCTAAAAATATATATTTTCTGTCACACACACATGCATGGTGACCAGGCCATCTTTATAATTCTTTTAGCTTATAGACTATAGTTCAAACCATTTGAAAAACAAGTAGAAAAAGAAAAAAAGAATTGTAGTACGTACGTGAACATCTGTTTCATCATCATCGTACCAGGTTGAGAGTAACTTAGGGTAATGATAGCCAGGGTTTTAAAGGGTCCTCTTTACTTGTATCTTGTGCATTGAAAGTTGTACTCTATTGTCATGATTAACTCAAATGTATAGTCTCGGCTACTAATGATCATTTTTGAAGCTGGTCCATGACAAAATGATGTAGGAAAAATAGTCAAGTAGCTAAGTGAGGCATGTGAAGCTCATAAGATTGGGTGATCACAAGACCAACCATTGATTGAAGTATAACCTATAGGTTGATAACCTCCCTCATATCTTTATCTAGCTTTTATGGTTTACTTTACTTTCTTTTATGTAATTTATATATATTTCGTTTTTTTATGGTTTTCTTGGAGATTTAGGTGGTGTTTGTTTTTTAAGAGGTAAAAGGTCTGTAATCTGCAAATCACATCTGCAAACATCTGCAGAAGAAAATGTAGATCAAAGGTATGCAGTCTGCAAGAAGAATATTGTTTGTTTGTTAACATCAGCAGCGTAACCTAACCATAACAATAACCATAACCATAACCAACCACAACCCGCCATAATCATAACCCACCATAATTATAACCCATCACAACCCACTTTAACTGTAGAGAAAGAAACTGAAGAGAGAGAGAGAGAGAGAGAGAGAGAGAGAGAGAGAGAGAGAGAGAGAGAGAGAGATGTGAGGGGACGGCGGTGGGGAGGAGAAAGCGGCAATGAGAGGGGGAGGAGAGGAGAAGGTAGCGGTGAAGGGGGGAAGGGAAGGGGAGGGGAGGAGAAGGCGGCGGAAGGTGAATGGTGGTTAAATTTTATGTAAATCCGTTTTGTTTTAGTTGCACAAGAGAAAAAAATGTAATAATTTGTTCATAAGTCAAAACGTTTAAAAATGGGCCATTGACTTTCGACCACCACTCACCCTCCATGGTTGAACTTTTAGATAGGCATTGGATTGTTAATCAAGGAATGTCACAATCAAATTATTTTATATAGTAACACTTGTAATCATGGCACACCTTGAGACCGGGTTAGCGCTAGAGCTCGAAAATATACGAGTCAACTTGTCTCAAGTCCTCTAAAGAGCATTATGTTTCTTGTAAGAATGGTACGTGTTTATGTTTTGCTAATCTACGGAAACATGTTTGGTTAGTCTTATAAATGCAAGGAATGTAACACAGCACCATCTTTGATCTTGTGATATTTGTAGATGCGAGGAGGCACTAAAATGTAACACAACATTTCAACATAATTAAGACCATGGGGTGTGGGCTCGGCAAGGGACTTCGGTGGGTGATGTGGAAGCCCTTGCCGACGGCAAACACCGCCCCCGACCCCTTCTCGGCAAACTCGGTAAGATCCCCCCGTCCTCACCGTCCCTTTTCCCAAGAAAATTTTAAACGTTTTTTGACCGTTTGAAAATAATACCGTTAGAAAAAAAACCCTTATATATATATATATATATATATATATATATATATATAAAACCTCTCATTTTTAACACCAAACCAAACCAAACCAAACCACTCTATCTTTATACTTTACTCTCAAATTTTATAAAACCACACAATAAATTCAAACCTTTTAAACCCTATAAATTTGTTACAATCATGAGTACGTCATCAGAAGAGGCAAACGTTGCTAATTTTTTCGCGGGCACGATGGTGGAAACGGCAAAAATATTGTTGGAGTTTGTAGATAGTGACGACGAAACAACTTCGGAATCAAGAACAAGGAGGGCCGCATCAAACAGAGATCGTGAAGGTATATTTTATTTTCTATACTTTTTAATTTTCTTATTGTTTTATATTTCATGTGTTATATTTTTAATATTTATTTATGTTATGGTATTATATTTCTTATACTTTTTTTAATTTATGGTGCACATGATCGTTTGGTTGCTGACTACTTCGCTGACGACTGCGTATACACGGACGAACTATTTAGGCGTCGCTTTCGAATGAGTCGGTGATTGTTCCAACGAATTGCCAATGACATGGCTACTTATGATGAGTTTTTCACACTACGCTATGATGCTAGAGGAAGACGAGGTTTTGCGACGCTACAAAAGTGCACTTCCGCACTTCGTCAGTTGGCGTACGGGACTGCTAGTGACTCATGGGATGAGTACTTAAGGATGTCTGCTAGAATGAGTCGGGAATGCTTGTATCGGTTTACCGAAAATGTCGTCAAGTTATATATCAAAGTTTACTTGTGTAGGCCAACGAAGAACGAAGTCCAAAAGCTTTACGCACACCATGCAGAGAAACATGGCTTTCCTGGCATGCTTGGAAGCATCGATTGCACGCATTGGCCATGGCGTAATTACCCCACTGCATGGAAAGGGCAGTTTACGCGGGGTGACATTGGAGAGCCGTCAATTATTCTAGAATCTGTTTGCTCACAAAACCTTTGGATTTGGCATGCATTCTTCGGAGTTGCGGGTTCATGTAACGATTTAAATGTTCTAGCAAGATCCATGGTTTTCGACCCCATCATTAGAGGTACCGGTCCGGATGATTCATTCGTTCTCAACGGGGTAGAATATAAGCACGGGTATTATCTGACTGACGGTATATACCCAAGTTATACTGAAAACCATACAAATTCCCACGGATGACAAAAAGAAAAAGTTTGCAAAGTGCCAGGAGTCGGCGAGAAAAGACGTCGAACGGTTATTCGGTGTTTTAAAGTCGAAATGGCATGTAATTGGGCGACCCGCACGTGCATGGCATCCACAAAGCTTGAGATATATTATGTACGCTTGTACGATACTACATAATATGATAATCGAAGATGAAGGCCGTGCGATATGTGAGTATTACCCGAATGACGTTGAAGAGAATCTCGAGCCGGTTGACGCGACACAACAACAATCGAACATGTGGGCATTAGAGGATAGTACTATGCACGCTAACCTTTTCTCGGATTTAATCGACCATATTTGGAACAATTTCCGTGTCGATGACGTTGATAACGAGTAGTTTGTATTTTTTAAAATTTTTTAGTTTCGTGTTTTTTTTAATTTTTTTAGTTTTGTTTTTTTTTTAATTTTTTTACTTTCGTTTTTTATTTTATTTTTTAGTGTTTTTTATTTTAAATGTAATTTGGTTTTAATTTTAATGAAAAAAAATTAATGAAATATAAAATGTACAAATAAATAAAAAAAGAAAAACAATAAAAAAGGGAAGGGGGAAGGGGGAACCATTTCCCCTAGAAGGGGAAGGGGAAGAGTGAAATGACGTGGCGCTGACGTGAACAAGGGGGAAGGAAGGGAGAAGTGTGACCACACCCCATAGCCTAAGTAATTGCACATCAAAACACCAAACGACAATTTGGCATCCCATGTAGGCCTGTAAACGAACCGAACGTTCATGAACTGTTCGTGAACTGTTCGGCGGGAAGTTCGTTTAATTAAACGAACGAACATGAACACACGTTGTGTTCGTTCATTTATGTTCATGAACGTTCGTTTATGTTCGTTCATTTATGTTCGCTTATGTTCGTTTATGTTCATTTAATTAAACTTAGCTTTATTTTTATTATTTATTTCCTTTTGTTAAGTAACCTTAATTCATGCCAATGACCTCCAGCCCAGTTGGGGAGAGGTGGGAGGGTTTACCTCTTTGGAGGGTTCCGCTCGGGCTTGGTCTTGAGTTCGAATCCTGCACACCACGAAAAAATTCCCTGTAACGGTTTGAGATAACTTCAAAGTGGACACCGGTGCGTGGGTAGTGATTCAAACTCGGGTTGAGGGGTTGTCTGTCGATTGGTTTCACCGCTGAAGTACACCTTCCAAAAAAAAAAAGTAACCTTAATTCATATGTTCTAAAAACTTAACCCTAACCCTAACATTCTAAACATATCACTTATTATCCGCTCTTCACACTTCACAGCCTCTTTCCACCCTAACCCTAACGTTCATTTATGTTCATGAATCATTATTAACTTGTTTTTGCATTGTGTTTGTTTATGTTCATTTGTGTTCGTTTATGTTCATGAACTGTTCGTTTAGGTTTAAATGAACGAACAAAAACGAACACGAACACGAACACAAAAATGTGTTCGATTATGTGTTCGTGTTCGTGTTCGGTTAAAGTTAAATGAACAAACACGAACACGCCTGTGTTCGTGTTCGTTCGGATCGTTTACAGGCCTATCCCCATGCATATTCATAATATCAATGACTACAATAGTTTTGAAAAACTTTCACAAAGATCGACATCCATCATTTAATATGCCTGTGTAAATGAGTGAGCATATATTTTTTTATCGACAAACGACAAAACTTTTCTTCACCTCCAGTAAGAAACTAGACCATAGCAAAATTACAATCACCAATTAATCGCCAAACTATCATCTAATACATTTTCTCATGTTATGGGAATGTTGAAAGCAG
The DNA here is from genome assembly GCA_030844895.1 of Ambrosia x helenae. NCBI lineage: Eukaryota > Viridiplantae > Streptophyta > Magnoliopsida > Asterales > Asteraceae > Ambrosia > Ambrosia x helenae. The sequence continues at coordinate 93,184,713 of CM061225.1, forward strand.
CCCAATTCAACCATGTAAAGTTGTTGTTCTTCACTCAATGGTTCAACCATAAGAAAGGCATAGTTTGGATTTCGCCAAATAGCCCGTCGATGTTCACCCTTTTCCCGGAGAAATTAATGCGTTACGCGCCTTCCAAATCATCCAACAAGATGTCCAAATTATCACCTGGATCAGATTTCGTTTTCTGTCGTTTGCATCACCTTCTTTATGGGCAATATATATTATACATATTTGAGTTAACTGCAATTTGCGTCCCTGTGGTTTCAAGGTGGAGGCATGTTGCACCCGTTTTTGAAATCTGTCGCAACTTGAGCCACTGTCCTTGTATTATATTGCACTTTGAGCCTAATTGTTAACATTCCATCCAAATGAACAGTAAAAATAAATGAAGTTTCAAAAAAACCCTTCATCATCTCTCTTGATAAAACCTAATTTTGGAGCCCTATTTCTTTCCCCATTACACTGATACAATCAACCCTATTCTTTCCAGTGATACTTCCTGTTTGAATCCATGCAGACTGAGAAACATATGCAATGCTCCCATATACTTGAAGCTGACAAATTCACGCAAATAGAAACAAGATTAATGATTACCTATAAGAATTTGGAATCCTTAATATGTTCTTGTAAGAAAAATAAGATACTAATTTTTTTTACTAGATTATACAGTACAATAACAAAAAATTTTATATTATTTATTATGTTTACACTTAAGAAAAATGTTTAAGAATGACATGACTCGTGTAGACAGTACTGCTGGGATGGCACACGTCAAGCATTATGATGTCATACTTAATAATCAGAATCAAATCAGCTAATTAACTGTTATAAGAGGTACGTGTGTTTTGATGTGTTTCAGAAGCTTCAAGTTATAACAATAACTTTTGATGGCATTGAGTTTTTGGAATACAAGGTTATATAGGTATCGTTATTCCACCTTTTAATAATCAATTTTGTTTCACTGGATATTTAATTAAACATTTGACTTTTATATATTCACTAGTCAGGTGTCCGCACGTTGCGGCGGGAAACAAGATTTAGTTAACATGTGCATTGTGTGTCGTACTTTAAGCAATTATACTGTAAAACTTAAATTTAAGAGGTCAGTAAGAAATGTATTATAATATAGTATAGATGATTTCGGTTCATTTTTGTTTGTTTCGTTTCGGTTATTACTTAACCATAACATATCATTTTTAAATTAAAAAACTATAGCAAAACTATACTTAAATGAAAGAGAAAAAAAATGTTCGTTTATACGGTGTAATAATATTAGGAAAAATATTAATGTATAAAAAAATTATGGACGTTTAAAAATCGTGGGGGTAGTTGGTTAAAATAAGGGTGAAAAGTGTAATTGTTATTTAAATAAAAAAAAGTAGAGTAAAGGTGAGGGGGGAAATGTGTAAGTATTGTATAAAAGACATTGAAGGGATAGGGAGCCTAATCCAAGGGGAAGAGGCGTCCCTATCCCCATAAACAGAGTCGCCCGCGCCAGACTCTACCGTCAGCGCGCCGCCAACACAACATGTGGTGCAGCGCGCAAGCTTACCAACTGATAAACAACGGACAACACCTGATAAGCGCGTCGCGGTATCTTCCCTTATCACTTTTGGTACGAGGTACAGAAGATAACAAAAGGAAGATTCACAAGGATCTCTGACAGAGTACGCACCAAGGAGAAGGCGACAGGTGGCAAGGGTGGTCCAACCACCACTGAAAAGGATGGCGACGTGACTGTCTCCATGCTTCCACTGTCATCAACAGTGACAGCAGACATCCCCTGCCGACGTCAGGAGCATGGTCAACGACTGTAGCAAGGACAGGGGCGCCATCTACCAATCGGAACTCGCCACGTGTCCACATCGAGCAACAACCATGCTGCAGTATGACGTCATCCACAGTAATCTGGTCTTCCCGCCATTTTTATGAGGAGCTTGGACCTGGGCTTTGACCGGGCCCAAGTAAGGACAACTTCTCATGGGCTTCCCTACCAAGCCCATGAGTTCTCCTATAAATAAAGGAGGACATCTCCTTGCAAAAGGATCCGAAAATATTCATTGTAACTTAGCATTACTCTCTTGTAACTCTCTCTACTTGTTCTTTAATAATATATCCGGCTAGTTACAGTGGACGTAGGTCATTCCTTGACCGAACCACTTACATCTCGTGTCTTTATTCACGTAGATTTTACACACACTCACTCTTCATATTCTCACTCGGGTTTAACCGAGAGGTTTGGGTAAAGGATTACTCTTGGCGAACGTAAGTATTAACCACACGGTGATTAGTGATAACCACCGTGATACTTATTGTTTCTTCATTGGCGCCATCCAACGGTTAGAACAACTTTTTTCTTCATCTTTTAAACCCACCCATGGCTGAACCCAACCCTAACACTTCTGTCATCAACCAAACCGGGGACGTCGATGCTCAGTCCCCGGAAAACCAAACCACACCGCACACTGTCGTCAAAAAACCCACTTCACGACTTGAGCAGCCAGATCTCGAGATCCGTGACTTAGGCTCGGACGACGACAGTGAGGCCGGTTCTGAGGAGGACCCAGACCAGTGGCTCCTCTGTCAGAACGCCAAAAGCGCTGCACTATATCAGCGCAAACTCTTGCAACAAGCCAAAAAGAAGGGCAAAGCCCTCACTTATGATACCCCGTCAAAAAAGGGGTACAAAAAGAAAGACTCGGCCACTCACGGTGATGGTCGTAGCGGGGAACTCGGCGGAGACGCCAGGGTTCGGTGTATGTGTGTAAAAGGATCGATAACAAACAAAGATTGATCAAACAAGTTAGTTTCAGGTGCGGAAACCCTAAAACTATCACAAAATAATAATCAAACAGATTCAAACACACAGATCATCATTTTCAATCAATTTCATTAATAAAACACTTGTTTACACGTTGAATTATCAATACAATCAAGGTTTAAACGTAAAACAAGTTTAACAAAATCTAGAGAGAGTTTTCAGAAAGAGGAGGGAATAATAATCATCAAAGTTACATTCAAAAATGAACTTAACCTATTTATAGGCCTGCACATTCGCCCAAACTGTTCATGCGAATGTGCAGGTTCGCCCACACTAACTGGTCGAACCAAGTTCTTCAATAATCTATTCTTCATTCGTACAAACATCCTTCCTTCGCACATTTCTGTTCTCCTTCGCACCTTCTACACAGCTCCTTCGCACCTTCGATATCTACAAAACAAAATGTGATTTACAATCCAAAGCTTTAGTCGCACTTTTGCATCTACAAACTCCCCCTCGACTATTGCTTGGATTGTGTTCGTCGTTGTTCGTCCAACCTTTTGTTCCACAGTCTGATATGCCTTTGAATCATTTGTTCTCTTGTCAACACCGATTCCTGAAATTGTTTTTGTTTCTTCGTTTTCAGCTCTGGCACCTTTTGCTTCTCCACATACTTTCCCAACTTCTCATCATAATCACATCCAGCATTGATATTAAACGCAAAGCACAGAAATACCACACGTTGGTACTTTCCTGCTTGCTCAGCATCTTTTGCGTCTGAATAGATCGGATTATAGAATAGCATGATGATATCCTCATGTGAACAGTTTATTAACCACATGGGATCAAAGATATGCACTTTCTTATAATTCGACTCTCCATCCTTCAACACGATCACGGCCTCTGCAATCTTCCAATCATAATACCACCAGATGAAGTCTTTGGCAAAGTGTTGCGGAATAGGCATCAAGGGAATCTTTTTCAACACTTGCGGTGGTTTGTATTTCAAAGTCACTTTGGGCGTACCAGTTATCGAATCAATATCCTTCTTATGAACGATTCGCTTCGGATATTGTGGTGTAAACAAGTCCCACTTCGTTCGGCTTTCTCGAGTCATCTTTTCAGCAAAGTATGTAATCTGACTATTTGACGCTCCCGTTAAACGGTGACGACAAATGTCTCTGATTGCCCAATACGGAAGGGTCTTCAAGTGATGAAACTTCTCAAAATATAAGATCCCCTTCTCCCACTTTACTGCGAAACACTTCAACTCTTTAACAAACTTCCAGGCCAATGCACGACCTTTGAAAATCTTATTGTGAAGTTTGTAAAAGCTTCCTTGAATGTCAGGTTTCGGACGATTATTCTCCTTTTCTTTCAGCTTCTTTAACAACTCTTTTAAGCTTTCTGATTGCTCGAACCGTGTCTTGTTATGTCCTTTAAAGATTTCATCTTCAAAGACTTTGCTTTTATCTTTTGCAAGCTTCTCGGCATGGTTTAGCAGTTCGTCTGAGAAAGAAAATCCACAATCTTGATTTGTTCTGAAATATTGTGGATATTCTTCGCTCGTAATATCTTCCATTTCGACTTCCTCAAATGCAGGAACATCACGATCATCCGAGTGATTTCCAGCTTCTTTTTCAGGAATCTTAGGAATAAAATTATCAGCAAGTAATTCTTCTAACGTCTTGCCCACTTGCTTTGCTAAACCTTCAAGAATTTCTTTTGAAATAGCCGCAGAAACTTCCCCATCCTCAAGATCAGGGTCATCATACTCCAACTCGAATAGTTTGTTGTTAGATTCAAATATTTCTGGGAACCTGCTAGTCATGTCGATCGTCCAGACCCGATCAGTGAGCATCTGGCGATACTTGTTCTTATCTTCTTCAGACAATGACTGCAATCTTTCGTTCCAGAAAATATCTTCATCGTCAACATTCTCACCAGGAGCTTTAGAGCTCGATTCACCGCCCTTATCTGAGTCACGTTTTTCGTAAGAAAACTTATCAACATCATCATCATCGTCATCACTACTATCAAACGCAGAGCCGTCTCCACCACTCGATCCATCATCCGATCCACCATCATCCTTATCATCCTTTTTCTTCGTCTTTGTATCGTTACCAGCATCTTCATCTAGTTCATCATCTTCCTCTTCATCAGACAATTCGTAATCAACTAGCTCTTCTTCTCTTTCTTTATCCACTTCACCAGCTTGAAGTTGAGGAGCTTGAGAGTACAAGTTCTTTATCAGATCATCCATATGCTTGTTACTCTTTTTCAGCTGTTTATTCTCCTTCTTCAAGACTATAATCCTTCTGGTGTTACGTTGCTCATGCTTCAGCAACTTTTTGTTTTCTCTCTTCAATCTCTTAATAGTCTTCTTCAAGGTCTCATTATCATCTGCCGATGTGACCACGACTTCTAACATCTTCTTGTCATTTGACTTTAACTGCTCAATCTCCGTCTGTTGTTTAGTAATCAAATTCATCAACTCAGAAAATTCTGATTCACAACAGTCATGATATCACTGTCCACCGATACTTTTGTCTTCTTTGGTGGTTCAACAGCTTCATGCAGTTTACCTTTTCTGATTTTCTTTAGCACATTATCCAATGCTTCATTCACATCATCCATTGGAATTTCTTCAGTTTGTGGTGTGCTAGAAGTTGTTGCAGTCTTCTGTTTCTTATGAGCAGGTGCAGTAACCGGTGATTTTGAACTTGTAGCTGGCGGCAGTTTCTTACCAGCAATCAACGATTCTATCTCTTTCTTTCTCTTTATACTTGGCTTCTCCTGCTTCTTCTTCTCTTTTCTAGCAGCTTGCACAGGAGAACCAACCAACGTCTCTTCAGCATTAAAACTCAAGTCTTCTACATCAACGGGAATAGGACTTTTGTTCCCTTGATCTTCTTCTCTTTGGCTAGCAGACGCACCAGCCTCAGTGGCCTTGGGCATGGTCGTCACTACTGTTTCAGCATCAGAATTCCATTGTTCTTCCTCTATCGTCTCTTCTGAATCAATGGAAGCTTCATCAACAAGGTTCAATCCCTTTTTCGCCATTCTCTTATTTCTACCTTGAGTACTTTTCTTCTTCTCTGGTTCAGCAACCTCAATCCTTATCTCTGGTTTCTTTGTCTTACCACTCTTAGCGCCTACATTCACAACTTGTCTCTTGCGCTTAGCGTCAGGATCAACATGATGTAAAGGATTGTCAGCATCAGAATCACTGTTCTCATTCCTTACAAGCCCCTCACCCGGATCTTTATAATCTGCCCTAGCTAGATGTCCAAACAAACGTCGAACAGGAGGACGTTCTTCTACAGACAAACCTTTATAAGCTTTCATTCTAGCTAGTGTGTTCAGCGACATGTGTTCCTAAACAACAATGTGTTTAGCATCTCTCTTCAGCTCTTTGTACTTGTGATCGAAAATCATTTGAAGAAAACGAGGATATAATAGAAACTTTAGATTCCTCGTTCCATTCACGGGCTCCAGTAAGTGAGACATCAGCATGCCAGAAACATTGAACGGTTTGTTCAATACTAAAGCAACCATCATCGAACTGATGCTCTTCCTCATCAAGTCATAACCTCCCGCAGCAGATCCGAAAACGTGAATTAAAACATGTGCCAGATATTTGAACTGTGGGCACAGTTTTCCTTTATGCAACGAACCGTCAGTGATAGGTCCGTTGTACTTCATCCTGAGAAATCACTTTCTTTGATCCATGAATGTAAACTCCTTTGGATCTTTCGGATCATCATCCAGATTCAATGCTTCTCTCAAATCTTCTTCGCACACAATCACTCGTTGTCCCTGAATTTTGCTCGTCAAGCAAGATTCGCACTTCCAGAAATATAGTTTAGCATTAGACCAGAATTCCTGTATCATATCTCGGTAGATCACTGTCGGCGTAGCAATGGCATCTATTACTCTGCTTCGCTTCAAAAACTCAATAATACCGACAAATTCTGTGTGCTTCTTCACATCGCCAAGATATGCGCAAGAATTGTGCGCATTCTCAAAATCAAGATGCTTTGCGGGCTGTGATGAGGATCCTGCTTGTTCCGTAGTCTTCTGTTGTTCAGACATTGTTAGATCTGCAAAAAACAATAAAAAACATAAGTTAAAAATCGACAAAATATCAAAATTGAAATTTTTTTGTACAAAAACTCCCTCCTTCGCCCAAACGGGGGTACGAAGGTAGTTTTATAAGGGTACGAATGAGATATAAATGGTACGAATGTATTAATTTTGATAAAAAGTTTCATTCGTCCATTTTATCCTCTTTCGCCCATTTCATCTTCTTCCTTCGCCCATTCGAACTGGTCGAAGGAAGCATTTCATATTTTTGAAAAACCAATTTTGAAATTTAAAGATCCTGAACATGTCCATTTGATTGAAATAAGACCTAATAGTGCCGATAATCATTCCTAGACTACCAGTTTTATCAATTGAACATTGTGTTTGTGTTTTCTCCCAAAAACTAGGGTTTAAACATCGACTGAACAATCTGAACTGTTTTAAACAATGTTTTTGATAATTTCTCCCCCTAAAACACACACACAATGAATCCTTAACATCAATTGGTATTATTATGTTGATTTTAAACATGTTTTAGACAGTTAGGGCTTGGATAGAAAAACAGGGATTAGATCTCGAAATCCTTGTTGTTTACCTGTAAAATTGATATGAAACTGATCAGTGTTAAAGCACGAACACAATAGAATGATTTTAAACGAAAAAGCAACAAGGTGAGGTTACGAGTAAAAATCTGGAAAAATATGAATGAGGTTCGAATGAGAAGAGGGGTATATATAGGCCTATTCCTTCGCCCGTTTTGTTCATACGAAGGAGAAACTTTTCTCTCCTTCGACCCTATTGAAAGGGTTCGAATGAGATAAAAGGGTTCGAATGAAATAATTATCAGGAACACTCTCCTTCGCCCAATCAAAACATACGAATGAACAAAGAAAATCCCACATTCGACCAAACGAATGGGCGAATGAGAATTGGGATTTTTGAAAATTTTCCAAATCTCAAAAACGAGTCCCGGTTCAATTATTTTCCAACTTTGAAGCATCCAACATTCATGTTTTCACATTTTAAAAGTTACAAAGCTCAATTGGTGTATCAAGGTTTAGAAAATCGACATCAACCACCATCATTTATCAAAAATAAGGTGAAAAAGAAAAAATCTTTTTGGATTTTCTAAAGTTTATGCTAAAACACACCTAAAATCTTTTTGAGTTTTGTAATTTTTTTTTGACGAGAAAATAAAATGCAGAAATGTAAATGAAAAACTGTAAATATTTTTGTGATTTCCGGTAAAGGGATCATATCAGTTTTTGAGAAATCTGATCACACCGTTGATCTTTTTGAAATTATTATCATTAAAGACAATGTGTGATCTGGCAACTGCTGATATTGTGATCCACATAAACTCACATGCAGACTTTTGTGCAGTGCTTTATACTGATACTGATATTTATAGTATAAACGCAATTGTCTGTGGTTCCCACGCACACGACATACTCCCGTATCAAGAAGTAAATGCACAAAGACTCATTGTAAAGCGTGATTATGCTTTCGTCGTCTGTAATTATACAAGATATAATGCATAGAGGTATACAGGTCAGCAAATTAATGCAGCAAAGTAACATATGCACTATACCAGGGTGAGGACTGATATTAATCATGATTTGCATCAAAGATCAATACGATGTAATAGATAATCTTTGATTATCATATAACATGGAAAGTTCCTCAATTCGGTAACTTTAGGATTTGGCATATAGCTCTTTTATAAAGACACCCTGTCTGATCTAGGTCCGTAATGACTTACAGCAGAAGATCAGAGAGGCTATCCCCAGACAACTAATAACATAACGACCCTAAACCTCCGAGTATTGTACAAATACCCTATCAAACGAAATCACGGTACTAAGACCATATGCCCATGAGGAGTTCATCCACACAACAAATCGTTTGATATGTATGTATCAGGCACGCAGTAATAGGTCTACGAAGCCTACCAGCACATCGCACAGACTCAGACACACGCCCTATATAGCATTACATTATTTAGAATGTGTCAGATCCCTACTGATGTACTATCATTTCCCTTTATACTCCAGGAAATCATTTTAGAATTTTCTGATTTTTATAGATTTTCGAATTTACTGTTCCCAAGGATAAGCTGGAGCATTTCAAATATGTGACTGCCCAGATATCGTTTGTTCACAGAAATCTGACGGCATTAATCTAAGGGAAGAAGATATAGCAGTCAGCAAAGAAATTTTTCAATTTTTATGGTTTTTGAAATTTTTCAATGTTTTTGGATTTTCAAAATTTTTCTGAAAAACAGTAAAAATTTAAACTAAAAAGTGATAGACTGAGGTGGTGATCAGTCCTGTTTTTCTTTAATACCATTTGCTTTCAAAAGATAATCAAATCTGGATTTATCAAAAGCTTTGGTAAAAAGATCTGCGCGTTGGTAATCAGTGTGGATTTTGACCATATCGATCAACTCTTTAGCATAACAATCACGGATAAAATGATATTTAATCCGGATATGTTTAGCCTTTGAGTGATTTACTAAGTCTTTTGTTAATGCGATTGCGGCCTCATTATCACAGTAAATAGGGGTTTTAAGAAATTGCAAACCGTAATCCACCATCTGCTGTTGGATCCAAAGAACCTGTGAGCAGCAGCTCGATGCTGAAACGTATTCTGCTTCACATGTGGATAGTGCAACTGCGGTTTGTTTCTTGCATTGCCAGGTCACGAGCCTGCTCCCCATAAACTGACATCCAGCCGTTGTGGATTTGCTGTCTTTGTCACAGCCGCCCCAATCTGCATCACTAAAAGCGATTAGGTCAAAATTATCATCATGAGGGTACCAAAGTCCTTTCGATGGACAACCCTTCAGATATCTAAGGATACGCTTGACAGCTGCAAGATGACTCTGTTTCGGCTTCGATTGATATCGCGCACAAATACATGTTGCAAACATTATATCAGGTCTTGACGCTGTGAGATACATCAGAGATCCGACGATTGCTCTGTATGTAAATGGATTAGTCAGCTCCCCCTTAAGGTCAACTCCAATCCCGTGATTGGGCTGTATCGGGGTATCCATCGGCTTCGAATCATCCATCTGGAATCGGCTCAAGACTTCAGAAACGTATTTCGTCTGGTGAATAAAGATCCCCGTTGGTCTTTGCTCCACCTGCAGGCCGAGGAAAAACTGCATTTCTCCCATAGCGCTCATTTCGAACTTTTCCTGCATAACTTGTTCAAATTCCCTGCACAGAAGTTCGTTAGTTGACCCGAAAATAATGTCATCAACATAAATTTGTACTAGAAGCAAATCATCTCCTGCTCGTTTCGTGAACAGTGTGCAGTCTACCAGTCCGCGTTTGAATCCTTTCGAGAGAAGATACGTGCTCAGCTCCTCATACCATTGTCTCGGAGCCTGGTGCAACCCGTAGAGAGCTTTGTTTAACACATAAACCTTATCCCGGTGAATAGGGTCCTCAAAGCCTGGCGGTTGACCTACGTAAACTTCCTCTTTGACCACACCGTAAAGAAAAGCGCTCTTTACATCCATCTGATACACCTTAAATTTCTTCCATGATGCAAACGCGAGGAACATTCTGATAGCTTCCAAGCGTGCAACCGGTGCATAGATTTCATTGTAGTCGATTCCTTCAACCTGATGAAAACCTTGAACGACCAAACGAGCTTTGTTTCGCACTATGACTCCTCTGGCATCCTTCTTGCATTTGAACACCCATTTGGTTCCAATTTTCTTTCTTCTAGGAGGCAAATCTGTTAGGGTCCATACACCAAGTTTCTGGAACTGTAATAACTCCTCCTGCATTGCTTCCACCCATGCGTCATCCAAAATAGCATCCTTGTATGTCTGCGGCTCGACCTGCGAAACATAACAAGCAAATGACCAGTCATTCTGAAAACCAGATTTCTGAATTTTGGCATTTAAAGCAAGGTTGCCAATGTTTTCTGGTGCTTGAGCATTCTTCAGTTGCCCTCTTGTCATCACACTGCTTCCAGGATCACTAATAACTTGTTCAAGCGGGTGTATCCGATGTATCCGAGATTTCGGATAATCAGGTACTTGTACTCCCGTCTGAGTTGTCAAATTCTCTGTAGAAGCCAGATCATTACCCACATTTGATGTTGAAGCATCAATATTAGATAGGTTCACTGGTGGTGTCACTGTAGCGTTGTCCAGAATAGCTTCACTTATTGCATCATCGTCTTCATATTCTGATTCTGATGAATTAAGCGATGTAGAAGCCTCTTGGAACACCTCTTCTTCCAATACAGGAGCAGTGGTATCATTAGAAGCTGTTTGGGGGTTTACCGTGATCGGACGCACTAACGGTGAAGTTACGGCGTTTTCGACCTCGTAGTATAAGCGAAGTACAGCTTCTTCAACCATGCTATCTAGATTGAATGATTCAAAGAAATCTTTGTAATCAAACATCCAATCTGGTCCTCCACCCTGTACATTTTGTGTATATCTTTGAACTTCGACATTGTTCCACTCCTCGACTTTTCTAGTTCTTTTGTTGAATACCCGTTTTAATGGGGTTGCATATCCAACAAAATAACCTTCTTCAGCCTTTGGTGCAAACTTTTCCGAAGGATTCAGCATTGTACATGGGGCACCAAATGGTTCTAGATACTCCAGATTTGGCTTGCGTCGGTTTAACAGCTCATAAGAAGTCTTGCCAAACTTCTTCACTGTCAAAACACGGTTAAGAGTATAACATGCCGCGTAAATATCTTCGTTCCAGAACATGACTGGAAGATTTGAATCCGCAAGCATAGTTCTCGCTGTCTCTATAAGAGTCCTGTTCTTTCTCTCTGCGACACCGTTCTGCTGGGGTGTATACGGAGCGCTATATTCATGATGAATTCCTTTGTTTGCACAAAGATCCTCCATCTGAGCATTCTTAAACTCCGTCCCATTGTCACTCCGGATTCTTTTGATCTTCAGACCATATAAATTCTCCAGACGTGTAAACAGAACCTTCAAGTTATCAAAAGTGTCGCTTTTCTGATGCAAACACATTACCCATGAAAATCTTGAATAATCATCAGTCACCACAAGACAGTATAACTCCCCGGCATGACTTTTACGTCTGACTGGACCGAATAAATCCATATGCAAACGTTCAAGTGGCAGCTCAACAGAATTAACTTTCTTTGGTCTATGGGATTGTTTGTGCTGCTTGCCCTTCTTGCAACTGATACACTTGTCATTCAGATGGAAGTGTTTGACATTAACTCCCGTGACAAGTTCATTCTTCACAAGCTGATTCATCTTTCTCAAATGGATGTGTCCCATTCTCCTGTGCCACATAATAGATTCTTTTTCTGTAGCCTTGGAGAGGAAACACGTGACTTGGCCATGGGTGGTCATTGCTTTAGACATGTCGAGAATATACAAGTTATTAACTCTCGGTGCCTTCAGCATCACCCACTCTTTTGGTAACTCAAACCCAGGTTTCAAGATGTAACAGGATTTGTCATCAAAATACACAGAAAATTGTTTATCACAAATCTGACTAACACTGAGCAAATTCTAGTCTATCTGTTTCACATAAGAAATCCGCTCAAATGTTATGACCCCATTGCTTACACTACCCTCCATAGTAATGTAGCCTCCCTTATTCCCAGCAAATGCCACATAACCTCCGTTAATGTTTTTGATGTCAAAGAGTAGCGCGAGGTCCCCTGTCATGTGACCAGAAGCTCCACTGTCAACAATCCATAGGCTGCTAACAGGGCCAGCTGGAGCTCCCTGCACATTTAAAGTAGATCAATTAGTTCTTTCGGGGGACCCAAGCCTGTTTGGTCTTGGGTCTTTGAACAGGTTGTTTCAAAGAGTCTTTTGAATCACAAACATCTTGGGTTACTTCAACCCCTCTCTTTTCACTAACAACTTTCTTTTTCTCATTCTTCTCACTCTGTGAAGTAGAGGCTCCTTCAGATTCCTTAGATGACCAAGATTGCTCAGATCGTTTCAAGATCCGAATCTGAGATTTTGAAGTCTCAATCGGTTTCTTTACTTCTTCTTTAAAAGCAACTTTCTTGGTTACCTTCTCTGATTTAAAAGAGACAGGTCCAACTGCTTGTTTACCATTAGGTTTAGGAGCTACCTTTTTGGTATCAGCAGTTGAGTTCATCATAGGTTTCTTACCAGATTTATCAGTGGTCATCCGGTTGCGCTTATAATACGTCATCGGACGATTTTCCCCCTTGTTATAAAAATTGTTTTGATTATGATAAAATTCTTGTTGGGGAAAATGCCGTCTTTGTTGATAGCCATAATTGTCAACCGGATACTCATGATATTGCCTCATCTCCACCTCGTGCCTTTTGTGTCGTACGTACGGGCAGGTGGCAAGTAAATGTCCCCGTTCCCCGCACTTATAACATGTACGGTATTCCTCATAGTTTTCCTTGATCGGCGACTTGGAAAAACTAGCAATGGGATATCGATCGACCATGCATTGTTTCCTTAAACTCTCAGGAGCTGGGTCCTTCGAGTAAGTCGGTTCAATAAAACTATTTTCTTTATGAACAGGCAAAACAAACTGTGTGACATTGACCTTTGCTTCTTTTTCCGAATAAATTTTGTCTAAAATCTCTTGAGGAATGTCGTTGGTCCTTTCAAATTTCGGGAACCAAATCGTATTTTCCTGCCAGATCTTTTCGATTTTTGTAGAATTGACAAACTTAATCGGAAACTCATCATCAGATAAAATCTTATCGGAGCCTTGCATCCGATAGAAGATTTTGACAGGTTTGTCACACGATTCGTTGCTCACGTCATTGGTTTTCTCAGATTTAAACTCATTTTTCTTTTCTACCGGTTTAACCACATTTTTCTCAATTTTGGTTTCAACTTTCTTTTCAACCGGTTTTCTCACATTTTTCTCAACCTTCTTTACCTCTTTCTTTTCAAAACTCTTACCAACAAACTTTTCATTTTTCTTAACCTCATTTTTACGATGAGCATTTGCCATTGGATGAATGATCTGAGACGGTGAGACAGGCTCAGTAGTGATTATATGATTTTCATCAGGGATATCACTATCACTTTCAACCGTCTCAGATGACTCATCTTCTTCATCTGAATCATCAGTAGCGACCACACCCTCACTATTTCCCAGTACTGGTCTCACATCAGAATACGGATCCCCACACTGGAAGTGTTAGGCTCATTTTCTGATGTGGAATCAGGATTGATTAAAGTCTCCGGTGGTATTGCGTGTAGAGTGTGATTCTCAAACAATACCGGAGATGGGACTGACTTATAGTTTGCACTATTCGTCTGGGAGGGTTCTTCAATGATATGATTGACTACATATGCTATGTGCTTGTAACTTTCTAATTTCTTGTTAACTTTTTCCGCAAAGCACTTGATGGTTGCCATTTCTAATTTAGTGTTTTCCATTTCATTGATGTAATTATTAATGGCAAGTTGTTTAATAGATAATGTCTTTTTCAGTTCAGACACATCCTTTTTATAACCATCAAGAACTTTGTTAAAATCTTTTAAGTCCTTTTGATAAATCTGACAGTTGAGTTTTGCACTCTCAAGTTGGACCTTGAGAAGCTTGTTTTCATCAGTCAGTTTTTCAAAATCAGCACATTTATCACATTTAACACAAGATTGAGTTTCAGAACTTACCGGCTTAGGAGGTTCTGTCATGGCCATTAAAGCAAAGTGAGCTTCCTTTCCTGCGAAGAATTTAGAGTAGTCAATCTTGGTGCATGCATCATCCACCATACATGACTTGCGGGTCATCAGAAAGTCAGCTTCAGCTAGCAGTTGGTCAATATCATCATCTAGTGAATTCACACTAGTCTCTGAATCAGATTCGCTCTCCATATCCGAGTAAGCCGAATCGTATTGATCTCCAACATCAGTGACAGAATCAAGAATCATTCCCGATTTCTTGTCTTCACTCTCAGCAATCACATCTTCATTCACTTCCTCAATCTTCAACTCAGACACTTTTTCAATCACAACCTCTTCTTCAATCTCTTCATTCTCATCCAAACTCATCTGCTGTGCCACACAAGCAACATTCCCAGCAGTGATCTCCTCCACCCCCAATTGCATACCAGTCCAGTCAAAACCTTCATCCTTTTGGATAACAAGTGCTTGGTTTTGAGTATCAGTTTGGTTTTGGTTTTGTGTGTTAGGTGTAGAGATAGGAACAATAGTTCGGTTTGGATTTTGTTGAGGTTGGTTTTGGGTTGTGGATTGTCTGGTGTTGTTGTTTTGTTGACGGTTCTGATAAGTGTTTTGGTTTTGTGGTTGAAAGCTTGAGATGTTTGGACTGTTGTAAGACACTTGATTTTGGTTTTGGTTTTGTCGGTTTTGGTATGTAGAATTGAAAGGATTTCGGTTACCTTGCTGTGCTGGTTGTGTGCACTCCCTTTTAAAATGTCCCTTCTCACCACAGTTAAAGCAAGTAACCTTTGCTTTGTTGAATCCGTATGTGGTGTTGGGAGAGGTTGAGAGATCAGTCCTGCCAGTCTTCTGTATAAAATCAGTGGCTCTCCTCATAATGCTTGCAAAAGCCCACTGAATGTCCATCAACTCCATTTCCTCTTTGTCGATTTGAGCATAGTCCTCATTGGTGAGATTATTGTTACCAATTTGACTTGCTACCAAACCGTTGTAAGAAGCAACCATGGCAGATACAAGAGCAACATGCTGTTGAGCAATTTCAACAGTCACATTGTTAAGGTTTGAGGTCTCTAACACAATCGGGTTTTGACTTGATTGTGCTTGAGTAATCTGCATCTGGTTCACTTGAGGAGGATATTGTTGTTGTTGTTGCTGTTGACTTGATGTATAGCATGCGGCTTGTTGTAATGGTGAAAATGGTGGAATAAAGTTTTGTGTTTGATAAGGTTGTTGTGTGTATGATGGTGTGTAGGATGAAGTTTGAGCAAGGTAGTTAATGGGTGCTTTTGTTTGTTCAACAATGTTAGACACACATGCTATGTGAGGTGCAACAGTAGATGTGGTGCTTGAAGTAGAAAGAGAGTTAGATGTACCACTCACATATAAATCAGGATTCTGTGGAATCTGAGCTCTCTTAGCTTTTCTCTTTTCCTCCATCTCTTTGTTTTCCAGCTTTTGGATGAACTCATTAATGGTCCAATACTGGTAAGCATCCTTCTCCTTTAACACTTCGATGTGTTGGTTCCAGTAGGGTGGTAAAGCATCAGCAAATTTATCTACTAATTCCGACATTGGAATGCTGATATCATAGCTCGACAATTCAGTGAGCAAATGGCAGTACCTTGGAACCAACTCTTTTCAAGAATAGGAGCAATGTAACCCTTCACAATCATTTGCCATGCTTCGGCTCCTTCAAGTCCTTGTCCCTCAACGTGAATCTTAAACTTCGTCTTCCAAGTATTATACTCCTTCATGTCCATTAGCTTCGGTGGACGATTGCCGCTTCCAGAAGATAGGTCATGAATAAGAGTGGATATAGCGTTGGTCGTCTGAGAATGGACTGCTGCTGCTGCGACTCCCCAATAGTTGTCAATCGGTTGTGGTAATGATTGAACAACTTGTTGTGGTGCCGAACTAGTCATTGCCATATAATTGATCGGCTGTGATGGTTGACTAGTCTTCTGAGCTGCAATGGACCACGGATCTTGTGTTGTCTGCTGTTGTGATGCTTGAGTAGGTCTAGGCGTTGTTGGAAAGTTCCACATCTTGTCCTGCAAACAATTAAACACGAAAAGGTTAAAAATGTTTCAAAACAGAATGCTCCTTCGTATATACGGACGTGCGAAGGAGAAATAAAGTTCTCTTTCGCCCGTTTATGAATGATACGAATGAAAACTAATCAACAAAAACTCCTTCGACCACTTAAGACCCTCTTTCGACCGTTTTACAGCTCCTTCGACCGTTCGATCAGGCGAAGGTGAAACAAAGGTACGAATGTGAAAAATAAGCAATCAAAGTCTTCCTTCGACCACTAAAACACCTCCTTCGTACAGAAAAACACTCTTTCAACCCAAATGAATTCCTCTTTCGACCAAACTCTCTCGTTCGACCCCTGTGATTTCAAAAACGGTTATTCTTTGAAAATCAGTTAATTTTGATCATGTTTTTAAAATGTTGATGGATTTTGATGATCTTAATCAGGTTTTGAATCGGATTTGATTTGGAACAACTTTAATAAAAAGAATTATCCAATTTAAACTCGAAATCAAGGTGTAATCGATCAAAATCTTATCACATCAGTTTGTTTATTGAAAACAGAAACTTTTTGACCAAAATTGGGTCCAAATCAACTGAGAGATTATTAATTTGTGGTTGTTTGATCCGAAATGGCTCTGATACCACTTTGTATGTGTGTAAAAGGATCGATAACAAACAAAGATTGATCAAACAAGTTAGTTTCAGGTGCGGAAACCCTAAAACTATCACAAAATAATAATCAAACAGATTCAAACACACAGATCATCATTTTCAATCAATTTCATTAATAAAACACTTGTTTACACGTTGAATTATCAATACAATCAAGGTTTAAACGTAAAACAAGTTTAACAAAATCTAGAGAGAGTTTTCAGAAAGAGGAGGGAATAATAATCATCAAAGTTACATTCAAAAAATGAACTTAACCTATTTATAGGCCTGCACATTCGCCCAAACTGTTCATGCGAATGTGCAGGTTTGCCCACACTAACTGGTCGAACCAAGTTCTTCAATAATCTATTCTTCATTCGTACAAACATCCTTCCTTCGCACCTTTCTGTTCTCCTTCGCACCTTCTACACAGCTCCTTCGCACCTTCGATATCTACAAAACAAAATGTGATTTACAATCCAAAGCTTTAGTCGCACTTTTGCATCTACATTCGGGGCTACGCGAAGTCACGTGACGAACCGGATGACTACGAGTCGTCTAGCAGTGACTCTGACCACAACGGAAAGAAACATAACCACCGTTCACGTCACAACGACGAGGATGATGACTTGGTCAAGCCATTCAGGCCAAAAGCTTTTGCCGAAAAGTCAAAATTCGTCGCTCGCATAGCGACAGCCAAAATCCCAAGGAAAGCTAAGCTTCCTAGCAGCATCGGTAGATACGATGGCCTGCGTGACCCAGATGACCATGTGCATGACTTTGAGTGCGCAGGTATGTCGGTAGACTGGCCCGTTCAGGTTTGGTGCCATTTGTTTGCTCAGACCTTAACCGGCGCAGCCAGGGTTTGGTTCGACAACCTCCCCACGGGGAGCGTTAAGGACTTTGACGACCTCACCGATAAATTTGGCAACCACTTCTCGCACTTGCGCAAGCACAAAAAAGACAAGGCGCATATTCTGTTATGCCGCCGGTATGATCATGAGTCCATCGAGGATTTTATAGTTCGGTTCAACAAGGAGGCCTTGCAAATAGGCTGTGGGGAGGAACTTACACGGGCAGCGTTCATACACAATGTGCGCAGCCCAGAGCTCATGAAGTGCCTCACAGGCAAAGATGGTATTCCGGAGTCCTGGGATGAACTCATCCACTCCGCGAAAATATATGCCTCCTCCGAGAAAATCTTTCAACCAGATGCACGGCTTCCAACCGCAACACCATAATAATAATAATAATAAACACAAAAACAAATCTGTTTGGAGCCGCATCTCAAGCACCGCCGACGAGGGAAAGCACTCCCCCGCGGGCGATGCCCGCCAACTCATCAGCACAAAACAATCGCGAGACCAGCGTGGACACTCCAAGAAGAACCACGATTGGACCCCGCTGACAAAGACACCATCTCAGGTCCTGAAGACTGAACAGGTCACGTTGAAAGAAGCAAATCCTCTGGTAAAACGAAGAAACGTGGACCGAAGCAAGTTCTGTGAGTACCACAATAACTTTGGTCACCTCACAGACAACTGCTACAGCTTGAAGATGGAGATCGAGGCCGCGCTGAAGTCGGGTCAGCTTGGTCACTTGGTAAAGAACGTTCACCGCACTGGCAAAGGTAACGCGGGTGATAAAAACCAAGGTGAGGGGTCGCGAAAGAAAATCCGTGACCTCAACACTCATGCCGCCACGCTCATCCCTCGTCATCACTGCAACATGACCAGGCGTGGCAAAAACACCCACCACGGGAAGCGCACCCGCGTACAACCACTTGACGACTCATGGAAAGAGGCCGATGTCCTCATGCCAAAAGTCAGAGGCGGCGCCTCCTGCACCGCCCCACTCATCATAACCGCAGTCTTCAGACATTACCGCACGCGGTACATGTTCCTAGACGGCGGCAACAGCACAGATATTATGTACGAGCAATGTTTCCAATAGCTGGATGCGGAAGACAAAGTGAAACTCGTACCGGTCAATGAGCCAATCTCGGGTTTCATTCACGAGACCATCATGCCGCGGGGCATGCTCTCCCTGCCAGTCACGTGGTCCGATGGCACCCATGAACGCACGGAGATATGCGACTTCATGGTTTTGCCAGCCACCTCCAATCATGATATACTCTTGGGTCGGGAAGGCATCGCGCGCTTTAACGCTAACGCTTCAACGGCGCACGTGATGGTCGGCTTTCCAACCAAGACAGGCATCGCCTTCATCAGAGCCAACAAAGACTGCCACACCACTGAAACCGCCAAGCCTCCAAAAATGGTCAAGACAAATGCCCGCACTGAGCCGGAAAAATGGGCGCTCAACCCTAAATTTCCGGAGCAAACGGTGGTCATTGGCCATGAAATCTCCGAGACCATACGCAATCACTTGAAACAGCTTTTAATCAGCAACATGGATGTCTTCGCGTGGCAACCGGCAGACATGGTCGGTGTCCCCCGCGAAATAGCAGAACACAGGCTCCATGTCTATCGCTCCGTAGAACCAATAGTGCAAAAGAAGCGCAGTATGGGCCCGGAGAAAACAAAGGCCATGAACGAACAAGTCACCGAGCTGCTCAACGCGGGCATCCTTCGCCCTATCAGATACCAAAGCTGGGTGGCTAATCCGGTCATGGTCGCCAAAGCTAATGGAGGGTGGCGCATGTGAGTCGATTACAAGGATATTAACAAGGCGTGTCCAAAAGATTGCTATCCTTTGCCAGAAGTCGAACTAAAGGTGGATTCTCTCGCCCCGTATCGGTTCAAATGTTTCCTGGACGCATACAAGGGGTACCACCAGATCCAGATGGCTAAGGAAGATGAAGACAAGACAGCGTTCCGCACAGACGCGGGCATCTTCTGTTACACCAAGATGCCCTTTTGTGACATCCGTCACCTTCGCCTTTCGTCAAATTGACAATAATAGCCCTTCAAATAATTCCATTATAGTCCCTATTAGTTTCGTCATTTTCAAAATTTATTTTAGAGTAAACCAAAATTTTATCATTTATATTCATTATGGATTGGGTATAAGTTTTTATCAAATACGTATCTTGAAACGTCTACGCAATGGATTTTGTAAAAAAAAAAAATTTAAGTTTTAAAAAGTTTTAAAAACTTTTATGTTAAATAGGTTAACTAAGTTAAGTTTTTATAAAGGGGAAACTAACCATGATACAATAAACTAACCTAGTTAAAACTATAGGGACCTATATTGCCAAGTCCCAAACCTTCAAAACTGATTTTTTTTCCCTGATTACTCGCTTTTCCGGTCAACATCCTCGCCGGAATCCGGCGACTCTCCGGCGAGACCATAACAAGATTTAATGCTTTATTTTGACTTTTAAATCATTCCTAAAACGCTTCTCCATATGTTTCTAACCGTCTCGGGTCTTAAAAGCGATAATAAACACGTTAAAAGCAAGTTAATCGGACCCTAAGGGGTTGTAACCGCCGGAAATCATAAACATAATCAAAACTGAAGATTTAATTGTTTATTATATAAACCACTGATGCCGTTCACGTTCTGAAATCATTCACTTCGAAAACCCACTTTTAAATCAAATAAAACGAAACTGAAAGACTCTCAATTTGTGGATCATGGTGCGGCCCTTTTCACTCGATTTCAACTTATATTTGATTATTGTAAGCCCTTGTATTGATGCCGTTTTACTTGCCATACGGTTCCGACCAAAACCCCTTTATCACAGGTCTTGTATTGAGTCTATTTTGGGTTATTGATTTGTCTAGGGTTAGGGTTCTTGTCTAGGTGAATTGGGGAAGAAGATGAACATGGAGATAATATTTAAATAAACTTAATTTCAGATTTAGTTCAACATGTGTCAATGTGGTCTAGTGGTTAGTGCTGCTTGTTGACACAAAGGGGAACCCGGGTTCGAACCCAGGCAACCCCATCTCCTTTTTCGTTTTTTTTTTATTTTAATTGTTTATTCATTTTAGAATAGTATTATATTATATAAACTTAGAATATTCATAATAAATTCATTTTTGATCCAAAAATTATAAAAATTTAGGTGTAGCATCTTGACACCATAAAGAAAATTATCACACTTTTACTTTCTGAAAATTATTTAATTTTCATTATTTTATTAATTTAAATTGTTTTAATCATAATTAATTGATAAAAAATTCATTTTTAATGATTTTAATCTCAAACTTTATGGGTAATTATTTCTCATCATCAAGAACTGATATAAAAATTATTGGTTCAGAAAACATTTAATTTTATTGACTTTCCTATTTTTAATCATTTAAACATAATTTAATCTCGTTAAATCAGTTTTAAATATAAATAAGTTTATATAAATTATGGGAAAATTATTCTAATCTGTTTACATCAGAAATCATCCATTTTCTATAAAATTAGTACTTTTGGATCATGTATGGTATTATTAGTCTTATTTACGTTTAATTAGACATAATAAAACATTTATTTATTTATACAATTTAAACATCTATTTCATAAATATTTTTTCTTATAAAATAGAAATACTCATATAGTTTAATGTCTTAATTATCTTTTGTTGAATCATTGTGTAACTCAAAATTATTTATTTATATATTTATGATTATTGTATTATTTTAATTTAGTTAAAGTAACTAACTAAATTATTTTGTCTTAATTATTCAAACGTATTGTTATCTAAATATCCAATAGGTAATAATTATATTATTCAAACCACATTTACAACCTTTCATATATTATTTGTGATATACAACTTTTACGTTAACGCGACTTATCATAAAAACTCTAATTCCCCAAATCGACTTAGCGAACCCTAATGCCTTAGTCCCTAGTTACCTTAGACTTTTTAGACACTTCCTTATTAGTATTCTTACACGTTATAGGTTGAATTCCTCGGAATTCCCACTACTTAGCTCACGACCGCTTAAGTGGATTTTGATCGCTTTCGCAAACGGTGAGTATATCTTTCCCCTTTTTACCGTTTTACATTTTGGGGTGACTCATGTACTTACAATCAAGTTTCTATTTCTTTTACTAAATGCGATTCTCATGTGTGTTTGCTTTATGTTAATTTGTGTGTCTATGACTTGTCAAAATCATTAACCTTTGAGGGCCTGGCATTTCAATGAATAGTACTATGGTATATACCCTTGTGACTCTGTTGAGAGTCCTCGTCATTGCTATGTGTTGGATCAGTTTGCTCTTTTTGCTAAGTAAGAACTTGCTATCTTGACACTTAAGTGTTTAGCAAGTCCTTGTAAATCAGATTATAAGCACAGCGGAATGTTATAAGTTAAAGCAACACTTTTTATACAAAGGCAGAGTTATAACTCCCCCTTGATGTTTGAAACTAATAAATGACAAAGTATTTATTATGAATCTAAGTTGTAAATGAGAATTAGATACTTAGAGAGATTCACAATAAATACAGAAATGGAATATAACAATGAGAGTGTTTGAAGGATTTTTCTGTTAAAAATCAATGTCTAAAATAGAAGGTTGAAGCCTTCTATTTATAGACGATTACATGCATGTATCTTGCCTAAAAAGCAAGCACAGAAACTCCAGTGACAAGTTGCACAAGTTGCAACATTGAAAGAAACAAATACAGCTAAAAGTAATATTAAACAACAAACTACTGATGCAAAAGGCGGTGGAAAATATCTATTGCTAAGTGCTGATGAAGGACAACTACTGAAGAGTAGTTTTGTCTTCAGTACTTCTGAAGTGAACTTGTCTGGTTTGGACTTCAGAACTTCTGCAACTTCAGCACTTCTTCATATCTTCTAATCAGCAGTTTCTTGTCTTCTCTTCAGTACTTCTATACTTAGCCAAAATGACAGAAGTGAATTAGACTAAGGTTTACAAAACTGGTTTCACCAATCCTCTTTGTCCTAACAATCTCCCCCTGGATTGATGAAGCCAAAACCTTACTAATTCCTTATGTGTTTCTTCTGTCTTGAACAATCTTCCATATCTCTTTGTACATGGTGTTCTTGAGCTGGTTGTACTGATCATCAGATAGAGATCCTCTCTGTGGTTCTAGATGTTGAATTGTGAGCAGGTCTTGTGTTGACAGTTTCTTCAGATCACTGATCTTCTTGTAAGCCCTGCTTGAGAAGTCTCTTCTTGTCAACAGTACTGAGTTGTTATCAGTAAGTGACCATCTGATGATAGGGATCTTTGACTTGTTAAAGTCAGAAGAATAGGGAACCAGACTTGTCCCTTGGGTTGATGGTCCTGAGTGCTGGATGTCTTCAGTTTCAGATAGCCTCAGGTGGGATTCTCTTCCTTGTTGTTGTTGTTGCATATCAGGCATCTGAACAGTTGGGAGATGGTGTTCAGTCACTACTTTGGTATGTAGCTTTTCTTTGATGGTCTTTTGTATTTGATAAGCAAAAGTGGAAGGATCCCTGAACTGTGTTAACAGAGGTTTCTCCTCAATGTCAAAATCTGAATGGACTACTGAACTTCCTTCAAGTAGTACCATTTTAAAATCAGTTTTGACATTGTCCTCTGTCTTCTTCTTCTGAGTAGCAGATCTTCTAGATGCACCAGAAGTTCTAACTACTGATCTTGAAGGATCAGCAGTTTGAAACTTCTCAGGATTTGCAGCCTTGGCAGCCAAGTATTTTCTATAAGTATCCATCAGTCTTTCTTCTTTCCATCTGGATACAGAGGCTTTTGAACCATATCCTTCTGCTACTAGCTCTTCTATTATCTGGGCTCTCTTGGCCTTTCCATCTTTGCTTGTGGCCAGTTTGTCTGCAAGCAGTTGTGCTCTTCTTGTCAGCTCTTGCATAGAGAGTCCTTTGAGTGTAAAGGCTTTAGTCTTGCTGTTCTTGGTAATATAAGACACCAGTTGTTGTCTTTTATCCTGTTCAGCAATCTCATCAAGGCTAGCCTGCCTTTGTAGTTCAGCTGCATAAGCCTGAAGTTTTTCTTCATGGCTTAAATCCAAATCATCCCTTTCTTCCAGAGATTTCCAAATCTGATCTTCTCTGGCCTTTTTGTTGGCTGCAATTAAGCTCTTCTCTAATAGTTCAGCTGATTGAGAGATAGGAGAAGGGTTTAATACAGTCATTGTTGTAACAGATGTAGGCCTGATGGGATCAGATGTTGGTTGAATGGGAGCAGTGGTTCTGGAAGGTTCAGTTGTTTGAGGTTGGGAAGTGTTAACTTCTGATGTGCTGACAACTGCTGATGGTTTGTCAGCTACTGAAGGATTGTCTTCAGTACTTTCTGATTCTTCATCAGAAGTTTGGTCATCAGAAGTTTCTTCATTATGCCTTAGGGAATCTTCAGAACTTTGGGTCTCATCTTCTTTCTCTGCAGCTTCAATTTCTTCAATTGAGACACCAAACTGTTTGGCCAATTTTTCTTTCCTGGCCTGATCTTTTTGATCTCTTTCAAGGAGTGCCACTCTTGCCCTTATCCTGGCTTGGAATGACTCCTTAGGTTCCCTGATCTTCTCCCCCTTTTTGGATTCATCAATTTTAACCCTTGAAGCAGAGGGTTGGGAGAATTGTCCTTGAAGATGAGCAATCTGCTGGCTGTTGAAGTCTATTTTGTTGGACAGATCGTTCATCTTGGTCTTGATCACTCCAAATTGGTTCCTGATGGACAGCTCCAAGTTAGATGTATATGTTTGGAAGTGATTTCTGATGAGTGTATTCATCATGTGGTACAGGGGACCCTCTGGGCTGCATAGCTGGTTCAGGTCTATGCTTGTCTGCCCAGGGAATTGGGTAAGCATTTGCTGTGAAGGGGGTGTTTTTGGGAGATCCTCATGTTGTACAGAGGATGCCACTCTAGGGGTTTTAGGGATTGAGTGGGCTTTAACCTGTGCAGAGGTGACTGGCTTCTTGAGCCTGGATACCTTTGCAACAGGACCTTCAGAAAGTGCCGTCAATTCAGTAGTTTGAGTGTGTGAAACATCATCCAAACTAATGGAATCATCTGAATCCCTGATGTTGCCCTCAATGAGGACTGTCTCAGTTAAATCATGAGCTGAGCCCAACTCGGTTCTCTCATGAACCTCTTTGTCTTGGTACTGAGGATTTCCTACTTCAGGCATTAAGCCTTCATCAGTAGTTGCCACATCTGAGGTCTTAGCTATGTTACTTCTGTCCTCAGATCCACCACTGGGTGGTAACTGAGTAGTAGCAGCCTCAGATGCCCCAAGAGTCTCTAAAATTGGGCTTAAAGACTCTGGTCCACCCTCATCTCTTGGGATAGGGCTAGTGATGTCCACATCCATGTCTGATGTAGTAGTTATGTCCCCTGTTTGTTGTGGTTGATGGGGACTGACATGATCAGATGGGACATTCTCTTTTAGCCCAGAGAGAAGTTTGGCAATTTCTATTGCCTCTTGTTCAGAAATTTGTGGGGTTGGTTCAGTAGTTTGGGCAATAGGTTGTTGTTCAGCAGTTTCAAAAGAAGAGTGTGTTTGATATGTTTTTCTAAGTCTTTTTCTTTTGAATTGAACAGATATGGGTGCTCTTGGTGGGGTTTGAGATGGATGAGACTGAGAGGGTGTTTCAGTCTCAACAATTTGAAGAGCAGAATGCTCATGAGCATGTTCAGGCATCTCAACCTCCTGAACAGCTTTTCTCTTGGGTTGGTGGGGTGCAGTTTTTGTTGGCTTGGGCTTTTTGGCTTTTGGTGGTGTGAGCTTGGAAGATGTGGGCTTCAGGGGGACTTGTTGTTGTTCTCCCTGATCATCTTCTGGCCAGGCAGCCGGTTTGTTAAGTCTTGAGTATGCTTGTGATGTTAAAGGATTTAAAGTTGAAATTTTTCCCACAAGCACCTCATTACCCAGTTCCCCTATTATGCATTGCATAATGAACCTTGGGTACAACAAAAACTTTTTCTTGGTATTATTGTGATGTAACACCAACTCATTGAAAAATAGTTTTGATGCCCTAAATTTAGTTTCATTCACAATGGAATGAAATATTGGTTGAAAAGTGGAGGGCATCTGGTCATAAGACCCTGTTTTTGGACTCAAACACATAATTATATAATGAAACAAAAGTTTGTATTTTGGTTCAAAATATTTTTTGAATATTGTAGCATGGGAGAGAGTACCTTGATAACCACACTCAGTCATGGTTAGATGAATATCAGTGTTAGCAACATGGTCATGGGCAGTTACATCATCCAGACCCAGTCTTGTTGCTAGTGTGGCCGGTGTGATGGTCAGTTGTTTCCCTTTTATCTTTGAGTTGAGGGAAATGACCTCACCACCCATTGTAACCGTCTCAGCATTTGCCCAGAACTCATTCAGAGTTTCAGTGTGAATTGGTGGGTTTATTGTGAGAGCAGTAAAGTATTGGGATTTGACGACAAGATCAATGATCTCATCGTATTGGGACCAGCCTTCTTGTTTTTCAAGAAAGGCTCTTTGATTGTGTCCCTGTTTTAGAACTAGAGCCATGTGGTTTGGGTTTTTGATCGAACAGTGGATTTTACAGGTATAGGTTGAGAGAGTTTTGAGAGAGAAGGAGGGATATTTTTGAGTTTGAAAGGATAAGTGTGTAGAAAAGGTATTTATTAGAAGTTTTAACCGCTTGAATCTTCTTTATTAGAAGCTTTAAAACCGCCTTTGGTTAAAAATTTCTTTATCAGAGGTTTTAAACTGATTAGGTCAAACCTCTGATGATGGGAAAAGTCAGATTTGTCCTTTTGACTTAAACTGCTGATGAAGGATTACTTCATCAGTAGTTCCCATTTTCTCTTCAGCAGTTTTAACATCTGATGAGAAATGTTTTTGTAAATACTTTATTCATAACTTCTGAAGTTTATTTTATCAGAAGTTACACACTTTTTCAGAAAATTATCCCTATACTGATGATTTTTGTTCATCAGTAGTTTCTCTCAAACTGATTTTGTTTTTCAGAAGTTTTGTTTCAGACTTTTGTCTTTTGTAAGTGAAAACCAGAAAAAAGATGGAAAAGGTTTACTTGTATTCCACCAAGGTAAACAGGATGGAATCAAGGATGGAAAAAGGAAAAAGAAAATTTTGATGTTTTATGCATAACAGTAGTGATTGATGTAGAAGTTTGATGTAGAGTTGGGTAGAATCAAGTGTTAACTTGGATTCTAACTGATATGCATAAAAATAAAAATAAAAATAAAAATAAAAACAAAGTAAACACTTACAAATTTAGCATTCCAAGCATGGATACTAACTTCTGAAATGTTGATGTGTCAAGGGGCTTAGTGAAGATGTCAGCTATTTGATTAGCTGTTGCTACATGCTTCACCTCAATCTTGCCTTTTTCATAGCAATCTCTTATGAAATGGTACCTGATCTCAATATGTTTAGTTTTTGAGGACTGTACCGGATTTTGAATGATGCTAATGGCAGATTTGCTGTCTACAAACAAAGGTGTCTTGGTCTCTTTGATTCCATAATCAAGAAGTTGATATTGGAGCCATTGTATCTGTGATGTACAACTTGCAGCTGCAATGTATTCAGCTTCAGCAGTTGAAGTTGCAACAGATGTTTGCTTCTTTGATTGCCATGACACTAGACAGTTACCCAGGAATTGACAACCACCAGATGTTGACTTCCTTGTCATCTTACACCCTGCATAGTCACTATCTGAAAAAGCTGATAACTTGGTATTGCTTGAAGCAGGATACCAAATTCCCAGTGTTGGAGTTCCTTTCAGATATCTAAAAATTCTTTTGACTGCTATAAGGTGTGATTCCCTTGGTGCTGATTGATATCTAGCACAGACACATGTTGAGAACATAATATCTGGTCTAGAAGCAGTTAAGTATAAAAGGGAACCAATCATGCATCTGTACATGGTTTGATCAACATGTTTTCCTTGATCATCAGGTTCAACTTGTGTGATTGGTGTCATGGGAGTGGAACATGATTTACAGTTATTTAAAGAAAATTTGTTCAATAATTCTTTAACATATTTTGATTGATGTATAAAAGTTCCATTTGTTTGTTGTTTGATCTGCAGTCCTAGAAAGTACTGCAGTTCTCCCATGGTACTCATCTCAAATTTTGATTGCATGAGTTTCTTAAAATCATCACACAATTTTGTGTTTGTTGAACCAAAGATGATATCATCAACATAAATTTGAACAAGTAAGACATGATTTCCAACATGTTTAATGAAAAGTGTTTTATCAATGGCACCTCTTGTAAAGTTATTTTTGAGTAAAAAGGTGGAGAGTGTATCATACCAGGCTCTTGGAGCCTGTTTGAGCCCATAAAGAGCTTTGTCCAGTCTGTACACCCACTCAGGATGAGAAGGATCCTCAAACCCAGGTGGCTGACAGACATACACCTCCTCTTTGATTTTTCCATACAAAAATGCACTTTTCACATCCATTTGATAAACTTTAACTTTGTTGGAAATGGCATAGGCCAGAAATAACCTGATGGCCTCAAGCCTTGCAACTAGAGCAAAGGTTTCATCATAGTCAATTCCCTCTTCTTGAGAGTACCCTTGAACTACCAGTCTTGCCTTGTTCTTGATTATCATACCAGCTTCATCTTGTTTGTTCCTGAAAACCCATCTTGTACCAATTGGTTGCTTGTTTTGAGGTAAGGGACAGATTTCCCAGACCTGTTGCTTGTTGAACTGAAGTAGTTCATCTTGCATAGCTTGCACCCAATTATTGTCTTTGAGGGCTTCCTGGTACTTCTTTGGTTCCAACTGTGAAATAAAGGCTGAGAATAGGCAAAAGTTGGAGAGCTGGTTTCTGGTCAAAACACCTGTAGCTATATCACCCATGATTTGATCAAGTGGATGATCTCTGTGTTCAATCAGTTGTTGTAAACCACTGACAGGTGTAGGTGGCTCTTGTTCTTCAAACAAACTACTGAGGTCTATGATATCTGGTTCAGCAGTTGCAGCTTCTTCAGTAGTTGCAGGTGCTGAAGCAGATGTTTGAGTTTGGCCTTCAGTATTTGTTTGATCAGAAGTTTGAAAAACTTCTGATGGTGTTGTAGTTGACTTAATGACTGTTTGAGGAGTCCATGGTGTAGGATCCTCATCTTCAAACCTTTGAGCACCATAATAAGTAGGTTTGGAAGAAGTAACAGCCTTTTCAGGTCCAAAGTGAAAGTTGTCAAGGTCAAAGAGTTCAGCAGGATGTGCTGGAATAAGAGTGTGTTTTGACTCATTGAACTTGACATTCAATGTTTCTTCTACTATCCTGGTGTGAGAATTAAAAACCTTGTAGGCTTTTCTAGTTGAAGAGTAACCAAGAAAGTAACCTGAGTCAACTTTGGCAGCAAACTTTGAAATAGATTCCTTGATGTTCAAGATGAAACATTGACACCCAAAAGCCCTGAAAAAGGAGATAAGGGGCTTCATGCCATGAAGAACTTCATAGGCAGTCTTGGAATGTCTCTTGACCACAAGAACTCTATTCTGAACATAACATGCTGTGTTAACTGCTTCTGCCCAAAAGTACAATGGCAGTCCAGAATCAGCTAACATTGTTCTTGCTCCTTCTATCAATGTTCTGTTCTTCCTTTCTACTACACCATTTTGTTCAGGAGTTTTGGGAACACTGTATTGTCTAATAATCCCTTTAGACAAACAGAATTCATCCAGAGTTTTGTTCCTGAACTCTGTCCCATTGTCACTTCTAATGGTTTTGACAGATAGAGAATATTGTTACTCTACTTGTAGAATGAAGAACTTGATGATTTCAGCAGCCTCATCCTTGGAAAATAAGAAGAATACCCATGTGAATCTTGAGTAGTCATCAATGATGACTAAGCAGTACTTCTTTTTACCAAGGCTCATAATCTTGACAGGTCCAAATAAGTCCATATGGAGTAGTTGAAAACATGCAGTTGTTTTTGATTCTTCAATAGACTTATAGGAGGACTTATGTTGTTTTCCCTTTAAACAGGATACACAGTGTTCTTGACACTGGTATACTTTCAAAGGTAGACCTCTGACCAAGCCCATTTTTGTGACTTTATTTATGGTTTTAAAGTTCACATGGCCAAGTCTCCTGTGCCAGAGATCTGTTTCTGAAGTTGATGCCCTTGAGAAGAAACAGGCAGTGTTGTTCAATACTTTGTCTTTCTCAATGTCCACTGCATAGACATTGCCACATCTTTTGGCAATCAGCAAAGTATGATCTTCTATAATCTTCTCAATCAACTTCTGGCCTTCTGGTGAGATGATCTTGCAAGCTGTCTTTGTGAAAAAGGAAGAATATCCTTTATCACACATTTGTGACACGCTCAGCAAGTTGTATTCAAGGTTTTCCACCAGATTGACCTTGTCAAACTGTATTTTGCCAGAGGAGACATTGCCATGTCCTAGCACATATCCCTTAGCATTGTTCCCAAAGGATACAGATCCTTCTCTTTGGCTGATAAAGTTGTTTATCAGGTATCTGCATCCAGTCATGTGCATAGAGCCTCCACTATCAACATACCAAATGCTGTTTAAGCCCCTGGAAACTCTCTGCACATAAAAGCAAATTAGTTAGATTTGGAAACCCAAGCCTGTTTGGCTTTGGGTTTGCTCTTGAGAACAGTTACAGTTTGTTCTTGACCAGGTTGAGAAATCCATGTCTTTTTGGCAATGGATTTTTCATTAAGAACCATGGTGGTATCCTTTTTGGGACCACCATCAACCTTGGTCATCAGTAGTTCTACCATGTTCTTTAGATTTTGAATCTCAGCAGTTTGTGAAACTGCTGATGATTCTGGTCTAACTACTGACAAGGAATTTTGAGAAAAAGATTTTGGTTGAGATTTTATCTTTTTCTGAGAAAAGGTGTTTTCAGGTTGTTGTTTCTTGGGTTTAAAGACTTTTTCATAATCATTTCTGATTTGATTTCCCACAACCTGTTGTTTAAATTTTTGATTGAACTGAATTCCTTTTCTGTATCTACAAAATTCAGTTTTGTGGTTGAACAGGCCACAAATTTCACATTCTTTTGCCTTTTGTTTTTGATCTAAAGGCAAATTTCTGACAGTTGTGAAAAGAGTTTGCTCATCAGTAGTTTTCAGGGTCTCAACTCCTGAAGTAGATGAAACTACTGATGGCTTGTTGTCAGTTTTTGTAAATACTTCTGAAGTACTTTCTTTAAAAATGCCAGGATTTCTGTTTAGAAAGTTTTCATGGAAAGATGTGCATTCTTTCCCTTCAGAAGTTTCATTTGAAACAATTCTTCTCCCATCTTCAGTAGTTTTGGGAGAAAAATCTGTTGGTGTTTCAACATGATGGTATCCTATGCCAAACTTAACATTTGAAGCACTTTGTTTGTTTAGCAGTAGTTGATACCCCCTACAAGATTCCACCCATTTTTCACAAGTGATCCTGGTGTCAGCAAGCTCTTGTCTGACATCTCCCAGGTCATTTAGCATCATTTTGATTTGTGCTTGGGTTTCAATAGCAGAGTCAGTTAATTTAGAAACCTCTTTTGTTTTAGCACACAGTTTTCTTTCTAAATCACATTTTATCTGTGTGTATTTTCTTTCTAAATCATTGGCTTTGCCTTGTAGGTGCACGTTTGTCTCTCTTATGAGAGCAAAAGTTTCTTTGCAAGAGTTTGAGCAAAGTTTTGTCAAAGATTCTTTTGATACCTGAGACAATGCAGATTTTGAGGTACAACCTTCAAATGCCATTAAGGCAAAGTTCTTTCTGCCATTGTCTGGTTCTCCCCAGTTGATGTCAAACACTTTGTTGTCTGCATCAGGATTGCACTCTGTGGTGTCATAAGGGAGACTGCTCCAGTCAACATACCCCGAGGTAAAGAGACTTTGTTGAGGGGGTTGTTGAGGCTGTGGAGGAAGTTGAGCAGCTGGAAAGGGAGGGATTGATTGTTGGCTCTGCATCTGTTGAGCAGGCACTTGAACATATTGTACTTGAGGCATATATTGCTGTTGAGGAGCTTGTGCCTGTACAAAATGAGCACTCCCTTGAGTTCCATTGTTCCTATTATAATTGGGGTTATAGTTATTTCCAGATTGTGATTGGTTAAAGCTAGAGCTTCTACATTCTCTAGCAAAGTGTCCCAACTTCTGACACTTGTGACATCTCAGTTTAGATTTGTCAAAACCAATTTTTGTATTACTGGTCAATCCTGGAAATTTCCTTCCTGACCTTTTATAAAACTTGTTAGTTTTAATGCTTAGCATGGCCAGTTGGTGTAATATGTCCATTTCTTCCAAGTCATCACTGCTAAAATTTTTCAAATCATCCATGATAAAGCATAGATTATCAGCAGTTTGACTTTGGTCATCATTGTCATAACCTGGGAAAGATCTTTCTGATGAGATCCCAGTGGTTATGTCAATATTGTCATAAGATCCATAGGAACAAGTTGGTGAATCTTGTCCCAAAAGTGCTATACTACCTGGTAGGTAGTCATCAGCAGTTTTACCAGAAGTTTGTAATTTCTTCTTTTGATCGATTTCTCTCTCAAAAGTAAGTAATCTCCCATGGAGTTTTGTAAGAGTGAGGGAGCTAAAATCTGGTGAGGATCTTAAGACAATGGAGTAAGTTTCCCATTTGTCAGGTAGAGACCTTAAAAATCTATGTAACATAGATACTGTTGTATAGGTCTGACCATTTAACTTTAGCTCAGAGATTAATGAGGAGAATCTTTCAAATTGTTGTGTCAAAGTTTCCCCATTAATATAAGCAAATGTTTCATATTGTTGAGCCAAAATTTCTCTGGTGTTGGCAATCACCTCTTCAGTTCCTCCAAACTGTTCTTTAAGACAGTCCCAAAGTTCTTTGGCACTTTCACAATGTAAAAGGCCAGAGTATATTTCATTTGGGAGAGCCATTGCCAACATAGAGAATGCCTTAGCATCTAGCTCAAGTTTTAGGAAATCCTCATCTGTATAGTCTTTGGGATCCTTAGGAATCCCTTCTTTAGTTTCAAGATTTATATTTACTGGTTTGTGTGGACCATATATCACAGATCTCCAACAACCTGTGTTGGTTTGTGACAAGGTATGTGCCATTCTCTTTTGCCATATATTGTACTCGTTTCTCACAAGCATGGCAGGTTTGGTGGCAGAACCAGTATTATGTGGATCCATTTTTAAAGAGTATAGATTTGTCTGATGACTCTTTTAAGTGATGGATATTGATAAAAAGTGAACTTTTGATCTTTTTATTGAATATCAATAAGAGCTTTGTGTCTGATTATCAATTTGTTAGATTGATATGTGATCAGATAAACCAACGCTCTGATACCAATTGTTGGATCAGTTTGCTCTTTTTGCTAAGTAAGAACTTGCTATCTTGACACTTAAGTGTTTAGCAAGTCCTTGTAAATCAGATTATAAGCACAGCGGAATGTTATAAGTTAAAGCAACACTTTTTATACAAAGGCAGAGTTATAACTCCCCCTTGATGTTTGAAACTAATAAATGACAAAGTATTTATTATGAATCTAAGTTGTAAATGAGAATTAGATACTTAGAGAGATTCACAATAAATACAGAAATGGAATATAACAATGAGAGTGTTTGAAGGATTTTTCTGTTAAAAATCAATGTCTAAAATAGAAGGTTGAAGCCTTCTATTTATAGACGATTACATGCATGTATCTTGCCTAAAAAGCAAGCACAGAAACTCCAGTGACAAGTTGCACAAGTTGCAACATTGAAAGAAACAAATACAGCTAAAAGTAATATTAAACAACAAACTACTGATGCAAAAGGCGGTGGAAAATATCTATTGCTAAGTGCTGATGAAGGACAACTACTGAAGAGTAGTTTTGTCTTCAGTACTTCTGAAGTGAACTTGTCTGGTTTGGACTTCAGAACTTCTGCAACTTCAGCACTTCTTCATATCTTCTAATCAGCAGTTTCTTGTCTTCTCTTCAGTACTTCTATACTTAGCCAAAATGACAGAAGTGAATTAGACTAAGGTTTACAAAAGTGGTTTCACCAATCCTCTTTGTCCTAACACTATGTATTACATTACTACTAGTGCATACTATATATATCTGCTTTTCTTTACATAGGGTTGATTTTGAACGGATATTACTTATTACATAATTGCAAATGGTATCGCACATGAATTGCTAAACACTTTTCCTACTACTTTTATTCAAACAGGGTATGCTCACCAATACATTTTGTATTGACCAAAATCGTTTTCGTACATGTTTCAAGTTGTTTTGAGATGCATCCTTTAAGCTTTCGGATTTATATTTAGATTTTGATTCATTGTATTACAATTTAGTTGGCAGTTAGAATCATTGTATTTCATTTCAATGTAATAAATTATTTAATCAGTGTATTCAAATTTACACTTTAGTCCATGAGCTATTGAACAATCGTCACTACGTGACACCTCGATGTTTCCGCCATCGGTTGGGGTGTTACAGATTGGTATCAGAGCCATTGTTATAGGGAATTAGGTTTATAGAATGCCTTTTAGCCTAGTCTATAACTAAGCTTACTTTCACGAGTCCTCTCGTTTATATTTCTCTTATTTCCTATTATTTTCTTTCAAGATATTTTCGTTATGATTATTTCTCGTTATTCTTTCGATACTTTGCTTGGCAAAGAAGACACTCGTATTTCACAAACGAAACGATATCATCAAGTTAGGAGTGGTATCCATACCTTGGTGATTAGTTTCAATCCTCTATATGTTATTTACCTTAGGAATATATCTTTGAGATAGGAGTGACATCCACACCTCAAAGAGTATTTCCTTCAAAAAGGAACTTAACCACTAAGCTGGGAGTGATATCCTTAACTTAGTGATTGGTTTCATTCCACAATCGTTTTCAATTTTGAAATACATCTTTGAGTTAGGAGTGAAATCCACATCTCAAAGATCTATTTCTACATCTCGTTGATTATGAATTTTCTTAAATATTGGTAACCTATTACATACGTTAATTTTATCATTCACGTCATTTTAAATCTTGGCCTTTTAAAACACATTAGATTTACAAATACTTAATGAAATGGTTTCATTTTGCATTTTACAAACTTGTATTGCATATTTTAAACTTTTGTTTTCATATGATGTAACATCATGTATTTTCCCTTATTTTAACTAATAAAAGTTTTGTTTTTTCTATTTTATGTTCCATAGTCATTCATTATATAATTAATATTTCAAAATGTTTTCATAATACATAAAGGTGTTTTGATCTTAACATTTTAATGCTTATTCAACAAAAAAATGATGAAACATAAATTCTAGAAACCGAAATTTCTATAATACAAATTAATTGACATATAATGCAAATTAAATTGTAATAACTAGAATTAAATAAATTGGTATTAAAAAAAATAAATGTATTGAATTTGGTAAAACAAAAATTTATTGTAATTATTCATAACCTAAAATTTGGCCATATATACTCTTGCCATCATCCCTACAATAAGCTCCATCAAACCTCCCCATATTTTCCTTCAAATATTTTTCAAAATCATGAACCAACCAAAAAGTCTTGTCACTCCCTTCGACTCTTGATATTTGATAAGCATCTCTAGATGATTGAGGTAAATAACGAACCTTCTTTTGATTCTATGTTGTGCTTAATATTTCTTTTTAGCTTCTCTCACATGCACATATCACTTGGTTAAATAGACATTTGAAACCATGCTTCAACATAGATAAATTTTGTTGTTGAATTTCTTCAACTAAATAAATTTCCTTGTCACAGTCAACGTAAACCATCAAAATGTTTTAAAAATTTAGAAACAAGATCAAGTAATTTTCATTAATACATATGAATATATTAAAACGAAAATTTCATGTTTTGTCTTAATAAATTTTAATATGAAAATAAATAATGATTGCTCATAATCTACTCAATAAAAGAAGTCAAACTATGCAACTTCATGATCTTTTATTTTCGCAAGTAAGAGTACCCTCCTTTTGTTTTTGTTAAAGTCAATACATGATATATATCTTTAATTTGTAGTCTTGTTTTATTATAAATTAAATTACCCCATTTGGTCACATTTGTCAATTTTCAAAGTTAAAACTTCATGGAATATTCTAATTCCTAGCAACGAGTAACTCTAAGGAATTAATATTTTAAAGTAGTCTTATTTACGATATTTAAATTACTATATGTATTGGCTGAATTACAGTAATGTAAATCATATATATTTTGGTTTCATAACATAACAAAGTCCATTAAATATTCTACTTAGGATGTTTATGCATATTTGAAGTAAGTGGTCATTTTTTTTTAAAACAAAAATTTATATGAGTTCAAATATGTAAATTGAAATAAAACAATTATTGATAATATTTAAGTCAAAGGCTATATATATGTTGAACAAATACTATAACTATAGACACTAAATCATCAATCTTAATTTACTTAGGTTCAAGAGTAAATAATTTACTCTCGTTGAATTCTGTTGAATCCTAACAAGTCCATCGTAATCAAGGTGAGTATATCTTTCCCCTTTTTACTGTTTTACTACTTTGGGGTGACTCATGTACCTATATATTAATCAAGTTTCAATTTCTTATACTTAATGCAATTCTCATGTGTGTTTGCTTTATGTTAATTGGTGTGTCTATGACTTGTCAAAATCATTAACCGCTGGGCGGCCTAGCTTTTCAATGAATAGTACTATGGTATACCCCCTTGAGACTCTGTTGAGAGAATCTTGGTCATTGTCTTGTTAATTCATTATTCAGTTGGTTAGTCAAGTGTTAGTCATTATTCTCAGGTTTGGTTTTGAACGGATATTACTTATTACATAATTGCAAATGGTACCGCACATGAATTGCTAAACATTTTTCCTACTATATTTATTCAAGCAGGGTATGCTCACCAATACAATTTTTGTATTGACCAAATTATTTTGTACATGTTTCAGGTTGTTTTGAGATGCATTCTTTAAGCTTTCGGATTTATATTTAGATTTTGATTCATTGTATTTCAATTTAGTTGACAGTTAGAATTGTTGTAGTTCATTTCAATGTAATAAATTATTTAATCAGAGTATTCAAATTTACACTTTAGTCCATGAGCTATTGAACAATCGTCACTACGTGACACCTCGATGTTTCCGCCATCGGTTGGGGTGTTACATATGACGTATCCAATATATGTTTTCGGGAGAAATTTGCAACTAATAATAAGCCTTATAACATTTTTCAAACTCGACTTTTTGTAAACACATGAAAACGTGTATTTACGAAGATTTTTTTTTCTCAAATGAGCCTTGTTTTAAATCTAAAACACTTAGATTCCTAAAAAGTTATCCTCATGCATTACCACTATCCTTTCAACCGTATCACAAAGTTTGAGCAAACTACGTTTTTGATAAACGAAAATTTATCCTATTACACTCACACTCTTTCAGTCGCAAAACTTTTGGTTTAACAAAATATTGGATATATCCTTATCAAAATGTTAGTAATTGTCTTTTATCATATAATGCATGTATGTAAAACTAACTAAATTTAAACCCTTATGTCAGTAGACTATACGTATGTTTTGCGCACTCTCATTTGCCGTAAACTTTATTATTTTATTCTTGCACCACTTTAATTCATTGTATTTCAATTTAGTTGACAGTTAGAATCGTTGTAGTTCATTTCAATGTAATAAATTATTTAATCAGAGTATTCAAATTTACACTTTAGTCCATGAGCTATTGAACAATCGTCACTACGTGACACCTCGATGTTTCCGCCATCGGTTGGGGTGTTACAGATTGGTATCAGAGCCATGGTTATAGGGAATTAGGTTATTAGAATGCCTTTTAGCCTAGACTATAACTAAGTTTACTTTCACGAGTCCTCTCGTGTATATTTCTCTTGTTTCTTATATTTTCTTTCTAGATATTTTCGTTATGATTATTTCTCGATATTTTGCTTGGCGAAGAAGACACTCGTATTTCACAAACGAAACGATATCATCAAGTTAGGAGTGGTATCCATACCTTGGTGATTAGTTTCATTCCTTTATATGATATTTATCTTAGGAATACATCTTTGAGATAGGAGTGACATCCACACCTCAAAGAGTATTACCTTCAAAAAGAAACTTAACCACTAAGCCGGGGTGATATCCTTAACTTAGTGATTGGTTTCATTCCTCAATTGTTTTCAATTTTGAAATACATCTTTGAGTTAGGAGTGAAATCCACATCTCAGGGATCTGTTTCTACATCTCATTTTAAGGTCTCGCTAAAGGTTTTGAAATTTACCAGTGACGGGGTATGTGCAATCGGGAAAACGACCATTCACTCATAGGTTCAAGTACGCTCCCCACAAGTCACTAATAATATTTCAATCTCTTTGGCTAGTCACCAGTTTCATTAGAAATATTTTCAGTATCACATTTTTGATATATTTTTCATTTGTTGTTTGAAACTCTTATCATAAATTTATATAATGAAGTTATTATGTCTTTTGAGTTTTTTCTATTAATAGCTATCGCTATTTGTGCATTTTTTCGTTTTTCATCATTGACTCTTAAGTTTTGTTTAACATTTGGATTTTAAGTTCCATCTATTGATGTTTTATATACTCATTAATTATTCGCTTTTGGATTTTTTTCATCATTATTAAAACTTTTATCCGCTTTAAAACTTACACTATTTTCAGTTATGATTTGTGACTTCTACACTATTGTCGCATTGACTTTTATCATTCACGTTATTTCTAAATCTTGGTCTTTTGAAAACACATTTGATTTATATGATTTTCGAGAAAAGAAACTTGCAACTGATAGTATCACTACTAGAAAAAAGCCCTTTCTTGACACGCATTGCGTGTCAAGAAAGGGGTCTGATGACAGGAAAAAGAATGTCAAGGATGGCGGTGTCATAAATTTAACATGACATATTTTCGCGTGTCATCTGTTTATGACACACATTTATGACATCATTTATTGACACGCGTTATGACACTTTTTAATGACACACATTTTATGACAGAATTTTATGACGTTCTTTGCATGTCATAATTTTTTAATCTAAAAAAAATTCCTATAAAATTACATATTTGCCCTCCTGGATTTATTGGCATTTTATTATATGCAAAATAATTAGCAAACTAATAACAAAAACATCATTTCATTATATAATCCATATTTTTCTAATTACAAACTAATCCGAGACAATGTTTAACGTTTACAAAAATATTGTATCGACAATACATTGCCTTAAAACCAGTGTCGATCACTTGAAAATAAATGTCGCGGCATAGCTTGACCAGTCTTCATGAATAACATCCATATCCTCATCCGCGTAATAATCCACTCCGCCACCAACCTGAGACAACAATAAAATTAATACATTAGTCGAGGACGACCAATTACTTTAAATAAATCATAGCGCATTGCTACGTCTATTTTGACTTAACTTACATTGCCCAATATTTCGACTCCGTGAACTATCTCTTTCATGAATTTCATGACACAAAAATCACATTCCGTAATTCCCGGCTGGCATAGACACTACACATTTAAAAAAATAAGAAAACCTAGTAAAAATGCATTCAAAACATATGAATATCAAAACATATGACAATTCATTAAAAATTAGAACATAAACTATTCTTGCTTTCCAACAAGCACAGAAGATCAAAAGCAACTATTCTTGAGCCTAACTCATCCTAGATTTACAGCTGAACATGTTCCAAACATTCATCACACAAGCAATACTTAATACCAATCAATGGCAAGGTTTAAAAGCACAGAAACGAGCCTTGAGGCGTTTTCCCTTCGCCAAACGAGGCGTATGCCTTAAGGCGAACCAAGGTGTAAGCCCGAGGCGGAATTAAAAAATAAATTAAAAAAATATATCTTATAAAAATAAAACACTAACTAATTTCATCATTAAATTAATCAAAAGCACACATAAAAGAAGACATGAAATGTCACAAAAGTCTAAAACTTCAAAAACATACCTCAAAACCCCTAAGGCACGCCTGAGGCGCAACTTTTCTTACCGCCTCAGGCCTACGAGGCGCACCTAAAAAAATAACCCTTAAGGCGACTTGTTTTTGCCCCGAATCGCCTTCAGGCGCGCCTCAAGGCGTGTGCCTCAACCGTTTTTTAAAACCATGATCAATGGCATAACTTTAGAACCACCTTTTACAACATTCTATTAACATATATCTTCTAATATAACTTACAGTATTTCCATGCTAACAATAAAAAAAGGTCCATTTAGGTTAACTAGAACATCTAGTTACGTATAATCACAATCATCATGCATATGCTGTGAAGTGTATCAAAACTAAATTATTTACACTAGCATGTGTGAAGTCATATATATATATCATAAAATAATAAAGAGAGAGAGATGCATAAGCATAAGGACCAAAAAGGTTACCAAGATACCCTGGATATCATTAATGGTGGATATAGAATATTCGATTTGCTTGATGATTTGGTAATGGCAGACATGCTTTCTGAAGTATCGACCACATTCATTGAACCATGACCATTTCCTACTTGCTCGAAGTTTTGAACCCTGTGATCAATCAATACACCATTGGCTAATCTTTCCATTGGATCATGTGCATATTTAGGATCACAAATTAACTCAACGCTTACAAACCAAGTAATAATAATTTGGCAGTTACCTTGAATGGTAGTTGCAGTTGCATAAGCAGGAGGGTTCAGAAGTAGATCTCTAATGTAGCTGTTACAAAAATAAGAATAGCACATAGTTTTTTTTTTTTAACGGCCAACAAACTTGTATTAAACACCAAGGCTAGCAGGGAACTAGCAAAAACGAACAAGCATAGATCGCCCATATACAAAGAACACAAAACAGAAACATACTAAACAAGGTGGGATATGTTAAAGGCCCGCCATTTCTCCCAATCCAAATCAATCAGTTTCGCTCGCGCCTTAATCCAAAGGAAACCAAGTGTTTTGATGTCCCCAATCGTCTTATGCAGAGAAGGATGAATCTGTTTGAACACGAGGTCGTTCCTGCAGCCCCATAAGCACCATATAGTAGTCAAGCAAATCGCGTAAAAGGTCTTTTTCTTCTTGTTAGAACCAGCCATGAAGTTGTGCAGCGATAGAATGTCATGAACATCGAATGTAAATATACCACCCACCTTGCACCATTGGGAAACTTGATTCCAAACCGAGTCCGCGAAAGCACACGAACTAAACAAATGATACTCCGGTTCTGTCGCGTCACCACATATCGGAGAAAGACCCAAACCCACATTGATGTTTCGCCTACCTAACGCCTCTTTAGTAGGGAGTCTGTTAAGACCCGCACGCCATGCCATTATTTCAACTTTCCTCGGCACCCAATTATTTCACTTGAACACCCATGCAGCCGCGTCTGAATTTTGTACCTGCAGCAACTTCTTGATGTCTTTTACCGAAAATGACCCCAACCCTTCATACAACCACAGCCAACTGTCCCCCGCATCTGCGAGAACAGGAGGCTGCAGTGCAGCCCCAAACAGACCCAATTCTAGTAAACCAGCCCCATTCAGTTCGCCGTGACGCGAATCCCAGGCCCACCCCAACCCATCCGAAGAAACCCGAGCAGCAACAGCAGTATGCTTATCTGTAGAAGCTGTAAACAGAGCTGGGAAAGCCACTGCAAGCGGTCCGTTTCCAGACCAATCATCGAGCGAAAACTTTATAGTGTTACCATTACCCACTACACCTCTCATAAGCGACACCACATCAACACCCAACATTTTCAACCTATCCATAGCCCCAGCGATTGCACATAGTAAATAATAGATACTTTTTGATGAGAAAAGAAAGCAATAAATATGAAAGAATACTTCCTAGTTACTACCAGGCTTTCAGCTTTTTATTTACTACCTTTTGAAATTATAATTAACTATAAGGTAATGCAGTAATAACTCGTCTACAATGTACAGTTTGAAAATAACAAAAGTAGCTACTTACATAGGAGGTAATCCGGTGCAATTAGAGGGAAGCAAAACCTTTAATAAGTGAGGTACACCTTTAGTTGGTATGACACCTGATATTTGGCAAGTGTTTTAAGTATTTACTAGTTCAAGATAGAGAAACTTATATACCTAAAAGCATAATAACTAACCAATTTGTGAGGCGGTTCCAAGGTGCAATGGATGAGGTTTGTTTTCTGAAGCAACAGTCACATTTCTAAATGCGACATCATCGTCAAGACCATAGAGCTCTTTTACCTAAAATTTGCAGCATCAATTGTAAGATACTATTTGCTTAGAATAATGTTCAAAACAATTTTGAAACAAACTGAATTCGAATTTCTGTTATTTAAAGATGTGGTTATCCGAACCAAATTTCAAATTTAAACGAATTTGAACTCTATCCGACTAAACCAGAATAAAAATAAAAATAAAAATACTTAATTTTCTTTTTGGTAATATGTTATATTATAGACCAGCTAAGTTTATGCTAATAAGGTTTTTGAATTTAAATTCTGCTTTAAAGTTTTCAGTTTCGAAAATAACGAGAAAAGCGACCCAATTAACACCTATACCTTTATTTGCATCAACAAAGGAATAACTTGAATTTATTAAGTCAAAACGATATGGATTATGTTATACATTTGCACATGTTAGCTAGACAAGCTGCAGTCAACGAAGCTTTGGATTCGTTCTTCTTAATCTTTCGTACCCTCAAA
Source organism: Ambrosia x helenae (assembly GCA_030844895.1). Lineage (NCBI taxonomy): Eukaryota > Viridiplantae > Streptophyta > Magnoliopsida > Asterales > Asteraceae > Ambrosia > Ambrosia x helenae. The sequence continues at coordinate 93,227,472 of CM061225.1, forward strand.
ACTTTCCTAATCTGCACAAACACAACCAAGTTAACACTTAGCAGAACCCCTCTGTACTCTGTTAGCCGTCTGATTTTTAACTTCGAATCCCAAACACACCGCTCTGGATTATAAATATTGATAAAATTGATTCTGGTTACTTAAGATGTGAACAAATAAACTTTAGCATCAAATCCTCATCCAACACAACCTACTTCCATAGTCACATAGAAACACACATTAATCGTAAAAATAACGTCATATATATTATAATCGAAACTCATAAAACAAACAACACATGAAACAAAAGCTGGTGTACACTTCAAAACAAACACGTATCACACGTGTATATATATATCTCCAGACTATGTGATTACAGAAGCTCAAAACAGTAGTTTTCCCTCATTGTATTGCTTAATATCCCATATTAATATCCACAAATAAAGCTCTATTTAACATAAATTTCGAATACAACTTGACATAAACAGCTAATCTAAGAGAAAATTCCTCATACTATCTCATCATAACAACACATTAATACAGATTCTACTCTATGGTCTATCAAACAATTGCAACAGCTAAAACCCTAAAAGCAATCTCAAACCACTTAATCACACCAATAGCGGTAACCATTCACAATTTGTAAGAAGGAGAGAAAGGGATTATTATGGAGTATTATAAATAATAATAATAATAATAATAATAATAATAATAACAATAACAATAATAATAATAATAATATACCTACCAGCACAATCGACTATTCAGATCAGATTTTAACACAATCGAACTTCAAACTTCAAACTTCAAATTAGGGTTTGATTTGAGAAGGAACGAGCAGGATAAGGAGGGAAGGTTATGGATTTGAGGGTTTGGAACGAGCAGGAGAAGGGAGGTTTGGAACGAGCAGGAGATTGATCATCGATTTGCTAGGGTTTTATTTGAGCAGATTATTTGAGAGAGAGGGGGAAGGATTCGAGCAGGAGGTTTCTTATGTTTATTGTGTTACGGGAGAGAGGGGGAATGTTTGAAGAATTTGAGACTTTAGATGACACAAAACCATGACACGCTGATTTCAAAACTGTCATCATTTTTTTTATGACGGAAAATTATTGACACGCATAAAAAAATGTCAAGAAATTATCATTTTTTGTCAAATATGACATTTTTTTATGACATGCTCTTTTGCATGTCATTAAATAGGGTATGTTATAAAAAAAAGTGTCAAGAAAGGGTATTTTTGTAGTAGTGTATGCATTATGACAATTTTCAACTCGACTTCTTGTAAACACATGAAAGTATGTACTTACGAAGTCTTTTCATGTGAAGCTGTTTTGAATCTAAAAAGTTATTCTCATGCATCACTATTATACTTTCAACTATATCACAAAATTCGAGTAAAACTACATTTTGTTTATTAAACAATAATTTATCTTTTACACTTACACTCTTTCAGTCGCAAAACTTTTGGTCTAACAAAACATTGAATGTTGCTAAATGTTTTCTATCGTATTGCGCGTATATGCAAAATTTCTAAATTTTAACTCGCATGTCAGTAGGCTATACACCTGTTCCGTGCACTTTCATTTACAATAAATTTCATTATTTTCTTTATACACCATTCTATTTATAGTTACATTCGCATATTATCTTATTTATGATTATTCTCGTATTATTATTTTATTGGTGGCTATCCTCACGCGTTATTTACAATTATTCTCGCACTAATTATTAGTAGTCATTCTTACAACACTGGTTTTGAGCATTAATTTAACTCGTTTACTTTCATTTTGTGAAAATTGTGCGATTTACTTGATTTATATTATACCATTCATTCAATCGAAGTTTTATGTTTAACGCATATTTGGTATGCATATTTTTTTTCCTGTTTTTGAGCAAAACCCTGTTATACTTTACATTATTTTGTTCATCATCATGGCCAATGAACATACTAGTTGATAATTTTGTATGAGATCTAAGCCAGTGCCCACGTACGACTCGGGTTATAGTATTTCTTTAATCCGAGGGGAACGGTGTAAACCTCAGGGTTATCAATATGAGTGTTTAAAGCCAACGATGTGAACAGGAGTTACCGGTTAATGGTAAACCCGAAAGGGAAGAACCTCTAACCATGTCTTATACTTACATGTTATTCACATTACGGTTAAAGGGAAAACCCGGAAGGGAAGGACCTCTAACCATGTCATGATTGAACATTATTTCATTTCAGCAGATATTACATAATGGTTGCACACGTTTATTTCATGTTAGGGTTATGGAAAAACATAACACTCTAGTGTAAGGTAAATCGATGATTACGGTCCGGAACGCAATCATGGGTTTACAGGTACATGAGGGTGGTGTGTAATTCCACTTAGGCTATTGGTAGACAATCAGTACATTCTTGAAACACCCAAGGTGTGGTGGGTTAGCTGCGGTACACCCTATATATAAGCATTGAAGGTGTGTAGGGAATGCGACTAGGAATCGAGCCAAACATTAGACCTAACTAGTGATGTGTTAGTTTAACAAGATGCATTGTAACCTAGACTCAGTTACCATAAGTGCCTCAACATTCATTATAAGAACTTGGTGATCTATATCTACTTTGAACCAAGGACCCATTGGTGGCCTCATGACTCATGACTCAATTTTAACCTAGTGGATTGTTAATCCAATATGAATTCTCCTAGTTATCTATTCCAAACACTTCGACTCTCGTTCATGAGACTTAGAACCTAATGCCTTTTCTTTAGAACTTCTATCCCTTATATTTATCCCTTGCAAACATCAGCCAACCAGCCTCAAATCTATGTTTTCTTATAACTTCGGGACGAAGTTCCTAAAAGTAGGGGAGACTGTAACATCATGTATTTTCCCCTTATTTTAACTAATAAAAGTTTTGTTTTTTCTATTTTATGTTCCATAGTCATTCATTATATAATTAATATTTCAAAATGTTTTCATAATACATAAAGGTGTTTTGATCTTAACATTTTAATGCTTATTCAACAAAAAAATGATGAAACATAAATTCTAGAAACCGAAATTTCTATAATACAAATTAATTGACATATAATGCAAATTAAATTGTAATAACTAGAATTAAATAAATTGGTATTAAAAAAAATAAATGTATTGAATTTGGTAAAACAAAAATTTATTGTAATTATTCATAACCTAAAATTTGGCCATATATACTCTTGCCATCATCCCTACAATAAGCTCCACCAAACCTCCCCATATTTTCCTTCAAATATTTTTCAAAATCATGAACCAACCAAAAAGTCTTGTCACTCCCTTCGACTCTTGATATTTGATAAGCATCTCTAGATGATTGAGGTAAATAACGAACCTTCTTTTGATTCTATGTTGTGCTTAATATTTCTTTTTAGCTTCTCTCACATGCACATATCACTTGGTTAAATAGACATTTGAAACCATGCTTCAACATAGATAAATTTTGTTGTTGAATTTCTTCAACTAAATAAATTTCCTTGTCACAGTCAACGTAAACCATCAAAATGTTTTAAAAATTTAGAAACAAGATCAAGTAATTTTCATTAATACATATGAATATATTAAAACGAAAATTTCATGTTTTGTCTTAATAAATTTTAATATGAAAATAAATAATGATTGCTCATAATCTACTCAATAAAAGAAGTCAAACTATGCAACTTCATGATCTTTTATTTTCGCAAGTAAGAGTACCCTCCTTTTGTTTTTGTTAAAGTCAATACATGATATATATCTTTAATTTGTAGTCTTGTTTTATTATAAATTAAATTACCCCATTTGGTCACATTTGTCAATTTTCAAAGTTAAAACTTCATGGAATATTCTAATTCCTAGCAACGAGTAACTCTAAGGAATTAATATTTTAAAGTAGTCTTATTTACGATATTTAAATTACTATATGTATTGGCTGAATTACAGTAATGTAAATCATATATATTTTGGTTTCATAACATAACAAAGTCCATTAAATATTCTACTTAGGATGTTTATGCATATTTGAAGTAAGTGGTCATTTTTTTTTAAAACAAAAATTTATATGAGTTCAAATATGTAAATTGAAATAAAACAATTATTGATAATATTTAAGTCAAAGGCTATATATATGTTGAACAAATACTATAACTATAGACACTAAATCATCAATCTTAATTTACTTAGGTTCAAGAGTAAATAATTTACTCTCGTTGAATTCTGTTGAATCCTAACAAGTCCATCGTAATCAAGGTGAGTATATCTTTCCCCTTTTTACTGTTTTACTACTTTGGGGTGACTCATGTACCTATATATTAATCAAGTTTCAATTTCTTATACTTAATGCAATTCTCATGTGTGTTTGCTTTATGTTAATTGGTGTGTCTATGACTTGTCAAAATCATTAACCGCTGGGCGGCCTAGCTTTTCAATGAATAGTACTATGGTATACCCCCTTGAGACTCTGTTGAGAGAATCTTGGTCATTGTCTTGTTAATTCATTATTCAGTTGGTTAGTCAAGTGTTAGTCATTATTCTCAGGTTTGGTTTTGAACGGATATTACTTATTACATAATTGCAAATGGTACCGCACATGAATTGCTAAACATTTTTCCTACTATATTTATTCAAGCAGGGTATGCTCACCAATACAATTTTTGTATTGACCAAATTATTTTGTACATGTTTCAGGTTGTTTTGAGATGCATTCTTTAAGCTTTCGGATTTATATTTAGATTTTGATTCATTGTATTTCAATTTAGTTGACAGTTAGAATTGTTGTAGTTCATTTCAATGTAATAAATTATTTAATCAGAGTATTCAAATTTACACTTTAGTCCATGAGCTATTGAACAATCGTCACTACGTGACACCTCGATGTTTCCGCCATCGGTTGGGGTGTTACATATGACGTATCCAATATATGTTTTCGGGAGAAATTTGCAACTAATAATAAGCCTTATAACATTTTTCAAACTCGACTTTTTGTAAACACATGAAAACGTGTATTTACGAAGATTTTTTTTTCTCAAATGAGCCTTGTTTTAAATCTAAAACACTTAGATTCCTAAAAAGTTATCCTCATGCATTACCACTATCCTTTCAACCGTATCACAAAGTTTGAGCAAACTACGTTTTTGATAAACGAAAATTTATCCTATTACACTCACACTCTTTCAGTCGCAAAACTTTTGGTTTAACAAAATATTGGATATATCCTTATCAAAATGTTAGTAATTGTCTTTTATCATATAATGCATGTATGTAAAACTAACTAAATTTAAACCCTTATGTCAGTAGACTATACGTATGTTTTGCGCACTCTCATTTGCCGTAAACTTTATTATTTTATTCTTGCACCACTTTAATCATAGTTATTTCTAACACGTTATTTGTGATTATTTTCACACTGCTTATTTATGCTATATTTTCCTTTCGAATGGAAATTTTCTGCTATACTTACACAAACGCATATTTGGTATGCACATATTTTTTTTCCTTCCTGTTTTGAGCAAAACCCTATTATACTTTATATTATTTTGTTCATCATGGTAAATGAACATACTAGTTGATAACTCGTGTGAGATCTAAGCCAGTGCCCATGTACGACTCGGATTAGAGTATATCTTTAATCCGAGGGGAACGGTGTAAACCTCAGAGTTTATCAATATGAGTGTTTAGAGCCAACGGTATGAACAAAAGTTACCGGTTAAGGGTGAACCCGAAAGGGAAGAACCTCTAACCACGTTTTATACTTACATGTTATTCACATTACGGTTAAAGGGAAAACCCGGAAGGGAAGGACCTCTAACCATGTCATGATTGAACATTATTCATTACAGTGGCTATTACATATTGGTTGCACGCATTTATTTCTTGTTAAGGTGATGGAAAAGCATAACACCTTAGTGTAAGGTAAATCGGTGATTACGGTCCGGAACGCAATCATGGATTTACAGGTACATGAGGGTGGTGTGTAATTCTATTTAGGTTTTTGGTAAACAATCAGTATGAGTCCAAAGTATCGGGAGTGTGGTGGGTTAGCTGCGGTACACCCTATATATAAGCATAAACGATACTGCGGGAACGGACTAGGAGTCTGACCAAGAACCTACCCATTACTATATGATTACCTCTTCATTAGATTGTTGACTAATAGCTAACATGTTCGATAAGAACGTTCTTACACAAGCTTCGATTCGTCTTCCTAGAATCTTTCTCTTGCCCACCTACACAGAAAGCTAAAACCTTGTATACACTTACACTCTCAGTTATTTGGATTCTTGTTGCATACTCTACTAACATTCAATCACAACCTTTCTAAAGTAGGGGAGACTGCTTCATTAGTACCTCTGCCCCTCACCCGTTACACATTCCTAAAAGCCTTTCTCATTTAAACTCTCAACTTTCTAACTTTGGGTTAACTGTCAAGGATTTTTTTTTTTTTTGGGTATTAAACAACTATTTTAGATTTTGTCGAATCATAAATGATGGAATTTTTTTTTTTTAAATCTAATGACTTTTACAACGTCTTTTGTTTCATAGTAGCCTCCACTTGAAGGAAATTTCGAGACGAAATTTTCTAAAGTAGGGGAGACTGTGACATCCGTCACCTTCGCCTTTCGTCAAATTGACAATAATAGCCCTTCAAATAATTCCATTATAGTCCCTATTAGTTTCGTCATTTTCAAAATTTATTTTAGAGTAAACCAAAATTTTATCATTTATATTCATTATGGATTGGGTATAAGTTTTTATCAAATACGTATCTTGAAACGTCTACGCAATGGATTTTGTAAAATAAAATTTAAGTTTTAAAAAGTTTTAAAAACTTTTATGTTAAATAGGTTAACTAAGTTAAGTTTTTATAAAGGGGAAACTAACCATGATACAATAAACTAACCTAGTTAAAACTATAGGGACCTATATTGCCAAGTCCCAAACCTTCAAAACTGATTTTTTTTCCCTGATTACTCGCTTTTCCGGTCAACATCCTCGCCGGAATCCGGCGACTCTCCGGCGAGACCATAACAAGATTTAATGCTTTATTTTGACTTTTAAATCATTCCTAAAACGCTTCTCCATATGTTTCTAACCGTCTCGGGTCTTAAAAGCGATAATAAACACGTTAAAAGCAAGTTAATCGGACCCTAAGGGGTTGTAACCGTCGGAAATCATAAACATAATCAAAACTGAAGATTTAATTGTTTATTATATAAACTGAAGATTTATATATTTATGATTATTGTATTATTTTAATTTAGTTAAAGTAACTAACTAAATTATTTTGTCTTAATTATTCAAACGTATTGTTATCTAAATATCCAATAGGTAATAATTATATTATTCAAACCACATTTACAACCTTTCATATATTATTTGTGATATACAACTTTTACGTTAACGCGACTTATCATAAAAACTCTAATTCCCCAAATCGACTTAGCGAACCCTAATGCCTTAGTCCCTAGTTACCTTAGACTTTTTAGACACTTCCTTATTAGTATTCTTACACGTTATAGGTTGAATTCCTCGGAATTCCCACTACTTAGCTCACGACCGCTTAAGTGGATTTTGATCGCTTTCGCAAACGGTGAGTATATCTTTCCCCTTTTTACCGTTTTACATTTTGGGGTGACTCATGTACTTACAATCAAGTTTCTATTTCTTTTACTAAATGCGATTCTCATGTGTGTTTGCTTTATGTTAATTTGTGTGTCTATGACTTGTCAAAATCATTAACCTTTGAGGGCCTGGCATTTCAATGAATAGTACTATGGTATATACCCTTGTGACTCTGTTGAGAGTCCTCGTCATTGCTATGTATTACATTACTACTAGCGCATACTATATATATCTGCTTTTCTTTACATAGGGTTGATTTTGAACGGATATTACTTATTACATAATTGCAAATGGTATCGCACATGAATTGCTAAACACTTTTCCTACTACTTTTATTCAAACAGGGTATGCTCACCAATACATTTTGTATTGACCAAAATCGTTTTCGTACATGTTTCAGGTTGTTTTGAGATGCATCCTTTAAGCTTTCGGATTTATATTTAGATTTTGATTCATTGTATTACAATTTAGTTGGCAGTTAGAATCATTGTATTTCATTTCAATGTAATAAATTATTTAATCAATGTATTCAAATTTACACTTTAGTCCATGAGCTATTGAACAATCGTCACTACGTGACACCTCGATGTTTCCGCCATCGGTTGGGGTGTTACACCTTTGGCCTGAAAAACGCGGGCGCCACGTACCAGCGCCTGATGGACACGGCCTTCATCAATGAAATCGGCGTACGGCTTGAAGTGTACGTCGATGACCTTGTAATCAAGAGCAAGGAAGAAAGTGACATGCTTTGGGACATTGAGCAAATGTTCAATCAATTATGCAAAGTGCGCATGAAATTGAACCCGAGCAAATGTTCATTCGGGATGGAAGAGGGCCAATTTCTGGGCGTCATTGTAACACGGGATGGTTTTCGCGCTAACCCAGAAAAAGTGCAAGCCATCGAAAGAATGCCTTCCCCCGCTTCCGTCAAAGAGGTACAGACACTGATGGGCCGCCTTGTCGCCCTCAACCGCTTTTTGTCCAACTACGCTTCAAAGTCGTTCCCGTTCGTGGACACTTTGAAGAACTGTCTGAAGAAGAGCAACTTCCGCTGGACCCCAGAGGCGGAATCAGCATTCCGGGCAATGAAACAATGCTTAATGAACCTTCCAACACTAACAGCACCTCTTCCTAAAGAACCGCTCACACTCTACTTATCCGTCACGGAGCGGGCAATAGGCGCGGTTCTAATGGTTGACCGCAAAGGCGTGCAAACACCAATTTACTACATCAGCCGCACGCTGTTAGATGCAGAAACAAGGTATACAATCATGGAAAAGCTGGTTCTCGCCCTTGTCCATGCATCCCGAAGACTACGCAGGTACTTCCAAGGCCATCCGATAAACGTCCTTACGGACTATCGGATAAATGACATTCTCGCCAAACCCGAACTATCGGGCCGCCTAGCGAAATGGGCCATTGAGCTGGGGGAACATACGATCAATTACAAACCCCGGCCCGCAATTAAAGGCCAAGTCCTCGCGGACTTCGCCACGGAGATACCCGCAGACCTAGTCCAAGAATGCAAAGCGGAAGAATCACCCGCACCGATACAAGACCCGTCGCAAAAGTGGTCCCTATACACGGACGGGGCTTCTAATGACGACGGCGCCGGCGCGGGATTACGCCTCATCAGCCAAAATAAACATGAGTTCACGTACGCCATCCGCCTTGATTTCAAAAGCACAAACAACGAGGCGGAATATGAAGCGTTGCTGGCAGGCCTCCGCATTGCGGAAAAAAAATGGGGGCCAGGCACGTGGAGGCACACGTGGACTCATTACTTGTCGCGCGACAGATCAATGGATCCTACGACGCAAAGGATGAAATCTTGGCCCTATACCTGGAACAAGCCAAGCAACTCATGCGACGGTTTGACTCATGCACGGTCGAACACATCCGACGTAGCGAAAACAAGCCAGCCGATGCGCTGAGTAAAATGGCATCCACGGTCTTTGAACATATGGCCAAGGAAGTCCGAAGTGAGGTCCTAGAAAAACCATCTGTCCCACCGCGACAAGTCAACGTCATCCAAACAGGCAACGCGTCCTGGATGACCCCAATCAAAGCCTTCCTATCCTCCGGCATCCAGCTTGACGACAAGTCAGAGGCTCGAAAGATCAAACACAAGGCTTTACAATACCAACTTGTAGACGGTACCTTGTACCGCCGCTCTTACCTAGGGCCGCTGCTGCGCTGCGTAGATTCCGCAGACGCCTCCTTCCTCCTCAGAGACATACATGAAGGAACATGCGGGCTACACGGGGGCCCAAGGATGGTAGTAGCGAAGTTGATGAACGCAGGGTACTATTGGCCGGGCATGCACGTGGACGCGGTCAACGAGTTGCGCAAATGCGACAGTTGCCAGCGCCATGCTTCGAATACCTTGCGCCCCAAGAACAACCTAGTGCCTGTTACAGCGGCTTGGCCATTTCAGAAATGGGCTATTGATCTGGTAGGACCATTCCCAACGGCTCCGGGCAATGTAAAATACTTAATCGTCACCATCGACTACTTCACCAAGTGGGTCGAGGCAAAGCCTCTAGCCAAGATTGACGGCGCACATGTCAAGAAATTCATTTGGGAGTTCATTATCTGCCGATTCGGCCTGCCAATGCAACTGGTAAGCGACAATGTCACGCAATTTGAGGACCAATCCCTTTAGGAATGGTTGGCTCAAATGGGTGTTAAACAAATTTTCACGTCGGTCGCGCACCCGCAAGGCAACGGTCAAGTCGAAAGGGCTAATCGCACAATAGTAGAAGGCATCAAAGCACGACTCGGAACCAAAAGAACTGGGTGGGTAGATGAAATCCCTCACGTTTTATGGGCCTACCGCACCCTCACAAAAACTAGCAATGGCGAAACGCCATTCAGCCTGACATATGGTACCGAGGCGGTCATCCCCGCCGAAAGAGGCTGCCCTTCCGCAAGAGTATTAATGGCCGAAACAAGAGACAATGACAAAGAACTCCGTTTGAACCTTGACTTATTAGAAGAGCGTCGCGATCTTGCTGCAATCAAAGAAGCTAAATACAAGACACAGCTAGAGCGCTACTACAACAAACGCGTCAAAGAGTCCGCGTTCAAGATCGGGGACTACATTTTCCGCAACAACGAGGCTTCCAACGCAGAAAAACCCGGAAAACTAGCTCCTACTTGGGAAGGCCCATACAAGATACAAGAAATACTTGGCAAAGGCGCTTATGCGCTAGAGAGGCTCGATAGCACATCTATCCCGCGATCTTGGAATGGCGCGCAACTACCACGCTGTTATTTGTAAAACACTTGTAAAATGGCTACACATGCCATCCTTATCAATGAAAAATGGTTTCCTATATCTGTACTTCTACTTGTTTTTTCCGCGCCAGGGTCTTCAAGACTTGGACAAAACCCTCGTCGGACCAACATCGCTGACTATCAAAGCCATGCAAGTCTTCAAGACGCGCCTTGAGCACATCAGACTTGCACTAACTGGCGTACAGCACAGCGCCCTATGGTCTTCAAGACAGGTTTACTTGCCGGACCTAACTGACGCGCGAAACGTGTATGCGTGGAAAACCTTTGTCTTCTAGACTTGTAAAATACAAGTCGGACAAAGGAAGCGCACATCACACAAAAGCGAAGTCTATGGTCTTCTAGGCAAGGCAATCACGCGCCCAAATCGGACCCTCTGGCACAAGTCACGCCTTGCTACAGTCTTCAAGGCAAAAGTATTTTTACACTTTGACGCCGGACTGTCTAGCCAGACGCGCGCCCTAACTTCTACTTACACATCGGGTGACGACTTGGTTAAATAAGTGCACAGAAGTTAGAGTGAGAAAGTTAAACACGATATAACAAACCACAAAATTTTTCATTAACTAAAGGGAATTAAAAACCCTTTCGTATTTACAATAATTACAAGACATATATACAGACGTCTACTTATCTGGCAAAGTAGAGGGACCCTCGCCAGAAGCCTTCTTGCGCATCTCCTCTTGGCGCCTCTGCTCCGCCTCCAGCGCAAGCTCATCAGATCTTTCTATGAAGTACTTAAGGGCAGCAGGAGGGTCCGCATTGCGATTACAGTCTGCAATCACTTGAAGGATGGGGAAGTCAATCTTCTCAAACTTGACCAGCTCCGCTTCATATTCCTCCTTCAAGGGCTTCCAATAATGCTCCGCGAGGTCAAGACGCCCTTCATTCTGGGCCGCCAAAAAGCCATCCTCGTAACCCTCCCCATACCCATAAGCTTGGGCGCTGGCAGCAATGGCAGCAACTTGATCGCCCAACTTGGGCTCCTGCCAGAACCTCTTAAAGACCTACGGAAAAATCTGAGTTAGAAAATCAACATAATAAATATAAGATCAACAACAAAGAAAAGCATAAAGACTCACCCCATTCATCCCATCAGTCATCAGCCAGCGGATGGAGTCTTGCATTTGGGTCTGGGCAGCGACCGCCTCCTCTAACAGTTGCTGGGCCGCCTCACACTCCGTGGTGGCCGCAACGCGAGCTTGCTCTGCAGAGTCAAGGTCTTGCTCCAAATCCTCTTTGGCGTTAAGGATTTGGACCCTCTCCTGCTCCAAAAAAGAGACGCGCTCAGTAGCCTGGATGAGTTCAGCATCTTTAGACTCCAGCTCTTTGCGCTTCTCCACATACAAAATAGTCCTCTCGGAGAGGGCCTTGCACTTCTCCTCCAACTTTCGGGTCGCCAACCGCCTCTCCTCCTGCGCTTCGGCCAGAGTCTCTTTCAAACGCATAATTTCGGCATTGGTCTTCTTCCAAGACTCTGACCATTTGCGCCTATCCGCCGCCGCGTCCTCTTCAAGCTTAAGGGCCTTAGCCTCTGCATCATGGGCGCGGCGACGGTACTTGGAGATTTCAGCCTTGAAGGCAGCCTCTTTTTCAGCAAGGCTCGCCTCCTCAGCCTCCAAGTGTTCGATGTCACGTAACACCGCCGCGTCCCGACGGCGCAACGAGTCCATCATAGATAGTTGAGTCGCTTGATTCACACATAAAACAGACATCAGGTCAGGACGACTCAACATATCCTGGTGCGTGCGCTCATAGGGAGGCACCACCTCGCTTACAAACTCCTCCGCGGCCAGGGAGTTGGAGAATAATGTATTCTCCTTGACCGCCCAGCAAGGACGCCAGATGGCGTCGCCACCAGTCCAGCAAGAACCGTCATAGGTCCCCGATGGTTCCCTGCCGCCGACTCTTGAAGACTCGCGCCGTGCTTCACGTGAGCCACCCCCAGCACCAGTGGCACCCGCCCCATGGAGTGCCCTCTCAAACCCATCAGTTTCATGGGCCACTCCCCGGGCTTCAACTTCGGCGCGCTCCTGCGCCTCCCGCTCCTTCAGCTGGCGGGCCTTCTCCTCCAAGAACTGTTGCTCTTGGAGACGAAGACGCTCCGCCTCCGCCCGCTTCGCTGCCTCAGCCTTTTGTTTGGCTTCATTGGCAGCAGCTATCTTCTCAGCCTCAGCCCTCCGAAGGGCTTCATCAGCTTCTGCCTGTCTGCACGCTTCCTCTTGCTCTTTCCAGAGCCTCTCTTCCTCCACCCTAGCCGCCTTCGCAGATGGAGACATAGGAGGAGGAGTAGGAATGATCTTGGGCGCAACTGAAAGCGGAAAACAAAACATGTTACAAGCAAGTTAAAGACAAAAGACTTAGAAAAGCACTAAAGCAATACTTACGAGGCGCCTTTTTCTTGATCAGCTTCTGGAACAGAGGCTGACGAGTAGGAGCAACGCCAATACCAACAGAAAATATTGGCGCAACCCCCTCTTGCGCCCCACCACCGGCGAAGGGAGACTTCCCCTTGCTAACATCCTCAACTGTTGCCGTGGGGGCTGTGACTGTGTCAGAAGGTAGGGTAACACCCTCATCGCCAGTAGGCATGGTGGGCGCATCCTTGGATACCCCAGCGCTGCTAGCAGTGGCGCTGGTGGCGCGTCCCCTCCTCTTCTGCAACTTCGAGGAGTCATCCTCGTCCTCATCCTCAGACGTGGGCCCGTTTTTCCTGCGACGCCGCCCCTTCACCACCTCCCCCACTGAAACGGAAGAATCCGAGTCAGAAAAAGTAACCTTCACTGAATACTTATGCTTCCGCGAAGCGTGTTTCCAACGTCCACGCCCCGCAGATGCCTTCACAGGTTGAACAATCTCTACTGAGGAGTCAGTAGAGTCATCTCCAAAAATACTAGTGAGCAAAGGGTTACTAGACTCACCAGTAATGTAAAAAGGCTGTGGCGCGCTAACAAGGTCTGGGTAGTAAAAGCGGCCAACGAATTCCTCCAAACAGGAAACCTGACCCTCCGCCAACGGCCTCCACTTGATGCCCTTCTCCTCGCGGGCAGCATAGAACTGGAACTTGCTCACACCTACAGCAGTAAACAGTTAGAAAAATATTATATCAACGTCAGAAGAAAGAAAGAAATTACTTACCCTCCGGAGCAATATAGGGCTCCTTGCCCTTGCGGAGATGGAGCCGGCTCATCCCTAGAAGGAAAAAGATTCCCTCTGTCAAATTCTTGAACTCCAACTTAGTAGCGTTGGAGGTAAGGGTGATGAACCAAGGCTGCTGCTTGTAATCCTTGGGCACAGCCATGTCCGCCACGCGTTGCCCATCCGCGATCACCTTCCAGGGCAGACGAACGGGGATATCACCCCTCTTCACGAAGAAGAACTTCTCCTTCGCCCAGTGCAAGGACTTGGGGTTGTGGGTGGCCATCGGCGGCACCCTAGGGCGCGGCTTGAATGAGAACCACATCTCATCACGCGCCAAAAAATAGAAGACGTTGAACTTCTCCACAGTAGGTTCAACGTCAAGGGCGCGGCAGGACGCCTCAAAGTGCACTAACCTCAACAACCCGAAGGCGGTTAGTTGTGTTGGCCCAACGCCATACTCCACCAGCGTGTCAATCTGGAAGCGGGTGCATGGCAGGCGAAACCCACACTTGGTAAAGTGGGCTTCATACAAGGCCAGCCGGTCACTCCCGGCGGTGAGGAAAGTGTCTGTCGGAGACGGCAAAACAGGCTCCCACTCCGGCAAGATGTCATACATCTAGCAAAACTGCTCAAAGGACTCCTGACTCCAAGCACAGTATGTGTTGGTCATCAGCTTCCTTTCTTTTATCTTCCCCTGCTCAACAGTAACCTCCTCATCCACATCTTCCACCACCGGTTCTTTCCTAGGACCCTCGCCGGAGGGAGATTGACCCACAGATAAGTCAGACATTGAATAAGAAAAACACAAGGTTATCGGAATCTGGAAAAACGACCGGAAAACTTGAAGATCCACCGGAATCTTCAAGAAAAATCTCAGATATCAGTGAAACTTTGACAAGAAAAGGGAGAAAAAATAGGATAATAACAAGAACTGGACAAGAATGAAGCTTAAACTTTGAAGTTTCAACAATGAATCTTCAAGATCAGCAAGATCTTTGAAGATTAAACGGAAACTTCAAGAAGAACTCGCCGGAAAAGAGAGAGAGAATAGAGAATATGGAAAGCAAAATGAACGTGTAACCGTTCAAGGATACATGCATGATCCTTATATACCCACTGCATTTATGGCAGTGGGACCCACATGAGAAAAGCAACCGTCACACATTTTCAAATTAGAGGGCCAAGATGACGACACGTGTCACGCACGCCATCAAACGGCTAAGATCAACACGGGGAAGCGATCCAGCCCACCACTCACCAGATGAATGACACGTGTCGGCAGATGTCACCAATCTGAAAGCTGTCAAGCGCGTGAACACTCACGCGTCTGACAAAACACACGTGCCATACGACACGTGGCACAACCTCGTCCACAAAGACAGCAAGAAAGGCGCGTTACGGCACACGCGCCTGACACCGGACGAAAGTTGGTAACTGTACCACAATGATGTGACAACCAACAGTCAGCACAACAGACGAGGACCTGACACGTCAGCAACCCTTAAAGCTTCCATCAGAAGAAACTGATCATTCGACTTCCAGGCGCATTAACTCCAATTTATGAGAGACAAATTGAATGCCAATGATTTCAAATTTATTATAACTCCAGACCCGCATTCAATTCCATGGAGCAAATTTGACGTAAAAACAAGAAAGACGTTCCCCGCCCAACTCCTTCATAGGTCATGGCGGAACATGTCTTCCTCAGCGCAAATTTGACGTAAAATCAAGAAAGACGTTCCCCGCCCAACTCCTTCACAGGTCATGGAGGAACATGTCTTCCTCAGCGCAAATTTGACGTAAAACTAAGAAGGACGTTCCCCGCCTAACTCCTTCACAGGTCATGGCGGAAACACGTCTTCCTAAGCGCAAATTTGACGTAAAACTGGAAAAGACGTTCCCCGCAGGTCGTGGCGGAACGCATCATCCTCAGCGCAAAGCTGACGAAAAAGCAATAAAGACGTTACCAGCTTAATCCTTACACAAGCTACGGCGGGACACACCAACAAGCAAATTCCCAGAGTAACAAGAAGCAGATGAGCTGTCATCCGCGACTCAATATTTTGAGTCTAGCGCTCCACCCACTCTCCATCAGAGAGCAGGAGAAGCCCTAGACTAGGGGGACTTGAAGGGATAGGGAGCCTAATCCAAGGGGAAGAGGCGTCCCTATCCCCATAAACAGAGTCGCCCGCGCCAGACTCTGCCGTCAGCGCGCCGCCAACACAACATGTGGTGCAGCGCGCAAGCTTACCAACTGATAAACAACGGACAACACCTGATAAGCGCGTGAAGCCACGCGCGGTATCTTCCCTTATCACTTTTGGTACGAGGTACAGAAGATAACAAAAGGAAGATTCACAAGGATCTCTGACAGAGTACGCACCAAGGAGAAGGCGACAGGTGGCAAGGGTGGTCCAACCACCACTGAAAAGGATGGCGACGTGACTGTCTCCATGCTTCCACTGTCATCAACAGTGACAGCAGACATCCCCTGCCGACGTCAGGAGCATGGTCAACGACTGTAGCAAGGACAGGGGCGCCATCTACCAATCGGAACTCGCCACGTGTCCACATCGAGCAACAACCATGCTGCAGTATGACGTCATCCACGGTAATCTGGTCTTCCCGCCATTTTTATGAGGAGCTTGGACCTGGGCTTTGACCGGGCCCAAGTAAGGACAACTTCTCATGGGCTTCCCTACCAAGCCCATGAGTTCTCCTATAAATAAAGGAGGACATCTCCTTGCAAAAGGATCCGAAAATATTCATTGTAACTTAGCATTACTCTCTTGTAACTCTCTCTACTTGTTCTTTAATAATATATCCGGCTAGTTACAGTGGACGTAGGTCATTCCTTGACCGAACCACTTACATCTCGTGTCTTTATTCACGTAGCTTTTACACACACTCACTCTTCATATTCTCACCTGGATTTAACCGAGAGGTTTGGGTAAAGGATTACTCTTGGCGAACGTAAGTATTAACCACACGGTGATTAGTGATAACCACCGTGATACTTATTGTTTCTTCAGACATATTTGTCCTAAAAAAGTAGTTAACATATGCATTGTGTGTTGTACTCTAAGGAATTATGCTTGTAAAACTTAAATTTTAATAGGTACTTGTG
Organism: Ambrosia x helenae; assembly: GCA_030844895.1. NCBI lineage: Eukaryota > Viridiplantae > Streptophyta > Magnoliopsida > Asterales > Asteraceae > Ambrosia > Ambrosia x helenae. The sequence goes on from CM061225.1 coordinate 93,244,633, forward strand.
AAATGTATTATAAGATAGTATAGATAAGCAAGAAATAATAATATGCAAGAAATAAGTTGGATGGGTTGATTGTAGTAGTGTAATGGGAAAGAATTAGGGCTCCAAAATTGGGTTTTATCAAAAGAGATGATGAAGGGTATTTTTGTAAATTCATTTTTTGTTAATGTTCATTTTGATGGAATGTTAACAATTAAACTCAAAGTACAAGATAATACAAGGACAGTGGCTCAAGTTGCCATAGATTTTAAAAATGGGTGCAACGTGTCTTCACCTTAAAATCATAGGGACGTAAATTCAGTTAACTCTACATATTAATAGTACCCTCTTTTTTCTGTCATTTACTATTGTCTAATTGAATTTCCTTAGTTTTTTTTATAATGAGTCAACATAACATTTCCAAAAGTATCAGAGGAAGAAAATACATGATAAATTCTTTTTCCTTCAGAATGTTTTGTCCCTTTAGTTTTTTATGCAAGATTTTTAATGAGATAACATATTCAAACATATACCAAGTAAAAACTAAAAAGAATGTTCTAAACATATATGATTGACTATGGTTATGAACATCCAGTTAACATGCATATAGATTTGCTTTTTATAATATATATAGGTAAAGCTTCGGATACAGAGGCTATATTACGTAAGAAGCATGAGAAATATTGAGAATTGACATGTAGGCATCATATTTTGGATTCAGATATGATGTTTTGCGTTGTTATGCTAGAAAAACACCAAACACAACAATTTAAAACACAATGCAATATATTATAGTCATGAAATTTAAAACGTAGCTAAAACGCACAGCTAAAACACAACATTTTCACACATTCTTGGCATGGTGTTTTAAGTTTTTAAGTCTAAAATAAATTGTTTTGTGTTTTTAGCTGTTAGGGTATAAGGGGCACTTCTAGAAAAATAATTTCTTTCACTGATTTTAACCAGTTATACACTGGCACATTTACTTCACTGAAACACTTTTTTGTAGGCAGCACTCCACTGATTATTTCATTATATTTCATTTAAATTTGAGAAAACTAACCTTTGTATAGTCAGACGGTAATTAATTTTGTTACCGTTACATTTAAATCGTTGCAACCATTTGGAATTTGTACCGTTGCGGTTTGGTCTATAAAAACACCTTAATCCAACACAACAAAATCACACAATAACCCGGTTATACTTTAATCGTTTCGTAAAAATGGTCCCGTGGAATGCAAATGAGGATATCGTGTTAACGAGGGCCTACCTCGTAGTAAGAAACACATGGGTTCATGAAGTCGATACCCCAATTTCGTTTTGGCACCGGGTGTCGGGGATATTCAATAATTTAATCGGCACAAATGACCGCTCCAAGGATTCGATCGTTCGTAGGTGGATTCTTCTCTGGTCCAGGTGTCTTCGTTGGAACGTCATCTATACGGCCACGATGGAGAGGCACCCTAATGTTCAAGAAGACATTGCAATCCAACTCACTCGTGGCGACTACTACCGTGAACAAATGACTAACTTCACCCATTTTGCGTCATGGCGATTGTTGCGAGATTTAATTAATAATTAATGTTTACGGTTGTTTAATGTTTATTGTGTAATGGTTTTTAAATTTTGAATGAAAGTTCACCGTGGCACTTATTTTATGTGATTGTATGATTTGTATAGCGGTAAAAGATTAAAAAAAATGTCAAAATGTAAACGGTTAAAATATAAAACACGGTCAAAGGTGATAGAAAAATGTGGCATATTATTATTGGTCAAGAAAATGACCGTTTCTTTGTACCAGCACGGTAACAAGCACCAGAAAACGGTTCACGAGAACCCTACCAGCACATGTGGCGGCGGTATTATCGTGCTGGTAATGGGGTACCCGTGCCCAATTCTGGTGGCGCCTCGTCCCCCCTTATGTTTTGTGCTATTTTAGCCTAAAGAATCCAAAACATCAAGTCCAAAAAATGATGTCTACATATCAATTCGTAATCTTTCTCACACTTCTCACGAAATATGGTATTTGTATCCTAACTTAACTCCACCCTATATATGTGTGTGTGTAACCGATAGTTTTTAAGTTATCCTAAATAGGTAGAGTCACGCATATTGATTAGCTTTTCTTCATGTTTATATTCCTCATCGTATAAACATCTCTCTTTCCCTTTATTATTCTCCTTACTATTCAACATTTGAAAAATGCTGAAGTCATGGAAACAAAAATAAATGATATACTTTCAGATCACTTTAAATAAAGAGAAGTGTAATTCTAATATGAATAAATTACAGATTCTAAAGTAGTCATACTTGATGAGTTGATGATTATGAGATGTCAAATTCGATAACATTTTTTCCTAATGTTTTATGTTAAGGATAACTTGCTGGCATATTTAAACTTGAATTGGACATTTTGATGGAATAGATATCTAGTAGTGTAACGGGTGAGCATGTTACGATAAACATGATATATCAAATTTTATCATACATGATATAGATCATTAATATTTACATGTATGCAACATATTGAACAAAAAAAAATCATTACTATTTAACCAAAAAAGGACATAGTGTCACGTGTTTGCGATTGTTTGAAGATAGATGTTTTACAAAAGGGACATGTAAACTCACAATCATTCATCACAGTTTCAATACATTCTGTATGGTAAACGTGGCCACACCTACTAAGTTGAGTTACTACATCATCTCTCTCATACTCCTTCAAACAAATGAAACAAAGCTCATCAAACGATCTTTGCCCTCTTCGTTCTTGCAAGTCTCCAAACTGAATGACAGGAAGATCCAACATAGATTTCATATAACGACGATGGTCTGAATGAAACACGTCGTTTATGAATCTCGCCAAGATTCTGACTAAATCTTGTTTTATACGAAACAACAAAATGATAAATATACAACCATAAAACAAAAGTAGTGTATTATTTGAAACACCTAAAGCCATTTCCTCAACCTAAATTCTTGGAGGTTATAAAGAAAGATGTTTGAGCCGGAAGTCAAAGGGCCATAAGGACACACTTCAAGGTAGGTTCAAAATTAGGCTAGTTTGGTGGCCAAACTAAAGATGGTGAATACCATGCTTTCTTTGTTTTCATTTTTTTTAAACCTAATGGCAAAACGCCACCCACACCCAACCTCTGACACAACCTAAAAAAGTTTTGCTTTAAGTGAGGCTTCAACTCATATCCACTGCATTAGAATGCCACTCCACCAAAAGATAATTGGCACCATGCTTTCTTTGTGATTCATTTATAAAGTTTTTTTAGCTATAACCACATTATTAATTTTCATTTGTAATTTTCTAGTTTAAGAGAATATGTTTTATATAAACTACAAGTTGATGCTTATATGGGATAATATAACGTACCTTAAAGTAACCGAAGCTTTAAAAAACTTTCAGATATACCACCAAATGTTTTAAGAACATCAATCGGTACCAACTTTAAATTATAGTCATTTACATTAAATTAAATAGGACAACACAAATGTAGAAAATAAAGTAAACAACCAATATACTATTCAATAAACTCAAATTAAAATGAATGACCTTATATAAATGATACTAGGTTATAGACTCGTGTATTACACGAGTTGAATAATAAAAAAAATATATAATTCAAAAAGGCAAAATTACACAGATTGTCCTTTCTTTATTAGCTAAATTGCACCTTCTGTCCCTTGTCTTTCATTTGCACTTATGCTGTCATTTATTTTCTCAATTTGCTACACCCTCTGTCCTTTAGCTTAACTAAGTTAAAAAAAGTTAGTTAACTTTATTTTCTAACTTTACACTTTTAGCCCTTGTAGTTTTGATCGAACCCTAACCCTTGAACCCATTTTGATTGACCTCAAATTCAACAACGGTAATTAACGAAATCATAGGCCTATTATAGAACATCAAATTCCGATCAAAACCATATATAACTTGATATTTACTTTGTTTGTTTTAGAGGTGTAATCGACCGATTAAAGTTGCGACTGGGTTGTTCTTGTTCTTTAAATTGTGAACGATTTAGTGGATGTTTTTTATATGTTTTTGCAAAGAACTAGTCGATTATGAAGTATGAATCTATACATGGTTCCAATTTATAGTATAATTGACTGGTTTTACAAGTGGGTTCGTTAAAGTTTTAAATTCAGAAATTTTTTACGGGTGATTTTGCAGATGTTAGTGTGGATTTCCAGATGTTAGTGCGATTTGGATCCAGAACAGGTGGGTGTGCTCATATATGAGTTTAGGTGCAATTTGAATGAGTAGGGTCTGTTTTTGTTGACGTGGCTCAAGTTCGGTTCGGGTTTTGACCCGTTTTTTGATCCTGTTTGTATTGGTTGGATTGGATATAAGTTTTTAACAAGTTTCGGTTAGGTTTCATGTTTGTCGGGTTATGTTTGATGTGAATTCGCTTAACTTCGGTTATATATATGTGTATGTTTATATATAAAAAGAGTTTTTGTAAAAACATTAATATATGTTTTTCATCAATCGTTTTACTTCAAAATTATGGTTTTGATCGGAATTTGATATAGTTTAAAATCCTTATGATTTTGTTTCATGTCGTGCCTTAGTTTCGTCGTTTTATTTGGAGTTAAGGCTTAGGAAACTACAGGGGCTAAAAGTGTAAAGTTAGAAAATAAAGTTAACCAACTTTTTTAACTTAGTTAGGCTAAAGGACAGAGGGAGTGGCAAATTGAGAAAATAAAGGACAGAATGAGTGCAAATGAAAGACAAGGGACAGAAGGTGCAATTTGAGTAATAAATAAAGGACAATTTGTGTAATTTTGTCATTCAAAAATCTCTAACCAAGTCAAAAACTTACCATGAATTATGTATGGATGTTATTAGTTCTTGTAGGTCGAGATCTGACTCTGATTGGATCTGATGAAGAACAGTGTGTTTGGATAAAGTATAAACAAAAGTGGTAAAACAAAACGACAAAGATTCCTTAATACCGAGGAGTTTACATTGACAATTACACGGGGAGATCGCATCTATGATCTCCCCTCAAACACGCACACCCGCTCAACTGATTCTCTCTCTAAAATAGTCTGACGCTAAGGTGTAGGGGAAGAACTGTGTAAAAATGGCTAGTGATTGAGCATTTATAGCTAAGGCTCAGTCACTAAGACTATTAGTGATTTAGCTTAGTCACTAACATGAATTAATACTCAATCACTAAGCTACAATACAACACACCACATATTCAACCACACGATTATGTCTAGTTTATTCATACAGCAGCTGACAAACATAAAATACACTTACTAATACTTCTTATTGTTGTAATTAGAGGTGCAAAAATTGGTTTAAAAATTAACCAAAATGGTTATTTTCTCTCAAAAGTTAATTGGATAGGTTGATAACTGGTTTTGCATGGTGGAAATTTGTAACCTATATAAATCAGTTAGGTTAAAAAAAATTGGTTAACCTATAAAAAGTATGTCGTGGTCCGATCAAATATAGTATTTATAAAGTTCTAATGACCTCAAACTATGTAGCTAGTAGTAACAAAGGTGTCGAACCACGAAAAGTCTGTAGCTGGCGAACAGGTCTTAGTTGATTTTTAAAACGTCACTTTATGTTTCGAAGACAATTTACAAAAATGATTTGGTTTGACTTGGACTGTGAGATTTTGTATTTGAATAAGAAAACTTATATATCATATAAGCTTCGGACCATGATATTTACTTATATGATGTCACACCTCGCCAAGACGGAAACACGGGAATGTGATTCGAAAGGTTTTGAAGCACAAAGTTCGAGAAACACACAAGATTTAGTTTAAATGGATACCATCGAAGAATGGATGATTTCATAAATTATTAGAAAAACATAACATTGTCTGGAAATAAGTAATTGTCTGAAAACACATGACCTTAAACACCATAATAACGTATGACTGACACAACCAAATCCATGACGGTACCACCCAGTGCAAGCTCAAACCTAACCCTCAAGTCCCCGCTCCGGTGGATTAGTTACCTGAAAAATATGCATAAAAGGTTTGTCAACATAATGTCGGTGAGTTCACAGGTTTTAATGTAATATGTAAAGTGCTCGTGTAATTCGTGTGTGACCAATCATAGGCTAGCTAAGCGAATAATTACTGCGCAAACCATGAATCCCATAACCAAACCTCTTGACTGTTGCGCCTCGCGCATTGTACAATAACGACAACGTATGTATAGTAGAATACTAACACTCTTTTGTATGTAACCGGTTAAATCGACTAACCAAGAGTGGAGGTGTCAACCCAATAGATCTATTAAATTGTTCCATGGCTTTTGATAGCTAATGGTTATAGTGTAAACGTAAGTACGAGGACTGATGAGCTCATGAACCAAATGTCTCATGTTTCCAAATGGTAGTCACGATAGAATAACACATAAAATGAAATGTACTAGAAATGTAGCATGTTTTCCCCCAAAATGAAAAATAGTAAAACGGGGCCGTGAACTCACCTGATGATAGTACGTGTGGTCTGGTAAAGCTGAGATGTGAGGTAACTACCGTCCTGATAATGATTGCCCTATGATTGTCAAGAGTATGGTAAGTTGTACGTTTTTTGTCGTTTATCATACAAGTTGTTCACCCGACATTGTGGACCCTCGTGTTAATGTATGTGGGCCTTGTTTTGTGTATGTGACAATCGTTAGTCGATTTATGTGTACTTTGTAAAGCATATAATTCCGAAAACTCCGGACGTTTAATTTTAAAATGGCATCCATTGTGAACAAGATGGACCCCACATGTCGTCATGGGTTATAGATTATTCTCAATCTAACATGTCAGGTTGTTTTATGGCAAAACAAGTATTTTAACACATATTTAAGTCTTTTAATATCAAATGATAGTACTAACACATGCTATGGCCTTCTTAACATATGTTATTTTGGTGTACGAAACCTTTTCTTGTATTGTATCAAAATCCGCTTAGTTTATGCATTTAATACAACTCGACTATGCTTACCAATGTTCCATTAGATGGCCCACTCAGGTGTGTTAGTGTGTTTCTTAAAGAAATCGGTTATATATGTCCTCAAAATGTAGTGAAATCCGAGTACATATACATATGTATGTCTTGATTTAAAAATCGATCCTTTGGTAGATTATTAAAGCCATATGTAGTTATAAAAACCTTAGATATGGTGTGTGTGTGTGTGTGTGCATTCCCTAAGTTGATAAAAGTCACGTATGTATGTGGTGTGTAACGACCCTGGCTGACGGAGCCGGGTCGTCGGGTCGGGTTATCGGAGCTACGCAGCGGAATTCAGGATAATAACAGTCTTGACTCTTCCAGGATCCACGTCATCATATCTGTTGGGTAACCTGAACACATGCCCAAAATAGTTTCTTTCAACATAAAGTTGGTGAGGTCGTGTATTTTATAAAGCGAATGGCCAGTTCGTTTATTGATAATTCTTTTATATAAATCATTCTTGTGTAAACATGCTTTACAGTTATAACTTCTGGAGGGGAAAATATATTCTATTATATCAATTCGATTATATGTCAATCTAATATATTATTCCTATTATATTCTATTAGTTGCCATTCCTATCGATGGTACCACTCTGCCTGTGGTAAATATAATTATTCCTACCCTCTACTCGGGTAAGACTGGTTCTTGTCCTCTACTTGGACAAGAAAAGAAATGGCGATATACCGGTCAGTACTGTTCTTGTCGTTTCTATTATCCCTTTTCTATTATATAACTTTTATTAGTAATCATTCTATTATGTAAAGCATTATTATGTTTTCTTATAAATGACATGTATTCCCCCGAAAACGCTTAATAAATCAGTAAAAGTGGGGAGTTCACGATACTCACCGGTTTGCGTTATATCTTCTGCTTAAACTTCTTATTATAATTATATGTCATATATATATATTGATACGTTTTACGCGTGGGACTCGTTAGATTGTAATATTTAGGATATATATCATATATACAATTTATACATATAGAATTCGGTATATATTAGATAGTCCTAAACCCGGGGTTTATTATTGACACGACACGGACATCCTAAATCTAGCTGGCCATTACAGCTTTTGGCACACGCACCTAAAGAACTCTAGACACAAACTTACCCGGATGATGGTTCGGCAGAGCATATTATTATTAACCGAGTCTAGTATATCGTTTTATATATCGAATCGTATATATATAAAACATATATATTTTATATATAATTATTATTCTCTTATTATTATTATTATCAAGTCCGTACGTTATTCGTATTTATATATATATATATATTCGTATAATTCTAATAATCCTCGTCTAGTCATTGGACCGGGTTCTATTCCGGGTGTTGACCGAGTCACTGAGTTGACTCGGTATCTGGCTCGAATTCCCGATACGATTAATAACACCTCGCAATCAATAATTATAAAGATACGTTAATTATCAGGAGATTATATATCTAATAACCAAATGATAATTATGTATTTCATACCACATATTGATCGACTTCTTATAAAGATTGGAGTATTATCGGATAATGACCGGAACCTGACCGGAAACTCACGGAGGTTGACCGGAGTTCGAACAGGGGCTAACCCGGGACTCAATTGGTCACCTGTTTACAGGCACTTGCCGGAAACACATCGGAGCATGACTAGGAGCTGACTCGGTCTGTCAACAGTACCTAATTACACACATACTAAACATACGTATGAATCCTAGACAACCAAAAGGGATTTGCGGGTGGTTTATCAAGATCAATTCAGAAATATAAGGATGGTTATTGGGATTTCATTTAGCAGATTATCAAGACCTGATGGCAGTCACCATGACTTGGTGACTGCTCGATTACGAAGACAGAGAGGGATGGTTATCAATTTGGGACTCGGTGTGATACAAGGATTCACGGCAGTCACCATAACCCGGTGACTGTCCGGTTAATAATAGAGGGTAATTCCGATGGTTACAGTTGGTTGGTTTATCGATTATCATAACAGAAACAGAAACAAAGGGCTTAGGTTGGGTTCGCTGGTTATAGAGACTTAACGACAGTCACCATGACCGGTGACTGTCTCAACCTCACGTAACAACAGAGGAACAGAGGTTGGGTTAAGGTGGTTACCGGGTTGTAATGGGTTGGTTTCAGATCTGTGAATAATAATAAAGGGGTGTTGTGCTTCGGTTCCGATTAACTGAACAGAGGAGAACAAGGATGGTTATAGGATTAATATCGTGGGACTCAGGTTCGATTGGTTCTTATCAGAAACAAAGGAGGAGTTGAAGGGGTGGTGTTCACCGGAGAGGAAGATAAGGACGACGGCCGGCGGCGGCGCCGGAGGTGGTGGCCGGTGTGGCTACTCTCTTTAACACACACATATGTGTGTGTTCGTATATGATACCAAAGAGGAGGAAGACAAATCAAGGTTTTAAAAGAAAGTATAAAACAAGGGGTGTTTGGCAACGAGGATAATAACTGAAACTCGGGTGTTTGGTAACGGTAATTAGGCTGCACAAGGGTGTTTAACTGTAATTCTAAATGCCGAATAGGGAGCGTTTGGCCACGATAATTTAAATTAAATAATTATAATTTAAATAATAGGATAGTCGGGTATGACCCGACCCGTTAACGAGACCCGTAACACCTCGAGGTGTTACATGGTGTATGTATATGCAATTGCATAAGTTGTCATGTGGTGATTTTGTAAACAATTATCAATGTATTTAAAGCTTGTGATCATAAATACACCACGTTAAGTTAAGTTAGGCCGGATTCAAAAGATTGAGGGCCAAGGTCGGGTGTGTCATGGTAGCCGGTTGTTTTATAACTAGAGATAATAATGGTTGGTGAATGTACCTAGTGGATGCAAGTGTTGATCGAATGCTTGATCCTTCGGCCTCCTATGTGACTTCCAATCCTTTGATTCTTGTGGCTTGATATAAGATTGGTTAAAAGTGTTTTGGTAAGGGGTGTTTGGCTGTGTATAATAGCCAGAGAAAGAGAGTGTTGTGTGTGAAATTGAGGGTGATTATGGAGTCTTTATATAGGTGTTCAAGGGAGGTGGTGACAAAAACAAATGTGGTAGCTCTATCCTCTTTGGTCGATGCATTGTTTAGAAAAGTAGCCACCATTTAGTGCAAAGTAATGGGTTGGAAAGTTTAATCAAGGAAGAGAGGGTGTTGACTTGTTTAGGAGATTGGTTTGTCTTGGCTTTTTGTCCAAATGAGTGTAAGTGATTACCCCATCCCTTGCCATAATCGATTACATCATATGTAAGAGTGATTGATTCTTGTCAAGTGATCTTGGGTGATAATCGACCGAAGTGTATGTGGTGATAGATGTGATAGTGACTTGTCCAATAACATGTATTTTGTCATCACATGATTGATGTTGATTGTTCCATGTACACTTAGTTGTCATTTGAAAGATATTGGTGCATGCATGGTAGGGTTTTGGCCAAAGATTAAGGAGCGTAGGGAGGTAGTTTTGGCAAGTCAATTTCATACAAGGTGGGTACTAAAATGATAAGTGTCCTGTATATGTGAAACCTTAGTTGTCTTGGATGTTTGTGTGTGATAGAGACTTGACATGAGACAATGATTTGCTATCCATGTATTAGTTGCAATCGTGCATATATACATGATGTTGATGGGTGATGGTTTGTCTCTATACTTCTCTATCTTGGCCGAAAAGAATGAGGACAAGGGATGGATCTTTCTAGTTTTAGAGGGTAATCATGCCTATGGATTGGATCATTCTAAATCAAAGTCCTTTGTGGTATAAGTTGGTTGTCATTCAAGCTTGGTGTTGTGTCACTTTCGGCCGACTAATGTGGAGGGATGTAGTTTGGTTATGAGTTGGTTATGGTGGTTATGGAAAGGTTAGTGTTGTAGGATCTTGTGTCATGTATTTGTCTCTTAACCATTCTAGTGTAACTTAGAAACAATCAAAGTGTTTTAACCATAGCGATTATATGTATCAAGGGCACATGAATTGATTGTATTAGTTAGATAATCGTGTGATTGTGTGGACATATATATATACGTATATAACCGGGTGGCACAAGAGGTGTTATTATTACTCCATAAGTTATTCATAAGGTTGGATATTAACATATGATAATGTGTGATCAAACTAGATATATATATATATATATGTTAGCGGGGAGTTATTATGTGTTATGGGGTATTGACATCTAGTGATAACACATGCTTGTCCTCATGAAACACATTGTAATTGTTCGGGTTTGAGCGGATTATGGGGTTTTCCCTCGTGTATTGCTATTTGTACTTTGTGTGTTAATCGGGTATTAGGTTGCTCTCTGTTGAGCATGTGATTGGCTTGACTGTTCAACGCTAATTGTCTTGTATAGTCCGGGTGTTGTATGCATAAACGGGTGATCTATTGAGTTTTCTCAATAACTTATGCTTTACTGGACTGGGGGGGGGTATTGTGTGTGCAAAATGTCTAATTATGCAGATGAAATTAGGGCTGTGCAAAGGGTCCGGAACTGACCCGACCCGGACCCACCAGAACCGTATACCCTTTTATTGTTGAAATTAAGAACCACGAACTGAACCTTAAAAGGCTATGTGGTTTCGGGTCCTAAAGGTTCTGATGGGTCGGGTAAAAGGGTTTGACCCTCTAGAACCTTTTATTGTATTAGCCACTTTTAGAGAATTTACATATTCCTATTCTTTTGCTATGCTCGTAAAAGAATTTCTCCATATGGTTCTAAGGCCGTCCGTTGTGTGCGCGCGAGGGAACGGGAGTGAGCCACCGACGTGACTATCAAGTAATCCGGTCACTTGACCCCGTTGTGGCTGGGGGTGAGCAACGACGCGACCAAAGGTCACTTTTTTCCCGTTAACCCACGCGACAACCATCGCTTGTGCTCACGCCAGAACTGTTCGCGTGGGGCTGTTGTGGCTGGGGGTGAGCACGGGCGCTGAAACCTCGTTTGCGTCGTGCTGCTCGCGCTTCCACAATGGACAGTCTAACAATAGCCCGTGAGTTTCTTTTTTAAGTCACTTTTCGTTTGTGGATTTATGTTTTCGTAACAGTTTTGTCATTCTCATCACTAGAAACATTATGTGAATATGTTATGTATACATAATAAATACACACACACATCAGAGCGATATATATATATATATAAATATTTACTTCAATTTGGATATATTATATAATATATCACATCTATGCATATCCATTAAGCCGAAAAATATTTCAAGAAAAATAAATTGTTATTATTATAAATAATTTTTTTTAATATTGTATTAACATTACATGAAATCGATTACAATAAAACGTAAAAACGAATAGTGAAAAGACTAAAAAAGATTATTTTTTTATTTTTTAATTAAAATACAAACGGTTCTTGTGGTTCTTATATTAGAACCGTGGGTTTGGAACCGACCCGACCCGAAACCGATAATTCATATAAATCTAGAACCGGAAACCGACCCATATATTTAAAAAGGTTCGGGTCCAAGGTTCTCGTAGGTCGGGTTCAAGGTTCCTGTGGGTCCGAACCACGTAATGCTCACCCCTACATGAAATGATAATAATAAGTAAAACATGTACGGATGTTGACCTGGATCGTTGACTGGTGTCACATATGAGTTGTTCGATTTATCTAGGGTCATTTAAGATAATCCAGGTGTATTACATATGCTAACAACGGGCGGGTAACATATGTTAACACCTGGGCATACATATTTCATATGTTACATGTGTTAATTTTTTGTGACAGCCAATCAGGACAACATTACAGAAGGCTCTATAGAACAAGCCAAGAAAAAGATGGTGGGTATGTTTAGAAGACGCAAACTTTAATGTCCGAATGGTTGTTCTCTCTTGTCGTAACTATCTCTCTCAAGTCTTTTTTTTCTATGCGTTTCTGTATCCTAGTTAGAGGATCTGATGATGATTATGAGGCTACCGATATAGTGACAAAAGAGTTCTTTGTACGCCCATTTGCTGATGTTTGGATTTTGGTTTTGCTGATATTACAGTCTGTATAATGGTAACTTATGTTACCGCTTCGGTTGTAACATGTGTTAGTTTCTTTGACATAGGAGTTTTTTTTTTTTTTTTTTTGCTACATTTTTATATGTTACCTTTTTTTTATTTCATTACATATGTTAGACTTCTTAGTGTGTAACACTTAAACATTAAGGCTGAAACCTGCAATTTTGGGTAAACGTAACGGACGTTTTCTGTAATTTTGTCTAAAAAATGGTATATTATTCCTTTATTACGTTTCGTGATGATGCCTCGTTAAAAACCTTGCAAGGAAAATCTAGTGGGCTAAGCAAAATGTTTAATAAAATTGAGGGAATTAAAGTGTAACTAAGATGAGGTATTAAAGTGTAACAGTGTTTGAAAGAGTATTCTAGGGTTGTACTTTATGCTTTTAAGAAAAAAGTTCTTAACTTTTGGGAATTTTAAAATATCTTTGTGAAATGCATTATATATAGTACTAGCAAGGTGCCCACGTGATGCGACGAGGAATACAAACACTTCTAAGGGTGTGCATGGTTCAGTTTGGTTATAAGCCACAACCGAAATCGAAGTCATCGGTTAATCAATCTTACTACTCAGCCTATTAATTGGTTCGATTAATTTGGTTAAATTGTTGGTTTTCAATTTGGTTCAGTTAATTTTTTTTAATAACCAAAATCAAACTTTGACTAAAATTTTACATAGAAGTATATGAAATGAGGATATAAAAATACATAAAATTGAAGTATAAAAATTCAAAATATATTAATTGTTTAGTTAATTATGGGTGGATGGGCACTCCTTTCACCTACACTGGCCCTTCAGTTCTACACTACAAATCTACAATGTCATTTATACACTTACACTAAATTACCATAACACCACAAAATAATTACAGGTGGCAGCACTCCTTCTAGTTATTGTAATATGCTTTATTTTTCTTAATAAAAATAAATTAAATAACTAATTTATACCTTCATTAAAAATAAATATAACACATAATTCAAACTAAGGCTGGTGGGTAAGCAGACGGGGGAAGGGATGACACGTAGGAAAAAGGTGGGACCGGGGGGATGGAGAACGGGGCAGGACGGGGCAGGGGGACGGTGTTGGTGTCCAGGACGGGGGAAGGTGATTGGTGGAGGCATTGGTGGGTGATGGTGATTGGTCCGTCCCTAATGTCTCAAGGAGGACGGGAGAGACGGGGGTGTCCGGGACGGGGGTAGCGGGACGGTGTAGCCTTTGGGACGGGGCATTTAAGGTGGGACGGGGCATGGTGAGCGTCTACTCTCCCAATAGCCTAAAAAGAATAAACAAAATACAAAAACTTAATAAAAAATCATTCATCTAGCTCATCCGTTGGCCAACAACATGTTTTCGTTATTTCACGTTTACGTTCTATAGCAGTTTCCCTCGTCTAACCATGAAAATGATAATAGGGTTTAAAAATTGTTATATATACAGGTTATTTAATTTTAAAAGAATTTTTTACCTCTCAACGACCCCTTCAACAGATTTATGACTGTTTTCCAACAATCAATAAGGACATGCTGTCGAGGAAGGGCGTCTAGTTATACAACAAGGTTTCTCAAGTTTCGGACAAGCTGACTTAGTGAGAATCAAATTCATTATTGTAGTTCGGCTTCTTGCTCGGAAAAAAACAGAAAGACTTGCTTAATTAGTGCTTGGTTTAACCAAATCGATGGGCTAGGCTTATAAGAATATGCTAAGCCCGTTTTGAAACATCTTAGACCCAACCTTCTCAAACTTCAATTAACCTTTTAGTTCTTCCAGTAATAATAACCAACCAACCATAGCCCCCACACGAACACACACGATCACATACCATCTGCGAAACACAGGGCAATGGATGAGACTGCTACACGACATAAACATCGTACAATCGTGCCTGCTCACGATCCATTAGTTAAGGTTTGATTTGATAGATCTAAATCAGTGTCTGTTTTCATAATTTAGCGCTATTGAAAACTTAGGGTTTTGCTGTTTAGATTAATATACTCGTTTCCAACCGTTAATTGTTCGAGTTATTCATAGACTTATTACGTTATTAGTGGAGTGATTAGGTTTCCAAGGGTTTTGACAAATTTGGGGGTTTTTTAGTATGCAATCTAGAAGACACGAGGATTTCGATCGGCGAGGCCGAAACACTGATGGTTATTTGGGGATGTCCCCTCGGTCGAAGAGGAGTTGGAGCCCTCGCAAAATGGAGGGTCCGGTGTACTCGGACCGAGCATTGGCTAGTCGTAGGAGTATTTCATTGGAAAGGAGGAGACCTTTTGACGATGATGGTGGTGGTGGTGGTGGTGGTAGGAGAATTCGGTCAAGGTCACCGAATTATATGGAGGCGAAAAGAGGACGGGTTATTTACAAAGAGGATTGGGTTAGTGATAGGGATATGCCGAGTCCGGAACGGCGCTCTAGGTATGAGTTTTTTGATCAAATGGACAGGAGACATGATGATGGTGGTGGTTATTCTCCTGTAAGGAATGAGTTTGGTTATGGAACTTATGGCCATGGTTCGTCGAGAACGGCTGTAAGGGATGATAAGCTTGAAGTTAGGAGGTTTGATAGCGGTGTTGGTGAATTCTCGAGTCAGAAACCAGCTGTTTTGGGTTTATATAAGTCCACTGGAGATGTGGGACCCATCTCCAAACCTGAAGCCTCTGGAGATCTCGCGTCGGCATCGTTGAACATTGGTTTAGCTCAGATTGGGAAAGAAAGAGTTCATTATCCAGATGTGCGAGATTCGTATTCTTTTGATAAATTTGCATCTGTGAAACATTATGGGGATGAGGACAAAAATATGGCTCATCCAAGGGATACATCTTATTCTAATTTGACAACAATTAGGTCGAAGGAACCGATTGGCGCATCACATTTCAAGGATTATGCAAGGACATCTCCAAGAAAGTCAAGGGTTGACCATGTAGATTATCGAGGTGGCATGTCTTTTCCGAGAGACAACTCTCCATTGAGCTCCAGGCAAATGCCGGAACCTTTACCTCACTCCAGATATGAACAAAGGCAGCATTTTGACCTTCACAGAGACACTGATCTGGACATCCGCGATGACATGGGTCCATATCGGGAGGGAAGATTTAGTCCTCCAAGAACTGTGCGTCTTGATTCCTACCATCTTCAACCAAGAGCACGTGAAAAAGATGACTATTTATATGCATCTGATGAAATCTATGACAAGATGAATTTACGTGAGAGAGTTGATTACAATGGTAGAGATATATTAAAACCAAATTTGTCGGATCGTGTTACACATAGAGCAGAACCTTCTGATTTGGCTCATAGGAGTATTAGCAGTAGACGTTCGTTGGACCGTATTCCTTTAACAGGCACAAATAACATTGGTTTGAGCAGATCACCAGCTGAAAAAAGAGAGAGTGCACAGTATCTTGATACTGTATCTATTCATTCCCGCCTTGGGAGGAAGGTTACAAGAGAAGATGAAATGCCATACATGGGTATGGCACAACTTCGTGACATAGAAAGCAGAGCGGATTACGATTATAGCAGAGGTTTAAGTCCTGGATCTCATAAAGAAAGAATGAAAGACTTCCGAGGGTTTTTATATGAAAGAGAACATAAGATGGAGGACCATGATCTTCCCCCATACGACTCATCCAGTAGATACTTGAAGAGGAAAGGCGCAATGGAAGATGAAGAAAGTAGGATTCCTTCTAGAAATATGATGAGTAGATTGGACACTGGTTATAGAAGACACACTCGTGACTATAGAGACGAAGAGTGGATAGATCAGGATGCCGGGCGCTTACATTTTTCTGAAAGGACATGGCAGGTTTATGATGATGATGATGAATTCATTTATGATCCTGATGAATTCGTTCATGACCGTGATCATCATATGAGATCACATACATATGATGATAAGCATGCAAAAGGTTATTCAAGATCCAGTGGTCGGGTTGGGCATAATTCATACCATTCAAATAGAAGAAATGTTCTTCCTAGATGGAAGAATGCGCCAACAAGAAGTGAAAAGGACAAGGATGCAGACATGTATCCAAGTGAAGTTGAGCGCCAGTATGAACCGCATGAAGATACTAAAGAGTTCAAGCAGCTGGTAAATGATCATTTCTTGTCTTTTACCAAAAAGTTGAATGAAAATCCGGTTATGAGAAGAAGATACATGGAGCAAGGGCGGGCAGGTAGCTTATTCTGCATCGTTTGTGGCAGAAGGTCTGTCTTTCTCTTTACAATTTATTGATACTTTCTGCACCATGATCATTTGTAACTATTTGATCAAGAAGATTCAGTGACCCTTTTTTTAGCTTAGGATAAGTGTTAATGTTATTATTTTCTTCATTTTGCTCTTTTCAAAACGAAGTGGGTACTTCTATTGACCGGCTTGTTCCTGGTTAATGAGGTAAAGTCAACTCTGGACAACTACTAGGTATTTGTAGGTATCTGTTAAGAGGATAACTTTGAGCCAGTAACCTGGTAATGCTTGGACAGGGGATACTCACCAAGAATTTTGCTTTAATTATTTATCAAAAATAATCTAAGATAATAGTTGCATGTGCCTCAGGCATGGCTGTAGCCTGTAGGTGGTGTGTAGTTCAGTGCAGAAGGTGTGTATATGTGAGTAGTAAGTTCCATATATACTTTTATATATGTGAACTTTTTCTGGGATATCTATACGTCTGAAGTCAACAGCCTTGCATTTTTGGATTTACTCTAGAGAGGTGACCTTGCACTTGCCACTTGGTATAAATTGGAGTATGTAAGTGAACATTCACAAGACATGTATGCTCTACATGGGATCAATCATCAATGAGGGACAAAAATGCGTAAATCGTTGTATGTATCTTTTACTTAATGGATTTGTCAGCTTTGTGATCTTGGTTAACGATCTAAAAGTCGCTTCAGATTCTGAGGACAATGAGCGTCGTAATTCCATGAAGCTCCTTAGGTTGTCACTTTTTGCTTGATGCCCCACTTTTGGCTGAGGTGTCTCCTCACTCTTCAGGGTTGCCAACTTGCCATATCTTCTATTCAGGAACCCCGTTAGGGTTCAGAGGGGCAAGAGAGAGGGAGATAGTTGGAGTGATTTTTTCTCCAGGAATTAAGGTTGAGAGTGTGAGAGTTGGACTGTTGGGGCAATTTTTCTTTTTTCAGGAAGAAAAATAAATTAAGCAGAGAGGAGAAGAGAGGATAGAGAGAGGGAGGGAGACCTAAACGATAATAGATATACCAGATAAACCCTATCTTTTTAACGTCTAAATGAAAGTGACAGGAGGTTTTGGCCCGGTTTTCTTACGTTTTCTTAACAGCTTATGTTCTCACTTTGCTTTTATTTAACTTTTTATTGTTTTTTTGTCTGATTTGTTTCTTAATTTTTTGTTTCTTGAGCTTCTTTAGGTTGTATATATAGCTTCTTAGGTTTTAAATATAGCTAAGCTTCTTATGCTGTACATAAAGCTTATTTTAGCTACTTAGGTTTTAAATAGAGCTATAGGTTCTTATATATAATTATATACTAGATCATATGTATTATTTTATTATTTGTATTTTGGGTGTACAAGCATTAACAATGTAGTAAAAATCATCTAGAATTAATTTATAAATGCTGTATGAATATCTGCTGCCTCGAGTACATGAAGCTCTCGCGTTAGCTTTGTAGCCTAAACGATGCGGTGTGCCTCACACTTCGTAATACCAGGCTTGCAGGAGTTAAAAAATAACTGATTTTTGATTTTTTATATTCTGGTATTTAGATTGAATATTTTGTTTCTTTGAGGTAATTTAGGGGTATGCATAGCTTGTTTTGTTGTATATAGAGCTTGTTTGGTTGTATATAGATATAAAAAAACCTAGGACTACTTTAAGAAGTTACAAAAGTAGATTTTTTTATTTCTGTATGTAGTTCAAAAATATTTTTTGAATACCAATTGTCTCGCACATGTTAATCAAGGTCTTCATGTTGACTTCCAGGACCCTAAGCGCCTCACACCTCATAAGACCAAATTTGTGATGTATATATTTGATAAGGTTTTATAACTCTAGTTCTTTAGGATCACTTAATTGGATACCTACTGAGAAGCGCTAGGCTTGGGATATGACCTCTCAAATGCTCTAGGCTCTAGCTGTTGCAGCAACATATTGATGAATGGAGAAAAACTATTCATCTAGTAGCAGAAAACTTCTGTGCTTCGAAGTTGTGAGACTTTAATCTCCCTGTCATGCATATAAAGAGTTCTAAATAGGGTCCAATACATATGGTTTGTTGTTTCAGCAGACAGCAAGTTAACCTTTTATGTAAAACATATTAGGGTATTAATGGGATCCATTGTATATAAATTAGCCTTTTTTTGCACCTTGGGCTAGGCCTTTGCGCCTTGAGTGCACCTAGGCTTAGCGCCTTTGAGTACGTAGAGACGTAGAGTGTATCATTTGAAATGCATGTCTTTATGTACTTACCCTCACTTTTCAATACTTACATTATTTCAGCCTCTCGAAAGAGTTTTTAGACGCACAACGGTTAGCAATGCATGCTTTTATGTCACACAAGGGTGGGTTGAGGGCTCAACATTTAGGACTCCTCAAGGCAATATGTGTTATGTTAGGTTGGAACAGTGTTCTTCCTGCTGATACTCCTAGATGGTTTCCAGAGACCCTTTCCTCCACTGAAACTTTGGCTCAAAAACAAGACCTTATAATCTGGCCTCCAGTTGTCATAGTTCATAACATCTCTATTTTGAGCAACAGTTCAGGCGGTGAGGGACCCACAACTGTAGAAGCACTCGGCCAATATCTTAGAGGTATGGTATTTTTCTTGAACATTTGTAACAAGTTATGGGTGTGTGGTTATATAACTTATCAACTAATTAAGGTGACTTGTTATCGTCTATGGAAACTATGGAAACGAACATCCAAACGCCTCATTTTCACAATCAATGAACATACAACTCTTTAACTTCTTGTAACTATGGATATCATTATCAGGTATAGGTTTAAGTGGTGGGAAAGTTAAACTCGGGAGACCTGCAAACTGCAGCATAATGTTGGTTAAGTTCCTGGGCACATTTTCTGGATTACAAGAAGCAGAAAAGATCCATGAATACTTTTTAAAGAAGAAACATGGAAGAAAACATTTGGAGCAAACGAGCTCTAGTAAGGGGAAGATTAACTGGGAGGACAAAGAGGCGGAACGGGTGCTGTTCGGGTACATGGGTATTGCTGAAGATCTGGATAAAGTTGACATTGATACCAAACGAAAGTGTACGATCAAGAGCAAGAAGGAAATTCAAGACATAGCTGATGCTCCTGTGAAACCTGGTGAGTAAGAACCATTAGATCATGAGTTGGTATCTTTTTAGGTTATTTTGTAACATCTTTTTTTATAATTGTTACTTCCTGCAAAGCATACTAATGTAATGCTAGCATGCGATGCGTACTGTCTGCACTTTGTTTGGGTTGAGACCTATGAATCTTTTGTTGAAGTTAAATTTCTTTTATTAGTTGTTATAGCAAGAATGCTAATATCATGAAGTGCTAATAAAGTTTCCGCTGGCGTCCTTCTTTAATTATAGCTTCTTTGGTAAGTTAAAAAAGAGTTGACGTCATAGGCAAATATGACGAATCTCACGTCGGGTGTATTACCTGTCTGATATCATTAGCTGTAACACAGGCCATGTTACTGCTCTGTTTGTTATGCTCTGGCCGCAAAGGGGCGAGTCAGATTGAATGTAAGGTTAAAATGGTGGATCCGAATAAACCCAAATGCATTTTTTTTTTACCCAAATCAACCCATCTATTGATGGACGGATCTTGATTGTTTGACATAGGTACAAACAGTGGTGTAAGTGTACATGATTGATAAAAGAATGACATCCTGTGTAGGTGAGACAATGTGGTATAAGGTATCTTCGTTACTTCATACCGTTTATACAGGGTGTAAACGATCTTCAGTTAGACGTTTGAGCTCTTTGTATAAAGCTTAAGTTTAACGGAATCAAACCAGCTCCAGGAACTTCAACCAGGTTTTCATTTTGACCTAACTGCGATGTAATAAGACCGTATAAAGTCCACGCCACGGGGTTACTCCAGTAATACCATCTCCACCATAGCGGAATTTGCTGCAATATTTATTACAGAAATATGAATAACTATTTGGATACATGATGATACAATTTCAATGAGAACGTGTTCACAAAATTATGAATATGAGCGTCTAACCGGTCTAGGAATCAGAAATGTGGAGAACAAGTTCCAGAAACTAAGGAAGAATATCATAGTGACCGCAGCGATATGGTAGTTTGGAGTGAGCACTACAAGCATCATTCCGTATAACGTGAAGTAGATGAAGCACATAACACTATCGTGAGTCTCTTTCTTTGTTCAGTTGAGAGACCATCTTCTCCTGGCATCCCAACTAGCGAATCCCTTACCGGATTCAACTCAACCAAATTCATAACTTCTTCTACAAACATCTAAACCGTTCGAAATAACACCCACACTGGTTACACATTTTCTTAAGCCGTATAGAAAAGTAACATATTGCAGAACTCGAAAACCTTACCTGTCTTGATTCATTGGTTACGTCTGGAGCAAGACGAAGCCACACAGAATACACAAGCGATTCATAAACTGTAACATGTGGAGAATGGACATCGTTTTGTTCACAATATCCACTAACACGCGCAAAAGTTTCTTGGTTTTTAGGGTACCCGGAAATGCTGATGTTTCCTTCAATACACCCACCTGTCTTTCTTCGGCTAAAACATCCATCAAAGTTATTTTTCCGGCACCACTAACACCAACCAATGCTGTCAAAATACCCGGCCTAAATGCACCACTAACATCTCTTAGCAGCTGCAAACGATCCATTTTTATTTCTTGAGCTTTCATTTCCTAATAGACACGTCAATCGATCTTTATGTTTTTGTTTTCAGTGCATACTCGCTATAATGTTTATAAGAACCAGATGTACCACAGGCATATCAACATAGTAATTGACATGAGAACCACAGTTCTTAAATCTTGATCTTTGGCTGTTCTTTAGTGTTTAGTTTGATCATCTTAATTTGGAACCATAGTTCTTAAATCTCCAATAGCTGTTTTTTTCAAGCATATAATAATAATAATAATAATAATAATAATAATAATAATAATAATAATAATAATACTTATAATAATCATTTAAGAACTTATTTAAATAGCACAGTCGAATAACATAAAAAATAACCTACGATTCAAATACGTTAATGCTAAAATGAATAAGACAGTAAAGATCAGCGAATACCCAACGAGGGAGCCAATGCAAATCCAAAACATATAGTCACTCTTAAACATGCCTCTAGACTAAGAAGAACTCTTCCTACCGTTGATTCGTTGATTCTTGGATCAGGATTCGGCTGTAACATACAAATGAGCAAAAATTGGTACAAAATAACAGAAAAATCAACTAATTAATGAGTTACTGTTAAGCTTACAGTGTTCCATCTATCGTCTAAAAACTCATTGATCTCGATGGCATTCTGCCCATACATCATTGATCAATGTCATCTGTAAGCAAATATCAACAAACACTTACATTTAACAAAATGTTTAACTAAAATATATATGAAGTCTACACAAATTTTATTACATGGTTCAGGAAAAAAATGTACATTTTTGTCAAGTTGTTCACACTCATAAACATGAAAAGTTTACTAGAACAGATAAAGTTACCTAGTCATAATATTATTTAGCATACAATTTTACAGCAAAATATTCAGCCTTTTAAGCGTGTAAAAATATAAGCTTTTTTACTTCCTTACATGTTCATAAGTATACATTTTGTTACAATATAATGACCTTTTAACACGTTTATATATAGTGTAAACAACGTCATTAACGTTAACAAAATTTTCTAATTCTTTAAGAAAGTGTGTGCAAATCACTATATATTGCAAGTAACAATGACAAGGGAATTAACTGGATACTAACCCTTTGATACAATGAATCCGCATAGTATGAAGATTACTAGCAGCGTAAAGGTACCAAACGCATTTGCAACCACCTGTCTTCTCCCAATCGAAGCAAGAAACCGGAAGAGACACAGCCATTTGGTGCACACAAATATATGTCAAAAGTTGTTTAAAAAACCTATCAACAGAAGGTGCGAACCCAGTAGTGTAATATGTTATAACAGTCCATAAGGTAGACTCAATGACCGATACAGGGATCTTTAGAAGCCAAACGGGGATCACAAACGCCCACACAGGGTAAAATAAAGAATCCCTTTGCTTATAGAACACAGGAAGACTAAAGAACAATGCTCCCATGAATTTTCCACCATCTTTTAGCTGACCACTTTTCATTGTTGTTGTGTAGAACAAAGTGAAAGTGATAACTGACAACATTATAATCTGGAATGTCTTAAATATGTATAAAAACGTGTTTCGCTTCATTAACAACCATTCTCTTGCTAAATTCGCCTTTAAAAGATCTGAGCTGGATACACCATGCTTTTCTTTTGCCAATGCAGCAGGATGAGCATTGGTAATATCACAAGGACTCGCAAGGTTGTTATAAAGATTATGACCGAGTTGCGAGTGAGTGAACAGCTGCGCAAACTCTTGGGCAGAGATGAATTGGTAAGATTTATCATTGTTCTTGATCTTTTCTTGAAGTAACTTCTTGTAAAAGATCTGCAACCCTTTTCTTTTTAGGCATTTGAATCCTACATTTTCGAAGAACTCAAGAACATTTTCACACGGTCCTTGATACACAATTAGACCTTCTGATAGGAGAATAATATCATTAAATAACTCGAACGTTTCAGGTGCAGGTTGTAGAAAAGAGAAGACCATGGTTGCATCCATGATATGAACCATTTGTTTTAAATAACCAATGCTGCATACCCACTTGAAATAGATTGGGGTGTAAATGCGAGCCCAAGCTCGGGTCATGAGTAGTTTTTCAAGCTCGGCTCGATTCGTATATTTTTTTATGAAGTATTTAATTATTTTGTTTATAAATAAAAGGTATAAAAACAATTGCAACCAAGCTCCGAAAGCCTATTCAAGCTCGATAAGTAAAGCATGGGCTAGGGCTCGTTAATCAAATGAGCTCGAGTTCAGGCTTGTTTAAGCTCAGGGCAGTTCCGGCTTAGCAAGCCGATCCCATAGCTCACAAGCTTCTGGGCTAATTTACACCCCTAGACATAGATAATGATCAAGGGTATCATCATGATACTATCATGTAATGAGTGTTCTAGCATTTATTCAAATCCCAAATACCAAATGTTACAATAAGATAGTTTTAGCTTTTACAGAAAGCACAAAAAAAAAACAATCTATAAAACATAGTACCATGTACCAAAAACCATTAGTACACAGGTTAAGCGGTAACCGATGCCCCTTCAGCTGGCCAGAACTCAGTTTTCTTTCCGGTCTTGGGACACCGTCTGCAGAACTGCATCTGGTTGTACATTACCCTTCACTGTCACCTTTTGTTGCTCCAGATCAATGTCAAAAGTTTCCACCCCTGTTAAATAAACAAATAAACTTATATCAGCTACTCTAAGTCTAAAAATATTGATTGCTTTTTCAAAAATGAATAAAAGATAACTAACGAACCTTCCATTTTGCCAAGAACCCTCTTCACGGCCCCAACACAGCCGCCACATGACATGCCAACCTTAAGAACAACTGTCTGCATATCCATCGATACAGAAAATTTGGAAGTTATTCGTCAAGCAAATAGTCATTAGTTACATATTGTTTTGTCGGTTTTTTTTTTTTAATTTTAGACTTGAATCCAACACGGTCTCACAGTAGCGATAAACTCTCATATTATACCATAAAAAAATCACTTGATAAATTTTTAACATAAGATATTACAGTTAAGATAATACATCAACAATGCAGATAGCAAAGATATAGTTACTGACATAAAACATGAACTGAAACTTATAAAAGATCGCATATTTGATAAAACAGAGACGAAAACTCAACTACCCAAAAAACCGACAGCTAAACTCCCATAATAACATACATTTAAAAACAACTTTTTGAACTTTTAATATGAGAAATTGCAGTTTAGATAACACATCAACAATGCAAATAGCAAAAATATGGTTACTTTATATCTAATATGAATTATTATTATTTAATAACATCTGGAATTTGAAACTTATATAAGAGACGAAAACTCAATCAACCCATAACTCAATGACCCATTTAACTAACGGTAAACTATATGGGTCAAACATGTCTATACAACAGGATAACCTGTGAGCAGTGGCAGATCCAGAGGGATTCCAGGGGTTCCCAAGAACCCCTCGATTTGGAAAAAAAATTGAAAATTTTAGTGGAAAAAGTTGAATAATTATTGAAAATCTACGAAAGGAACCCCCTGGAAATCATTCCTGGATTCGCCACTGCTGTGAGTAACTTATAGCTACATAATTTAATATTTTATAACCTTAATCATCTAAATCTTGGCCCAAACAATATTGTTATAGATTTTATAACATACAATACATATAATTGTAATACAAACAAACTATTAACATAACTTATAAAGATTTGAAGAACATCATCATAAATAAAAAAGATCAAGAAAACCCCCATAATTATATAAATTCCTCTTTTGAGGATCATGTCAAACCACATCACCTTCAAAATCACAAATTTAAACCTTGTATTTCGTTAATAACTCACAATCGCTTAATATTATTTGACCCACATAACGTTGACCAAGAAAAGTCAACACAAAACCAAAACAGGTGTCAAACCAATCAAAACAAAAAAATTGGTGATTGTAAATGAAAACCCACAATCAGAATTATGTAAAACAATAAAAAAACTGGAAATTGGTGAATTAAATAACATGATGATGGATAAAGATCAAGAAGATGAAGAGGTATTACCTGAGACATTGTTGAATGAATTTAATGGGAATTAGATAATTGAAATATATTTAGAGGAAGATGAATGTATTGATTGAGGGATGAATAAGGATGATGATGATGGTGTTTAAATAGGGTAAAGAGATTAATAAAGAAAGAGATAAAAGGGGGGGAACACGTTTTTGATTGGGTTCGTGGCCGGTTGGTCGTCAGCTATTACCACATTCCTTGACTTCTTCTCACCCTTATTCTAGACGCTTTAGTTTAAATTTTTTTTTTTTTTTTTTTTTTTTTAAGGTAACTTTTATTAACACAAAAACGAACGCCTCTATAACTCCGAGGAGGAGACATAAAGCCGGCCCACCAATATAATTACATCAACTCGAAATTACACCAAGAATCCCAATCTACCGTACCCTTATTGTGTCTACACCTAAACCAAAGAAAACTTAAAATCTTGATCTCCGATATAATCTCTAACACCTTCAATTTCTTATCCGAGAAAATACGTTCGTTTCTAGCCCTCCATATACTCCATACAGCTGTGAACATAAATCCCTTGAAACGCCACTTTCTTGACAGCTTTAAAGCCCACCGACTCATGCATACTGACAATGTCTCGCACGGAGAAGGCGAAAAGATTAGGAAGATGACACCAAGACACTATCGCCATCCAAATCCCGATGAATAAAAGCATCCTGAAAACAAATGATCGGGCGTCTCCACCGGATGATCACAAAACACACAACCTTTATTAGTAATATGTATATTTCTTCTCTTCAAGGCCGCCTTTATAGCAACTCTATCCATTTCCGC
This sequence comes from Ambrosia x helenae, assembly GCA_030844895.1. Taxonomy (NCBI): domain Eukaryota; kingdom Viridiplantae; phylum Streptophyta; class Magnoliopsida; order Asterales; family Asteraceae; genus Ambrosia; species Ambrosia x helenae. Next base: position 93,271,307 of record CM061225.1, read on the forward strand.
GCGCCAAACAAAAATATTGATCTAAAAAAAAAGTTTAAGCTAAAATTAAGGGTAGACATTGTGGTAATATACCTTAACAATATCTAATCATACACGTCACATCATATTTCAAGATTACTACCCCTAAGGTTATACGATGTGGTCGCGCCCCACTATACCTGTCCGCCATCACTACCTTTCACGTCACTCCATCCTCCACCACTACCCTCCATCACTTCAATGGTCTCATCTTCGTTTGGCTCACCTTCGTCATTCAGGACTCATTGTATAACTCGTTAAATAGTGTTGTCTTGGTCTTCAAATCGCCCCATTTTGAACTAAGTTGGTGTGGGGTAATGTTTTAAAAACCGGTTCATACCGACCGGTTGAACCGGTTATACCGCTTACTGGTGTCTTGGACGGCACGAATCAGTCCGTAATTTGGGAAAACGGTAAAGGATTTGAACCGCCAATAAATTCCGGTATACGGCTTATACCGCTATACCGGTGCCGGTACAAGGTTAAACTTTGAACTTTATCGGCCCATAATAATGATATAGATGTTACTTATCTTACGTAATTTTAGTATATTTTGATTATTGGTATCTAGACTTCTTATTAAACAATGTAGAAAATGGAAATTTTTATACTTTTGTTGATAAGGGTGGCGATGATAATGAATTTTATCTTTTAAGCGATTAAGAACTTGATGCTTTCGTGATTCAACACTCTAATGGCATAAACCAATATACCCTTTTATATAAAACAACTTTGTTGAAAATTGAGTACTTATGGATTTTTTTTTTTTTTTTTTTGTGTTATGGATTCACCTTTAAATTGTTTTTTTTTAATACGAAATCATGTAGTATTATATTAATTTTGAATTATGGTTGTATTTATAAAATTATAGGGTTAACTAGTCAATCCAGTTAAACCGCCTGATATAATCCGGTTCAACCGGTTGAACCATTTATAAGTCTAATCCGGTTTGGTTAAAAACCGGTTTTTAAAACATTGGTGTGGAGTGCGATCGGTTTCACCACCTATATATAGACAGAAGCGAGGAAAAACTCTTTTACAAACGAACTGCGTCTCTTACTAGGCGTCGTTATTTCTGGGCGTTTACCCAAGAGGTCGCCAACGTAATTTCTTCCTTCTCGGACCACCTCATTTTTTAAAGGTATATGAACGTGGAGTAGAAAACAAAAGTGGAAAAGTGAAGGATTCTGATATAAAAAAAAAAAAAAAAAACTGAATGTGGAGTAGAAATGGAGTAAAAATGGAATTGGAATAAAAAATATGTTAAAGAAGTAAATGTGTTTATATCGGAGAAAGTAATTTATTTTTAAAACCATATGTAGTGGGGGGGCTTTATTTATAAAACCTCTCTTTCTGATTGGTTTACGTGGCAGCTGAGTCAGCATGGAGAGAGAAACTGAAAAAAGGGTGTAGTGGTATGGGCTTTATTTATAAAGCCTTTGTTTCAGATTGGTTGTTTATTTTATTATTTTTTTTAATCTTTTAACTTAAAATAATTAAAATAAAAGACAAATAAATATAAAAAAATTACAAATAATATTAAAACACACAACTAATATTAATTAAATTAAAAAAAACAAACAACTTAAAAAATTACAATACCAAATTAAAAAAAAAACAAACAACTTAAAAAAATTACAATACCAAATTAAAAAAAAACAAACAACTTAAAAAATTACTAGAGGTTATATTTTGCAAGAATTTTTTGCCTATGAAGTAGTGCAAGGCGTAGGGCTTCTCCGTCGAGGTGGTCGATCGATTTGGACAAAAAACTCAATGTCCTTTTCCCTTTGCCCCGCCGCTTGAATGTCGACAAACCTTTTATTCTCGGCCACTCTCTGGTGCATAGTTTCCAAACGTCTTTGGTCGAGGTCGCAAATATCCTGTAATCGTTGATTCATTTCCTCAAAATCCTCCCTCGATGCACCACCTCCTGTCGAAGACGACTCCGCCTTGCCTTACCACCCTTTTTTGATCTTCTACCGGGCGGTCTTGGAATATCCTCCTCCTCCTCCTCATCCTCAAAATCAATAGGATCATCTAAACTCACAAAGCGAGCATCAGATGACGGTGTATCCGGATCTCGCGACGTGGAGGTGGTTTTGCTTCGTTTTGATGGTCCTCCTCCTCCTGATCCTCCTCCTCTTCCTCTCGTGATCTTGCGCCTACTACCCGACCCCATAAGCGGTACATTAGCCCACTTAGGAGTTTTTCTCAACATATCCCAAATCCTCATATACGGGAACGGCCCGGGTTTCTCTCTCATCTCGTCCAACGCTCTTGCCAACAAACCGTCATCACCTTCCCCACTGCCCCTGTTGTCCTTACAACGCTGGTAAACCTCCGCAAACGAGTGACATTTATTATTTATGTCTGACCACTTTCCCGATATCGAATCGTTGTCTCGATACTCCCCTCTACCCATCGCGCCAAAAAAAAACAACTCTCGAATCCAGGTCCAAAACAACGGGCTATGTTGATAGTTCGCTACAAAAAAATATATATACACGATTAGAAAGTATATAAATACAAAAAAAAAAAATACTAACCAACATTATATAGATACATATGTAAATACAAAAAAAATTAGTATATATAAATACAAAAAAAATACTATATATATATACACACGATTAAGTATATATAAATAAAAAAATACTAACCAACTTCGGGATCCTTCGATATGCCGAGCCAGGCCCGCGCTAAAGCAAACTCCTTGTCTTTTTCCAACGTTCTTGTTTCTTTTTTTGACGAGGAACAGTAGCATCTTTCCTTTTATGCGAGCGTCTCCCGCGCCCCCGTTGAGAACCCTCGGGTTGACGTGGTTGGTTGGTCTCGACTTGAGTTTCTGGCACGGACTCGGGCTCCTCTTGAGAAGCTTGGACATAGTTTGGTGGAGGAAAAAATTGACCCGCCATGTTTGGTGGAGGAAAAAATTGACCGGGCATGCCAAGAAGTTGTGCGTATTGCATTGTGTTCGCGTCAAAGTCGCCCCAATTGGGTGGCAGCGGAGTAGTAGTGTTTGGCCTCGTACCCGGGCGACTCAGAACCCCAAACGGTGAACCATATGGAAACATGTTTGTGTTGTGGTGTGTGTTTTTTAGTTTAAGTTGCATGTGTATATTGTGTTATTGTGTGTGTATATATATAAAATCTAAAAAAAAAATGTTACCGTTCAAAAAATTCAATGTGCAACGGTCAAAAAATTTTGACCGTTTTTTTTAAAACCCCGCCACGTGTCACGATTTGATTGGCTGCATCATTTGTTATCTAGCGTTATATTAATAACGCTCCCGGGTGTTTGACTAAAATAGCGCCGGCACGTTATGGTGTTCCGGGGGCTATTTTTGAATTTTTGGCCCAAGTCACGCCTCACTACGGTGGGTCTAATAATGTAACATTAAAGACATTAATTTGACTGTTTTGACCGTTTGAATTTGAACTACAAAAATATTCAAAACATTAGTTACCACAACCCGATTCCCTTAGCCGATTTTAAGTACCGACGGTAAAACCTGGAACCACACCCTCCACCCTAGATTATCTTTACACTGTGTTCCCGAGTTTCATTAAAGGATGGAAGAGAAAGGATCTCCCTCCTCTTCTCTTCTCTCTAATTCCTTCCAAATTGGAAAGATTGAAAATCACACCAAAATCCTCTTTATTATCCCTCTCGGTCCCTCCCTTTCCCTCCTACAAAAAACTCTGGAACATGATTTTTCCCCACTTCCTTTCCAATCCTTTCTCTTCTATCCTTTAATGAAACTCTGGAACAGAGTGTTAGTTTTGTTTTTGGATGGGCAACACACTTTCTAATTCGACATTGTAGATTTGAATGGTGTCAGTTCATTGAGGAGAAATCAATGATATGTTATTAAACTAAGGCCTCTTGGCTTACATTATCTTTAATGGTTTGGCAATTCTCAAATGTAGGACAATCAAGCTTGATCGCTTGTTAAAATATGTGTTAGGTTGGGTGCTATGGTGAGTAACCTCCGTTGTATCATCATAGTTCATTACAGCCTCACGTTATCATCTCATTTCATCCCTATCTTAAGGCATGTTGTTTTCCATTTCCCCTTTTCTGTACTTAATTATTAAATTTGTGTGTGTGTGGGTTGGGGGGGGGGGGGGGGGGAGGGGGGGGTTGCGTGGAAGCCGTGGCCGGATCACACCTATGGCAAACTAGCTCCCTGGGTCATGGTGTTCCCGGACAAATGAGTATTATCCTCCGAGAATAACCCGAGTTGTCAAACACTAATTATGAGAAAAACCCGGTAACCCACCTACCCGCAATTATGAATATTAGACTAAATAGTCAATATATGTTCAGATTATGGTTAAAAGTGCACATATTTTTATTTAGGGTTATCGCCTTTTAATGATCTCAACTTTAATTTATTAATTGGCATTTCACATTATAAAAAAAATAACCGAGTTAACATTTAGTTAGTTTGGGATTATTGGAAAAAATTACATTCAAAATTAACAATGTTTTAAAAACTTTCTTAGTTGGATTAATCCTGAACAATAGATAAATGTTGAGTTTATTAAAATTCAATAACTTTTATTTATTTATTTTGTTAAAAAGAGATTGAAGGGATAGGGAGCCTAATCTGAAAGGCGTCCCTATCCCCGTACAACAGCAACCCCACGCCAGATCATGGCGCGGGAACACACTAGCGTGGGGTCAAGCAATCAACATGTCTCGCGCGCCAAAGCATACGATAAGCAACATACAACACCTGATACGCGCGTGCTACCACGCGCGGAATCTTCCCTTGGCACCTCTCATATGAAGTACAAGGAACGGCAGAAGGAAGATTCATAAAGATCCATGTCAGAGTACACACCAGCAGGAGAAGGACATGTGGCAGATGGTACAAAAGGTGAACGGCTACACTGTACATGCTGTCGTGAATAGTGTCCAGCAGGCATTACCTCGCCAACTGTCAGACGTCACATCAGACAGCATGGATACCCTGAGCACTGTAGCAAGTACGACGTTACTGTGCACCACCAGAAGTCCGCCACGTGTCCGGCTACTACAACGACCACACTATAGCATGACGACATCAACAGTAACATGTCCTTTCCCGCCATTATCAGAAGAACCATGGGCTTGGGCCTCAGCCGGGCCCAAACCAATGGCGTCATCCGTGGGCCGCCCCATGCAGCCCACCGTGATCTCTATAAATAAGATCACATGCAATTCTTGTAGATTCATTCAGAAATAACCATAACTACTACACTCATTGTAATCTCCTTTCTTATCAATTATAATTCCGGTGTACTTACAGTGGACGTAGGTCATTAACGACCGAACCACTTAACTCTCGTGTTCTCACACATTTCATACACACCTTCACTTACATTAACACTCACACGGGTTACCATTACGGTTTGGGTAAAGGATTAATCTGATAGCAACATAGGTATTAACCCTCCGTGATTAGTCCTAATCTCCGGGATACTTATTGTTTCTTCAGAGATCTAACTTAAAAATTTCTTGAAAGTGATAATATATTTAGTGTACAGTAGCTTATAAACATTATATGATTATTATCATAATCAGTTGTAGAGAAAATTAGTCATAATCACCACCGGAATTTAAATAGATGAAAATCCGAGACTTAATAAAAATGGTGATTTTGACCAAACCTATTTAGTATGACAATTTGATGAATTAATAAGAGACTAAACTAGTTATGCTTCCATAAGCGTGGCCAGGGGCGGATCTAGGGTTTTTAGGGGGTACCCTCTTGTGACATCCGTCACCTTCGTCTTTTATCTAATTGACAATAATAATCCTTTAAATATTTCTATTTTAGTCCCTATAAGTTTTGTCGCTTTCAAATTTAATAAAAGAGCAAGATCAAAAATATATTATTTGGATTTATTAAGGACCGTGTCTACGATTTAATCAAACGCGTATGTTGAAACGTTTTCAGAATGGATTTCTTTAAGTTTTATGAAGTTTAAAAGTGTTTTAGTTAAATTATGTTAACTTAGTTAACTTGTTATAAGAAAAATCTAACCAAAACATAAATAAAATAAACAAATCTAACTACAGGGACTAGTTTTGCCAATTAGCATAACTTTTAAAAATCTGTTTTCCCTCCCCTTAACATTCACGCAATTCCGGTGACAAGTCCGGTCACCGGTGTTGTCTTCCGGCCACGTTACAAGATCACTTTAAAGAGCTTTAACTCGCTCATAACCGTTTCCCCTTCGATTCTCTTCGTTTTATCACCGGTTGCTAGTCATAAAAACAATCAAAACCCGTTTAATTTGCGCTGTAAAACCGGACCAAGAACATAACCGTCGGACCTTTTAATGCGAGTTCAAACGGCTGTTTCGTGGGTAACATTATAAATTGAAAATGCCAAATCATTCACGAGCCTTTACACCATCCAAACCCAAACTTCAACGTATCAGTTCATGACCAGTTTGATCAGTTTTTAATCTCTAAGTCGCGGCCCTTTATTTCTCCGGTTTGACTCGAGAACGACCTTGTAAGTTCTATTTTCTTATGCCGTTTTTATGTTTAAACATCACTTAATAAAAGCCCCATAATCGCAGGTGTTATCTTGTTGTTTTCAAGTTAATTGAAATCAAGGTTAGGGTTAGGGTTCTTAGGTTGAATTGGGGAAGAAGATACTCTACTTATTGTTTAAATATAATCTGATTCAATCATAATAACAAAAGCAATGGATGGTCTAGTGGTTGAGTCCTTTGGCTTCTGGATCACAGGTCACGGGTTCGAACCCTTGCAGCACCACTTCCCTTTCTTTTTATTTTTTTAGCATTTTCTCCTTATTTACAATTATTTGATTAATTATATATAATACATAAATATCTTAGAATATTCATAATAAATTCGTTTTTGCTCCAAAAATTATAAAAATTTAGGTGTAGCTTCTTGATACTTCATAGAAAATTGTCATATTTTTAGTTTTCTGAAAAATATTTATTTTCATGATTTAATTAATTTAAATTGTTTTAATCATAATTAATTGATTAAAAATTCATTTTTAATGATTTTAATCTCAAAATTTTTGATAAATTATTTCTAATCATTTTGAACCGAAATAAAAATATTTGATTCAGAAAACATTTATTTTATTAATTTCCCTATTATTAATCATTTAAACATAATTTAATCGCGTTAAATCAGTTTTAAATATAAATAAGTTTATATAAATTATGAGAAAATTATTCTAATTTGTTTACATCAGAAATCATTCATTTTCTATAAAACTAGTATTTTTGGATCATGTATGGTATTATTAGTCTTATTTACGTTTAATTAGACATAATAAAACATTTATTTATGATACAATTTAAACATCTATTTTATCAATATTTTTCTTATAAAATAGAAATACTCATATGGTTTAATGTCTTTATTATCTTTTGTTGGATCATTGTATAACTCAAAATTATTTATTTAATTATTTATGATTATTGTGTTTATTTTAATTTAGTTAAAGTAACTAACTAAATTATTTTGTCTTAATTATTCAAACATATTTTTTTTTATCTAAATATTCAATAGGTAATAATTATATTATTTAAACCACATTTACAACCTTTCATATATTATTTGTGATATACAACTTTTACATTAACGCGACTTATCATAAAAAACTCTAATTCCCCAGATCGACTTAGCAAACCCTAATGCCTTAGACCCTAGTTACCTTAGACTTTTTAGACATTTCCTTATTAGTATGCTTATACATTATAGGTTGAATTCCTCGGAATTCTCATTACTTAGCTCACGACCGCTTAAGTTGGATTTTACTCGCTTTCGCAAACTGTGAGTATATCTTTCCCCTTTTTACTATTCTACATTTCGGGGTGACTCATGTACTTACTATCAAGTTTATATTTCCTTTTACTAAAATAGCAATTCTTATGTGTGTTTGCTTGTGTTATTTTGTGTATCTATGACCTGTCAAATCATTAACCGCTGGGCGGCCTGGCATTTCAATGAATAGTACTATGGTTTATACCCTTGTGACTCTGTTGAGAGTCCTCGTCATTGCTATGTATTACATTACTACTAGCGCATACTATATATATCTGCTTTCTTCTCTTAGGGTTGATTTGACCCGGAAACCACTTATTACATAATTGCAAACAGTATACGACACATGAATTGCAAAACACTTTTCTACTATATTTATTTAAACAGGGTATGCTCACCAATACAATTTTTGTATTGACCAAAATATTTTGTACATGTTTCAGGTTGTTTTGAGACGCTTCTTTTAGGCTTTTGGATTTTATATTTCAGTCTTGTCTACATTGTATTTTAGCTAGACTTGTCACTTTAGAATTATTGTATCCTGTAATTTCATTTCAATGTAATAAATTATTTAATCAATGTATTCAAATTTACACTTTAGTCCATGAGCTATTGAACAATCGTCACTACGTGACACCTCGATGTTTCCGCCATCGGTTGGGGTGTTACAGATTGGTATCAGAGCCATGGTTATAGGGAATTAGGTTATTAGAATGCCTTTTAGCCTAGACTATAACTAAGTTTACTTTCACGAGTCCTCTCGTGTATATTTCTCTTATTCTTATATTATCTTTCACGATATTTTCGCTATGATTATTTCTTGCATTCTTTCGATATTTTTCTTGGCGAAGAAGACACTCGTATTTCACAAACGAAACGATATCATCAAGTTAGGAGTGGTAACCATACCCTGGTGATTAGTTTCACTCCTCTATATGTTATTTATCTTAGGAATATGTCTTTGAGATAGGAGTGACATCCACACCTCAAAGAGTGTTTCCTTCAAAAAGAAACTTAACCACTAAGCTGTGAGTGATATCCTTAACTTAGTGATTGGTTTCATTCCACAATCGTTTTCAATTTTGAAATACATCTTTGAGTTAGGAGTGAAATCCACATCTCAAGGATCTATTTCTACATCTCGTTGATTATGAATTTTCTTAAATATTGGTAATCTATTACATACGTTAATCTTATCATTCACGTCATTTTAAATCATGGTCTTTTAAAACACATTAGAATTACACATACTTCATGAAATAGTTTCATTTTGCATTTTACAAACTTGTATTGCATATTTTAAAGACCAAATGTAAATCTTTTGTTTTCATATGACGTATCCAATATATATTTTCGGGAGAAATTTGCAACTAATAATAAGCCTTATAACATTTTTCAAACTCGACTTCTCGTAAACACATGAAAATGTGTATTTACGAAGATTTTGCAAATAAACATGTTTTGAATCTAAAACACACTTCGATTTCTAAAAAAATTTATTCTCATGCATCACTACTATTCTTTCAACAATATCACAAAGTCGAGTAAACTGCGAAAATTTACCTTTTACACTTACTCTTTCAGTTGCAAAACTTTTGGTTTAACAAAACAATGAACATATCTTTTTATCAGAATGTTGCTAAAAGTCTTTTACGGTATAACGCATATATGTAAAATTACTAGATTTTAACTCACATGCCAGTAGGCTATACACCCGTTCCGTACACATTCATTTGCCGTAAATTTCATTATGTTATTCTTGCACCATTTTTATTCATAGTTATTTCTAACACGTTATTGTGAATATTTTCACATTGACTATTTGCATTAATTCAACTCGTTTACTTCCATTTTGTGCAATTGTGCGATTTACTCGATTTATGTTATACTATTCTTTCAGTCGGAATTTTATGCTATACTTATATACTTACATGAACACATATTTGGTATGCATATTTTCTTTCCTGTTTTGAGCAAAACCCTGTTATACTATACATTATTTGTTTTTCATCATGGTCAATAAACATACTAGTTGATAACTCGTATGAGATCTAAGCCGGTGCCCACGTACGACTCGGATTAGAGTATTTCTTCAATCCGAGGGGAACGGTGTAAACCTCAGGGTCAATCAATATGAGTGTTTAGAGTCAACGATGTGAACAAAAGTTACCGGTTAAGGGTGAACCCGAAAGGGAAGAACCTCTAACCATGTCTATTACTTACACGTTATTCTCATTACGGTTAAAGGGAAAACCCGAAAGGGGAGGACCTCTAACCATGACATGATTAACATTATTTCATTACAGTGGCTATTACATAGTGGTTGCACACATTTATTGCATGTTAGGGTTATGGAAAAACATAACACCCTAGTGTAAGGTAAATCGATGATTACGGTCCGGAACGCAATCATGGGCTTACAGGTACATGAGGGTGGTGTGTGATTCTACTTAGGCTGTCGGTAGTCAATTAGTACGAATCCAAAGTATCGGGAGTGTGGTGGGTCAGCTGCGGTACACCCTATATATAAGCATAAACGATACTGCGGGGGTGGACTAGGAGTCTGACCAAGAACCTACCCATTACTTATAATTACCTCTTCATTAGATTGTTGACTAATAGCTAGCATTTTCGATAAGAAAGTTCTTACCCGAGCTTTAATTCGTCCTCCCGGAGTATTTTTCTTTCTTGACCACCTTGCACTCTCTATGATAGTCAAAATCCTGTTGCGTGTCCTTAATAACGTTCAGTCAGTAACTTTCTAAAGTAGGGGAGACTGCTTCATTAGTACCTCTGCCCTCACCCGTTACACATTCCCAAAACTTTTCTCATTTAAACTCTCAATTTCTTAATCTCGGGTTAACTGTCAAAGATTTTTGAAACTTATACTTTGGATATTAGACAACTATTTTAAATTGTGTCAAATCATAAAAGATTAAATTTTTCTTTTAAAAAAAACATAGTTGACTTTTACAACGCCTTTTGTTACACAGTAACCTCCACTTAAAATAAATTTCGAGACGAAATTTTCTAAAGTAGGGGAGACTGTGACATCCGTCACCTTCGTCTTTTATCTAATTGACAATAATAATCCTTTAAATATTTCTATTTTAGTCCCTATAAGTTTTGTCGCTTTCAAATTTAATAAAAGAGCAAGATCAAAAATATATTATTTGGATTTATTAAGGACCGTGTCTACGATTTAATCAAACGCGTATGTTGAAACGTTTTCGGAATGGATTTCTTTAAGTTTTATGAAGTTTAAAAGTGTTTTAGTTAAATTATGTTAACTTAGTTAACTTGTTATAAGAAAAATCTAACCAAAACATAAATAAAATAAACAAATCTAACTACAGGGACTAGTTTTGCCAATTAGCATAACTTTTAAAAATCTGTTTTCCCTCCCCTTAACATTCACGCAATTCCGGTGACAAGTCCGGTCACCGGTGTTGTCTTCCGGCCACGTTACAAGATCACTTTAAAGAGCTTTAACTCGCTCATAACCGTTTCCCCTTCGATTCTCTTCGTTTTATCACCGGTTGCTAGTCATAAAAACAATCAAAACCCGTTTAATTTGCGCTGTAAAACCGGACCAAGAACATAACCGTCGGACCTTTTAATGCGAGTTCAAACGGCTGTTTCGTGGGTAACATTATAAATTGAAAATGCCAAATCATTCACGAGCCTTTACACCATCCAAACCCAAACTTCAACGTATCAGTTCATGACCAGTTTGATCAGTTTTTAATCTCTAAGTCGCGGCCCTTTATTTCTCCGGTTTGACTCGAGAACGACCTTGTAAGTTCTATTTTCTTATGCCGTTTTTATGTTTAAACATCACTTAATAAAAGCCCCATAATCGCAGGTGTTATCTTGTTGTTTTCAAGTTAATTGAAATCAAGGTTAGGGTTATGGTTCTTAGGTTGAATTGGGGAAGAAGATACTCTACTTATTGTTTAAATATAATCTGATTCAATCATAATAACAAAAGCAATGGATGGTCTAGTGGTTGAGTCCTTTGGCTTCTGGATCACAGGTCACGGGTTCGAACCCTTGCAGCACCACTTCCCTTTCTTTTTATTTTTTTAGCATTTTCTCCTTATTTACAATTATTTGATTAATTATATATAATACATAAATATCTTAGAATATTCATAATAAATTCGTTTTTGCTCCAAAAATTATAAAAATTTAGGTGTAGCTTCTTGATACTTCATAGAAAATTGTCATATTTTTAGTTTTCTGAAAAATATTTATTTTCATGATTTAATTAATTTAAATTGTTTTAATCATAATTAATTGATTAAAAATTCATTTTTAATGATTTTAATCTCAAAATTTTTGATAAATTATTTCTAATCATTTTGAACTGAAATAAAAATATTTGATTCAGAAAACATTATTTTTATTTATTTCCCTATTATTAATCATTTAAACATAATTTAATCGCGTTAAATCAGTTTTAAATATAAATAAGTTTATATAAATTATGAGAAAATTATTCTAATGTGTTTACATCAGAAATCATTCATTTTCTATAAAACTAGTATTTTTGGATCATGTATGGTATTATTAGTCTTATTTACGTTTAATTAGACATAATAAAACATTTATTTATGATACAATTTAAACATCTATTTTATCAATATTTTTCTTATAAAATAGAAATACTCATATGGTTTAATGTCTTTATTATCTTTTGTTGGATCATTGTATAACTCAAAATTATTTATTTAATTATTTATGATTATTGTGTTTATTTTAATTTAGTTAAAGTAACTAACTAAATTATTTTGTCTTAATTATTCAAACATATTTTTTTTATCTAAATATTCAATAGGTAATAATTATATTATTTAAACCACATTTACAACCTTTCATATATTATTTGTGATATACAACTTTTATATTAACGCGACTTATCATAAAAAACTCTAATTCCCCAGATCGACTTAGCAAACCCTAATGCCTTAGACCCTAGTTACCTTAGACTTTTTGGACATTTCCTTATTAGTATGCTTATACATTATAGGTTGAATTCCTCGGAATTCTCATTACTTAGCTCACGACCGCTTAAGTTGGATTTTACTCGCTTTCGCAAACTGTGAGTATATCTTTCCCCTTTTTACTATTTTACATTTCAGGGTGACTCATGTACTTACTATCAAGTTTATATTTCCTTTTACTAAAATAGCAATTCTTATGTGTGTTTGCTTGTGTTATTTTGTGTATCTATGACCTGTCAAATCATTAACCGCTGGGCGGCCTGGCATTTCAATGAATAGTACTATGGTTTATACCCTTGTGACCCTGTTGAGAGTCCTCGTCATTGCTATGTATTACATTACTACTAGCGCATACTATATATATCTGCTTTCTTCTCTTAGGGTTGATTTGACCCGGATACCACTTATTACATAATTGCAAACAGTATACGACACATGAATTGCAAAACACTTTTCTACTATATTTATTTAAACAGGGTATGCTCACCAATACAATTTTTGTATTGACCAAAATATTTTGTACATGTTTCAGGTTGTTTTGAGACGCTTCTTTTAGGCTTTTGGATTTTATATTTCAGTCTTGTCTACATTGTATTTTAGCTAGACTTGTCACTTTAGAATTATTGTATCCTGTAATTTCATTTCAATGTAATAAATTATTTAATCAATGTATTCAAATTTACACTTTAGTCCATGAGCTATTGAACAATCGTCACTACGTGACACCTCGATGTTTCCGCCATCGGTTGGGGTGTTACAGATTGGTATCAGAGCCATGGTTATAGGGAATTAGATATTGACCAAGACTTGACCAAGACTTTGCATAATCTTAGCTTAGTCAATTATAGTTTTAATTATGTAATTAAGTGTATCCCTTAGTATTAGCCTTTTCCTTATTGTAAATCTTCTATATAAGAGTCTTTTAATTCTCCATTGATCAATACAACTTTCATAATACAAAACCACACCACATTGTTCATTACTTTATATGGTGTCAAGAGCCTAAAAGCTCCCTTGAGCCATCTTCGATCCCAACCTACTCGATAAACACTTCTGTCCGCATTTTGCCTTTTTTTTTTCTTTCGATTCATCATGGCCAAACAAATCACCAACATTACCGCCGCCACAACCTGAAACCAAGGGCCACCTCGAACTCCCAATATCAACACTCGCCCGACTCACAATAATAACACCTATTGCTACTATTGTAACATTCCCGGGAATGACACTAAAGATTGTCGCAAACTTAGTCGCTTCCTAAGAGAACACAATGTCTCGCCTCAAAATACCAACACCCGGTGGTTAACTACACCACCCCTCACCCAATGGCTACAACCTCATCTTGGATGTGGGACACCGGTGCGTCCAACAACACCGCGAACAACAACCAACAATTTTCCGTTCTTTCCGAATACGGAGGACCCGATAAGATCGTGCTAGGTGATGGTAAAACTCTTCCTATAACTCATATTGCTCAAACAACTATTCCAACAAATTCTCGCCCACTTCTTTTAAATAACATTTTAATTGCTCCTAATCTTTGAAATAATCTGATTTCCGTTGCCAAAGTTTGTCGTACTAATCGTGTTTCCGTTGATTTTTTTCCCTATCATTTTTTTGTAAAAGATCTACGCACGGGGCACGCCTCATGCGGGGAGTGAACGTAAATGATGTCTACTATGGACCAATCTCATTGTCTCCTCAAGTCAACAACACCCAAACAAACTCTCTTCTCATGTGGCACCACATACTTGGACATCCATCGCTTCAAGTGTTCAAGTCTTTAATTTCTAGATTGGGACTTCGTTTTAATAAGGTGACCCATGAATCTTTTCATTGTACTTCATGTTCCCTAAATAAAAGCCACAAACTACCTTTTGGCAAAAACTCTTTTGTTGCCAATCAACCTCTACAACTTCTCTACTCCGACGTTTGGGGTCCCGTAAAAACGTCAATCGATGGATTTAAATACTATGTCATTTTTGTTGAATATTTTTCCAAATACATTTGGTTATACCCAATCAAACGAAAATCCGATGTCAAAATTCTTTTTCCACAATTTAAATCTCTTGTTGAAAATTTTTTCAAAACCAACATTGTTGCGTTGTTCACTGATAATGGGGTGAATATGTGGGTCTTTCACCTTATCTTGCCTCTCAATGTAACACCCCAACCGATGGCGGAAACATCGGGATGTCACGTATTGATGATTGTTCAGTAGCTCAGGGTAAATAATAAGTTTCAATATATGATTTAAATAAATTACATACAATTGTTCTAAGAATTTGTACATCAAAATGAAAAAAATACAAGCTACGCATCTTCAAGCATCAACTCTAATCATCAAGCAAGCTATAACCTGAAACATGTTAGGTTTGAAAATATTTTGGGTCAACAAAAGTTGGTGAGAGTTACATAGGTTTTGATAATTGAATAAAAATGTTGTGCAATTCAAGTGTCATGGCAAGTCTAGTCCATATGTTAAAACATACTAGAAGTAAATCGAGTGCATAATCAACCCTTGTGACTGTTGTATTGTGGTACATCCCATACGCTCATGGTTCACTCGTTTATGTTGCGATAACAATCACCCACGCAACCTTTGTAGGAGGCACGTATCCGGGTGGGATTGTCAGTCCAATAGATCTATCATTGTATACCGTCGGCTGATCAATGTTAATGATTATGCTAGAATATTGTGCTTACCCTAGTCATGTTTAAGACATAATGCAACATAGAAAAACACATAGACACTTTGATGATTGAATTGCATATAGAATGTTGTAACATGTTTAACCCCAAAAATGGTGATAAATAGAAAAGGGGTTATGTAAAACTCACCTTAGCAAAATGTTATATCTCTTGAAAAATAGAATAATGTGTTGCCCAAACAATGCCAAGTATTACCCTATAATCAAGGTAATAAATATGTCTAAGTCTATCTAGTCTACAATTATATTCCAGGGCTTCGAATTGGGGATAAGTGCTCGTTTGATTAATAATTAAAATGTTTGATAATTGAGAGAAATTTGATAAATAAATAATCAAAAGTCTTTATATAAAATTTAAATCAAAGATGGTCACAATAATGAGTTTAAAGTATAAAAATAATTTTTATAAAATTATTTTCTTAAAAATAGAATATTAAATCTATTTATTTCAAATTGTCAAAATTTAACTTTAATATTTAAAAATACTAAAATTAAAGAATTATTAGATTAAAAATTATATTTCTGTTCCAAATAATCAGAAATAATTGATATAAAATTTTGGTGCAAAAATATTGAAAATGAATTTATTATGATTTATTTATGATTAAAACTAACAAAATTTGATTAAAAATATTAAATAAATGATTTTTCAGAAATAAAAATCATTTTAGAAAGGTTTATTGTTATAAAAACTCAGAATAATTTTTGTGGAAATTTATAAAATTGTTTTGATATTTTTATAGAATTTTATAAATAAAATAGAATAAACTTGATTTATTTATTATATATATTAAATAAATAAATTTTTGAAAACTAAAAATTGTATGTTAAACTTTTTTACTAGATTAACATAATATAATTTTTGTAGAATTTTTAAAAGAGTTTTGGTATTTAAAAATGAATTTTAAAAGTATAAAGGAATATATATATAAGTTTTTAAAAAAAAATATGTTTGTTGATGCCGAGGTTCGAACCCGGGCCCTTGGCCGGTTCGTGTGTTTCAAATCACAAGCCCAGACCAACTGGTCTGGACCCTGAGAACGTTTGATTCTTGATTAAATTAATTATATACAATAATAGAAATTGATTTATAATTGTTTTAAAATAAAAGAGTAAAAACCGGTTGCAAGGGGACTCGAACCCGCGTGGTTTGGTTAAACAACATCAGACACAACCACCTAATCTAGATCAGGGGTTGTGTTTGATTCCAGTTCTTTATAATTATAAAACCAATGCAAAATCAGTGTTCTTCCCCAAAATAATAATCGAGCCCTAGAAATTTCAATTGGTCAAATTACACAACGATAACCCAATTAACCTTAGAGTTATCGTTGTGTGTATCCCGAAGGTCAAAACCCACGAAGAAAAAGATACTTACAAAAACGTATCGTGTACGAATTGAATAGTCAACCCGTAAGTCAACTTCAAACCAATAACCCTAGATCAGTTGAAATAACAAGAAATTTGAGATTGAGAGAGTATGTTCAGCCAGTTGTGAAGGTTTGGGTAGGTCCAATTTATAGGGACAGGGCTAGGATGATCAAATTGGAAAGTTTGACCATTATAAAAACGATGACGCGGGTGATTGGTTAAAAATGGAATGAATTGATGTTGATTGTACGTGGGTTTGACTCGTAATAGTCCGGTTATCACGATATCATGCCAATTTAGAAGTCAATACGCGTTAATTGGCTTGATTATGGTTGATTGATGATTCAGTTGACTATTCTAAGTCAACTGTCATAATGCGGGTTACTATATATTTAAAATAGGTAGGATTAATAACACCAAAGTCGTGTAGATCAGATGGTAATCTGTTGTGTGTTGGGTGACTCGGCTGAGGACTTGGGTTCGAACCCCGGCCTCAGCATATAATTTTTTTGACAATTTATTATATATATATATATGTATATTATATAACAATAATATAATATTAGGGTTCCAAATGCTTTGAAATAATATTTTTAAAAAGGTAAATAATGATGAGAAACTTGACGTTTTTACGATAACGTACAAATATTAATGCGTAATGTTACAGTCTCCCATACTTTTAGGAACTTCGTCCCGAAGTTAAAAGAAAAACACCAGGTTTACAATTGGTCAACTACCGAAAACCTTGATAAAATTTCACACTATCTTAACGTACCTGTAAATTCATGATTACGTTTCGGACCGTAATTACCAATTTACCTTACATTAGGGTTTTGCGTCCTTTTATGACTCTACCGATTGTTGAGCAGGTTCGATAGTCCCCACCAGTCGTTGAGCAGGTTGTAGGGCCTCTCCCGACTGTTGGAAAGACATGATGACCTCTACCAATCGTTGAGTAGGTTGTTTGGTAGTCAACTAAATGTTGTACAAGTAAGCAAGTATGATTTAAATATAGATATAGCAATTAGTTCACATTCAAACAAGCATGCATCTAGTGTTATGATAATACTAGAATTTATTACTTGAATAAAAAACGTCAATACATAGAATTAAAAAGCAGACATCATTCAAACGGTAGGGCTTGTTGTTAAGTAGCTAGAGGGTCCCTAGCGGGATTATTTGGAGCAGCAAGGGCGTTTGTAGCAGGAATTCGACAAGCATCCGCAAGATGCCCATACCTTTAACAATTAGTACACTGACGGCAGGGCACTTGGGTTGGGTGGTGATACTGGCAGGTGTCACACTTAGGTTGCTTCCCGTTGTATTGTTTCTTGTTGGGTGGAACAGTGGCATCTATTGCAAAATTCCTGACCTTGCGCCTCCCATTGGTTGAGGCCTGAGTTTTAATTTCAACGGCAGGTTGGGGAGTATCCTTCGCATCAGTTTTCTTTTCCCCTTTCCGAGTCAGGGTTCCTGCCTTCACATGGTTATCTGTTAGGGTGGCCGCCAAACGTTTTGCTTCCTCCAAAGTAGCAGGGTTCCTTCCCCACACCGTGTCTTGAATCTGCATCGGTAAGCCACCAATGTATTTTTCAATCGCAATAGGCAAAGGGGTGACCTTGTGTGGTAGCAGTAGACTAAGTTCGTGAAAACGAGTGTTGTAGGCAAGGTTTTCTCCACTATCTTGAGCAAGATCATGAAACTCATCTTCCAGCTTCTTGATTTCATTACGAGGCAGAACTCTGCCTTCATAATGTCTTTAGCTTGATCCCAAGTTAAGGCCAGTGCAGCTTCAGCTTCGCGGGTGCGCTTTTCCTCATTCCACCAAGTGAGTGCTCGTTTGTGAAGAACACTCATGGCATAACGGACCTTTAAGTTATCGGGACACTCACTGTTAATGAAGGTATTCTCAATACCCTCAAACCATTGTAGGAGTCCTGTAGCTCCTTCTTCTCCACTGAACTTAGGAGGATTACAGTAATTAAAATGCTTAAGAGTACAGGCTGGGAGACCATTCCCGTTTCCGTTGTGGTTTCCATTTCCGTTGCCGTTACCGTTTCCGTTGCCGTTGCCGTTCCCGTTACCGTTCATCTGGATGACTTGAGCTAGTAAGTTGGGAACCAGAGTTGCGATTTGCTGCGCCATTTGTTGAGAAATGATTGCAGCCAGCTGGGCATCGACACCATTGTTGTTGTTGTTATTGTTGTTGTTGTGGTTAGGGTCGTGGTTGTTGCTATTCACTTCATCTTGATTGTCACCACTGTTAAGGCGAGCGCTGCGACGTGGAGGCATGATCTGTAAGAGACACAATGAAATGAATGAGATTATATAAGGAATGTAATCATTTATTCATTAATTAAAACGAATAAACGAAAACGTTGACTTATCAAAGATTCTAGATTCTAATAACATATGAAGACATGCTTTAGCCTATAAGTGAACACTCATCCCGAGAATTCCCAGGTAGGCATCCGGGTCCCTCGTTTGATTGGGATATATGCGCAATGCCAGCCTAGACAGAAGACTCAGAATACAGGCGTTCACCCTTCCAGATTGCACGTGTTCGTTATTAAAATTTAGAACTTCTACGAGATCTCAAGGTGGTTCAGGTTAAACCTGAGGATTTTGTCCTATTAGTCTAAGAGTAGTTCTAGTGATGGAGAGCAGCCTTCTTGTAAGGATGAAAGTAGGGATAAGAAGTAGGAGGGAGATAGAGATTAGCAAGTAAAGGAGCAAATACTGGTTATAATCCTATGGTTATAGACTAGATTATTTTTCTAATAACCAAATTCCCTATAACCATGGCTCTGATACCAATCTGTAACACCCCAACCGATGGCGGAAACATCGGGATGTCACGTATTGATGATTGTTCAGTAGCTCAGGGTAAATAATAAGTTTCAATATATGATTTAAATAAATTACATACAATTGTTCTAAGAATTTGTACATCAAAATGAAAAAAATACAAGCTACGCATCTTCAAGCATCAACTCTAATCATCAAGCAAGCTATAACCTGAAACATGTTAGGTTTGAAAATATTTTGGGTCAACAAAAGTTGGTGAGAGTTACATAGGTTTTGATAATTGAATAAAAATGTTGTGCAATTCAAGTGTCATGGCAAGTCTAGTCCATATGTGAAAACATACTAGAAGTAAATCGAGTGCATAATCAACCCTTGTGACTGTTGTATTGTGGTACATCCCATACGCTCATGGTTCACTCGTTTATGTTGCGATAACAATCACCCACGCAACCTTTGTAGGAGGCACGTATCCGGGTGGGATTGTCAGTCCAATAGATCTATCATTGTATACCGTCGGCTGATCAATGTTAATGATTATGCTAGAATATTGTGCTTACCCTAGTCATGTTTAAGACATAATGCAACATAGAAAAACACATAGACACTTTGATGATTGAATTGCATATAGAATGTTGTAACATGTTTCACCCCAAAAATGGTGATAAATAGAAAAGGGGCTATGTAAAACTCACCTTAGCAAAATGTTATATCTCTTGAAAAATAGAATAATGTGTTGCCCAAACAATGCCAAGTATTACCCTATAATCAAGGTAATAAATATGTCTAAGTCTATCTAGTCTACAATTATATTCCAGGGCTTCGAATTGGGGATAAGTGCTCGTTTGATTAATAATTAAAATGTTTGATAATTGAGAGAAATTTGATAAATAAATAATCAAAAGTCTTTTTATAAAATTTAAATCAAAGATGGTCACAATAATGAGTTTAAAGTATAAAAATAATTTTTATAAAATTATTTTCTTAAAAATAGAATATTAAATCTATTTATTTCAAATTGTCAAAATTTAACTTTAATATTTAAAAATACTAAAATTAAAGAATTATTAGATTAAAAATTATATTTCTGTTCCAAATAATCAGAAATAATTTATATAAAATTTTGGTGCAAAAATATTAAAAAATGAATTTATTATGATTTATTTATGATTAAAACTAACAAAATTTGATTAAAAATATTAAATAAATGATTTTTCAGAAATAAAAATCATTTCAGAAAGGTTTATTGTTATAAAAACTCAGAATAATTTTTGTGGAAATTTATAAAATTGTTTTGATATTTTTATAGAATTTTATAAATAAAATAGAATAAACTTGATTTATTTATTATATATATTAAATAAATAATTTTTTGAAAACTAAAAATTGTATGTTAAACTTTTTTACTAGATTAACATAATATAATTTTTGTAGAATTTTTAAAAGAGTTTTGGTATTTAAAAATGAATTTTAAAAGTATAAAGGAATATATATATATAAGTTTTAAAAAAAAATATGTTTGTTGATGCCGAGGTTCGAACCCGGGCCCTTGGCCGGTTCGTGTGTTTTAAATCACAAGCCCAGACCAACTGGTCTGGACCTTGAGAACGTTTGATTCTTGATTAAATTAATTATATACAATAATAGAAATTGATTTATAATTGTTTTAAAATAAAAGAGTAAAAACCGGTTGCAAGGGGACTCGAACCCGCGTGGTTTGGTTAAACAACATCAGACACAACCACCTAATCTAGATCAGGGGTTGTGTTTGATTCCAGTTCTTTATAATTATAAAACCAATGCAAAATCAGTGTTCTTCCCCAAAATAATAATCGAGCCCTAGAAATTTCAATTGGTCAGATTACACAACGATAACCCAATTAACCTTAGAGTTATCGTTGTGTGTATCCCGAAGGTCAAAACCCACGAAGAAAAAGATACTTACAAAAACGTATCGTGTACGAATTGAATAGTCAACCCGTAAGTCAACTTCGAACCAATAACCCTAGATCAGTTGAAATAACAAGAAATTTGAGATTGAGAGAGTATGTTCAGCCAGTTGTGAAGGTTTGGGTAGGTCCAATTTATAGGGATAGGGCTAGGATGATCAAATTGGAAAGTTTGACCATTATAAAAACGATGACGCGGGTGATTGGTTAAAAATGGAATGAATTGATGTTGATTGTACGTGGGTTTGACTTGTAATAGTCCGGTTATCACGATATCATGCCAATTCAGAAGTCAATACGCGTTAATTGGCTTGATTATGGTTGATTGATGATTCAGTTGACTATTCTAAGTCAACTGTCATAATGCGGGTTACTATATATTTAAAATAGGTAGGATTAATAACACCAAAGTCGTGTAGATCAGATGGTAATCTGTTGTGTGTTGGGTGACCCGGCTGAGGACTCGGGTTCGAACCCTGGCCTCAGCATATAATTTTTTTGACAATTTATTATATATATATGTATATTATATAACTATAATATAATATTAGGGTTCCAAATGCTTTGAAATAATATTTTTAAAAAGGTAAATAATGATGAGAAACTTGACGTTTTTACGATAACGTACAAATACTAATGCGTAATGTTACACTCAAGGTATCTCCCATTACACGACACCACCTCATACACCGGAACAAAACGGTATTGCCGAACGACGTCACCGACACGTTGTGGAAACCGGCCTCGCCTTACTCCACTACTCTCACTTACCCCAACATTTTTGGTCCCATGCTTTTCAAACCGCAACCCACCTAATCAATCGTTTGCCTACACCCATCCTTAACAACAAATCTCCCTACGATATGTTGTTCAAAACCGCTCCTACTTATTCCAAACTCAAACCGTTTGGTTGTCTTTGCTACCCATGGTTACGACCCTATGCTACTTAAAAACTCCACTCTCGTTCAACGGCGTGCATATTTCTTGGGTACTCATCCTCCAAATCGGCATTCAAATGCTATGACCCTACTAGTCACAAACTATACCACTCTCGCCACGTTGAATTTATCCCACATATTTTTCCATCTCAAAACACCAACCCCCAACCCAAACACATGTCATTTGACTCCTTCCTATCCACATACCAATCAGTTGAATCAACCTCCCCTTCTAACCAACCCACTCCAGACCCAAACATCTTGCATCATCCAACCCCTACTCCACAGCCCATATCACCTGAAGCCCAAACCCTATCCCTCCACAAACCCACGGCCCACCCCGTCTACCTCCTGCACACAACCCACCCTCCCACACAATAGGTCCAGACAGCCCAACCTCCTACACAACAGACCCTACACCCCAGCCCACCGAGACACCCTCACCAACCGGCCCACCGACTCCACCTGATAGCACCACCTCTACCCCAACCGATTCCCACTCCACCAACCCCACCTCACCAATGTCTTCATCCAACACATCCGATGATCCCACGAACTCACCTCCATATAACCCTCAACCACCTCGTCGACAACCAAAACCCAACTCAAAGTATTACAACCCCAACTTTGTCAACTCTACCACAATTCAC
Organism: Ambrosia x helenae; assembly: GCA_030844895.1. Lineage (NCBI taxonomy): Eukaryota > Viridiplantae > Streptophyta > Magnoliopsida > Asterales > Asteraceae > Ambrosia > Ambrosia x helenae. Next base: position 93,294,568 of record CM061225.1, read on the forward strand.
CCTCTACCCGTTTCTCTTGAACCATCCACTTATACTCAAGCCTTGAAAGATCCGGATTGGCGCCATGCCATGGATCTTGAGTATAATGTTCTCCTTCATAACAACACTTGGGAACTTGTCCCTCACACAACCCAAACTCCCATTGGTTGCAAATGGGTATTCCGAATCAAACGCAAACCCGACGGCACGATTGACAAGTACAAAGCCCGTCTAGTTGCCAAAGGGTTTCACCAACAATATGGAAAAGACTATTATGAAACATTTAGTCCCGTTACTAAACCCGTTACCATTCGCACCGATCTCTCCATTGCTGTTTCAAAAGGATGGTCTTTACGTCAACTAGACGTTAATAATGCGTTTCTTCATAGGACTCTTCACGAAGATGTCTTTATGGTGCAACCTCCCGGGTTTACCAATACGGAATTCCCACATCACATTTGCAAACTCAAAAAATCCCTCTATGGACTTAAGCAAGCACCGCGTGCTTGGTACATCGAACTAGCCAACTTTCTCACTCGTTTTGGCTTTAAAAAATGCATTTCTGACCCTTCTCTCTTTGTATACAATCTCAACAACATCACTTGCTACCTCCTTGTGTACGTTGACGACATTGTCCTCACCGGAAATCACAATCCATTTATGGATTCCTTTGTTCAAGCCCTAAGCAACCAATTCTCTATCAAAGACTTAGGCCCTCTCCATCATTTTCTAGGAATTGAAGTCATTCCTACGCCTAATGGTCTATTTCTTTCCCAACATCGTCACATTCAAGATATTCTTACCACCTTTAAAATGGATGGTGCAAAAGAGGTTCTCACTCCTTTAAGCACTTCCGACTCTCTTTCTTCCTTTGACTCCACTCCCCCAGTCGATCCCACTCCCTACCGCCAACTTGTAGGCACTTTGCAGTATCTTGCCTTCACACGTCCCGACATCTCCTTTGCCGTCAATAAAGTATCTCAATTCATGCACTCACCTAAACAATCAAACTGGCAAGCTCTCAAACGGGTACTCCGCTATTTGAAAGGAACGATCCATCATGGGTTGTTCTTGAAACGCAATACTAACCTAAACTTGCAGGCTTTTTCGGACTCGGACTGGGGCGGTATTAATGATGGGGGACGGTCCACTACAGCATATCTCATATATCTTGGGTCCAATATCATCTCTTGGAAATCTGCTAGACAAAAAACTGTGTCTAGATCATCTACCGAAGCTGAATACAAAGCACTCGCTAATGCTGCGGCTGAACTCTCATGGGTTAAAAATTTACTTGGTGAACTCGGGGTCTCAATTAAGAGCACCCCATCACTTTACTGTGACAACACCGGAGCTACTTATGTATGTGCAAATCCTGTTTACCATTCCCGCATGAAACACATCGCTTTGGACTATCACTTTGTGCGGGAACAAGTCAATTCCGGGCAACTCAAAGTTCTTCATGTCAGCTCCAAGGATCAACTCACGGATGTGCTCACCAAACCGCTTGCACGTGCACCCTTCCTAGATTTTCGGTCCAAGATTGGAGTCTCCAACGGATCCTCCATCTTGCGGGGGCGTATAAAGAATGTATCATCCACATAAAAGCATTGACCATCATCTTAAAGATATTGATCAAGACTTGACCAAGACTTTGCATAATCTTAGCTTAGTCAATTATAATTGTAATTATGTAATTAAGTGTATCCCTTAGTATTAGCCTTTTCCTTATTGTAAATCCTCTATATAAGAGTCTTGTAATTCTCCATTGATCAATACAACTTTTATAATACAAAAACACACCACATTGTTCATTACTTTATAGATACGCCACTGAGCGTGGCAGTGTGTTCCAACGTAAGTCCTTATATGTAAGCTAATCAAATTAATTGTCAAATACTTTATACTTTCAAAACCGAGTAGCTCGTAAATTCTCTAACTTGTCTATGTTTGAAAAGTTCATTGGCAACCCTTGTTAATGGTAGCCATATTTTGTGATGAAGTAGGATTTGAACTTGTATCATTGGGATCACAAAGCTCTTATAGCCACCAGCTCAAATCCACTATTAGGTATCTAAAAATACCAAGTAAATACCATTTTTAGTGATTAGCATATATTGAAGTATAGTACAAGTATTCGCATTCCATCTTATATGGTAATATAAACTTTATCATTTATATTAGTTGTTCATGGTAAGAAAAGTTTTTATTTTAAGACATTTTGATACGTGCCATACTCTTTCCCATAATTTCCATGACATGGTTCCAAGCACTTGTTATTTACTTTAGATTCAATGTTTTATTTCCATAAAATTAGTAGTAGTGGATTAGTGACTTAGTGGGTTTAGTAGTAGTTATTTTCTGATTCTATGCCTTTATAAGGCCATTTCCTTTATGTTAATGTTAAGAAGAAAATATTTAAAGAAAACTTTTGTGCTTTGATCTCTTCTCTTTTTGATTTCTTAAAAGTTTTGTAGGTTTTTCTTTGTAAAATCTATCACATTTCCTTCGTTGACTTTTTTAATATACTGTACTCCTTATACTTCAAATTAACAATTACATAAGGAACTTGGGTTTAACACATAAGTTGTGGAATGTCATGATTGTGAAAATCAAACATATCGGCTCAACCAGTTGAATCATAATCCCAACATCATCAAATTAATTACATTGTATCATGCTTACTTGAACCTAACGGTTTTAAATAAATTGGACAAAATCAATGTAATGCGGTAAAAAAAACACGATAAAAACAACGATGATCTATGGTTCGCAACCCCGCGTGTTTTTTTTTTTTTTTTTGAACGGCAAATTTCACTCGTTGTGGGACTTGAACCCATGACCTCCCCTTAGGTGTTCCTAGAAGCTTTGCTTCTACCATTGGGCCACCACCCCAACCCCGCGTGTTAATATCTGTCTAACTATTGAACCGACGAACCGATAGGTGTACGGTTCTAATTAGAACTTGGTCCGGTTTTTAAAGTATTAAACTACCTATTATGTGTGCACAGCTAATATGTTAGTATGTTACATAAAAATCTTCCAACTAATTAACAAATTCTACGAAATAGCACGTTCTTAAAAGAAAAGGAAAGGACTTTGTATTCGGAAGGAAAGCCACCAAATCTACCTACCATAACATAGTAGTTGTCTTAAATTGGAAATCCAACTTGTACTCTCTTTTTGTGTAGTACACCTGTACTTTCATTATGCCGAGGGTGTGGTTTCTCATTCTTTCCCCTTGTTTGTATTAGCGCCACGTCATTTCCTCCTTCTTATAGTCCAAATAAGAGAAATGGTTCCCCATTCTTCTCCTTTCCCTCCTTCCATTTGTTAAGTGTAAAAAAAGAATTAAAAAAAAAATTATATCTTCAGACACACCCACCCATACCCATCTTCCTCCTTCCTATCTTCTCCAAAACTCACCTCTAGTCTACCATCGCCATCGCCGTCGCCGTCGTAAAAAACCACCGCATCACCTTCTTTTTTCCAACCACCAGCTGCAACAGATCTACGGCTAAGTGTCTGCCGCCTTTTTCTTCTTCATCCGGCTTCTCTCTCTCTCTCTCTCTCTCTCTCTCTCTCTCTCTCTCTCTAAACACCTCTCTCCCTCTCTCAGACTATCTCTAATGCTAAGGGTGCCCTTAAGCGCCCTTAGTTGCCTAGTCAGCTGCCATATCATATCCTTAAAAATCTCACTTTTACCTCCAACCATACAAACATCTTACATATCCTTACATTTTCCATATCATCCCCCATCTTTACATATCCTCCAACCAATGTTTTAAAAACCGGTTTTTAAATCATACCGGATTTGGCTTAAAAATGGTTCAACCGGTTGAACCGGGTTGTATCGGGTGTTTCAACCGGATTGGCTTGTTAACTCTACGAATCCAGCAATTCCAACATGAACTCAAAATATAATCTAAAGTGAATGATTACATATTAAAAGATAATCCATAAGTTATTCCATATAAAAAAATAATCCAAAAGTATTCAAATTTTTTTAACAAAATTCTTTTAAATGAAAGTGTACGTTATGTCCAAGCTATTGGAGTATTGAATACATCAAGTTCACGAATTTTAAAAGATGAAATTCACTACTAAGGCCTTCTTCAAAATCTAGAGCATAACTATTTTCATCTCCTAACTTATTACATAAGAAGTTTTAGTAGAAATAACAAACATAATATACTTAAATTACGAAAGATAAGTAACATAAATAACAAGTAACAACGTGTGTGAGGAACCGATTCGTGTTCTTCCTCACCAAAGATGTTATCTATATCATTATTATGAAGTTCTCGTTCTTACCTTTCTTGAACCACAAAAAAATCAATAGTTCAAAACCCAAAAATTTACCTTGTGTCGGTACCGGTATAAAGATTTAAACCGGTATACCGTATTTTACCGGCGGTACGAACTTGATACCGTTTCACCTTTATACCGAGGTGTTTCGTACCGGGCTCACCTCCGAAAAACGGTATTACCGGTATAACCGGCCGGTACGTACCGGTTTTTAAAACATTGCCTCCAACCATATAATGTATTTAAATAATTAAATGATTAATTAAATAAATAATTTAATGGGCACAATAAACCAAAATTTGGCCCTTTTAGAAGGATTTCTCATTAAATTGGGATGACATTTATTGCACCTGCAATCTTGGACAAATCCACATCATCTTCGGCCGGCAACTTTCGGGCTCAGTCAAGAAAGTCTTAAACCCCCTCTCTCTCTTCTAAACATTTGAAAATCATATGGCAACGGTCAAAATTTTCATTGGGAAAAGGGACGAAGAGAATGGGGTTGGTTCACCGTTGGTACCGATCACACCTCGGGGAGGGGGCGGTGTTCCCTGACGGGGACAAGGTCCACGTCAGTTCCCCGACCCCTTCCCCGAAGCCACACCCCAAAGCCCTACATAATTGTATTGTGGGGAGTCAAATTGAATACAAATATCATTATTATTTTTTCGGCACGACACGATATGTCAAACTGGGGAAAAAAACACTAATGTGCTTGAAACTTAAAAAAAACAAATGTAAACCTACTCTTGACGTTTCTTTAAGTTCAGATCGCTTAGCTTAGCTCTTTCACATTTTTCAGCATCGATCGTCGTCATTGTTGTTGTACCTTTTAATCTTTGATATACATACATACTAGGGGTGAGCAAAATTAATCGCCATAACCAATAAACGAACCATAACCAATATAACTGAACCGATTTTAACCGATAACCGACATAACCAATGGTTATGGTTATGAAATTTCTTTAACCGACCGAGAGGTTATGGTCATGGTTATGAAACTTTGGTTAACCGACCAAAACCGAACCGAAATTCTAGTTTTAAGTCTATGTAATAGGTTTATGTTTTACACTAACTGTGTAGAGGTTTTCTACTAAGATAAAGGTATGCTTGTAACAAAACGATCTTAATGCAGGTGACCTTTATTTTAATAAAGAATTAAACTTAGGCTTAGGTAAGTTTATTGTCTTGATATATCTTATTAACAAGGATCCCCATTGGTAGTTTAACAAAAAAAAAATGTAATCTGTTAGTCTTATAAAAAAAAGCTTAAGCTAAGTCCACCATCGTAGGTTCCACTTTCTATTTTGTAGACCCACGTGATTTTTGTTTATAAACTTTAGTCAAAGTTAGTTTTAGTTGAAGTTTGTGGTTAATAACCGAAATAACCATAACCGAATTCATAACTGATTAACCACAACCGAAGTTTGGTTATGGTTATGGTTATGGTTAAGGAAATCCCATAACCGAAATAGTGGTTATGGTTATGGTTATGGTTATGGTTATTGGTAAAAACCGAACCAAACCGACCCATCACACCTCGGGGAGGGGGGCGGTGCTCCCCGACGGGGACGTGGTCCACGTCAGTTCCCCGACCCCTTCCCCGAAGCCACACCCCAAAGCCTTACATAATTGTATTGTGAGAGCACGTTTGGCTCTTCATTTTTTCACCTCCTTATGACTTATGACTTTTAAAAAAAGTCATAAAAAGTCATAAGTTAAAAAAAATGTTTGGTGATGGTTTGAAAAGAATTTTTTGGGTTTTGAATAAGGTGAAAAGGAGGTGGAAAAGGAAATAAGTCATAAGTTACAATTTGTGACTTTTGGGATTAAGGAAATAATGAGGTGAAAAATAAGATAAGAAGATAAGGAGAAGGAGAGCCAAACATGCCGTGAGTCTTGGCAAATTGAATACACTTTTCACTATTATTTTTTTCGGCACGGCACGGTACGTCAAACCGGGGGAAAAAACACTAATGTGCTTGAAACTTAAAAAAAACAAACGTAAACCTACTCTTGACGTTTCTTTAAGTTCAGATCGCTTAGCTTCTTTCTCCTTCACATTTTTCAGCATCGATCGTCGTCATTGTTGTTGTACCTTTTAATATTTGATATACATACATACATATATGTGTATTTGTAAAATCATCACATTTCTTTAAAGCATTCATATTTATTTCATCTTTTAGAGCTACTCGTGTAGTACAAGGGTTCTAACCTAGTATATACACACATACATATCTTTTTTTTCTACCATTCAATACTATACCCAAATTTCGAAAATGCATTTCTCGATTTTATGATATATTTTAAACTTAACAATAAAGTATATAAAAGTTATTTCCAGGAAACATTTTTTTTTAAAACAACTAACCAAGTTTAAGACATTTAATTTGGATATTAGCGTGTTCCAACACTTCCATGTTTCTTACAAAAAATATTATAGTCCTTAGGTAAAACCAGGTGTAGTGGAGAGGTGAAATAGGCGTGAAATGTCCCTAAAACGCCCCATAACACCCCAAACACTGTCTCTCGGGGCGTTTTGGGTCATTTTTGGTCTTGAGCGTGGACTTTTAACGCTTGATTTTGGGCGTGAAAGTCTTGAATCAATCCCCTTCCTCCACTTGGAAAGAGGGCGTGAAAATTTTCTAACCACTCCACTCGGCCTAAGCTTGATTTCGGTTTTCTTCCACAATTATGAAAAATTACACGTTTATACCAATAATTGCATAAACGTAGCAGTTTTGATCCCTAGCATGAATTCATCATTTTAATTTTAAACTCAAATAACTTTTATATACTCTCTAATATCCAAACATACGTCTTAAATTTGGTTAGTACGTTGTTTTCTTGATATACAATCATATGATATAATGCAGTACAATGTTTTCACATAAAAGATTTTGTATGAATGGTTCGATAAACAAAGCCTGGTGTTAAACTTAAACAAGCTTGAGAATGGAAGAGCGTAAATGCGACGAAACCGCAAGCCAACCATGTTGCGAAGGGTGTATCATGTCCCAAAAAAACGACCCATTAGCGTTTCCACAAACACTATATTTCATCATCTTCGTACCCTCATCGATGTTTCCACATGCATATCCTTTGCTGACACCTTGGCAGCATGGCTTTAGTAAACTCTCCATCTTTGAATTCCCTTCAAAAAGAATCACACAAACCAACCTTTAGTTTGTTTTTCATTTTATAAAGTTTAATAAACGGGTCATGTTAGCCGACCCAAAACCTGCTTATTTTCATGTTGTGTTACGAAAATAAGTATTTGGTTAACGTACCAGTAGAAATGCTTTGTTGTATATATATAGATGATGAGAAAGCATTGTAGAGGTCAAGAATCACAACGAGTGATTGATCATCACTCTCGTTGTTTAGCTTTTTAACGCTTTCCATCAGCATTTGGTTATGGAACTCTGCAAGTGAGTTCTCGATTTTACTACAGTTGTTATATGATGTAGATACTGCGAACTGAGGCAAGCACCCGAGTGGTTCCATGGAAGTGATTCCAATCTTACGAACTCCCAACTTGCGTATGCGCTTTATGTTATTAACTAGCTGGTTGATTATTGATTTTGTTAAATCTGGCAAACCCTACAAGATATGCTTATCAAGACTGAAATTCACAATAAATAAATAAATAAAAAATAATAATTACAAAAAAAAAGAAAAAAAAAAAACTATATTTTTAAAGAAAATAATATGTTTATCCGAAGAAAGTTAAAATTTTGTTTTTCTTTTTTTTTTTATTTGGTGGAATCCGTCGGTTATTATAGACGGATTTTGCAGTCTATGATACTCATTCGTTTAGTAGTAAAGTCACCTGGAGGGTGTGATTTGATGTGAAGTAAGTTGCATAGTCATTGCCTGCAACAGAGATGATTGCCAAGGATGATGAGTTAAGTTGCAGGCCTTGTTTCTGTTGAACAAATTGTTGAAAATAGTCTATTTGGGTGCTCATGTTTGGTTGATTCACCAATGTGTTGAAGACACCTGTCCCTCCATATTCAAAGTTCATCCCATATTTGATTGATTTCTTCTCACCAGTTGATTTCCATCCCCTATATGTTATTGGAGATTTTGTGCCTAGTATTCCAGCTACATTACAGCCAAATATAAAGTTAATGCTATGTTTATATAATTATATTACGAAAATTTCATGATAAAGTTTAGGACAAACGAACCGATGTAATCTGTGAGCACACGGCCATCAGAAAACCTGCCGGAAGGACTGCCAGGAAAGGTGATGCCATACGGTTGCAGCCATGAAGCGCCATATGACTTTGGCCAGTTTCCAGTGTCAACATATGAGTCTCCGAACACAAACAGCTTCAAGTTACGTTTCTGGTGATGCCGCGTGTTGCTAATTACCGAAGAGCCGTCATCGGAGATGACAGCAGTTATGAAGTAGAAGAGACATAAGAGAGACAGACTTGTTTGTTGTTTCATTGCAATGTGAAATGCAAGTGAATCTAGTGATTACCAAAACTTGTGTGTATTTTTTGATATTGAGTTTGGTCATTGTTGTGGTGGTTGTTGACTATTGACCCATCTAAGGAGTAGTTTTTGTGTTCATGATATTGGTGAACAAAAATTGCAAGGTGGAAGTTTTACATATTTGTTTTTGAGTTTGGTTCAAATAAAAACCAATTTTTAGTACATAATTTTTTTTTTTTTTTTTTTTGCATAAATACTTTGATATATAAGACAGTTATGTAACCGTTTACCTCACTATCTTTTTATATAAATACTAATAACTTTTTGTTACAGTGAGATTTACTGGGTACGGTTGTTCATTCACATCAATTACTGTTTTGACAACAATTTAGATAATCAAGCTACATCAAAACGAAAACACTGATACTTTTACTAATAGAAAATTTTCTGTCGAAGCAAACCGAATCCCCTCTAGCTACGCCATGCTTACACAAGAAAAGGATCGTCGTCTTTACTACTGTTGTACTAATCTAATATCATACAATGTATAATAAGAATCCTAATTATATATCATGAAGGTTGGACAAATTGTTGCACCACATAATTGATAAATATGGAATCTTCTGATTTGTTATTTCCTAAAACCATCAGCTTGTTGGTCTCGGGCGCCCTCTGCTGTATTTTTGCGGCTTTGTTTTCGCAACATCAACGACTATCATCCAACCATTTATGATCTGTATGCACATAAAAAAAATATGACAGTGAGTCCACATTAGCACAAGCACGCTTCACTGGTCACTTAAAACTCGAGACAGCGGGTCAAGCAGGTTGGGTAACATGTCAGGACGGATCTAATGAGTTATTTCTTGTCCAGGTCGGTTGGTTGACCCCGACAGTTTTTTATCCATATTTTTAAATTTATATTATATAATGTATTAATGTGTTAGTAATGATTAAAAAACATTATTCTGGCCGTTACCTTGCCATTCATTTCTCTGAGAGCTGCAGCTGCAGCTTCTTCGGTAGTGTACTCGATAAATGCAAAACCTTTTGACCTTTTGGAGATCTTGTCCATTATGATTTTAACTATAACATAACTTTATGAATTAGTACATTATATATATGAATATAACTATGTTTACATGTTCAGATATAAATAGCATATATACCCTCAACAAGCTCTCCGAAACCTTCAAATGCTGCACGTAGAGTTTTCTCAGACGTATAAAATGACAGACCTGCAAATAAATTCCCAAACATTAGAAAATATATAAAATCTAGCCCCTCATACCAACCAATCTTCGCTTTGCGCACAACAAGCTTATGCTATTGTTTTTGGATGATCGGGTAAAAACTTCCCATGAGTTCACAACCAATGTTTTCACACCATTCACAACCAATGTGCCCAAAACGCTTTGGTGGTATTTGAGGTAAATGAGGTTAGACATTCTTTATGACCCAGTATCTCTCATGTGGATGGAACGATGTGGATTTCACTAGGTGTAACAAGAGAATTCATCTGCTACAAATTAGTTGCTCCTAAAGACCGTAGCAAGCACGTACGTAATCTACTAACTCGGATACAAATATGTTTAGAATTTGTAAATTGTAACATACCTGTTACAAAGAGCTTCTTTGTTTTTATATCGGTCGGTTGATCTGTTGAGGAATCTGTGGAGGTACTAGAATGTTCAAGATTGTCGCCTGAAAAACCCTAAAAAGGTTAAAAATAACCGACTAAAAAACGTGGAAAAAAACTCATTTCGTTAACTTGTTAAGATACCTCCGTAATCTTTATCATCTGAATTGAAATTTTTATCTGACCTAACAGATATAACACCAGGAACACCTGCACCGAGCTTCCAATTTACAAAAAGATACAGACAAAAATGGCAAAACTACATGTCGTAAACGATTAAAACATGAATTAGTTACCTGCTAATTCCTTTGCGCAGTCATCGTCTAGTTCACAACAGAATCCATAATCGGGTTGTAACGAAACGTGATACATACACATTTGGGCATCCTTCTCACTATTAAATAAGATCAAAATATAAAAATCAAAATATTAAATAAGGAAAAAAAATGGTTTTTAGTCTACAGTCATCACATACTTCCCCAAAACTTTGGCTAGAATCTCAGTGTAATAATCAACCAACTGTGCCCTATTGATGACTCTGGATTCCGGCATTTCTACTCGAACAACCCAATGCTTTGAGGTTCCGCCAGGAAATAATGGAGGGAATACGTCTTTATTTGAACCCGATGCAGCATTCGGATCACTGTAATCCTTTTGAACAGAACTGAAATCTGGATCGGGCTTGATCGATAATACTTCTGGCAAACCTATGATTCAGACATTATCAACAAAGACATTATCAACAAGACAACACCAAGCCCTTCTAAGATCTTATTTAGGCATAACTGATGACAACAAAGCGTCATGTGCACATGTTTTCGGTTAAGGAAACAGAACAACAATATCATTTTCTCCAAACCTTTAGAACATTAAGAGATAGTAGACTAAGAATTCAACAACTTTTAAATATAAAAGTTGTTCAAATGGAATTAGAGAAAAGAGTACTCGCAAGTTCTTGATAAGTTTCTTCGTCTAAATCACAGCAGAACCCGTATCGCATGTCACAAGAAGCATTGTATATGCAGCCTTGAGCATCCTTCTCACTGTATAATTCAAACCAAAAGAAACAAACAAAGGTCAAAACTTTATCAAAAAAAATAATAATAACAATAAATACAAAACTTGTCCTGCATAACATAACATGGAGCTAATTATTAGGGGTGTAAACGAGGCGTAGCAGCTCGAGAGCTACTCGGGATTGGATCCGTAAAACGATCGAACGAGCCGAGCCTTAACGAGCCCGAGCCCGAGCCCGAGCCCGATTTCGATCCTAAAATATGACTCGTTTAGTTATCGAGCGAGCCCAAACAAATGTTATATTATGTTTTTTAAGTATCGGACTTAAACATGTTCAATTTAACTAATAACAGTGATGAGCCGTGCTTTTGCTCGTTTAAGCTATCGAAGTGAGCTAGTTAAAAGTGTTTTCAAATCTCCTCGAGCCGAGCTCAAGCTCTTACGTCTTACTTTCGAACCAAGCTCGAGCTCAAAATAATATGCTCGAACCAAGCTGAGCTCGAGCCTCATAAGAGCATGACAAGCCGACTAGCCGAGCTCGAGCCTAGTCGGGCTCGGCTCGACTCGTTTACACCCCAATACAAATCCAAACATAAACCAAAAGAAAGACAAACAAAGATCAAAACTTTATAATAAAAAAACACAAAATTTATCCAAAATATCATAACATGGAGCTAACTACCAATACAAATCCACACATAACAACATACTACACTTAAAAATGAAGAAGCTACAACTCACAAGTGTCAAGATTATTTTTTTATAACAACAAGATTGTATTTTACAAATGTATTTCATCTGGGAAACTCTATATTCACATAAATTACAAAATCCCAATCCCAAAAAAGGGAATAGAAGAACAAACTGACCTGCCCAAGACCCTGGTCAAGATTTGGACATAATAATCAATAACATCTGATCTTGAAGCAGCCTGTTGGGGTGTAGGGGGCTTAACAAGAACAATCCAATGGTGTTGACCATTGGTTTCATGTAAAGATGGAGCAGTGACAGCAGCAAAACTTGAAGTTGATGCCACTGGTTTAAGATGATTGATTGTGGTTAGGATAATGTTGGTTTTGTGGGTGAATAGGGATATGGGTGTGTGTGATTTTAAGTTAATTTGGAGGGAAGTTGAGGAGGGAGAGAAAGGGGTGATTGATGATGGTTTTTGAAAGGTTGTGTAAAGGGATGAAGATAGAGCAGGTGCCATGGATGATGATGATGATGATGCCATGAGGTTTTTTTGTTTTGTTTTTTTATTAATTTTTTATGTTGTTTTGGGTGGTTTTTTGTTTGATAAATCGGGAATTTAAAGAAGGTAACAATGTTTGAGAACGTAAATGAAATGGGATGGTCTATAGTGCCAACGAGGTGAAGGTGTGAAGACGGGTGGCGTCGGTTAGACTCGGATGGGAGGCGATGTTTTAACGATTATTCCACTGTCGTGTTTTCAGACGAGTGGAGGTCAGGTTTCCGCGCATCTGAGAGAGCCAAGGGGTTGGCGGCGGTCGAGTAGTCGACCTTGGCCACACCGCCTCGTGTTTAACACGTTGTTCCTTGTTGTTCAAAAAAAAAGGGATGGTGCTGTAGTGGTTTGATTATTTATTTTTGGGTATTGTGGTTCATGCTTGAACCCTTTGTCTTCCGGGTTTTTTATTTTTTTTTTTATTTTGTACGTGTGTCCTCTTGTATGCATAACAGATGTTTTTCTTTGTTGATTTCCTTTTCTTTCTCTTTGAATTCCTTTAGTTTTTCATCCTTAACTGGTCAGACAACCTTTTGTTGGTGATTGGATGTGTGGTCGGGCCAGGTACAAGTTATTATATCGTTGGGCAGCTTTTTTGTATATGTAATTAGTTTTTTTTATTATGTTCGTCATCGAAATGTTGCATGAGGTTTTATTGCTTTTTGTTGTTTGATGGTCACTGGCAACGCAGGTAGCATTGTGTAATTTGTTTACTTTTGGTGATTGGATTGTCTTGCCGATGATGTGTTGGGTTGTTTTAAAGTACGCACTTAAGTTGTTCGATGAAATGTTAACCTTTGATGTTTTCATTTTCATGTCATTGGTGCTACTTTGCTCTTTTCTTGTAATGTTGTTGGCCTCCATTTTGTCCAAGGGTTTAAAATTTGGTGTTTGTAATAGATACTCAAGTTGGATATTGATGAGGCTATGTTTGTGTTTATCCAGTTGTTGAATTTGGCTTTTTTACGGTTGCGACGGTCTGTCTCCTTTGTCCTAAAACTTAAATATGTTGGACAGTTATACAACAAGATAGCTAGGCTTTGAATCTTCACATCCCACTAATGGTTTGGATCAAGACAATGATTCTTTTTTATTGTATTGACATCATGGATAGATCGATCAACGCAGCTATAAAAATATGTTGTTAAACATTAGTGTCTTCATCATTTTGGATCTTTATGTTTACACCTTTTGAATGGTTCTACGGGTATATGTCAGACAATTTGGTCAGCAATTAGTTAACTTTATCCAGAATCTAAAGCACGGTATGTTGCTTGCTAGATGGACCTAATCGATGCGATAGAGCAGAAGTCCAAAGGCACCAAGTATATTGATGTGTTGCTGAACTTTAATGATTGTGTACAGGTAATTTTAGAGGGCGTGTAACGTGTCATAAGACCATAAGTAATGGTTTATGCCCCTTATGGGGCATTTTCTACCACATCATTATTATAATGCCCTTCAAAAAATGTATAATGGTTAAAGCCACTTAATGTCCTCTTTAGTTATTACTTTCCATATTTTTTATCCTATTTGGGCATTATACTAGAAATGTCTCACCCTCATAATGCCCAAAGGGATGGTGCTAGGGGCATTATCATGTTTATTCATGCCTTTATAATGCCATTACACATGGTCTAATCGTTTGATGAAAATAAGTCATGTTCTAATTAATTACATTCAGGGTTATATTTTAAAAAATCCAATACACTTCCACTGAAAATGTGGTTTAGTTTTTTTTTTATCGGCAAACTACCATTTTATTCATCACCAAAAGTATACACAAGTTGAACCGAGCAAGTTGCTCGCAACAACAAACAAAGAAAAAACATCACCAAATACAAACAAACAAACAGCCCAGATTCTCACATCACATCCCAATTGAAATCTACCCAGGCTTCCCATGTCCACCTTGATTGCTTTTGCTTATGTTTGACCCATGTGAAAGACATGGCTTGAATTTCGCCAAAAATCCCCAAAACATTTACTCTCTTCCCGTTGAAAATAAGATCGTTCCTAGCTTTCCAAATCGCCCAACATCCGGCCAATATAATTAGTTTAAGCATATTACGCTTCTCCTTACTTGAATTGGCATGATTATGGATTTCCAGCAACTCTTTAACACTATACGCGTAAATCGGTTGTGCACCTGTCCACGAACTCACTCTGTGCCAAACATTAGCAGCTATCACGCAGGAAGTAAACAAATGATCCGCATCTTCGTCTGCGTCCCCACACAGCTTGCACAACGGCTGACCGTGCAGGATTTGTCGTTTCTTCAAGCCAATCAAAGTTGGCAATCTATCCTGGATCGCCCTCCAGCCGAAAATACTAACCTTTCTAGGAACGCCTTTCATCCACTGAAAAGGGTAAAACGGGACAGTGTACTGATTCAGCAACTTCCTGCATTCAGCAACAGAGAACTTGCCATCAGCACTTCCAGCCCACTCCCAAGTGTCCGGCCCAAGACCCAATGCAACCAGAGCAATTATATTCGAGCACTCTATTGTTAACTAGTGAAGTTCCTGTGCATCGCGCGGCTGCCGAACCCATTCCCAGCCCAGAATTCTTCTACTAACCATCACACACTTATTGATATCAATGGCAAATAATGCAGGGAATTTCACCATAAGAGGGCAGTCCCCGATCCACCAATCGATCCAAAAACGGATGCTATCTCCATTGTGAACTTTACCTTTAATAATACCTTTAATATCAACATTTAGTCCCGAAGATCTATGATGCCCTCTATTCATTCATTTAGCACAACATACTTCTTTCTATTTTTTTTTATTTGAACGGCCAACAAATTTTATTAATCACTAAGCTAGCAGGGTACTAGCAAAACACCCAATACAATCACAAGTTACATAACACCTGAAAGCACAACATACTACTACTGTTTACTAATTCGCACCTATTTCTCACAGGACCTATAAGTGACACCAAGCGAATCAGATATCCGGAATGAGGAACACAAAGCAAATCAGATATCCAGGCTGAACAAGAAGTGACCAACACTCTCTTTGTACTACATCTTTTTGGCATGCCACAATGTCAAATTGTCAACAAACAAAACGCGCTTTTGAATCCTTTTATTCAGTAACCTATGTCGGCGTGAACAACTTATGTAAACCCGCGTATCCAGTAATATATGTAGATTAATACCCTTGTCAACAATAGTATTTCTAACAGCCATCGCAAACGATCTGTAGAGTGGGTACTAAATACCATACCGAATCTATTTGTATACTACAAGTATTTGTTACAAAATGTTCATCTATTTATGGTATTGGTATTGAACCGGTACTAGTACGTTATATATTGATATTGGGTTAGAAAAATGAAGTTTCAGGTTCGATACCCTGTATGATTTGGTTGAAAACCTCTTATTGATGAAGAACGTTTCAGTCGTTATTCGAACCAGCAGCACCAAAGAAAGCATGTCATATCCATAGATCTTGTGAACACACAACTTCTAGCGTTATTGAAGGAGGTCTTATATCACCACGTGTGAATTGACTTCACCATGTATTAGCGTACAATCGATGTTGCCTATCATTCCAGGGATCCAAGTCTTTCTTTGTGGGCTGCATATAGTTTTTCGATGTCCTTCTGTGTTGGTTTACACAAATACTTCTTGCTATATAACTTGACCATGCATTTGCAAATTTTACAGAGAGAACCCGTGATGTTCATTCAGACATCATCAAATACTCATCCCATGAATCACTACAAATGTCGTATGTCATTTGACGAATCGCCAATTTGCACTTTTATAAGGTGGTAAAACCCCGGACCTCTAGCATCCCACCGTAATGTAAAAAATGGGTCCAAGTTTTCCAAATCATTGGCAATACGCAAGAATAGATGATGACTCATTCGAAGTCGACGCTTAAACTGTTCATTGGTGTAATAAGGGTTTTCGGCAAAGTAGACAACCACTAATAGTTCATGAGCACCTATAGCAATTAAAATAAAATGAATAAATATTTAAAAGAATATTAAAAATCATCTACGAAAAACAAACATACCTGAACAAATATTTATACCATCTCGATCTCTATTTAAAGGTGCACTTCGTGTTCTTGGTTGCGTCATATGTTCATTTTCTTATTCCTCTAAAATAATTTATGTTGTCTCCATTAATGCGTTCACATAAAACGTTACAACTTCGTCAGATGAGGATGGTGAAGAAACCACATCATGGTTGATTTCGTCGGATGATGATGATGATGATGATGATGATGATGATGATGATGATGATGATGATGATGATGATGATGATGATGATGATGAAACCAAACCATGATTGAGTTCGTAAGATGATGATGAAAACATTTTGTTGAGAGAATTTGTATATTTGTTAGAGAAAAATTGTAGAGAGATAGTAGAAATTACGGAGAGAAAGAGTAGAAATTGTTGGAAAAAGTTTTGTGAAAAATTATGGTTAAATGGAAATTTAAAGAATTTTGTTTTAAAAAAAAAATATGAGCCTAACAACTATATTCCTAGCGTTCATGTTGTTTTGAAGCTCGTAAAATGTTCCATGATATTCACGATCACAGGAAACTGGGCGGTGTTCTACTCATGGCCACGAGTCCTCATAGAATCACGATGACCCTTCATAAGTCCACACCAAAGAACAAACTAGCTAGCAAACAAACGTTACACAAAAACTTCAAGTGTACTTACCTAGTTTATTCACCAACGTGTGCCAGATCTATATCTTTTTTTTTTTTTTTTTGAAAAGAAAACTTCATTAACCACCACTCAAATGGTCCTCAAAGAAAGGACCAAAGAGGGAAAAACGAAACATCAAAACATCAATCCAAAGGGAATTTACACCAATCTTTCCACTCTAAACATTTATGTCTAGACCTATGACGATACCAAAAGAAAGAAGTAGATTTAACACATTCCACTAGCTCGATGGGTCGTCGTCTTTTGTTGTTAAACTTCCGATCATTTCGCTCGTTTCAAATCACCCACAAAGTAGTATAAACGATGCCACGAAGGATACCTCTTGTATGTTTCGTGCTGGTATAGTTCTTCGGAATCTGTAGAATGTCAGCAATGTGGAAAGCGAAGCTGTGCGGCAACCTGCACCACATCTCAATACGTTCCCAAATTTCCTGAGAGAACGAACAACCGGTGTACATATGAAGAGCCGTTCCCACCTCCTCTTGACAAAAGCTGCAGCCTTGATGCTCTATGATGACACCTCGTTTTATAAGTTCGGCAATTGTGGAAAGACGATTAAGTGCTAACCTCCAAACCATTAGCTTGCATTTAAGGGGAACCCAATTCTTCCAATGGACAAGTGATCTATTATCATTTTGAATGTTGGCTGCCAAGAGTTTCTTTGCGGACGCAACCGTAAAGATACCGTCCGTAGCCGGTTTCCACCTCCAAAGATCTTTACCTTCCCTCCTACTAATAGCATATATGTCGTTAAGCAGTAGAAAAAGCTCGGAAATTTCCTCGTGAGAGGAAGGTTGTGTACGCCATTCCCATTGCATCACCTTGGAGTTTTGAACCCACGCGATTCTTTGAGAGACCACTGCCCATTTCTGCCTCTCCAATCTGAACAGGTTCGGGTATAAGACACGAAGTGGTACCTCCCGCAGCCAGACATCGCTCCAGAAATAAAGGTCGTGACCGTCCCCTAACTCGCCCACGAAATGCGAATTTAGAGACAATCCATTACTAAGTTTGGTTTCGCCTATTTTAACAATAGATTTCCAACAACCACTGAAACCCACATTACAAGGGAGCAAAGCCCAAGGTATAGTCGTCCCGTGGCAACCCATAATGATTTTCTTCCAAAGGCTACTACCATCTTTTTTATATCTCCAAGTCCACTTCAAAAGCAACGCTTCATTCACCTCTTGCAATTTAGAAACGCCCAAACCGCCCCTATTTTTTTGAGTAGTAACCACATCCCAAGCGACCCAAGATATCTTTTTTTCAACATGAGAGCCCGACCAAAAAAACCGTCTCATAATAGACTCAATGGAATCAATCACCGCCTTAGGCGCTTTATATAGCGAGAGATAATAAGTCGGTAAATTTTCCAAGACCGACTTAATAAGAACCAACCGCCCACCCATCGATAGATTTCTAGCTTTCCAAGAAGCTAGACGATTTCGGACCACTTCAATAACTGGATCCCAATTGCTAACCCTGGACATCTTGGAGCCGACTAGAATGCCAAGATATTTAAATGGGAAGTTGCCTCTTTTACAACCCAAAAACTCAATCATATTATCAACTTCTTCATCCTCTACGCCAACACCAAAAATGTTAGATTTATGAATATTAATACGAAGCCCCGATCATATATAAAAAATGCGAAGGACCCGAGCAATATTTTGAATATTGTCCCGTGACCATTCTCCCATGATGAGAGCGTCGTCGGCATAAAACAAATGAGACAGGTCAACTACCCCGTCAGCAAGGCATACCCCCTTAAACACTCCTAAATCATGGGCTCTATTCAACAACCACGACAGGGCTTCCATGACTATTAAAAATAAGAACGGTGATAATGGGTCTCCTTGCCTAAGACCTTTTTCACATTTAAACTCGAAAGTCGGGGAACCATTTACCAAGACCGCGGCTCTGGCAGAAGAACAAATACCTTTAATCCATTTGCACCACACCGGATGAAACCCCATCTGAGCTAAAATAGATAATAAGAAATTCCAATTGACATTATCATAGGCCTTCTCACAATCTATTTTAAGTAAAAAAACCTTTTTGTTCCTCTTCTTCAACCACCCAATAACTTCATTTAGCATCAAAGGTCCGTCAAGAATGAAACGATCGGCTAAAAAAGCCGATTGTGCTTCTGAAATCACCTGGCCCATCACTTTTTTGAGGCGATTAGCAAGGATTTTGGAAATTACCTTGTTTACCATCCCAACGAGAGTGATTGGTCTATAATCTTTTAAGCCCATAGGAGATTTCACCTTCAGAATTAAAGTAATAAAAGCCGTCCCGCATCCCATGCTAAGAGTACCTGAAGCATGAAATTCCGTCATAATATTATAAAAATCCTCCTCAAACAAGTTCCAAAACCGTTTGACAAAACGGAAGTTAAACCCGTCTGGACCCGGTGTAAGACCCTAACCCGTAATCACGCGATTATTGCCTAATCTTACGGGTTTGGACCTTAACTAAAAACCACTCCCGATTAAAACTTTGAAATTATGAAAACCCAACTTAATGAATCCCATACACGTTTAGTTCCAATAAATTTTACATCATTGCTACAAAAAGAATGTATTAAAGTTTTTGTTTTTAACGGGAGTTCGTTAGATTCTAGTGCGGAAGCTTGATGAATGTTCGGGCGTGTTCGGTTCTTCTCGACACTCGAATCCCTCAAACCAATGGCTCTGATACCACTTGTAAGACCCTAACCCGTAATCACGCGATTATTGCCTAATCTTACGGGTTTTGACCTTAACTAAAAACCACTCCCGATTAAAACTTTGAAATTTTCTTTATAAGTCAACCCATTAAGATCAAATACATGTTTGATTCACACAAATTTTTACTTTTTAATAGTTGAAACATATTTTAAGATGTTGCGTTTTAACGGGAGTTCCTTAGATTCTAGTGCGGAAGCTTGATGAGTGTTCGGGCGTGTTCGGTTCTTCTCGCGACTTGATCCTTGCTCCGGGTCGTCCCTTGAATGTTTACCTAGCACCATCACACAAAGAATGGTTAGTGGGTTGTCAATAATACATTTAAACTAGTGTGAGAGTCGTTACACGTCGAAACGGAACGGAACGAACCAGGCCCAACGGCCCTTTATCAGGAGAACAAACTGCTGCAACTTTTGCGCAGCAGCTGTTTGGATCGCTTTTACCCCTTCTAAAACCCAAAATCCGACTTCGACTTTTAAATAAGAATTGTTCTACGCTCCGAGAGCTTTCCAGGCATATAAAGAACACCTTCTAACGATTTTCTACGATTTTATACGCAATTTTAAAGTTCGTGCTGACATGCAGGTCAAAGCGCGCGGCCGCTCGGTCTCTGTGAGCGGCCGCTCGAAGCTTCTGATGTGATTTTGGTGATTTTTAAGCATGGGAATCATGTCGCAACCGCATTTGATGATTCCCGAAGCCTAAGTAATGACTCGCCGACTAAATAAACCTTTGTTTGACTGAAATTATGGTCCGGTTTATGTCGCCATGATCCGTTTCTTAGTTTTGAATGTTTATGGCGACTTTTACCCAATTTGACCCATTTAGACATTTAACTTATCCAAACACCATTTGACCATGCGCAATGCATCTAGTTTATGTTGTCAAGTCATTATACACTTGATCAACTAAAGTGTTTGTCCGATTTGTTCGTTATGATTCCGATTATTAGATTTATCCTTTAGTAAATCTTTATAATTTCCCAAAATGCCCCTCCTAGCCAAATCTTTCGATTTAGCCATTCGTGGCGACACTTCTTGATTGAAACCCATTGTTTTTGACTCAATGACCTGTTTAAAAACTTCTAAGTCTGTACGGACTTAGATTTTCAACATTTCTCAAGATTGTTCTAATGTGGTCGATTCTAAGCGCCTTAGCGCGCATTAGACATAGTTATGGGATTAACTTACCTATTTGGCACCCTCACTTCATGTGATGCTTTAGCACCCATATTGCTTCGCCCGAAGGCGTTTATTTAACTACGGACTTACCCGGTAGTGTTGACCCATTCTCATGCCTATCAAACCATCCATATGAATCCTTGACATCAAGTGTTCTTTTTTCCTTCAATTTAGTAACCTATGTAAACATCTCATTTCACACACATTAATAGCCCGGGATCCAAATGGCGATCCACCACCAATCGGCCCGTCAACATTATAACATCTAAATGCTTAGCATAGGAGCATTATGTACCGGGTCATTGATGCTCACAACATCATTTGACCCGTTTAACTATTTATTCATACAATCTTCAATCTTCAAGTTTTATTCATGAGTTTTAATGAAAATAACATTTTAACTCATTAGACCCATTTACAAAGATTTTTCCATTATCTAGTTAGGCGTCCCAACCGGACTTATCAATTTTATTTATTTAGGCGATTCTAGCCCATTACAAGCTAGTAACCCATTCTTTACAATCGATATAAGAATTCATGATTCAAGAATGTTTACAAGATCTTCTAGTTTCTAAGAGGCTTATTTAAGATAAGTCACTAACCTTGTCCTCATGTATACCTTCCATGACCCGCTTAGCTCATTTGATTCGGTTTGTTCCAAGCCTCCACCTAGCTTGACAAGATCACTTCACTATACTCAAGATTAATTCAAGTTAGTCATCATATCAATTAACTAACTTGTGTCATGAGTTTTCACACACCCAAATCATTATACTTGTGTGTTGGGTTAGTTTGACTTCTAGAAGTCAAACTACCCTTTTTCATGTTCATATGCACTAATCATTAGGCAATAGTCCTAATTATGAACCATCCCTTTTTATTTATCATATCGACTCATTAAGTTTAGTGCACATTTCATCTTTCTAATCATCATTAGGCAATCCTATTTTATCAATTACTTTCATTCCTCACATAACATTTTAGTTTGTAAGGCTTTTTCACATATCTTCACATATTTATATCAACTAAGCATTTCATCAAACACGTAGTGTGCGTACTATGTTTTTCATGATTTATTCCACTTACTAGACATTTAGCAAGTACCAAATTCATGAACTCATCATCAAAAATGATTCTAGCCATTATGTTAAGCTACTTTCAATTTCAACTAACACACATGACTCATGTAATACATATAGAATGCAATTCTTATACATTCCATGCCTTAGACATAGAGTTTCCACTATTTTAGTAACAATAAAGCTACTAATTAAAACTAAAATCACCATCTTTGCATACAAGCAAGTATCTAGCCATTTAACTCATTCCTAAACCATTAAGAATGATCTATATCACTAATAATCAACAATATCACGGATTTAACATGTTTTGTTCAAACCCACAAGTGGGTTTTCGAAACTTATATAAATTATGGATTAGGGTTCTTACCAAAGCTACAAAACATGTAGAAAACCCTTAATTTGCAACCCATCAAGTCTACCCTCAAAACCCCTTGAATCTTTTCTTCAATTTGGTGTGATTAGGGCTTGTTTGAAGCAAGAATGCCCTCTTTGAGGGCTGAATTCGTTTTCCCCAAATGGGGTGTGTTTGGACCTTTTGTTTTGTGTTATATTTACTCCACAAGACCCTCAAGTTTACCCCAAAGCCTTTTATTATCAAAAACTTAACTATGCAAGCTTGTTTCTAGTGTTATTTCCCCATTATAAAGATAATAACACTCACTAGGTTATTTTCATATTAAAACATAACCCGCATTCCCATCATCTAAGCTCCGTATTAATATTTTGTTAATCACGCCTAATGGCGTAGTTAGGCGAACGAATGGTTTTGGGGTGTTACACCCGGCGCCTTATTAGACCCGCACTCGAACACGGCATCCTTGATTTCCTGTCTAGAAAATAAAGAAACCAGATTATGGCTGTCAGTATCATTTAATTTCTTCAAACCTTCGCAAACCAGGGCTGGCCGAGAAGGATGCTTGTCTGCGAAATGATTTCTATAAAACCTCATAACTTCCCTCTTAACAAGTGTTGGTTTTGTAACCCATACATCATTAATAAGGATACCGGGTATTGAATTTGAGGCTTTTCTACCATTCACAAAATTATGAAAAAAACTTGTGTTCTCGTCTCCCATGGCTGCCCAATTCACTCGAGATTTCTGACGAACATCTCGGGCATTAAGTTGCTCGATCTCCTCTAAAGCGGTTTTGCATTCGGACCAAATCCATAAATCTGTTTTGTCCAACTCGTTACATTCCAAACGGGTTTCGAACTCCTCCATTTCATGTCGCAATCGAGTCTCTTGCTCCCTTTCTTTCACGTTGCAGCCGCTATACCAATCCTTTAGAGCGTTGCTAAGCTTGCGAAGCTTGTTTAGCAGATTCCGATCAGCAGCACCAATATTAATCCATCCGTCCCACACACCATTGATAATATCAATACACCCCGGATGCTCTAACCAAGAGTCAAATAGCCGAAATGGCTTATGACCAAAGTTCGTATCAATAACTGAGAATACCACCGCGCGTGATCCGAAAAAGCTCTATTCAAAACCCGCACACAAGCACTTGGCCATTTATTAAAAATATTATCGCACACCAAAAATCTATCGATTCTACTCCAAGTGCATACACCACGTCTGTTAGACATGTACGTATATTTGGAGCCTTTTAACCCATATTCTCTTAAACCGGCCATGTCAATGAAGTCATTGAAATCTGAGGAGCAAACTGCATCAAACGTCGAATTTTTCCTTTCATCTCGGCTTCTAACTGCATTAAAGTCCCCAAATACGATCCACCAACCGTCAAATGACCGAATAAGATTATTAATTGTCTCCCACAATTCTCTTTTTCTAGTATTCGTTTGCGGGCGTATACATTGAGCATATTAATTCTAATGGCGCCTGCACAAATAGTACCAGCAACATGAAGGAAATTTCTGTTTTTATTGACGAGATCCTTTGAAAAAACCTTCGGGTCCCAAATACTAACAATGCCCCCCGAGTTGCCAATCGCATCAACGGAATCAAAGTCAAACCCCTTACCACCCCAAAAATTCGAAACAACTGTCGATTGTAAATCACTACACCAAGATTCTTGCATACCGATAAACGAAATCCCTTGATCTTGTTTTAATTTCTTAATCCACCCCGCTTTACCAGAGACCCCAACCCCACGAATGTTAATGGATAAACAATTCATTCAATACCACCTTGTACCCCTTCTGTGACGATTGACCCGAGTACTAAATCTTGAGCTTCGTCCAAGTCTGCTCCTAGGCTTTTACCCAACAGGATTGTGACAGTAGCTTCATCGACCATTTCACAATTAACATTCAAATCAATAACCGGTTCTGAACTTGGGCCTACATTCACAGTAGTATGTTCCACTAACGTGGGCCTGCATTCCGCGCTTGAGCCAATAACTCCATCATTAGCTTCCGGATTGGGCCTTCCACTATCATTTTGATCGAGCAACTGATCCAGCCCAAATATGTCTTCTACACCTTTGGCTTCTTCCCCACTTTCGTTTTTTCTAGACTACTAGAATAGGCTGGGTTGGGCCTATTCATAGAGCCCAAAAACGATTTTTTCTTCCTCTTTAAAACCGTATGACATTCCTGTTGCGTAATATTTCCCACCGGCCCATAATTGTTTTGTTCAAAATCTTTGTCAAAGTCAAAAGTTTGACCTGGCACAAAAGTTTCCTCTTGAAAGTGTAACACCCCGAAGTGTTACGGGTCTCTTAAACGGGTCGGGTCGGACCCGACCACCCGATTATGGAATAAAATATTCCAGTTCGAATCTCACGACTAACCGGTTCAACCGAATATAGAGATAATAATTATTGGAATTTTTATTATCTCGGTTAAACGCTCCTTATCTGCTGATTAAAACGCCGCCAAACGTTTTCATTTAGCTATTATACCCATTACCAAACACCCGAGTCCCAGCAATTATCCCCGTTGCCAAACACCCTCTATTTTAATCCCCTATTTAAAACCCTTTCTCTCTCTCTAATCTCTCGCTGCCCTCTCTCTCTGTACCATATAAACACACTGTGTGTGTATCCTCAAGAAGCAGCCACCGGAGAACATGGCTGGCGTCCGCCGCCTCCATCTCCGGCAACGCCGCCGCCGCCATCGCCGACCTCTTCTTTTCCGGTAAGCATCTCTTCCTTCTCCTCTGATGCGACTAATCAAACACCAAACCTCTTTGTTGTAATCTTCAATACCCGTTAAACCATCTTGTTCGTCCCTCTATTCCTGATAATCGGACACCAATAACACCCTAACCCTCTTCTTCGTTCCTCTGTTCCAGATTAAGCGAACCAGACAGTCACCAAGCTACGGTGACTGTCACCCTTATAACTATCAAACCAACCTACAAATCAAATCCCAACTCACGAATCATGACCAGAATCATTCTTCTGTTTCTATGATGAACAGTCGAATCTAAACCCGAGCCCTGTTCCGATTATAAACCCGCTGATTCAGTGTTCGTGCTCCTGTTCGAACTCCGGTTAGTTTCCGGTCAGAATTCCGGTTATGTCCGATTCATATGTAGAGGTGTATGTTTTGGATATGAGGAGAATAATTATCATTGGATCAATTGTTATAATCTTTTGGTTATTAATCACTCTTTATGGTTATTATTATAGGGTACCAAATACGGAAGACGGGTCCGATACCCGGTTCGATATAACCTTCCGGTTAACTTCCGATCATATTCCAGAAATAACCCGGAGAGTGTCCGGTTATTATTTGGGTAAGAATATTTCTATTTGGTTAATTGGTTAATAATCTTATGATTTGAGTAATGATAAGTTATTAATATAATAATCATGTTGACTGCGAGGTACCATTAACCATATTGGGAATATGAGTCCGATACCGAATCGAAGCAGTGACTCAGTCAACACCCGGAATAGAACCCAGCCCAAGGACTAGACGATGATTATTAGAATTATACGAATATATATATATATATAATATGAATAACGTACGGACTTGAGAATAATTATAAGAGAATAATAAACATATATAAAATATATATGTTTATATATATAAGATTCGATATATAAAACGATATACTAGACTCGGGTTAGCTGTGTCTAGAGTTCTTTAGGTTCGCGTGCCAAGCTGTAATGGCCAGCTTTATTTCTTTTTGCCTAGGATGACCAAACCCCGAGTTTAGAACTATCTAATATATACCGAATTCTATATGTATGAATTGTATATATGATATATATCCTAAGTATTACAATCTAACAAGTTCCGCGCGCAAAACGTATCTATATATATATGAAATATAATTGTAATAAGAAGATTAGCTGAAGATATAACGCAAACCGGTGAGTATCGTGAACTCCCCACTTTTACTGTTTTATTAAGTGTTTTCGGGGAATACATGTCATTTATTAAAACTAGAAATGCTTTACATAATAAACGATTATCAATAGAATTAAAAGAAATATAATAGAAAAGAGGACATAGAAACAACGAGGACAGTACTGGACGGTATCCGCCATTTCCTTTCTTGCACCGACTAGAGGGCAGGAACCAGTCTTACCCAAGTAGAGGGTAGGAATGTCCAAGTAGAGGACCAACCCCATTAAGGTCCAAATAGAGGACGGGAATGGGTAATAATCACAACCAGAGTGGTACCATCGATAGGAATGGCACGAACTATAATCGATATGATAGAATTGGGATATAATTGAATGGATATATAATAGAGTTGGTATAATAGAAGTATATTTTCCTCTTCAGAATTATAAAATGTAAAGCATGTTTATAAAAGAATGTTTATAAAAGAATTATTGATAAACGAACTGGCCATTCACTTTATAAAATACACGACCTCACCAACTTTATGTTGACAGAAACTATTTTGACATGTGTTCAGGTAACCCAACAGATATGATGACGTGGATCCTGGAAGACTAAAGACTGTTATTATCCGAATTCCGCTGCGTAGCTCCGATCACCCGACCCGACGACCCGGCCATGTCAGCCAGGGTCGTTACAGGTGGTATCAGAGCGGCGCTTAATAACAGTTTTGAAGTCTTTAGTAACCCGGGATCTACCAGAATATTTTCTAAAAAGAAATGTTGCTTAGAAAAATAATTAAGATATTAGAAATATTTAGGATGTCAGGATTAGTAAAGAAAATATCAGGCGAGTAAATTTTTGGGTACCTGAATGCCAAACCATTATAAAGTTGGTGAGAACCATAACAGTATATTAGAAATCAGAATGAATCCACTACAGGATATTACTAGAATGATTATGTGAGGTAAATTGACAATTCTGTACACAATTGTGAATTTATATGCACATATAATTTCTGGGAAATCTTACAGGATATTAAGGCTATAAGAAATGAGAAATAATACAGAACAGAAACCAGATATATTAACATAAATCAGAAAATAAATCTCGATATAAAACACGAAAATTATAGAAATAGATATAAAATTTACAAAATTATTCTTCGATATTTAAATCAACTTGTACGAGAGTTTGAAATCGTATTTCACTCTCTAGAGAAACTCGTTGATTATAATCATTCGTCGCATCTCTCAGAAATTTCAGTTTCAATAAATATTCAGATCGTTAACCTCACGGTTATTCCGGTATTTATAAATAGAACACAATTATTATACTACAACTTGAACATTCCTATGATCGAGTTTCCATAAATATTATTTTTACACCATAAATTCCGAAAATTTATAAAATCTGATATGCTAGAAACATATAAATATTGTGTTTCTAAAGAATTTCCTTCGATTATTTAAATAAAGATCCAATATATTCCGCGATTATTTAAAATGTTTTAAATCTTTTCAGTATAATTATGAAATTTATTAATTTTATACTTAGTCATTATTATTTTTATACTAAACCAGTATTTCAATTTTTATACCCCGATTTTTAAATAACGATTTATTCAAAAGGATTGAGAAAATCCGTTAATATTTTTAGCAAATTATGTATTGATAATCTTTGAAAAACCCCAGAATCTATCTCAGGATTTATCCAAATTTATCCGTGTAACCTTAAAATTTTGATCTCAATATTTTGAGAAATCTATTTATTTTACCAATCTGAAATAAGAAATTTGTTTATTAAAAATTTAAGAATTCCGACATTAAGAAAACTTTTACCATGACTCTTTTAAATCGTTAAGTTTATTTTTGAAAACAAATATTGTTATGAAACTCGAATTCGTATTGTTATTATAAATTATCCCTAAAAGTTTTTATACAAAAGAACCACGACCGTATTATTTTACCGAAACATATTTCATATCGCATTTAACAGTATTTTCATGAAAATTTATTAATCAAATTCGTATTCGTATATATATATATATTATATATATATCAAGAGCCTTTTTCCGTATAATTTTGTATCTATATTCGATCGTATAATTCCTCGATATTATTTTAATATAAACGATAATAAATAATGTACATATTCCGTTTTATAATCTAAACCCGTATTTGTACGAATATAAAAATCTTAGTTATATGTCCTCCTCGATCTTTTTCCAGAATTAAATAATATTTGGACAAAAATAGTATTCTCGCAATTCCGTAACCAAAATACTTTGGATTATGTCGTAAGAAACCGAATCCTTACTCGCTCGATTATGCGACAATATAAGTCCTGTCTTAATTCTATGACTCGAACAAGTCAATGATATTAAAAAGATTGGATTGTTATATTAAATATCTGTTGACACGAACAAATTCTTGAACGATTGACGGTCTATTTCGTTAGACTCAGATCGACAAGTTTTATTCCAGAATATATAATTTCGAATCTAAGAGAAAATAAAGAACAGAATATCAGAATAATGTGTGAAGGACACATACCTATTGTGATTAAAATAAACAAATACTGGAATGTTAGGTGAGGTGAAATAGTAATTATGATCGCGACATAATTATGAATGTCACAGGCACAGGAACATTCGAGTAGGAATTTATCAAGATCACAGTCTGTCTGTGTAATGAACATATTAAAAGAAATAATAAAAATAAGAAATATGATTCGAACTATCAGCGTATCGTATGTGGAGAATACGACCACAAAACTGGCAATATAGTTGAAATTTCCTTCGCGAAATACGACTAAGAATATATTCGCAGAATAAAAACCATCGATTGGTTAAATTCTATGAATTAAAGAAATCAGTTTATTGATTTTTGATTGCCAACCCAAAATAGTGCATGTTCCCTGTGCAATCTCCGGGGCAGATGATATCCGGACCCTTACAGAAGGTATATCCGGACATTTGCCGCCAAGTCACAGGATTCTTTGTAAGAATATTTGACACTATGAAAGAATCTTCTCATTCACTTCTGTATAAAACTCGCAAGAGTTATAATACGATCAAATTGGTAAAACGGTCAAGTGTTACCAAGTTGAAATTCATAAATAAGAAGTAATGAAAGATTTGACATAAATTTATATGGATTCAGAAACCAGAACGGTAGAATCCACCGAATTATCAAATATATCAAGAAATGATCAAATACCAATAGGAATCGCGTAGAGATTCGCAAGGTATGTTCGAAATAAAAACGAAAAATGAATAGAATTATGCTCATTTTTCCAGTGAAACTCTCCGGCCAAGGAATGACGAACTTCCTGTCCCGAATTAAAGGTCGTGAGAGATAATTTGAGATATCACTGTTCTGGCAAGAACTATCTATATGAATATCCTGACGAAATAAGCCTTGCTTATAATAAGTTGGATTAAGAAGATATGATATATTGCCTATATATAAGTCTATCGGAACGTGTTTCCAGACACCAATAATATAGACTTTAATCGAATTTATATATAAGAAAGAATTATTCCAAGCAAATATATATTATAGAAATGACATATTTATAGTGTCTACTATAAATGATTATCAGTATTCGCTTGGGTATAAAAGAATATAAATCGATAAATAAAAGAATATAAATCGAGAAATGAAAAGAATTATAATTCGAAAAGACATCCGATATGTCTGAATAATAAAAAGGCATTGGAAATGCCAGATAACACGAGAAGGCATCCGATATGCCAAAAGAAATTAATAAATATATATATTGAAAGAAATTAACAGAAAAGAATATTAGTCGTAAGAAGAACGACTAGAATTTATAAAGAATATTTTTATCGAGAGTGTCAACGAATCCCGAAATAGAATTAAGAAAGAATTTTATAGAAATAGTTAATGCAATAAGTATTTGGAACCTCGAATGATAATCATGTTTTTGAGAAAGAGTAAGTAATGCAGTTAATCATCAATGAAATAGTCAGTAAGATTATTATAGATGATTTAAGAAAAATCTCAATGACTAAATCCGGTAGGTCAAGATAATAAAAAGAAATTGTTGAAACCATGTAATTCAACAAGTTCAATTAGTCTTTTCCGGTACCTTTAGATTCCGGAAGATACGTTTAATGATCTGAGGAACCTCCTAAGTATATCCACGAATAGAGGTCAACCATATTATACCGATATAGATAGAATTTGTAAGAAATAATCCGAGAGTTACCAGAAAATATTCCTACTCTTTAAAAATCGGAATTACAATGATGAAAAATTCTAACGTTCGAATAAGGGAGGTAGTAGCTCGGATCCCATTCAAATCATTATAATGAAGGGACTTCCGTATCTATCTCCTGAGAACTAAATAGAATCCATCATTGTAATTAAATCCGAATATTAAACGAGGGGAATATTGTATCGATTTGAGACTCTAGAAATGTTTACTGAAAGTTTATAAATCTTTCAGAAGAAAAACGATGAGAATCTCAAAATTTTTATATAGAAATAATATTCAGTCTACTTCTTATCCTAATGAGAAAAAGATAAAAAGAATATTATAGAAAATATCAATCTATACTGAGAGCCTTTAATAGTCATATCAAAATAGTACAGATAATCCATGTATCTGAAATAACATGACTATAGCAAGAAAGGTTAAAACGTAATTAGAAATCTGATCAAGATGTAGTCTTACGGATTGACGTTTCTAATAAGTTATAGTTTTGGATTGATATAAAATCGAGTTAACCACAACCCACGAAAACTGATCATGTCTCGTTGATAAGTGTTCAGGTTCTAATTGTAACATCCTTATAGATTAAGGGTGTAAAGGACAAGATCACTCAAATTTCGGGGACGAAATTTCCTAAGGGGGGGAGAATTGTAACACCCCGAAGTGTTACGGGTCTCTTAAACGGGTCGGGTCGGACCCGACCACCCGATTATGGAATAAAATATTCCAGTTCGAATCTCGCGACTAACCGGTTCAACCGAATATAGAGATAATAATTATTGGAATTTTTATTATCTCGGTTAAACGCTCCTTATCTGCTGATTAAAACGCCGCCAAACGTTTTCATTTAGCTATTATACCCATTACCAAACACCCGAGTCCCAGCAATTATCCCCGTTGCCAAACACCCTCTATTTTAATCCCCTATTTAAAACCCTTTCTCTCTCTCTAATCTCTCGCTGCCCTCTCTCTCTGTACCATATAAACACACTGTGTGTGTATCCTCAAGAAGCAGCCACCGGAGAACATGGCTGGCGTCTGCCGCCTCCATCTCCGGCAACGCCGCCGCCGCCATCGCCGACCTCTTCTTTTCCGGTAAGCATCTCTTCCTTCTCCTCTGATGCGACTAATCAAACACCAAACCTCTTTGTTGTAATCTTCAATACCCGTTAAACCATCTTGTTCGTCCCTCTATTCCTGATAATCGGACACCAATAACACCCTAACCCTCTTCTTCGTTCCTCTGTTCCGGATTAAGCGAACCAGACAGTCACCAAGCTACGGTGACTGTCACCCTTATAACTATCAAACCAACCTACAAATCAAGTCCCAACTCACGAATCATGACCAGAATCATTCTTCTGTTTCTATGATGAACAGTCGAATCTAAACCCGAGCCCTGTTCCGATTATAAACCCGCTGATTCAGTGTTCGTGCTCCTGTTCGAACTCCGGTTAGTTTCCGGTCAGAATTCCGGTTATGTCCGATTCATATGTAGAGGTGTATGTTTTGGATATGAGGAGAATAATTATCATTGGATCAATTGTTATAATCTTTTGGTTATTAATCACTCTTTATGGTTATTATTATAGGGTACCAAATACGGAAGACGGATCCGATACCCGGTTCGATATAACCTTCCGGTTAACTTCCGATCATATTCCAGAAATAACCCGGAGAGTGTCCGGTTATTATTTGGGTAAGAATATTTCTATTTGGTTAATTGGTTAATAATCTTATGATTTGAGTAATGATAAGTTATTAATATAATAATCATGTTGACTGCGAGGTACCATTAACCATATTGGGAATATGAGTCCGATACCGACTCGAAGCAGTGACTCGGTCAACACC
The DNA here is from genome assembly GCA_030844895.1 of Ambrosia x helenae. NCBI lineage: Eukaryota > Viridiplantae > Streptophyta > Magnoliopsida > Asterales > Asteraceae > Ambrosia > Ambrosia x helenae. Next base: position 93,327,273 of record CM061225.1, read on the forward strand.
CGGAATAGAACCCAGCCCAAGGACTAGACGAGGATTATTAGAATTATACGAATATATATATATATATAATACGAATAACGTACAGACTTGATAATAATAATAATAAGAGAATAATAAACATATATAAAATATATATGTTTATATATATAAGATTCGATATATAAAACGGTATACTAGACTCGGGTTAGCTGTGTCTAGAGTTCTTTAGGTTCGCGTGCCAAGCTGTAATGGCCAGTTTTATTTCTTTTTGCCTAGGATGACCAAACCCCGAGTTTAGAACTATCTAATATATACCGAATTCTATATGTATGAATTGTATATATGATATATATCCTAAGTATTACAATCTAACAAGTTCCGCGCGCAAAACGTATCTATATATATATGAAATATAATTGTAATAAGAAGATTAGCTGAAGATATAACGCAAACCGGTGAGTATCGTGAACTCCCCACTTTTACTGTTTTATTAAGTGTTTTCGGGGGAATACATGTCATTTATTAAAACTAGAAATGCTTTACATAATAAACGATTATCAATAGAATTAAAAGAAATATAATAGAAAAGAGGACATAGAAACAACGAGGACAGTACTGGACGGTATCCGCCATTTCCTTTCTTGCACCGACTAGAGGGCAGGAACCAGTCTTACCCAAGTAGAGGGTAGGAATGTCCAAGTAGAGGACCAACCCCATTAAGGTCCAAATAGAGGACGGGAATGGGTAATAATCACAACCAGAGTGGTACCATCGATAGGAATGGCACGAACTATAATCGATATGATAGAATTGGGATATAATTGAATGGATATATAATATAGTTGGTATAATAGAAGTATATTTTCCTTTTCAGAATTATAAAATGTAAAGCATGTTTATAAAAGAATGTTTATAAAAGAATTATTGATAAACGAACTGGCCATTCACTTTATAAAATACACGACCTCACCAACTTTATGTTGACAGAAACTATTTTGACATGTGTTCAGGTAACCCAACAGATATGATGACGTGGATCCTGGAAGACTAAAGACTGTTATTATCCGAATTCCGCTGCGTAGCTCCGATCACCCGACCCGACGACCCGGCCACGTCAGCCAGGGTCGTTACAGAAAGATACCTTCCACATTTATTTCCTCATTAACACATTCCTGATTTGTCTCCTACATTGAAGGAGCATTAATGACGCAATTATTGGTGGGAGATGATTCCACAAATTCCGCTCCGGCCTGTGGCAGCCGTTCTTCGTCATTCTCGTCGCCGGAAAGTTCATTCTCCGGTTCAACCCGTTCTTCATTTTTGTCGCCGTCTTCGTGAGATACTTCATTATCGGACATAGGATTGCCATCAGGAGCCTTATAAAATTCTGGGACCCATTCTCCCGCTTCCTCCGAAACCCAAACAGAGAATTTCCGATCACGCCAACTAAGTTTCACCTCTTCATTCAAACGCTTACCATCGCCCAATAAAACACCAATGTACTCGTAGGATAAGTCAGCGTCTGTGTCACTTCTAACAGCCCTATGGATGATCTTTCCATATACATTCCCTATAGCGTCAATCACTTCAGACGAAAGAAGTTGAAGCGGAATACCTATGATCTTAATCCATGCTAGCCTCTCATAGGCAAAAACTTGCCCTTCCCAAACATCTAACGAAGAGAATCTTCCAATCACTTCCTTTGCGGCAACAAGGAAAGTTGATACTGAATTTCTGTCATCGAAAGAAAGCAGTACCGTCAAGCCCCCGAGATATTGGATAGTACACTCACCAGACCATATATCTTTAACAATCAAATATATGTTCTTAAGAGCGTCCAAATCGATCATTCTTGCTACAATCGACTTTCCATGCAAGCCTTTGAACGAGTAAATATTATTATCAATAGTCACCGTCTTGACGCTTTTTCTTCCCGTGAGCATGTCTGAAAAAGACCGTGATCCATCGAATACTGATGGTTGGGTAGGGACTGAACCATCTGCCTTCCGGCTCCGGTGTTCCTCTGGCTGTTTCTGTTTATTGTAATCCGGACGGATCTCGCCTTCTTCAAAGGTGAATCTCGCTAAATTAGCCTTCAGCCAACAATCCCCGATTTTCGTGTTGCACAACTGTCTTAGTAATTCCTTGATGTCTTTAACGTCGAGAAATGATACAAAACCGAATCGATTCCCCATCTTGTCTCTCTTCCGAGCGATGTATAAATCGTAGATGTCCCCGAACGATCTGATAAACCCTGCTAGATCATTCCCGCTGCACTTCTCCGGCAAATTAGTTATAAAAACCTTTGTGAGACGACCAAGAATGGTGGCCGGAATAGGTTTCCGACCATTCATGGCTAGAGAGCGTTATGAGTATATACTTTTGAATGTCTTTTCCATAAAAGTTGCCAGATCTATATCTTAGGTGAAGATTTTTTTTTTTTTTTTTTTTTTTTTTTTTTTTTGAAACTTCATAAAATTACAACAATGATTATGATGCGAGAATATTTATGGAAATGAAAGCACGACAAAATATATAACCTAATTATGAATTCTAAGAGAACCAACTCCTATTTGAGAACTGAGAGAACCATTTGAGATCACACATTTCATATAAAGGCAAAAAAAAAAAATCTTTAATCGCACATTTTTATGCAAGAATTTTTTTTTTTAATTTTTTTTTTCATTTATACATATGTTTATATAGCATTTTCAGCTATACATATGTGTATATTGAAAAAAAAAATCCTGCATAAAAAACAGCGATTAAAGCAAAAAAAATTGCCTTAAAGAAATGTGTAATCCAGAATGGTTCTCTCAGTTCTCAATTTGATCAAACGTTCTCATTTGAACCAAATCCTATGTGAAAACTAGTTTCATCAAATTATATAACCTAGTTCCATCTTGGGCTTAACTATTTTTAAAATGTGTTTCATGTATCTTCATCCACTCCATTTGTTAAACTCTGTGTTTTCCTTAAAAGATTTGATGAAACTAGGTTTCACATATTTATAAAAAAAAAATAGTTAAAACCATTTAGCTTTCTTACTTTAGAATCTTTTTAGCAATGGCCAAATTATATCCACCTATTATTTTATAGACTTAATTAAAGAGGTTGTTGGATTAATAGTTAGTATTCTTTTTTTTGAAACTTAAACTTCATTAAAAAACGGCTAAGCCTAAGAAAACAAGGACCGCCAAACAAAGAACTACACCATATACAACGGATATTTACACCAATCTTTCCAACTAACCTCTAGGGACTTGGATCTACTACGAAACCAAAGATACGAACAAGATTTTATACAAGCAATCATGTCGCAAACCTTTGGTTTAACATTTTCAAAAATAACCTTATTACGAGTCTTCCAAATAACCCAACAAGCCGTCATCACAATGCCTCTAACAATACTCTTCTTCCGGTTGCAGCCAGGATTCAAAAGAGGGAGCTTTAAGATGTCCTTGATCTCCAACAGGAACACAGGATCCAAGTGACACCACCCTTCAATAAACTTCCAAATAACACTAGAAATGATACAACCCGTGAACAAATGGAGGGCCGATTCCTCAGCAGAGTTACAGAAGACGCAACTTGTATCTTCAACATTTATGTTCCGTTTAGTAAGCGCTTTTTTGGTTGGCAATCTGTCCATCTCAAGTCTCCAAACATGGATGTTGACCTTAATAGGAATCCATCCCGTCCAGACCATATCAAACTCCCTAGACAACGCGCGATCTTTGCATAAACTCTGTTTAACTCTTTTGACCGAGAATTCGTTAATGTTCCCTGAATCCCAACGCCAAGAGTCTTTAGCTTCCGTTAACTTACACTTCGAAACCATCTCCATAAGATCTCTAAATTCAGAAATCTCCTCAAAAGTACTCAAACCCGATTTCCACTTGTCAGCAAAGCGCATAACCCCATTCTCCATAACCAAACGATCCCTAACAGTGCAGCGTTTCTGATTTTCCAGCGCATATAGCTTTGGCTAGCGTTTACTCAAGATGGAATCCCCATACCACAAATCAGACCAAAAGCAAATACTATCGCCATTTCCAACATTAGCCCGAATGAAGTTTGTAACCTCTTTTCCTTCGAGCTTCATTCTCTCAACCAAGGTGACAATATTCTTCCAGCAACCAACTAAGCTTCTATTAATCGGAAGAGAATGCCAATTACCTCTGCCACCATGTATAGCCTCAAGAATGAACCGCCAGCTACTTCTCGAATCTGTCTTAAACCTCCACGCCCATTTCGTAATCAAAGCCTTGTTTACATCCACTAGTTTCGAAACACCCAAACCCCCATCAGCTATAGGAGTAGTGACCACGTCCCAAGCCACCCAGTGCATCTTTTTAATATTATTGGACCCTCCCCAAAGGAAGTTCTTCATAATGCTCTCTATCTGATCCACAACCTGCACAGGCGCTTTATACAAAGACAAATAATAAATGGGAAGGTTAGATAAAACCGATTTAATTAAGGTTAAGCGGCCCCCCATAGAAAGAGTGTTAGCTTTCCATGTAGACAAACGAGCTTTAATCGTATCCACCACCGAATTCCAATGGGACACGCGATTCATGTTGGCACCGACTTTTATCCCTAAGTATTCCAAAGGGAATTCCCCAATGTGACAACCAAGAGTACTACTCATCTGCATAATTTCCTCACTAGACACGCCAACACCAAAAAGTAGGGATTTCTTTAAATTGATTTTCAGACCAGAACAAAGGTGAAATAAACGAAGAAGCCGAGCCATCTGTTCGATATTTTCCTCCGACCATTCCCCGATGATCAAAGCATCATCAGCGTAGAGAAGGTGAGAAATGTTCAGGCCCGTTCTCTGATCCTTAATACCCTTCAACGCCCCTTCACTGCAAGCTTTATTTATAATACACGAGAAAGCCTCCATAACGATCAAAAAAAGAAACGGAGAAAGGGGATCTCCTTGCCGAAGACCCTTTTCACACCGAAACTCGAAAGTAGGCGCCCCGTTGACTAGTAAAGTTAGTATTCTATTTAAGATGTTAAAGAATTTCACTATAATGTTATAAATTATAATAAAATCCAAATATATGAAAAGAATTTGCTCTGTGACAAAGTAAAAAAAAAAAAAAAGTCATGGGCAAAACATGTAAACTTGCCTCTCTCTTTTGCCTTTCATAACTTTAGGTGTGAGTGTGTGACAATGATTTGGGGGCTAAATAAAATTTAGGCAAAAAAGAAATGCAAAGCCCAATGACTTGTAATGGACACCCTTTGTCAAAGCAATGGCTAACTTTTTAATTGATTCTTCTATTACTTTGTTTAAGCTTTTAGTAAATAAATAGTAAAGCATTCTTTAAAGAGATAAAGACTGAGTCACCAACCCATGAGTCTTTTTTAAGTTTCCAAAGGTTTAAAAAAATATAATATGGTCATTATATTTGAAAATTTATTAGAGTTTCTCATAAGTTTAAATTATTTAAAACATAAGTAATGAATTATTGGAGTGTGTAATAAAAAACTATACGAAGTTCATCCGTTTGAAGGAAAATGTCCTTTACACGTCCTAATACATTAAAAAACATCGAGGATCATTTTCTGACATTTACAAATATTTTAGATTTGTTTGTAATGAATTATGAATTAAATATTTTAAATTCTATATTTGAACATATCAGATGATAGAAGATACATGGCTGAAACCTGAAAGGTCATGGGTTCGATTCTTGAGAGCGTCGTGTTTTACCGATTATTTCATTGTCGTGCTTTCGGGCGGGTGGATAGTCGGGTTTTCCCCGAACTGGTGAACTTGGTGAAACCAGGAGCTCCCTTACATGTCTGACTATGCCGAATGGAAAGGATCCTGATTTGACTGAGTAGGAACTTCGAAGAAAGTTCTTGGTAAATTTCAATGACCGTTAAAAAAACATATTAGATGAATTTTAGTGTTAAAAAATGACATAGACTTCTATAGTTCGTGTTGGATAACCTCCCAATCAAAATGAATTCAAGCTTTGATTTGTGAAATATAAAAATTGAGCATGAAATTATTAATATAACAATTCCCGTCCATCTTATGAATAGTATACGATTTGGACAGCTTATGAATGTTATTTACGGTTTTGCCACATCTTTCTTTCTTTTTACTTTGCCAAGCGGTTCTCACACATTTTTCCCCAAACAATAGATATATCTCTTCCCCCCTCTCACTGACGATACCAACCGGGTATGTCGGGTGGTTCAACTGGTTGTATTAGGTGGTTCAACCGGTTTAATCGGCCGGTATGAATGGTTAGGAATATTGGTTCAACCGGTTATACCGGACGGTTCAACCGGGTTTGTCGGGTGGTTCAACCGGATGTACCAGGTGGTTCAACTAAACCGTCACAATACGTAAGATTGGTTCGTATAAATTTGTTAAAAATCGGTTTGCCCCGCAGCGAAGCGCGGGTGTTAAACCTAGTTAATATTATTAATGATTGGGGAATAAAATTAATGTCAATCATTGTTGGAAAAAAAAATTTTACTTTCCACCACCCATCCACGCACTTACTAAACGCACATCCCCTGCTCTTCGAAGTTACTGAAAAAAAAATATATAATTTACTTAGTAGAAAGATAATATAATCTATAAATAATAAAAATATATAATTTATAAACAAAATAGCAAAGTATATGTATATTAAGAGAAAGTTGCAGGGGTTTTAACTTTGAAGTTTTCTTTATAAGGTTTTTGTTGTTAGGTAGGTCATTCGGTGTGGAGACACCTCATAGCCCCCGTCCCATCTTTTTGCCTCTGTCTCCGTCCCAACACAGCCCCCCACTCCGTCTCCGTCCCCGTCCCCATATGGACGCCTGGAACGCTCCAATCACAATAATCTTCCATTCAAGCTGGCCAATCAGGTTTTATGTTCTCCCATGTCTTGGACATGCACACCGCCCCACTCCCATGTCTCCATTCTTAATATTTGACCCCCACTGATAATTTTTCCTACGTGAAGGAGAACCTCCCGTATCCATAACCTCCATATCCTTATCATTAACGTGGTAAAACAAATATTTTGACATGTGATTTCACATGATACATATCAATAAATAAATAAATAAAAGTTCAATCCCTAGTCTTTTTATTCTTAGTGACATCGTCCCTTGATATTTATATAACATTTTTTGTATCATATTTATCAAAAACATTCATGCCACGTTATATCTAGCCTGGGGCTTGAATTTTTTACCGCGAGGGGTGTTCACGAGACCCTTAAAACGGGGTATATCATACTCAATACGTATAAAGTTTAGGGTGAAAATGATAAGCAAAAAACGGTAGGGTCGGGCACCCCCGGCCTTAATAAGCTTCGCACATGTATCTAGCCGCTCTTTTATGGTTACATTTTCTTTCTTTTTTTATATATACATTAAAAATGGCTAGTTTTAGACATTAATAATAAGTTGATGTAGTCCAGAAAAAGTAAGATAAAAAGCATGATACTTTTATATGTCGTCCTTCTATAAAAGAAATATATTATATACAGCAAAAATAAACATATATAATTGTCCTTGAAATATATGTCTAGGATTCTTATTAGTAATTTAGGTGTATGATATTTCTAGAAAAGTTTGCACAAACATTTGCAACATTGTGTTTTAACGTGTTATAAATATTATTAGAGATGACCCAAATACCATTTCGAAGTTCAATCAAGTTATTTTTAATAACATTTCAACTTATAGAAAGAATAGATTTTACTATCATTATTGCATGTGTTAAGTAGCCGTTTTTAACCAACTTAGTGCAAGGGAATTAGGGGTGGAAACAAGCCAAACAGCTCGCGAGCTACTCGACTTTGGTTCGTTAAAAAGATTGAAATGAGTCGAGCCTTATCGAGCCCGAGTCAAGCTTGAGCTTAAAAAAAGCTCGTTTTTTAATCGAGCTTGAGCTCGAGCCTGACATGTAAAGCTCGTCAAGCTCGTCGGATATTAGTTTTATTAATATTTAATAAAATTTACCTGTCATTTAAGCTTGTTTACTAAACGAGCCCGTCCCGATCTTCATTTTATTGAGCCCCGATGCTATTATTTATATTATTTTTATTTAAAATATTAACTAATAAATAGTAAACGATCCGAACTCGAGCTTTGAAAACAAATCTCCAACCGAGTTGAGCTCGAGTTCTCATAAATTTTTAAAACTCGAGTCTGATAAGTTCAGGCTTGACTTGTTTCCACCTGAGGAATGGACGGACGCGCGCGCGGGGGGGGGGGGGTGGGAAGAGCACGTCCCTGCCCATGCAGTACCCAATATATATAACTCGACTGAGGTGTTTGTGTTAGATGGTCATTCCGAAGACAAGGAAACAAATAATTGGTGCACAAAAGCCGCTAATGTAACAACAATTGTTTTTATTAATTAGTAATTACCAATGAAAATATTTTGAAAATATTAAAAAACACATTTAAACGTTGTCAAATAATTTTTTTTTTCTTTTTGTGCACAAAAGCCGTTTGGTTTATACTGAAAATATTCAAAACACAATTACAGAAACAAGGATAAATTATATATATATATTTTTTTAAAAAGGATAAATATTTTTTCCAAACAAAATAGCATTAGCATTCCATTTGTTTTCATAAAACAACAAAAAAAATCGACAAACTAGTACTCAAACTACACATTAATCCAAACTTTTCACATGCTTCCTTAAAATACAGAGCCCCGACCCGAACACACCAATATCAAAGCCCCACTCCCCAATCTCAACCGTCCGATCACCACCTTCATCAAACCATCCAACGGCTCAGATCATCTCAAATCTTCTCCAGCTTCACACCCTTCACCACAGGATTCTCCCTCGCTATAACCTCTTTCCCGACCGTTTTATAATCAAACGAACACTTATGTTCCTCAGGATATCTATGTCCCCCACAAAACACCATCCCACACTTGCACGTGAACCCCGTGAGCCCCACGCGCCGCCTACAACAACCGCAACGGTTCTTTTTCTGCGACGTATCGACGTTAGACGGCACCCTGACATCTGGGTCGGTCGGTAAAACGGAAATAGGTGCTCCGGCGGTGGCGCGTGAGGATGACGGTGGTTCATGACGGCGCGTGAGGGCGTTTTCGACGGTGGAGGTGTGCTGTTCCTTATGACAATGATCTTTGTAGCATTTGGAGCAGAGGTTGAGGGTGGTGGGGCTACCGAAGAAGCCGCAGTTGTTGGCGCAGAGGACGTGGTTGGATGGCTCTTGCCATTTTTGTTCCTCGGCCATAATAATAATAATAATAATTTTGTTTTTATGGTGAGATGAAATGATTGAGACTAGGAGGGGGAGAAGGGGGTTGTGGGGTGATGATATATGGTTGGGGAGATATAGGGAGAGTTGGGTTAGGTTAGGTGGTGGTGGTGGAAATGTAGGGGTAAAGAAAAATAAGAGACATGGGGAATAATTGGTGGTGGTGGTGATTGTGGTGGTTATTGGGAGTTTGGAAGGTTCTAGGAGGTTGGGTTGATGGAATTTTTATGTTTTTTTATGGTATTGATTGTGTAAGTTGTTGGACACTAATGGATGTTGCTTTCATTGTGTTGTCATGTTTAATGTTTTTAGTGTATTTGTTTTAGGAAAATGTCGACACCACATGTTAGAAATAAAAAGTGAAATAATGTGTTATAAATATTTGGGTAAACTGTTAAAATTGTCTATGTTGTTTGGTGAAAATTGTAACTTACGTATAATCTTTTAATTTTTTTTTTATCATAATCATATCATGGTTTCAATTATTTGTCATTTTCATTCCTGGCACTAACGAAATCCAGTTAAGTCAAGGTTAAAATAGTCAATTCACATTTTAAAGTTTTATTGCCGAAATCGTTATTTCTCAAAAATTAAACATTAAAAATTAAACAATTAAAAGAAATATAAATATTATTAAAAAATTCAAGTAGGTCGCACCCCTTGCCCCACCCAATTCATTTTCTCCCCTCTAATCCACCCACCACCAATCTCCACAAATATCCACCCTGGCTTCAATTATCTTGGAACCGTTAATGCAACTCACGGCCTCCTCCATTGCCTGCAACTGACCCCTACAACGCGGTCAGCAAGGTCATTAGAATTGTCATTGTATCTATAAGATTTACATGTTATGGAGGTGAAGTTTACAGAGCATGTTGTTACAACCAACAAGCTTTCGACGACGACATCGTTTAATCGGAAAGTTGTGAGGATTATTACGAGTTATGACTGATCCGTACGCAACCGATTCATATTCTGACTTTACGCGACAAAGATCCGTGACCCGTCATGGCAGAAGCGTTTGTCGCTAGAGACGTTTGATACGCCGGAGATCCATAAACGAACTTAAAGTAGTTTTTGTATAAACTGGTTACTAATTATGATTATTTTCATTAAAAAACTCATTTTTATTATTAGAAAGCTCATTTACTAATTAGTTATATTTGTATAGGGAGTTAAAAGACTTGTTTTATTTATTTATTTTTGAACGACTAACAAATCAAACTGAGCACTCTCGGGGCCCCCTTTCGACAAATTCAAGTATATATTGAAATTTAAACAAACAAATATAAACTAATGTAAATAAATGAACATAAACGAACTCTCATGAGCATAAATGAACAAACAAGTTTCGTGTTCATTTTTGTTCATTTAATTAAACGAAAAAAATATATTTCTTTGTATTTGTTCGTTTATTAAATAAACGAACTTTTCATCGAACAAGTTCACGAACAATTCGTGAACGTTCAGTTCATTTACACGCCTACTTGAACACTTCAAGATAATCTCATTGTGACTTGCTAGGGGAATAATAAATGTAAGAACAAATATGTAGTTAATTATTTAATTACTAGTTAATGATATGGAGGCTTCTAGAGATAGACAAATCTAATATGAAGTGAAAAACGTGTGTTATATATATTTTTCAATGACCACCTGAAAAACAAAACAAATACATTTTACATCATTTATTTGCTACAAAATATAAGTAGATACAAAAAGGGCTGACATCTATCTATATAATAAATGAAAACACTAGGGTTGAATCCTAGCTTTTTAGAGGGTTTTCAAGGATCCAACTTCTAAATGGAGCTCCATGAAAAAGTATTATATAAACCTCTTTTTTTTTTGTTTTGTCAACATCCATTTGTATCTTACAACATTCTTTCTCCTTCCTAGCCTAATAATTCCTTTCTCATTCCTCATTCCTCTCTCATTGTTCTTTTTGCAAGGTATGTTGTTCATCAATCTTACATCAATATTCTATGATGTAACAATCGGTTTTTTGGTATTGAAGAAAACGTTTTAGGATTAACATAAGTCTCGAAATGTTTATGATCAGATTTCTGATTTTGATGAGATCGATACATAACTTCTTGCAATCATCTTACATCAAAGAGAAATACAATCGGTTTCTATCATTATTTTTCTACACAGATAAATCACAATCGTATAGCTATCAATCTTCTACAAAATACGATCGTTTTTGTTGTAATGATCAAAACGTTTTCTTATTAACATAACTATCTAATCTGTTTTCGATTATGTTTCTAATTTGTATGAGATGCATACATAACTGTTTACTATCATATTACATCAAATAGAAATACAATCGTTTATATCGGCTTTTTTTGTAATGATCAGACTGTTTTTTTATTAACATAATTATATAACTTGTTTAGGATCAAGTCACTGCTTTGGATGAAATCGATACACAGATAATTCTGATCAGGTTTAATCATTGATGATATGATTGTGGTTTTAATAACAGCATGCAATAGTGAAAAAAGTTTGTTTTGCAGACGAAGAACAGGATTTCATTAGGACAAATAAATTCATTATGGCTTATCACAAGGGTGACAAATTCTTCAAGGTTATTCATGACCCTTCCGCACGAGTTTTGGTATGAGCGTTTCTAATTTTTTTTAAATAAAAAAAGTTATTCCTTATTATAATGTTGTTTTTTATGTGTTTGTCCAGACATTGCCGAAATCGATGAACATTGCCGTGTTCAATGTATTTTGTCGTTCATTCCATTAAACACATTGTGAAGACATTCATCCGTTTAATTTGACTTCCTTATTTATTGTTATTTCCTTTTATACTTATTTTAAATCAATTTTACTGCTTATTAAATACAAGATGACATTTGACTATGATATAAAATTTCGAAATTGGTATTAATTGGAATTTAAACGTGTAATTATGGGGTTGACTAAAATTTAATTATGGTCAATATGTATAAATGAGTACGAATTGACTGTGAGTCAATAATCATTAAAATCATAACTATATTCCATTATTATATACAATAACATTTAGATTTTTACAGAATACATTCGTCAGTTTAATTTGACTTCCTTATTTATTCTGATTTCCTTTTATACTTATTTTAAATCAATTTTACTGCTTATTAAATACAAGATGACCTTTGAATGTGATATAAAATTTCGAACTTGGTATTAATTGAAATTTAAACGTGTAATTATGGGGTTGACTAAAATTTAATTATGGTCAATATGATCAAATAAATACGAATTGACTGTGAGTCAATAATCATTAAAATCATAACTATATTCCATTATTATATACAATAACATTTAGATTTTTACAGAATATTTGGTATGTTGTAATTGTTAGAATGTGTATACGTTAATCAGTGGTGGCAAGACGTGATTATTTAGGAATTGAAATTTCGCCATTTGATATTAACTTAAGAATTGAAATTCACTTCCTAATATAAACATTTGTTATTCGGAAATTTTGAAAACATGTAATTATATAATTTGACTAAAATTATATAATGTTAAATATGTGTATAGACTTTGACTTCCTTATATTTGTTTATTCTTCGTTATAAAAATGTAAACACATTTATATGCAGCAAATGTAATTAGACCATTAATTATGTATTGACTCAAAATGCATAATGTATTAGAAAAACCATTATGTTTATTGACTTTGACTTTCTTATATAACAGTTATCTTATAAATATGTAAACACATAATGTATAAGGAAAGTCAATATGTTTATTGACCTTGACTTTGAATACGAATTTACTGTCAATAAATATACATTAAGATAAATAGTTATACTCCTTGATTATCTAAAGTTGACGGTGAATACATAATGTATATGAATTTACTCACATTATTCATAAGGAATTGATACATGTTAAGGCCAAATTTATGGTCTCCTTCTACAAAAACATATTGACTTTGAATACGAATTTATTTTAATCCAATTTTCAAGCATGGTAAGGAGAAATTTATGGTCTCATTCTACTCCATTGTTGAATGTATAAGGAAAGTCAATATGTTTATTGACCTTGACTTTGAATACGAATTTACTGTCAAATCAATATACATTAAGATTAATAGTTATATTCCTTGATTATCTAACATTGACTTTGAATACATAATGTATACGAATTTACTCACATTATTCATAAGGAATTCATACATGTTCAGCGAAATTTATGGTCTCCTTCATCAATAACATATTGACTTTGAATACGAATTTACGGGTCTAACTTCATACATGTTAAGGCGAAATTGATGATCTCCTTCTACTCCATTGTTGAATGTATAAGGAAAGTCAATATGTTTATTGACCCTGACTTTGAATACGAATTAACTGTCAATAAATATACATTAAGATAAATAGTTATATTCCTTGATTATCTATCGTTGACTTTGAATACATAATGTATACGAATTTACTCACATTTTTCATAAGGATTTGATACATGTTAATGCGAAATTTATGGTATCCTTCTTCAATAACATATTGACTATCAATACGAATTTACGGGTCCAATTTCATACATGTTAAGGCGAAATTGATGGTCTCCTTCTACTCTATTCTTGAATGTATTGCAAATACACAAAATATCTTTAAATCTCAATAATAACAATCATAACAATATGCTAATTCGAGTGCTAATTAGACTCCACTATTTCATCCATTTCTTATTGATTGAATTGATTGAATACCTATATAAACAAGTCAAAGCAATTCACATACGATTGTAATAAGCCACGTTGAATGCACTTTGAGTAATCGCAAAGATATATTATTAGGTTAATTTCTGTTTCTCATCTTTAAATACATAAACATTATTTCTTTTGATTTGTTATTAACCAATCGATTATGCTGATGTTTTGCATACATTCTGGATTGATCAATCCAGACATTTATGCTACAATACATTTGAAACTTATTACCTAACTATAATATAAGTTTCAATATTATTATGTTGTCTAAAATTTGTGTTATTGAAGTCATCTATTGGTTTTTACATTATTTTTTTTTCAGTTAACAAGATCAATGGCTGCTGTAGATGCAAATGAGTTTACCATGGTTAACCAAATTCATGTCAACCGAAACGGTGTGGCGTTAAAGCTAAAGATTATTCGGGTTTGGCGTCTACCCGATCGTCGCAATCTTAATGATGTGTACTCAATTGAAATGATCCTATGTGATGAAAATGTAAAACTCTACAACACGTTTTTTTTATAGCCTCCTATTTTTAAATTTCATAACTTTTTTTTAGCTATTGATGTTTTTAATTTTAATGTACAAGAATTTTCTTATATTCGTGCATTAAAATACCTCAATTACGTAGATACATATTTATAGTGTTTTTTTATTTTTTTTATAATTAACAAGGTGACAGGATTCAAGCGAATGTATTTAAGCGGTTGTTTTTTTAGATTTGAGAGGTTTTTGACTGAAAATGCTTCTCTTATTATAAGAAATCCAGGAGTTGGGGTCAATTCCTCTAAATACAAGTATGCTCCAAACCCAAACAAACTCTGCTTGAATATGAATACTCAACTTTCCGAATATGATGGTTTCCAAGGTCCAGATTTTGGTTTCTCTTTTGTGCCCTTTCAAAGAATTCTGGATAGGGAGGTTGATGAATATGTTACAATAGGTATATATCGTTAGTATAGTCTTTTTTTCATCACAACCAAACCATAATAATAGTTTTAGAAGTTATGTTTCATTAATGTTTATTTTATACTTGATCTTAGATGTTATAGGACATGTTAACAAGTTCTTCAGCAATGATGATAAAGATAAAAAGGTTGTCGTTGATAAAAAGAGGTTAACAATGGAAATCCAAGATATCGAGTATGTATTCTTTATTTATTTATTTATTTTTTTGTTTGCATTTTATATACAAACAAAAATTACGTAGCTTTATAAATTGTTTATTTATTTTTTACTAAAATAATTTGTACTTTTTTGAAGGGGCTTGCGCATCTATTTAACGTTGTGGGATGGTTATGCGATGGAGATGTCTAAATATGTTGCAACTCATCAAACGGAGAAAGAATTTATAATAATAATGCAGTTTGGCCGTTTGAAGTTTTATAATGGTTGTATAATGTTAATAAATATTTATATTTATATTTATAGCTACATTATATTTTGCATTATAAATTATGTTCTAACTTCTAAAGTTTCTTATTATTAAATATTTCAATTTTTTCCCTAATATTTGTTTTATATAGGAAAACCGTATGTTTCTAACTCTTTTGGAGATCGAGTTAGTCGACTGTTCATCAATGGAGATATTGAAGATATAAACTTGTACAAAAAAGGGTATGTTCTATTACGTTTTTCAATACGAATTACAAAATCTTTATAAAAAGTATTAATAAATATGTAATGTGTAAATCAAATTATTTTTATCAGGTTGGGTAAGAAAATCGCTGATAAATTTTCCTCTTCTCACCGACCATATGGAACTTCTATGTTCTGTTCTGATGAAGATGAATTTGTCCATAACACTCCTTTTAGTAACATTGGCGACATTTGTGAGATTCAAGAGGTAAGTATAATGTTGATACTTAAATACGATGTTTATAATTAAATATAAAAAGTGTAATTATTATTAAAAAATTAGTTTTATTTAATATTAATACCCATTGTATACCATATACTATCTTATTTCGGTAACAAATTATAATATTCATACAGGAGCAGGCTCTGGTATTATTGGGTACTATTAAAGACCTGTTTAACGAAATTGGCTGGTACTACATGGGATGCCCCAAATGCACCAGAAAATGTAGTATTGATTATATAATCAAACAGGTTGGTGAAGGAAGTTCAGATTTTGAGGAAGAAAAGGTTTACAAGTGTTTGAATGTTAGTTGTAGTGCCAAACAAGTTGAGCCTACACTAAGGTCGGATATATTTGTAACATCAATTTTAATATACACAAATATAGTTTGATTTCAAAGATTTAGTTATAATTTTTTGTTCTATTTTTGAATTTTTTTTCTAGGTTTAAAATTCAGGTTCGTGTACAAGACGTTAATGGTGCTGTATCTCTTACGTTGTTTCATCGTGACGTTGCACAACTTATTAGTAAAAGTGCTTCTGAATTGCTTGATTTGAATACGGTATTTCATATTTTTAACTAAATTTTAAATACCAATTTATTTTTAATAATTCCTTAATTATAGTTTTGTAATATTCATGTATTTGGTTATTCCTTTTAAATAGGTTGGTGATACAGTTGAATATCCTGAAGAGATTAAGACTTTGTTAGACAGAGAGTTTGCTTTTAAGATCTTTGTGTCTGGCTTCAATTTAAACAACAAGTATGATGTTTATGGTGTAACTAAGATAAGTGATGATCCAACAATTATCTCGCATCTTAAGAAAAAGTTGTACGTAGGACAGGTGCATAATAGAATTCCATTTGCTATAAGTTAGCGATTTGTATTTACGTAAGACTTTATTACATTACAAATTTTTTTCATGTATTTTTTTTTTTAAAAACAGCCTGCTGAATCAGAATCACTTCACACGTCTCTCCTGGCAATGCCGTCTAATGTTATTTCTGTTTCAAAGGTACCATTTTCACAAACACTTAAATTCATATTAATACATTTTACTAATTTTTTTTCATACCCGATCACTGATGAATTTGCAACATATGTTTGTAACTATTTTTTCTTTAGGAATCAGACACAGGCGATAATGATACGCCAATTTCCATTGCTGATAACTTTGTTGATAAGAAAGTTTATGCTGAAGGAGAACAATGTTCTATCAGTTCCAAGTATCAAATGGTTAAGCGTAAACTGATTGACGCGATTTCTGATGATGAAAGCACACCAATTCCTTCAACTAAGATTGGAAGTGGTGGTAGTATGGAGTAACTTAAAATTCCGTTGAGCCTTCCGTCTGCCTAAACCAAGAAGGATGAGGATTTGTTTGCTATGCTTATGGTCTACCAGTTTTATTGCTTTATCTTTTGTTTTTTTAAATAAATTTGAAAATTTTCTACTTTTTTATTTTCTATTTCTACCATGATATGGTTTATTGTTTTTTATTAAGTTTTATAACAATTATAATATTTAATAAATGCGTTTGCTTGATTGATAAGTATGTTTTCACCTATTTGATATTATGTTTAGTATAGATAGATACAAGTAAATTGGTTGATGTAGTCATCTACCCTAATAGTGAGTTTTAATTTTGTATGATTATTATCTAATTATAACAAAAAATTGTAACATAAATGTTATCTATCATCTTAAATTGTTACCCCAAATATGTTGTTATGTTGTTATAATACAAGATCGGCCCACTAAGTTAACAAAACCAAGCCATATAAATTGTACATATATGTTTAGTTATTGGGCCAAATGCTTTTCTTAAACAAAGGCCCGATTGAATATGCAATATAATTATGATTCATACCAAGATCAATTGTTTATATTATATATAAAACCTACATACTAGACTCATTCAGATTTCAAGGGGCTTCAAAAAATCTACTTTACCAAAAGGTATCTGTCTTTTCATCTTCTTCACTGTTATCACTATATCGATATTATCAATACTCTAAGACATCATCGTAATAATCGTGTATTTGTTAGTAATCGATGTATCGCCTTGCTATCACTATGATTTTTTGATGATGTATGTGCTATCTTTTGTTGCATTAACAGTAGTAATCGTGTATGTTGATCTGTACTGTCAATTAGACGTATTGAGTAACAATCAGTGTTTGATCTGTAATGTTAAGTAGATAAACAATCAGTTGTTAATATAGATGAATAATCGTATATTTGTTAGTAATCGATGTTTCTTTTTTTTTATCACTATGATTTTTTGGTGATGCATGTGCTATCAATTATCTCATTAACAGTAGTAATCGTGTATCTTGATCTGTAATGTGAAGTAGACGTATTAAGTAACAATCAGTGTTTGATCTGTAATGTTAAAACGATAAACAATCAGTTGGTAATATAAAGATGAATATCATTAAGAATTCTGGATAAATAATTGTGTGATAATTTATGATTAAGAACGTTTGATATTTTTGATCAATGTTCTTGATTTATATACTTTTTTTTCGTTTACCATTGACATTTACCGCGTGTACTCTGGTGGGTACCAATCTATTGAGTATTGATTAATTGCTCTATAAATCATTCCGTCATGTTATCAGTTTTTTCATTAGCATGTAAGTTTTTTGGTTAATGTTTGCTGATTTGTAGAAAATAATCAATATTCAATCATATGATGTTAGATCTGTTTTTTGTATTTTATTGTTTAGTCTTAGTCGATTTTCTACAAATTGCCATAATAGACATGCGTTTTTATTTAGATTTGTTTGTTTTCAATACATGTGTGACAACCGTCACTTTCATCTTTTAGCAAGATGTCAATTACAGTCCTTCAAATATTTCCATTATAATCCCTAAAAGTTTGTCGTTTTCAAATTTAATTTTAAAGCGAATAAAAATATCATTTATATTTGTTATGGATCGGGTATACATTTTAATCAAATACGTACGTCGAAACGTCATCCGGAATAGATATTATAAAAAGATTTTAGTTTTATAAAAGTTTTAAGTTAAACTTAGTTAATATTGTTAAGTTTATAAAGGAAATACTAACTTAGTTGCATAATAATCTAACTTAGTTAAAGTCAAGGGACCATTCCTGTCAAAGTATGAAAGTTTTAAAAAGTGTTTCTCCTTCCCTTCTTGGTCCCGCATTTCCGGCGACATATTCCGGCCACCGGAATTTCACTCCGGCCAACTTCAAAACCCGGTTAAACACATCAAAAACTCGTTTTTTACTGTCTGATAATTATTCTTTTCATCATTACACACCGTTACGGATCATGAAGGTGCCATTAACGCGTGATAATTACGATTAATCAAGCTTTAAGATTGTAACCGTCGCTTACTTTTAAGCCACGATAAATGCCTCTTAAAACGTCTATAATCATGTTTAAGCTATAAATTGACTTCACAAACTCGTTTCTATACATCCACACAACAAAACCCACCTAAAATCGTTCCAGAATCTCGTTTAGAATCCTTGTACTCGGCTTTAGAGTTTCGGACCTGCACATGGAGTTTTTGAACCTCAAATCGTTATTGTAAGTCGTTTTTATTTATGCCATTTCATTCATCTGGGGATTCCGAGCAAAAGCCCCATATTTACGACCTCAATGGGTGTCTGTTCGTGGTCATTGATCTTACCTAGGGTTAGGGTTCTTGTTTAGGGATTGAATTGGGGAAGAAGATGGTTATGAATTAATGGTTAAATAAATTGATTTTACAAATAAATCAACAAAACAAGATTTGGCCTAGTGGTAAGTGTGTGTGTTGTGCTAACCAGGGACCCGGTTTCGAGTCCCTTAGACCCCACGGCTTCTTGCATTTTTTTTATTTTCCTGTTTTGTTATTCATATTATTTATATAAATACAATATTCTTATAATATTCATAATAAATTCACTTTTTGTCCAAAAATCATGAAAATTTAGGTGTAGCTTCTTGATACCTCATAGAAAATTGTCATATTTTTAGTTTGCTGAAAAATATATATTTTCATGATTTTATTAATTTAAATTGATTTAATCATAATTAATTGATAAAAAATTCATTTTTAATGATTTTAATCTCAAACTTTTTGGTAATTATTTCTCATCATCAAGAACTGATATAAAAATTATTGGTTCAAAAAAGATTTATTTTTATTAATTTCCCTATTTTTAATCATTTAAACATGATTTAATCTCAATAAATCAGTTTTAAATATAAATAAGTTTATATAAATTATGGGAAAATTATTTTAATTTGTTTACGTCAGAAATCATCCATTTTCTATAAAATTAGTATTTTTGGATCATGTCTTGTACTTTTAATCTTATTTATGTTTAATTAGACATAATTGATATATATTTATTCACACTATTTAAATATCTATTTTATAAATATTTTTCTTATAAAATAGAAATGTTTTATGTTTGAAAATCTTAATTACCATTTATTAGATTGTTGTGAAACACATAATCATTTATTTATACATTTATAATTATTGTATTTATTTACAATAATTAGTTACAGTAATTAATTACGTTATTTTGTTTTAATTATTCGAACATAAGTTTTATCTAAATCTTTAATTGGTAATAAATATATTACCTGAACCGTATTTACAAACTTTAGTATGTTATTATACAACTTTTACATTAACGCGATTCATCATAAAAACTCTAATTCCCCAAATCGACTTAGCAAACCCTAATACCTTAGACCCTAGATACCTTAGACTTTTTAGACATTTCCTTATTAGTACTCTCATACATTATAGGTTGAATTCTTCGGAATTTCCATTACTTAGCTCACGACTGCTTAAGTTGGATTTTGATCGCTTTCGCAAACTGTGAGTATATCTTCCCCTTTTTACTATTTTACATTTCGGGGTGACTCATGTACTTACTATCAAGTTTATATTTCCTTTTACTAAAATAGCAATTCTTATGTGTGTTTGCTTGTGTTATTTTGTGTATCTATGACCTGTCAAATCATTAACCGCTGGGCGGCCTGGCATTTCAATGAATAGTACTATGGTTTATACCCTTGTGACTCTGTTGAGAGTCCTCGTCATTGCTATGTATTACATTACTACTAGCGCATACTATATATATCTACTTTCTTCTCTTAGGGTTGATTTGACCCGGATACCACTTATTACATAATTGCAAACAGTATACGACACATGAATTGCTGAACACTTTTCTACTATATTTATTTAAACAGGGTATGCTCACCAATACAATTTTTGTATTGACCAAAATATTTTGTACATGTTTCAGGTTGATTTGAGACGCTTCTTTTAGGCTTTTGGATTTATATTTCAGTCTTGTCTACATTGTATCTTAGCTAGACTTGTTACTTTAGAATTATTGCATCCTGTAATTTCATTTCAATGTAATAAATTATTTAATCAATGTATTCAAATTTACACTTTAGTCCATGAGCTATTGAACAATCGTCACTACGTGACACCTCGATGTTTCCGCCATCGGTTGGGGTGTTACAGATTGGTATCAGAGCCATGGTTATAGGGAATTAGGTTATTAGAATGCCTTTTAGCCTAGTCTATAACTAAGCTTACTTTCACGAGTCCTCTCGTTTATATTTCTCTTATTTCCTATTATTTTCTTTCAAAATATTTTCGTTATGATTATTTCTCGTTATTCTTTCGATATTTTTATTGGCGAAGAAGACACTCGTATTTCACAAACGAAACGATATCATCAAGTTAGGAGTGGTATCCATACCTTGGTGATTAGTTTCACTCCTCTATATGTTATTTATCCTAGGAAGATGTCTTTGAGATAGGAGTGACATCCACACCTCAAAGAGTATTTCCTTCAAAAAGAAACTTAACCACTAAGCTGGGAGTGATATCCTTAACTTAGTGATTGGTTTCATTCCACAATCGTTTTCCATTTTGAAATACATCTTTGAGTTAGGAGTGAAATCCACATCTCATGGATCTATTTCTACATCTCGTTGATTATAAATTTTCTTAAATATTGGTAATCTATTACATACGTTAATTTTATCATTCACGTCATTTTAAATCTTGGTCTTTTAAAACACATTAGATTTACACATACTTCATGGAATGATTTCATTTTGCATTTTATAAACTAGTATTACATATTTTACAAGTCAAACGTAAACCTCTCTTTCAATCGCAAAACTTTTGGTCTAACAAATTATTGTACATATCCTATCAGAATGTTACTAGTTGTCTTTTATCATATAGTGCATATATGTAAAACTAACTAAATTTAAACCCTTATGTCAGTAAACTATACGACTGTTTGCGTACTCTCACTTATCGTAAATTTCATTATTATTTTTTTTACACCGTTTCTATTCATAGTTATTTCTAACACGTTATTTGTGATTATTTTCACACTGCTTAGTTACAAGAGTTCAACTCGATTACTTTCATTTGGTTTAAGTTGTGCGATTTACCTGATTATATTATACTATTATTTCAATCGAAATTTTATGTTATACTTATATACTTATTTGAACGCATATTTGGTATGCATATTTTCTTTCCTGTTTTGAGCAAAACCCTGTTATACTTTACATTATTTTGTTCATAATCATGGCCAACGAACATACCAGTTGATAAACTCGTATGAGATCTAAGCCAGTGCCCACGTACGACTCGGATTAGAGTATTTCTTTAATCCGAGGGGAACGGTGTAAACCTCAGGGTCTATCAATATGAGTGTTTAGAGCCAACGATGTGAACAGAAGTTATCGGTTAAGGGCGAACCCGAAAGGGAAGAAACTCTAACCATGTCTATTACTTACACGTTATTCTCATTACGGTTAAAGGGAAAACCCGAAAGGGAAGGACCTCTAACCATGACATGATTAAACATTATTTCATTACAGTGGCTATTACATATGTGTTGCACGCATTTATTTCTTGTTAAGGTTATCGAAAAGCATAACACCTTAGTGTAAGGTAAATCGATGATTACGGTCCGGAACGCAATCATGGGTTTACAGGTACATGAGGGTGGTGTGTAATTCTATTTAGGCTATTGGTAGACAATCAGTACGAGTCCAAAGTATCGGGAGTGTGGTGGGTTAGTTGCGGTACACCCTATATATAAGCATAAACGATACTGTGGGAGCGGACTAGGAGTCTGACCAAGAACCTACCCATTACTTTATGATTACCTCTTCATTAGATCATCGACTTATAGCTAGCCTTTCAATAAGGACATTTTACATAAGCTTCAATTAGTTTTGTTGGAGCCTTCCTTGTTGACCACCCCTACAGAAACCCTCAAACCTTGTATACTCTTACACACTCGATTATTGAATACTTGCTACATACTCTAATAACATATAGTCAGAAACTTTTCTAAAGTAGGGGAGACTGCTTCATTAGTACCTCTGCCCTCACCTATTACACATTCCCAAAACTTTTCTCAGTTAAACTCTCAACTTTCTAACCTCGGGACATCTGTTAAAGATTTTGAAACTTTTACCTAGGATATTAGACAACTATTTTAAAACTTGTCAAATCATAAATGATGAAATTTTTCAACCTACTTGATTTATACAACGCCCTTTTGCCTTATGGTAGCCTCCACTTGAAAGAAATTTCGAGACGAAATTTTCTAAAGTAGGGGAGACTGTGACAACCGTCACTTTCATCTTTTAGCAAGATGTCAATTACAGTCCTTCAAATATTTCCATTATAATCCCTAAAAGTTTGTCGTTTTCAAATTTAATTTTAAAGCGAATAAAAATATCATTTATATTTGTTATGGATCGGGTATACATTTTAATCAAATACGTACGTCGAAACGTCATCCGGAATAGATATTATAAAAAGATTTTAGTTTTATAAAAGTTTTAAGTTAAACTTAGTTAATATTGTTAAGTTTATAAAGGAAATATGTCACACCCTCAAAATCCACTTGCGGAGTTTTACCGCGAGGCGCATGACAAACCAGGATCCAAACCAACGATCACAATAAACAAGTCTAACATGAACATAATGCAATTTCAAAACAATGTTTAAAATCCCCGTTTACAGCGGAAGCTTATTCAAAACAATTATTCAAAATTAAACCAATGATCAACGTTTGTAAAACCATGCAACTCTAACTAGACGCCGTGCAGACGCGTGCGCCCTAGTTCCATTGTGCTACCTTAGCGACCTGAGAAAACATGTAAAAGTTTACGTCAGCACAAAAATGCTGGTGAGTTTACAGGTTTTGTATCCAAGTACCAAGTCCACCTGTCCATACTATAATAAATCGAAAACCAGTATACGCTAGCTAGGCGTACGTTTTGTTACTACCACGATTGGAAAACCATTACTAACTCGAATACCAGATGTTGTGCCCGAAAAGTTCCAGTTGTTCCTGTTGTTCCTGTTTGAGACAATATGCACTCGCCCGGCCCTCCAAGCCGACGAGCGGGGTTGGTCACTCCCAATAGCGCTATTCACATTTCCCCGTTGTGCAAACCCGCACATTCATGGTTCCCCCCGGACTTCCAAAGATCGTGTAGTACACAATAGAAACCCATAGTATGACAGTAGTTTACCAAATAATCGTTTTAACACATGTTTTCTCCCCCGAAAGTATGAAACCAGTTTAAAAGAGGGGCCGTAAACTCACCTTAACGTGCAAGCAAGGAATCCGAACAGCAAGCAATATATGCTACCGACACCCTAATAACAGTGTCGCTCAGTGAGTATAGGCGTAATATCATTACCCATATAACTCGTTTGTCCAAGGCGTTTTAAATGTTCAAATGTGTGTATGCGACGCCTAGTGATTCTACATGCAATAGTAAACCCTACGGACCCGTTGGTGAATACATTGGTTACAATTAGTTTCTACATTCCGTATGTGTCTCAGACAAGTGTACTTCAGTTACATGTCAATTCCATACCATCTAAGACCTCAATTAATCACAGAAGCACATAATACACAATCTGTGTTTTCAGGACAGATTGTGCGCCATCAAAACAAATTTATTTAAAATATCAAATCAGTGAGTTAACCTCCCAAATTTTTACTGAATTTTCTTTGGGATTCACTCAACAATACCTATTTTTGTTTTGTCTTAATTCCAAACACAAAAATTATGAAAATTCGTACAATACAGCTATGTCCAGAAAACCTCCTCAACAGGTCAGTTTAGTAGGACAATTCTTAAAAATTGTGTATTCATCCAAACGAGATGAATCCACTTGGAAAGGCTCTATTTTTCCAGTATTGACCTACTGTAAAAATTTCATAACCTAACTCTTTGTAAATCTCAAGTTATGACCATTTAAAGTTAGCCCAATTTACAAATCCGAAAATCTGATATGACCCCTAATCAATTAAAATTCCAAAAACGACTCAAACGATGTCCAAATTCGATGGTTTTGCCCATTATGAAAAGCTAAGACCTTGTACGTTACAATCATGCAAAGAATCGATCAAACCAATTATTTTCAAGCCATGAAACAGACCCTACAAGTCGACATTCAGAATCTGTCCAGATTCTGATCGTACAATATTATCAATTATATCAAACCTAATTGCATATTATCAATCAATAACACCTAATAATCATCATACAACTTTCCTAATACCTATTCCCATCAGATCCTATTATCAAACATGTCAAGATCAAAGCTTTTAGGATCAAACACCAATAACTTGCGCAACAAGCATCCTATGATGTTACTACGCGTTTATTAATAGGTTTAATCCGTTTAATCTTCAAAAAGACTCATGTTTTAATGTTTATTAAACCCATTCAAACCTGGACAAACTTGTTATATGATTTTTACAATAAAACATAAAGTAAAAAGCGTAAGAAATCATGAGTTATACCCTTAGCTCTTCAAATCAATCAATCGCGCGCCTTGGAGCCTCCCAATTGATGATCTTGAGCCTTAGCAGGAGTTTTTGGAGTGAAATATTCGTGTGGGGCAGTAAGGGGGCGATTAGGGTTGAGTATGAGGGCTGCATGGGGTTAAGGATGCTTAAATACGAGTTTGAGGCGGTTTAAGCCCGTCAGTCCTCTTCGAGCGGCCGCTCGGAGCCTGTGAGCGGCCGCTCACAGGTCCGGGGCGCGCGTTTTTGCTTCGTTTAGCCTCCCGACGCGTTACCCATCGACGTTTTCGTTGTTTCGAACCGTAACAAGTGTAACCCCATGCGTTAAGACCCTAATCAACCTCATACTCCACTTTTAATAATTTTTTATTAACGTGTTCGGTCTAGGTTCACATAATCACGTATGGTTTTCACATAAGTTGTCAGATATCACCGAGACACCTAAGTTTATTATTCACCAACGTCCGAGGTTCACTAATCATGCAATCACACGTTAACTCACACAAGGAGTCAAAAACCCGACCCACACAAGGAGTCAAAGCATCTCATAACCCGAGATGTGAAAGTAGTCCCAAACCGGACTAGAAAACGTTTTGTAAGTTGTCTCAAACCCGAGACAATGCACGTATGTCCTTTCTAGCTATCTAGCTAACCCTCGTTAAGTATAATATACGCGTGACTCGCTAAGGTAGACTTTCATCTAGACAATGTTGTTAACCAGAATTTGCCGGGGTGTCACATCATCCCCACGTTAAAAGAATTTTCGTCCCGAAAATTGCACAAGTACCAAAAGAACAAAAGAACTAACGAATGAAACAAACAAAAGATAGAAACCAAAAGAGAGATTTACCCGAGTTGTCACATCATCCCCACGTTAAAAGGAATCTCGCCCCGAGATTCATTCAGCTGCAGAAGAGACATGTCTCGACTCGAACACTTCCTTAGGAAAGAGATGAGGATACTTAGACTTCATCTGATCCTCCCGTTCCCAAGTGTACTCTGGTCCCCGGTTCGAGTTCCACCGAACCTTAACGATACGAATCTTGCTGTGACGTAGGCTACGAATCTTGTAATCCAGAATCTCCATAGGTTCTTCCACAATCCGAAGACGATCATCAACCTTGATCTCTTCCAGTGGAACGATGAGAGACTCGTCAGCCAGACACTTCTTCAAGTTTGACACGTGGAAGACGTTATGTACGTTACCGAGTTCCATCGGTAAATCAAGACGATATGCCACCGGTCCAATCCGTTCCAGGATCGTAAATGGTCCGATATACCGTGGGTTGAGTTTGCCACGCTTCCCAAAGCGTATGACGCCCTTCCACGGTGAGACTTTTAGAAGTACCTTGTCATTGACTTGGAATTCCAATGGTTTGCGACGCTGATCGGCATAACTCTTTTGCCGGTCCCGTGCCGCTGCCAACCGGTTACGAATCTGTACGATCTTTTTCGAAGTTTCGTACACTAGTTCAGGCCCAGTGAGTTGACTCTCACCCACTTCAGCCCAACAAAGAGGAGAACGGCATTTCCGTCCGTACAATGCTTCGAACGGAGCCGCCTTGATGCTCGTGTGATAACTGTTATTGTACGAGAATTCTACTAACGGTAGATGAGCTTCCAACCCTTGCCAAAATCGATCACACACGCCCGCAGCATGTCTTCTAGAGTTTGAATTGTACGCTCACTCTGACCGTCAGTCTGTGGATGGTAAGCCGTACTCATGTCTAGTTGGGTACCCAAAGCCTTGTGTAAAGACTTCCAGAAGTGAGAAGTAAAATGGGAGTCACGATCCGAGATAATAGAAACTGGCACCCCGTGCTTAGAAACAACTTCCTTCAAGTAAAGACGAGCCAAACGATCCATGGTGTCGGTCTCCTTAATAGCAAGAAAATGAGCTGATTTCGTCAACCGATCGACAATCACCCATATCTTGTCATTCCCGCTTGGTGATTTAGGAAGTTGTGTGACAAAATCCATAGTAATCCGTTCCCATTTCCATTCCGGAATTTCAGGTTGTTGCAAGAGACCCGACGGTTTCTGGTATTCCACCTTGACCTTAGCACAGGTCAAGCATTTGCTCACGTATGAGGCTATGTCCGACCTCATGTTTGGCCACCAGTAAAGCACCTTCAGATCTTGGTACATCTTATCCGAACCAGGATGAATAGAATACCGGGACTTATGAGCCTCATCAAGGACAAGCTCCCGTAGTCCCCCGAATAAAGGAACCCATATACGTTCTGCGAAATAGTGCAGGCCATCAGGCCTTCGCTCTAGGTGCTTGTCGGCACCGTGCATAGTTTCAGCTTTAAGGTTTTCCTCCTTCAAAGCTTCCAACTGAGCAGAACGGAGTTGATCAGGTAGTGATGAATGAATGGTGAGCTGCAACGCCCGAACGCGACGAGGTTTAGTCGATTCCTTCCTGCTCAAGGCGTCTGCCACAACATTCGCCTTGCCAAGATGGTACTTAATGGCACAATCATAGTCGTTCAGGAGTTCAATCCAACGGCGCTGCCGTATGTTCAAGTGTTGTTGGTCGAAAATATGTTGGAGACTCTTGTGATCGGTGTAGATGGTGCATTTGGTACCGTACAAGTAATGTCTCCAAATTTTCAACGCGAAAACTACGGCACCCAACTCCAAGTCATGGGTGGTGTAGTTCTTCTCGTGCACCTTGAGTTGACGAGAAGCATACGCGATCACTTTCTCGCGTTGCATCAACACGCAACCGAGACCATGAATGGAAGCATCACAGTAAACAACAAAATCATCAGGACCCTCAGGTAAAGACAAAATAGGAGCAGAACAAAGTTTAGACTTCAGCTCTTGAAATGCCGACTCTTGTGGTTCACCCCAGTCGAATTTTCTATCCTTCTGCGTGAGAGTGGTGAGGGGTTGAGCGATCTTCGAGAACCCCTGAATGAAACGACGATAGTAGCCCGCAAGGCCTAGGAATTGCCGCACCTCAGTTGGCGTCTTTGGTGCTCCCCAGTCCTTGATTGCTTCGATCTTAGCTGGATCGACATGAATTCCTAGTTCATTAACCACATGTCCTAGGAACTGAACTTCGCGTAACCAAAAGTCACACTTTGAGAACTTGGCGTAAAGTTGTTCCCGTCGCAAGAGTTCCAAAACTAACCGCAGATGTTCCCCGTGTTCGATCTCGTTCTTAGAGTAGATCAGAATGTCATCAATAAACACAATGACGAATTTGTCCAGATATGGTTTGCAAACGCGGTTCATCAAGTCCATGAAAACCGCCGGTGCGTTCGTGAGACCGAAAGGCATGACCAAGAATTCGAAATGGCCATAACGTGTTCGAAAAGCAGTCTTGGCAACGTCAGCCTCCCTGACGCGCAGCTGGTGATAACCGGACCTCAAATCGATCTTGGAATAATAACTAGAACCCTGGAGCTGGTCGAATAAATCATCAATACGTGGAAGAGGATAACGGTTCTTAACGGTCAATTTGTTCAGTTCTCTGTAATCTACACATAATCGGAAACTTCCATCCTTCTTCTTAACAAATAAAATCGGGGCTCCCCAAGGGGAAGAACTTGGTCGGATGAAACCCTTGTCCAAGAGTTCCTGTAACTGACTAGACAATTCCTGCATCTCGGAGGTGCAAGACGGTAGGGGGCCCGAGCAATAAGAGCAGCCCCTGGTACAAGATCAATACCGAACTCGACTTGACGATGAGGAGGAAGGCCAGATAAATCATCGGGAAAAACATCAGGAAACTCGCGTACAACTGGAATATCGTCGATCTTCTTCTCATCACCAGAGGAAACAGAAAAAAGCGCCAAAATGGCTGGATAACCCTTTCGAAGACACTTAAGGGCTTTCATGCTAGAGATGATGTTTAGCGAAACACCACCCTTGATACCGTACACAGAAAGGAATTCTCCATCAGGGAGAGGAATCCGAATAACCTTATCATAACAGACAATCTCCGCGCGATACAAAGACAACCAATCCATGCCTACCACAACGTCAAAACTACCCAAAGGTACCGGCATAAGGTCGATGGGAACGATAAACCCGACAACTCTAATTGGCACTCCCGAAGGACACTAGTAGCTTCAATCTTTTTTACCGTCAGCCAACTCAATAATATACTTGGTTTCTAATGGTACGGGTACTACATCTAGCAGTCGACTAACATCCATGGATACAAAACTCTTGTCGGCACCGGAATCAAATAACACACTAACAGAACGATTATTGAGAAGGAACGTACCGGTGACTGTGTCAGGGTCCTGTCTAGCCTCAGCGGCTCCAATGACGAAGGCACGTGCATTTCTGCCGCCGCCCCCGTTGTTCCCATTACCGTTGTTCCCACCCTGCTTCAGTTTTGGGCAATCCTTCTTGTAATGCCCAGTGTCACCACAGTTGTAGCATCCTTGTCTTCCTGTAGTCCCTTGAGTAGTCGGAGCTGAGCTGTTAGTCGGAGCCTGAGTCGATGGAAGTGTAACCCGACAATCTTTAGCATAATGCCCTGTTCGCTGGCAGCGATGACAACAGTTACTGTCGCAGTTCCCTTGATGATGACGTCCACACTTGTTACATTTGGGCAGTTTCCCAGCATAACCACCCTGTTTGTTACTCGAAGAAGAAGAAGAACCCCCATTATCGAACCTCTTACTCTGCTGTGCTGGCCCAGTTCCTTTCCCGTCATTTTCCCACTTGCGCTTGTTATTCTCTGGGGCCTCAACAGTCGAACCCTTAGCAGGCAAAATACCCTCATTCACCTTCAAGTTGGTCATCCTATGAGCCGACCGGACCACCTCTGCGTATGTAGGATGATTTCCCGCAGCACTAACCCTGCGATTTCCGGTACTAATCCCGAGACATAATGCTCAATCCTCCTGTACTCTGGCACATGCAGATCAGGACACAGCACTGCCAACTCGTTACGCCTCACAGTATACTTCTCAATTTCAGACCAGTCATCTTGAGGTTCCACACCTCCACGACTACCACCACCACGACCGCCACCACCACGCCCACCAGCGCGGCCACCTCCACGTCCTCCTTGCACTCCAGTCATGATTCCGACGTGAAGGACGAGAAAATTTAGTTTCACAGCTAATGGTAACCACTAGCGTTCGCAAGATCAAAGCTAGGTCCAATCCAGACTATCCATTCAAACCCAGAGCTCACTAGGGCTTCCATGCATTTCGGTTTATGATTTTGTGTGCACCCAAAATGATAAACCGCTCTACATGGTCCTCCAAGTGTTCTCCTAGTTCAAAGTTCAAACCACCGAACATAGACTCTTAGCTATACACCGTAATACTACGGTAGTTTATGGCAAGTGTTTCTATTAGAGTAGGAAAGGGAGATGTCCGAGCCTTGGACAAATCTCAAGAGTACATGATTCACTCCAATATACTACACCGCCTAGAAAGTACGTAACCCGACCTAAGATAGTGTAACACCCCAACCGATGGCGGAATCATCGAGGTGCCACGTAGTGACGATTGTCCAAAAGCTCATGGTACTAAAATGTAAATATTAATTAATGAATATTGTTTTACAACTTGTGGAATTAAATACAAGACAACAAAAATAAAGATAATTGATTAATTTAAGCTAAGTCCAAGATCCTATGTGAAGCGTCAAGCAGCTTATCCTGAAACATGCACGAAAATAATTTTGTCAACATATGAATGTTGGTGAGTACTGCTTAGTTTTGTACGTATAGTATGAGTTTTGAAAAGTAGTACAATTCATGTGTCTAGCATCACCAAGGCATTATGTAAACACGCAAGTAACCAAACAAGACAAAGATCACATGTAAAGTTGTACAATGAAATTGATAATGAGCACCTCAACACGTGTGAGTCTAAAAGAGCACCATAACACAAAGTTATGTCTAAATGAGCACCGTAACATAAGTTACGTCTAAATGAGCACCATAACATAAGTTATGTCTGTATGTAAAGAGCACCATAACATAAGTTATGTCTGTATGTATGATTTTGTATGTAAGCTACGTTCATGTTCAAGCATAAGCACAAAGA
Source organism: Ambrosia x helenae (assembly GCA_030844895.1). Classification (NCBI taxonomy): domain Eukaryota; kingdom Viridiplantae; phylum Streptophyta; class Magnoliopsida; order Asterales; family Asteraceae; genus Ambrosia; species Ambrosia x helenae. The sequence goes on from CM061225.1 coordinate 93,359,004, forward strand.
TAATCAAGACACGTATATGAATTGTAAATGAATAAAATTGTATGTGTAAATGAATATGAAAGATTTGTATAGTTGTGCATGAATCACCCCAAAAATTGATAAAAGTGAAAAAGGGGATAAGTAATACTCACCTTAGCAAGGTGGTAAGTCTTGTGTAATTGAATAAGTATAATCCAACGTTGCCAAGTATCACCCTATGTATAATGTAACAAATAAGTCTAAGTCTATTTGGTCTATAAGTATTTTCTAGGGCTTCGAATTGGGGATAAGTATTTATTTGATTAATAATTAAGTTGTTTATTAAATGTAAGGAATTTAATAAATAAATGAATAAAAGTCTTTTTGTAAAATTTTAAGTTAAATACAGTCACAACATAAGATTTTGATTATGAAAATAATCTTTATAAAATTATTTTCTTGAGAATAGATTATTTAATCTAATTATTTTAAATTGTCAAAATATGACTTTAATATCTAAAAATATTAAAATTAAATAATTTCTGAATTAAAAATTGTATTCAGTTCTAAATGGATAGAAGTAATTTATATAAAATTTTGGTGCAAAAATATTGAAAAATGAATTTATTATGAATTATTTATGATTAAAACTAACAAAAATTAATTAAAAATATAAAATAAATGGTTTTTCTGAAATAAAAATATTTTCTGGAATGTTTAAGAATATACAAGTTTAGGATAATTTTTGTGAGATTTAATAAAATCGTTTAGATATTTTTATAGAATTTAATAAATATAAATGAATAAACTTGTATTATTAATAATATATATTAAATAAATTATTTTTGAAAAACTAAAAGTTGGATGATGAACTTTATCAGTGGAAAAACATAAAATAAATTTTGTAGAATTTATAAAATAGTTTTAGTATTTTAAAAACCATTTTTAAAAATGATAGAGGTTATATAAAGGCTTAAATGATAAAAAAAATGCTTTGTTGATGCAAGGATTCGAACTCTGGCCCTCCGGCCGGCTCCTGTTTAAAACACAGCACGTTACCAGCTGATCTGAGGATCAGTTGGTGTTCATTTCTGTTCTGAAATTTATTTATAAGTTGTCTGCAGCAGATTTATCCCAATTCGATCCCTTATAAACCCTAATTATCTAATCACTTCAATTAGCGATCAATAGCCCCTGGATTATTGGGGCTATTGCTTGTAGGGTGTCGATTAGCAAAACAAGAAATGAATTCGAGACTTACAATGCGAATCGATGATGAACGTTGGTCAACCAAAAAAGTCAACAGAGACGAATTCTTGCAGGCTTGAACGTGTTTAGGGGTAATTGAGTTTTGGGGTTTGTTTTTCGGCTCCTTATCAGTGTTTTTGCAAGTTTAATTGTCACGACATCAAGTATTTATATAGATTTCAAACGAATTATTTAGGAAGGTATGTAATGGTCATTTAATCAATTTTTTTTGGTCAATGAACGCGTTAAATCACGCGGTTGTTATTTTAGAAAGAGATTGATGAAAATGTGCATAATAATCGGGATTGAATCAGTGATGGCCGCGTAATTATCGATCAATTTTGATGCTTTATGGCTGGGTTGTTATCAGCGATTGAATCAAGAAGAAAGGCAAGGGTGTTTTGTGGTCTTAAATACATAAATGGTTGGATTTAAATCAGGAAAGGCTCCATAGCTCAGTGGTTGTGCGTTGTGTTTGGTCCGGACCGCCACCTGCCGGGTTCGAGTCCCGGCAGGGGCTTCTTTTTTTTTGTTTTAAAATGAAAAGGGAAAAGAGGGATAGAGATGGGCCGGACTGTCTGTGGGCTGCGTAACTGGGCTCGCGAAGTGGGCTCAGCAGTGGGCTTCAGTTAACACTAAAGAGATGAAGTGGTTTGGTTAATGTTTTGGGCTCAAGTGTGGTTAGACTAGTATTATTATCTATTATCATTATTATTATTATTATTATTATTAATATTATTATTATTATTATTATACGAAATAAGGAAAAGTGACGGATGTCACAGCATCCCCTACTTTTAGAAACTTCGTCCCGAAGTTATTAGAAACATAGAGTTATGGATGTTTGGGTAGAAATTAAGATAACCGTGGTTTGGAAAATTCGAATGATTTGGATATGAGGTTTGATAGGTGTGAGTTAAGGATTGGATTAGGTTTGTCTCGATAATAAGGAGAATAAGAATCTAGTAAACACTAAACTTCAAGTTTTAGGACTCCTAAAATAATTGCATGAGTTGATTGACTACAGAAAGACTAAATGAACTAACAAGCAAACAGAGTTTGTTCCTGGTTCGACTTCCAGTCTCATTTTCAACGCATCATTAGTGTTTGTATACAGGGTGTACCGCAGCTAACCCACCACACCTTTGATACCTTGAAAACGTACTGGACGTCTACCCAAAAACTCTAATAGAATTTCACACTACCCTAACGCACCTGTAAATTCATGATTACGTTCCGGACCGGAATCATCAATTTACCTTACATTAAAGTTTTGCGTCCTTCTATGACCCCACCGATTGTTGAGCAGGTTCGATAGCCTCCACCAGCCGTGGAGTAGGTTGTAGGGCCTCTCCCGGCTGTTTGAAAGGGCATAGTGACCTCTACCAATCGTTGAGTATGTTCGATAGCCTCCACCAGTCGTGGAGCAGGTTGTAGGGCTCTCCCGACTGTTGAAAAAGGCATGATGACCTCTATTAAGTGCAGCAATTATTATTCACATAGATTGCAAATTGATAGCATGTTATGCAAGCAAGTTTGTAAGTACTACAACCATTAAGTGTAAGTGTTATCATGAATAATTAAATGTTTACGAGTATCATGAATAATTAGGTGTTTAATGCGTAGTCAGATTAAGAGAAAATCTAGTTTCATGTAATAACCAATGATGTTTTCTTGAAAAGCATCTGTAAGATCAAGTATCAAGTCTAAACGTTTCAAATAAATGCAAGTGTACGATAACGTAATCAATATGATAGATTACCAATTTGTGTTCGTACATAATAGCATGCAAGGAAATCTCTAGATGTTATATGCCTATGAGTATGTCATAATTGGTACAAATGATAATAAGATCAAGAAAATGAAAACACGAGTATCATGAATAATTAAATGTCCAGTGAATAGTCAAATTAAGGAAAAATCAAGTTTCAATGATGTTTTGGGAAAAATCTTATAGAATCAAGTATCAGGTTTTTAGTAGTTTGATTATCATGGGTAACTAGCTCACGTGTGAGAAGGTGAAGGATATGAAATTTAGTTCTTGAGAGGATGGTGAAAATTTTTGAAGCAGAATCAAGGTTGTGAGAGATGGTGAATGTGAAGGTAGTTGATAAAAGAGTTTATTTTATAGTAAGGAGATTATATAGCAGTGTAAATTTTGGGGTTTGGATCAAAGGTTATAATCAAGTGTATAAGAAAACATGATTGTGGTATATGCAAAATATTGTAAAAATTTGAACAAGTTGAAAATGGTGAGTGTTGATGGAAATCTAAAGATTAGATATTATTCCAAATAAATATTTTCAAAATTTGGTTTTGTACATAAGGCAAAAGTTGGTAAATAGTACAAGCTAAGTAGGCTTTGTAATAGTTTAAAACATTATATACAAAATCGTTTGTTACGTCAATAAATAATCAATTGAATTTAAGTTCGAGGAAAATATGTACTTGTAAGTTGCTAGTAATACAACTAGTTTTAAAAATCTTTAGTTTGTGCTAAGGTATGAGGTTATAGTTTTTAAAATAAATAATATGTGGAGAAATAATATGATTTGGGTAGGTGTTGAATATTTAAAAAGTGGCTAAGGGGTAAGGTGAAGTGTGATTGTGAGATCCATAGATGGTTATGAAAGTATGAACTTGTGAAATACAAAATATTGTATATGAACCGAGAGAGTATTATTGAAAAAGTTTGCATGAAATGCTTGGAGTGCCCTTGTCTAGCTGTAAAGCCCAACAAGAACGTTGACTTTTCAAAGAAATTGAACCCAACGGTGATCAAAGAAGACATGCTTTAGCCTATAAGTGGACACTCACTCCAGGAATCCCCAGGTAAGCATAACAGGTCCGTAAATGGATTTATGCGCTATGCTTGCCTATGCCAGAAAACCCAGTGTACAGGCGTCCACCTTCCAGATTGCACGTGTCCTTATCCCACTCATTAAAGTTCAACAACTTTGAAGGAGCAAAAGTAAAAGTAGGCATTATGCCTAAGAGTGTCTTCATGAAAGGTACTGTTCCTGTTCCATGATGATGTAGACTTTCACCCCCTGTAGGACACCATCTCTATGCACCATGATGAAGGATGAGAAGAATGGAGAGGGAGAAGAAGGGAAAGATAGAAGAAGGAAAGTAGAGGGAATTGAGGGGTAAGGTAATTCAGGAAATATTATGCATGAAAGTTGAAGTTTGGTTATAGTCTAGGCCTTTTTATCTAATAACCTAGTTCCCTATAACCATGGCTCTGATACCAATCTGTAACACCCCAACCGATGGCGGAATCATCGAGGTGCCACGTAGTGACGATTGTCCAAAAGCTCATGGTACTAAAATGTAAATATTAATTAATGAATATTGTTTTACAACTTGTGGAATTAAATACAAGACAACAAAAATAAAGATAATTGATTAATTTAAGCTAAGTCCAAGATCCTATGTGAAGCGTCAAGCAGCTTATCCTGAAACATGCACGAAAATAATTTTGTCAACTATGAATGTTGGTGAGTACTGCTTAGTTTTGTACGTATAGTATGAGTTTTGAAAGTAGTACAATTCATGTGTCTAGCATCACCAAGGCATTATGTAAACACGCAAGTAACCAAACAAGACAAAGATCACATGTAAAGTTGTACAATGAAATTGATAATGAGCACCTCAACGTGTGAGTCTAAAAGAGCACCATAACACAAAGTTATGTCTAAATGAGCACCGTAACATAAGTTACGTCTAAATGAGCACATAACATAAGTTATGTCTGTATGTAAAGAGCACCATAACATAAGTTATGTCTGTATGTATGATTTTGTATGTAAGCTACGTTCATGTTCAAGCATAAGCACAAAGATAATCAAGACACGTATATGAATTGTAAATGAATAAAATTGTATGTGTAAATGAATATGAAAGATTTGTATAGTTGTGCATAGAATCACCCCAAAAATTGATAAAAGTGAAAAAGGGGATAAGTAATACTCACCTTAGCAAGGTGGTAAGTCTTGTGTAATTGAATAAGTATAATCCAACGTTGCCAAGTATCACCCTATGTATAATGTAACAAATAAGTCTAAGTCTATTTGGTCTATAAGTATTTTCTAGGGCTTCGAATTGGGGATAAGTATTTATTTGATTAATAATTAAGTTGTTTATTAAATGTAAGGAATTTAATAAATAAATGAATAAAAGTCTTTTTGTAAAATTTTAAGTTAAATACAGTCACAACATAAGATTTTGATTATGAAAATAATCTTTATAAAATTATTTTCTTGAGAATAGATTATTTAATCTAATTATTTTAAATTGTCAAAATATGACTTTAATATCTAAAAATATTAAAATTAAATAATTTCTGAATTAAAAATTGTATTTCAGTTCTAAATGGATAGAAGTAATTTATATAAAATTTTGGTGCAAAAATATTGAAAAATGAATTTATTATGAATTATTATGATTAAAACTAACAAAAATTAATTAAAAATATAAAATAAATGGTTTTTCTGAAATAAAAATATTTTCTGGAATGTTTAAGAATATACAAGTTTAGGATAATTTTTGTGAGATTTAATAAAATCGTTTAGATATTTTTATAGAATTTAATAAATATAAATGAATAAACTTGTATTATTAATAATATATATTAAATAAATTATTTTTGAAAAACTAAAAGTTGGATGATGAACTTTATCAGTGGAAAAACATAAAATAAATTTTGTAGAATTTATAAAATAGTTTTAGTATTTTAAAAACCATTTTTAAAAATGATAGAGGTTATATAAAAGGCTTAAATGATAAAAAAAATGCTTTGTTGATGCAAGGATTCGAACTCTGGCCCTCCGGCCGGCTCCTGTTTAAAACACAGCACGTTACCAGCTGATCTGAGGATCAGTTGGTGTTCATTTCTGTTCTGAAATTTATTTATAAGTTGTCTGCAGCAGATTTATCCCAATTCGATCCCTTATAAACCCTAATTATCTAATCACTTCAATTAGCGATCAATAGCCCCTGGATTATTGGGGCTATTGCTTGTAGGGTGTCGATTAGCAAAACCAAGAAATGAATTCGAGACTTACAATGCGAATCGATGATGAACGTTTGGTCAACCAAAAAAAGTCAACAGAGACGAATTCTTGCAGGCTTGAACGTGTTTAGGGGTAATTGAGTTTTGGGGTTTGTTTTTCGGCTCCTTATCAGTGTTTTTGCAAGTTTAATTGTCACGACATCAAGTATTTATATAGATTTCAAACGAATTATTTAGGAAGGTATGTAATGGTCATTTAATCAATTTTTTTGGTCAATGAACGCGTTAAATCACGCGGTTGTTATTTTAGAAAGAGATTGATGAAAATGTGCATAATAATCGGGATTGAATCAGTGATGGCCGCGTAATTATCGATCAATTTTGATGCTTTATGGCTGGGTTGTTATCAGCGATTGAATCAAGAAGAAAGGCAAGGTGTTTTGTGGTCTTAAATACATAAATGGTTGGATTTAAATCAGGAAAGGCTCATAGCTCAGTGGTTTGTGCGTTGTGTTTGGTCCGGACCGCCCACCTGCCCGGGTTCGAGTCCGGCAGGGGCTTCTTTTTTTTTGTTTTAAAATGAAAAGGGAAAGAGGGATAGAGATGGGCCGGACTGTCTGTGGGCTGCGTAACTGGGCTCGCGAAGTGGGCTCAGCAGTGGGCTTCAGTTAACACTAAAGAGATGAAGTGGTTTGGTTAATGTTTTGGGCTCAAGTGTGGTTAGACTAGTATTATTATCTATTATCATTATTATTATTATTATTATTATTATTATTATTAATATTATTATTATTATTATTATACGAAATAAGGAAAAGTGACGGATGTCACAGATAGAAACGGATGATGTAACGTAGAAAGACCAAATGATTTAGAGACACCCCGACAAGACCATACGTAAAATCACCATAATGTTTAGTACCATGTGATCGTCTAGTGTGTGCGACTGGCTATAGACTAGACTCTACATGCAGTTCTAGTTCACTATAACCATTGGCTCTGATACCAATCTGTCACACCCTCAAAATCCACTTGCGGAGTTTTACCGCGAGGCGCATGACAAACCAGGATCCAAACCAACGATCACAATAAACAAGTCTAACATGAACATAATGCAATTTCAAAACAATGTTTAAAATCCCGTTTACAGCGGAAGCTTATTCAAAACAATTATTCAAAATTAAACCAATGATCAACGTTTGTAAAACCATGCAACTCTAACTAGACGCCGTGCAGACGCGTGCGCCCTAGTTCCATTGTGCTACCTTAGCGACCCTGAGAAAACATGTAAAAGTTTACGTCAGCACAAAAATGCTGGTGAGTTTACAGGTTTTGTATCCAAGTACCAAGTCCACCTGTCCATACTATAATAAATCGAAAACCAGTATACGTAGCTAGGCGTACGTTTTGTTACTACCACGATTGGAAAACCATTACTAACTCGAATACCAGATGTTGTGCCCGAAAAGTTCCAGTTGTTCCTGTTGTTCCTGTTTGAGACAATATGCACTCGCCCGGCCACTCCAAGCCGACGAGCGGGGTTGGTCACTCCCAATAGCGCTATTCACATTTCCCCGTTGTGCAAACCCGCACATTCATGGTTCCCCCCGGGACTTCCAAAGATCGTGTAATACACAATAGAAACCCATAGTATGACAGTAGTTACCAAATAATCGTTTAAACACATGTTTTCTCCCCCGAAAGTATGAAACCAGTTTAAAAGAGGGGCCGTAAACTCACCTTAACGTGCAAGCAAGGAATCCGAACAGCAAGCAATATATGCTACCCGACACCCTAATAACAGTGTCGCTCAGTGAGTATAGGCGTAATATCATTACCCATATAACGCGTTTGTCCAAGGCGTTTTAAATGTTCAAATGTGTGTATGCGACGCCTAGTGATTCTACATGCAATAGTAAACCCTACGGACCCGTTGGTGAATACATTGGTTACAATTAGTTTCTACATTCCGTATGTGTCTCAGACAAGTGTACTTCAGTTACATGTCAATTCCATACCATCTAAGACCTCAATTAATCACAGAAGCACATAATACACAATCTGTGTTTTCAGGACAGATTGTGCCCATCAAAACGAATTTATTTAAAATATCAAATCAGTGAGTTAACCTCCCAAATTTTTACTGAATTTTCTTTGGGATTCACTCAACAATACCTATTTTTGTTTTGTCTTAATTCCAAACACAAAAATTATGAAAATTCGTACAATACAGCTATGTCCAGAAAACCTCCTCAACAGGTCAGTTTAGTAGGACAATTCTTAAAATTGTGTATTCATCCAAACGAGATGAATCCACTTGGAAAGGCTCTATTTTTCCAGTATTGACCTACTGTAAAAATTTCATAACCTAAATCTTTGTAAATCTAAAGTTATGACCATTTAAAGTTAGCCCAATTTACAAATCCGAAAATCTGATATGACCCCTAATCAATTAAAATTCCAAAACGACTCAAACGATGTCCAAATTCGATGGTTTTGCCCATTATGAAAAGCTAAGACCTTGTACGTTACAATCATGCAAAGAATCGATCAAACCAATTATTTTCAAGCCATGAAACAGACCCTACAAGTCGACATTCAGAATCTGTCCAGATTCTGATCGTACAATATTTATCAATTATATCAAACCCTAATTGCATATTATCAATCAATAACACCTAATAATCATCATACAACTTTCCTAATACCTATTCCCATCAGATCCTATTATCAAACATGTCAAGATCAAAGCTTTTAGGATCAAACACCAATAACTTGCGCAACAAGCATCCTATGATGTTACTACGCGTTTATTAATAGGTTTAATCCGTTTAATCTTCAAAAGACTCATGTTTTAATGTTTATTAAACCCATTCAAACCTGGACAAACTTGTTATATGATTTTTACAATAAAACATAAAGTAAAAAGCGTAAGAAATCATGAGTTATACCCTTAGCTCTTCAAATCAATCAATCGCGCGCCTTGGAGCCTCCCAATTGATGATCTTGAGCCTTAGCAGGAGTTTTTGGAGTGAAATATTCGTGTGGGGCAGTAAGGGGGCGATTAGGGTTGAGTATGAGGGCTGCATGGGGTTAAGGATGCTTAAATACGAGTTTGAGGCGGTTTAAGCCCGTCAGTCCTCTTCGAGCGGCCGCTCGGAGCCTGTGAGCGGCCGCTCACAGGTCCGGGGCGCGCGTTTTTGCTTCGTTTAGCCTCCCGACGCGTTACCCATCGACGTTTTCGTTGTTTCGAACCGTAACAAGTGTAACCCCATGCGTTAAGACCCTAATCAACCTCATACTCCACTTTTAATAATTTTTATTAACGTGTTCGGTCTAGGTTCACATAATCACGTATGGTTTTCACATAAGTTGTCAGATATCACCGAGACACCTAAGTTTATTATTCACCAACGTCCGAGGTTCACTAATCATGCAATCACACGTTAACTCACACAAGGAGTCAAAACCCGACCCACACAAGGAGTCAAAGCATCTCATAACCCGAGATGTGAAAGTAGTCCCAAACCGACTAGAAAACGTTTTGTAAGTTGTCTCAAACCCGAGACAATGCACGTATGTCCTTTCTAGCTATCTAGCTAACCCTCGTTAAGTATAATATACGCGTGACTCGCTAAGGTAGACTTTCATCTAGACAATGTTGTTAACCAGAATTTGCCGGGTGTCACAAAATACTAACTTAGTTGCATAATAATCTAACTTAGTTAAAGTCAAGGGACCATTCCTGTCAAAGTATGAAAGTTTTAAAAAGTGTTTCTCCTTCCCTTCTTGGTCCCGCATTTCCGGCGACATATTCCGGCCACCGGAATTTCACTCCGGCCAACTTCAAAACCCGGTTAAACACATCAAAAACTCGTTTTTTACTGTCTGATAATTATTCTTTCATCATTACACACCGTTACGGATCATGAAGGTGCCATTAACGCGTGATAATTACGATTAATCAAGCTTTAAGATTGTAACCGTCGCTTACTTTTAAGCACGATAAATGCCTCTTAAAACGTCTATAATCATGTTTAAGCTATAAATTGACTTCACAAACTCGTTTCTATACATCCACACAACAAAACCCACCTAAAATCGTTCCAGAATCTCGTTTAGAATCCTTGTACTCGGCTTTAGAGTTTCGACCTGCACATGGAGTTTTGAACCTCAAATCGTTATTGTAAGTCGTTTTTATTTATGCCATTTCATTCATCTAGGGATTCCGAGCAAAAGCCCCATATTTACGACCTCAATGGGTGTCTGTTCGTGGTCATTGATCTTACCTAGGGTTAGGGTTCTTGTTTAGGGATTGAATTGGGGAAGAAGATGGTTATGAATTAATGGTTAAATAAATTGATTTTACAGATAAATCAACAAAACAAGATTTGGCCTAGTGGTAAGTGTGTGTGTTGTGCTAACCAGGGACCCGGGTTCGAGTCCCTTAGACCCCACGGCTTCTTGCATTTTTTTTATTTTCCTGTTTTGTTATTCATATTATTTATATAAATACAATATTCTTATAATATTCATAATAAATTCACTTTTTGTCCAAAAATCATGAAAATTTAGGTGTAGCTTCTTGATACCTCATAGAAAATTGTCATATTTTTAGTTTGCTGAAAAATATATATTTTCATGATTTTATTAATTTAAATTGATTTAATCATAATTAATTGATAAAAAATTCATTTTTAATGATTTTAATCTCAAACTTTTTGGGTAATTATTTCTCATCATCAAGAACTGATATAAAAATTATTGGTTCAAAAAAGATTTATTTTTATTAATTTCCCTATTTTTAATCATTTAAACATGATTTAATCTCAATAAATCAGTTTTAAATATAAATAAGTTTATATAAATTATGGGAAAATTATTTTAATTTGTTTACGTCAGAAATCATCCATTTTCTATAAAATTAGTATTTTTGGATCATGTCTTGTACTTTTAATCTTATTTATGTTTAATTAGACATAATTGAATATATATTTATTCACACTATTTAAATATCTATTTTATAAATATTTTTCTTATAAAATAGAAATGTTTTATGTTTGAAAATCTTAATTACCATTTATTAGATTGTTGTGAAACACATAATCATTTATTTATACATTTATAATTATTGTATTTATTTACAATAATTAGTTACAGTAATTAATTACGTTATTTTGTTTTTAATTATTCGAACATAAGTTTTATCTAAATCTTTAATTGGTAATAAATATATTACCTGAACCGTATTTACAAACTTTAGTATGTTATTATACAACTTTTACATTAACGCGATTCATCATAAAAACTCTAATTCCCCAAATCGACTTAGCAAACCCTAATACCTTAGACCCTAGATACCTTAGACTTTTTAGACATTTCCTTATTAGTACTCTCATACATTATAGGTTGAATTCTTCGAATTTCCATTACTTAGCTCACGACTGCTTAAGTTGGATTTTGATCGCTTTCGCAAACTGTGAGTATATCTTTCCCCTTTTTACTATTTTACATTTCGGGGTGACTCATGTACTTACTATCAAGTTTATATTTCCTTTTACTAAAATAGCAATTCTTATGTGTGTTTGCTTGTGTTATTTTGTGTATCTATGACCTGTCAAATCATTAACCGCTGGGCGGCCTGGCATTTCAATGAATAGTACTATGGTTTATACCCTTGTGACTCTGTTGAGAGTCCTCGTCATTGCTATGTATTACATTACTACTAGCGCATACTATATATATCTACTTTCTTCTCTTAGGGTTGATTTGACCCGGATACCACTTATTACATAATTGCAAACAGTATACGACACATGAATTGCTGAACACTTTTCTACTATATTTATTTAAACAGGGTATGCTCACCAATACAATTTTTGTATTGACCAAAATATTTTGTACATGTTTCAGGTTGATTTGAGACGCTTCTTTTAGGCTTTTGGATTTTATATTTCAGTCTTGTCTACATTGTATCTTAGCTAGACTTGTTACTTTAGAATTATTGCATCCTGTAATTTCATTTCAATGTAATAAATTATTTAATCAATGTATTCAAATTTACACTTTAGTCCATGAGCTATTGAACAATCGTCACTACGTGACACCTCGATGTTTCCGCCATCGGTTGGGGTGTTACAACATGTGTAGTTGTATAGATACTTATGCTTTTAAACCTTTTGTTTCACCTTCAAATGAATGCGGCCTTTTGCCATCCTGCCTCTTAATAGCAAAAAATGGTAAAACACTTAGGAGTTTTCTTTATTTTTATATCTATTTTTTGTAAACATACAATTTACGCTTAACTTTATAATTGTTTAGGCTAACAAACAGCCTGTTGAAGTGATTGAAGTTTCAAGTGACTCGTCTGACTTTAGCGATTGGGATGAAAACGATTCAGATAGTGGGATGCACAATTTGGGTGTATTTAACTGGGAAGCTGCTCCTGAGCGTGATTCCATTGTTACAAAAGTCACAAACAAATTTGTGAGTATTTGTTTAGTCATTACTAAATTTTAAATCTCTAAGTATTTTTGTTAACAATTGTGATCTTTTAATTAACTTATTACACGCAAATGTTTATGTATTTTTTCGCAGCGCTTTCCAGTCGCTTTTGCAAGGCAGCATCACTTCGACAAGAAAGCCACTGTTTTTGTCCAGTTTGAAAATGGACCGTGTATGATTAGAAGAGTGCTGGTTGAAGGAAGTGGGAGTAAGGTAAGGTATTCGTTGAACAAATGGAAGTCAAGAATGAAAAGGCTTGGGTTAAGGAATGGTCGTCGCTATAAGCTTACGTTTTTCAAGGGCATGTTGGTTTTCTCCATGCCTTAGCTAAAGGCATTGTAGGTTCTATGTTTTGGTTTCGTCATTTGTTGTTGAAAATGACGATATCGTAGTAGAAATGAAATATAACATGACGTTTATGTAGGTTAAGTGGTCCCAAATTTTGGTTGTTTATTACTGTGGGTACCCGTTTTGTACTAGCAACTTACTTATTATGAATGACCTTCATGTTTAGGTGTTAACTTTTATCCGAATATTAATGAATGAATCGGTTTGTAGTATGTATGCCGTTTTAATTTTTCATCCATTTATGTATTTATATAAACAATTGATGCTGCTATAAGTTTTAACCTCTTTCAAATTTGTATACACCGAGCATTCTGGTGTTAAGTCAATATTCCTCTTTCATAATAAGAACGCCATTTCGAAACAATTACTACACAAATGTGTCGAACCAACAAGGCAGTAAGTAAAATTTCGTATTGACGTCGAAATTTGCTTTTTCTTTGTTTTTAATCACAATCAAAGTATCCCCTTTCTATCCGTATCAAAAAAATAACGTTATATAATGTCATACTGGTTATGGATTGAATCTTATATAAACTTTCTAAAAAACAGTCTTGGAATTTACTTTTCTAAAAAAATACAAGTTTATATTAGATAAGTATTAATATTTGGAATAAACTAATTTTAGAAATCAGTATACAAACACATTTATTATTCATGATAACGAAAATTCTGTGCAATTTTACATAACTAAATTTCCATTATATTTGGTAAATTGTAAAGATTATACTTACCTTTCAAATATTTTCTGTAATTTATATTTATAAACAATGAACATATATATTTTTATTAATAAACTTTACAAAAATAATTCAATTCACCTCTATACAATAATCTTATACAACCATGAGTATGTCATTCATGTAATAGCCTTTTCACTTTTGCAAACCAGGTTTCATATGTATCTTTTGTTTTCTAAATTATTAACATTTTGTGTTTATATATACTAATTTTTTATTTTTTTTTTAGTTGTCATGGATAATAGAACCCTTCAAATGGTAGCCAATGGTGCAGTTTTGCATGAAATCGTTTACTGTTATCTATGCGATCTAAACTGTATTGACCATGCTCAATATATTCAGCATTGCAATGGCAAAAAACATCGGGTAAAGGTATTACATTTATGTCCTTCGTATAATATATTGCGCATTCCTTTTGTCAAGATATTTTAATATACATAGTTTATTTCTTTTATCAAGAACGTTATGTATTAATGTCTATTTTTGTAGATTGTGAATGCGTATGGTCAAGATTTGTTCTACTGTGGGGTTTGCAACATTCAATGTACCAGCATGGATAATTTGAATGACCATCTTGCAGGAAAGAAACACATTAAGGCGATAAAGGCCCAAGGTTTTTTTTATTGTTATGGAATAAGATATTGTTATGTCTCGTAATGTCGCATATTTTAATTTTAGTATCTTAATTGTTTTCAATAACAAATATTAATTACCGTTTTTCAGTTTATGCATCTATGTTTCTATATTCCATAACATTCTAGATAATGTTATTTACTATGTTAGTTTTGAAATCCTCATATTTTATTCCGTACGTTTACATACTTACATGACCGATTTTGGACGATTTGTAAAATATATCTACTTCTTATGATTTGTTCATTACCAAGACACGGTTGTGTACAAAACGTGTAATACATTTGGCAAATTAAACTAACCAGTTTATATAAAACTTATACCCATTTCGAATAAATTCCATAATTTCAGTTTGTTTTGAAGAAATAACGTGTAATACATATGACCACTAATGTATTGTAAAATACATCTATTTCCAGTGTAAAGTTTGTATAGTTTTCGAGTCGTTTAGATAGTGTTTTTATTAGTTTTAGGCTTGTACCGGTCTATTTTATTTAGTATAGGTTTTTATAGATTTTTATTAGCTTTAGGTCATTTTTAGTACTTATGTATTTATTTTTATTTTTAGGTGTTCATGGACGTTGGAGCGTAAACGAGTAACTTTGGTCACGTCAAGAACACCCGAGTCTAAAGCACCGAATCATAATACTATATATATATATATATAATAATAATAATAATAATAATAATAATAATAATAATAATAATAATAAACAACTAAAAAAACGTGACTAACTCACGTTATGGGGGCCCAAAACAATACACAATTTTGAGGGACTATTATTATTGAGGAGGTTAGGCGGCGGATATATTGATTTGGAGGAGAAAATAGTAAGGGAGGAGGCCGCTAATTATCCTAAGGAGGGGATCGATTATTATAATTTGTAGGAGGAGTTTTGAGGAGCCATATTATTCTCTGGAGCAGAGGCGCAGCGGATTGACTTTGGAAGGAGCACTAATAAAGTGAAGGAGGTCAAGGGTTGAAGCCTAGGTGCGAGTACGGGTCGTTTCTAATTCAGCTATTTATTTATTTATTTATCTATTTTATACCCGTTGTGAACACCATGAATTTAACTTGCTTTTATTGTTTTGATATTATCATGACAACTAGAGGCTAAACCTTTTTGCTACCTAGGCGATGATGATTACGCTTGTTTGACTTATTTTCTTTTGGTTTTAGAACTTTTGGTTGTGGGTGAATTTTAAAGTAAAGAACTCTTTATTTTCTGGTTTGATGTGTATGCATATTTAGTTTTATTTAAATAACTTTTATAAACTCCACTTGCGTTTTTGTGAATGTCTTTCATGTATGAATGCGGGTTAGGTTGCAGACTGGGTGTTAGCAACTAGTTTATGGTTAATTTCTGCAGGTTATCCATAGGAGTTGTAATTGTTAGTTAGGTAATTCTAAGTGTTCTACCAATTCTCAATAGCTGTAAGGTGCGAGATTGTTGGTCTGTCTAGGGTGTTAAATTGCTAGATCTAGATACTTTGTAAGAAGATCTTCCTAGTTTCCCTAGCATTCCTTGTAGGCCAAGTCTTATCAGAAATATTGTAGTTACCCCTTGCACTTTTGGGTGTATTGTGACTTTCGCGCTGTAAGGTAGACTGTCTAGCGGGTACTTTAAGATTCGAGTAGGTAAGCCTGTAAGGGTAACCTCTCAACCGGTGGTTTAACGGCTTATAGGTAACCTTAGGTTTCTCCTTGAGAAGGGTCGAGGGTCCTCTAGTTTATCCTGTAAGTTTAGTATTTTAAGATCCCGGTTCCACACCAGTTCCATGGCCATTAGAAGTTTGTCATTCATGTGTAGGATTCTAGCCTAGGTAGTGCCTTCCCATCATCTGATCTCAGTTGCGGTTTTCAGTTTGTGTCTATAGTTTATTTAAGTTTTATTTTATTTATTTGCATTAGTTTGTTAGAAACCCCCCATTAAGCAACAAAATATTATTAACTCAATTTGTAGATAAGTAATCGAGTCTAGTTTACGTTTTCCATTAGAGTCTCGTGGGTTCGATACTCGGACTTACTTTAGCTGTACTGCACTGACCGGTACACTTGCCGGTTGTGTGGTTTAGGTTTAGAGAGTCTTAGGATATAAATTTAAAACTTAGAGTGTCTAGTTTAGGTTAATTTAGTAGTTTTTACTAAACCACTTTGAGCACATCAACCACTTTTGCTTTTCTTTCTTTAATCCGATGTAACCTCCTTCAAAATACTATTCTTTGTGTACCTCAGACACCAATCTATTATTGTATCACTTCTACAATTACTGCATAAACCTGCTGATACATATGTATTTTCATATCCTCGCATTTTTTTGCGCCAACGAATTTACCTATACATTGTTAATAAATAATTTGTCATAACTGTGTATACGTTAAAAAGTAAATCTCTAAACCGTTAATTTATAAATGAAAAAAATACATACCGAGTAGAATCCTTTGCAAAACACTTGTCACAAAGATCCATTGTTTCAAATGATGCAGCACAGATTCTGCATTAAGAACATGAATACCAGATTTATCAAACTGTTCAATTATGGCATGATTATTATAACAATTTTTTTGCGAAATATATATGAATAAGCTTGCAATACAAACAGATTATTCTGCATTGACACTATCTAAATAAACAACTTACAACATGTAAACGTACCACCGAAAACTGACCCATTAGTTTCATTAAATCTGCAGAACAACCTTGCCATCTATCCAACATTAGCGAAACATAAATTTTGCAATTTTATGCATTCTATATTTTTTGCGTAAAACTTAACTATTTCCAATTCCAAAAGGTTGACTAATTTAATACAAACACTTATAATTTCTATTTTACTTTGAAGGCAATTAAGACAATAAAATCAATTTGATTATACAACGTTTCCAACTATACAATTTATTTAATTCATTACCAAGTAAAATTTTAAATAGGTTGGTGATACAGTTGAATAACCTGAAGAGATTAAGACTTGTTAGACAGAGAGTTTGCTTTTAAGATCTTTGTGTCTGGCTTCAATTTAAACAACAAATATGATGTTTATGGTGTAACTAAGATAAGTGATGATCCAACAATTATCTCGCATCTTAAGAAAAAGTTGTACGTAGGACAGGTACATAATCTGTGACACCCCACATTTTCAGGTTCCTACTTTAACTAAACTCTAGTTAACTTGCATATGCATACGTGACTAAACACTTGACTAGGGTTAGTTAGGAAGGTCTTCCTATATGTTATAGGGTAATAACATATGTTATGTGATAATAACATATGTTACATTATAATAAGTAAAATTATCATCACAATGCACACACGAGTCCTGTATCCCGAACGTTGGTGATTTGTCTAGCATACATGATAATGTGTACAATTGAAATATGATGAACGTGAAGTAACATGTTTATGTGAATTACGTGTTTATGCGAATTACTGCTTAACTGATAGTTAGTACGTAAACCATGCAAATTACGTGCATTCTATGATTAATATGTTATGAGATGATAAAAACAATGATTTTTAAGTAAGTTAGGGTGGTTAATATTATCGGGTCCGGTATTGGGCTAAAACATGATTAACGAGTCCGGTTAGTAGACTAAAAGGCCCTAATACCCAATTACTTGGGCAACAAGCCAAATCCCCTTATAATTATTGATGAAAAAAAAAAATAAAACCCTAACCCTAAACCACCCTTGCGCCGTGAATACCCCCCCCCCCCACACACACACTCTTAATTTTCAATAAACATCAATCTTAATCATCTCTTCAAGCTAGTTTGGGTGAAATCTCTAGGCTTGGAGGACTCTTGCGTGGAAAGGTATAATTTTCACATGTTTTATAATGATTTATAATGCTTGAAAAGTTTAAAAATCATAGAGTATACATATATATAAAAATCGCATACATGTGTTAGTGGGAGTTCTTGAATGTTCATGGTGATTTGATGATGATGATGATTGTTGTTAGTAATCATAATTAGGGTTTTTGTATGATAATATATGTGTTTGATGATGATAATATGGATTATGCATGTGTTAGAGATTTTTATGCATAATTAGGGTTTATGAATAACTTGGGGTGCAAGTTTCAGTTTTCTGACAGATTCGTTAGGGTATTTTGTAGGGTCTGTATTGTGTTGTTAAATTGGTTGTTTTGACCGATTCTTTGCATGAATGGATTGTACATGTTCTTAGGTTTTTGGAATGGGCAAAATCATCTGATTTGGATGTCGTTTGATATGTTTTTGGAATTTTATTTGATTAAAGGTCATATCAGAATTTCGGAGTTATAAATTGGGTCAACTTTAAACGGGTATAACTCAAGTTTTACAAACAATTAACTTACGAAATTTTTACAGTAGGTCAACATTGGAAAAACTCGACTTTTCCAAGTGGATTCATCCTGTTTAGATGAATACACAATTTTTGGGAATTTTTCTACTAAACTGACCTGTTGTGGAAATTTTCTGGACATAGCTGTGTTATAACGAATTTTCATAATTTTTGTGTTTGGTTTTAAGACAAAACAAAAATATGGGCTTGCAACCGAATCCCCATGAATACTCAGTAAAGATTTGGGACTTTAATTCATTCGTTAAGTATTTTAAATAATTCATTTTTCACAGCGCACAATCTGTCCTAAAAACGCAGATTGTTTACGGGGTCTTTATGTAACTATTTGGAGTTGTATGTGGTATGTAATTGACATGTACTTGTGTGAAAACTTGTATGAGACGTATTTGATGTATTAAACTGATAATAATCACTATGATCACCAACGGGATACGTAGGACATACTTGAGCATGTAGAGTCATTAGGTGTCACTACACGGTTTTGAACTTTTAAAAGTCTCGGATAAACGAGTTATATGGTGTGTTGGTTATGCACATATACTCACCTAGTGACATTTGTAATAGGGAGTCGGTAGAACTTCACTATTTGTGGAATTTGGATTATTCACTTGCAACCTAAGGTGAGTTTCACTACTCTTTTTCTCAAAAGCATGCGTCTCAGGTATGAGACACTTTACTTAACATTTTCTAGTCCGGTTTGGGACTACTTACACATCCCGGGTTGGGATGCCATAGATCCTTGTGAGGGTCGGTTACTTTGCTAGTTCGCAATTGTGTCCTTGATAAACTAAACCATTTCTATCATCTGTAAGTCCTCACGTACCGAATGAGTTGCCAGGGTTGGCAAGCGGGTTATTAGTTGATAGCGCTATTAGGTCTTACAAACCTCACACTGGCTCGGGGAGCGCGGGCGTGAACTATAACTTAACGAAACTTTATCATTGTGGATAGACAATGATGTCAGGCATGCGGCACACTTATGTGGCTACACGTACATAGCAGTTCGGTATATTCAGTTAGTTATCATGAATGGGCTAGCTACCCTTGACATGCGATGAACTAGTGGTTACACGGTGCGGGGCACCAACTCAACTTACTTATTTACGTGGTTTGGGAAACCAGCGCATTTGCATATTAAATTACTTTACTTTGTGAACTCACCAGCTTTATGTTGACGCACGATTTACATGCTTTTGCAGGTAGTTAGCTTCCGGTGCCAGGATTAGAAAGCACTGTACACTTCACTGCATTTGGGGTCTTGGGCGTACACATAAATTACACATTATGCTTTTACCTTTTCTCTCATATGGTTTTAATTTTGGCGCGTTGTTTTGCGCATGGTTTTTAAAAAGGTTTAAATTTGGTTTACGCTTCCGCAGCTTAACTAAACTTGGTTTTTTGAAAACGAACTAAATGGTTTGGGCATTTAGAGTTCGTTCATGTGACTTATGGCTATGGGATCCTGGTTTTTCATGCGCCTCGCGTATAAACCCCGCAGTGGAAATTTGAGGGTGTGACATAATCAAATTCCATTTGCTATAACTTAGCAAATTTTATTTACGTAAGACTTTATTACATTACAAATTTTTTTCATGTTTTTTTTTTAAAACAGCCTGCTGAATCAGAATCACTTCACACGTCTCTCCTGGCAATGCCGTCTAATGTTATTTCTATTTCCAAGGTACCATTTTCACAAACACTTAAATTCATATTAATACATTTTACTCATTTTTTCTTTCATACACAATCACTGATGAATTTGCAACATATGTTTGTAACTATTTTTTCTTTAGGAATCAGACACAGGCGATAATGATACGCCAATTTCCATTGCTGATAACTTTGTTGATAAGAAAGTTTATGCTGAAGGAGAACAATGTTCTATCAGTTCCAAGTATCAAATGGTTAAGCGTAAACTGATTGACGCGATTTCTGATGATGAAAGCACACCAATTCCTTCAACTAAGATTGGAAGTGGTGGTAGTATGGAGTAACTTAAAATTCCGTTAAGCCTCCCGTCTTCCTAAACCCAAAATGAAGAGGATTTGTTTGCTATGCTTATGGTCTACCAGTTTTATTGCGTAATAGTTGCAGTCTACGACATTTCGTAGGTATGCCATATCCTGAGAATGAGTTTCTATCATTATTAGACAATCGTCTTATTTGTGAGGAGTTGGGCTATGACTCAAACAGTTTGGTTGAAGAATTTGATTCTCAGTTCTCTTCTTTAACAGATGAACAAAAAAATATTTATAACTGTGTAATTAAATCTATTGAGGAGAAGAAAGGAGGGGTTTTTTTTTGTTTATGGTTACGGTGGTACGGGTAAAACATTCCTATGGAAGCCTCTATCTTCATCCATAAGATGTAAAAGAAAGATTGTTTTGAATGTTGCTTCGAGTGGTATCGCATCTTTGCTATTGGCCGGTGGTAGGACAACACATTCAAGGTTTCGTATTCCTATAAACCTAACTGAAGATTCTATGTGCTACATACCACCTAATAGTGATGTTGCACAGCTGGTTAAACAAACTGACTTGATTATATGGGATGAAGCACCCATGACTCATAACATGCTTTTGAAGCACTAGATCGAAGTTTAAAAGATGTATTTGGTGTACATGCTGATGAGTCGTCTGATTTGTTATTTGGTGGAAAGGTTGTTGTGTTTGGGGGTGACTTTAGGCAAATTCTACCAGTTGTACCAAATGGAACTAGGCATGACATTGTTAATGCCTCTTTAAGTTCATCATACATTTGGCACAAATGCACTGTTTTAGAATTAACAAAAAATATGAGGTTGCTTTCAGGAAGCTGCAGTTCTGATATTGAGGAAACTAAAAAGTTTGCATCTTGGCTTCTGGATATAGGAGAAGGAAAGGTTGATACAATAAGCGATGATCAGGATGTTATTTTGATACCTGATGACTTACTTATTTCTCAATCTTCGGATCCTGTTTCTGATTTGATAGCCTTTGTTTATCCGTCACTTTTGGATAACATCCACATTCCGACTTATTTTCAAGATCGAGCTATATTGGCACCGAAGAATGAAGTTGTTCATGAAATTAATGATATATTACTTTCAATGTTTCCCGGTGACGAAGTTGAGTATCTAAGTTCGGATAGTGTTTGCCAGTCCGAAGATATTAACAAACAGGTTGATGAAAGATTAGTTTCTCCTGATGTCCTGAATGGTCTTAAGTTTTCTGGAATACCAAACCATCGTTTGGTTTTGAAAGTTGGCGTTCCCATAATGTTACTTAGAAACATTGATCAGAAAAGCGGTTTGTGCAATGGGACAAGGTTACAAGTTGTTAAAATGAGAAAACGTGTCATTGAAGCGAAAATCATATCACGAAGTAACATTGGAATGCGAACTTTTATTCCAAGAATTATTTTATCCCCTCGGATAAAAAAATTCCTTTTAAATTTAACAGAAGGCAATTTCCACTTGCTGTTTCTTTCGCAATGACAATAAACAAAAGTCAAGGACAATCCTTATCCAGAGTTGGGTTGTATTTGAAGGATCCAGTTTTTTCACACGGGCAGTTGTATGTTGCGCTATCAAGAGTCAGAAGTCGAGATGGACTGAAGATAGTTATAGTAGATGAAAATGGTGAATTGACGAACAAAACATCAAACGTTGTGTACAAAGAAGTCTTTCAGGATTTATGAATAATGTGAGTAATTTTGATGCGATTTTTTACTTATCTTTATTGACGTTATGTATATACAACTTCAATAATAAAGTATTATTAAATTTTTTTTTTGTGCTTTGAACAGTGCATTGCCATTGGTCAATAAAACAAGTTATGTCCTAATTACAATTACATTAAAAATAAAAATATGATAAAAAGTAATTTACAAAAACACAATGTATTCATACCTTTTGTTATTTTTTGTTAAAGTTTATACTTTGGTTGAGTACTGATCATAATAGGTAATCGGTTTTCATTATTAACGTTACTTATAACTTACAAAAAATATCCACTTTGACATGAAAACCATAGTTATATATTAGTTTTAATTTTAAGACTTTACGTTGTAGCCACTAAACTTGAATAATACAACTCTTAGTTTAATATATTTTTTTTTATTTACTATGGTTTGCACCGTGGGTCCCCACGGGTCTCAAACCTAATACTAAATATAGAGATGAATACATACCATCAAAGACAAAGTATAGCAACACCTGTATCTCTAGAACTTTTGGCATCAGATAAAGTTCAAGGCCCAACAATTGTCTTCATATCAAAATATTGAACAGCTAAAGCGCATACATACTACACCCAAAAGATATTCCATACGATACAAATATACAATGATACATGCACTAAAAAGAAAACAAACAATATATTGATAAGCATTACTAGAATAAATACACATAATTATCATCATCTATAATTCTATTAACTTTGAAAATAAATAACGATCACATAATCAAGTTTAGTGTGTAAATATTACTTTGTGACTTTTTAATTTTTTTTAAACTAAACTTTTATTCAAAAAACGCCAATCCAGTTCTTAAAGCAAGGACCGAGGGCACCAAACCAAGTTACAACATATACAATGGGGATCGACACCACTCTTTCAAAGTAATATTGTTACATTTAGATCTATTCTTAACCCATACAAAAGAGCAGGACTTCACACTCGTCACGATATCGCCAATACAAGCCATCTTCCCATTGAACAATTAATCAATTATATATATATTATTGGAAACTTGAGATGAATAGTGCCACCCCTTCTTATTGGTTGAGAGGGGCGGTGACCTTTATTATTATTATTATTATTATTTTTACAACTTTGTTAAATAATATATACTTATGGTTTCATCTCAAAACACAAGGTGTTTTGGTGTGTTTTGGTGGTGGAGTGGTTTGTGGTGAGGTTTAGTTGTCCAAGGTCCTAGGCTCGAACCTTGGGGGAGGCACTTTATAATTTTTTTGTTTTCTCACAACTTTGTCAAATAATATATATCTATGGTTTCATTTCAAAACACAAGATGTGTTGGTGGTGGAGTGGTTTGTGGTGAGGTTTTCTTGGCCAAGGTCCCAGGTTTGAACCTTGGTGGAGGTATTTTGTTTATTTTTTCATTTTAACATGTTTTTTTTTTTGTTTTTAAAATATTAAATCATAATTATTATTTTTAAATGAGTATAGGTAGGCCGGGGGCTATAACAAAAGAGCAAAGAAAGTGGTGAAAATTGTGTTTTGCGATGCTATGTTGTACCTAAACAATACGGTGACCGTCAATGCCCGAAAACGCGCAGCGAAGCGCGCACAGGGATCTATCTAAGGAAGTTGCATGATTGTAAGGGTTGCAAATGCAGAATATATAGCACATATTTGAAAGTCTTGGAAGTTTTCTTTATGTCATGGACGAGTTAGGTAATGGTTCAAAACAATTTCGAATAATAAAAAGCTGGTAAGCTTTTTAGCGCAATTTAGAAAGGTAAATCATTGAGGATCTAGGTTATTCACAAATTTGAACCAAAAATTTTTTTTATCAATCATGCTAATATGTAATCTTCTGTCTTTTCCTAATTTTTGTTCCAATGAAATCATGTAACTTTTATATTATTATGTGTGTTATATTCATTTGTTGTCGGAATTCACAGGTCAACAGTTTGACGAAGCAAAAAATGAGGGAGCTGATATAGTTGGTGGAGAGGACTAGATAGAACAAATTAAACGAGGATTCAAGGATTTGACGCCTAAGGTTTTATATTTAGATTTTACCCTTTAAGACATGATACAAGTTATTTAATAATTATAATAAACTCTCATTTTAATTTACTAAACATGTTTTTAAATTATGGGGTTGTGGATCTGGTTACAAGTTTGGGTTGATTAGGGTACAACTTATTTGAAGCAACATTTAAGGTGTGATGCCTAATAATTAAATATAGACTAATCCAAAGTAAAGTTGATGCACCCAAATGTAGTTTGATTGGGTTCTCATTTGTTTGATAAACTATATGAATTAAGGTGAATCTATAAGAGTTATATTGTACAAGTATTATGCTTATCCGATTCTTGATCATGCACACAGGGAATGGGCATTTACCGAATATGGCGGCAATTTTGCTTAAACCCCGCTGCGAAGCGTGGGTAGTAATACTAGTTTTAAATAATGATCACATTATCAATTTTAGGTCATAACAAAAGTCAACGAAGAAAACAACGTTCGAACAAAAGATGATAACAAATAGCGTTTTACTTCACCCCTTTCCACAATTTTCACCATATGTGTAAAATTTAACCAATTATAAGGCCTTCCATTGTGGACGCGCGAGCGAACTGGCGATAACAACCAAAGTGACTATCAAGTAATTCGGTCACTTGACCCCATTGTGGCTGAGGGTGAGCAACGGCGCGGCCAAATGTCACTTTTTCCCGTTAACCCACGCGACCACCGTCGCTTGTGCTCACGCCAAGACTATTCGCGTGGGTAGGCCTGTAAACGAACCGAACGTTCATGAGCTGTTCATGAACTGTTCGGCGGGAAGTTCGTTTATGTTCGTTTATTTAAATAAATGAACGAACACGAACACAATTTTTTGTTCGTTTAATTAAATGAACGAACATGAACACACGTTGTGTTCGTTCATTTATGTTCATGAACGTTCGTTTATGTTCGTTCATTTATGTTCGTTTATTTTGTTCGTTTAATTAAATTTAGCTTTATTTTTATTATTTATTTCCTTTTGTTAACTAACCTTAATTCATATGTTCTAAAAACTTAACCTTAACCCTAACATTCTAAACATATCACTTATTAGTCGCTCTTCACACTTCACAGCCCCACACTTCACAACCGCTCTCCACCCTAACCCTAGCATTCATTTATGTTCATGAATCATTATTAACTTATTTTTGTTTGTGTTCGTTTATGTTCATTTGTGTTCGTTTATATTGATCATTTGTGTTCGTTTATGTTCATGAACTGTTCGTTTAGGTTTAAATGAACGAACATAAACGAACACGAACACGACAAATTTCTTAATGAACGAACACGAACACAAAAATGTGTTCGATTATGTGTTCGTGTTCGTGTTCGTTCGGTTCGTTTACAGGCCTACGCGTGAGGCTTTTTTAGCTGAATGTGAGCACGGGCGCTGAAACCTCGTTCGCGTCATGCTTCCCACGCGTCCAAATCAGACAGTTTAACATACAAACAAAATAAAGCAAACCCCCCTTTACAAATTGTTCCAGAAGTATAAAAAAAGCGTTTCATTTTATCACACAGATCCATCTTCCCCTTCCCAATTGGCCCTGTACACAACCAGATCTCCAAAACCATCGATTGATTTCTTCATCCACAAGTCTCATACCCATCAATCCAAACCAACCATCCATCCATCCATCAACCCACCATGTCGAAAGACTTCAACGTTCCACCAGTCATCTTCCCATCCAACAACAACCCCAACACCGTCCCTCAACGCCGTCCCACCGCCCCTTTCCAACCACCCAGATCCTCCAACCCTTCCATCCCCTTCATGTCCTTCGACATCGGCTCTTCTCCAGCCCCTTCTTCCCAATTCTCCTCAACCATCGGCTCCTCCATCGGCTCCGCCTCCACAAACTTCGACGACGAACCCCCTCTCCTCGAAGAGCTCGGCATCAACACCAAACAAATCTGGAACAAAACCCTTTCTATTCTCAACCCATTTAAACCCAAACCCGATGTCCATGAACAAGCGGACTTATCCGGCCCGTTTTTGTTTCTAATGCTGTTTGGATTGTTTCAGTTGTTAGCAGGGAAGTTGCATTTTGGGATTATTCTTGGGTGGGTGACGGTGGCGTCGTTGTTTTTGTATGTGGTGTTTAATATGTTGGCTGGGAGGAATGGGAATTTGGATTTGTATAGGTGTTTGAGTTTGATTGGGTATTGTATGTTGCCGATTGTGATGTTGTCGGCGGTTGCGTTGTTTGTTCCGCAAGGTGGGGTGGTGGTGTTTGTTATGATGGGGGTGTTTGTTGTTTGGTCGACGCGGGTTTGTACTAGGTTGTTGGTGGAGCTTGCTTCGTATGGGGATGAGCATCGCGGGCTTATTGCGTACGCTTGTTTTTTGATTTATATGTTGTTTTCGTTGCTCGTTGTGTTTTGAGTTTTGATGTGTTTTGATGTTTGACATTATGGATTACTTTTGTCGCGGGTTTGATGAGTAGGTTTTGTAAACTAGAATGGAAGAATTGCATATGGTTATGGATTATAATAGCTTTTAATTATATTGCTTGTATTTGTTTGATGTTATTCGTATTTGTGATTCTATCTTGTTAGCACATTTGATGTGACGAATAAGTTTAGTATCATTGGCCTCTACTTGTGAAGATGGAAGAGTTTATGCTGCCTGTACAGATTTGGTGCCATTTAGGTTAGTTATAGTTGCTCGGTTTATGATATCCTGTATTAGGTCTTAAGCGGGGATTTGTACTTCAACCGGGGTTTAGTTTTATTGATTTTTTTCATTCCTCTTGAGCCAAAGAACCCAATTTGCAAAATGGATTAAGAAAATAAGTATTTAGTTAATTAACGTACCAGTAGAAATGTTCTGCTGTAGATATAGAGATGATGACAAAGCATTGTAGAGGTCAAGAATCACAACGAGTGATTGATTATCACTCTCGTTGTTTAGCTTTTTAACGCTTTCCGCCAGCATTTAGTTATACACACACATATGCGACGGAAATTTAAAACTATTGTTACTTTTTATATATTTCATGGGATAATTCTAGACAGATTGGATTTTCCGGTCAGTGTTACTCATTTGTTTAGCAGTGTAAGCCGAATGATATGACTAAAAGAAAGTCACCTGGAGGGTGATGCGAAGTAAGTTGCATAGTCGTTGCCTGCAACAGAGATGATTGCCAAGGATGATGAGTTAAGTTGCAAGTCTTGTTTATGTTGAACAAATTGTTGAAAATAGTTTATTTGGGTGCTCATGTTTGGTTGATTCACCAATGTGTTTAAGACACCTGTCCCTCCATATTCAAAGTTCATCCCATATTTGATTGATTTCTTCTCACCAGCTGATTTCCATCCCCTATGTGTTATTGGAGATTTTGTGCCTAGTATTCCAGCTACATTACAACCAGAATTTGGTGGCATTCAAGTTAGTTATAGTTGCTCGGTTTATCATTTATGATATCCTATTTTCGCTTTGGAACTAAGATTTTTCCGCTAGCTTGGGTCTGAATTGATCGATTTTTGACTGGGCCTAGGTTAGGAAAAACGGACTGGTTAAGCTGAACCTGTGATAACATTTTTATTACGGTTAAAACCTTATGGAAAGATTTCACTGTTACTAAGAAAAATACTTTTGAAAGTTGATGCTACATCCAAGAGGATGTTTGATAATATTGATAGCAGGGGCGAAGGTTAAGAAGGGCCAGAGGTGGCCCTGGCCCCCCTGTTTTCTGGCGCAGTGGTAGAAATTTGCGATTTTCATAGGTAAATTAAGTCCGGGTTAAGTCCGGCCCCCACCGATTTGCCACTACTGATCGAAAAAAATTGAGTCCGGCCCCCACCGTTTCGCAAACCAAGCTTCGCCACTGATTGATAGGGGAAGTTTGGTTCACGAAATTCTTTATGAAGGAATTAGATTATGTGACGCATTTGGTCCATAGGATAATCATGTTTGGTTTGTTAATCTGCTAAGGAGGTTGAAATGTGGTTGTGTTGACCTTGACATAGGCCGCGGCAGTGGCAGGATTGGTTATGGTGACGATGACGGTTGTAGTGAAGTGGTTGGAGATTATAGTTTATTGTGATTAATACTTACATGAATAGTTTGGGATATTGAATTCCTATACTTGAAAGAAATTGAGGGAATTCCTTAGGCTTACCGGTGTGGAGACGCCCTCCTGCCCCCGTCCCTGCTTTTTGCCCCGTCCCCCACCCACACACCGCCCCCTGCCCCAGTCCCCCACGTCCCTCTGTGGACATAAAGGCTTGGCCAATGGGTGATTTTCTTTTTTTTTTTTTAATTCCAACGGCTATATATATAACGGCTATTTTTTTTTAATTTTTTTACCCCAAAACCAAATATATAAACACCACCATCCAAATAAACCCACATAAATCAACCAAAACCAACATAAAACTCTTCTACTTTTCTTTAAAAAAATACACAACAATGTCATACCTACCAATGATTGATTCCTCATCTTCGTCGAGCGAAGAAAACCGGGTTTTTGTGAACGCGGTTTGGGAATCGGCACAACTAATCGTGGCGGAGGAAGACGAGGTGAGCTCGCAACCGCGACCTAGGCAAGCGGCCATAAACAGAGACCGGGAGGGTAAGTTTATATTTTATCTTCAAATATATATATTTAGATACTTTATTTTTTTAGAAAGTATAATTTTTCTTCAAATATATATATTTAGATACTTTATTTTTTAGAAAGTATAATTTTTCTTCAAATATATATGTAGGTGCACACGAGCGATTAATCAGTGATTACTTTGCCGACCAACCGGTGTATACGGACGAGATGTTTAGGCGGCGGTTCCGGATGAGCCGTCGATTGTTCGTACGTATTGCCGATGATTTGGCGAGTTGTGACCCGTATTTTACATTACGACACGATGCTAGAGGCAAGCGAGGGTTCACAACTTATCAAAAATGCACGGCGACATTGCGGCAACTAGCTTACGGGACGGCATCCGACTCGTGGGATGAGTATTTACGGATGTCAGAAAGAACGACACGTGATTGCTTGTATAAGTTTTCCAAGCACGTTGTCAAGATCTACAGCAAAAAATATTTGAGAAAACCAAACTCGAACGATATCCAGAAATTGTATCAGTTCCATCACGAAAGGCATGGTTTTCCAGGGATGCTTGGAAGCATCATCGCAAACCCGGCACGTGCTTTCACACCAAAAAAACTTCGTTATTGTATGTACGCTTGTATCTTGTTGCATAACATGATCATCGAAGACGAAGGCCGAGCTATTTGTGAGTTCGATGAAAATGCGGTGGAGGAGAATACTATTCCGGATGACGAAGCGCAACAAGAGTTAAACGATTTCGCGTTACGTAACAAACACATCCATCATCATCTACAAGCCGACTTGATCGAATATATATGGAACAACGGAATCGACGATTAGTATTTTACTACTTAATTTTAGAATGGTTTGTTATTATTTTTTTTTTAGGATGATTTGTAATTTTTTTAATTTTTAGGATGGTTTGTAATTTTTATTTTAAATCTACTATTTATTTGAATTTTATTTTGTTTATTTGTTAGTTTTATAAAAGTAGTTAAAATTAATATTTATAAAAAAATAATAGTAATAAATGCTTGAGACATGGGTTTCTCATGTCTCCACACCCCACCCATGTCTCAAGCATATGGAGACATGACTTTGTTGAGGACTTGAGGTGGCATCCTATGTGGCATGAAGACATGATCTTTCTCATGTCTCCACACCCCATAGCCTTACAATTCCAGTTTCCATCTAGTATACAATCAAACATGCAAAGATGAGCAGAATTGGATTTGAGTCGATGCATTTTATTAAACCATAAACCAGTTTGATATTTATTCACTCTAAGACCGGGTGTAGTGGTGGCGCTACCCGGCGTTTTTTTTAAAATAGCGCCTGACACACCGGCACACACCGGCGCTATACGTGAAAAAGGGTCCAGGGCGTTAAATTTTTAGCGCTTGAATGCATAAACCCACAACCAATAAGTGTTTGACATATCATCAAGTGCAACCAGAGATCTGTAGAGAGAGAGAGAAGAAGAAGAAGAGGAGGAGGGAAAAGGAAGAAGAAGAAGAAGAAGGGAAGAAGAAGAAGGCCAGATCTATGGTGGTGATGGTGTACGGTGGTGGGTGTGTAAGAGATGAAGAAGGTGGTGGTGGTTGTGGTGGTGGTGGGTGTGAGAGAGGTTGAAGAAGAAGGTGAATATTCTTATGTGTTATATAATAATTATATAGTAATTTTAGTTATATAATAATCTATACTATATTATAAAGCATGAGAGGAGGATACCGGACAAATTTAAGTAATTACAAGTGTGATTGCTTAAAGTACAAATAGTTGATGCATTTCATGAAGGGTAAATTAGACTTTTAGTCATAAATAGATAGGGAGGTTAGAATGCAAAGTTATGCAATTGAATGCAAGTTTTAATTCCTGAATGAGTTATGCAATTGAATTCATTCATGATGAGTTTTAATTACTTAATGAATGTTGCAATTGAAGGGTTTGGAATAACAACCGTCCAAAGAGTTGGCATCATCTAATGGAAAAAAATGGTGGTGATAAATTTAGGGCTTTTCCTTACAAATCCTACTCGATACATATTGATTTCATGAATGTTCAGTATGATTATTTTGATGAAATGAGGAATTTCTATGTTTGAAATCCCTACAGGTAACTCACTTATCTTTCTATTTCTTTTAGTGTGTGTTTAATTTTAGCGCAATTGAATGGGATTATGGCCCCTTCTTGATTCTTTCTTAATTTTGTTAGTGGAATTATTAAAGGATCGAACTTAAATCAAATCCATTTCTACACTTTCAATTATGTTTTTGTGAATGATATGCGGTAACACTAATCAAAGAAATGAAGTCCAACTTTTAACATATCTGTAGTAAACAAAGACATTGCCATTGGTTCATGGGAATCATGGCTGGTGCCTTAATTAGAATTTAGAAAGTTAGGAGTAGAAATATGTTGATTTACTTAATTTGGTGGTTCTTAATTTATTATCTTATCTTTATGAATAACCATCATTCGTTTAAATTAATTTCTTAAAAATCACAACATTTGAAAATATGAGTTTTATCATGTATTTGAGATCCTTTTACAATCCATTGTTGTTGATAAAGAAAATAAGCAATCAAATCATGTACATTAAACCAAAAGTGCAAGTATATGTATATATCTTGCTCAGCTTAGAAGCATTACATCTTAACTTTCATCTTTTTTCATCACCCCACATCATAGGTTAACCAAACTTATCATTGAGAATTTCCATATAAAAAGTGATCCAAATTGATTAGTGAAGAAAACGTTGCTTCGAATCTTTTTCATTTTAAATGGTGCTTTACTTTCTCATTTCTATAAAATTAGTAATCGTTATTACTAATTCTTTTAAGTGATTCATAACCTATCAAACAGAACCGTTAATAAACTTAAGAAGAAGAAGGGAAGAAGAAGAAGGCCAGATCTATGGTGGTGATGGTGTACGGTGGTGGGTGTGTAAGAGATGAAGAAGGTGGTGGTGGTTGTGGTGGTGGTGGGTGTGAGAGAGGTTGAAGAAGAAGGTGAATATTCTTATGTGTTATATAATAATTATATAATAATTTTAGTTAGACTGAATTACAAGTTTTGTCCTTTTACTTTCTACCAGATTGCAAGGCATGACCTTTAACTTTAAAATTGATTGGTTTTGTCCTTTATGTATTAAAATCTTGCACGTTATGTCCTTTGTTGCTAACCCAGTTAAATTTTTTCGTTAAGCGGAGGGTAAAATTGTCTTTTTACCGATTTATTTAGAAAAACATTTTAAAATTAAAAAAAAAGAATTATATATATATTAATCTCTCTCTCTCTCACTCATTCATTTATAACCACCACCACCTACCTCCATCCCCACACCACCATCACCTTCATTCACCACCTGCCACCGTCTCCGGCGGAGCTCCGGCCGAGCAGACCACAACACCACCACACCCACACTCTTCTCTGTTTACACACACATACACAGGTCTGTGTATTCTTTTATACATAAACACACACATAATATGTTAGAGAGAGAGAGAGGATCGATAGAGGAGGAGGAGCCGGAGGCTCCCACCACCGCTGACGGTGGTTCTCCGGCGGTCGAACCCCACAACCCACCACCAGATTATTATTATTGTTAGAGAGAGAGAGAGAGAGATCTGAGAGGAAGAGAGGAAGATAGAGAGAGGCAGAACGAAAGAGAGAACAGAGGAGAGAGAGACGGTAATCGAGAGAAGAGGAAGAAGGAGAAGCAGCGGCGGCGCCCCTGTTCCCAAATCCAACCGAGGTAAAAACCCCTCTTCCTATTAGTGTTTGTTGATGAATGGTTGTTGTGGAGGTTTACGGTGGTCACAGGAAGCGGCAGGGGTGATGGTTGAGGTTGATGGTGGTTCATTGCTGGATGGTTGTGGGTTACGGTGCTCTGTACCAATAACAGAGCATAAGCGTTTAGCTCCGGCGGCCCTCCGGGTCAGATCTGGTCTCAGACGGAAGAGGAAGGAGATGGTCAGGTTATGGTGTGGTTGATTGGTTATGGTGGTGGTGTGGTCTCTCTCTCTCTCTCTCTCTCTCTCTCTCTCTCTCTCTCTCTCTCTCTCTCTCTCTCTCCCTCCCTCTCTGTGATTGGTTATGGTGGTCGATTGGTGGTCAGGTGGTTGTGGTCGATTGATGGTCAGGTTATGGTGGTCGATTGATGGTCAGGTTGGGTTGGGATTGACGAAACGAAGTTGAGGCAGGCGGTGGTGGTGGTCGGCGGTAGGTGGTGATGGTATTAAGAGTAAAAAGACAATTTTACCCTCCACTTAACGAAAAAATTTAACTGGGTTAGCAACAAAGGACATAACGTGCAAGATTTTAATACATAAAGGACAAAACCAATCAATTTTAAAGTTAAAGGTCATGCCTTGCAATCTGGTACAAAGTTAAAGGACAAAACTTGTAATTCAGTCTTTTAGTTATATAATAATTATATCAAATTAGTCAAACAGACTAGAGAAGGTTTTAATTGTGTTTTTTTATTTATAGTATTAATAGTCTTTATTTTAACAATTTATGCATTTGTTACTTTTATGATTTATAAAGTTTGGTAGGCATAAAACATAAAATAATTTTTATAATACTATCGGTTGTAACTTTTTTTTTTAAGTTGTAATTTTTTTTTTAATATTAGTTGTGTGTTTTTATTATTATCTGTAATTTTTTTATATTTATTTGTCTTTTATTTTAATTATTTTGAGTTAAAAGATTAAAAAAAATAATAAAAAAATCAACCAATCACAATCAGGGGCTTTATAAATAAAGCCCCACCACTACACCCATTTTTCAGCTTCTCTCTCCACGCTGACTCAGCAGCCACGTGGACCAATCAGGAAGGGGGACTTTATATATAAAGCCCCCCACTACGCATGGTCTAATAAGGTTGTGCTGTAAAAACCACACTTCGTGGTTTGCGCTTCTGACAAGTGAAGTTGATAGGTGTACGGTAGTAGTTTGCGCTTATGACGAGTGAGTATGATCGGTGTAAAGTAGTGTGTGCTTATGACGAACGGATTTGATCAATGTACTGCCCTGTCACACTTAGCACATGCTACATCTTAATCTTTAAGGCACCCCAAAAGATAAGTATGACGGGGTGCAAACGAGCTGAGCCCGAGCCTTGCATTATCGAGCTAAGTTCGTTACAATTTTCAAAAGCTCGAGCTCGAGCTCGATTCGAGCCTTGTATTTTGGGCTCGAGCTCGGCTCGAAAGCTCGATCAAAGTGTATGTGGGAAGAGTTTAAACGAGCCCGAGCTCGGCTCGAGCTCATTTTGGACCACTAAGAAGCTTGTTTTGGACTATTAAGGACTCGTTTTGAACCATTAGTGAGCTCATTTTGGACAATTAAGAAGCCCAAGGCCCAAAGTAATTTAGTTAATGCATGGGTTGCAATACAATTGGATTATATAGTATTAATTGACATAAATAAGCAAAGCTCGATAAGGCTCGACGAGCCCAACCGAGCTTTCCATTCAAGGCTCGAGCTCGATAACTAAATGAGCTTTATTTCAGGCTCGAGCTCGATAAGAGTCGGCTCGTTCGAGCTTTTTACCAAGCCGATCTCAAGTAGCTCGCGAGCCGCTCGACTCGTTTGCACCCCTAAGTATGAGTGACAAGAAACAACACATTCAACACCTTCAGTGGACTTATGCTCTCACCACCATGCCCTTGTGCATAGCTCCTTACATGATAACATTCTTGAATGTTTTGGTTTCATGGCTAAAGGGGCACTCAACGTTCACAAATTCAACCTCAACATGCACCGACTACAATCTGCGTCATGACTGTAACTACCATTCTCTTTTACTAAATTCAAAAAATTTTAGCTTTTTTATTTGTCTCAAAACTTAATTGAATCTATAAACCGCAATGTGCTTGAATTGGGTCATATAAAAAACTAACTGGAACTAATTATCATCCTAACACACCCATAGATTTACTTGTTTGCTTACATTTAGTAACTTTACCCTCGATTGAGTATTTATTATTTAACCCATTAAAGATAACACGTTTAATAAAAAAACAGTCAACTCATTCAATAAAGCAGGCTAAAATTGACAAACTTTAAGGGTGTACGGGGCATCACCTAAGCAGTGGCGCATGATAGTTGGGGCGGGGAGGGGCGGCCGACCCCCCCGGATTTTCGCACAAAAGTTCCGATTATATAGTATTCGTATAGAAAATTTTGAAAATATAGGGTTTCGACCCCCCGAAACTAGTGACTTCCGCCCCCCCGAACCTTCGGGTCAAGCTTCGCCACTGCACCTAAGATGGGGGGTTTTGGATACGAGAACATCGCGCTTAAGTAGTCCGTAGGGGTTTTGGTGTGTATCACCACCCATTGAAAGGATGTGTGTGAGAGTTTTGTTTGTGTGTAGAGGGGAGAGAGAGAGAGCCGCAGGTAGAAGAGAACACCGTCGCCAATGAGACACTCGGGTTGTGATGTTTACACAGGTTACATTACACCCCTCCCACCTTGATAACCATAGTTTAACATGTAAAATATCTCAAGGGGCCTAATTTTAAAAACCTTGGATCTTTTAGAACAAAAAAATACCAATCACAAAAAAAATAAAAACACACAGTTGTAGTGTGTGTGTGTGTGTATCAACAGCTAATAACTGTTGTGTGAATCCTAGGTTGTTTTATACCCTGTTGGGTTGGGGCAGAAGAAGCAGATGGCGGGAACCCTTCAAACCATACTCCACCTCACATCTCCGGTGACCGGAACTTCAACGTCTCCATCAACAACCCACAAATTTAAGCCACCACACCTTATCTTCTCCGGCAAACGCCCTTTTATTACTACTAATAATAATAATATCAGCAACTCATTGCTTCCTCCAGACCTCCGTTCACTTACCCGAACAATCTTTATCAGAAACAGCGCCACTTCCCATCAGGTTCTCCACTTTTTCATGCTATTTAATTACTTAAATGTTTCGACCCGAACCCGAGTACCCGACACAAAACAAAACAGGTTTGAGATGACTAGCACGTCCACATTAAAACGGGTCGGGTTTGGGTTGACTCGATAACCTTTTTTTTTTTAACTATTTAGAAATGTGACACTCATACTCACTGAGTCACTATTAAAGACTTTATTGATAACTCGTCAACGTGTATGACTCATTTAAATATACGGGTTAAAGGGTTGTGTTCGAGTTGACACGATAGTAGTGTGGTTGGAGTTTCAGGGAAATGGTGGTTTGAATGAACCTGGTAAACGGATTGCACAGTCGAGGTTATCGGTTTCTGCAGGATCTTTGCTGAATTTTGTTAGCAGCAATTTTCTTCCATTAGGTAATGGTTCTGTTTGTTTGTTAGTTGTGTAATTGGATTATTATTGCAGCTAGCATTAGTTACTGATACTTGGTTTTGTATTTAATTTGATGCAGCTCTTATTGGTGGAGTAGTGTTGGGTCTTGCAAATCCTAGTCTTGGTTGTCTTGCTCATAGTTATCATGTATCAAAAGTTAGCACTTTTGGGATATTTATCATATCAGGTAAAAGGATAATAAGGTTAGGGGGTGCAGTCGTTAATTTTTTATTTTTTTTTGTTTAATTACCCGAAAGAAATTCATACCTTTAGTTATTCACCAATGTGACGAAATCTTTAATTTTTAATTACCTTCTCCTTCTCGTTGTACATAAACAGGCCTGACGCTGCGTAGTGACGAAATAGGTGCAGCTGCTGAAGCATGGCCAGTTGGACTTTTTGGGATAGTATGAACTTTAATTTTTATTATTGTTAATCATGCTTTTGTAGGTTCATTTTTTTCACTTCAACAGAATCAATGCTGTTATTGTCTCAAAATTTTTGTTGGGAATGTTGAAGTTTTAGAATCCGATACGTGATCTCAGAATATGCGTGGCATCATAAATAGTCGCCTAAGCATTTTTTTTCGTCAATGTAAATGATGAAGTTCTGAATCACTCTCTTATCATGGTCAGTGCAGGCTTCTATTTTGTTGTTTACACCTTTCTTTTCCAGAATTATCCTGCAACTTCACCTTCAACCTCAAGAATTTGTCACAGGTCTGGCCTTAGAACAGGACCGTGCAATACATTTCTAATATTAAGTTGATGATTAATTGCATATTAAGGTAGCAAACTTTGGTCTAATTTCTGTATGTGTAACAACTTTGTTTGCAGTCACAAAAGTGACTTTCAAAAAAAATTCACATAGGGTAATCTTCTAAGTTACCGTCACATCATCATTTTGACCCCGTAACCAGGTTGGATTATCCTATATTAAACTTTTTTGAACGTGTGTGCCTTTTTGTAAGTAGAAAAGAACTTGGTTTCCTATAACAGATCTCGGACCAATCTTTGTTACCTTTTTATGCAATAACCTCTGAATTAGGGCTAGTAACTTAAGTAGTAGCACTAGAGTATAACATATATTACTATGTAATATGAACTTAGTTAAGAGACAAAAGAAAGATCATTTATTGTAGCTTCTTTCTAATCGTTTTGTATATTCCTTACAGGACTTGCTTTATTTTGCTGTATGCCTACAACGTTATCAAGTGGAGTTGCTCTAACTCGGGTTAGTTGACTTTTGTTTATAAGATCGAAGAAAATTTGATTGTGACCCGAATATGAAATTTTTTGATACAGCTTGCTGGAGGAAATTCAGCCTTGGCGCTTGCAATGACAGTAATATCGAATCTGTTGGGAATTCTTGTTGTAAGTTCCGAAACATCACTTTCTCCCTTCCTGCCTAAAACATTTTACGCACTTCAATTAAATCCTTTCTGTACATAGATTTACTTTTTATATTTTTAATTCTTTCTTCAGGGAAAACTTTATATCATATTATTAGCAAGTATTTGCTATGAGCTTAAGCATTACTAGGCTACTAGCATTATTTCTTGTGCATCTAATATCTCGTAGGTTCCCTTTTCTATATCCAAACTAGTAGCTGGTGGAGTGGGTACGTCTGTTCCTGCTGATCAGTTATTTAAAAGCCTCGTCGTCACACTTTTGATACCTCTGATTTTGGGGAAGGTACAGAGTAACACACAGAAACTTCTTAATAGTTATGTAAGTTGCTTATTGTTTAACTAATATTTGAGTTTTAAAAGTTCCTCTCTTGTTTTTTCGTTTGATAGGTCTTGCGGGAATCCTTTAAAGGTGATTTGATTATTCTTACTCTGCCTAATTTCCAATCTTACACGGGCTGCTTGAATTAAAATAGCGAGTCCGTAAACCCTAGTATGAATAAAAGGTAAAAGATATTGTTTGAAAAAAGACCACTGTCAGAATTTCTTTTAGTGAGGGTTAGCTTTTCAAAAAAAATTTAACGATTGGAGTTTCGAAGCTCATATGAGAAGCGTCACAATTCGGCATAGAATCTGAAATGAACTATGCGTTGTAGCGTTGATTTTTAATTTTTTGCAAGCATCGTCACTTATGTTACAACTTAATTTATAGATAATATTGAAACAAGTAAACATCTTATATTTTTTTTTTACAATTTCACACACATTGTAGGCGTCGCGAATTTTGCTGATAATAATCGCAAGCTGTTGTCAAATTTGAATTCACTTCTACTAAGTTTGGTAAGAATAATCTCTGGAATGTGTCACATTGAATTAAATCTACTTTTATTGTTTAATGACTACTATTATTCTTATTCAGGTCCCTTGGATACAAGTGAGCAGATCAAGGCCATTGCTTCTAGCGGTTAAGCCTGCAATTTTTCTTGTAGCTGTCGCAATGGGAGCGTATGTTTTTTTCCTTTAAATTATCTCTGATCTTGTAGTGTTGAAATATAATGTTTTTTTTTTTTATTATTAATTTCGAATTTAAATTTATGACCGATCATTTTGACTTTAGTAACTCATCTTGCGCATGTATATCATAAACTGCAGGCTTCTTCACCTCATATTGTTGGGTTTCAATGCTCTCTCAATACAAATCTTATGTGCCGCATCTGGTGGCAGCAAATCGGTTTTCGCAAAGAAGGAAAATGCCACTGCCCTCTTATTTGTTGCAAGTCAGGTGACACTTAATAGTAAAATTGTTAAGATTATGTTTAAAAAATATATAAAGTTGAAAATTTAAATCGCTTTAATGAGACTTAAATCTGTTGCAAAACGATTTGTAGAAAACCTTGCCGGTGCTGGTTGCAGTCGTGGATCAACTTGGTGGTGCATTTGGTGAATCCGGTTTGCTTGTCCTTCCGTGTGTTGCAGCGCATTTGAACCAGGTTTAACACCCGTTTACATATTACTTACTTAAAACCAATGTGGAACAAGTGTGATGTGAATGTTATAAATTGTGTAGATTATCATGGATTCTTTCTTCGTAAGCTTTTGGAACAAGAAGGAACAGCCAGACAGCAACGCCAAGGTGGCCTAGGTTGCATTCGCTATCTCTGTTAATTGTAGCGATTAAGATAGACCGGTGACAATTTCAGTGACTGCAACAACAGAGAACATGTCATGGGGGTGTATGTACGTTCGTTTATTCTTTAACATGCACTCACTATCGCTAAAGTTGTCCAATTTGTTAGCAATATTATGACTAAATCGTTGTAGAAGAGTAGATTCTTAGTGTCGTATATTTGGCTTTGTTTACTTATGTCTATTGACCTCATTTTATATTTGGCTTTGTTTACAGTTGGTACAACCTTTGATATCATCTAAAACTACTTTAGCTGCACAAATCAATTTCTGGTTTGGGTTGAATTCAGTTTTTACGCATACCCGTCCAAGTTGAAGCCGGTTTCTAAGGAGGAAAGGCCTAGCCGCTCATGTTTGAGCGGTTTCAATATATAGGGTTGAAAAGTCATTTCAACTCTATGTCCCGATCTGGGTTCAAACCGATTTTCAAATCATCTGTTTTTTTTAAACTACCTGACTTAGTAGACAGATAACTCGATAAGGTGATTCCTACCAATATGTTTATTTAACAATGGCTTTAAACTAAGTCGTGAAACACATGTGTGTTAAACTTTGAGGCCTTAAAATATGGATTTTAAAGAAACAAAAACTCATTTATGACATTTGGACCTTGATTACGACACACTCATGAATCATCTGGGATGGACGATGGTACGTGGCTCCGAATAATACACTCATGTAATTTGTAAAGATGGTAAATTGTGTCCCCGCGGAATAATATGGTTCAAGTTATGTTACAGGGTGTAAAATAAATTATAAGAGTGAGAAAGATATAGAAAAACAGAATGGATTACGACATATAACACAATGAGTCACAAAATATAACACAACGCCGAGAAAAAAAGACGTAATTAGTCGCAAAAATGACACAATGATATAACACAAATTCTAAGAACTACAAGCTAAAAATCCAAGATACCGAAAACCTAAATATTAAGATCGTAGAGTTCGATGAGATGGTTTCAATGCCGATTGAATGAGTCCGATCGGAGTTTGTTTGATACCCTACCTACGACTTCCTTTTTTTCCACTGTGTATTTAATCCTAACTCACAAAAGATTACGTTTTAAGAATAAAAAAAAAACTTATATTAGTTATATGTTTTTACCTCTATAAAATACACATTTTTATGAATATGCAATAAAGAAAACACAGAAAATATACATGTGATATACCCAAAAGGAAGTATACACGTGTTTTACATCGATCGAAAATCCTTAGAAATGAATACCGGTATCGGTAATAATAACACAAAAAATGGACCAATGCTCGGTAGGAATTGCTTGGGTTTGTCACGGTACCAACACTCGTATATTTATCGAAGATGTGATGAGTGTGGGGGTCCTATATGTCGCCCACGGGTGGACTTTCATGAAATCGGATGGGTTCACAGGACACGATCGGATTCTGAATTTTTAATAGAGGTCGTATATGAAAAAATTGAGTAATCCCAGAAACAAATATTAAGCAAACACATATAACCAAATTGATACTTGGTTCCGGTGGGTAGAGTGCTTGCATTTGAAGCTAGAGGTAACAATAGTCCCAACTAAAAAATTGAAATTTAACAGACCTAACTTATCTTTAGTTTTCTGCCATGTTTGTTAGCAAAAATCCCTCATTGTGGATATCAACACTCGTGTATCATATGGAACAAGAGGAATTTAAAAACACTAGACAGTGTGAAGGTGTTGTAACATTTCAATAATATTGGTGTTATCGATAACTAGTTTTTATCTTGGGAGCTTCCCGGGTTGAAATATCTAATATGACATATTATTATTATTATTATTATTATTATTATTATTATTATTATTATTATTATTTTAAACAAATCTCTGCCATAAGTTATGATATTCAAATATAAAAAAAACGAATCTCTGCGTCGGGGTATAAATCTAGTGCCATTACAAATGAATTCGGAAGTTTGTAATCGATCATTATAAAAGAACTAACATGAAATAAGAAAAAAAAGTTAATTATTGAAATATCGAACACATTAGTCTAAGGGTTATGTGATGCGTTAAAAAATTCATAGGTATATGATCGGGTATATAGTTCGGGTATTTGGGTATGTTGTTTCGGGTAATCGGGTCGGGTATCATCTAATTCCAGACCCGACCCAAGCCCACAATTTTTTTCAAACTAATCCCAAACCCATCACAATACCTGTCGGGTTACAAAAAATAGTCGTTTTTTTCTCCGTTTTTTATATAGCACTATGGTACTCGTTGGAAAGATATATGATCGGGTATATAGTTCGGGTATTTGGGTATGTTGTTTCGGGTAATCGGGTCGGGTATCATCTAATCCCAGACCCGACCCAAACCCACAATTTTTTTTCAAACTAATCCCAAACCCATCACAATACCTGTCGGGTTACAAAAAATAGTCGTTTTTGTCTCCGTTTTTTATATAGCACTATGGTACTCGTTGGAAAGATAATAAAACGCTCGTTAATTTGGTGTAATTTTTTTTCTTTAAAAAATCTTGTATATAAAAGATATTAACGTTTAAAAGTTATGGGAAGAAACATGAGAGAGAAAATAATAAAGGTTTAATATTTAGATTTAGTAGATTAGGTATTTAATAGATTAAGTTAAAGATTATTTATTCCTTTTTTTTAATTGATTTACACTTGCCACATCACATCCTATGTGGCATATCTCAAAGGAGAGATTGCATAAGATTATGACATGTAGGATTTCCCCCTTTGCAATATATATATAATATAGATAGATATAGATATAGATATAGATATAGATATAGATATAGACTTGAAACACATACTCTTACGTGGATTAATTTGTGGGAATGCGGTGTAACTTTCGCTCATTTTGAATTTGAATATTTTTCTTAACTCTTCATTTAATAAGTAAATCTTGAGTTGTTAGCAATCCATGCAATTTATTAATTGTCACATTAATTTTTTAATCAGTGCATTTTATTTCTTAGTTGTTAGCTTGATGATAATTAAGTACTAGACTTTGTAAGTCTCTCTTAAGTTGGACCAACAAATTTAACGTGATCCTTGACAGAACCCACATGATCCTTTCCTTGAAGAACTATGTGTCTTATTTTTTTATTTTTTTTTTAACCGATCAAACGAAACATTTTATTCACAATCGCCACAACTTACAAATCACAAAAGAAAGTAACGCCCCAAGCCCATTAAGCCAGAGGCTACCTGGGCCATACAACTCACCCGCACTATTACATTATACCATACTTAAGAGCTAGTTATTACACGTGAACAGAAATAGATACTACCCATTGTTGAAGGCAGTGGCGGATCCATTCAGGCCGGAGGGTGAGCATGTGCCCACCGTACGATCCTCCGGCAAGGCAAACTTCCGTTGATATCAATATATTCTTCGGAACCATTTTATACATTGACACTTCCAAATTATTGTCGGTAGAGATGAAGAGCATTGGAAAACAGAAAAGTGATGTTCAAGTTATGGAATTTTGTTTGCTGGATGCTGGATCCGGCAACTGTAGTAGTTTGAAACGGCATGTAGTAGTTCAGGAAGAAGAAGATAAACCTAGTGGGCCAATTCTTTAAGCTAATAAGTAACTAATAAGGAGTTTGATAGAGTGGGCTTTTCTAAAAGTTTAGAGCCCAATATGAGAATATCTTATGACTTATAGAGGCCGGCTAACGTACAAAGGCGTCTTAACCTACAAAGTGTGAGAAGCCATCCTGGCCCTCCATCTCCCACCTTCTGCGTTTTATAAGGAAAACCTCGTACATTAATT
The DNA here is from genome assembly GCA_030844895.1 of Ambrosia x helenae. Taxonomy (NCBI): domain Eukaryota; kingdom Viridiplantae; phylum Streptophyta; class Magnoliopsida; order Asterales; family Asteraceae; genus Ambrosia; species Ambrosia x helenae. The sequence continues at coordinate 93,402,262 of CM061225.1, forward strand.
ACCCACGTTTGTCATTAATGGCAGTTATCAATTTGAGGGTAAAACAGACAAATTACAACTAAAATAATTTGAATTTTTTAATCCAGCGCCCAAATCAACCTCATTAATTGACGGTTACTTCATTTTATGCGTGCGATTGATTCTCCAAAAATCAAAACTGACACCGAAGTCCAAAAATCAAAAATCAAAAAACAGAGCATCGGAGAAACACTAATCATATCAACAAATATGCCTCCAAAACGCAAATCAGGTAAGGAATTGTTCATGATTTTACTTTAATTTTGATCGTATTTTGATCGTATTTTAATTTAATTTTACTTCATGATTTTACTTTAAAAACCTAAAACAGGTGAAGGACGTGAAAAAAGAAGCAAGCAATATCATGATAGGCCTTCAAAACCAAGGATTACAGGTATCATTTAAACGCGTTTTAGATGGTTGATTGAATTAGTAAAGGCGATTTAGAAGTTTTTTTGATGATTTGTAAGATTAACATTTGGATCTAGTAAAGGCGTTTTAGATCTTATGATAAAGGCGTTTTATCTGATTATTGATACATGAGATGATTTGATGATGTTTTAGGTTATTGATTGTTTGAAAATTTGGGTGAATGTGATTGTAAAGGCGTTTTATGTGTTTATGAATGCGTTTTACTAATTTTACTGATTAGGATGATGTTTTGGTGATCTACTATTAATTGTAAAGGCGTTTTACTGATGACAAGTAAGGGTATCTCAAAACGCATCAACTAATAATAGTAAAGGCGTTTTACTAATGTAGAACTATCATACTGATGACAAGTAAGGGTATCTCAAAAAGCATCAACTAATAATAGTAAATGTGTTTTACTAATGTTACTGATGAATAAGATGTTTAGTAACCTATTGTATGAAAAATTGGATGATTCTGTTATAAATGCGTTTTGTAATTTAGTAGATGCGTTTTACTAATGATACTAAGACTGTCATATTATGCAGTAAAACGCCTTCAGTGATATAATAAAACGCCTTCAGTGATATAATTCTAATGTAAAATTATGCATTGTTGTTGTTTGTTTTGATGTCTTAAGCAGAACAACCAAGGGATCCAGGGTCTGATGATGATTTCCAAACTCCTTTAAAAGATTTGAGAAAGTTAAAGAAAGATGTAGATAACCCAAAGAAGGGTGTTCAACAAGAATCTTTTGATCATTTGATCTATCACAGTCTGAAAAACACAGAAGAAGCCATCTGGTCAAACATGGAAGCTAAGAGGAAGGGGAGGGATGAAATCTTAAACAACAAAGACTGAATGGGATTGGTGGTTTATGAATGTGGTGGGTGGTTTGTTGGTAGTTTTTTGGCTTTTAAGTTAGTATGTTTTCTTGGATGTGGTTTTTTGGTTTTTTTTTTTTTTTTTTTTTTTAGGTTTTTGGATGTTTAAAAATGGGGCATGGATGGTGGTCTATGCCATATGTAATGAATGATTATATATATAAATGTTTATTAGTAAAACGTATCTATTAAAACAATAAAACGCATTCAATAAAATGATAAAAAATATGTATAAGCTATAGAAACATATACTAAAACGCATTCAATAATCACAAAACGCATTCATTAAAACATGGTAAAATCTGCAACTGTATATAGTATACTAAAACGCATTCATTATTACTAAAACGCAAGCATTAAAAATCATAAAAATCAGTCCTCATCCACTTGGTCTTCAACTCCTTGATGATCAATTCCTTGGTCTTCTGCATTTTCATCTTCCTCATTCTCATCTTGTAGCATTGTGGTTTTTAACTTGTGTTTCCGACGATCATGTCCTACCTCCCCACAAATGTTACATGTTGACGGTTCATCCACCTTGCATACTAATCTATACTATATTATAATGCATGAGGCAGGGACTTCTTAAAACTTAAGTAATACAAATACAATTGCTTAAGGTACAACACTTAATGCATACAAAAAAGATTTTTTAGGGGTAAATATGTCTTTTAGTCAGTGTCTAACAACTTAAACTATAAAAGTGCTTATAGAAGCAAAGATTACAAAGGAGGTTATACATATCTATTATGAAGCCGAAATAGGTGGAAGAAAAGCAGCAACTCTTCAAATTCAAACTATCCCCCTCCTCATCCTCTCCTCTTCTCTCTCATATGCAAATATGCGAATCCAATTTCAAAATTTAAACTATGATCTTGTACAAGAACTCTCTCTCGTCTCTCCACCAAACCCACCATGTCGTGTTCAGATCAGCTTCCTGTAAGTACTTAATATTTCATATTCATGTTTCGTATAAAGTACCATTTGGGCGGCCAGAGCATGCTTTGAAAACCCTAAAAACATTTTGAAATTCAAACATGCGTTTCTCTTCCTTCTCTAAAAAACATCTCCGACGTACTCTCATTTGGCTTTCTATGGATCCCTCATTCGCACCCTAACCCTAATCCCCTCATCAGCTTTTAGAAATTTCAAGGGCTTTGATTCTCTTTCTCATTCTCAAATTGCAACCCTAGAAAGTCAAATTATAGGAGAACCTCAATTGGATGCTTTGTTTTTGCTAACTTAGTTAGGATTACTCTGCTAGAAATTAGGACCATGTTGGTGTTATGCACAGCATAAAGATGGATCGAATGACAACATTATATAAATAAGTCAACTAATTTTTGTGTATGTTTTGTTATTGTTGTTGAAGGTTGAAGAAAAGGTTTTGCTGGTAGGGTGATTGATCATGGAAAAGCTGTTGTGATCCTGGTTTGATTGATTTCCTTCAAAAATATCTTACAATAAAAACTGGAATAATCGGTTCTTATGTTGATGTTTTTACTTGTAGTTTTCAGGGAAGAAGAATGGAAGGCAACACTGCTAGAAAGGAATATATTACCAGGTACAATGAATATGACATATCTGTTTTCATTTAATCTAGGGATGTAGATATCCCTGTAAAGGGCACGGGCATAAACACGGAGACAAACATTAGGTAATTTCTTCTATTGCTTATCATGTATATCCTTGTTTGTGTGCATATATTGAGATCACAACTCTCAAGCTTGTCGATGTTTGTCACAATCCTAAAAAAATAGAATTAATGTGACTCTTCTAATTGTTAGTCAAATGAATGTTTTTTATACCACTTGTAATGTTTATTTTGCTACATGTTGGTCATTTTTTCTTAATACACCTCAAATTCTTAATAATTCATATGTTCTGGCGTCTAATATAAATGTTATTTAGAATAATTGAAGTTTTGCAATGAATGTCGTCGTTTGGTGCTCGTGTGTTGAGATTCTTTTAGTGTGAGTAAAATAGGTTTTATTTTGTTAGAACTAATTTGCATCGGTAGTTGTAGTTCTGTTCTGTTCTATAAAAACATTTGAATCCTTTTTCTTCTATGCATTTTTAGCGCATAATGATTGTTGATGATATTAAAAATTTATGAAAGTGTACCTAATGGGTATAGAAGGTATAGTTGTGTTTATGGTGTGGAATGGGATGTAGGTAAGGGTTTTGGGTTTGTTGCTTTAGGTTGATGGAGACGGAATGAGGAATTGATCCCGATGTGTCACTTCATCATGTTGAACTTCAGTTATTTGCCATTTCCCCAGTATAAAACTATAATTGTAGGATGGTATTGTTTCCATTAGATCATCCTTTATTTTATAACTTGAATTTTATGGGTCTAGGTTTAATCTAAACAGTTTTAAGTCAACTGTTAACTGTGTTTTAAAAAGGGCGCCTCGAGCGCGCTTAAGCGCGAGGCGCACTGAGGCGCCAGGATTTGCGCCTTATGTAACCCTAGGCGCACCTTGTACAAGAAGCGCAGGAAAAGCGCGATTTTTTACCAAAAAAATCCCCTGGGCGCGCGCTTTTTGTACGGGAGGTGTTTTTATGCTTAAAATTGTTATAAATGTAGCTAAAAGGGTTGTTAAATCATGTATAAACCTTATTTGTATCTATATTTTGGGTAAATGATGCTAAAAACCTATAGCATATATAAAAAAAATTATATAATCGTCTTGCGCTTCGCGTATGAAAATCTCACCGCTTTTGCGCTTTGCGCCTCGGTTTTGGACCTCGTCGCTTTAGTGCGCTTCGCGCTTTTTAAAACCAAGACTGTTAAACACATTTGGTTAAATGTGCTGCCTTTGCGTTAACCAGATTAATTTATACTTAATACTAATTATTATTACTATTATTATTATTATTAATGTGAGTTCTTTTTTGTCATAACTTAAAATCAAGAGACATAATTATACTATGAAGGTTCATATGGTAAAATAAAATTAAGAGCATTTTATTGGTGGGACTCTCTGGACTAATGATTTGCTTCTATCAAAAATAATTTTAGTGTCTTTTGTCAATAACTGTGTTTGAGTTTCTATGCAAAATATGAACAATTATTAGGAAAAATATCCAATTTAGGAAGTGAAGCATAAAGAATTAGTACTGCTGTAGCACCTGAGAAACCAATTACTCCTCTTGTTCGTATTCATGACACATGTTTTGCTATATTGTCCATTATTGTGATAGATCCAGATGGGCCAAATTGAAATTTAATTTGTTTTTTTATTTGTATATCAGTTTAAAGGAAGACATTTCCAACCTTGGATCCACGTACAAGGGAAGTCATAGCCAATGTTGTTGAAGGCGATGAAGAAGATATCGACCTTGCGATTGCTGCTGCTCGCAAAGCCTTTGATGAAGGCCCCTGGCCTATAACGACTTCTTACTAAAACTATAGAATTCATTTCATTATGTATTTTATGTTGTTTTGTGACTTGTATGTTGAAGATTTTTATATGCAACTTTTTTCCTGATCAATGCAGGAGAGATCGCGTGTACTTCTAAGAGTTGTTGATTTAGTCGATAAACACAATGATGACATCGCAGCTCTTGAGACATGGGATAATGGGGAGCCTTATCAAGAGTCTGCTGAAACTGAAGTACCAATGTTTGCATGTCTATTTCAATATATGTATTACAATTAAATACCTATAGCTGTTATAATTGAAATATTTTATTTTATTAAAGTTATATAGATTAAATAAAAGTTTACTTTTTTTTTTTATTTCGGTCGGTTCGGTTTTGGTGGCTGGTTCCTAACTGAACCGTGAAACCATGTTTTCTAAACGGTAAACAAGATGAATTCATATAGGATCTGCTTAAACTGGATGTGATTGAAGCTGATGGAGAAGCAAAAACTTAGGCGAATTGAGGTTGACTTTATTAAAGTCAAATAACTACCTTCTTATGTTAAAAGTTAGAATCTGAACAACATTTGTGTGATTGTGCAGGTACGTTGTGTAGAAGAGGGCTTTGTCGACATTCTCAACGATCTAAAGTTGACCATGAGTACAAACCAGTTTGGAAAGCGTGGTGTGTCTATTGTTTTAGTAATGAAAAAATGGGAAACATTTGATTAAGGATCTAGGAGTCTAAATACACCTGATCATGTACAAAACTCAACTATATTCAACTATAATAACGAAAGATTGGGAACAACTTGAATGATTGGTAAATATATTTGCTTATGACCCATAGTTATAGTACGAAGTTTCACAAAGTATCAAATGAATGATGGTTTAGGCATTTAACTTAGTTTTTAATGATCCTAATTCTATTCTTAATTCACTTACACACGAAGTTAAAGAAACTGGTCACAAAAACAGTTATCACTTTGACTGAGGAAGTCAAAATGCATTAGTACAAAATATTAGATGAAGGTTGACTGCATTGCCTTTAAAGATATGGGCATATATTGAGATGGAATGCATTCAGTTAGATAGAGTTCTTCACATTAAGGTGATTTATTTTAATCATTCATCTTCCAATAAGTTCTGATTGTCTAATCTACACACAGTTGACAAGTGATTATATATTTATTTTTTAAAGGAGGCAATGTGGAAGGTGGAAACTGCTGGGAATCAGGATTGTGCTGTTAAAGTTAAGTTAGTTGCTCCTCCAACTTATGTTCTTGTCACTCAAACTCTTGATAAGGTAGTTAAAGTGTTCAGTTTGACTTATTAACTAATGTAAATGTTATAAAGTAATTGTGAAGTCGATATTATTTCAATTATGGAAACCTTTGCTGATATTGTTACTTTTTTATGTCCTTGTGTAATGTTCTTTATTGTTGCATTAAACTGTTAGCATCATACGTGTCACTTAACTAAATTAAGTGTTTGTTTCTTTTAAGTTGTAGGATCTTGTGAGAATGATGTCTTTAATCAACATGATTATCTAAATGAGATTTGCTAGAAAACCTTGTGTCAGAAGCGCCCTTATTTCATAGGAAATTGGACCGCTAGACTAGATGGTGAGTATGATTTTTCTTTTTCAACCAGATTGGTATGTTTAAATGTGCTTGTATTTTTTTGTGGTTTTAATAGATTAGAGATACAATGGACATGAAGCACTTATATAAAGTTAGTACACTACACATATAGACTTTGTTGTATACAGGTATAAATGTCTTATATTTTCCATTTGCATACATGTATTTGTTACATTTTTCTATTCTACGCTATTTACTTTCTGTGAGCTTAGATTTGTTATGAAACTTGATGCGTTTGCGCAAATCTATGTTGTCTCTCAATGTAGTTTGAGACAAATGGATGATGATAAGGATGATTTCAACTCTGAACCTGATGAACATGGTATCGATAGTAGTTGTGAAATCATGTATGCCATCTGATGGTCCGGTATCTTCAATTCTATAGAAGAAGAGATTTGGTTACTTTCTTGATATATTGTCGTTGTTAAAGCCCATAAACATATGGTATATAAAGAAAAATTACTTGTACTAAATTGGTCTGTTAAGTGATTAAATCTACAGAAGAATGCTGTTGAAAATCAAGCATACATGTACAAGTCTAAAGAACATACAAGTGCCCTCAAAGTATCTGTCATACATACAAATTGATGAGTGGACCATAGACAATGCTAACTTGGTATTTTGGTAATTTTATCTAAACTTCAGCATGACTAAAGATGTGGTTGATGCATCTATTAAATAAAGATGTGGTTCATGCATCTATTAAATCTGCTAAATCGAACTCAACGAACAACTGTCTAATTTCCAATGTGCATCCAAATAAATAGACTCGGTTTCAAAAGTGTTATAAGTTTCATTCGAAGGAGTCAAACCAAACATAAAACATAGTGGTTTTTATCTTGATTCAAACATATAGCATAAATGACTTAAGGAATCAAAGACGGTAAATTTGCCCCAATTATTGTTACATCGTTAAACATCACATCTCAATTTAACATCGTACCACGTTGAAGTTTTTGTTACTGCCTCATCGCGCGGGTTTCTTACTATTAACTAAAACGGACTAAAAACGGATTATCTAACCATATAAATCGAACCAAGTAACCGATTATTTAATAAGATCGATCAACTGATCACTTTGGTTTTAGTTTCGGTTAAGGCTAATAATCGAACTGAATCAAACCATACACACCCTTAGAAGTTTCTGTTTTCCCCGCTGCATCGCGCGGGCACCCTACTAGTGTATTAAAACGCATTTGAAAACTACTAAAACGCATGTATAAAACAGAGGAGTAAAATCTGATGAACTGCTGATTGATACTACTGATGAAGAAGTTAACTACTGATAATGAAAGTACTGCACAACCACTGCACAACCACTGATGAGAGAAACCACTGATAGTTAGTTACTCGTCAGTGGTTATCATTCATCAGTAGTTATAAGCCCATCAGTGGTTTGATCAGCAGTACTTATTAACCTTAGCACTTCATCAGCAGTACTTATTAACTTCATCAGTAGTTTCATCAGCAATACTTAATAACTTCATCAGCAGTTCATCAGATTTTAATAAAAATCAACAAAACGCATGTATAAAACATACTAAAACGCATTCAGACAATGTTATCAATACGATCATACAACCAGTTATATTAAAACGCATGTTATTAATCCTAAAACGCAAATGATTATCTTCAAAACCACAAAACATCAAAAAATACCTTTGCATCCTTCTGTGTTCAACCATGAAATCAAATCTCTCACCAATATGTTCATCAGTGTTGTTTACATCTTCATGTATAATATCTACATAAAAATTTTTAATGGAATGCTCAACCTCTGTAACATCACTGATCTAAAAAAACTTCAAAACAGTAGAAACTAACCTTCAAAATTGAGATTATGAGGATCAACAACTTCATGTTCTTCATCGAATAAAGAATTCAGGTTCATTGTTTAGATCTGAAAACACAAATTAAGAGTAAGATCACGATTAATTGAAAAACAATAAAAACAGAGTACATACCGAACATGGTGAAGAACTCGGGCAAATTGATTATGATTTTCGTAAAAAAATTGAACCAGTGATCGACTATGATTGTAGATTTTTGAATATGGTAAGAATTGATAATCGTATATTATGGAATCAGTTATGAAATTTGAAATATTGATGAACGATAAAACATGGATTTGATATTAAACGTGATTAATTGATATGTCCAATTGACTATACTGCCCCTCTAATCTGTTAAAGAGTTATAACAGACAAGTTCCACGTGGCATCATTTTGTGGCTTCTCACACTTTGTAGGATAGGAGACTTTGTACCCTACACTTTCTCATGACTTATATACTTCAATTAGTTATACGAGTTTTTCATGTGAAAAAAAGGTCAATAATTTAATCATAGAGTGGTAGTAAAAAGTAATATTTTTTTATGTTTGCATTTACTCTTTTATTATATGGATTCTTGCATCTAAATTGTTTTCAAATTGTTGATTTTGAAATTTACTAGAATTTTAAACATACAGTTAAACATTCTATATCAAATTATTAACTGTTACTTAATTATGCCGACTTAAGTTGAGCGGATAAGCGATGTGTTCTATCGTAAGACTAGTGAATTTGTTTTATAAGTGATTTTTCTTTTTGGTTTCCAAATGTTCTTTCTTAAATTTATTATCGTATTATTAAGTAAATAATTATAACTATAATAATAAGCCTTTGGATTTGAACAGTGATTTTCATTTTTTCAGAATTTTGAATATGAATAAGTATTTCAGGTTTCAAAGATATTAACAACTTAATGCAGTGGTGTGGTGGCCATACGAGATGTTCTGTACAGCGGCCACCCGGGTTCGAGGCCTGGTTGTGGCAATTTTTTTCCCACTGATTTTTTTTTTGCTGGACACGTGCTTGCCATCCCACACTTCTCATGACATCTGTTTTTTTTTGCTGGACACGTGCTTGCCATCCCGGCTTCTCATCACATCTGCTGATAAAGGCACATAAAACCAATTTTTTTTGAACGATCCCATAAAACCAGTTTGTCGACAATACTCCACCACAACTACAATCTCTCTCTCTCTCTCTCTCTCTCTCTCTCTGTATGGCTCTCCACCGGTTTCCACCCACAAATCTACCTCGACGAACCACCGATTGCACGTCGCAGCTGCTCCACCTCCGTTGGTTGGCCTCCAAAAAAATGTTCCAGAGTTGCCATATTGGGGGTGATGGTTAGGGTTTTGCTTCACCTCAGCTCCGGCTACGGGCTTACGGCTCCGGTGATAGAATCGGAGCTCCGATCATTGATAAAAATGTCCTGACCGGTAAATACAACAACTAAGGTAAGTTTCACTTAGGGGTTCGATTTTGGGTCGTATATACTGTTTTTTGGGTTGGATTTGGGTTTGCAGAGTGGGTGTTAAGGTTTTGCTATTTCGTTGTTGATATTTGTGTTTTTTGGGTTGGATTTAGGTTATGATCATCTATGATTTCAAGTTATATGTTTGCTTTGATGATTTGACTTGAAAAGGGCATGGAGAGGATACCGAACTTCAAGATGCCTCCCAGATCAGATTCCGTTTTAATGTTTTTATTGCAATGTTTGTGCAGGTTTATTAGCATGAGGTGCCTTCAAGGTGTTCGATGAAAAGCCTGAGAGAAGTAAAATCATTGAATTTGCTATGTCTTCAAAAAGGTATAGCTACACAGTAAATGAGTTAAAAAATTACCTTTCTTTATATGATTATCTTACTTTTAGATAAGTTTTGCAGTTGTGGTACATACAACATTCATACTTTTGTATATAAGTCATTTAAGCAATGTCAATGATAATGACAATGGCATCAACAAGATTGAAAATGGAAAACCAGAACAGACTGAAAGTGAAGATTTGAAGGTTGATGAAGTGGGAAAGGTTGCAGGAGCCAAGACCAGAAGCAAGAAAGAATTGAAGAATTTTTAGGTTTATTGAAGGGTTAGTTTTGTAAATTTTGGTGTTGGAAGCTGAAACACCATGTGATAATATTCAGCGTCTTTTTGTTTCTGTGACTTCAAATATCAAAATTGGAATGTAAATTTTATGTTTTTTTTTGTTTTTTTTTTATTTCATTTTATTTTAATATTGGGATGGAAGTTTTAATGTACATGTGGTAATTTTGCAGGTTAAGTTTGGGGAGACGCTCCGCCGATTCAATGCTTAACAAACTTGCTCTCGACATTTTCATGTTGAGCGAAAAAATCCGCGGGCTCTTTGGCTTCGGTCCCGATGTTGAGTTTACTATGGCTTACGTTGAAATTATAATTTTTATATAAACATATTTATATAAATAATTCTAATTACCAAAGCAATTACACACAACAGGTCTAATTACCAAAGCACAACATGTTGCGCCTAGCGGTCGATGGTAGGTTTTGAACCTGCAACCTGCCTTGTAGCCAATTTATTTCTTTTAGCTCTGAGCCACATAACGACGCCATGCTTCAGTTTTACACTGATACAAAGGTTGATTATTAGTTGTTGTTAAATGGTGATTTCATTTTACCTATGCTGTTTTGAATTTTGCATAAAAAAATTTCATTTAGCCTTAAATTGTTTTTGCATTTATGAAGGTTGCAACTTGGTGCGGAGTTACAACAGAGTACAGCCGGGAAAAACAAAATTCGTTAGAGGTTATGAATTAGTTTGATGTTTGGTTTTATTTGTATTATTGAGTATGTTTGGTTTAAAACTTGATGACACTAAAATCACTAAAATATTTTGTCGTATCAATGTGTGTTGTGAGATGTAGCTTTATGGGATCAGATGGGTATTGACGATATGTTGGATCTGCTCTCTAAGATAGCGGAGGAAAAGGCCTGATGAATGGTGAGTTATATAAGTGTGCCGAATGTGGTGGCGAAAGACGAGGATCCTTTGGAGTATGAGGTTCATGTGGTGGATAAAGAGGTTGTTGAAGATAAGATGTGTGTATAGCTGAGAGTAACATTTTACATGAAAAGGAACCATGACTTCGTTCTCTTTTGTATAGACTTCTCCATAGTGTTCCAAATCATAATATATGGTTTTCAAACCTTCTGATTTAGTTGTTAGCCTTCTATGTTTCCACTTTTGTTGTATTTGTTCACTAAGTGTTAGGCTCAGTTACACGTCTTTCTCCAAGACTATGAGACTATAAAATAAGTTTATACAACCTTTTGACTTGTAAAAGTCAACTAATAACTCGGTTCTTTATTTTGCAGGTAGTGGGGAAAATGAAACTGTCATGGGGAAACAAAAGACTATGCTTACAAAGAACGTTGACTGGACCTTGGTAGGCTGAAGAAATAATGGTTAGATTAGGCAAAAAATAAAAATAATACAATAAAAAATAGGGATAATATATATTAGTTATGTTTCGATGCATATGGGATTGCGATATTGTTAACTGTGTCTGTGTGTGTATGTATAGGATCATATTAGCAAGCACATGATGATGTTGTGTGCAACTTCTTTTTTAGAGGCATCCTATTTGTAAGTTAATGATCAGATGCAAACTTTTGTTGTATCATTGTATGAATCTTTGTTCCATAGTGTTCTAAATCATAATATATGGTTTTCAAACCTTCTTATTACAAGGCGTGCGAACAGATCGTTACAACGCGCGCATCGCGCGCGCATCAATAACACTAGTTATGAATAGTTTTACAATATCATTAAGTTGATAAATTTGAATTTGTTTTAGGGGCTGTTTGGTTGATTAAGTGCTGAATCATTAAGAGGTCTGAATGGTTAGGAGCTGAATCATTAAGTTGGATCTCTTAATGGTTAGTTTTCTTGTCCCACGTTGGTAGAGGAGTCTCATTAAGGTTCAGGGGCTGTTTGGTTGATTAAGTGCTGAATCATTAAGAGGTCTGAATGGTTAAGAGGTCTGAATGGTTAAGTGCTGAATCATTAAGTTGGACCTCTTAATGGTTAGTTTTCTTGTCCCACATTGGTATGAGAGTTTCATTAAGGTTCAGCCTAGTTCAGTGCTTAATGATTCAGTGCTTAATGGTTCAGCAACATCTCAAGTCTTAATGATTCAGCCTTAACCATTCCATTCAGAGGCTGAAACAAACACGTTGAATGCTGAATCATTCAGCACTGAATAGTTGAGAGCCTCATTAAGAGGCTACCAAACAGCCCCTCAACCTAGTTCAGTGCTTAATAGTTCAGTGCTTAATGATTCAGCAACATCCCAAATCTTAATGATTCAGACTTAACCATTCCATTCAGAAGCTGAAACAAACGCGCTGAATGCTGAATCATTCAGCGCTGAATGGTTAAGAGCCTCATTAAGAGGCTACCAAACAGCCCCTTACCCAACTCACTCTGACCAACCTTCTTTTAACACAAACAATTTGTGCCCCCCGTAAAAGAAAATTCTGGATCCGCCACTGGTTGAAGGCCGTGAAATTGAACCAAGAGACCATATCCATATCCGATCTTCTCCCTCTCTTGACCATCCACCAATACGAGTCCATCTTTACCTCCTCAACTATGTGTCTTATTTATTTGTAGATGGCGGAAACATCCAAAAAATTATGAAGGTGGTTACTATGGTGCTAATTGGCATTTCATTATCAACATGAAAGGCTCATCCCTTATCTAACTTTTTATAGGACAAGACGTAAGCTTATTCGGATAATAACTCCAAGGTTGAAACAAGTGAATGTCACATCGATGACAATGTGACATATCAAGATATGAAGGCGAACGACAAAACTAAAGAAGCTCCAACATTATAATGTTGGAGGTGATAAAAGTCGTTAGGATGGTGAAGAGCCAACAGAAATAAGTAATTGGCTTCAATCATGTGCCCATAGTAGAATGGTAATGAGAGTTAAATGAGACACAAGGTAACAATGTTTAAGGAGGTTGTGAAAATAAACAATTCATCAATTGAAACTCCCTACTCTGAGAACTCGATGATTAATTCTTTTTCAGTTGAAGATATTAGATATGGTAACGGAACAATAACTCGAATGACCGAGTCACTGACTCGTATATGAAACCGTGAGAAACTGAGAATGATAGAACAAGTCAGAAGAAAAGGCAAAATTTCACTCAATTTTTAATTTGATGACTCTTTATTTAATAAAGTAAATTGTGAATTTGTCACCAACTCACGCACCTTATTAGTTGATGCATTAGAGCATTCACAATAGAATCCTCATCTCTCATCCACTCATAACCAATCACAATCACATATTACACTAAACTCCATTAAAGTTTCTCTCTCCTCCACTCACAATCACTTTTAACAAATATTAAAAAATAAATACAGTTTTCCTGTTTTCCCTAAAAAATTTCCAAAGAACCCAATATATACCGACACACTGTAGATTCCCTATTTTCTTCACTCACAACCACTTCCAACCCCCCAAAAAATTATAGGGTTTTGTCACCTAAAAAAATAGGGTCTCTATTGTGAATGCTCATTAGTTTTCTTTATTATCCTATTTAATTTCTTTGTTGTCAGTTTGATGAGGGGGACATTGTTTCTCCTTATTTATTTTTTAATATTTTTTGAAAGTGAATGTGAATGGAGTAGATAGAGAAAATAATGATAAATGTATAAAAAATATCAATTAATTAAAAATGAAAGATAATATGTAGTAAATTTTAGGGGCAGTTTGGCAAGTGTTGAACTAATAAGTGCTGAACCAGTAAGAGGCTTGAATGGGTAAGATGCTCTGAACCAGTAGGTGCTGAACCCGTAAATTGTTGTTTGGTTAAACATCTAAATAGATTTGTAAAATGACTATTTTACCCTTACCCTACCCCACCCACCTACTTGCTTTTTCCATTTATTCACGACATTTTCATTTCCCAACCCCACCCACCCACTCATTCCATTTCTTCTCTCTTTTTCTTTCTCTCTGCACAATCACATAGATTATTATTGAATAATGAAGAATCTCTCAACCTTTTCTTTTCTTCTTTTATATTATATTTTTTATTTTCACCACACCTATACACTGTAAAGATAGAGGGACAATAGAAAGAGGAAGCGACTAGTGGAGAGGAGATGGGGGGAAGGCGAAGCTATGGGGAGAGGAGATACGGAGGAGAAGGGCGGAGCTGTTGGGAGAGGAAATAAGGAGGAAGGCGACTGGTGGAGACTTGAGAGGAGAGGGAAGGAGGCGGAGTGGAGGAGGGTGGGTGAGGGTCAGACGACGTGGATGAGGGTGGGTTGGAGGTCGGACGACGTGGAGGGTGGGTCGGAGGTCAGACAACAGTTGAGAGCTTGAAGGAGAGGGGGAGCAGAGGAGGAGAAGGTTGGGGCAAATAAGGAACAAAATGTTTATTTTTTCATTCAGCATCAATTTCTTGCTGAACCATGCAGTCTTAATGGGTTCCATTAAGAGGTAGGTTTTTTTCAACCAAACATCTTCACCTCTGAGCGATTCAGAGGTTGCCTCTTAATGAAACCATTAAGAAGTCAACCAAACAACCCCTTTGTAACATCCCATTTTGAGATTTCATAAGGCAGGAAAATGGAAGCCGTAGTTTGGGTCCATGATGTCAAAGACCCAAACTGCAAGGATTATTTGTGTAATTTATACCCTTTCTGTTATAAGCATAACTAGATATGGAGGTAAACTCATAATATAGTTAGTGGGACTAACAACGCTAATCGAGTTGTAAGAAAGTAAAAGTTTGAGCTAAAAGTGGGAAGTATCATACTACGAGGACTAAACCTGTAATTATGCCTAACTTGGCTAAATTCTTGTAAGTTTATTTTAAAAAAAATATAGGGGTGGCATGTCACATGATGTAGTTATAAGGGTAGATATGGGTGAAATTGGAGGTGTTTGTTGTAATTAACAAAAACCCAAAGTAGAGGGACTAAAGTTGACAATTAGGGAAAACTTCATAAAAATCTGCATTTTTATAAAGTGGATCGATATTTTGGACGGGGTTTTCATCTTTGGAGAGCTTGTGATGAACCTAACACACATAAAAGCCCTAACCCAAGGTGAATTCATAATACCATGTGGTGCATGTATAGATTAAAGCCAAGATTGGATGATTAGGAGGGTTTCAAGCTAAGGTATGAATTATTTAACACTAGATGATGGATTCTTGGTTAGAAGGTATTACATGATGAAATCAGTAGAGTTCACACAAAATTGATATGTGAATCCATGTAGAAATTGGTTGAAAGAGATAATTGGAACTTGTGATATATTAATCTTGTATTAATTATGCAAATGGAAGAAAATCTCATAAGGTTGGAAGTGGGTGTTGGTCTTGGTGTAATCCAAGACCATTCTTAGATAGATTATTGGATATTTTGAAAAGAAAGTGATGATTTGCTATGTTTGATAACTATTGAATAAAGGATATGTGATGTAGGTAAATAATATGATGATTGATGTTATGAGCTATGAAAGTAGGCATGAAATACTTGTACATTGAGCTTAGAATGTTGTATGCACAACAATTGTTTGATGAAATGTCTAGATGAGTATGCTGTATGAATTTGTATGCAAGCCTTGACAAATATGAAAGTAATGTGATAATAGATACAATTGATAGTAGGTTGACATGAGGATTGTATTAGAGAGTATTCATGTGGGAATTTATTGAATTATATGATTTGGTAAGAAATATGCATTAGTAGTGTGTACACTATGCTTAAATATTATGATGCACACCATGTGTTGGTTAATTGGTATGATGAATGATCTTGTATGTTAATGAGATATGAATATGATGTTTACGGTGAATTTCATATGATCTAGTACATCAATATGGACATATGTTTCTAAGTAGGAAGTTTGTATAGTTGGAAGTTGACTTTCTAGAAAGTCAACAATGTTAAAATAACATGGTTATGCTTCCTAACATAATTGTGAAATTGGGGATATCATGTGATACATGTTCTATGGTTTATGTGACATACACAATGATAAGTGAAATTTCTTAAAGTGTGAACAATGTGATTGTAAGTCTATGTCTTATGTATGTTGAAAATTGACCAATGAAAGTCAAGATGACATAGAAGTTGGAATATTTGATAATGTGAACTATCATGTATGATAACAAGATGTGAATGTGATGACATGAAATGATAGGAATCATGTTAAGATGGACCTGAGCGTGGAAGGCTAATGGGTCAGGGAGAGGCGAGGGAAACACGCATGAACTTGGAGGACTTGAGGTAAGTGACTTATGAACTAAACTCTTAGTTTAGTAAATGCATATTTATGTATTAATTTAGAATGGGAAACAAGAATGAAATGGTAATTTATAGTAAGACAAGTGAATGGATATTGTTAGTGAACAAACATCGTTCACCATACGATAATGAAAGTAGTTGGGATAAATGGGTCAATAGAGGAAGAATGAGCAAAGGATATTTGTTCAGACCAGAAGATAGTTTAGACTAGAGGAAGAATGAGCAGATGATATTTGCTCAGACTAAAGGATAGTTTAGACCCGAGGAAGAATGAGCAGAGGATATTTGCTCAGACCAGAGGATAGTTTAGACCAGAGGAAGAATGAGCAGAGGATATTTGTTCAGACCAGAGGATAGTTTAGACCAGAGGAAGAACGAGCAGATAATATTTGTTCAGACTAGAGGATAGTTTAGATCAGAGGAAGAACGAGCAAATTATATTTGCTCATACCAGAGGATAGCTTAGACCAGATGAAGAATGAGCAGAGGATATTTACTCAGGCCAAAGGATAGTTTAGACCAGATGAAGAATGAGCAGATGAGGCTTCCTCAGACTAGCAAGGCTTGTTAGAATTCAGTTTTCTTTTATTTAACTTCTTTAACCGTGTAAAGGGTTTGTTGATGTTCAACCCTAGGTGTGCGCTACTTTGGAGCCGGATGGAGGATCAAGCCATTCTGAAGGACCGAACACGCTTGACCCTTTTTGTTATGAGGATGGTAATAAAGATTAAGGTATGTAAGTAAGAATGCATGGAAGTTAGAGGTTAGGATCCGGAATTCAGATCCGAACTTGCAAAAGGCGTTTGGTCATGATCATTGAGTATTGTTGAATGTCATTTCCACATTTTGAATTTTTGCATGAAGTCACTTAATGAACTAATGAAACGGGTATCTGGTGGTTGCAGGTTGTCTAGTCTACCTCACAAAGAAAGGAATGGTAGGAGATCGAGTGAGGAAACGGATTGTACGGGATCGCGAGCACGTAACCTAATAAAGTTGAGTCGTGTTGATTATAATAAGAAACAATAAAAGATGTGACACCTATAATATTTTGGAGATATGCTTTCTAAATATTTGAGAATGTTTTTATAAAGCTAGAAATTTTCTGGTTCGTATTTTCCGCTGCGTATTTTCCGATAGAACGGGTTAGGGTGTTACACCCTTAGACTTTTAGTGTAATTTGGTGGATGGAGATGGAGGATGAGATGTTAATACTCTAAACGAGTAATACGGAATTTCCTCTTTCTTGTCAGTTTGCAGCACTACTATAATACATAAAACTGATACTAATTGATGCACTGCCACGTAGCACAGGAATCTAAGATTTCAATATTAACTAGGGTTTTAAATCTGCACCGCGTTGCGGCACTTCAAACCGAATCTAAAATTTAAGCTTGCAAATGTTGCCATGCGTAAAAGCAAATTGTTGCAACATATATATAACTTATCTTTCAAATACTTTTGAGGGCAAATTGGCGTGAATAATGCTTCAAGTTTTGTTTTCGCGCATTGTTATTATGTTGGTGGCCATAAGTAGAATCTCTGTCATCATAAATGTCACGTTTTTGAACCTTTAGTAAAACATCCATTGCAGGAGGAACAAAAGGTTCTGGTTCTTCCTTCGCAGATGGTCACAAACACTTTGAATCTTTGATTAATAAAAAACTACATGAGACTTCAAGTTTAGAAGGAAATAATAATCTAAAACTATTATTATTAGGCTAATAAACTATAAGCAGAGAATGTTTTTCATACAACGCCTGCCCAAAGACACTTCATACATGAAGTAGCATTAAGAGTGAAACTAATATAACTTAGTTGGTCCCATATTCCTCGGGTGTCAGCATCTTCTTGTTTGTACTTCCACCACTCCGGCAGCACCTACAGAATATGCACTCTCACCAACCATCCCGATAACTGTAACACCCCAACCGATGGCGGAATCATCGAGGTGTCACGTAGTGACGATTGTTTAAAAGCACATGGTACTAAAATGTAAATATTATTGAATAAGCCAAAATTGTCTTACATCGAAATGGAAAATACAATGTCTAAATGAAACGTAAATATTGAAATAACTGATTAAAATAAAGCACTAAATATCCCTTGCTAAAGCACTAGATCAAACTGCACCTGAAACATGTACAAAAATAGGTTTGGTCAACATATGAAATGTTGGTGAGCATTCCTAGTTTTGATATATATAGTAAGTTAAAAAGATATACAATTCAAGTGCAAGCTACAGTGCAAATATGTAAACTATGTATCATACAAATGAGCGAAATCAATCCTGTGACTGTATAATGTACAAAATGAACGACGGTGTACTCATCCAATAAATGGATAATAACTTAACAATGGCCACGGATTCTCCGATGAAAAAGGGGGAGAATCAATCTAGGCGGGTTGTCAATCCAAATAGCGCTATCCAATGTTAAGGTCGGCCTGTACAATGTTAATGATTTCACTAAGTACAAATGTATTCTACATGAAATGTCTAAGCATAAAGCACGTTTGTAAGCAAATGCACATAGTACTAGAATTGTATTGTAAAAATGTGAACTTGTATTTGTAATTTGTATAAGTGTACATGTAAGACCCCAAAAATGAATAAAAGCAAAAAGGGGATAGGAAATACTCACTGTTCACGTAATAACTTGAGATTTAACCGGACAACGAAATTTGAATTGAGATTACCCCAAATGATCAACCTAAAGAATTTGATAACGTGTAAGGGAAATAATTCTAGGATACATGTATTTCTAGGGTTTCGAATTGGGGATAAGCATTTATTTGATTAAATATCAAATTGTTTATTAAATATAAGAAATTTAATAAATAAATAAACAAAAGTCTTTTTGTAAATTTTTAAGTTGATGATGGTCACAATATAAAGTTTTAAGTATGAAAAATAATTTTTATAAAATTATTTTCTTGAAAATAGAATATTTAATCTATTTATTTCAAATTGTCAAAATATAACTTTAATATCTAAAAATATTAAAATTAAAGAATTTCTGAATTAAAATTTGTATTTCAGTTCTAAATAAATAGAAATAATTTATATAAAATTTTGGTGCAAAAATATTGAAAAATGAATTTATTATGATTTATTTATGATTAAAACTAACAAAAATTAATTAAAAATATAAAATGAACGGTTTTTCTGAAATAAAAATAATTTCTGAAATGTTTAAGGCTATACAAGTTTAGAATAATTTTTGTGGGATTTAATAAAATCGTTTAGATATTTTTATTGAATTTTATAATTATAAATGAATAAACTTGTATTATTAATAAATATATATTAAATAAATTATTTTTGAAAAACTAAAAATTGTAAAATGAACTTTACCATTAGAAGATCATACAGTAATTTTTGTAAAATTTATAAACCACTTTTAGTATTTAAAAACTATTTTAAAAGATTTAATATATTAAGTATATATATATATATATATATATATATAAAGGGGTAAAAAAATGTTTGTTGGTTATGGGAGTCGAACCCGGGCCTCTGGCCGGTTCGGGTTTTATCACAAGCTTGGCCACCAACTGAGCCACGCCCTGAGAACGGATTAAACTGGATTCGAATTAATTATATAGGTTTATTTGATAAATGGTTAAATGAAGGAAAAATAAATGTTGCATGTGGGAATCGAATCTTGGCCAAGAGGCCGGTTCTGTTCCATCTCAATGGGTGTAAACCAACTGACCTAGGTCAGTTGGTTGTTATGTTTCAGTTTTAAAAAAAACTTATACATTGTTTCTGCAATCGTGTTCTTCCCCAAATCACCCAAATCGAACCCTAACTTTTCAATCACTAAAATTAGTGATCAATAGCCCCTGAATCTTTAGGGCTATTGATCTTAGGGTGCCGATGAACATAACCCAACCAAAAAAAGACTTACAAATAACCGTAATCGGGTATGAAGGCTCGGTCAAAGAAAAAGTCAAACACGAGTCAAAATGCTTCGAAAGAGAGCTTGATAACAGAATTAAGAGGTTGTGAGAGAATTATCGGCGAGTTGTGACTGTCTAGGGATGTCCAATTTATAGTGTTGAGGCTTGAATGAACGAATGGTAAGTTGACCTCGCCATGATGATAATGACGCGGATAATTAGCCTCGTTTTGGAAGGTTTTGACTGTAATTATACGTGTGAATGATGCGATTCAGTCAAAGCAATCAATCCCATTCCATAATTGGATCAAAAACGCGTGTGGATGATTGTTCTATGGTGCTCGATGATGCAGTTGACTTTCCTAGTCAAACTGGTTCAACATCAACATGTTATATAATAATTACGTGTGGGATTCAAAACAGAAGATTGGTGTAGCCCAGTTGGTTGGGACGTGTGTGTGTGTGAACCGGCTATGGGCTCGGGTTTGTTAGTTGCATTTTTAGGCATATTTTATCAGTCATTTAGTAGCTAGTTTAGGCGTTTTTATGCATTTAGGTTGTACATATTGCATCATTTTCGTGAAATGCATGTTTTGGTGGAATGGAATCTACTTTGGTTTGTTTTGGTTGATTTTGTAGGTGTGAGAATTGAAAGAGGAAAGGGCGAGCATTGACGAGGCGAAGCCGCAACTTACTTGGACTTTATTGGCGTTCTTGAAAAGAGGTTTAGGCCGTAAGCATCAAGGAAAGAACTAGAAGGGGTCGAATTGGAAAGTTGTTGATTGAAGAAATTAAAATAAAAAAAAAGATGACAACAAACTTTAAGCTTTTTGTGGGAGGGATAATTTGAAGGCTTCATATTATTACTCAAGGATAATTAATTCATTCACATCCGGGGGCCGCTGTGCATCGAGGAGAAGACTTTGAAATTCTTTTTTTGGCATAAAAGACAATTTCTATTTTCTAGTTTCGGAAGATTTTATTAATTTTGATGTTTTCTATTATAGTTATTTTGATTGAACTAGCCGTCATGTCCGGCTAGAACCTTTTTAATTCCGGCACTTTGGTATGTTTTCTTAGTTTTGATTCGTAAGCTTATGTGAAACTCTTATGAGATCCGATTTTTGAATGGTTTGTTTGGTTGGTTCTTGATTTTATACCATTAGGTAATATATTAGTTGGTTGATAAAATTGGCCACTTTGTTAATCATTCTAATAGTGTTCATCAATCTATAACACTTTAACCGGTTTTATATATTTGATAAAAGGAACAAATAACGGTTTAGGTTTGTCTATGAATTTAAATTTGTTATAGAATTAAACAATATAATTAAGCACTCCGAACGGCGTGAGTGTTTGATTGTAATCGATACTTCTATCATTGCAACCCGCACGCTAAGATCCGAACGACGTGAGCTTGGAGTAGCGGGTTGGCTCTAATCAACGAACGGAGTTTGGTTAGACATTAGATAGAGTGGATGTCCGAATGGCGCGACGTCTAGTATTGATACAAATCATTTAATTAAAGGATCATTGCACCATAATTGTTAATGATCATAAGTCCGGGTCAAATTAAGAAACTGCCTTAGTGTTGGAATTAGCTTTAATATCTGAATTTATTTCACAATTTATTTAACGTTTTTTTAGTCGCCTGTCTTATTAATTTTAGTTTTATTTTTCGTTAACTTAAAATACACCAACCCCCCTTTTTTATAATAGTATTTGTGCGAAAACGCTTTTGGTATAATCATTTGGTCTGTATCCCTGAGGACACGAACTCTACTTCCACTTATACTAAGTAGAATATTTTTATTTATTTGCTGGATTCGACACCCAACAAATTGGCGCCGTTGCCGGGGATACGGAAATTCTAATTGTTTTATGCCAAGATCTTCTCGTACAGGTACACCACTTGAAGTTGATCCGGAAATAGAGAAAACTGCAAGGAGATTAAGGAAGCAAGCAAAACAACGAAAGAAGTTAGCAAGCTCCCCAACCTCTATCACTTCACCTCCGATCACTAACATTTGGCAAGACGTACTCTTGTCAAGTGAATCCGAAGCTGAAACCGAATCTCTCTCACATCCAGAAACATCCAGTACTCCACCACACTCAGCCACCCATACCCACCAAGAACCAAACTCACCCGAACCAACAATGGCAGCTGAACAAACCCTTAGACAGTGGGCGAATCGTGATGTCCCACAACAACCACTCTGCATCAACTACCCTGCAATGGAAAACTTCGAACTGAAATCCGGGTTGATCCATCTGTTACCCGTTTTCCAAGTTTTAGAGAATGAGGATCCATATAAGTTCCTCAAGGAGTTTCATGTTGTGTGTTCAGGTATGAAGCCACACAACATCACTGAAGACCAAATCAAACTAAGGGCATTCCCCTTTTCTCTTCAAGATTCAGCTAAGGAGTGGTTATATTACCTGCCACCGGGGTCGGTAACCACTTGGAATGAACTTGCAACACTGTTCCTTGACAAAATACTTCCCAGAAGTCAAAGCTTCAATACTCCGTAAAGAGATCATCGGGATCAAGCAAATCAAAAGGGAAGCATTGCACACCTATTGGGACAGGTTCAAGAAGCTTTGTGCTCGATGCCCACAACATGGCATATCTGAGCATCAACTCCTTC
Source organism: Ambrosia x helenae (assembly GCA_030844895.1). NCBI lineage: Eukaryota > Viridiplantae > Streptophyta > Magnoliopsida > Asterales > Asteraceae > Ambrosia > Ambrosia x helenae. The sequence goes on from CM061225.1 coordinate 93,425,284, forward strand.
AGTACTTCTGTGAAGGATTGGCACCAATGGAGAGGCGTTTGATAAATGCCTTTAGTGGAGGAGCTCTACTTGATAAAACTCCTACTCAAATTAGAGTTTTAATCACATCAATTGCTGAAGACTCAAAGCATTCAGCACATGAGGAAGAATGGTATGTTGATCCACTAAGGGGTGTCAAAGAAGTGAATACTCCTCATCTTGAAACCCAAATCGCTGAATTGACAAAAGCTGTGATGCTACTTACCAAAGAAAAAGGTGTTGAACAAAAACCAAAAGCTTGTGGGATATGCCTACAACGTGGACACCCCACGGATATGTGCCCTACATTGCAAGATGATGTTGCAGATGCAAATGCCATTGGTTATTCGGGACAGAATTTGAGACAATATTAACAACCACGAGGCAATCAGAATTGGGGACCTCCCAACATGAGTTACCAGCAGAGACCTCCACAAAATCAACAACACCAAAAATTTCAGTCTCAACAACAACCACCTGCACAACAAGCGGGAAGCTCGGGTATGTCATTGGAAGATATTGTAAAAAGTTTGGCTACGAGCACCCATGCGTTCCAACAGGAGACTAGATCTAGCATCAAGAACTTGGAACAACAAATGGTTCAACTTGCAAGCTCGGTGAGTAAGTTAGAATCTCAAGGTAAATTACCCGCACAGACCGAGAATAACCCAAAGCACAATGTTTGTGCCATTACTTTGAGGAGTGGAAAGAACTATGATGGTCCAAGTGTACAAGAAGAAGAGGAAATTATTGTTGAGAAGAAGGACCAGGATGAGAAGAAAGTACAAGAGCCGACTAGAAGTGAAGTGAGATTCACTCCTATACCTCCATTCCCATCAAGGCTACGAAGCACAAAGAAGCAAAGGGAAGATTAGGAGATCATGGAGACATTCAGGAAGGTCGAGCTAAACATTCCACTCCTTAATGCCATAAAACAAGTCCCACAATATGCCAAATTCCTCAAAGAACTTTGCACATCAAAGAAGAAGCTTAAAGGTAATGAAACAATCAAGGTAAGTGAAAATATTTCAGCAGTACTACAAAAGAGATTACCTCCAAAGTGCAAGGACCCAGGTGTTTTCACGGTTCCTTGTAAATTGGGGAATATCATTGTCCCTAAAGCTATGCTGGACCTTGGAGCCTCTATTAATGTCCTACCATACTCGATTTTCAAAACACTTAATGTAGGACATTCAAAGAGGACCGGGGTAATTATTCAATTGGCCGATCGATCCATAGTACACCCAAAAGGTGTACTAGAAGATGTATTGGTTCAAGTGAACGAATTAGTCTTTCCAGCTGATTTTTATGTGTTGGACATGGAGGATGAGGTCGCCCCAAATTCCAGTTCAATTTTGTTAGGGAGGCCATTTTTAAAAACCGCAAGGACTAAAATCGATGTTTATAGTGGCACCCTTTCGATGGAATTTGATGGGGAGGTAATCAATTTTAATATAGATGATGCTATGCGTTACCCGAGTGATGTCTTATCTTTGAATTATATTGATATCATTGAACCACTAACCGATAAATGTTTTGAGTTGTCTAACCATGAGGTTCAAGATTTAGTGTTAGATGGAGGTATCGCTAAGGTTGCAACAGAGAGATATATTAACAAGTTTAAGCTTGGGGACGAGTTGATGGAAGTCGATACATGGAAGAAAGAAAGACAAAGAGCACCAAAAGTAAAAATATCAAGCACCATCCAAAAGTTCTTTCCGTTTATTGAGCAAGCACCAGATTAATTAGACTCGGTCTAAGTCTAGCCAAAGACGTGAAAGAAAGGCGCTGCACGGGAGGCAACCCGTGGTTCCGTACTTAGTTATTTTTATTCATGTTGCAAAAAAAAAAAAAAAAAAAAAAAAAAGCTTCAAGGGAATGACTTTTGCCTGAGGAGCTGTCTTTCCTTCAGGTGTTTTAAAATCAACAGGTTTAAAATTCTCAAGAGTATCACACTCATCAGACCAGGTAGGTTTAAATTCATACTTTTCAAGTTCAGTGAATGATGAGGAACCTTCTGGTTTTTCAAGAACAATTTTCTTACCATTTGGTTAAGTGATTTTAATCTCTTGACCTGCAGGTTTGTTGGGAACTATCTCAACAGACTTTTGACCCCTTTTGTCAGTGTTTTCAAAAGCTAGAGCAGTGGTCTCAAAACCAAAACCAAACTTCACATGACTTTTGGTTTGTTTGTTGAGTAGCATCTCAAATCCTCTACATGATTCCACCCATTTCTCACATTCAACTTGGGTGGACTCAAGCTCACTTTTACAACTCTGATATTTTGCTATCATAGTTTGGAGCTGGTCTTTGGTTATTGTAACACCCATCTGTAACACCCCAACCGATGGCGGAAACATCGAGGTGTCACGTAGTGACGATTGTTCAATAGCTCATGGACTAAAGTGTAAATTTGAATACATTGATTAAATAATTTATTACATTGAAACGAAATTACAGGATACAATAATTCTAAAGTGACAAGTCTAGCTAAAATACAATGTAACAAGACTGAAATATAAAATCCAAAAGCCTAAAAGAAGCGTCTCAAAACCACCTGAAACATGTACAAAAATATTTTGGTCAATACAAAAATTGTATTGGTGAGCATACCCTGTGTAAATAAATATAGTAGAAAAGTGTTTTGCAATTCATGTGCGGTACCATTTGCAATTATGTAATAAGTAATATCCGTTCAAAACCAAACCTGAGAATAATGACTAACACATGACTAACCAACTGAATAATGAATTAACAAGACAATGACCAAGATTCTCTTAACAGAGTCTCAAGGGGGTATACCATAGTACTATTCATTGAAAAGCTAGGCCGCCCAGCGGTTAATGATTTTGACAAGTCATAGACACACCAATTAACATAAAGCAAACACACATGAGAATTGCATTAAGTATAAGAAATTGAAACTTGATTAATATATAGGTACATGAGTCACCCCAAAGTAGTAAAACAGTAAAAAGGGGAAAGATATACTCACAGTTTGCGAAAGCGATTAAGATCCAACTTAAGCGGTCGTGAGCTAAGTAATGGGAATTCCGAAGAATCCAACCTATAATGTGTAATAATACTAATGAGGAAAATGTCTAAAAAGTCTAAGGTATCTAGGGTCTAAGGCATTAGGGTTTGCTAAGTCGATTTGGGGAATTAGAGTTTTTACGATAAATCGAATTAATATAAAAGTTATATGTCAAAAATAATATGCCAAAGTTTGTAAATGTGGGTTAAGTATTATAATCATTATCAATTGAATATTTAGCTTAAAATGTGTTTAAATAATTAAGACAAAATAATTTAGTTAGTTATTTTCACTAAATTCAGATAATACAATAATCATAAACATATAAATAAATAATTTTGGGTTACACCACGATTCAACAAAAGATAATTAAGACATTAAACCATATGAGTATTTCTATTTTATAAGAAAAATATTTATAAAATAAATGTTTCAATTGTATAATTAAATAAATGTTTTATTGTGTCTAATTAAACGTAAATAAGACTAATAATACCATACATGATCCAAAAATACTAATTTTATAGAAAATGGATGATTTCTGATGTAAACAGATTAGAATAATTTTCCCATAATTTATATAAACTTATTTATATTCAAAACTGATTTAATGAGATTAAATTATGTTTAAATGATTACAAATATGAAAATCAATAAAATTAAATGTTTTCTGCACCAATAATTTTTATATCAGTTCTTGATGATGAGAAATAATTACCCAAAAAATTTGAGATTAAAATCATTAAAAATGAATTTTTAATTAATTAATTATGATTAAAACAATTTAAATTAATAAAATCATGAAAATAGATATTTTTCAGAAAACTAAAAATATGACAATTTTCTATGAGGTATCAAGAAGCTACATCTAAATTTTCATGATTTTTGGAGTAAAAATGAATTTTCTATAAATATTTTAAGATTTATGTGTTTATATATTATTATAATATATCAAAAAAAATCTGAAAATAAAGGAAAGAAAAAGAAGGAGGAAAAGTGATTGGCATGAGGTTCGAACCCAGTCCTCCTCATTCCATAACACACGCACACACCACTAGGCCATATCATGATTTGTTGATTTCTTTGGAAACGAATAATATTTAAAACAATACTAATTATGTCATCTTCTTCCCCAATTCATACCTATGAACCCTAACCCTAACCTTGATTTCAATTGACCCGGAAACAACAAAATAACGCCTGAGATTATGGGGCTTTTGATCGGACACGGTGAAGAAACAAAACGGCACTTAAAATAAAGACTTACATGGTTGTTTTCAAGTCGAACGAGCAAAACTAAGGCCCGCAAGTCCAGTGACAATTTAGCGATCTTCTGGACATGGTTGGAACGTTTTTAAAGTGGGGTTGTGATGCTCAGAGGTTAGGAACGATTGGGAATGGTCTACTTATAGGTTTATTACACAAAAAAGACGTTGCACTCGTCTCCAATAACTCGACGGTTACACATTAGTTATGCGATTTTAACCAGATTAAAAGAGGTAATTATTACTTTAACGGCTCAGAAATGATGAGGCATAACGAACGCGCATTAAATCAATTGGAAGAAGCATTAATACTGGGTTTCAAACCCCGCCGGAGTCAAGCCGGTTCCGGCAAACCCATCGCCGGGAAAAACGAACAGAGACAAGGAGGGAGGAAACATATTTTTGAACTTTCATGAGTTGGCAATTTTGGTCCCTCTAGTTTAACCTTGTTAGTTTCTTACATAACTAGGTTAATATTTCCTTTATGAACTTATCATCACTAACTAAGTTTAATTTAAAACTTTTATAAATATTTTTTTTTTAGATTCCTTTACGATTACGTTTAAACATTCGCATTAGATTAAAACTTATACCCGATTTATAATAAGTGATAAAAAAAAATTTAATTCGCTTTAAAATTAAATTTTAAAAAAACGGCGAAACTTATCGGGATTATAATGGAAATATTTGAAGGACTAATATTGTCAATTAAATAAAAGACGAGGGTGACGGATGTCACAGTTATGGTTGCTTCATGTTTTAAGCTGCTTATTTCAGATTCCTTTTCAGTTAAACTTGTTTTTAAATCTTTTGAAAGTTTCTCAAATTTAACTTCATCATCTAAAATTTTCTTTCTAAGGTTTTCATTCACCTCTTTGATGTTAGCAAATGCTATTACACATTTGTCAGAACACAAATCCTTAAGAATTTGAGGAGATACCTTAGCAGCAGCCATCAATGCACAATCACACTTGCACTCACAATCTTCAGATGCACCCCATGGTTCTGAGAGATTCACAATCTCTTCTCCAGATTTTTCACCTGCAATAATCTCATCAACAACATCATCAGTCACAACATTAGATTCAGTCACCACCTCCTCAGATTCAACCTCATCTACCATAGCCATGAAACAAAAGTTTTCTGGTTCATTTTCAGCTTTGGCAACTAATGCAAAATTTTCATCTGTTAACTCATCTGGTAGACTGCTCCAATCAACAAAGCCTTGTGTAAAGAAGCTCTGTTGACTGGTCTCTGCAGGAGCAGAGGATGAAGCAATAGTAGTTTGCACAGGTGCTTGAGCAACAGGTGTTTGCACATAGTGGATCTGAGGAACAGTGGTTTGGACATACTGGACAGGAACAATGTTTGAGGACTGTGCAAAATGAGCAGTGTTTTGCACATTTGGTCCAGGGGTATTATAGGAATTTTGATAAGTGTTGGTCTGAGGTCTTTGATTTGGATAGGTGATTATAGGTGTACCATGTTGACTCCTACATTCCCTAGCAAAATGACCAAGTGTATGACATTTGTAACACTTTATCTTTGATTTATCCAACCCAACCTTTGATCTGCCAGTTAACCCTGGAAACCTTCTCCCAGTTTTCTTGTAAAAATTGTTAGTTCTTACACTGAGAAGGGCCAATTGGTGCATAATGTCATTTCTTCCAAATCATCAGGGTCAAAGTATTTCAGGTCATCATACTCAAAGGATATGTTATCAGATGCCTGGATATCACCACCACTTGCTGTGAAAGCATAGTTTGGTGAATAAGAATCAGAGTTAAAACCTGAGTTAAAACCTGAAGTTATGTCAATGAAATGATCATAACTCTGATCCTTAATATTTCCAGGCACTCATCATGACCCAAAAGTGTTGTATTCCCAAATACATAATCATCAGACACTTTTCCAGAGTCCTGGAGCTTCTTTTTCTGGTTAAGCTCTCTCTCATAGGTCAAGAGCTTACCATGAAGCTGGGTTAGTGATAGGTCCTTAAATCCAATCGAGTTTCTCATAACAATAGCAATAGTGTCCCATTTGTCTGGTAATGATCTTAAAAACCTATGGTTCAGGGTTGAATGAGGGTAAGTAAGACCAACCAATTTTAGTTCACTAATGAGACAGTTAAACCTCTCAAATTGTTGAGTTAATGACTCTCCCTTGACATGACTGAATGTTTCATATTGTTGGTTAAGTATTTCACGATTGTTTTCAATAACCTCCTCAGTCCCACCAAATTGTTCCTTCAGGGCATCCCACAACTCCTTTGCACTGTTACAGTGTAACAACCCAGCATATATATCATTGGGTAGAGCCATGACCACAATACTGAAGGCCTTAGCATCTAACTCAATTTTCTGAAAATCCTGGTCAGAGTAGTTTTCAAGTTTCTTTGGCTCCTGAACCTTGGGATCTTCAGTACTCGGCACCATCGGAACATGTGGTCCGAAGATAACCGACTTCCAACACCCAGTGTTCTGTTGAGCTAGAACATGGCTCATCCGACGTTGCCAGATATTGTATTCAGATCTGACAAGCATCGGTGGCTTGTTGTTCGTGCCAGTGTTATGTAGATCGTGATTGATTGAAGCCATTCTCTGATTTTTCAAAAACAAAATCTGTTTAAAAACGGTTGAATCGAAATTAAACTATTACTCTATTTAATCCGACAAACAAACGATATCAATATTGTGAGCTGATCTATTTATATTAAATTGATTGATTAGATCGAATTTAATTGACCAAGCTCTGATACCAATTGTTAGGATCCGAGTTTGATTGTTTTGATTATGTTTAACTAAGAATGAAAAGAGTGATATGAAAATAGATGGAAAGTGCAGCGGAATGATAAACTATTAATCAAAACATGAGAGTAATTGTTTTCTGATCGAATGCTTTCATTTATCTAAAAGATTACAATCATACAAGTACTCCCCCTCAGCCTGATCACACAGTGATTGTTTGTCTGAGAGAATGTTTGTGTGTGTGATACAATAGAACAGTACAAGCACTGTTCTATTTATAGACAAACCTAACCACTGATGACCTAGGCTAACGTCACCTTAAGACAGTGACCTCTAACAGAATAACAAACATAAAACATCTGCCTATTACAAACTACTGTTACATTGAAAACACTGAAGGTAAACTACTGTTGTAGGAAAACTCTGATGGTCTTGTATCCTCTGTTGGAGCCTAAGTGCTGTTGGCTCCAGCAGTGCTTTAGTCTTCAGTACTTGGATCAGCAGTTGTTCTTCATCAGACCTTTGGTCAGCAGTTGTTCTTCATCAGTGTTTATTCAGCAGTCCTTTGTATCAGCCGTTGTCATAGCAGTTGTTTGGATGGAACAGTTGTTAGAGTCAGCAGTCTTTTGGGAGAAATATGTTGTAAGGACTGTTTATTGTGTGGATCAACTGTTAGCATGTTTTGGCTTTTCAATCATCTGTTCTTCTCCAGGTCAGCAGACCCAACAACCCTCTTCCCTCTTCTACACCACAACCAACACCACACCACCATCACGTCCCACCCTCTGCCGCCAACCACCCCCATCCCCACATCGCTGCCCCGCCACCACGCCCACCATCCTTCTGCTCCGACCACCACCACAACTACCATCCAGCAACCACCATACGCCGCCGTCTTTCTCAACCACTCGCCGCCGCCCCTCTGTCTATCCGCCTCCGTCTTCTTCATCTACGAGCCAGGTATGTCCTTCCTTCTGTCTCTCTCTCTCTCTCTCTTCGTTCTTTGTCTCCGATCACAGCCGCCCCCAACCACCAACAGCCACCCCTCATCACCCATAACCCCGACATCCTCTGTCAAACGACTCACCCCCGTCCTACACCTTGAAAGGCAACGATGTCGAGCCCTTTGTCTGCTGTTAATTTGTTCCCATGAATTTTTATTCTTTGAAACAGATGACTCGTTGTTTTCTTTATGATTCGTACTAATCAATTTTAGATTCTTGCTGTATTGATTGTGACTAGGTATGGTAAGTGTGAATTATTCATGAAATACACCTAATATGATAATTACCTTGTTCTAATGAGTACTGATAACATCTGATGTGCTATGTATGGTCTAAAAATAACTACCTAACCTAGACACCTAGTAATATAAAACAGACTCAACTATACTAGACCACACGACAGGCAAGTGTACATATCAATGCAGTACAGACTAAGTAAGTCCGAGTATCGAACCCACAGGACACTACTAGAAAACAAAACTAGACTCGACTAAGACTTAAAATAAATGGTTTAAAAGTTTATTTTTGGTTTTTTAAATAATTAATTAAAATAAAATAAAATTAATAAATAAGATAAAAAGACAGCAAGGATAATTGAGGAAAATATCTAGACAGGAAGGCAACTACCTAGGCCAAGAATCCTACATGCAAACTCACAACTCTCGGTAATGGAAAACTGAATGGATACCAGATTCTAAAAATAACTTAAGAAACCCTAAGACGTGCTAGATCTCCTCCCGGTCTCACCAACACACCCCAAAGAATCCTAAAGAATAAAACACTGGCTATCTAGCTCGGATCACCTCCCGGTCTCACCTCACTAAGAATGTAAAGGTACTCTACTGACTCGATCACCTCCCGGTCTCTCTAATCACAATACACCCGAAGATGTAAAGGAGTAACTTAATTAGGTTAACTATGACTTGGAATTGCAAGAAACTTAAGACAACTAGGATAGGATCACCTCCCGGTCTCATCCAAAACCTAACACCTAAAGCTCTAGACAACCCAACATTCCATCACCTCCCGGTCTCAAGAATGGAAGAATACTTAAGTCCTCTAAATTCTCTAATCGAGTTCCTATGGCTTTTGGTACCAAAACCATAAACTAAGCTACAAGCACCAAGCAGGTAACCCTAATAAACATCCAAACATGAAAGACATTCACTAAGACGTTTATGAAACTATCAAAGATAATAAATCAAACTTAAGTACGCACACACATCATAATAAACACCAACCAAATCGTTACCTAAACATTAACCATTCAAAATAAATCCAAAACCGAGAACTATAAATTTAACATGCAATCATCATACAACCTAGGTAGTGGTTCAAGATTTAGCTACTCATAATAACGAAAAACAATAAAAACAAAGGTTCAACATAAAAATTAATCATGGTCTCAATATTCATGAACACAAAGTAAATAAATTTGAAAACTAAAATTTTTAGTGAGCGAACCCGTAGCTTTACTCTTGAACCCAAGCCTTCCTGGCCTTCAATTAACCTCTAAACAATTTTTTTCCTAGAGCTGCTGTCCGACTTCTTTCTTCTTTCAAAAGCGGCTGCGGCGAGATGTTGTTCTATGATATAATATGCCGCTGCCGATCTTTCTCCTCCAGATAATATTGTATCCCCCAATATTTATAATATGCCTTTCTATAATATTAATCTTCGCCATGTGGGTCGTGACCCAAAGTCACTTTGACAATTATTATTATTATTATTATTATTATTAGTAGTAGTAGTATACTCCAAGCTCGCATCTCGGGTGTTCTTGGCTCGATCAAAATTTCTTGTTTACGCTCCAACGTCCATGAACACCTGCTCTCAAGTGTTCGTATCTCGATTAAAATTCTTCGTTTAACGCTCCTTTTCCACGAACACCTATAAAATAATTAAAATAATAAATACATAATAAAATGACACTAAACGAATAAAAACCTGACCAAATAATATACAAAATATATAGGAAAAGAGATGTGTTTTGCAACACATCAAACATCCCCACACTTAAACCTTTTTCGTCCCCGAAAAAGACTGCAATGGAATCATAATTAGGACTCTCGGTTTCAAAAACTTTAAGGTTCATTAATTAAGATCTAATCACGCATCAACCAAAACTGTCGATATTGTTGTCCACCTAAACCCAACCACTAGCTAATCAGGCCCCAATCCTGTAAAGCAATTAAGTTCATATTATTACAATCAATCTATGGGTCTCACACTCAAGATATCCAGCTTCACCTAATCCCACCTCAAGCTTTCGAAGCAAAGGTTAAACCATATAGATTACCAACCACTGCAAACTAAACTCCATAATGTATTAGAAATTAAATTTATGATGGATGATGGATGAAATTTATGAGCTTAGACACATTTTTTTTCATACCTAACCCAGAGGTTGTCTCAATCAGAGTCACCATCCCCAAGAGCGACAGCATGAGCTTCGGTATTTTTTTTCAACTTGACCTCGAGGAAGTTTCGATCAGAGGCTTCTGTTTTTTTTTTTTTGTCTAGCTCAATTGATGGACATGTGGTTTTTTTTTTTGGGCGCCACTTTTCACCGGATTTATTCTCATAAAAAGGATCAAGTGTGCCATTTAATTAAAAATACATATGGGCTTTCAACCTACAGTGGTACCTCTAATTACTATCAGCAGTTTCAGTTCTACCGTTTCTCCTAAGATGAGAACCCACAAGATATCATGATTTATTAAGGTATATTAAGACAATCATGCAACCTTTCAAAGCTTGCTGGGCCTACCGACACATCTTAAGCAAACACGCTTTCAATCTATTTATATTCTCATACATATAATATTTTGAAAACCAAAAATCCCAATTTTACTATCATTTTCCATATAAATTGCACAAAAGATCAGGGACATTTTTCAGTTTTTTTTTGGACTTTTATAATTTATGACTCAAACTACCTAAAAATAAAAACGAAGTTTCCATCCCCACACTTGAACGACACATTGTCCTCAATGTAAGAGTAGAATAAAATAAAGCAGAAATAAAAAAAATACAACAAAAAAGGAACAGACTCCCCTGGATATAAGCGATGTAGCTGCAAGCGATCTGAAGTTGTCCTTCTAAACAGGCCGTATAGCATTTCATTCGCGGCCTTTGACTCAAACCTGACAAATAAAAACTAAGAAGAAAATATAAAAACAAATGGTTGCCTTAAATGATTGTTGGGTCGTCCCCACCCGAATGGAGATTGAGTACGGGTGGCTAGATCCAAACCTGCAATAAAGTATATTAGACAAACCAATGACTCAAAAATAAAAACTTTCTCCATCATCCCCATACCTGAAGGAAAGATATCCCTCAAAGTGAGTTAAGAGAAAACTGACTCAGAAATAAAATAAAAGACTAAAAAAAAATATAGACTCAACCGACTCAATATACAAAAATGCAGGAAACGTACTTGAAAGGCAAGATGGTGGAATGTGGTGGATGATGGTAAAACATGTGGTGAAATAGCTGTGAACGGTGATGGAAGAAAATAGGTTGGAAAATAATTTTTTTCTAATTAACTCGCGCAATGTGAAGGACACTGGTGATCTCAACGCGCGTCGCGAGCGAATATAATATAACTTTCCGGGGTAATTACTATTCGTGTATAGCGAACAGGTCAGCCCAGGATCTTCGCATTACATGAAGAACCTTTTTTCGCAGAAAGTTAATCAAATTTAATGTTTAGAAACAAAAAATTCTTTTATTACCCAAACCTCCAACAAAAATCCCAATCCGTTCATGGTGTAATTTTCCATGCCTAAACAAACACGAAAACCTGCTAAAAGACTCAAAAACAAAAAATAATAACAAAATACAAAGAAAATTAAAAAAAAATATTACATACTCTACAACTGGGTTTCATGCACTTTCAATCAGGTGGCTTATATTTTATCAGTCCCATATCCAACCCGTTTAATTCTTTTCGTTCACCATTGTTCATCAAGAAACAACTGGTGAAGTTAGAAAGACGTTTGAAAAATTCAAACGGGTCGGGCCACCTAATTCTTGACTTACCTGGGCCAAACCTGAATCGTGGCGTGTACTCTTTGCCCATGTAATCACTAGCCTTCTCCCGTGGTGGTGGTGGTGGTGGCAGTCTAACATCCAATGCCTGCACGGGCCGGCAATCATCAACCTGATGAGATGGAATGGTTGCTTCAACTACTTGCTCATCTTCCATGGCCACGTCTTCCTCCTCAAGTGGCTCGATGTATTGAGGCGGACAAAAATATCTAAGAAAATCCTCGTCACTGATAGCCTCCATCTCTTCCTCCTCTTCAATATACCTAGCTGGTATCGGGGGACCCTCCATCACATCAAAATCCTCTTTGTCCCCCTCATCATCACTCCAATAGTAATTCACTTCTTGCTGAACCAAAGGTGGGACTGAATTGTCCATTAATGTCTCCGGCTTTGGAGTGAGATGTTCAGCTATCTCTTCTTCATCTTGTGTGTCATGAGAGAGACCTACAAGAAAAAAATTAGTTTGAGTAGTATTATTATTTATTTCACAATTTAACTGCAGCATCTCTTTTCTTCGTGCTTCAACCTCAGCCCTTTTGCTCTCTTCTTTGATCCTCTGTTCTTCCATCTGACGAAGAAGTGCCTTCGTCTGTCTTTCAAGAATATCCAGAGTGGACAGCTCCTTCGGCTTCTCTTCTTCAATCCTTTGCCATCCATAGTATCGACTACATGTTTCCATTAATGCTCTATGGCTTTCCAATAAGGCTGCGCTTGAATCTCTCTCATATGAGTGCGGGTGATAACTGTCATAATAATCTGTGGAGTACCCCGATGAATAACGACAAAACTGAGTTGGATGGGGTTCCCCACAAATCTCGCACCACACAGTGAAACTTGGGCCGTTCTCCCAAATATGGTCTGCTACAGTCTTTCTTCCTGTCATCACTGCATACAGACACTAAAAAAAACACGATCACGGGCACCAGATATATATAAAAAAAATAAATCACACAAAAGAAAAAGACACACAAACACACGAAAAATAAAAACAAGAACTGACTCAACACACCAGCACGCAAAAAGAAAATAAAAGCCTACGACTCTCTAGACACACTACAAAACCAAAAAGACTCAAATAAGACCAATTAATCAGTGAAATCCTAATCAAAGCTAGTTTCGCAATCGCCAAGTGTCCCCGGAAACGGCGCCAAAAAACTTGATGTGCTATGTATGGTCTAAAAATAACTACCTAACCTAGACACCTAGTAATATAAAACAGACTCAACTATACTAGACCACACGACAGGCAAGTGTACATATCAATGCAGTACAGACTAAGTAAGTCCGAGTATCGAACCCACATGACACTACTAGAAAACAAAACTAGACTCGACTAAGACTTAAAATAAATGGTTTAAAAGTTTATTTTTGGTTTTTTAAATAATTAATTAAAATAAAATAAAATTAATAAATAAGATAAAAAGACAGCAAGGATAATTGAGGAAAATATCTAGACAGGAAGGCAACTACCTAGGCCAAGAATCCTACATGCAAACTCACAACTCTCGGTAATGGAAAACTGAATGGATACCAGATTCTAAAAATAACTTAAGAAACCCTAAGACGTGCTAGATCTCCTCCCGGTCTCACCAACACACCCCAAAGAATCCTAAAGAATAAAACACTGGCTATCTAGCTCGGATCACCTCCCGGTCTCACCTCACTAAGAATGTAAAGGTACTCTACTGACTCGATCACCTCCCGGTCTCTCTAATCACAATACACCCGAAGATGTAAAGGAGTAACTTAATTAGGTTAACTATGACTTGGAATTGCAAGAAACTTAAGACAACTAGGATAGGATCACCTCCCGGTCTCATCCAAAACCTAACACCTAAAGCTCTAGACAACCCAACATTCCATCACCTCCCGGTCTCAAGAATGGAAGAATACTTAAGTCCTCTAAATTCTCTAATCGAGTTCCTATGGCTTTTGGTACCAAAACCATAAACTAAGCTACAAGCACCAAGCAGGTAACCCTAATAAACATCCAAACATGAAAGACATTCACTAAGACGTTTATGAAACTATCAAAGATAATAAATCAAACTTAAGTACGCACACACATCATAATAAACACCAACCAAATCGTTACCTAAACATTAACCATTCAAAATAAATCCAAAACCGAGAACTATAAATTTAACATGCAATCATCATACAACCTAGGTAGTGGTTCAAGATTTAGCTACTCATAATAACGAAAAACAATAAAAACAAAGGTTCAACATAAAAATTAATCATGGTCTCAATATTCATGAACACAAAGTAAATAAATTTGAAAACTAAAATTTTTAGTGAGCGAACCCGTAGCTTTACTCTTGAACCCAAGCCTTCCTGGCCTTCAATTAACCTCTAAACAATTTTTTTCCTAGAGCTGCTGTCCGACTTCTTTCTTCTTTCAAAAGCGGCTGCGGCGAGATGTTGTTCTATGATATAATATGCCGCTGCCGATCTTTCTCCTCCAGATAATATTGTATCCCCCAATATTTATAATATGCCTTTCTATAATATTAATCTTCGCCATGTGGGCCGTGACCCAAAGTCACTTTGACAATTATTATTATTATTATTATTAGTATACTCCAAGCTCGCATCTTGGGTGTTCTTGGCTCGACCAAAATTTCTTGTTTACGCCCCAACGTCCATGAACACCTGCTCTCAAGTGTTCGTATCTCGATTAAAATTCTTCGTTTAACGCTCCTTTTCCACGAACACCTATAAAATAATTAAAATAATAAATACATAATAAAATGACACTAAACGAATAAAAACCTGACCAAATAATATACAAAATACATAGGAAAAGAGATGTGTTTTGCAACACATCAACATCCACTTCAATAGTCCTTTGAGGTATGTACGCTATTTACCTCCTAGGAGGGTGTTATGGATTAAATGGTGGTAATTTCTTTAATTTGGGTGTTATTTATTGGTTATCAATCTTGTTGATGGTGTGTTAACTTTTCTTTTCAGGTCGCGTAAAGATGCGTACAACGAAAAAAAAACATGGCGCGACCATTTCGCAACCTCAGGCGCCTCCACCGCCTCATTAGCTGCCTTCCACCCTCGTCTCTGAGCATTGAGGACACTGCTTTATTCAAGCTTGGTGAGAGGTATTTTCTATTTCTTTTGTTTGCATTAGTTTGTTTATATTTCAGGCATTATTAGTAGTCATTCTGCATTAAAAAAAATTGAGAAAAAATTCCCAAGGTTATCTGATTGCACACGAAAGGCACGTCTCATTCATTGTAAAACGTAAGCTGAAGGCGGGTCGGTGTGGGCTTACATGCTTTAGGACGCAAATTCTTTAAGTTGCGGGATAAAGTAGGCCCAGCATAGTCAATTTTTTTAGAAAATATAAAATGTTTGGGATACTTAGGATGGTGTAGTTGACTGGATAGTTGATAGCTATGCATGGTTTGTATCGGTAGCCCAATTCCATACGTTCAGTGAGTTTTGAGCCTTAAATTTTCATATCTATTCATTGTTTCGTTTGATGTGTGTGTACCGACATGATTCATCGTTTTAGAACTTGTGCATTACATACATTTTGAGACCTTAGGTTGAGATTTGACATAGAAGTGACAGAGGCATTAGGATTACCCATATGTTGAGCCCTTTTCATCATCTTTATTTTCGTTTATTTTGTTATTAACCCAATTGAAACATTCCCAATAGTAGCCCCTTTGAGCCTTGACCTTTTCTTTTGATTTAACCCGTGATTCGTTTATTACATCCGGTTTAACTTGTGTTTACATCGTGACTTTATTGAAGTGTATAAACAAGACTATAGAGTATGTTATGTGAAAAAAAAAAGCTGAAAAATAGAAGAAAAAAAAGTGAAAAAAAGAAAGAAAAGAAAATAGAATAAATTGTTAGAGTCGAAAAGACTAAGTTTTGTTATGTGTTTAGAAGATTGTTTATTAGACCGGATTGTCTTTTCTTTTGTTTTCGCCATTTTCCCCATATTTTTTCCCACCTTTAGCCCTTGCCAACCCAAAAAGCCCGCTTGATCTATGTTAAGTTTTAACAATTAGGTGTAGATTTGATTAATGTACAAGCTTATATTAACGATGTTTTCATTGTCTGGTTTTGAGAGAATCACTCCAAATTATATATATAACCGAGTGCTGAGTGATTATTGTGAGGGGTACATGCTATGTATGGTTAGATTCTTGAAGGGAGGCGAAACTTGAATAGATACGCCCATGGTTTTTAAAAAATGGCATCATCTAGACTTGTTGGGTCGTAAATCTATTGATCGTTGTGGTCTTGTGAATTAAAGTGTTCCTACGGTTTGTGGCTTATACTCGGCTTTGTTTGATGTTAGTTGTCTATATCTTGGGAATGTGTTGGACGTGTTTAGCATGAAGTTTTGCCAAGGGATAAAAAAAAAATCGTTTCAAGCTTGCATATGTGTTTTGTTTGTTTTCGTGTTTGCTCCTCGACTTAGTTTTATTCTTGACTTCCTTGAGACAAGGAAAGGTTTAAGCTTGGGGAGATTTGTTAGTTGCATTTTTTAGGCATATTTTATCAGTCATTTAGTAGCTAGTTTAGGCGTTTTTATGCATTTAGGTTGTACATATTGCATCATTTTCGTGAAATGCATGTTTTGGTGGAATGGAATCTACTTTGGTTTGTTTTGGTTGATTTTGTAGGTGTGAGAATTGAAAGAGGAAAGGGCGAGCATTGACGAGGCGAAGCCGCAACTTACTTGGACTTTATTGGCGTTCTTGAAAAGCGGTTTAGGCCGTAAGCAGCAAGGAAAGAACTAGAAGGGGTCGAATTGGAAAGTTGTTGATTGAAGAAATTAAAAAAAAAAAAAAAAAGATGACAACAAACTTTAAGCTTTTTGTGGGAGGGATAATTTGAAGGCTTCATATTATTACTCAAGGATAATTAATTCATGCACATCCGGGGGCCGCTGTGCATCGAGGAGAAGACTTTGAAATTCTTTTTTTGGCATAAAAGACAATTTCTATTTTCTAGTTTCGGAAGATTTTATTAATTTTGATGTTTTCTATTATAGTTATTTTGATTGAACTAGCCGTCATGTCCGGCTAGAACCTTTTTAATTCCAGCACTTTGGTATGTTTTCTTAGTTTTGATTCGTAAGCTTATGTGAAACTCTTATGAGATCCGATTTTTGAATGGTTTGTTTGGTTGGTTCTTGATTTTATACCATTAGGTAATATATTAGTTGGTTGATAAAATTGGCCACTTTGTTAATCATTCTAATAGTGTTCATCAATCTATAACACTTTAACCAGTTTTATATATTTGATAAAAGGAACAAATAACGGTTTAGGTTTGTCTATGAATTTAAATTTGTTATAGAATTAAACAATATAATTAAGCACTCCGAACGGCGTGAGTGTTTGATTGTAATCGATACTTCTATCATTGCAACCCGCACGCTAAGATCCGAACGGCGTGAGCTTGGAGTAGCGGGTTGGCTCTAATCAACGAACGGCGTTTGGTTAGACATTAGATAGAGTGGATGTCCGAACGGCGCGACGTCTAGTATTGATACAAATCATTTAATTAAAGGATCATTGCACCATAATTGTTAATGATCATAAGTCCGGGTCAAATTAAGAAACTGCCTTAGTGTTGGAATTAGCTTTAATATCTGAATTTATTTCACAATTTATTTAACGTTTTTTTTAGTCGCCTGTCTTATTAATTTTAGTTTTATTTTTCGTTAACTTAAAATACACCAACCCCCCCTTTTTTTATAATAGTATTTGTGCGAAAACGCTTTTGGTATAATCATTTGGTCTGTATCCATGAGGACACGAACTCTACTTCCACTTATACTAAGTAGAATATTTTTATTTATTTGCTGGATTCGACACCCAACAGGGTTCGAATCCCGGCCCAAGCCTTTTATTTTTAAACCATTTTCCCCTTTATTTTGAGTTGTTATAAACTTATAGTATGGTTATGTAAACCCGAATATGTAATAGGATATTTTTTTTGAACATACGAAAATGATAAAACGCAACGTTGTATTTATTGGGGTTTTAACGTACATAGAAATATTAAAAATACAAAGAAAAGTGACGGATGTCACAATAACCTACTCAAACAGCTAGTTAATAGCATAAAAATTCACTATATTTTCTTATTTTTAAAGAAAAAGTTGCTAAACCTAATATTATAATCTTTTCAACCTCTACACGTGCCTCTTTCAAACAAAATCCCATTCATTTCAACACCTTTACTGCAATGCCAGTGTCCTCAACAATAAGGCAGAAATATATGTTCAGTACCCACAAAGTTGTGGCCAAGCCGTCTTGCTTACTCTTGTGCAAGCATGTTGCGTGCCAACACATGCATTGCGGCTGCAACTTTTGAATGGAAATCATGTCCCCTTGTTACCAAGTTGTCTAACGCGTTGGTACTTGGTAAACCAGAGTCCCAACCATGAGCACAATCGAATAGTTTGCAAAAGGAAAAACGAATTGCAGCTGGCTGCAAGATAAAAGAGCATCCATTACATCGTCATTTAAAAAGAATAGTTAACATTTTGCCATATCGATTCCAAAACACACAACGTTTCTCTCAGCATCATAATTCTCGTAATGAGCGCAAAAACTTCCAGGATCAATTTACTGGTTTGCACACCGAAACTAAAATGTTTGGTTTTTATAGTCTCTTAGCCGATCGGTAATCGGTTTACCGAACCGAAACAACAAAATGCAAATCAAATATTATTGGAACTTAAACCTGGTCCAGACACAAATAAAATGCTAGATCCCTAAAATCAACTAAAAAAATCCTAATCCAACCAACGGTTATAAATGTGGATTGTACCTTATCATCTCCGTCTCTCTTACTCTCGATTCCATCTCAATAAAATACATCGACCTATGACTGCATAAACAAAAGCAATTTATAAATGACGGTGTAGGCAACAATCGGTGATGGTGACGATGGACCAGCGACGATTGGGGACAAATGACGGGAAAGGCAATAGTGGTCCAGTACTTTCACAGTTCAGATCTTACCATAGATATTCATCACAACCTCCCGCGAAATGAAAGCCCTACTTGTTGTTCTTGGTCTCCTTCAGGAATGTGATGGTGGTGTAAAAGGTCATCCGTTGAGAGTCTGGGGTGGGCAGTTTGCGTTGGTTAGAGCATTCACATCCCATCCACCGTTTTTTCCTTATACTTTAGCTAAAAATCACACTTTTTAAAATTTATCTCTCATTTTAAAAAACTTCCCACATCCCATCCATCATATTTATCTTTATCTTACTCACAAACACTTATTTTATTATATTTCTCGTTAAAATACACTAACAATAATTTGGTGAATGGTGAATAGTAGCTTTTCATATATGAAAAGCTAAGTTAACATTTTTTTCATAATATAAAGATGGGGTATAAAATGGTGGATGGGTTGTGGTGTGATTTTAGTAGGTTTTTTTAAACTTTAAAGATGGGGAGAATTTGGTGGATGGGTTGTGAATGCTCTTACTCAGTTACTTTTTATCTAGAGTGTAATATATGTGTTGGGGACACGTGTGTTGAAATGGGGATTAGGGTACCTAAAAGGGAATACGTGTATAGGGAAAAAAACGGGGTAAGAAAAAAGAGAGCAGGATTTAAACCCGAGTATTACTGGACCCAAACGGTATAAATAAACATACACACACAAAGATGACTCGGTGGACCACGGAAGAAGAGATGGCGTTGGTTCTATGCTACAAAGATGCCACAAACGACCCAATTATACAACAACATCAACGCTCGAGAGCCTCGGCTCCCACCCGGAGGGGTTTTGGGATCGTGTGCTGGCCGATTTCAACCGCCACGTCGGCACCAATGACCGGAAAATCGTCAGCCTGCAACGGAAGTGGGCCGATCTGAACATAAAGTGTGATCGGTGGACCACCCTGTACGAGAACACGTTGAGGGAGGAGCTGGGCATTGAACCGGAGTGGGCTATCAAGTTCACGCATGTAGCCTATGCGGATCGATACGACAACAGTTTTAACCATGTCGAGGCATGGCAACTAGGGCAGTAAACGAGCCAAACGAACATGAAAAAGGCCTTGTTCATGTTTGTTTGTTAAGGAAATAACGTGTTCATGAATTGTTCTTGAACACTTATCAAACGAGTTTTTTCTGTTCGTGTTTGTTTGTTAAGGAAATAACGTATTCACGAACTGTTTATGAACACTTACTGAACAAGATTTTCTATTCGTGTGTGTTTCTTAAGGAAATGAACACGTTCTTTTTCGTTTGTGCTTACTTGTTAAATTTAGGTGCCGGACAAAAGCAAACAAAAATAAACACAAATAAATGTAAAGGAACACAAACAAGCATATATGAACAAAGCTGGAGTCAAACTAACACATATTAAATTTCAAATAAAATCAACATGTTCTATCACAAACATAGTCACCAAAATACACTAATCCAATTACTAAACATACTTGACATAATCTTGATCACATAATTACCGTAACATAGCGTTTCATAAAAGCAAAAAAAATAAAAAATTATCATATTAAACTTGAAATTTTCCTTTAATCCACCCAAAATATTAGTTAATCAAAATAGATGAAGTAAGATTAATGTGTGATACACTAATATATTAACTAATCTACCAATGGGAAATTTAAAGTACCTAAATTAAAAATAAAAAGTTAAAAATCCTAATGAACTATTGAACACAAACATAAACGAACACGTTCACGAACATAAATGAACGAACGCGACCTCTATTCATGTTCGTTTGTTTAAGTAAACGAACAGAATTTCTTGTTTGTGTTCGTTTATTTATTAAACGAACGAACACAAACGAACTTCCTGCCTAATAGTTCACGAACTGTTCACTGAACGTTTGGTTTGTTTACAGCCCTAATGACAACTGTTGCGCCAACTCTAGGTTTTTTACTTTCTTTTTATGTAATTTATTTTTATGTTTAACAGTAATGAAATTTAGTTTGTTATGTTTATCTTTAATGTTTTTTTATTTAATTAGATTTTAAAACAAACGGTTAAAATAATAAAAAAAATTATAAAACAAACGTTAAAAATTAAAAAACAAACGGTTTAAACCTTGGAAAAATAGCATTTATAAAACTCAAAAATAAAATAAAAAACTGGTACCAACACGGTAGATACAACCAGTAAAAAGGTCCATGGGACCACTACCAACGTGGGTGGCGGCAGTGTTACCGTGCTGGTAATGGGTACTCGTAAACAATTCGAGTGACGTCCCGTCTCCCTAATAAAAATTTGGAAACTGGTTTTAAAAACGACACATCCAAATGATGGTTTATAATTCGCTGATGGTTTTGTAAAAGATAGTGGTTTTGTTGATTTATAAGTTGTCATTTACGTATCGATTTCTAAGAGTTTCATTTACATCATTGTTGGATAGTTGCACTACAATAATTCTAGATGAAGTAAAATCAATATTATTTGTGCATAATTGATATTACAAAATTTAGATGTGCTAACATTTTGACAAAAACATGTTTATTATTATTTGTAAGAATTAATACTTTAAATACGTTTAATGATATGAATTCGGATTACTCTAGGTTTTCACGTAAATTTAATTTGAAATGATATGAATTCGGATTACTCTAAGTTTTGACGTCAATTTAGTTTGAAAACGAGGCGAGCTTATTGTTGTCTATACTAAGCCGTCGCCGCAATCCGCTGCATGTTTCAACTTTCTAATGGGAGTCAAATCTCGGTTGGTGAAGATGTGAACTAACAACCGTGGATAGCTTGCCAACTTTGAAAATCTATATTTTATATATTGTGTCGTCTTCTTTCGCATGAAATTATCAACAGTTCAACAAATGCTTTGACTTTTATGCTTTACTAGGACCTCTTTGTATTATTAAAAGTTACTTTCTTCGTATGAAATGTAACTTTTAATTTAGTGAAATTAAAGTTTGTGAATTGTAACTAAACTAGTGGAATTCCTCAATGCAAAACGGTGGGAGTTTGGTATATACACAAACCCATTCGGAATGAGTAGTGCAAAAATACAAGAATATCTATAAACTGATTCGCGCGCGTAGTGGACAATTAGTGGAAAATTTGGTTTTTTTTACGAAATTTGGAAAACGTTGCTACTAAAATGAAAAAAATGAAAAACATTACTACTGATTTTGTGGCCTAGATCCGCCACTGGTAACAATGTTCGTCAATACCGGTTTTCTTGCAAAAGTGGTTGTCATTAACTTTAATCTTCTCGTTAATTTTGTTAATCTAAAAAATCAAAAGCCTTTTTTTTTTTTTCATTTTCTCAAGAGATATAGCACATTCAATTCACAATCAGGTCATGTATCGATCTTCCTTCCCCTTCTCTCGAGTCTCGAGTACTTCAAGTCTAATGTTTTTGTAGTTGACAAGACTTTGTTAAAGCAAACCAGAGCTTCATAGTCGATATATGGACCGGGCGGCAATTATTGACACGACCCGAAAACCGACCCGAACCCGACACGGAAAAAAACAGGTTTGGGTCAAGTAACATGACCCGTTTAAAAAAACGGGTCGGGTTCGGGTCGACCCGTATTAAAAATGGGTTGGGTTCGGGTTGACATATATATAAAATGGGTTAACCCGTTTAAGTATTTAGAAAAAAAAATCTATTGTATTTTTATGTTTATTTTTTTCATTTCTATTTACATGGTTAGTTATAATTGTATTATTTTTAACACACTATATTATTTATTTGTCACACTTATATACTAACCATTAAACATTTTATTGATAACCCGCTTACAACCCAACAACCCGCTTATAACTCATGAACATGTATGACTCATTTAAAAATATGGGTTAAACGGGTCGTCTTCGGGTTGACCCGGATTTTATGTGGGTCGGGTTAGGGTTGAAATATTTGACACGAATAATAATATGGGTCGGGTTTGAGTTGCACATTTCAACCCATCAACCCGCCAACCAGCAACCCGTAAACCCGCCAACCCATCAACCCGACACGATTGACACCCCTATATATGATACATGACTACATGTTCTAATTTTTTGACCGACCAAATGGTGTGGACTCGGTAAAGCTCTTGGTAAGCTGAGGTGTCCAGTTTCCTCTAAGGGGAACAACGCCCCATCTCCCCCCTCCCCCCCCCCCCCCTCCCCCACCCACCCAAAAAAAAAAAAAAATTTGGTGAAATCGGGGAAAATTCCCCTACTCCTCGAGCTGTTTTTGTGGGTTTTTTTTTTGTCCTTTTAAAAATTAATAAAAATATTGAAAGGGGAACCATTGCCTTGATTTGATGGAGGGGAAGGGGGAAATAACGTGACGCTCATGTGAAATTTTGAAAAGTTGGGGGAGGTATACACCTTACCTAATAGCCTTAGAGCTGATCAAGACCTTTGTTAATTGTTAGGTAACCTACCTTGCATGAGGTAGGCCAAACTTTGTTGGAGCATGTGGCAGATTTACCAAGGACTTAGCTGGTTGGGCATGTACGGCTGTACTCACCGTCCATTCCCCATATGTTCAAGGCGTTTTTTAAAAACTACTTAGACCAAGGGGTGTGGACTTGGGGAGCTGAGGTGGAACTATGGAGGCCTCCATTGACAGGGAACACCCCCTCCCTCTCTTCTTCAGTGAAACCAGGGAATTCTCCCCACTGATGTTATTACAGGGGAAAGGGTGGACAAGAGGAACCACACCCTTATTTGGGGAAGAGGAGAGTGACGTGGCACTAAGTGGACAAGACGGGAGGGGAAAGTAAACACACCCCAACCTTAGTAAATCAATACTAGAAAAATATGGATTCAAAAAAATTTCCTTATATTTGCCCAAGTTCGGGGTTTACGTCTTTACGAATTGCGATTGAGAAGCATCAAACATGAAAGAAGGTTTTTGTTGAATATGTTATTTATTATCATTTTTTTAATTAGTTGAGGCATTTTTATAATATATGTTTATGTATTTTATGAACATGTTATTTTATCATCATTTGTTTTTTTATTTTTGTCTAACCTATATTTAGTTGGCTCATATTGTGTCCACTACCTAAAAAAAATCTATATTCGTCACTGATTGGAACTGACGAGGGTAGGCACCACCTATCTATCGGGTGACTTCTATATGTTTATTAATCTTGTGTTCGATTTGTTTTTTATTTTTTTTATTTTTATTTTTTACATAAGAGAACACACTCACAAGGTAGCCAACCCACGACAAAAGTGGGTGGATATTGGTAAAATTCCAAACATATGAACATAAGACATAATCATGCATGCATGAATAACACTCAACTTATAATTAGTGCCCACAACAAAAGGATTGGTGGTGATTGAATGTGGGTATTGAATTCTCTGTGTTATGATGTCTTATCGACCAATTAGATCTCGATGTATATATTGTATGATTGGTGTGTTTCTCTTTGTTGTGACAAATTATTATTATTATTATTATTATTATTATTATTCTTATTAGTTTTTAATTTACCAACAAATCAAGTAAAAGATTGTTGCCACTACGGATGAACAAAATAAGTTGATATTAATTTAGTAACCTTTAAAAAAAAGTTCAACCGATTACATTAACTCTTGTTACCAACGCATTTATCAAACACATATAGTGCACCTCATTCTTAGGCTATATGTTGTGGCTTGTGATAATATGACATATGAAAAAAGAGTGCACCACGTAAGTAGTGGGAGATTTCACCTTTCAGACCTACTAACATGTGACTAACACCCAACCCGTGGTGGTATTCCACGCTAGATTGTCAATGTGGCGGAGCTTAGCCCCCCCCCCCCCCGTCTCACTATGTAATTGCACACTAGTTATACATAGGTTGAACACGTATGGACAAATAACATGTATTTTATGCAATTCAAAAGTTCACCCGTTAAAATTTAGACTTCTTTAACATTGTGAATCTGTGATCACATGAAAAGGAAATCCGAACATGCGTGGAATCTAATCCTATTATAAGGTAGATTTGAGGATGAGAAAAGACGAATGAGAGCAAGGTGATGTAGGTTTAATTTGAGGATGGAGAAGGACGATTGAGAGCAAGGTGTTACATAGTCGATTAACACTAAAACGACATAGGGTTGGTTTTGGCAATGAAACCTGCGACCTAGAGCAACATGCATTTATTTCGCAACGCATATATTTTTTTCTATTTCAGCCGTCAAAGAATTTTCATTTAAAAATACGTCGTTTTGTTGGATTTCGTGTCTATGGTATGTTCTAACAACCTTGTATTAATTTTCCCTAAAATATATATGAAAAAAATATAAAAAAGGAATGGAAGTATCCCTGATCCCATTGATAACGAGTAGGCTCAAATAATTCGATAGGCTAAGTGATCTGTCAAAGCTGTGGGATGTAAAAATACAACGGTAGAGTGCGGAAACAAAAAACGAATTTAAATATTATTAAACACGTTGAAGTTTCACACGTAAGTTTATTTCCTCATTATATAAGTATCCCAACAACCTAACCTACCATTGTTGACATACCAATCCAAGAACAAGTCTTCCATATATTAATCGTGTTCCCAGCCTGCTATCTCCTTCACCGACCAGTTTCCGACCACAACATAATGAAGGCTCACCGGCCGTTTAATAAACTATCCAACGCAACTGCAGCAGTGCTCTTCATAGGACTCTTAGCATGGGCGTACCAGAACGCCACCCCACCACCACCAAAGCTCTGCGGTTCGCCTGGCAGTCCACCGGTTACCGGACCACGTGTCACCCTCAGAGACGGCAGACATCTAGCTTATAATGAATATGGTGTGTCTAGAGACACAGCCCATTATAAAATTGTCTTCGTTCATGGGTTTGGGTCTTGCCGATACGACGAATCGGTTTACGATCCGGTGATTAACTAACTTAACTGCCATTGTTTTTTTTTCTCAGTAGTATATAAAGTTACTAGTATTCTGTTCGAAAATTTAATACACATTGAGTCTGGCCATCTTTATTTTAACGCTCTGTTCCAGAGTTTCATTTAGCAAGGGAAGAGAAAAGAATTGGAATGAATGAACGTTCCAGAGTTTTTGTATAGAGAGAAAATAGTGAGGTTTTTAGTCATAAATCCTGTTTTTTCAATTTGGAAGGAACAAGAGAGAAAGGAAGGGAAGGAAGATAAGGAGGGATTCTTTTCTCTTCCCTCATGAAACTCTGGAACAGAGCATAAGGGTTTCGTAAGTTTTGAGACTTTTGGCCCTCTAAAAATTTTATTCAAGCTTTGCCACTGTTATCAATTAGTCCGACATTGTTTTTTAAATGTTTTTCTGAAAATTTAATACACATTGAGTCTGGCCATCTTTATTTTAAGGGTCTCGTAAGTTTCGAGAATTTTGACCCTCTGAAAATTTTGTTCAAGCTTTGTCACTGTTATCAATTAGTCTGACATTATTTTTTAAATTTTTTTTTCCGGACATTATAAGGCGTATATATGATACTTATTTGTTTAGTAGCGTGATCATACATCGTTGAAACTATGGATTGATTGGTGAATTATTTGTTAACAATTTGTAGCAATTGTTTGAAGAACTTAAGATCTACATGGTGACGTTTGATCGGCCGGGTTATGGAGAGAGTGACCCGGATTCGAAACGGACGATCCAAAGTACAGCTCTGGATATTGAAGATCTTGCTGATAAACTGGAACTGGGGTCTAAGTTTTATGTAATTGGATACTCCATGGGTCAACAAGGAGCTTGGGGCAGTCTAAAGTACATCCCTCATAGGTAATATATTTTGATTGTACTGTACAAGTCAATATCATCAAAAGTTAAGGTTTGCACTGAGAGTTTGGATGGCCCACATTGATAGATTATTCCTTCACGCGGATTGGCAAAGAGCCAAAGATCATGAAGAACATTTCTTAGGATTATATATTTTTTTTTAAACGTCCAACAAATCAATCCCGAACACTCTTGAAGTATCCACCGCACAAAGGAGTACTCCGAGAGTAACCTGGGTCCACCAGTAATTTCACACCAGTTCCTGGGGAAAACCCGCCGTCCAAATACCCACTGTGGTAAAACTCAACCCACCAGCAACATTTTGGCGCTGGTAGGACTCAAACTCTCCACCTCCCATAAGGAAAGTAAAAAGAGTGTCACGCCACCATAAGGGGGTTGGCTCTAGGATTATATTAATAGGATATGATATATTCACATTCACATGTTTAGTCCATTTAATTAAACAAGTTAACATGTTAGTTTGTCAAAAAAAAAATTACAACTCATCAACCTGATTAACATAGTTAAAATTTACAATTTGATTATTAACCGAAAGCTTGTTTGACATATTTAGATAAATGAGTTAACAGGTCATGTTCAGGTTACATGATTTTATAGGTATACGGGTATGGTTGATTATTAGACATGAATAAAAACATGGGTCACTTTTGGATTGAATGCTAATTTAACATCATTGGCAACTTAATATTTCTAGACATAATATTATTTTTTTTATTTCCTTATTAATAAAGTTTACTTGTTATTGATAGTTATTTGCTTTTTTTTTTAATTTAGTATCAAGTGTTCATAAAACTATAGAAAAATATAATAGAAGGTTTTTGTAACAGGTTAGCAGGGGTGGCATTGATTGCCCCAGTTGTGAACTATTGGTGGTCTAGTTTCCCAACAAACTTAACAATGGCAGCCTACAAGTTACAACCTAGTCAAGATCAATGGGCAGTTGGTGTGTCACATTACGCACCATGGCTCGTCTACTGGTGGAACACTCAGAAATGGTTCCCCGGCTCTAGTGTTATAGGCGGCAAGCCTAATTTTTCCGCGTCTGACTGGAAAATCATAGCCAAGCTACATAGCCAAGGGTCACCAAAGCCACGACCAGCGCTAAAGGTAAGACCGTAAAACTATAAGTGTTTCCATATCTTTTATGCAGAAAGTTAACTTGAGCTGATGAATGTGAACAGGAGTACGTGACGCAACAAGGACTAGCAGAGTCGATATTTAGGGACATGAGGGTCGGGTTTGGTAAATGGGAATTCGATCCAATGGAGATAGAGAACCCGTTTCCAAACAATGAGGGTAGTGTTCATTTATGGCATGGGGATGAAGACGGGCTAGTACCTGTGAGTTTGCAAAGATACATAGCGAAAAAGCTACCGTGGATTCACTACCATGAGCTACCTGGTGTTGGTCATTTGTTACCAAATTATAATGGTAACAAACAAGCGATTTTAAAGTCGCTTCTTATCGGTGAATATTGATAGTTTTGGTTTTTTTTACTCATATGTTGCATTATTCTTGTTTCATGTTGATTGATTTAGATTTGCATAAAACCTCATAAATCGCGGTAGTAATATAGCTTTTTAATCGTATATTAACATTGACTTTTTACGTATCTAAGAAAAAAAAAGGGATCACGACTCCTAACATGAAATTTGTGGGTTTGGGCTAAAGTCTCAACGGGTTCATGTCAGTTTCAGATAGAACCAACAAACATATTTAGCTAAAAGGGTCGTGTTCGGCTCGACTTGTCTGGTTTGCGGATTGACCTGTTTATGACATCAAACTTATATGCTATATAAATAGAATGAAATGGGTATCTTAATACATTTCACAAGTAAACAATATTTTAAAAAATTAATCTTACTTGGTCATGCTCTTAGATTGGGCTTGTCATGGGCGGTTAAGGGTTGCTGCCAATTTGCCATAGTCGATTTTGTAACGTAATTTTTCAAGCCTCTGCATTTTTCGCTGCTGGCGTAGTATTTGAAACCACTGCATTTTCTGTCCTGTCTTTCCACCACCACTTTGTTTTTGGCCACTTGAACCACCACTAAGTTTTTGCCCACTTGAACGGCTCGGGGTACTCTTTTCAGCACTTTTGCCTTGCTGGATTTACTAGATTGTTGAGAGTTTTTCATGAACCCGCCCACGAGCGCCTGCATCTGACTTGTTTGTTTTTTACCTCCTGGTTTGCAGACCACCAATGCCTTGCTCTCTTTTTTATCTGCTGCTTTGTGCAGCACCAACGCTTTGCTCTCTTTGTTATCTCCAGCTTTATGGAGCACCAACGCCATGTTCTCGCTCTTCTGGACAGCGTGTTCGCCATGACCCTCATGCTTGTTTATTACCAACGCCTTGCTTTCAATCTTCTTGACGGCATGTTCACCATGAGCCAAATCGTTTATAACCAACGCCTTGCTTTCAATCTTCTTGACTGCATGTTCACCATGAGCCACATCGTTTATAACCAACGCCTTGCTTTCAATCTTCTTGACTGCATGTTCACCATGAGCCAAATCGTTTATAACCAACGCCTTGCTTTCAATCTTCTTGACTGCATGTTCACCATGAGCCAAATCGTTTATAACCAACGCCTTGCTCTCGTTCGTCTGGACCGCGTGCTCACCATGAGCCTCATACTTTATCATCAATGCCTTGTGATCATTCTTCTTGACTATGTGTTTACCATGAGCACCATCCTTCTTATTCACCAATGCCTTGTCATACATCTTCTTGACCGCGCGTTCCCCATGAACCGCATACTTCTTTATCGCCGGCACTGCCTTTTTCTCAATCTTCTTAACCGCGACTTCACCCTGAGCCGCATACTTCTTTATCGCCGGCACTGCCTTTTTCTCAAACTTCTTGACTGCGACTTCACCCTGAGCCGCATACTTCTTTATCGCCGCAATGCCTTTTTCTCAATCTTCTTGACCGCCACTTCACCTTGAGCCTCACACTTCTTTAACGCCGGCAATGCATTTTTCTCAATCTTCTTGACCGCTTTTTTAGCATTCTTCCATAAGACTTTCTTGTAATCGTGTTCCTCACTACCCGCATTGTGGTGGTGATGGTGATGATGGTGGTGGTGATGGAAGATGATTGCTAACTTGTCTTTAAGTCTACCAAACCGCCCAACTTGGTTTTCCTTTGGTTCTGACCCTGATGATTCGGTTGAGCTACTACCCGTGTAAGAACTCTGATCCACGCTTGAACCCGTACTTGTCTTGCTCTCCCTTTTCCTCTTTGGTTCTTTCTGATTTCCCCTTTGGTGTCGCTTTTTAGGAATCATCCCCGACCCCGACCCCCAACTCTGACCCTGATCCTGACCCTGACCATGAACCTGATCCTGTTCCTGACCCTGACCCTGATCCTGATCCTGATCCTGACCCTGATCCTGACCATGAACCTGGCTCGGACCCTGACCATGAACCTGGCTCGGACCCTGACCCTGAAGATTCAATTGAGCCACTACTCGTGTAAGAATTCTGATCCAGGCTTGAAACCGTGTTCACCTTGCTCTCACTTCTCTTCTTTGGTTCTTTTTTATTACCCTTTTGGTGTCCCCTTTTAGGAACCGTTCTCCATGACCTTGAAGATTCGTCCGAGCCACTACTCATGTCAGGACTTGGATCCACATTTGAAACCATGTTCATCTTGCTCTCACTTTTCCTATTTGGTCCTTTCGGGCCGCCCATTTTGTGACCCATTTTAGGAACTGTCCTCCTTGACATTGACCCTGAAGATTCAAATGAACTACTCTTGTAAGGACTCTCATCCTGACTTGAAACCGAGTTCATCTCGCTCTCACTCTTTTCACCGTACCTACTTCTGCTTGATCCTGAGTACACCTCCCTATGCTGAAGTGAAGATCCTTCAATATCTCTGAAACTATTATAGCTTTGACTTGGACTTTCACTTAGATTCTGAGTTGCATAGTTTGAACTTGAAACTGGACTCTCTGGAAGCCGCCGGGTTGCAACCGAAACCAATCTCTTGGGTCAACCACCTCATGTTTCCCTCTGTAGTGATCCATGTGATCATTATATGTTTCACCAGGTTGCTTTCGCCCAACGAATTCGGCTTTATGTTGTTCATTTATGGGTCTACCATATTCAACCGGGTCGCACCATTTTGTCATCTCTGAAGTTTTCATTGCCTCCTTTCTACCCATCTGTAACTGATCCAACTGTGTCTGTTTATCTGACTTGACAAATTCCGTTGTAAATACCGATTCTTTTCGGCCGTTTTATCCGTACTTGAAGAGACCCCACCGCTAGGAAAAAGATGATAATCTTCCACTGGTATATGATCATACTGATTTTTTTTCGATTAAACATTTCGATTTTGTTTACAACAGGCTCTTCGACTGGTTGACTTATCGTTTGACTACTAGGAAGCGTTGTGTCGAACAATGAACCTTGTAGCGCCAACTCATCAATGGACCTTGGTGTTTGGTCACTACTAACAGAAAAGATTCTGTTTGGGTCACTACTAACAGAAAAGATTCCGGTCTGCTTTGGTTCATTCTCCGGTTCAATCTTTAAAAAATTGGCATGTTTGACTGCAACTTGCAAAGACGAAATACACGATTCTAACCGTAGGATCTTAGCAGAAGCTTCTTTAGATATCTGATCCTCTTGATCGGTTAGATTAATCAAAAGCGGACTGCTTGATGAACCTGCTGAACCGCCAACTGTGCTAGGGTCATTTTCAGCTTTGCTATCCCTAAAACTAATCTCTTTACTCAACTGTTTGACTTTTGGTTTCTGGCATACCCGCATCGTTTCAGTCTGGTACCAGGTTCACCTGCAGCGTCCACTTGATCTGTTGACTCGCTGAAATTCCAGTCACCAGTTAAAAAGTCAACATTCTGCAGACTTGGATAAGCAGCATCAGTTGGTGCTTTTCTCATTGAAAACGATCGCAGATTTAACCCGTCTCTGGATTGCCCTTGCGGCATTGACCACACGCTACTCGTTTCTCTCAACTGAGTATCTAAAATCTGATAAAACCGTTTCACAGTTCCCGTCAAAATATTACAAACAAAGCGAACAAAACTTCACATCAAGAAGCAAAAACTATTGCATACCTTTGCATGATCATCAAACGCTTTATTCGCAGAAGCATCCAGTAAATTTATTAATAATCGTCTTGCGTTATTATCCAACTGCATCAAAAGAAACAAGAAGGCGATTTAGATGCTGCAAAAACATAACAATAAACTGCAAGCAAACCAATATGAAAATCGGACTAACGATCAAACAGACTTACATTTTCAGAGGCTGCATCTTCAACATAATGTTCATCTTTAACAAGAAGCCTATATAACCTTCTCAAAGCAAGTAGGTCTGATTGTAACTCCTCTGGATCCATCATATCTCACTATAAACCTGCAGAATATAACCGAAAATCCTACTATTAATCGATCTCATCTCTATAACACAAACTCACTTAACAAGTTCAAATTCCACATGCATTCGTCCCGAAATCATCAATCTCATTACACATAATCTAATCACCCCGCGTAAATTCGGGTTATATATGTAATAATAATGGTAACAAGTGGCAGATTTAAGAGGGGTTGATCCTGTTCACGGGCTACCCTTAACTTTCTTGGCGAAGTGCAAAATTAGTGCAAATTATTATTATTATTATTATTATTATTATTATTATTATTATTATTATTATTATTATTATTATTATTATTATACAGAAAATCTAATAACATAATGAAAATGTAGTGAAAGGATTAAACGGTGAACATTAAATATGCAATATTTGTGTGATCAAATGATGATGAATATGTGGAAGAAGAGCACTTACCTTCAATAACGAAATCGGATTGATGATTAAAAAAAGAAAGATCGTTTGTGAAGTTAATTGGGTCTTAAATCATGTATTCATCGTGTTTGAATATCAATTATCCGACAGAAATCGTTGGATTTTGTTTTTCCTAGGATAAACATCGTACCACTTTAATAACTGCCGCCAAAAAATAAGTGTGTTTTATATGGGCCGTTGACTATTTGTGTAACTACATTTGGATCCCTCGATTTGTGTGTAACAAATTGAAAAAATTGAACGATGTGGAAGGGTCAGTAAAATATAAGAGTAAAAAAAATTGTAATTATAAACAAATCTCTTTTTTTTTTACAAAAACCCACAGAGAAATCTCAAATTCATTCTAAAAATCCTAACAAAAACCCCAAATTAACACAATTGAAGACGATCAAGCAAGATGAAGCTCAATATCATCGAAAACTGGAAAACCGGAGGTAATATTGATTTTATACGATTTTTTTCGGTTTTCATGCTATGAAAAGGTGTTCGATAAATGTCTAAAACAGAGGATATATGTTTATTATTATTTTTTTATGAAGAACAAGATTTCAAGTCTGTAGGCTTTTGAAGCTGTTCTATGTAGAGTATTTTTTGTGAAACTTGGTATTGCATGTTCTATGCAGAGTAATTTTTGTGACACTTGGAGCTAAGAAAGAGACAACATGAATTTGTTTAAAGCAGGGGATCAACAAGAACATGATGAAATAAAAAGAAGGATCTGCTACAAAATTACTCTACTTGTACAATAATTATTCTACACTATAAACCACTACTGATTACTCTAGAGTATTTGTCTAGCGTAATTATAACTAGAGTAATTATATAATTACCTTTCTTTAGTAGTAATGGTTTGATTTCTAGAGTAATTTTTAGAACTAGAGACTGAATGTTTCTTGTAGAGTAATTTTTGGAGTTGCAGAGTAATTTTTAAAGTAGGTATTGCATATCTTTGTGGAGCAATTTGTGAAGTAGTTATGGATTGTTTTTTGTAGAGTAAATTGTGTTTGTTTAGTATTTTTGTGAAGTAGTTAAGGTTTTGCTTTCTAGAGTAATTTTTGGAACTAAAGACTGAACGTATGTTTTTTTTTATATAGAGAGAGAAAGTGAGGTGAAAGAAAGTGATATAATGTCTGAGAAAAAGAAAGCAGCAAATAAAAGTTGTTATTTACAATAATGTCACCGCCTTTTTTTTCTTTGATTCGTACAGTTCGTACGATTTTTTGTTTGTATTTGATCTTTTGTCATTATTTATATTAGGTAGGTTTTATAAAATGTGATTACTACCCGATGTGTTTAATGATAAATGTATTAATATGGAAGAATTAAGGTGACATAAAATAATTGATTGAATGTTTAGTGATGTTGTGATGAACAAACTCTCTTAGCCTTAAGAACTAGGGATGAGCTTAGGACGGTATCAGTATCAACCGATACTGTAACAACCGGCAAAAATAAGGTAATTCTGTACTAATTAATTAATATATGATTAACGTAATTAAATACAATTATATGTGATTTAATTATCAAGGCTTTAGGATAGCAATTTCCAAATAATGCATAGGTATGCATACGTTTAATGGTAAAACATGATAGGATCATGTACGAATAAACTATCCGGTATGGACGTTGGCGATTACCCGGTAATAATTAAATAAACGAAAAGGATCCCGGACGCCCAGAGATATAAAATAAAGGGTATTTTCACAAAATATAATGAGTTTTTGGAACTCCAAACCATAAGTGGAAACTTTTCATACAAATCTCCCGGTAACGAATAAAGTGCGCGTACCGCACCCGATACGCGTATAACTTACAATTTCACCCGGCAAAAGCCTAAATAACCAATCAACGCTTAAATTAGACTATATTTAAGGGTTATTAAAGGTATTTTAATGTCCGAATAACGCGCGGTTAAAACCCGAAAAATACCCCGAACGACACCCGAACGACGAGGGATTTAGCTTAACAAAACATTGGGTAAATATTTGGAGTTGTGGACCCCACCTAAACCCACCAAGGGGCCGGCCTAAGGCCATGTAATCTTCTTGCATGTTTGTTTTAATAATAACCTACAACCTAGAATATTAAGCATGCATGGACAAGAATGGATGTAAGATTTGGCAAGTACAAAAGCATGCACAAGTTGCCTATCCTTGTAAGAAAATTTTGGCCCATGGCCAAGTAAATCCAAGACAAAATCTTCCATGCTACACCCTAAATACACACACTTGAGTACTTAAATCTATTAAGGAGATCTCATGTGTGATCTTGGAAAGATTATAAGAGATTGCAAGAGATTACATATCCAACTTAACCACACAAACCAAAACTCTTCCACTCTCTCTCTCTCAACTCACGGCACACACACACACTACCAAATCCATCCAAGATCACCTAAGTACACAATACAATCTCCATTAGATTACTTGTAATAATTGAAAGATATGGAGGATTTATAAAAGGAAAGCATGTGGTGAATACTTGGATATCAAAGCAAAAACTCTTCTCCTCCTTCCTCCCTTGGCCGTAGGTTATACCACCCACACACACATCTTTCTTTCAAGTTTAAAACAACACAAATCACTTCTAAATATCCATCCATCCAAACCCCCATTGTGTGTTTCAAGCTTGGAGCTTAACCACTAAGGAAGAACACACTAAACCCTCTCAAATCCAAGGTTTTTTGTCTTCCCTAGCCTTGTGCTAGTAGTAAGCTTCTTAACCTTGTTTTGATTATTAAATGTTCATGTATGTGTTCTTAGAAGCAAGTTGTACATGAAGGGTTAAAAATGTGGTTTTGAAAACATAACTTTAATAGATTTTACATGAGTAAAATGGATGATTAAAGACATGTAAATGGATCATGGATTTGATGATAATAAAGTATTGTTCTTGAAAGATATAAAATCTACACATACACTATGTAAGATGATGATCTACATAAGATTTGAGAAGAAACTTGAATGTGTTAAAATGTAGCTTTAATCATCTTAAAATGATCATCCAAGATATAATATATGAGGGAATATATTAGGATGTCATGAATGAAGAAGTTGAAAAATTAAAGTTTACACACTTAGATGAATGAAATTTGATATGATGAAGAAATACATAAAACACACATATTAGTAGCCTTATGTATGAAATATAAGACTATTAAAAGTGTTTTGATGCAAAAATAACTTAACAATGGAAAGATGAATCTTCAAAGTCCACTAAATTGAGTAAAAATACTAACTTTGGAAGTTAGAGTGGAAAAATGCAACATTTGAAAGTTGAGGGACTAATGATGTAACTTTGAAAGTTAGAGGACTAAAATGAACATTTTAGAAACTATTAGTCCAAAAATGCAATAATGGAAAGTTTGGTGTCAAAAGTATAAGTAATAATTTTCCAAGGTTGATTTGGTAAATACTAGTAAACATACTTGGGTATTTTGTATAAAAGTGTATTTTTATAAAAGTGGAAGTTATAAAAATATGGACTTGTATTAACATGAGGATTTTTATAAAAATAGAGATTTTTATAAAAATGTTAAACAAAAATTAAAACTTGAGAAACTTATACAAAAATGAATACTTTTTATATAAATGGGAATATAAAAGTGTTGGAAACATTTTTGTGTCTAAGTTAACAAGTTTGGTAAAAATACAAAAGTATTTTTAAATCTTCCAAGTAACATGTGTTAGGAGAAGAAATATGGATAATATTTCTATAAAACACATGTTGGGAAAAACTTGGAAAAATTAACTACTCAAGCTAAGATATCGAACTAAGACGCGTTAACGAACCATACACGGACAAAACATGAGAAAAACCATTGCGGCAAGATGAGAAAATATATATTTTTAGGAAGTAAAAAATATATACATCATGGGTGAAATCTAATAAACACTTTCCTAAGTGTTGAAGGAATTAATCGTGGGAGAAAAACATAACGTAAACAAGTAAGACGTTAAACAAACGTATAGACTTAACAAGAAAAATTACACGTTTATACATATATACGCTCGTCTCGGCAAAATTCTAGTATATCTACTTAATGGGAAAGTAGATATGTGGGAAGGAAAACCGAGACGAGTAGACAAAGATATATAAATATTATATATGTGTATACCGTGCCGACAAGATCCTAGTATATTTATTTGAATGGGAAAATAAATATACGGCATGGTGAGTGAAACGGGTGTTGAGAATATACTACCGAACGACAAGACCTTAGCATATTTATTTTAAATGGGAAAATAAATGTGCGGCAAAGTGAGTCGGGTCGAGTGTTGAAATATATATTATATCGGGCGATGCGATCTTAAGTATAATTATTTGAATGGGAAAATAATTATACGTTAAGTGAAGTCAAGTCGATGATAATAATGTACAAGTTAAGGAAATATTAACAAGAGTAATATATAACTTGTAATGCAAAGGGGTAATCTAACGCCAACGAAACCTAGGATATGCGCTAAATTAAACGGGAAATTGGAATAACTCGTGGTCGGGAGTTGGGTGTACAACTTGCCAAGGCACATGCACTATAGGGATAGTGACTTATACGTCTAGGACGTTTGTAGGTGCGAGACCCCGTTTGCTATCTACCTAGTTGAGCCGGACGTCGATTCAGGTGAGTTTTCACGGCCCATTTTAAACTATTTTTACGTTTTTCGGGGGAAAGATATGTTAGGGAAAATGTTTGACGGATTTATTACTTGAGGTGTGACCGCCACTCGGGGTTGAGTCCCGCCTCTATAATCATTTATTCGGGGAAATGAAACCGGAGGAATATTTGAATAGTACTATTGGTGCCTGACAAGGCCCACCCCTAATCGATAGCGTCGATCTTGCATCAGTGTATGCCTGGGGTGCATGTATTCTGAACTTAAGTCGTAGGGTACCGAGAAACGACTTGGAGCGGGGCATTATTATTATACGTCTTGGTTTGATTATAGTCTCAAGTAGATTTATAGGAATTTGCAACTCCTATATATTGTCATAACATGGTATTTCCCAAGTATTCAAGTTTTGGAAACTAAAAACCTGTGAACTCACCAATATATTTATATTGACGAAATTTTTAAACATATCTTTCAGGTAATTAGACGAGGACAATCATGGCAGGCTGGGTCACGGAATTCTCCTATGCGCGTTGGATATTTTGTGGTTTCACTCTTATTTCCCAAGGCTATGGGATATATTTGAGAAACCTCTCCATTTGTGTTATAAACAATTACTTTATGTGTAATGCTTGAACAAGATTTGACGCCTAAATAAATGCCCATTTTCTTAAATTACTTGTGATTTGCGTTAGCCTTGACTTTATACGCTTGAACCGTCGCGCCACGTGTTTCCGCCATTGGCGTGGTTTGACAGAAAGTGGTATCAGAGCCAAGGTTATAGCGAAATAGAGTATTTTCGTCAAAACTAGACTATAACCGGATTTGGTTCAAAAAAATAAAGTTTCACAAAAAAAATATATAAAGGTGCTAAACGCAATAAAGTAATTTCTCAAGAAGCATTGGGCATGAGGAATTCCGACCGAGCTAGCCATTGGTATTGTTATGCATTAACGTGGTATTAGAGGTTAGGAAGGTTACTGTTAACGTACGCCTTAACTATCTAATTTAAATAATTCATATATATTAGTACGGTTCTTTTGCCAGGGATGTGCTGACACCGAGAGTGTAGCACCGAGCTACGATAGTAGCCTGCAGATTATTCCAGAACACCCACCTCCACCTGAGCCAGTTGAGCTGGTCGTGCTCGACTCGGGAGAGGATGACGTAGAGATGAACGCCGCCGAGGATCGGACGACGATAGTTCCGACGAGACGGATCCTAGCGAGGGATCCTAACTGGGCCCCCGCAGGGGATGACGCGACGCCGCCGTGGCCGGCGTACCCGAGGCGCCGCAGGCCGACCTACCCATTGTACCATTGCCTGCCGCACCCTTAGCCCCACAACCTATCAGAGCCGTCAGGGACTTCCCCTGTAGGCTGTGCCAGTCCGTCGCGACCCGCCCAGCCCAGTCGGAGACAGCGGAGTCTCCATTTGATAGACAGGCTCACATTGATCACGAGCCAGTACCCGCACCACACACACATCCCCATATCCTCCTCCAGGCATGAGGCTTATGCCGATTTGCCCATGGGCGGAACGGGTGGATTTCGGATGACTCAGACGACGAGTCAGTGGCCTCTGTAGACCACATGCTAGTACCTGAGATTCCAGACGACCAGGAGGATCCAGTGGCTCCAATGATGGGGGACGCCCCTGCTAGCCCCCAGAGCCCCACTTGCACCACTCGAGTGCCCGCACCTCAGGAGGGGCCAGCCGCAGCAGCACACGTCTTAGAGGCAGCCCCCGCCCGTAGCTCTGAGCTACGCAGGGCAGGCATGGTAGCTTTCGCCATTGCGAGCCCTCCTACCCCCGCCGTAGTGGTGTCCACCCCAGAGTGGGCCACTATTGCAGAGCCCTTAGGCCCCCTTGGCCGAGCTCATAGCACCACCCACCACAGCTATGATACTACCTATCCCCACCTTACCCATTGATGCCACCTGCACCATATCCTCTGGGTGCAGGGACCCCTACTTGATACCACCCCACTTTACCCTCGGACCACAGGGGTTTTACCCAGTTATTCCCCCACATACCGATGCCAGCCCCAGTTGGCCCATCCCAGCCAGTCTACCCCGACATACCTGGACCATCCCAGCCTCACAGATGACGCCATTATCCGGCACCAGCTTGGTCCTCTGCTATCTCACTGGAGCGAGACTTTCAGACCCACCGCCGCCCGACACGGTGCAGCGCACCGTGAACCAGTAGAGCAGCAGACTCGCTTGATGTGGGCACGGATCGTACGATACTCGAGATGCCTTAGCACACTTACGCATGAAGAGTTGTTGCGCATGGATGCGCAATGTGGGATATACCGGTGATGCGCATTTTGCGCATCGACAGTTTTTATATGATCGCATCAAGGCGATCAGTATGACTATCAGCATGCACGCACCGCAGTATCAGTTTCCCGGCCGCCGCGGCCCGCCACAGTAGGGACGCATCGGGGACACATGAGAGGAGCACCTGCAGATAGCAGTAGTAAGTTGTAGTAGTAGTAGAACGATAGCACTATGTGGGTTATGACACCCCTTTGTAATTTTACCTACCGAGCGGGTTGTGCCGAATATAACATTATATTTCTAATGTAATTCAAAAGAATGATGTAATGAGGAATGAATCCTCAATTTAGTTGTAGCAAACACATCATTGTACTCATGATGTTGAAATTAATGAAAATCTTGTTATGGTAAAATATGTGTTATAATTTTCTACAGTTTATTACTATTTATTCTGTATGGTGTGTTTTGTATGTTGTGTGATGACATTGTGTTGACTACCGCGAGTTCATATTATGGGTTGTTATATTATTTTTGCTTTACGTATGATATTGTATAAATTCTGCCAAATTAACCTTTGATAATTATTATTGAGAAAAATGGCACCAGCCACCCGAAGCCAGTGGGCGCAGACGGATTGCCCACTACACCTGCTGAACTCGAACAATGATCTCGGAGCGCACAGCCTGAGCATCGCGAACATGAAGCCACCTGCTCCGAACGATCGCGTGACAGGACAGGGAGCGACCGACGAGAGACCTCCCCCAATGGTAAGAGGGTTAAGAATAAATGAAAAAGCGATGGGAGAATATCATAAAACTCCTATCCCATATAACATACTACTTTATTATTGCAGAAACGGCCTCGCGAGAGCGCGGCTGACTTTCAAAGCCTTCTTGGACTGTAAGTCGATTAACTTCAGCGGCACAGAAGGATCTGTCGGCCTTGTCAAATGGTTCGAAAAGACCGAGGCAATAATCGCATCATGGGTGTACCCCCGACAGTCAGTCATTACTCCACTAACTTGTTTCTGGATCAAGCACTAACTTGGTGGAACGCGCCAAGTACAGTCACTGGGAGACGATGCTGCTTACTCCCTATCATGGGCGGAACTAAAAGAACTTATGATCGCCGAATACTGCCCGGCAAGTGAGGTACAGAAGCTGGAAACAAAATTCTGGAACCTTACCATGGTAGGAGCATACGTGACTGGGTACACCGTCCCGATTTCATGATCTCGCCCGACTAGTGCCTCGTTGGTCACACACCGGAAAAAAACAAGATAGAGCGGTACTTGTTCGATAAGCACCACAAATACGCAGCATGGTCACTTCTTTCCAAACCCACGACATGCGCGAGCTATTGATCTGCACTGAGCCTCACTGAAGACGCTATCCGAATGGGTACTTTGATCCGACAGGTTTCGGGACTGAAGATTTCTGAGGCTAGCAGTGTGGAAGCAAGAATCAGGGGACAAGTTCAGCGGTTTGTGACGAATGAGCAGGGGAATAAACCGAGATTTGGGAAACTAAGCGGGATGAAGGAAAGAAGGATAGATCATCAGGAAGTTTCGAACAAGAAAGGAAAGGGGTATGTTGCCACAGGCGTGGGAATGGTGGAAAACAGGGTAACCAGGGAGAAACAATGGGTTGACTTGTGGGAAGTGCCACCGTTCGGGGCACAAAACGGAGGACTGCTGGTCAGGAGCACCGAAGAACGAGGAGCAAGACCCTGCTTCGCGTGCGGGTCACTGATCATTGGAAGAAGGATTGCCCCAAGGTAAACAACCAAGCCCGCGGGCGGGCGTTTGTGATTGGAGCGCCGGTGATGCACGACAGGACCCAATGTGGTCACTGGTACGTTCCCTCTTAATGGTCATTATGCTTCTGTATTATTTGATACCGGTGCCGATTTTAGCTTCGTATCCATTGAGTTTAAAAGATTACTTGGGCTAACAAAACTAGTAAATTAGATAACCCCTACTCCATAGAACTGGCTAATGGTAAAACTATTGAAACGAGAAAGTAGCGAAAGATTGTAAATTTAGAACTCTGTGGGCACGAGTTTGGGATTGATCTCTTGCCGGTTGTGTTGGGGAAGTTTTGACATAGTCGTTGGCATGGACTGGTTTGTCCGCACATCATGCCGTCGTGGTTTGCAACGATAAAATCATTCAAGTTCCACTCGCAAGCGGTGAAACTCTCTCAATTCAAGGGGAAAGACACGGGACGCACTAAGGAATTATTTCTAGCATGAAGGCTCGTAATGCTTAAGGAAAGGTCTGGTCGCATCTTGGCACACGTAGTGGACAAGAAGCCGACGAGCGGAAGTTGGAAGACATTCCAGTAGCTAGAGATTTTCCGGATGTATTCCCAGAAGATTTGTCGGGGCTGCCACCACCTCGACAAGTCGAGTTCCGCATCGACTCGTCCCTAGAGCTGCCCCGTGGCACGATCGCCATAACCGTTTAGCTCCATCGGAGATGCAGAACTAATCCAGCCAGCTACAAGAATTATTGGACAAGGGTTTTATAAGACCGAGTTTTTCTCACTCACCTTGGGGAGCCTCCGTAATATTCGTAAAGAAGAAGGATGGGCACATTTCGCATGTGCATTGACTATCGAGAGCTGAACAAGCTAACCATCAAGAAATCGCTATCCTCTCCCCAGGATCGATGATTTATTTGATCAGCTCCAAGATCTAGCTTTTACTCCAAGATTGATCTAAGGTCCGGCTATCACCAGTTGCGTATACAGGAGGAGGATGTACCAAAGACGGCCTTCAGAACCCGATACGGGCACTATGAATTTTTGGTAATGCCGTTCGGCTTAACCCACGCACCAGCTGTCTTCATGGACTTGATGAACCGCGTGTGTAAGCCATACTTGGATAAATTCGTCATTGTTTTCATTGACGAATTTTGATCTATTCACGCACCAAAGAAGACCACGAGAATCACCTTCGGTTAATCCTTGAGGTACTAAACCAAGGAAAAGCTCTACGCTAAATTCTCGAAATGCGACTTTTGGATTCGAGAAGTTCACTTCCTAGGCCACGTGGTGAAACGAAAAAAGGCATACACGTCGATCCCGCCAAATCGAGGCAATTAAAAATTGGGAAGCCCCTCGAACTCCTACCGAAGTACGACAATTTCTTGGCCTTGCGGGTTATTACAGAAG